>JAOCZM010000289.1:3976875-5302500 GCA_026122235.1 Vinca minor | reverse complement strand
ATAATGATTTTCTTTGATCAAGTTAAAGATGTCATACTGGATACCTATCTCCTCAAAGGCTTTCAGACTTCATCCTCATGATGATGCAAAATTGTCATACAAATGGTAATTCATAGAAGAGATTAAAAAGTAAATTCGCTATTACTGTTTACGTATAGCAACATGGTTGGCAAAATATATATCTTTTTATCTTTTATTTAGTTCTGGATTAGTTTTATTGATTTTTGTAATTCACAACTATTCATATCACTACAAAATAAGGAGATTTGGTAATAATGTGATCATTTTTTTTTTACCACAAAGTGATAAATTTTGTAATAATATGAATCTGATTCATACTAAAATTAATATAAATTATATTTTAATATTTAAGATATATATTATTTTACATATGTTTGATAATAATGTCAACGCTACTCAAGTCAGATTTTTGTGAATGATATATCTATTTAAAACTTATCGTCATTATATATTGCTAGGGGCATTTATATCATATTATATTTAATTTCATTTCATTCTGACATTGGAAAATAGATTCACCAAACATAGAAAATGAATAACGTTTCATTCTACCTTTACCTTCCAGACACTAGAATGGAAAGATGATTCCGAGCTCATTCCAGATTGAAAGCGATTCTTTATGGAGAGAGATTTCATTCCAGCGTACTAAACATTTTTTTATAGAATTTATTTGAGATACTAAATAGATAAATCTTAAAGTTTATAATTAAATAAGTAATAATTAGTCTTTAACAATGTACTTTATATGCATATTCTATATAAAGAGCTAAATGGTTAAAACCATGGCTCTTTTACAAAAATAACACTATTTATGTACTTCTACTAATGCTTATAGCTGATGACGCAATGAGCTCTCTTTCATAGTTCATGGTGTTGTGAAAAAAAATATATAGGAAGTTGAATGGTCTAAAACAAATGAAATGTATGATATTAAATGAATTTATGAGAAATTATAAAGTCATTCAGCATTAATGAATAAAATTTTAATTATAGTCTTATTCACATTTATAGTTATTTAATGAATGTATGATATTATAGGAATGTAAATTCTTAATCGGAATATTTTCTTTGAGGAGTTGCAGTTGACGCTCCTTCTTCCTAATTTTAAGAGAGGGTTGTTTTGCGCAAAGTATCGTTATATCAACAATCTTAGAAATTAGTAGGACTTCATGGCCCAGTGGAAACAGCCAAAGAACAAAGGACTTCGGTCCCGAGTTCGAATCCTGCTATCCCCTCCCCCGCCCCGTAAAAACAATCTTAGAGATTCGCTTATACAAAAAATAGTAATTTTTTTCCTATAGAGTTCTAACATCTTGCAAAATAATGACTAAAATACTTGTATTAAATAAAAATATTCTAAAATGTAATCTCTTACCATGACTCGAAGATAATCGCTTATTTCATTAAGAGCTTTGCAAAACACAATGCTAATAACTAATCTAATTTTTTTTTATCAAAATAAATTATTTCGATATTTAACTAATACTCCCTACGTTTCAAATTAATTGTCTACATTTCTTTTTTTGTATGTCTCAAATTAAATGTCCACTTTCTGAATAAAATATGTATTAATGACAATTTTTCCAATTTTACCCTCCTTCCAACTCCTCATTAAATACTCTTAGTTAATTAAAATAATTACTTTCCAACACATATTTAAGAGATAGTTGGATGTTGTGTGAGAGGAATGAGATAGAAAGACATACATTTTGAATGAGATTACTACTTTAATGAGGGGTATCTAAGAATTTTACTTGTCAAAGATGTCGCAGTCCGGTGAGACATGACGCCATTTCGACTGGCATCGAGATGTCTCGAAATTTCGACACCCTCCCCATAAATGGGCAAAGCTTAATATGTCTCCCTTTCTAGGGCTTTCTCCTCCTCCTGTGAGGCAGTTCTCTATCCCCTTCATGGGGAATCGTCCAGCCGGACTTCAAAAAAAAAAAAATTTGCTTATAATTTATCATAAAAATCACCAAAATATTAATACCTATTCATTTGCCAAAATTGACAAATTACAACACACACACAACGAGTGGGGTTACGCTAGCTATATAAATAAATATAAATATGTGAATGTATGCATTAGAAAAAAGAAAAAAGAAAAAAGAAAACACAAGGTGTAGACTTCTCTCTTTCTCCATCAACCACTTCTCACAAAGAGAAGGCACTCAAACGCATCTGTCCAAATCTTCTTCATTCTCAGACAATATTTTTTCTGTTATAAAATTAACATTTAATTTCACTTCCTCATTAATATTCCCAAATATATATAAATACACGCATGCAGAGACATATATACATAATCTAGTGGCATTTTTTAGGTAAGAATTTTCTATAACCCAGTTGATTTCTCATCATTTCTTGCAATTTTGGGTTTATTTTTAGTCGATCACAAGCTTAAATCTTTTAATCAACTATAACCCAATTGATTTTTCTGAGTTCTTTTGCCAATTCTTATCATTTCTTGCATATTTGTTTTGGGTGTTTTTGGGGCTATTTTCAGTCAATCACAAACTTAACCTTTTAATCAACTGCAACCCATTTGATTATTTTGAGTTCTTTTGCCAATTCTCATAATTTATTGTAATTTTTTTGGTGTTTTTACAAGCTTAATTTTTGTTTTGTTTCTGAAGTAATGAATAAATCATTAATGCCTTCTTGTGATTTTATTGTTATATCTGTTTCCTTTTTTTCTTAGCTAACTTCTTTATGTTTAATTTGCAGGCCCTTTTAAGGAGGAGATAATCTTGAGTGGTAATTACTAGTGCCAAATATAATCTGTAGAAAAAGAAAAATCTCAACCTTTGCAAGAAAATTGCTGACTTTTTACTGAAGGTATGTAATTCTACTGTTTATCTTGTGTTTATTGGTGATCATGTACATGGGTTCAAGTCAAATTTATCTGTGCTTCTCTGTTTTCCTCTGCAAGCTTGGGCTGATTTAGGATTATTGGAATTCTTGAACATTAAGAGTTGATTTCTTGGCTTCTGATTACCCCTTCCCCAAACCCCATTTTGCAACCTTTTTTTTTGTTTGGGTGGGGGGGGGGCGCTGTTTCAAGATTTGGAAGCGGTTTAATCTATGTGAATTTTTTTTCCATTTTTTGTTTTTGTTGTGGTTGCTGCACAGATAAAAGAAGAATGGTAATGTGCAAATAAATCATCAAAATGCTTCTTTAGTCTTTCTTTTCTGATGCCTTTTGACTTTGATTTGAGGCATGATCCTGTAGCAAATATGTATAGGGAGGGGAATACTGTTTCAGTGGCATTCTGTGAACAGCTACTTTGTGCATTAATTGTCAAAGGTTAGGTAAGACTCCAGCGGTATTCTGGGAGCATTCACTTTGTGAATTTATTGCTAAAGGTTAGGTCTGTCTCCTATCCCCCCAACTTATTCCCTTAATTATTGGGGATTTGATGAGTTATGTTATTGTTTTTTTTTGTGGGTTTAATTAATGATGTTAAGTAGTTAATCAGTTCTCCTTGAATACTTAATTCTGTTATATAATGTATAAGGGAAATGATATTGCCAGAGCAATTCTACTCCTGCAAGAGCAATTTATAGTCAAATGACAAGATTACCCTTATGGTCAACACTAAATAATGCTGCCAAATCTCTCTCTCTCTCTCTCTCTCTCTCTCACCCACTTTATCTTCTCTCTCCTCTTTCTCCATTGATATCCACATACTGTAAACTCCAAATTGCACCAATTAACAGAGGCAGGATTATTTTTAAAAAGAAAAACTACCCAAGGCATTGCAGAGACGAATTTACATACTATTTTTTGTCTATATAACATGCTTGCAACTTCTATTTAAGCTTTGAGGAAAATTTTCTTTCGTTATCTCAAGATCATCTCGAATTCCTTAAAACATATATTTATCGTGAGAAAAATTAACATCTCAAAGAAATTCCTTAAAATCTTTATATTGGCCTACCTAATAAAATCTATTAGATAGCCACAACATTGTTATCAAACGACTATCCAAACCCTTCTAAAACAGTTAGGGAGTGGCAACATAAATTTTATAATTTTTGTCTCCATAAAAACTCATTATGTAATATGTCATCTCCAAACATATCCAACAAGAACCATTAAATTATTGAGATTAAGCAGTATAACCCAACCCAAAAGACTCGAAATTGGGTTTCTATCATAAAATTGTAATTCATTGCCCAAGAAAAATCGAAAGGATATATCATCAATTGTATAAGTTCCAGATGAAACGGGTTAGGAGAGAGAGAGAGGGAGAAATGATGGTTGAGGAAAATATCGTGCACAGAGGGCCGAAGATTGGAGAGATTAGTGAAGGAAGAGAAGATTGGAGAAATAAAGGATTGATTGCTTTGATTTAGTGTTGATTAAAAGGGCAATGTTGTCATTAGTCTACAAAGTGCTCATGCAGGAGGATAATTGCTCTGGCAATATCTCCTCCCAATGTATAATCTTGTTTTTTCAACTTCAAAAGAGAAAAAGACTTTTGTTTTGTTGCTTATACTTTGGAACACTTTGACTCTAATGTTTTCTTTTTGTTTACTCATAGAAATATGTCATTCTTTTCTTGTTTTCAATCTTGATTAAGGTTGCTTTGTGCTGACATCATGGTTTTTTTTATGGAAAAATCTGATATGGACCGGGTCCATGTGGACCATGTGGTCCAGATTTGGCCACATCCTTGCAGAATGAGGAGAGAGAAGGAAATGTAGTGATATGGTCAAATCTGGACCGCCTGGTCCAGTGTCCATATCAGAAGTGTTCTTTTTTTATTGACTAATATTATTTTGTGTGTTATGTGAGGGAGGTGGACATTATTTATGAAAACTGAGTTGGGGTGTCATCTTAGTCTTCTGCATGTCCTTGGATTGAGGGTTGAATAGATATAAAATATTTTTTTCAATTGAACAAATCAAGAAAAGATTTAAAGAATATTCTGACTTCTAAGTTTTGTTAGTTCTCAAGTCATCTCGAAAGAGTTCCGAATTGGTTTTTCTCAAGCAATTAAGTATTCCCATTCAGAAGAAGTGTAGACTTGCTATAAGGATAAGGAATGCTGATATCTTTCTTGGGCCAAAATTTGTGGACGTAACTGGTCAATTCTCTTGTTTCGGGTTGTTATTTTATCCTATTTGTACTTTTCTTGATTCCTGTAAAACTACAAATAGAGCTGATTTATGACATTCTGTTTCATTTGTTTATCCTGATCGTAGTAGCTATACTCGTTAGTCAATGGCTTCAGTGGAGCTTGAACATCCGTGGCTATCCTCATCCGTGGAATCCTTTGATGGCTCCATCCTCAACATACACATAGAAGAAGTTATTTCAGCTGATAGTTTAGATTCTTTGGATAATTTGAAGTCTGCTACAAATTGCAGCCACAATATCCCAAAGCCACCTCTGATGCCAGCTAAAATTCGTCAAAGAACCAATAAATGTAGGCAGCTTCCAGATTCCTGTTATGTCCCGAAGGAAACAAAAGATACATGGGACAAACTCTTCAAAGAAGGATATGGGGCAGATGTGAATATTATTACTGGGGACGAGGCTGTAATTTTAGCTCATTGTAGTGTTCTCGTAAGTATACTGCTTCTTCCAGTAAATTATTGGTTATCTACCTTACATCTCATCTTACGTTAACCAGCTATATTTTGAAAGTATAACTAAATTTCCAAGGTGTATTATTGTTAATGCCAATGAAAGTATAACTTTTGGTCCGTGCTGGCTAACGTTTCTCTTGTTTCCGTAGAGTGTTGCATCGCCAGTTCTGAGGAACTTCGTGCAGCAAGCTAAAGTGAGGAATGGTATAAGATACATAAACATTCCTGGCGTACCTTATGGAGCACTCTATGTTTTCATACGTTTCCTTTATTCTTCGTGGTATGCTGGACTGCCTCTCATTTCGTCATTCTCTTTGCAGCTCTAGAACTGAAGATATTACCAACCATAACTAAAGTCTGACACCTTTTAAGTTTGTCTCATCATTGTGCTTTTTGGACCGGCAGTCGCATATTTTCAAAATAATTTAGTATCGAGTTTAGTTGTGTATGTCTGTTTAGGGTAAAAAATCAACCACATTGAGACAAACGCACAAATATTTTCTTTAAATTTCTTGTTTCTTGGCAAACGAGTAGTATGGACGTCATTCTCAGTAGCGCCTGTTCCAGTTGGCTGCAGAATGTTGCTGTTCATATGAGTTCTAATTTTGGTCCTATTTTTTGTCCTATGCAGCTATGATGAAGGAGAGATGGAGAAATTTGTTCTCCATTTACTGGTATTATCCCATTCATTTTCAGTGCCATCGCTTAAAAAGGTTTGCGTAAACCTTTTGGAACATGGTTGGTTGACCACAGAGAACGCAATAGACGTGCTTCAGCTGGCAAGAAAATGTGATGCCCCAAGGCTTTCCTTTTTCTGTTTTCGACTAATTATGAAGGACTTTAAAACTATATCTTCAACTGAAGGATGGAAAGTAATGAAGCGTGCAAATCCCGCACTTGAGCAGGAGCTTCTGGAGTCGGTTGTTGAAGCAGATTCAGTAAGATAGATCCTTTTACATGCTATATATATAGAGTAAGTAGGTTCTCTCTCTTTGATATAGAGTAAGTATGAATGGATTTGTTCTCATTTTTTTGTTTTCTCAGAGAAAAGAAGAGCGGTTGAAGAAAGTTGAAGAGAGAAAGGTATATTTACAATTATACGAGGCAATGGAAGCATTGCATCATATCTGGAAGGATGGATGTAGGACTATCGGACCGTATGATAAAGTCCTAAAAGGAAGCCAGGTTCCTTGCAATTTCCCCGCATGTAAAGGTATCGAAACTTTAGTCCGTCATTTCTATGGCTGTAAGACAAGAGTTCCCGGCAGATGTGTGCATTGCAAGCGAATGTGGCAGCTTCTCGAACTTCATTCACGCATGTGCAACAAGCCTGATTACTGCAAGATCCCTCTTTGTAGGTAAGACGCTTCGTCTCTTAATTGCTTTGTGATGCATTACAATTTAAATGGAAATGATGAAATGAGATAGGCAGCCAGTGTTGTAAAAATCGGCCAAGTCGGCAAACTATCTCTAGTCGTCAACTAACTAACTAAAAAAACCCCCCACAATCAGAGTTAAAAATCGGTCAAAGTCAGTTAAAACGACTTTTCTGACTTTTTTTTAATCTCAATTTTCAAAAATCCCTTGTAATCTAGGTATGCCGACTACTCGCTAGTCGCCAGTGTGGCGACCAATTAGCGACTTCTGCAACATAATATTAGCAAAATTATAAAAATGGCAACATAGAATTTTTGTTTGGGAACTATGCATGTTTGTCTCTGCCTTCACATGAGGTAAGGTTTAAGCCCTCCTCATTGTATCATTTTGAGTTTTCTAATCAAATCGGTAGGAGTCAACCATGCTAACCCCACCACAACAGGCGGTTTTCCTTCCTTTTAAGAAAAAAGACTGGCTCAGTCATTTTCTTGGTATTATTGCATGTTACAAGATGCTATAGTCAAATAAATTTTGATCCTTGTATAAATTTAGGCATTTCAAGGAAAAAATGAAGCAGCAAAGCAAGAAAGATGAGGCAAAGTGGAAATTGTTGGTGACCAAAGTAATAGCTGCAAAGAATGCTTTAGGACCATTCTCATCTAGAAGATCTGGTTTTCCATGATCACATGTTTGATGAGCTTTTCACCTGTACTCAATTATGGCATGTTATTTTAGCTAGCCATATTGGAATTGTATATGGCAGAATAATGCTTAAACCAAAGTTAGTATATATAATTATAGAATATTTATATATGGTTTCCTTTTATACTTGTCTTAAATGGATTGATTGGGTGGAAATATTTACCCCTCAGAATTTGGAGTTGTTTTATCTTGGTAGGTGACTAAGTTTAAAAGTTACATCCAAGTCAATGAATACAGTACGCGTAGGAAAGAGAATTGACTTTTTCATTGGCAATTCTCTTTCCTACGTGTATTGCATTCATCGGTTTGGATGTAACTTTTAAACTTAGTCACCTACCAAAATAAAATTTCTCCAGAATTTGACCCCATCTGGAATCATAGGTGAGATTTTTTAAGATTCGAGCTCGATCGAACAAAAAACAAAAAATTTAAAGATCGAGCTTCGCTCGATGCACCTTTAGAAGAGCTCAAGTTCGATTTGAAAAATATCAAGTTTTTTTAGCCGAGTTCGAAATATAAAACTTAATTTTCTTAATATTTCAAAAAAAAATTAATTTTAGCATCTTTAATTTTGAAAAAATAAAAATACTCAATTAGTTATTGCGATACACACAAGGCAATATAAAATCAATCTTAATCCAAATTGAAAAGGAATAATAATCCATCCAAATTATGATTAAATAAAAAAGCATCTCTACTTGCTTGGGTATAATTCATAATTTCACAATTCCCTCCCTAATTCCCCTCTAACTATGCCGGTTTAAATCTTCGTATACTTAAGTAATTTTGCCTTAGTAATCACACATATAGTCAATGTTCTAATTATGGGTAATACAAAAACTAAAAGTCGAGGAACACAAAGTCAGGCGAACTGATATGCAAGTATTTTTTCATTATTTTAAAATAGTTAGCCTAACTTTGTATAATGTACATATACATTTATATATACAGTGGTGGACGCATACGGTAAAAATAGGAGGGGCACAATTAAAATTGACAAAACAAATTTATAAAATTATATACGCGTTTTCATAATTTTATAATAGAGCAAATAGCTTTTTCTGCCACAAAACTAGTTACGAGTGCTATATCTGCCACAAATCATGTTTTCGTGCTATATCTCGCTACACAACTAGTTACAAGTGCTATATCTGCCACAAATCCTTTTTTCGTGCTATATCTGCCATGAAACATTTTTATGAGTGCTAAAAATGCCACAAAAAGGTTTATGAGTGCTAAAAATGCCACAAAAAGGCACAAAAATCCTCCCTCTTTTTGTGGCATTTTTAGCACTCATAAAATGTTTCATGGCAAAAAAGGCACGGAAAAATGATTTGTGGCAGATATAGCACTTGTAACTAGTTTTGTGGCAGATATAGCACGAAAACATGATTTGTGGCAGATATAGCACTCTTAACTAGTTTTGTGGCATTTTTAGCTATTTGCTCTTTATAATATTCTATAATACATCATTCTCGATAGTACTTGATACATGACTGACACCAACCAAATGTTCTAATATCTGCCCATTCTTCACATAACGAAATACTACCGACATTTGCTCCTTCATTGATATATCACGGGATTCAACAACAAGAATAGAAAACAAGACATCATCAATATCTTTGATATCACCATATAGTAAAAAATTTACAAGATTTTAAATTTCTACACTTAAGTTTGTTTAAAAAAAAATTAATAAAGCTCATTGTCCCATTACACATTTAAGCTTGTTAAAATTTTAACCAAACTTGTAAAGATATAAGTGGTGTTATTCCTATAATCCACAAACCACAAACCACAAAATTTAATTTCAAATCGAAACCTTAATCAAAATGGGTACACTAAAAAATACTAATTGCACGGAGTGTTATAGAAACAAAGCTAAAAATATAAATAAAAAAATTAGGGGGAAGGTTGGTCCCTAGGTCCGCCAATGTTTATATATATGAGCTAATGAAAAATAAATATGTTCTATTAAATTAAATATCAGTAAAATAATTCTCTATTTATTTTTTAATATAATATTTTCTCAATGAAAATATTCAATAAATATATATATATATATATATATATATATATATATATATATAAACTCGAGCTTATCCGAGCTCAGGTCCAAGCTCACGATTCGAATTCATGAGCCGAGACGTTAACGATCTTCAAGCCGAACATCGAAAAGTTCGAGCTCGGCTCGTTTATTAGCAAAGTTCAAATTAAGCTCGAGTCAAACTTTGACCAAGCTTCTTGCGAGCTTCTCGCAAATAGTTTTGCTCATTTGCATCCCTAGATGGTGGCACCCAAAATATGATCCATTGAATGTCAAGGAATACTCACATAGTTGGCATATACTTCTGATTTTGAATAATGGGTGAGTTTGACACTCATTGCCCTGATATCATTTAAAAGTTTAAAAAGAAAAAAATGAAAAAAAAATCTATTTAGCATATGAAGAAATTATGAAGGAAGAAGGTACATGGTGAATTTTCCCTCCCAAATATGCAGCCATTTTAAGTGTTAATTTGATTCACCTTTGTCACACCCCGTAACTGGAGGTGACATGGTAGTGCCTAATTTGCCGATAAGACGCCAAACTCAAAACGGAAATACTAAAAATCCACAAAACTTTATACTAAAAAAGAAAATCTCTTTAATGCATAAATAACTTAAACTGAAAGCTTCATGATCTGTAAGTTCTTACATAAAAAGGAATTAAATGTTCAACATTAAAGGAAACTCTAGACAAGCTATAACAAACAATTCACACTAAATCCTCGTTCCAGTCCTGACCACATTTACCATCAACCTGCTCATCTGCAAAAGAGAGAATAAAGGACTGAGCTACTAAACTAGCCCAGTAAGGTCCCAACACCCTTGGGGATAAAGCATCGAATATGGACTCAAAGCATTTTTTCCAACTCAAATCTGTAGTAACAAAACTTTAACAGAAATAACTTGAATATGAATTTAAAACAATAAGTACATAATTTAAAAAATTTACGGAACGGAAATCATAGTAGAAAACATATCAATGACAAAACAGAGAAAGTAAAGGGACAAAAAGATGTCTGCGCGATCATAATCGAGACAGAAATAAATTAGAAAGTCTGGACGATGGAAGATTGAGTTCGGTCGACCGAAGGTCATCCGAACCATCCCCGGACGATAGAAAATGACACAGGTCGACCAAACTGTCCAAGAATAGTCGTTCGAGTAGTTTGGTCGGTCGACTAGAAAGAGGTTGTGGTCGACCAGGAATTAAGGTTCAGTCTGCAGAATGAACTATTTCCTCCACAAAACAACAAAGGAAAAACAGTTTTCTGCACTTTCAAATATCCCAAACCAAAATCCCCATTTATGACTCTCAGATGCATACCAAAACATATACAAAATAAACATTTAACATGCTAAGACTATATCCATCAAATCTGACGCAACCGGATCGAAAATTATGTTATGAGCATCTCATACTATTCATGCATTACAAACGGATTATCATGTCGGACGTTTGAATATAATACAAACAATGACACAACACAATTACATCACACAATTGAGCTCGTTATCTGGCTATTACCCTAAACCTCATAACAGTCTTTAACTAATAGAAGACCAACGTTTTATCCTCGTTAGGTACCGAGTCAGACGGAGCCCACTTTTTAACCTCGTTAGGAACCGAGTCAGATATAATATGAGTAACCTACGTTTTATCCACATTAGGTACCGAGTCAGACGGAGCACACTTTTTACACTCGTTAGCAACCAAGTCAGATATAATCAGAGTAAATAAATAAAGCCCACTTTTTATCCTCGTTAGAAACCGAGTCAGATATATTAAGAGTAATCATACATAACCCTTTTTTTTATCCTCGTTAGGTAACGAGTCTGACGGAGCAGACAGATCATACTCCTAGGCATAATAACAGACGAAACCCATTTTTTATCCTCGTTAGGTTTTGAGTCAGACGGAGTAGACAAATAATACTCCTGGGTGCAATTACAAACGAAGCTAACTTTTTATCCTCGTTAGGTACCGAGTCAGATATAATTCGAGTAAATAGACAACCCACTTTTATCCTCGTTAGATACCGAGTCAGACTGAGCAGACAAATCATACTCATGGACACTATAAACTACATAACTTGACAGTTTCATGGAATAGAATGATTGACAAACAAGTGCTCTACTAAGAATACGTCATAATATAACCAAAGGGATTCAAATGTATTACATAGATAAAAGAAGTACTGAAATGGGGAATGAGTTCTAACATGACATGAAGTAATAAAAGCTAAGTGTTCACTACCATGGTTCTACTATTAAATATTTTCATTATGAAGTCACTCTTCAAAGTACCCATCACATGTATCATCATCATAGTATGGCTCAACTTAATCATCGTCTGCAAAATAAGAAAAATAAGGGTTGAGCTGCGAAGCCCATTAAGGATCAAATGACCCTTGTGATGAAGCATCACACAAAAGTTTTTCTCGTTTTCCAAAACCATTTGAAAGCACACTCGACACAAGAAGGACTTAAATCACAACAAAATACTTTAAATACACTGTACAGAACTCACAATATAGTAGACTTGATTACGAAAAGAAACCGAATAAAAAACAGACCAGGACATGCTGCAGGCGAATGCCCCGGACGAAATATCATCCACTGTATCGTTCGCAGAAAAGGTACCAAAACCCCAGACGATGACACGGTCCGCACTGGTCTACCGCACAGCCCGCAGACGAAGTTGCAAACAAATAGCAGAAAGCCAGTAGCTCCCCAACACTTTGTCGGACAAAGCAGAAGACAATCTCTTCGTCCGCCATCTGCAGAAACAAGATTTTTATGTACAAAACACATGTAAAAGTTCCATTTCTGAAACTTAACATTCCCAACTCAAAATGACTCATTTTAGACTCAAACCATATAACGATTAAGACGAAAACAAGAACAAATAAGCTAATAATCATACTCTTCACATCTTAACACTTATACATCGGAATGTGCAACGAGCACCATGTTCCACTAATATGACACAACAGAAATACACATTATTAGACATTACGAGCATGGTTATTTCTATCACACATACACACACACACACACACATCCCACAATTAAGCTCAATTATCTATTCATGACTCTACAACAATAATTGTAACGGTCTAACAATCAGCCTAGTTAGGAAGGCCCAAAAATTTCCTTAATACATGGGTTCAGTATGACACCCTAAACTAACGGGTCCAAGCTTTAAAGATCAGTTCTTATTGTGTCATCGGTCATCACCATGAACTCCACAACAACCGTTACAATCCCAATGATAGTCCACATCGTGTAAAGCCTCAAGAATTTCTCAACACATCACATGAACTCCCGGGTTCAACATACACATAATAAATCGAATGAATCATGTTATAATGATAGTCCACATCGGCCGACAACAGCCAAATAGTCAATGACAACGACAAATAGACGGCAACCAAATAACAACAAGTACAATATAAGTCCATCAATTAACAATAAAAACAAATATGGGCAGCAAACAACAACAATTACATATACAAATCAACAATTGGAAAAGACACAGCGATCAACCACATAATATGCAATTAATCCAACAATTCATCCATTTTATGTAATGGAAACATGTGTAAACATTTCACAATAACTCCATAACTTTAAAACACCGATATCATGCATTTTAGGACTGAAAACACATAGGTGTAAGATCATTACTTGATAATATAGCAATTAACGCAAGCAATTAGAAATCCTAGAAATTTCTGCACTCTTCCCGGAGTAATTACTCTTTGCACAGACCTCGGAAACTCGATCCGTCAGCGCTCACTCGTAGCGTTTTCTATTATATTCGAAACGCACTAAATTAAGCTCAAAACCAACACCTTTTACCCCTTCAATTGTTCACTCAAAGTCACTGCACACAATTTTCCAAAATTTTCCTTTATTTCTTTTCTCTCTTCTTTTTCATTCTCTTTCCTTTCCTCTCTTTTAAAACTGAAACTTAGCACTAACTGCCCCTCTAATTCCCAGCACTAACTCTCCATTAACTCCCTCAACTCCCTTACAAAACAAACCCTCAAGTTCCTAACACACACACTCAAGCCCCCAACTTTCAAAATATAAAATACGCCCATTAACATAATAAAACACAATATATGACACGTAAATCATATAACCAAAATTACTAAACACGTAACCACACAAAATTAAATACAAGGCATGCAAAACACGGAAAGAAAAAGTTCCAGGTATCACATATACTTCCCCTCTTACAGAAGTTTCGTCCTTGAAACTAGCACTCTCTACAGAACATAGACTCTAGAACCCTCCCGTTAAATGCAATTGGTTCTATAGGCATCCAAAAAGACAAGTGTGACCTTGTATAGAAATCTATGAAGTACAAAAGAGCAAGTAGTACCACATTCAAATAATACACATGCAGATATACTTATTAACTCAAGTGTACATACTACCACCACGCTTCCGATGTGTCACTCTAATAAAGCATTAATATTAAACTAGCATGCTAATTAATCATATATGCATCATAACTCAATTAACACATAGTACAACGATAGGGACATGAATACATAAAGCAGTAAAATGTCATATCATCAAACTTATACAAGTAAAGCTACCAATCAACTAACATGGTACCTTAATCAACGTAGATAAACATAACTAGCATGTTAATATGGTTCATAATACTGAGATACTCAATTACATATGTATAACATATACATTACTACATAACAAGTTAACATAACTAGGTATAGCACAAACATACATAACATGTTCACATAGAATTCATATCACTTAGATGGAGGTAACAAACATAGTAAAAGAATACAAAAATTGTTAATTAAACCATACACAAGTGTTATAGCAAGTATATCATGTTATTGTGTTTTTATGAATTTTAGACCAAGTAATTTGTTTGAACACACATTTAAATAAGACATGTATCACAAATATTTTAACAGGGTTTTGTACTACACTATATAAGTATGCAATATGGTATAAGTGTGCTTGTACTACCCTACATATTCATAAGTGTAAATTAACGTGATACACAATACATTATTAAAAAAAATATCATATCATAGATAAAATAGAATCAGTATTAACACAAGTATATACATTAAAGTTAGTATAAAGAAGAAGAAAAAAATTCAGAGTATATGCTAACATAATTAGTATTGAAGTTGTTGTAAAATTACAGAGTGAATTGGTTTGTGAAAGGATAGGTGGGACCAGAATGAAAAAGTAGCAAATAATGCATTATTTTTGCGTTTTGGAAACCAAATAATCTTTTAAGTACATTATAAAATATCTTTTATGTTCCTAACACTAGATAAACAAAAGATATGTGACAAGGCAATTGAATGAGCATAACGGAAAAAGCCAGGACTTTTAGGTGAGGGTGCGAAAAATTGGGGAAGGGAACCCAAAAGCAGGATTTGCAAGCTAATGGTACTATAACCCTGCATTTCTTGTTCTATGCTACAACTAACAAAAGGTACACCTATGAAAATATATATGATTTCATGTGACGGCAAGTTAATACAATAGAGGGAAAAAAAACTTTTCCAAATTCAAAAGAAGACGCCTGGCGAGAATGATTAATCAAACCAACAGACCACAAAAGATTACGAAGTTAAATATCCGATATAATTAGAGTAAGGCAATCAAGAAAGACATACAAGTAAAAAAATTCAAATATTGTTCATGTTCAAACTATATTACTCCCTCCGTCTCAAATTATTTGTCCACTTTGCATTTTGCACGGGGATTAAGGTTTCATCAAATTTCATAGTAGAATATAGTAAAATGTCAAACATGACCCTATTTAATGTTGCTTTTAATTTAATTCTATTTTCTTTTCTCTCTATATTCTTCTCTCTCCAACATTTATTGTAAGGGGTAAGATTGGAAAAATCATCATTAATATACCATTTATTTAGAAAGTGAACAGTTAATTTGGGACATATTAAAAAGGAAATGTGGACAGATAATTTGGGACGGAGGGAGTATATAATAACTATACAAAGTTTACACATACGATACACGATAACATTAAACAACGGTACCCAACATCTCGATGGCAATATAAAAATCATGTTTGCAACAATATCTTTATTAATCAACATGACAATCACATAAGGTATGAACAGGTAATTAAAATGTTATACTAATCAAAGTATGCATCGCAGTCTGTTGAACGTGGTTGCATTTAGGTGACAACACACAAACATAAACATAACTCCATTCAATCTTAAATATAAAACTCTTTAGACAATTTTAGAAAATTAAGGAACTTGTCATTTTCACCGAAAGTTCCAATATTACCCCTCTCTCTCACTTCTATAGCATAAGAAAAGAAAGGAAAAAATAGGAATGGCAGAGGCTGCAAATAAAAGAAATATTGAGGGCATAATTGGAATAAATTGTCGACAACTAATAAAATAACCTTAAACAACAATTAATTTGGATACCTATAGATCTCCTAAACAACAATTAAATGGGAATGGAGGGAGTATTAATGTACTATGCTATAAATACTACTTACATACTCTAAATAAATAAATAAAATGAATATATATCATTTAAAACCATTACCACCTTATCAAATTTTACAATCTTGCAGATGTCATTTATTCCAGAACTCACATAGCATGCCAACACATTAAATACACGGAAATATATACACTTAGCACATAACATGGCATGATATATCAAATAACATCGTAGCATATCATATTAAGACGGTAAATAAACACATAAGTCTTAATCCAGAGTCTCTACCCATCTTTCATTTTAAATTATGTTCATTCCATACTTAGTTTCTAACTAGGACTTAGTGCCTAAATTTCGACATGCTCTGATACCACTTATATCACACCTCGTAACCAGGTGATGACATTGCAGTGTCTCATCAACATATGAGACACCAAAGCCCACATACAGAGTTATTAAAAAGGGAATATGTCATAATATAACCAAAAGGATTCAAATGTATTACATAGATAAAAGAGTACTGAAAGGGGAAATAAGTTCTAACATGCCATGAAGTAATAAAAGCTAAGTGTTCACTACTACGGTTCCTCTATTACATAGTTTCATTATGAAGTCACTATTCATGGTAACCCTCCCAGATATCATCATCATAGTATGGCTCAACTCCATCATCATCTGCAAAATAAGAAAAAGAAATGACTAAACTGTGAAGCCCAATAAGGCTCAAACGACCCCTGTGATGAAGCATCAGATAAGACACAAGCTTTTCTCGTTTCCCAAAATAATTTGAAAGAACGCTTGACACAAGATGGACTTAAACCACAACACAACACTTGAAATACACTGTACAGAACTCACAACACACTAGACTTGATTACGAAAAAAAATAGAATAAAAAACATACCAGGACAAGCCGCGGACGAATGCCCCAGACGAAACATCGTCTGCAGAAAAGGTACCAAAACCCCGGACGATCGCACAGTCCGCACCAGTTGACCGCACAACCCATTGACGAAGTTGCGGATGAACCATTTGTCTGCAGGTATCGTCCGCAGCAATTGACGAAGGGTAAGACGATCCCTTCGTCCACTACCTGCAGAAAGCATATTTTTATGTACAAAAACACATGTAAAAGTTCCATTTCTGAAACATAACATTCCCAACCCAAAATGACTCATTTTAGAGTTAAACCATATAACAATTAATACCAAAACAAGAACAAATAAGCTAATAACCATACTCTTCACATCTTAACACTTATACATCAAAATATACTACGAGCACCATGTTCCACTCATATGACACAATAGAAATACACATTGTTAAATATTACGAGCATGGTTATTGCTATGACACACACACACACACACACACACATCACACGATTGAGCTCAATTATCTATTCACGACTCTACAACAATAATTGTAACGACCCTAACAGTCAGTCTAGTTAGAAGGCCCAATAATTTCCTTAAGACATGGGTTCAGTATGAACCCCTAAACGAACATCCCCATGAACTCTACAATAACCGTTACAGTCTCAATGATAGTCCACATTGGGTGAAGACCCAAGAATTTCTCAACACATCACATGAACTCTCGAGTTCAACATACACATAATAAATCGAATTAATCCTCTTATAAAGTAGATTCTAGACAATAGCTCGAAACCAAGGCGACGACATCGGTCGACAAAAAGCAAATAGACAACGACAAAGACAACCACAAATAGACGACAACCAAATAACAAGAAATAAAATATAAGGACAACAATTAACAACAAAAGCAAATGTGGTCAGCTAGCAACAACAATTACATATACAAATCAACAGTTGCAAAAGACTCGGCGATCAATCACATAATATGTAATTCATCCAACACTTCATCCATTTTGTGCAATGAAAACATGTGTAAATATTTCACAATAACTCCACAACTTTAAAACACTTATATCATGCATTTTAAGACTAAAAACACATAGGTGTAATTAAGGTTCTTACTTGATAATATAGCAATTAACGAAATCAATTAGAAATCTTAGAAATTTTGCACTCTTCCTCGAGCAATTACTTGTTGCACAAACTTTGGAATTTCAATCCGTCAGCGCTCACTCGTAGATTTTTCAATTATCTTCGAAACGCACTAAAGTACGCCTAAATCTGACACTATTTTCCCCTTCAATTGTTCACTCAAAGTCACTGCACACAATTTTCCAAAATTTTCATTTCTTTTCTCTCTTCTTTTTCCTTTTCTCTCTTTTAAAAATGAAATTCAGCAATAGCTCCCCTTTAATTCCCATCACTAACTCCCCATTAACTCTCTCAACACCCTTACAAAACAAACCCTCAAGTTCCTAACATCCATACTCAAGTCCCCCAACTTCTAAAATATAAAATACGCCCCTTAACATAATAATGCACAACATATGACACGTAAATCATATAATCAAAATTACTAAACAAGTAACCACATAAAATTAAATGCAAGGCATGCAAAATACGTAAGTAAAAAGTTTCGGGTATCACAGGCTGAGGTTACGTCGATTGGAGCCTATGTTCGGTTGACCAGAGGGACCCTCGGTCTACCGCATATAGTCAGAGAACCTAGAAAAATGCTAAGGTCGAACAAAGGAAGACCTAGGTCAACCGGAAAGTCACTGACAAGAACAAAAACTAGCCGTTATTGATCCATTGGGTGTCAAATCTCTCTCATTTTAAAGGTTTCTATTTCATATCTTTGGGTAATAATTTGAGCATATTTTCTCTACACTATGAGAGGGTTTTGGAAGAGTTTTTAGAAAATCTTCCATATATTTGAGAAAATCTTTGAGCTTTCTTATTAATACACATTTACTTTGAATTAGAGCTTTCAATTGTAATTATCCAATCCATTAAGGGATTTGTTTGTCTTAAGCTAAATTGTAAAGTCTCATTTGTTGAGGTCAATCTTTCTTATAAAAGAGTTGTGTGGTAAGGCTTGATTGTAAGGGTTGTGGTTTTGGGCCTCCATAGTGGGTGGTAGAACTTCCTTGTAATTGTAGGAACTAGATTGACTGGTGAACCCGAAAAGGAATTACGGTTGATGTGTTCGTAAAACCTCCTCACTTAGTAGACTAGATTAGAGAAAGTGTTCCCAAGGGTGAAGAAGGGTTGATTGGTGCATAAAAGACCATTTGTTGGTTTTACCCTTAAAATGTGGCTTGATGCATAAAATACCATTGGTTGGTTTTGTCCTTTCGTCTAATAACTCTCAAGTCAAGCTAGTGGAATTTGCCAAAATCCTTGGGTGTGTCATAAGCTAGTGGATGTAGATCTTTGATGATCGAACCCCTCTAAATCCGTGTGTTTGCTCCCTCTAACTCTTCCTCTTTACTTTCAAGTTCTTATCTTTATCAACTATGTTTATGTGCTATATGAACTTGTTCGTTTAAGAGTTAAGTATCCATCTTGCGTAAGCATTCTTGCTTTGTATATCATGCTTTGCCTTAGTCATATGACTTGTTCTATTTTATCTTACAAGCTTTACATTTAGTATGCTTAGCTAGAGTATCCTTAGTGGCATATTAGTTTATCATACTTTGCTCATCATCATCTTCTTGAGGTCTTCATGCGTTATACCTAACACACTAGTCACCTAAGTTCTCTATCATTTAACTCACCTATAAGCAGTGACAGATGCAAGTGGTAGCTACTGGGGTCAAATGACCCCAGTGAAAAAAAAAATTTAATTATATATGATATATTTTACTCCATTTAGAAAATAAATGTATAAATGACCCCACACAAAAAATTTAATGACCCCACTAATAAAATAAATATTCTCAAAATTTTAATTCAACAAATGAGAATCCGTTCCGCAAGTACGGAACATTTACCTTTCCGCACTGGAACCGTGGTATTAACAATTCCCTACCCACCTCCTTAAATATTGTAAAGATTAAATATTACAAAGATTAAAAAATAAAAAATAATTTTTGTATCTAGAAGATATTTTGATGGCTCCCAATAAAAACAACTTTTATTCTTTTTTGTCTTGTCTCTCTCTGTCTCTCACTGCCTTCCTTTTCGGCGAAGCTGTTTGTCCAATGCCTTCCTTTGGTAAATTCTTCCATTTTTTTTAATAATTCAATTCATATATGTTATTTTATTTTATTAGTTTATGTTTGATGTTTGAGATTCCCAGTTTTGTATAGTTTTATTTTGTCTTATTATTTTATGAATTTATGACAGGATATGGAAAAAAATTTCAAAAGAAAATCAGTTTTTGATACGCAGACATCTAATTCTCAGTCAAATAGTAAGATAGAAAATTGTCCAAAAAAAGATCGAATTGAGATAAATTTTGAAAATCTCCCAACAGATCCTAGAGCTCGCCCTAAAATGTCAAGTTATCACCCTAATGACAGAGAAAACATAAGAAGAGTATATTTGTTTAGACGTTCTTGCCAACCCCGAACTTGTGATTTCCCTCAAAAGCCATTTGGAAATCTGCTTCGAAGGTTTAATATTGCTTGGTATGATGAATTTCCATATTGGTTGGAGTATAGTGAAAAAGATGATACTGCATATTGTTTGTGTTGCTATCTTTTCAAGCCTGACATTGGAAAACAATCTGGTGGATCTTCTTTTGTTACAAAGGGTTTTGATGATTGGAATAAGAAAGAAAGATTTTACTCTCATGTTGGAGGTCCAAAAAGTTCGCATAACATTGCAGTGAATTAGTGTCAAGATCTTATTAATCAAAATCAACATATTGAACATGCTTTATCGAAGCAAGCACATCATGTTCGTAGTATGTACCGAAGGAGATTAACAACATCAGTTGATTGCGTTCTATTTCTTCTCAGACAAGGATTATCTTTTCGTGGTGATGATGAATCAGAATATTTTTCTAATAAAGGTAACTTTCTCAAGCTCGTTCAGTTTTTAGCTAATCAGAGTGAAGATATAAAAAGTGTTGTTCTAAAAAATGCTCACGAAAATAATCAGTTGATTGCTCCTGCGATTCAAAAAGATATTTGTAATGCTGCAGTAGAAACTACTAATACTATTATAAATGATCTTGGTGATGAACAATTTTGTTGTTATTGTTGATGAGTCACGTGACATATCAAATCAAGAACAAATGTTGCGGCTTTGCGTTACGTGAATATGAAAGGAAGAATTGTTGAACATTTTCTTGGTTTAGTACATGTTAGTGATACTACTTCTTTATCATTGAAGAGAGCACTTGAGTCATTGATGTGCAAATTTAGATTGAGTATATCAAGAGTTCGTGGGCAAGGTTATGATGGTGCTAGTAATATGCAAGGTGAATTTAATGGCTTGAAAAGTTTAATTTTGAGAGATAATCCTTCTGCTTTTTATGTCCATTGCTTTGCTCATCAGTTACAGTTGACACTTGTTGCCGTTGCTAAGAATCATGTTGAGGTTGCTTATTTTTTCAACTTAGTTTCTGCACTTTTAAATGTTGTAGGAGGTTCATGTAAGCGACATGATATGCTACATGAGAAACAAGTTGCTAAAATAATAAAAGCATTAGATAATAGAGAGATTCTTAGTGGGGAGGGTATGAATCAGGAAATTGGTCTCAAACGAAGTTCTGACACGTTGGGGTTCACATTATGCTACTTTGGTAAATTTAGTTCTTGTGTATTCTTCAGTGATTGAAGTCGTTGAGATAATCAAGAAAGATGGTCTACTTAGAGAGCAAAGAGGTGAAGCTAATGGCATGTTAAATATGTTAGAAACATTTGATTTTGCCTTTACTTTGCATATGATGCAAAATGTGTTGGGAATCACCAATGAATTATCACAAGCCTTGCAAAGAAAAGATCAGGATATCGTTAATGCTATGAAGTTAGTAACAATATCAAAGCAAAGACTACAAGCTTTAAGAGACAATGGATGGGAATCTTTGTTCAATGAAGTTAATTTGTTTTGCATAGCTCATGACATAGATGTCCCGGTTATGGAAGATTTGTTTTCAAAGGGGAGATCCCAACGAAGATTTCAAGATATTACTAATTTGCATCATTATCGTATTGGTTTGCTTTATCTGTTGTTGACATGTTACTTTGAGAGATGGATGGCCGTTTCGGTGAGACAAATACTGAGTTGCTTATTTGCTTGGCATGTTTGGTTCCAGAAAATTCATTTTCTGCATTTGATCAGAAAAGAGCGATTCAATTTGCTAAGTTCTACCCTCAAGAGATTTCTCCCCCACCGATTTGGTTATTCTTGATAATCAATTGGAGACTTATATTCTTGATGTGAAAAGTTGTGATGAATTTTGCACTTTGAAGAGCATTGGTACCTTAGCTGAGAAACTAGTTGGAACAGGGAAGCATATTGTATATCCATTGGTATTTTTATTAGTTAAGCTGGCATTAGTTTTACCTGTAGCTACAGCAACTGTTGAAAGAGCATTTTCAGCAATGAAGATTGTGAAGAACAGACTTCGCAATCGAATGGGAGATGATGAATGATTGTCTAATTACTTACATTGAAAAAGATGTATTTAAAGATGTTGACAATGAACTTATCATTAAGCGATTTCAGAATATGAGACAACGTCGAGGTCAACTATAGAATGTAAGTTTTTTCAATTTTCTGGTTTGTTTTTTTGCTTACGTTTTATAAAATATAAGATTATTTTTGAATTAAAATAATATATATATTTTTTCTTATGCTAAAAAATATTAATGAATTGTTGTGTGACCCCAGTGAATTAAATTCCTGCATCCGTCACTGCCTATAAGTGCATTATCAACATACTTGTTATCGAAGTGGTCAAATAGGTGAAGTTTTATTTAGAAAAGCGAAAAAGTTTGAGAATCTAATTCACCCCTTCTTAAGTTCTCCCCTTCGAGTATTTCAATGCGGTAAATAAGAATGTAGCGAGTGAAACAATTGTTTTACAACGGTTCTTCAATAATTATTCGACAGCGTATTATGTATCCGAAAAGTGTGAAGTGAATAAATATATAAAGTGTGTGAATAACGATTTCAAACAGTTATTTCCAAAAAAAAATCGATTTCAAAACAGTGATTCAAGCAATTGGATCGAGAAGAATATTAAATCTAAGGCTTGAGATGTAATCTCGAAAAGTATACTTAATCACTGTAACCTCATTGTTAATATGTCCAAAAACAAAGGCTCTAATTATTACTAATAGAATAATAGCGGGACAACAATAATGGAGTAGAATAATGCTACCACTTTTTCAAAATAATTGCCACATTTCTAAATTCCCTAGTTTTCAAAAATATTGGTTGCTTGTAGCAATTAATCTATTTTATTTTGACTTTTTAAGTTTATTGTCACTAAATACTTAGTCCAGCGTCGAGATAAGAAGCTGGACTGGTTGGCCTTTATTAAACAGTGGGAATTCCATTTCTCAAAGTAAGTTACGACGCGAAAAATAATGACTTGACCTAGTACGCGTTATTGGAGATTATTCCTCACACAGAAAGTTGAGCATCAATTTATCAGAATTACCCTAAATTGTGGAATGTGTTACTGGAGACAAACTCTCACGCAGAAAGCTAACCCTCAATTTATCTAAGTATGTGTTATTTGATGAGAATTCTCACGCAGAAAGCTTGGTTTGTCCGAGAAGCTAACTACAATAAAGGATTGCATGAATCGAAGTGCGGAAAGCTTTAAGAAATCTATAAAATATGGTAAATGAATATAATAAAAAAAAAGGCATTTTAAAAGTTTAATGTTGTGTGCATGATCTCTGAAATGCCCAAGAGATGGGTGAATTGAATGTTTTAATTCTTTTTCATTATGATTTTTTTCAACCAATGTCAAAATGATACCATACAAAATTACTTGATAGGAGCAAGAGAGATATAATAGAGATCAAAGCACAAACACAGAATTTTTAGTGTTTCAGTTCACAAAGAGCTTATATACATTACCTTGAGGCTTACCCAAGGATTTCACACAGTTTCACTAAGGATTCCTTTTTAACTCATTGTAGGTGAGAAAAACTGAACATAAAGGTGGAAATTCAAGGTCACACTTATGAGTTTTACACTTTCACCATCACAACACAAATCTAGCTCAATGTCTCACTTATGACGGGACACAACACAAGCTGAAAAAGAGCCGCGACAATCTTCTTCAAAGTCACACTTATGAAGAGATCTCGAAAGTAAGCGGCCGATGGACAAGAATCACAACAAATCACACTCTATGTGATGGATATAACTTTGTAGCACGAGATAATCACACTATATGTGATGGATAAACTTTCTAGCTTCTACACTCTTCACTCAATGTAGAAAATCACAATGATTAGCACAAGACTTGAGTGTGGAATGCTTTGAATGATAATAAATTTTGATCGGAACTTCTCTAGACCTTTTGACCTCATAAATAGCTTTAGAAGCTTATGTATAGGTTCAAAAAACGGTTTCAAATTCAAATTGATTCGTTAAGCATTTGTTAGTTTCTGGTCTGGACAATGACAAAAAGGTTAACCGAACTGGCACCAAGAAAATTTTTATACAGCTCTGGAAATTTGTGGTTGACCGGATAAAATATGTTGTTAACCAGACAACTAGTACGAGGTAGAGCATTTGCATAGGAAAAAAAGAGTAACTCTGAACACCAGTTAACCGTGCACCAAGTGTGCTTAACCGTGTGTATCTGATTTTTCCCGAACACGTCTGGAATCAATATGATGAACTAAGGATCTGTTTTTTTGGCTATAAAGTTTTTTTAACAAAGGAAGCTAAGATAAATTCAAAACCTTTGAAAAAACTTTTGATACCAAGTAAAACACATTTGGTCACAGGGATCAAATGTTTGAAAGTGATTTTCAAAAATGCATTGAAAGTCTTTATGAAACCATTTAGACATTTATTTTTCTGAGTGATTCAACTGTATAGTGTAAAGGTTATGGTTTACAAGATATACCTATAAGACCAAACCTAAAATTTAAACCTTCAATCTTCAACTGCAAGCAATTCTTGATATCTTCTGTGTAAATGTTTTTGTTTCATTCCTTGAGTATTGCTTGAAGTGTTTAGACTTCCATAACTAATTTGTATCACTATCACACTAAGCATAAGACATTATGTACCATATTGAATGTTTGTCACACTCTAAACTAAGTAGATAACTCTTAGATCTATGAATCTCTTTCTTCATCTTCAGTTTATATATGTTCCTAATTAGCTTTCTCGCCTCAAGTTTTACTCATGACTGCTATGATCTTGCACAATTTCTTTATTTCTCGAGATGGTTGTCAAGGAGAACGTGGACTACCTCCTCGACCTTTGGCCATCTGATGGTTGCAAGCTCCTCCATATTCTAGGGTTGTCTCGGTGTTAATTTTACTAGATTTCCCCCCGTTCAAATAGACCGAGAAAAAGTATTATTTTTGGAAGGTTATCAATTTAACGAGCAGTAATTAATAAAATTTATAGTGTATAATGGTTTCGTCTGACCATGATTACCATTTGTTGACGCGCCTGGTCCATTGTAAAATTAGGTAAAAAAACCACATTTAAAAAAAGGAACAACTTTGGTAACTAATGGTAGACGTTAAATACTATTATAACATAAATTATTATTATGGAATGTAATAAAAAAGAGAGAAATATTACCATATATGAATAATCCAAAATTCAGCTCTGGGCTTAATATGATTCAACTATGTCCTTGAGATATATGTATAAATAGACATAGAACAGTTATTCATTTTCACCACAATGAAACACAGTTCCTCGTGCTTTCCAGACATGGATGAAAATAAGAACATTTTGTCCATAGTCAAATCATCAAAATCGTCGAGATCCAATCGAAAATCCTCACAGAGCATCACTTGAAAGATAATGGTAGACAACGAAGGGTTTTTCTACCTTATTCATGTGCCAAACAAGTATTTGAACTTCAGGACAGGCTAGCACATAGATATGCCGGTGAAACAATTCAATGGCTTATGACACAGGTAAACCCCTCAATTGATGCTCTTTTTGGCACTCAGACAAACTTTTCTTCGTCGAAGCCTTCCAAATTTGATCTACCTCTGGTTCCAACACCAGAATCTATCCCCATCATTCCTGACCAGGAGCCTTCGACATCTTCTAAAGAGGAACTTCACGCTGATAAGAAGCTTTCTTATGAAGAAATTGAACAGATTTTGTTTGACTTATGAATTCAATTATCATCTACATGTGGAAAAGGGTAGAGAAATTATTGGTAGAAATAGGGAATTTATGTAGTTTTGCAACATCGCTTATATTTTATAAATCTTTAATTCAGTTATAAACAAATTTCAATTCAACAATCCATATATCAAGTCGTTGGTTATTCATCTTATCCAATTATTAACATTCGTTTGTACCATATATATATATATATATATATATATATATATATATATATATATATATATATATATATATATATATAAATGTGTGTGTGTGTACGCGTGCGTGCGTGCGTGTGTGCGTGCGTGCGTCTTTGATTCATAATATAATGCCCTTTTTAATAGTTTTGAAGCGAAAATTAAAGGGTAGTTTCCTCACATACCGTTATCTAATTTCACTAATATAAGAGAAAGATAAAGTTATATTTATAAGTGATGAAAAATGTAGAAAAATAATCTTTCAACCTTTTAGGAATACATAGATAAAAAAAAATAAATAAATAAAAGACATCATATTGTGAAACAAAAAGAATTATAAGCCTCAACTATATTATATAGTTATTGTTGACACTCAAAAGTACCTCGGATGACTGAGACGGTCCAAGAGGCAGGAAAAGGACCGGATCAGCCAATGAGAAAATAGGTCAAAGGGAAAATGGGTCATAAGCTACCCAGCTCGTCTAACAAGCCAGTCACGAACTAGGAACTGAAACCCATGCCAACTCGTCCAACTCATTTTCGGGTGAACCGACCCAACAAATTCCTATTGAAAGTAGGTCTGGTCACACGTGCGTTAAGGAGTTTGACCCGATTTTAGATCCTATCCAAACCTTAACCACCATGTTTACACATTCTGAGCAAGTGTGGACACAATCTGGAGGAAATCTAGTAAAAATCACAACTAACAATCAAAAAAATATGTAGGAACTTGCAAGCACCAGCCAACCAATGCTCGAAGATTGCCCACGTTCTCCATGATAACTTCTCGAGGAACATGGAAATTATGCAAGATCATGGTAGTCACATGATGAACTTGAGATGGGGAAGGCTGCTTAAAAGCATCTATAAATTTAAGACAAAGAATGAGATTAAAAACACGAATTAATGACCTTTTGTTTTTCTTCATTTACTTTATTTTATAACTTTCTTTATAATTTTCCGCTTTTAAATTCATATAATTTTTTTAGACTTACCTTCTAAGATCAGTCAAACTTTCTATTTGAGGATTCTAATCCAATAACGTATACTTAAGTAAATCAACCTCTTAGGCTTAGCTTTCTGAGTGCGAATTTGTCCCAAATAACGGATACTATAGTTTTATTCTAATGGGCTTAAAGCTATTCAAATGTTTTGTTGTATATCTTAGTTGTAATCACTTGGGATTTCCAGAGAATTGTATATTTGGTTTGTTTGTCACCAGTAGTCAGCAGAAACTGATAGAACACTAGTGTGAAGAAAATCTGGACTATCATAAAATAATTATCATTGCAATTCTTGATTTTTTTTTATAGAAACAAATACCCAATATAGCTTCAATAGGAACGCCAATAGCTTCAATATGTGCAGAGCATCCATTACAGGGGGGGAAACGTACAAGATCTAACACCAATATTTCTCAACAGCACAACACTACATAAAACTTCTGGTGCCCCTTTTGCTACATTAGACCGAAACGCTTATCAGCATAAAAATTACACAATCTACAGCATTTTTAGTGAACAATTTGTCACGGCTAGAATATCTCAAGACTATGCCCCATCTCCGAGCGTTCTCTTTGTTGTGCTGATGTAGAGCACTGAATTGCAGAGATTTGCAATATAGTTATAATCAGATAAAGGGGAATTTAAATCATAAGTATTGTGATAGAAAATTTACCATTATTTCCACGGATAAAAGCATCACCGTACTTGTTCTTCAATTGTCCATTCACATATTCTTCTGTTTGTTCCATCGCTATATTCATGTAACCATCCAAACAGGCCAGAATGCCTACACACAAAAGAAAAAAAAGATTTATTACAAGTCATATATAGTTTCCGTGTTTGTGATATAATAAGTCAAAAAATAATTAAGGCATTAGAAGATAAGTTTTATCAACAAAGGATCCTGGTTGCTATTGGCTTTAGTATTTTCAGAAATTCGACGATGGTGGAGGAGCTGGATGGACGCCTTTTCAGCTCAAGAATAGAAAAGTATAAAACAAAACAATACATAAAAAAAAATTAACCCAAATCAAGGGGGCTAAAGTAAATCAACATATACTTAAAGAAGAGAAGGAACTTCACCCGTAGAAGAACAGGTACAGCTAAGAGACAAAGTTAACCTCAGTAAGAAAACTACTAAGTATGCAGTACCGAATGCCAGTGCCCGAACAAAAACAGAAAACGAGTTTTACTGAAATCAAGACAAATGCAAAATGAGATCTTCAAAACTCCTACTACAGTCGTTCGCACCTCTCATAAAAGCAGAATCGTTTGACCCAAACCGTCAACAAGCATTAATGTAGGCATACATTACCACCAAGAATGTCATCTAATTCAATGAACAATGTATAACCTTATTACTTACTAGTATGACCTTAATTTTCTCGATGAATTAGCAAACCAAACGCTTCACTGAGACTCAAACAACAGCAGATAAAGAAATTCTAACACTACCATACTGTTGCCATTATTATTCTAATTAAGCACAACGGGTTTTATTTTATTTTATTTCTATTTCTTTGGGGGGGGGGTGGGGGGTGGGGGGTGGGCAGGGGTCAGGGACAGTTAACACAAGAAGAAGAAAAATACTACGAAAATATATAAAGCCAATGCAGTTCAGAATTCTCCGTTCAGTACAGAGCAAAAGCATCTCCACTTCTGAAGATTATTGTTAATTCCTTGCCTTCTAGCCCATGCCTATTTATTGAGCACAAGTTCAAAAAGGTTTCTATTATGATTAATCTTTTATTTTATGAGTCATTTAAACCAAACAGATAGACAGCGCAGATACCCACTAACTGTGAGTTGCAACATATGATAGTGGACACGTCCATATATCATTACAAGCAGCGGCAATTTCGAGAGGCCCGAGTTAAAAGTCGATCATTGGTATAACAAAACATTCATCAAAGAACAAAAGATTTGCATATTAGAGTCTTCTTAATTGTAAAAAATAGAAGAAAATGTATGAAGATAGAAAAGAAGTGAAGAGAGCACTGCCCGTACAAAAACATTAAAAGAAGGCCAAGATAATGTTTCAATCTTATAGGCAACATATATTATAGTAGTACTAAAAAGGTTTTTAGGAATCTTCGACTTCCTATCATCGAGAATCAGATGTTACAATAAACTGATTCTTCCTTTAAAAAACTACCCTTAAAAAGACTTTCCCGAGAGAATGCAACAGAATTACAATCTAGGCCCCCCAGGCCAAACATGAAATTTTTTCTGACCAACATGGAGGTTTTTTCTGTATGCTAAAGTTATCTCCTTCCTCAAAAGTTTGTGTACAACAAGACTCTTAAAGTCCATCTCAATACTAATTAAAGTTAATCAAACTAAACATTAGGAGTTAGCCACAAGTTTCACTTGATCTTAGAGAAGTTAAATGGATTGTTTGCATAGGCTGAAACCTATTACTGGCTTTACTCTCCTGACAGACGGCATAGTAGAAGTGATTATTTCTCAAAATCAAGTTGAGTATACAACATTTTTTAGATCAATGAAGAAATTTAATCAAGTTGGTAAATGGTAAAGATCATAAACTACATGATTGATTTTCAAAATGAGTTCACAAAGTTCGAGAGCAGAAACTACGCTATAAAGTCTATATTCTGTTAACAGATAGAAACTATAGCCACATTCAAGAATGGGAAAAGAAAGCAAGAACGTTTTGATTTAGACGTAAGAAGAAGATTGAAAGAGACAAACCTCTATAGTCAACACCAGAATTTAATTTAACAACAACAGGTCTTCCTCGAATAGACTTGAGGAAATCAGCTGGTGTTTTTGTAGTTGCTGAGCCTTTCTCACCGGTTCCACTCATCTCTTTTGGGTAAATCTGCAACTATTTTATCTAACAAAACACAAAAAAATCAATCACAATAAAACCAGTAAAATTCACCCCAGAAAACAAGAACCAAATTACATTTAAAAATGCAAAAATAGAAAAATTCCCCACAAAAATAAAATCTTAAAAAAGAAGAAGCTAAACAAGGGAAGCTCTGGTTTCATAATTACACCCCAACTATGCAAATTATATGCCATCACCATGGAAAATTCTGAAACAAAATGAACCCGAGAAACTAATATTACCTTAGAAAAATAGAAGAAAAATAATCAAATTCGCCCAATTACAATTCAAATTTCCCAGATAACATGCAGCTATTATCTTAGAAAACACAAGAAATTATTCACAACAGAAACTAATGAAATTCGCACCAAAAAACAATAAAAAAAAATTACAAATAACAACCCAAAAATCAAAAAATACCCCACAAGAAATAAAATCTTTAGCTCTTGAATGGAACCTCTGATTTCATTATTACACCATCAAAAATTCCCCGTGAAACTACTACTTCCATTCCTTAATATAAGACTTTTAAAACATGTAGCAAAAATTAAGGAAGCATAAAAAAATAAGGTGTTTTTTAATCAAAATATCAATATTACTCACTTAAATAGAATCAATGATATACATGTCATATCTAAAAGAGTAATATTGATATTTTAACTAACAAACTATCTTGTTCTTTTTTTCATTCCTTAATTTCCGCTACATGTCCTCTAAGAAATGGAGTATTATCTTAAAGAAACGCAAGAAAGCGAATGAAATTCGGCCAATTAAACAAGAACAGGAATACAAATTACAATTCAAAAAAAAAAATCGCAGATTTCCCATTAAGAAAAACTTAAAAGGGAAGATCTTATTTCGTTAATTACTCCTAAAGATTCAAATTGTATACCACGTCAAAAATTCTGCGCGAGTATTCACGTGAAGCAAGATAATAGCAGTAATACTAAATTAATTAGCAGTACAATTGAAATTCAATGAAAAGATTTCAGACATTAAGGGATATATGAATTCTTACAGAACAAGAAGAAGTGGAAAATTCGTAGAGCGAGCAGAGAGAAGTGTTGGAAGAGGGAGAAAAGCGAACGGGGTTATAATGTTAGGGTTTTTGTTTGGCGCCTCGGCTCCTATGCTGAACAGAAAACGTTGAGTATGTGCGGGCTCAAATGTCGGCAGTTGAATTTTAAACTTTTGATCCAACGGCAGTATCAAAAGTAGGGTATTTAAGAATAAAAGATGTGCTCATTTTTTTGGCGGAAAAACAAATATTTAAATTCCTCCATTTTCTCTTTCTTACTTTTAATTGGAATAAGATTATTGAAGATTCCTAAAATATCTCTCATTTCAACTCTTCCTTCTTATCTCTTTCCTTCTCCCAAGGCTTCTTTCATAATTTTTCAGTTCAATTTTCTTCATCTCTGAACCAATTTTCATCTGAATTTCTTCTTCTCTCATCCTATCAAATGGAAACAAGTGAAATAAATGTAGAAGAAAATGCAAGTAACGTTGAATGGGAAAGATTCAGAGATTTTCTTGAGAAGAATGGTGTCCCTTACGATGGCCAAGCGAGTTCTCATCAAGATAATCTCCAATTTCATCTCTTTCCTCCTCTTGAGGCTTCATCCTATTCTCTCACTTTTAATCGTGTTCTACCACTTTCTTCTCGACGATACATATGAAGGATTAGCCATAACATTATCAGGTCTTAATTGAACAATCTTTTCTTCAACTAATTTTCAATAATTTCTTTTTATATTTTCTCCCTCAAATCTTGCCCAAATTCTCTATTTCTTTGAACACAGCTAGGAAGAAATTAAAAAAAAACTTAATTGATTTCTTCTGCAGAAAAGATGTCTAGAAGAGAAATATAAAGGATTTCTGCAATCTTTCGTGTTTTTTGTTTGCTCCTAAATCATGGTAAAAAAAATTGATGACTCCGTTGATACTTTTCTTTTCCTTGTAAGAAAGAAGTTATTGTAACAAGGGATATTCTATCTTGATAGAGTAGAAGGCTAAATTATGAATTGTAGTTTGTTTTATGAATGAAATGGAAGGCTAAATTATGGACAAGTTTTGATAAGTGTTTCATGTCAAATAATTGTCAATCTTTTGCTTTTCTGGTTTTTTTTTCCCATTTTGATGAACACATGTTCTCTTGCCAAGAAGACATTTGTCTTACGAAGAACAAATGTTCTTTTACCAAGAACACATGTTTTTGTCTACTGAACACATGTTTTTTTTTACAGGAAATGCTGACTATTACATGTGTTTAGGGCTCTCAGAACACAAGAACATGTTTTCTGAACACACAACACATGTTTATTAAGTGTGAACACCTGTTTATTTCAAAAATTGATTCGGCAAATACGAGAGCATATCTTAACCAATGTAGTTGTTAATCTAAGTAGCATTTCAATCCAAAAGGGATCTCATTTTTTATTGCAGTGGAGCAATTGAAAGCCACTTGAATTTTTCAATTCATTCATACAAATCCAAGCTTTACACGTGTTCTCTTACCAATAACGAATTCACAAAAAAATATCTACGTTACAATACCATAATTAAAATATGTTTTACAAAATTTTCAAAATCACAGTTCCATAATTAAAATAATATTCAAGGTAACAATACCAAAAGAACAATAAAATTACACCCATCTTCATTCAATTTCCTTTGTTAGACTGGTACCGTTGTGCTTTCTCCATAATATCTACTGCAATTTTGTTGGCGGGGTGTCCCAAAATGCGTGCCACCAGCTTCTTCCTCCACGTTGAAAAATATCTTTATTCAGAATACAATAACATGTGTTCATAACACAAGAACATGTGTTCTGAACCAAAGAACATGTATTCAGAAGACAAGAACAAATGTTCAGAATACAAGAATATGTGTTCATTGCACAAGAACATGTGTTCTGAACACAAGAACATGTGTTCTGAATACAAGAACACGTGTTCAGAATACAAGAACATGTATTATGAGAGTAAGAACATATGTTTAATGAGTGTGAACACCTGTTTTAAAATTACCAACTTGTCTTTTTTTCAAAACACTACACAATGTAAACTTGTTGTATTAATATTAATGTGAACACATGTTCTTTAATATTGAACACCTATTTAGTAATTGTGAACACCTGTTTATTGAGTGTAAACAACCTTTTTTATATAGTTAGGTACACCTCAAACCACGGTCCCAAACACTTGATTATTCTTTGTTGAAAACTCATTTAAGTAGCATTTAATCCAAAAGGGATCTCATTAACAAGAACACATGTTTTGTTCACATGAACACATGTTCTCTTATCAAGAACACATATTTTTTTCAACTGAACACATGTTCTCTTACCAAAAATACATGTTTTTTTCTACTGAACACATGTTTTTTACAGGCAATGCTGACTATTACATGTGTTTAGGACTCTCATAGTAAGAACACATGTTTATTGAGTGTGAACACCTATTTTAAAATTACCAACTTGTCTTTTTTTCTTTTCTTTTCAAAACACTACATAATGTAAATCGAACAAGCATGAACCCATAAAAGAAATCTGAAAGAAATCATTAATCGAACAGCATAAATCATCTGAAACAGCATAAATCGAACATCAGCAAAAAAAACTCCAAGCTTTTCACTTTTTTTTTCCATTCTGCTTAAATTTTGAATAATTAAAAGAGACCAAAAAAATCCATTAGAACAAATCCATTAGAACTCTTGATGTCTAGCCAGATCCACTAAAGGATGGACAGACATAAAAGAAGAATTTTTGAAACATGAACAGCAGCAAAAAATCAAAGCTTTTCACTGTTGAGCAAGAAAAGTAGCATATTTTCTCTCTCTAGAGAGGATATCCTTTAATATGCTTGGACGACGAAAAAGAATGAGGAAGAAGCAGTCCGGCTCCAGTGCGGAACCCCCAAAGTTCCGCACCTGCGGAACCATCCTAGCCGTCGGATGCAATTTTGAACGGTTCAAATCTGGAGAGAGAAAAGTTGCGGCTGACAATAAAAAATAAAAAAAATAAAAATTATATAATAAAAGGGTACATATGTAATTTTACAAATAAATGATTGGGTTACCGAGGAGGAGAGAGAAAAGTTGCGGCTGAACAAAAACACATATTCTTCTTTAGAGAACACATGTTTTTGGTTAGAGAACAGGAGAGAGAAAAGTTGCGGCTGAACAAAAACACATGTTCTTCTTTATAGAACACATGTTTTTGGTTAGAGAACATGTGTTTTCTAACCAAAAACATGTGTTCTATAAAGAAGAACATGTGTTTGTTCATCGACTTTCTCTCTCTCTCGAGAACAAAAAGTAACACGTAGCCGTCACATCAATTGGGTTACGAGAGGAGGAGAGAGAAAAGTTGCGTGTGAACAAAAACACATGTTCTTGGTTAGAGAACACATGTTCTCTATGTGTTCTCTAACCAAAAACATGTGTTCTCTAAAGAAGAACATTTGTTTTTGTTCAGCAGCAACTTTTCTCTCTCTCGAGAACAAAAAAGTAACACGTAAGTTTATCCCAAAAATACCCCTATTTTGATACAGTCGTTGGATCAAAAAGTATAAAATCCAACGGCTGAGATCGTGGCCCGCACCGTACGGAATTTTGAGGGTCCGCACTGGAGCCACGACGAGGAAGAAGAGGGAATTTTAGTTTAGGGTTTGAGGAAGAAGAAGATGAGGCGTTTGTTTTGATTTCTTGGGGGACGCCGAACTGATGTGACGGTTCGGTGTCCCCTTTTTCTTTTTCTTTTCATTTGTGAAATTACGTTTGTGCCCTTTTTAATAATCTTTAAAATCCAGTCGTCGATTCAAAAAAAATTGAATCAACGGTCGGATTAGTGTTCCGCACGTGCGGAATTTCGCTTGTTCCGCACAGGAGCCGGACTGTTTGTTTGGCAAACAAATTGTCAATCTTAATAATGTGTTTCTGTCCTATCACAATTAAGTCATTTTTTTCTCTTACCACAATTTATTTAGATTATAATTTTTTAATTAAAAATTAACACATGGAAGAGACAATGAACAAGACACACAGAATAAGAATAGACTATTCTTACTGCTTTTGTTTCACTCCGAATTGAAAAGGGTAAAAAACTTGTAAATAAAGAAACTTAAATTGGCCAGCAAGAGGAAGCCCCACGCTTTTGCCCAAATGTGTAGGGTACAGAGAAGCCAATCCGGGTCCAGTGGGGTACGTATATGTTCTGCATGTGCAGAATAAATCATAGTGGTCGAATGCAAGACGACTTCACCTGACATTTCATCTATGATGTCGAACGCCATTAGTCATAGCCAAAGTTTAACCTAAACCTAAATTATGGGGGTCCGCCTATGATGTATACCACTATTTTTTCGCACATGCAGAACGCAAGAGCGCTATCGAATGACTTCATCCGACAAGTACAACTTGTTTCAAGAGACGAGTATTTTTTTTTTTTTTAAAAAAACAACATATTTATCTCAGCCTTTAAATGGCTTCATCCAAAGGACAATAGTTGCTTCGCGCGTGCAGGATGACTGTTATTCCACATAATAGCCAAGTCGCGATCTAACTTACTCTACCAACTGAGTTGATGGCACCGAAAAAGTTATTAAAGACTAAAAGAACCATAAATATTAGCGAACATTTTATTGATAATCAAACTTGTCACTTTAAGGGATCCAAGGATAGTAAAATAAAAAATCGTCACTATAAGGAATACACCAAAAAGATAGAAATTATAAGAACAAAATAAATTTTTCTTTATAGTTGTTCGGTTCACAAAGAGTCTGTATCCACTACCTTAAGTATCACCCAAGAATTTCACTAAGTTCCACAAAATATTCATTTTTAACTCATTGTGGGTGAGAAAAACTGAACATAAAAGTGGAAACTAAAGGTCACACTTATGATTTTTACACTTTCACCACAACACAAATCCAGCTCAATATCTCACTTATAACGGGACACCACACAAGTTGAAAAAGAGCCGCAACAATCTCCTTCAAGGTCACACTTATGAAGGGATCTTGTTACAACCCTCACTAAGCGGCCGATGGGCAAGAATCACAACAAATCACACTATATGTGATGGATATAACTTTGTAGCACGAGATAATCACTATATGTGATGGATAAACTTTCTACCTTCTACATTCTTCATTGAAAATCACAATGATTAGAACAAGCCTTGAGTGTGGAATGCTTTGAATGATAATAAATTTTGATCTTAAATTCTCTAGACCTTTTGACCTCATAAATAGCTTTAGAAGCTTATGTAGAGGTTCAAAAACGGTTTCAATTTCAAATTGATTCATTAAGCACTTGCTAGTTTCTGGTCTGGACAGTGATAACACGGTTAACCGAACTGGCACAAAGAAAAAATTTATACATTTTTGGAAAATTGTGGTTAACCGGATAAAATATGTTGTTAACTAGACAACTAGTCTGAGGTATAGCATTTGCATTGGGAAAAAAAAGAGTAACTCTGAACACCAGTTAATCGTACACCAAGTGCGCTTAACCGTGTATATCTGATATTTCCCAAAACACATTTGGAATCAATCTGATGAACTAAGGATCTGCTTTTGGACATAAAGTTTATAACAAAGGAAGCTCAGATAAATTCGAAACCTTTGAAAAACTTTTGGTACCAAGTAAACACATTTGGTCTCAGGGATCAAATATTTGAATGTGATTTTCAGAACTGCATTCAGACATTTATTTTTCTGAGGGATTTAACTGTGTAGTGCAAAGGTTATGGTTTACAAGATATACCTATAAGACTAAACCTAAAATATAATCCTTCAATCTTCAGTTACAAGCAATTCTTGATATCTTTTGTGTAAATGATTTGTTTCATTCCTTGAGTATTGCTTGAAGTGTTTAATTTTCCATAACTAATTTGTATTACTATCACACTAAGCATAAGACATTATGTATCATATAAGCATAAGACATTATGTATCATATCGAATGTTTGTCAGACTCTAAACTAAGTAGAGAACTCTTATATCTAACAATCTCTTTCTTCATCTTCAAATTTATATATGTTCCTAATTAAATAGCTTTCTCGCCTCAAGTTTTTCCCATGACTTGCTATGATCTTGCATAATTTCTTTATTTCTCGAGATGGTTGTCAAGGAGAACGTGGAGTATCTCCCCAAGCTTCGGCCATCTGATGGTTGCAAGCTCTTCCCTATTCTAGGGTGGTTTGGTTGTTAATTTTACTAGATTGTTCCCCTTTCAAATAAACCGAGAAAAATATTATTTTAGGAAGGTTATTAATTTAACGAGTAGAAATTTTTAAAATTTATATTGTATAATGGTGTCGCCTGACCATGGTTACCATTTGTTGTCACGCTTGGTCTATTGTAAAATTAGGTAAAAAACCACATTTAAAAAATGAACATTTAAAATTAGGCAACTAATGGTAGACGTTAAAATACTATTATAACATAAATTGTTATTATGGAATGTAATTAAAAAAAAATATATATTACTATATATGAATAATCCAAAATTCAGCTATGACCTTAATATGATTCAGTTATGTCCTTAAGATATATGTAAAAATAGACATAGACTAGTTATTCATTTTCACCACAACGAAACACATTTCCTCGTGTTTTCCAGATATGAATGAAAATAAGAACATTTCATCCATAGTCAAAAACGTCGAGATCCAATTGCAAATCCTCATTAGAGCGTCACTTGAAAGTTAATGGTGGACAACGAATGGGTTTTCTACCTTTTTCAGGTGCCCGACAAGTATTTGAACTTCAGGACAGGCTAGCGCATAGATATGCCGGTGAAACAATTCAATGGCTTATGACATAGGGTAAACCCTCAATTGATGCCCTTTTTGGCACTCAGACAAACTTTGCTTTGTCGGAGCCTTCCAGATTTGATCGACCTCTGGTTCCAACACCAGAATCTATCCCCATCCTGACTAGGAACCTTCGACATCTTCTAAAGAGGAACTTCGCACTGATAAGAAGCTTTCTTATAAAGAAACTGGAAAAAAAAATTGTTTGACTTATGAATTTAATTATCATCTACATGTGGAAAAGGGTAGAGAAATTATTGGTATAAAGAGGGAATTTATGTAGTTTTGCAACATCGCTTATATTTTATTAATCTTTAATTCAGTTATAAACAAATTTCAATTCAACAATCCAGATATCAAGTCACTAGTTATTCATTTGACCCAATTATTAATATTTGTTTGTACCATCTAAGACTAGGGTTTTATTTGATCTTTATAGATATATACATACACATGTGCGTGCGTGCACGCACCTTTGATTCATAATATAAGGCCCCTTTTAATAGTTTTGAATAGAAAAATAAAGAAGCGAAAATTAAAGGGTATTTCCTCGCATACCGTTATCAAATTTCACTAATATAAGAGATAGAGAAAGATAAAGTTATATTTATAAGTGATGAAAAATGTAGAAAATTAATCTTTCAACTTTATAGGAATACATAGATAAATGCAAAATTTAAAAGACATCATATTGTGAAACAAAAAGAATTATAAGCCTCAACTATATTATATAGTTATTGTTGACACCCAAAAGTGCCTCGAATGACTGAGACGGTCCAAGAGGCAGGAAAAAGACCGGATCAACCTACGAGAAAATAGGTAAAAGGGAAAATGGGTCATAGGCTACCCAACTCGTCTAACAAGCTAGTCACGAACTAGGAACTGAAACCCATGTCACTCGTCCAACTCATTTTCGGGTGAGCTGACCCAACAAACTCCTACTAAAAGTAGGTCTGGTCACACATGCTTTAAGATGAGTTTGACCCGATTTTAGATCCTAGCTAGACCTTAACCACCACGTTTACACATTCTGAGCGAGTGTGGACACTATTTGGAGGAAATCTAGTAAAAATAACAACTAGCAACCAAAACATATGTAGGAACTTGCAAGCACTAGCCGACCAAGGCTCAGGAAGATAGCCCACGTTCTCCATGATAACCATGTCTCGTGGAACATGGAAATCATGCAAGATCATGGTAGCCACGAGATGAACTTGAGATGGGAAGGCTGCTTAAAAGCATCTATAAATTTAAGACGAAGAATGAGATTAAAGACACGAATTCAATCTTCAAAATGACCTTTTGTTTATCTTCATTTACCATATTTTATAACATTCTTTATAGTTTTCCGCTCTTAATTTCATATAATTTCTTTTAGATTTACCTTCTAAGATCAGTCAAACTTTCTATGTGATGATTCTTATCCAATAACGTATATTTAGGTAAATCAACCTCTTAGGCTTACCTTTCTGCGTGAGAGTTTGTCCTGAATAACGCATACTATAGTTTAAGGTTATTATGGTATGCTTAAAGTTATTCAAAGGTTTTATCGTATATCTTAGTTTGAACATCAATTGGTATTTTCATGATATCACATCCACTTTATCTTTGTTGGCTAAGCTTTATAACTTGTTTTCATCTTGTTATAACTAACATTGATTTTGATAAAAGGGGAGATTGTACTTTCAAGGTTTATTCCTTCATCTCCTCATGTTTTAGCTTGAGTTGTATTTTCATTTTTGAGCCATATGACCATCCTTGTTTTTATGTGTCATTATGTACTTTTTTTTAAAAAAATCAACCAACCTTAAAACCTTTTTCAAAAGATTTGTTTAAATCTTGCATTCATCTTCAGATAAGCATCATCTCTTGGCCACTCATATTGTTATTTAAATGGTCTTTTACAAAACGATGTGCTTACATAGCTTTAAATGTTTCTTTCATTTGGTCTTTAGTTTTGCTTTCTTTTACTTAACTTTTTACTATTGACCAGCTAGCTTCTCCATGATTTTAAACATGATCCCTCCTTAAAAAATTCTCATTTTTTTATCCTTTGGATCTCTATTTTTAACAAAAATGAGGTGAAAATTATTTGATATCTTATTGGTGCTCTGATGAACCTTTTTTATTTTGACAAAAAGGGGGAGAAAATTAGATTTGCAAATGTGCCAAGAAAAGTAATTTTTACAAAAGGAGAAAGCTTTGAACTTGCAAATTGGGAGAGATAAGGAATTATTTAAAATAGGGGGAGTAGAATGATTTTTCAAAACATCTACTTGCCTTGATCATATGCATCATTGTCTCATGCTTTGATATTTTGTGCTTAATTGCTTTATCCTTTTGATAATTTATTCTCATTTTCATCAATGTTTTGTCATCGTCAAAAAGTGGGGAGATTGTAAGCCCTAAGGGCTAATGTGATCAATCGTGTTTTGATGATAACAAGACATTGAGAAGTTCTAATGTTTGTGTGAGCTTGTGTTTCAATGATAGGATATTATGAACTCACACATGCATTGAAATGTAGCTTCTTGTGCATATTTAAAGATCATATTACAACAAGAAGAAGCTACATTTTGCAAGTCTTCAATGGCACAAGCTTAAAGGTCATTCGCAATGCCATTGAATGATATTGCAAAATCAAAGAAATATCTTCTTGTGGATTTCAAAGGTCATTCTACAAATAAGAAGAATCTTCATTTTGCAAGTCTCCATAGCACAAGCCAAAAGGTCATCCACAATGCTAATGGAAGATATTGCAAAATCAAATGAAGATCAACAAGTGTTGAAGTCCAAGATGCTACTACTTGACAAGACTACAAAGGACTTCATCACAAGAAGAGGTTGATCAAAGGTCTCTAGTCCAATCTCAAAGAGGAACTCATCTTGAAGACTTGAAGACCAAGAAGAAGATTAGTCAAGATGCTTCTAGATATATCTCTTGTGATTAATCTTATTTGATGAATGTTAGTTTATAGTATGATGAAGTTCATACTCTTGCATGTTTTCAAAACCATATTTCATACTTTGATATAATCTTTCAAAGGGTTTGTAAAAAATTCTTTAAGTGTTGGTTAATGCCTAAGATATTTAAAAAGATTTTAATTTCTTTCAAAAACACTTAGGCATGAGTTTGAGAACATTAGAAAGATGACCAAGTGAAAAAACTACTTATGGACTGAAGTCCAGTCGACCGGGCCCTAGACCGCAGGCGACCTGATGAATCCTGGTCGACCGGAGTGTCTTTTGTACTTAGTCACTTTTGAATGTTCTAAGACTCCAACGGCTATAAAAATCTCAGAAGACTTATTTCAGGACGGTCGACCGGCATCTGCCTAGTTCGACCAGGACCACTTATCACGGTTGACCGAGATCAAAACAGAAGCCTTTGAACTTAACTTTGGAACTACTTCGACTGACCTACTGCCTAGTCCGGTCGACCGAAGTTGTCCTGTCAAGGCAAAAATATAGCCTGTTGAAACTCGATTTGCTTGCACTTTTTAGATCATATATAAAGTCTTTAGGGCTGATATTTGTTCTTTTCTCAAGTCAATAGAGGGGTCTTAGTTTATAAGTTTTAGACAAGCAAATCAAACACTTTCATAAGCTAAATTCTTCCTCATTCATCAAAACATTTCGATTTGAGAAAAAACTTCATCTACTTATTCTTTCATTTCTCAAATATGAATTAGAGCTTCAATTGTAATATCCAATCCTTAGAGAGATTTTTCTTTCTTGAGCTTAAAATGTAAATTCTTATTTGTTGAGATTATCTTTATTTGTAAAGGGTTGAGTGGCAAGGCTTGTTGTGAGAGTGGTGGTTTTGGGCCTTCCATGAGTTGAAGTGGATCTTTCTTTTAATCATAGGAACTAAAGTGAATGGTGAACCCGAAATAGATGTATGATTGATATATGTTCATAAAACCTCCTCACTTAGTAGACTATATTAGAGAAAGAGTTCAAAATGGTGGAAGGTTACATTAGTGTGCAAAAGACCATTAGTTGGTTTGTCCTTCCTTGTAATCTCTCAAGACAAGCTAGTGGAAAGTTGCCAAAATCCTTGGGTGTGTCCCAAGGTAGTGAATGTAGATCTTTCTGATCGAACCACTCTACATCCTTGTGTTTGATCTTCTAACTATATCTCTTTACATTCAAGTTCTTATATTATACTTGTGCTTATATTCTCATGAACTTGTTTGTATGAACTACAATTGTGTATATAGAGTTATTCAATTTGCTTGTTATCTCTGATATTAACTTGGGCAATAGGAATTGCATTTAGAGATCTTTTTAGCTTTATATATCTCTTGCTAAATGCTATTCCTCATGAGTTGCGTGTTTGTTTTTACAAGATTTGCATATAGAAATCTTGAACTAGACAATACTTGATCATATCCATTGTCTTGTATTCCTATATGTTGCATTTACGCACATAAGTCACATAAGTGCTATTTCGTTAGTTCACCTTATATGATTAATGAACATAATTGTTGTTAATGTGATCACTTAGGAAAAGATTGTGGTAGCAAAGTTTAAATTATTTGAGAACCTTATTCACCCCCCCACTTCCTCCCATCTAAGGTTCTCCCGCTCGGGTATTGCAAAGTGGTCGCGGAGTAGTCGTAACTTACGACCACTCGTGATATATATATATATATATATATATATATATATATATATATATATATTAATTAGTTTTTTAATATAGATGGTGGTCGCTAAGAGCCACCACTTAGTGACAACTTTTTTATTTGGATTGAGTTAGCAAGTGGTGCCAAACATAGCGACCATATAGCGACATCTCTGCGGCCATGTTGGAACCACTTGTTGAGTGGTCGCAAACTGGTCGCTAATGAGCTTATATTAGCGATCAATTATTTTCGATCACAAATTTCTGTCGCTATTCACCGCGTTTCTAGTAGTGTTTCTCGATTAAGTTAGGACTTAAACTTCTATCAGATTCGAATACTGAGTGCAGTAGTAAGCTGCGAGACAGGGAAAAAACTTTGGGCTGGCCGAAATTTTGTCGTAAGTGCCCACAGTTCTTTTTCTTCTGACAAGGGATGGTTAGCCTGGGTTGTGGGAGTTCAACTTATGGCGATCGTTCTGAGGCCCTAGGCTGGGCGGGTACCCTCAGTCCTTTGGATGTCTCCTCTTGATTTGGTGGATATTGTTGAAATGCATGCGATCCATTGTTGTTAAAATCGCGAGTCAACACGTAGAATCGTACGATTCTACGGAGGCAAAACGTGTTGAATCGTGAGTAGAATCGCAATCTGGTGGAATCGGGGTAGAATCGTACGATTCTACCGAGTCTACCAAAAGTATGATGAGTCGGGTTATTTTTAATTTCGGGCCGGGTCACCTAATTAGAAAGTCCACCTAATTTTTTAAAGTTCTCTAAACAAAAAAAAAGGACCAAAAAAATCGATACTCATTTACGGGAGAAGAAAGAAGGGGGACGGGACAGGGGAATCCCAAATCCCGATACTGGAAAAGTGAATTCTTGGTTGTTGAGGTTTGTTTTGTGGGTTTCCAATTTCTTGTTCAATTATTGAAATTATTGGGAATTTTTGTGATGGAGTTGAACTAATTTCGATATTATAAAAAGCTACTGAAAGCTGAAAAAAGTCTTGGACCTTTTTCCTATTCAAGTCTTGTTCTATCCCTTTTTGTAATTTTGAGCTTAGAAATCAATAGATCTTTGTAACTACGAGCTTTTTCGTTTCCATTTTCATTTGGGGTTTCATTTCTTGGCGTTTTTCTGTTTGTGAATAGTGAATTTAAGTAAATTCTTGTCTTGTTTTGTGAATGGTTTCAATAATTCTGTATTTATTTTGCTTGAATTAATTTAAAGATTAGAACTTTCTAAGGTTTAGTTTTAAGGGATCTTCTAGAAGTTAAAGATACGGTTTTTTTTGGGGGGTTATAGGAATTTCTGTAGCAATGGGGGAATGTCAGGCTAAATACGTGAAAAAAGGTGTTTCATGTGGCTTAGGATAATCTCTGTTCTACCTCTTTGCATCTTTGATTTTATTCTTAAAGGGTTGCTACCAAGTTTGCTCTTATTCTGTTCTTTAAATGATGTATTAAATGATGCATGCTAATTTTTACTATTAATTTTGTTATGAACTGTGACTTGGATGAATTTTGTAGTTCAGAATGCACTAGGTTGTCACATGGTAGAGAAAGGATGAATGTCTCTGAATTGTTCATGTTTAAGGGTATATTTATTGAACTTGTATATTTTTTTTTTCTGTTCTCTCAAGGATGTCAGCTACTGGTTCTCGTAAGCGGTGAAGGCGCTAGTAGAACTCAAAGTTCAAAATCTCACAGAAATGCACCCGGCAATAGGAGTGATGTTGGATGGAAACATGGAACTATGCATCCCGAGAATCCAAAAAAAGGTCATTTGCAACTCATCGTAAGAAATGCATATCAGGAGGAATTTATCGATTTAAACATCATTTGGCAAGGACACAAAAGGATAGTGCACCATGGGTTTCATTTATGAAGAAATGATTCAAGCTAAGGAGAAGATAAAAGTTGTATTCAACGGAGTAAAGAGAAGGTAAATAACAAATATGTTATAATTTTTATTTTTGACTTTATAGTTTGGAGATCTATTCATATTTGTATTTCTTCATTATTTAGGTATGAGCCTTTGTTGGAGATCATTGATGGAAGATGGGATAGGCAAATGCATAGGCCGTTACATGCCGCGGGATACTACTTGAATCCTCGATTTCACTATAGTCCCGATTTTAAACCTCCTTACGAGGTTAAACATGGACTATATGAGTGCATGCAAAGGATGGTGGAAAGCATGGATGAAGTTGCCAAGATAGATTCTCAACTTGAGTATTTTAAAAGTCGATCGGGATTTTTTGGTAGTAAAGTTGCAATTCGTTTGGAATCCAAACCAAGAATCCGGCACGGTGGTGGGAATCTTATGGTGATGAGTATCCGAGCTTCAAAGATTTGCAATTCGTATATTGAGTTTGACATGCGGTTCCTGCAGGTTGCGAACGTAATTGGAGTGCCTTTGAAATGGTAAAATTTTATCGAAATGAATTTTATTTTATTATGAACTTAGTTCATGTGCTATTTATGTTTGTGGTGGTAATTTGTTCTTCAGCCAAGGATGTGGTTCTGCTAGGTTTCTTGATGTTAAGATGTGGTGTTTATGTTTGTGATAGTTCCTTGAAGTTGTTGTCCTGCTAGGTTTCTTTATTTGTTTTGTTTTTATGAGGATATGTATGTGACATACAATATGTCAATTTCACCTAGGTTCACACCAAGAGAAGAAACCGTTTGAAGCAAAAGACAATGAATGATGTTGTTTACGTGATGACTAATGCAAAATTGGGTAAGAATAAGCAAGCTCGAAAGTCGAAGGAATATAACCTTGATGATCTTTCTTCGGATGATGATTGGATTGTAGATGAGAATCCTGAGTTGGATTTGGAAGAAGAAGAAGAAGACAATGTAGAATTTGTACGTGATGCTACTACTAGTGCTATCATGCATCCTTTGACAATTTAGAGCTTCCTCATGATGATGATGAGTTTGATGAAGACGTAAATGATATGGAGGATGATGATAGTGACGGTGGTTCAAAATTCAAGTCTTTGAATGACTTGCTCTCTTAGATCATAAACTTATTACGTACTTTATTTTATTTTGATCTTTTGAAAGACTTATATGTTAAGAATTATGTGTAGTTGCATTTTTATATTTTGAAAGACTTATAAGTTGTTTATTGTGAACTTTGTTCCGTTATTGTCTTTTGAAAAAACTTGTGAAACTATGTTCAATGATATTTTTTCCCCATATTTTTGGATCAAATGATATGATTTATATGTTAATTATTGTTATATATATATATATATATATATATATATATATATATAAAAATAATTTCTCGATACGATTTTACGATTTATTTTACGATTCACGATTTTACGATTTTTCACCCCTCCACCGAGTCTACGTAGAATCTCGATTTTAACAACCTTGATGCGATCAGGTATACATCATGTTGAGGGTATTCCGGAAAACAATTTCCGGGCTCACACTCGACATGCCCTTTTTTTTGGGTTGAGGGTATTCCGGATAAAGTCTGACGTACTCGACGAGGTTTTTCAAACGGAATCTGACGTACCCTTAACCAATCTGGTTTTGTTTTGAATAAGTATCATGAAAATCTTCATGTTATTTTTTTACTTTATTGAATTATCATGAATCTAAATCTATCATTTACACATGTGACATGTATAACCGTAATGTTCTTTTTAAGAGTATTCACTGAAAATTCTTCTTCTTTTTCCTAGCAGAAATTGATGAATTTAATCAAAAGAAAACTCTCACGTGTTCGTACACACGGGGGCAACTCACAGAGCTCTTTTGAGCACACCTTTTTGTTTGCAATATTTTCAAGTTGGAACAAGTCAAGAAATTGATATGATGATTGCTTTTGTACGGATGACTAGTTATACTACTTATTCTTTAAGTACGCTTTGATTCTTAATGTATCCGTTCGATCAGTTAAGGATTTATTTCCGCTGCATTTAATTCAAGTTTACATTGATGTTTAAGATTCCAGACACTAAGATTTTCTAGACAAGAGTGTCGAGAGGCACACAACACCCTTCTCAATTACAGTGGCACCTAGCGGAAAAGTGGGCCGTCACTCGGTGAGCATCGTGTCAACGCACCCACCGAGATTTGACCGGATCTGGTACGGATCCCATACTAGTACTAGGTGTCATACCATGTCGACGCCGGTACAGCCAGCCAAAACGAAAAGTCCGGGTGACATAGATAATTACCATCTTGGAATTGCCAGCCAGCATAAATACACTAATGAAAGTCCAACTACTATTTTAGAAAATGTTCCCATTACTGGATGCAATCATATAATACAATGTGAAATAAATTTACAGGCTTAAATCTAACCAATCCATAAATACCATATTATTTCCCAACAACAAATATGATTAATGTTTTCATTATACTAATTATGCCATAACTTTAGAAAATACAACCATTCAAAACATCTACATAGATTTATACAGATAGAACGCGATACCGAATCAAAGCCAGATTTCCTTCTTGTTCTTCTCTCCAATGCAACTAAGAATTTGGCAATGGCAGCAAAGTAAAGACAAGGTTTCCTTACCAAGAAAAGGATGATGAAGGGTTAAGGTGAAGCCGAGCTTTCGTCATCAGAAGAAATGCTTTGCAGTTTGCCACTGAATCCTGCAAAAACTTGAGGTGGGCTAGGATTGATTGTTACTGGAAATTGCCTGCCTGAACTAACTATGGTCCGATCGTTCATCTTTCCGACATCTTTGCAAACCTGATCAAGTATGGAGAGGAAGTCCCTTACAACCATGAATATCCGGAACGGATGAGCTTCTTCCTTTGTTGAATTCCCATGGAAATATTCAGTTATTTCCTTAACCATGGAAATGGAAACACCTTCTTGAGTTTGAAGCTTGATGATTTCTTGTCCGGCTTTCGCGAGAAATTCTTTCATAGATTCCGAAAATTTTCCTTCATTGAGTTGCAAAATCTCAGTAATATTGCTTAATCCAGATGCTAGTTTCAGAACATCATTACTGATCGCGCCCAAGTCCATGGCAGCAGCCTTCTTGACATTGCTAAGCTCCCCGCTGAGGCCAGCGACAACTTGAAGACCGATCTTTCTGAACTCGATTTCATTCTGCAATCCGAATTGCTGATTTGTATCGATACTTGAATTTGTATCGGAACCTGCAAGACGAGAACCTTCTGCTCTAATGATTTCCTGCACGACAAAATGTAAGAGCGTGGTTCTGCCATCGGTACCCTTAACGTCTACAAGCTTGAGAAGTGTATCGAGCTTGAATGCTTGGGCATCTCCGCGGTTAGTACCATTGTTCATACGATTCCCTGTTTTAAGCACAGCTTCTAAAAGCCTCAAGAACATTCTGCTGTTCTTAAGTTCTTTACAAGCTCCCTGCAAATGTCAGAAATACGAGACATTTAGACAGTATTTGTAATGCATCTGATGCTTAGACAACCCTATTTCTCGCAGCCAACGATGATTCAGGAATAACAAATCGGTAACGAGGAAAAAAAGTTACCTCCAAAGTCTCAAATGATCTCTTAAGATACTCGATTTCTGAATCAAAATTTGCCATATAAAGCATGGCCTCCACTCTCTTGAACGCATGAGGTACATGGAGCACTTCCTTCAGAAACTTCTCAGCAGGCCCGAGTTTGAATGGCGATTCATCTGTGAAATCCTTCAATTTCTGTTCTTCCTCCTTTGTAGGAGCCATCTTCAGTAAACTCTCAAGCAGTTCCGTTCCCAGCATGTCCGAATTGCCTGACGAAAACATTTTGTATTTCGCCATAAATTTCAATCAAAACTCCCGCAACATAAAGAATCAGATAAATAGGACATAGACATCACTAGAATGATTACATAGCCAAGATTATCGGCATATTCGCAATATCAGTAGTTTCTAGAGTATAGAGTAGTTCGTGATAACAGGTTTAAACACAATCAATAACAAGGCGTCCATTTGTTTACCTTCTAAAAGTGAGTCACAAACTTCTTCGATGGTGACATTAAGAGCTCGCAAAAGAATAGCAATGTTTTGAGACTTCTTAGGATCAAGCACCTGATTTTCTTGATTCCGAGTAGGTGTAATTGAACGCTTAACATTATTACTTGAATTGGAGTTCGAAGAATTCACCATGAACAACGTCTCAATCATTTCTTCATTCAACCTAAAACAATATGCATTTCACAAACTCAGGCCCTAAAACAATTACCAATAAAATAAAAAGAGGTACAACATACTAAAATGATTCACTTATAATAGGGTGTTTCGTATCCGAAGAAAATAGAAAGATTTCAAATTTGGAACCCACGTCAGTCTACGGAGACAATTCAACTATAACAAAACTAACAAAATTTTCAAAACAAAACGCTATCCAATCACAAGTAACTCAAATTAAAGAGAACATGCTAAATTTTGTTATAAATTTGGTTATAGTTTCAAAAAATCTTACTGAAAGGAGCTAAATTCCAACTGATCCCAAACCATTGCTCTATCTGAACTTGCTCTAACTTTATCCCAATGCAAAGCCTTTAACTTGGGCCTCACTGGACTTTCACTTCTCGCCCTCAAACCTTCCGAATTTTCCGAAACACCATTCCCATTTTGTCCTAAAACAGGCCTAGATGGGCCTACAAGTATGGGCGGCCCCGCACCCATCACCGGGGTTTCCCAAAACCTTGGTGGCGGTGGTGGTGGCGGAGGAGGCATCCTAACCTCAACAAATCGCCCCGAAACTCTTATATTTTCCATGGGAGACTCTAAATTCTGGTTTGAATAATCCGAAGCTTGGGAAGGCGAATTCTGTGTATTCACCGAAGAAGGCGGAGACGCCGGTAAAGCTCTCCGTTCCCGGGCCGGCGGAGGCGGAATACAAGGTGGAGGCCCCGGAAAATTCACCATAGAATCTGGTGATTTCGTTAGTATACTACTTCTGGGACTCAAATTCAACACAATCGAAGGACTACTTGATAAAGATTGATTAGCAGAAGGGGAATGTGAGAAATTATACGAATTCGAGCTCCGGCTTCGTAGTTTTTCGCCCTGAAATGTTCTCCTGGAGCTCGATCCACTTCGCTCAGGACTTATAGTATCATCTTTATTATTATCGTCTCCAGCAGCAGACCCTCTAGGAGAGAAAAACTCCTCTTCTTCGTCTGAAGCGGTATTAGGGTTATTTTTGTAATTTTGCTGGAAATTATGGCGCGGAAGTGGTGGCAGAGGCTGCAGCTCCGGCGAGCCGAGCTTTTCGTAATTTAGCGAAACAGTAGAAGTAGAAGCTGAAGACCCAAAATCATCGCATCTATCATTATTGCCTTTAGCATTACTATTATTGACTAGAGTGCCAAGATATAGAAACTCCGAGCTGGTGGAGGCCGGATTGTAGCGGGACAGCGGCGGTGGCCCTGGTGGCGGTTTTTTTATGTCAGCTGGGGGAGAGCTATTATTACTGTCTGAGGGAATAGTATCAGGTGGGAAAAGACGGAGGCTGTCGGTTTTGGAAAAGGGTTGTTGAAGGCGGTAGCGGTGGCGGTGGAGGAGGAAGGCGGCGACGGAGACAACGATGGTGGCAACGAGAATGCAGACTGAAACAATAACAGCTATAAGCTTGCGAGAAATTGGTTTGTTTGAGGAACCGGAGTGAGGAAGAATGAGAGAGGAGATGTTAGCCGGAAAAGTAGAAATAATGGTGGTGGAGGAAGGAGGAGGAGGAGGGCGAGGCGGTGCCGGAGAGGGGTAAGATGGGAAAAAGGGGTTTTGTATTATTGGTGCTGAAGGTGGAGAGAGGGTAGAAAATGGATATTTTGGCTGTGGTTGTGGAGATGGGAAAGGAGGCAGAGCTGGAGAAATTGATTGATCAAGTGGAAATAATGGCTGGTGGAGAATACGGCGGTGATAATGGTGGTTCACGGCGGCGAAGGTGGTGGTGATTGAGTTGTTGGGTTTTGCTAAGAAACTCAAAATTACAGTAAAAACAAACATAAAAGGGTACATTTTTTTCTACAAATAATATGGAGAGAAAAAGAAGAATAATAATAGAACAGCAGTAAGAAGAATGGGCCAATAATGAAGTGAGGTTGGAGAAGAAGAGAGTAGAAGCAGAGTAATGGCAAAAGAAAAAAGAGAAGTGAGTGTCAGTGAGGGCTTGGGCGAGGGTGGTGGTGGTGGTGGTGGTGGTGGGGGAGGGGGGAGAGGGACAAAGTGTGAACTGACTGGTGGTTTAGAGGAGGGAATGAGAGAGTTATCAATTCTACTGTTGATGACTCATAGTTTTGAGATGGACTATAGGTTCAAAATCAGTTGCAATATCATATCATATCATATCATATCATATCAATGAAAAAATTACGGGTTGCACATTTCATCACATGAATTATATATAATTTATTTATAAATGTGAAATTCGCTCAATTAATATGATAGCGATGTGGGAGCAGTCTCACAAAGAAGATCTTAGGATTGGGTCAGGAATCTTCTGTACGTGTTTGTTATTCCATTCTTTATTCTCACTAATTAAAAATTGACATGTTAATTTTTTAATTAAAAAAATTATAACCTAAAAAATAGTGAAACTCATAAGAAAATTGAACACAAGATTAACAATTATTCGTAGGACAGAGAACGATATACATAATAGAGATAGATGATTTTTTACCTTAGAATTGAATGACCCGATAGGAAGAGGGAAAATTATATGATGATTTGGCTGATTTTGAATAAAAAAATTCTACAAATTACCTGAAAAAATATTATTCAATTCTACTTCTACTTCTACTCTGGAGTCTGGACTCTGTTATTCAAAATTTTGTTTATTATCTTTTGGGCAAATTACATTTCTTACCCTATTAGTTTGGAATGTTATTATTAAACCACAACTAATTTTCAACAATTTAGGTTGGGGGAGCGTATTGTCAGTGGCAGATACAAAGCATTGCATTGTCCTCTCTAAAATATATTTTTTTAGCAAATATAGTGTATTATTACTTTATTTAGATGATAAATTCATAAATAATTATACGTACAAATAAGATAAATCGACAAGTATTTCACTGCTTTCAAGTCTTGTATCCATCACTGTGTATTATAAAAAACTTGCAACGAATTAGTTTAGGGCTCTGATCGAGTTGCGAACAAATTGATCTCGATTTCTTGAAAAATGATTATCATGAATTATAATTTTGATCAGTAAGTTAAAATTTGTTGGGTATAATCATATTATATACTTTTGACAGGGAGAAATAGTATCTTAACTTAAAAAGCATTTTATTTTTTAATTGCAAATAAAGATGACATAATGAGAAACATTTTGCAAAACTTAAGCAAAAGTTTTCGAAATAGAAATTCTATCTCATTATACTCGAGTCTTAACAAAATAAATTCCTTCATTGGTAATGCATGAAAATCTACACAAAGTAAAATTATTCAGGTTGATGAATTCTCAATCCTCTCTCCTTATGAAATTAAAGGGGTTTGGAAGAATAATACAAAAACTTGGGTTAAACTTTGTAATTAACTTTTCTTATACCATTACCTCAAAAACTGTTTTTCTTTTTGCTCATGGTGAATAATAAAGGTGAAATTGAAAGTAAAAGTTATCGACAATATATATTAAAAAAATTTGGTAGGTGTTATGAGTTTTTAGATTGGTATTATATTTTATTTAATATGTATTATAATTTTATTAACACATGTATTAAGGCATTTAACATTTGTTTTTACTCAACATGTAATATCACAACACTTATTCAATTCAAATTAAATTGAACTACTAAATTTTTATTCAATGATAAAAAAAAAATATTCAATATTCCCTCTATTCCTAAATATAAGACTTTCATTAATGTTGCAAAAATTAATGAAAAATTAAGAAATTTTTGTAATTAAAATATCAATATTACTCTCTTAAATATGACTTGTATACCACTAATTTTATTTCAGAGAGTAATATTGATACTTTGATTACAAAAACATCTTATTTTTTGCTTCATTAATTTTCGTAACATGTAATGAAAGTTTTATATTTAGGAATGGAGATAATATTTTTTTGAATTTTGAGTGTTGAGTACCATAGCCAAACCTCAAAGTTATGCGCTAGGTTCCCGTGCGGGACACCTTTTTTTAATATGTGTGAAATTTAATCTTGTTTGTTGAATTAAAATTTTGACGGTTAAAATTGATTTAAAACAATACATATCCTGATTTGTACACTTATTCTGATTTTAAGAACAAGTGTTTTATTTTTGTGCCTCAAACACCTGTCATGAGACATCTTACACTTACTAAAAAAAAGGCGTTCCACATATGATCAGAATGCAAAGTTAAAATCCGTAAGGATAACCTATTTGATTAAGGGGTGACAGATTGTGTAGAGGGATGCATGATCAATTCTTGGACTGTCGCAGTGTGAAAGTTTCAACCATCAAATGTGAGGGTGGCTTATTGTGGGGTATCAAGTTAAAAAATCCTCTTAGTGAATCGTCTTGATTTACATTTTCTAACTACTCTGTCGAATCGGAGTATGAAACCCTTGAGGCATGAGTATCGCTTTTTTGTGTAGAGAATGCAAAGTTATAGTGTAAAAATGGTTAGAAAAAGTATGATGATTCCAAAGGACAATGATACAAAAACAAAACAGGGATTTGAGAAGAAGTTAAAATTCTGAGTCTCTGACAGAGCAGAGATATTTGTGTGTATTGGGATTTTCAACTTTAACCTCTCTCCTCAGTCCGGTTCTTATGCGGAACTGTCTTTTTTTTGCATCTGCGAAATAACTAGAACCGTCGGATGAGATTTTAAACTGATCAGATTTGGAGATAGAAAAGTTGTTGCTGACTTAAAAAATAAAAAAACTTTTATTCCTCTAAATCTGAACCGTTAAAAAATCTCATCCGACGTCTAAGATGATGTCTCACATATACAGAACATTTGGCAGTCCTATATAGCCGTGAGCCTCTCTCCCTTATAAAGGACAGGGAACTGATCAATAGCTTAGCTGTTACCTTCGCTCATTCCTTCCTTGACAATATACTCTTTACATTTTACCTTTAACACAAACTCGGATTAGGTTTTTGTTTTTCAAAAATATTTAAGGTTTTTGTCTTCATCCTTATTAATACTCTATTTATTCTCATTTAATTATTGTCTAGGAAATTTATAAATATTTAAATTAATTATTATTTAAATCTCTTTTATTAGTTGTCAATAATTTATTTTAATTATACCTTCAATTTTTTTTTATTTGTTTTCTCTGTCATCCCAATTTTTTCTTTTTTTTTCTTATGTTATAGAAGTGAGAGAGGGGTAACATTAAAATTTTCGGTAAAAATGACAAGTTCCTTAATTTTCTAAAATTGTCTAAAAAACTTTTATATTTAGGAATGGAGGGAGTATGGTTTATTCCTGAAAAAAATACTTTCCCATTTTATAATAGAGTTATTTTTTAGACTTTCTTTCTCGTTTCAAAATAGAGATTCTTTTCCAATTTTAAAGGATTAATTCTTAAAATTATTCTTACTCATAATATGGAATAAAGGAAGAGAGATATTTGGGTACTTAAAATTCAAGGGTATAACGGTGAAAATAATTATATATATATATATATATATATATATATATATATATATATATATCTATCTATATATATATATTACAGAGCACCTTTTCATTTTTTTATGTCTCTCAAGCTCTAGAAATGCCACGTGTCATTTAATGGATTTTTTGTTTTTTATTTAGTATAAAAATTATGATTGGTTACACATATTTTGTGTCAATTAAATTAATTGTAAAGTTTAAGGATTTAGTTAAATATTTGAATTGTTATAATTAGGTTTATCTTTTTCAATCCAAAGGGGAAAATGAAATTAAATGAAATTATGGCTTGCTTTTTTTAAAATTATATTACATAACATTTTTCATGTTTTGACCAATCACAAACTCCTACATCTCTATTATAAATTTCTGGAATTTTCAACTCTTTAATTCTTTCACAAAAAATTGATTGGTTGATAAAAAAATTAATCAATTAAATTAATAATAATAATAATAATAATAATAATAATAATAATATATCTATCTATCTAAATTTATATTCCATAGCATGTTTTCATTTTTTACTCTTAAAGACCCTGCACTAGGCGCCACGTGGCATGCTCTTAATTTTCTTCATTTTGTAATTTTTTTGTATATTTTAAATTGAAGGGAAAAAAGCCTAATTGCAATTTGGTGCTAACAGATTTGTTACAATCTTAACTAAAAGTATTTCACATAAACTCAACTTCTCTTTGTCAAATATAGATAGATCTTTATACATGAAATAAATTAGAGATAATGCCATGTTAATTTCAAAAAGTTAACATTGTTAATTTTAAAAAATATTTTGGCATAGGATAAATAAAAAAATTATTTTTAAATCCATATCTATATATAACTATTTATGTTTTAAAAAAATTGTTTACCGTTCACATACACAAACTAACTTTCTATAGTTTTATGTTATCTAATTAGTTTACAAAAGTTAAATTGGTTGACAAGATTTTTAAATCATCTAAATTATTAAAATTAAATCTTCATATTTAAATTAATAAGAGTTATCTCGAGTGCTCATTTATGTACCCATATTTATTACTATTCCAGACAATTTGTTCATTAATTTAATAAAAAAAACTAAATCTAATCTTAATTAGATTCAAATTTAAAAACTCCTCTCATCATGCATCAAAGTCCTACCTTATCACCAATTAAGCATCAATTCTTTTCTATTTCAACAAAGATCATGTAAAAGATAAATATGTATCATATATATTTATCTCGTTGTCATTTTTCAGAAAAATTTTATTCTAAGATTGAAATTTATCATAGCATACTATTATTTAAAATCTTCTAAATGATCTCATCTGATTCTCTTTTATTACAGATTAAAAAAAATTCAAAAAAGTAGAGGTAAAATTAGGAGGTGGGTTTAAAACCATCTTCCATTAAGGTTATTTTCATCGCTATTAGTGTTCTACGTGGTTCCTTCTCAAATGTAATCTCCAAGTCGTTTTTTACAAGAACCCTATTTTCCTCATATTTTACCTCCATTTCGGGATCTCCTTATCTTTTATGGTTACATAAAAGGTAATTTCGATGTATATGAATTTGTAAGTTTTTATTTTCTACACTACCTTTTAGCTTTTCACTGTTTGAGTTATTTTTGTCATTGGATTTATGATGATCAAGGTCTAAAGTGGTTTATTTTGAACTAAAGTAATAAAAAAAACTAAATTTTGTTTGATGTCTTCTCAACTCTTCCTTATTGTTACGAAAATTAATTGGATTCGTTTTGCTTTTGCAGGAAGTTTGTGCCGAATGTGAATGAGGTACAATATAAACTTTTGTATTTTCCCCCTTTTTCTCTTTTTGATCTCTGTAAAACTATTTTCCCCCTTTTTCACTTTACTATTTTATTCCTTTTTAACGGCAAATAATCGTCTATACACGTTCATGTAATTATTCATGTGTTCAATCACTCACAATTCACCATTGTATATATAATTGGAATAAATGTACACATGTCGAATTCTGAATAGTTGGGTACATGAATGAGTACATATACAGTACACACGATTTGGTTAGAGGTCATGAGTATCCCAATCTTGATTTGCTTAACCTTTCTTTTCCCTTTTTAATTTTTTTTTTCAAGAATTATTTCTTCTCAAGAGCATATTTGATTCGCATTTTACGTTTTAATTCAAGTGAAAAAAACCATTTATGCTGCTTCCCGGGAATGAGGGTTGAGATAAAGGATTGTTTCAGTATCCCATTCAATCCTTTTTTGTTTTTTATTTTTTATGGATCTTTCAGTTTTTTTCTTTTAAAAATAAAAAAGAAAAGTAAACAAAATGTGTTAAGTTTAGTGGCTAAGGGTACATGTCCTCGTTGGCAAAAAAAATCGTCTCGTCCCTTTCTCGTATTCCCTTTTGTCTCCACAAATAAATATTTACCAGCGTATATTTTTTTCCTATGAGTTTCACTATTTCTTTTAGGTTATAATTTTTTAATTAAAAATTTAATACATATCCTTTTCTTATTGGTAGGGACGAGAAAAAGAGACACCAAATGAGGACATGAGATTCCTAGCCGTCTTCATATTGTTTACTACGGTTCTCATTCTCCAAAGCGCAATTTTGAAATAGATGATTTAAGTATACAAATGATCAAACTTATAGAGCATTTTTTCTTTGTAATTTTTTTCGATAGCGGGATAGGGGTTGAACACTAAATTATTGTTTTGAGTTGGAAACACTAAGTCAATTACACTAACATTTATTTTTTTTTAGATTTTTCTTTACCATAATGATAATAAGAATGAGTCAAGGTAATTAATTAGTTGGTCAAATACTCATTATCAAACTAAATGATATTAAATTCAGTGTTCACCGGAGCAATGTCCATCTCAGTTCCCTTTCCGCTTCCCCCTCCCACGCAACAACCCCCAACAAAAGACAAAAAAAAGCATAGTGAAAATCTTTCCATGTGCATTTGTTTTTTAAAATATAATTCATAATTAGTATCAAGACATTTAAGGTAAGTTCTCCATTGTTTAAAAGCAAATATTTATAATTTTTTATTTAAAATAAATTATTATTGACATGTTCTTAGTTTCTTATTGATCCATATACATGATAATATTAATACAAAATATTCATATGAATGTTTTTTTCATTTTTTATTTCTCCCGTGGCAATTTTTAAGAAAATTTATACGACTTTTTTAGCTTATTTTTTCCTGCAAATGAGAACACCACACGTGCATAAAATAATTGTTATTTTTTTTCGAAGAACTTTTTTCTAACCGTTTAAAAAAAAGATTCAATAATGGAGAACATGCTCTTAGTATCAACCCAATTAAGTTAACATCTAACCATAATTAGTGACGAGTGTTTTGAGTTTTCAATATAAAACACGTAATTGATTTCTTAACCCCGTGCATAGCACGGGTAATTAGACTAGTATATATATATATTTATATAACAATTTTCTCATCTTGAGTTAATCAAGCTACTCCCACTTTGGACTCTAAATTTTCAGATACATATTCGAATATCTTTTTAATACACAAATAATATTATTTTACATATATCAACGTCATTAGTACAAATTAAATTTAGATAGAATTGAATCAATCATATATAAAAATATAATGAATGTATTAAATAGTGTATTAAGAAATCTATTAAAACATCTCGAGTCACCACTTTGTTACTTTATGTTACCTGAAATTGAATTTTGAGCGTGGCTCCACCACAGTCCACAGTTCGCAGTGACACAGTCTACAGACTAGTAACAGTTTTGTTTTGAAAAAGTTGATTACTCATCCATTGTCTTTTCTCGTCGAACAAAGTAGGCACTCAAATACTCTCACCAATATTTAAAACTTTCATTACATATTATAAAAATTAATAAAAAAATTAAAATATTTTTTAATATTAAAATACCAATATTATTTTTTTAAATATGACATATATATTACTAATTATATTTAAGAGTAATATCGATATTTAAATTAAAAATATATCTTAACTTTTACTTTTCTTATTTTTCGCAATATGTAATTAAAGTGAACGGAGGTAGTACTTGGGAAAAAATTAGGCACTCAAGATATGAAAATTTTGATAGTGGCTCCAGTGCAGAACGAGGTTAATTCCGCACGTGCGTAATTTATATCGTCCGTTTAATTAGTTTTTTATTGTTAAGATTGATTTAAAACGAACACCGGTACTTAGACTCAAAATACATGTTGTGTTTTTTAGCATCAGAACACATGTTATGAGTATTAAAACGCATGTCGTGAATCTCAAAACACATGTTTTGAAGCATTTCGTAGATACCAAAAAAAAGTTGTTCCTAGGATATTAACTGGAAATTTTTGTTAGATTTTTATATAAAAAATTCCTTTTCCAAGAGATTCCACTTACTCACGCTCTCCTGTCGCGCGTGCAAATATGTTCTATCAGGCTGAACCGTCGATGTATACCGATATATAGTACTTCCACCCATTCAAAATAAATTTCCTTTTAGAAGATTTTGTTTGTTAAACAATAAGTGTTTTTTTTTATATAAAATTTTAGCACTATTTATCATATTTATACCTCTAATAATTAATGTCATTCAGGAAAAATAATGGTGATGCAAGTTTCAAATTTAAGAGAATAATAAGGAACGAAAATATTAATTTTGAGCAAGTTAATTATTTTTATAAGTATTATAATTTACGTGAAAAGTTTTAAAAATATATTTATTTTGAATCGGAGGGAGTAATAGTTCCATCCCTCTCAAAAGTGATATGTTGGTCGAGGAGTTTATGAAAACGATTAAGGTGAAATTGTATAATGTTTGGTTTAAAATTTTCCTTTAATATTGTGAAAATTGGATTGATTTCAATAAGAATTTTGAGTTTTAAGAACTTTATGTTTATTTATGATACGAAATTATGTGAAAATATACTCTGAATTTGTTAATAAAATTAGATTATTGTCATATGTTATGACAACTAGAAAAAACTAAAGGGAACGAGTTGCCGTTAGCTTCTAAATCCTCATAATTTCCTTAAAAGAGGGGTTTTTTTTTATAAAGAAAATCCTTATAAATTTTAAGTCATTATTCTTAATTATAAATAAAGTTTAAAAAATGAATGAAATTGTATTTTATTATGTTCTTTAAAGATTTTTTTTGGTGAATAAAAAAGAAGGTGCAAGTGATGGTGACTAACACCTCCCGCTACCTCATATTCGGGCATTCGTATTCATCAGTGCAAGCACTGACCCCGTCAAAGTAGCACCAACAAAGGGCAAGTATAATTCTTAGAATTTGACATAAACAACAAATATTTGAACTCATGATTTTGGGTTTACCAAATTACTTGGGAGTAAACTTGGAACCATTTAGCCATCACCCTTATTAGTAAGTTCTGTAAAGATTTGCTTCACTAGTTTTCGTAGAAATGTAAAAGCATTTTTAACTATTTGATTGTACTTAGTCTCATTCTGAGATGGTAGATATCACTCTCATACTAATATGAAACTCAAACCAAATTTTAGATACTTAAATGTTTGAAATTTTATATTCATACTCAATTCAAAGATAATTGTGCGCAATTTAAATTTCAAACTAAATTAAATACAAATCAAGACCAATCAAAGTACACATATCTAATTGATTTCTATTGAAAATTATTTTATTTTGGATTGTTTTTTAATGAGAATTTCTATCTCGGAGATTAAAAAAAATTATGAAAGAAGATATAAAATTCAAATTAAGAATTTGTGTGAAAAATTGTGCAGAAATGGTCCACAAATGTAAACCATAGGGTGTAGGTGTATAGATTTTGATTTACAACCAATCCTATTGAGTTTTGTGAAAATAGAATGGTAAAAGTTTATGACAAGTAGATGATTGTGAGTGCTGTCATGTTCATATGTCGCGTTGTGGACAAGGTATGAGATGTGACAAATATTATTAAATATTATTTAATACTCCCTCCATTCCCTATTAATTGTCGTTTAGGAGATATCTAGGTATCCAAATTAATTGTCGTTTAAGGTTGTTTTATTAGTTGTCAACAATTTATTCCAATTATACCCTCAACATTTTCCTTTCTTGATGACAAAGAAGTGAGAGAGAGGGAGGGTGGGGGATAATATTGGAAGTTTATGTGAAAATGACAACTTTCTTAATTTTCTCAAATTGTCTAAAGAGTCTTATATTTAAGAATGGAGGGAGTATATTTAATAAACATAGATTAAATATTATTAAATCTATGTCATTACTTTAAGACCCTGATTGTTTAAGGTTTCGTAAATTCCGGGTTTAAAATTGGACATGATGGCGTTGTTTGGCGCCCTTTTAGGAATGTTTGTCTAGTTGTTTGTCCTTTTCCTTTTCCTTTTTCTTTTTTTGGGGGAAAATTGTCTATCCACATATATGTTTTTATATATATTTCATTATTCATATTTTGTTATGTGGATATTTATTTCAATTTTATATATACATGGCGAATTGTGAGTGTTTGAGGTAGATGACACACGATTTTTTATCATTTTTTTTTTCAATTTTGCTTTTTCTTGAGTAATTACCTTTCAATTTCATTTTCAGAACTTTTGGGGAAATGATGCAAATCCCAACAAATTCTAGAGATGAAAGTCATGATAACCAGCTTTTTTTAATCGAAAAGTAATTTTCCTTCGATGTCAACAGTTGGAACACTATGTATATCGATCAATTACGTACATGCATGAAAGCTACTGCAGTGGGCGTGGATCGACTTAGTCAACGTCACTAGCATCGCGATTTTGATTAAAATAATAAAAATATTCCCCCTTTTGGTGCATTGTTTGAGGCGTTTTTATTGTTTTTTAATCAAAAGAGGGGATGTGGTTGATTGTGGACCAAGTGATCTATGTCCTCACTTGTAGGCCAGGTCTATATCAAAATTTTTCATGTATATCAACATTAATTTGAAAGGAACTGACTGATCTACAACTTGTCTCACAAGAATATTCACAACAGAACTATTCATACGGGCAAATAATAGTATGTACCCGTCTGTGTATTTATTGACGGAGACATAATGGGGCCTGGTGGGGTAAGTGTACCACCAATTTTTTTTCAATTTTTTATTTTTTTATTTTTTTTATAATTTTAGTTTTATTTTTTGTAACATCTCGTCCTGTGAACATTGTTTATAATACCCATTTTGAATCACTTTACAATTTAAAATTAGATTATTTAGTTCGTGAATTATAGGAATAACAGCACTTATATTTTATCAATTTTGGTTAAAATTGTAACAAACTTAAGTGTGTAAGAGACTATAATATTTATAAGATTTCATCAAAAGGTCCATAATTACTAATAGATTATAATATAAGATTTAATCAACAAAACATTAGCCTACAAGTTATAAACTACAAGTTTATGACTCATAGGCTACTGCTACTGCCTAATATTAGCAAAAGTTCACAATGAAGATTTTTTTTTAATCAGCCCAAGTCTCAATTCTCTCTGTTATTCAACAATGGCGATTTTTTCCTCTAGCTCTCATTAGAGTTTCTATTATCCTCAATCATCAATCCTTCATCATCCTTCATTATTTGAATTAAATAGGTAACCCTTTTAATTCTTCTTTAATCTTCATTATTTATGTACATTTTTTGTGAAATACATATGATTGTTATTTCCTGATATATATAGTACAATTGTTTTTGGCACAGTTATGGATAAATTCGTTATTAAACGTAAATTTGCGTTTTGTTCGGAACAAACTAATGAAAGTGGTGTTAGGGATAAAAGGGTTGAGATTAGAGATGAAAATGATATTGAAAGTGATACAAAAATGAATGTTGAAGAGGATTTACTTGAAACTAATGTGGAAAATGTTAGAGATGAAAGACTTGAATTTGATATTGAACAATTGCCTTTGGATCTAAGATTGAGAATTCCAATACAAAATTATGATGTTAATGTTCGAGATTTAATTCGGAGGACATTTATTCAGAGAAGTCCTTGTCAACCTAGAAATCATGTATTTCCAGCCACAAAAATTGGTACAAAAGATAGGCGATTTTGTATGTCATGATATATATAATGAGAATTCTAGTTGGTTGGAGTATAGTATAGCAAAAGATGTCGTATTTTGTTTATATGGTTATCTTTTAAATGATGGATGTGGTTCATTTGTTAACAATGGGTTTTATGAATTTTGTGTTTGATACTATCGAGAAAGATGTGTTTGATACTATCGAGAATGAGGTAATTATAGAATATTATCAAAGTATGAAAACGCGTAGGGAACAATTGTAATTAAATATTTTATATGCTTTTATGATTTTTTTTTGTCAATGTTAATTGTGCCCCCAAAGATAAAATCCTGCCTCCGCCATTGTGTGTACACATTCTTGTGTCCAACTAATCACAATTCATCATTGTATATATAATTTAAAAAAATAATTACATGATAAATTTTTATTGGTTGGACAGAAGAATAGATACACAGACGGGTACAGACGATTTTCACCCATTCATACGCCTCACAAAACTGAAAAATACATTTAGTGAAATTAAAATAAGTCTAATAGCGTCTTTCGGAGGGTAGATCCTCGTCAATATCAACACCAAGAAAAAAAAATCAATACCAAAAATATTAGCTACAAGACCGACAATCAGTCTCAATAATTAAATGAGAGTAATTGTCTTTAGGCGAAGCGAGCGCCTTCTAAAATTGCAATAGCCTCAATTTGCTCAAAGGAGGGGGAGGGGGAGTGCGAGATCCTCGTTGTCATTACTGCTTGTTGCCACAATCTCCCCTCCCACCCAAAGTAGAGCTAAAAGCTTGGTTGGTCGAACCTTATATTCACACTTAATTTTTCTTTTAAGATGGTTTACACTTGAAAAAAATGATGATTCGATCAAGTCTACGTTATTGAAAATAATTTCAAACGTAGGAAGTCTGTCCGTAGCCAAATAGACTACCCTAAAACTAAGCATGTGTTATTGAGAAAAAACCCCTCACATAGGAAGGCTAGTCTAAGGGACGGATTCTAGACTCAGTATGCGTTATTGGACAATTATCCTCAAGTAGGAAGCCTAGAAGATTCCAAATAGCTAAGTCTAAGTTTAGCTATATGAAATTAAGTGCGGAAAGCCGCAAGAAATTGGTTCGACATTCTCCGATCGACGCAATATCCGTCTTTCGGCATTCCTTAGGGGTAGTGGTTATATATTCCCTCAGGATCATCGATATCGTCTTGAGGTTGATCATCATTTGCCTCGGGAAAGAAGTGGATGTGAGGCTTCCATATCGATCGACCCTTAAGATATGGTTTGCCATTTAAACCCTGTCGGGGAATCTCATTTTGTCAGATATGGTGGGAAAGTCATGTTGGTCGAGTCCATTCTGATCTACCGTGTTGAAGGATTGGTCTGTTTGGATCTGACGAGATATGCCAATGTCTTGGTTCTTACGTGTCGAAAATGTTAATTTCCCCAAGAATCTCCTTGCAGTTATTAGTGGAGGCAAATTGTGACTCTACCGACATATTAAGGTTTCCGAACTTGGTGTCTAAATGATCGGCGTGTGAGTCAACACACATTTCCAACATGTCTACTGTTTTCTCTAGTGTACTGATACGTTGAGTGTATTCTCTAACTATTGATGCCAGAAATTGGATATTGCCATTCAGTCATTCGGTACTGGTTTCTACTTTTTTTTTGCGTAGATGTAAGCAATTCTTTCCGCCAATTCATTTAGTTGATTCAATAAATAATAAAACATCTCATCGGATCCATCTGCAACAGGTGTTTTTCTCCCAGATGGTTGTTTTCCTATACCTGGATCATCGGTTTGTGTTTGACCGAAAGTCTTATGTCCATCACAAGGTGGGATAACGTCATGTTCCCCACCGAGTGATTCCTTCAAACAGTGGTCTTATAGCTATTTATAGGGATCAAACCTTAACCTCCAAGCAAAATCCTAAAAGGATCCGGAAAACCTAGATCCTCTTAGATTCTTCAAGAATCTAACAACTTCCAAATAGTAGGGATGGCAATGGGGAAGATCGGGTCGGATATCTGTCCGATCCGATCCGCTCCGCACTGTCCAAACTCCGCTCCGATCCGCTTCGGATCAAAATTTTATGCTCCGCGATCCGCTCCGCACGGGGCAGATCTGATCCGCTCCGATCCGCCCAGCCCAGTTCTATTTTTTTTTTTTTTTAAAAAAAATCATTAATTTTACCATAAAAATCATTAATTTTTTTTTAAATTCATAAAAATAGAGTCTCCAACAAGTATAATTAATAAATTTTATACTAAATCAATTTTCAAACAAGTACAAATAGTATATTAAAATGAAAATTAAACATAATTAGGCCTAATAATAATAATATTATAATAATATAATATATATGGGCAAAACGGGGCGGAGAGGGGCGGAGCGGAGTGGAGCAGACACAAATACCAAATCCGATTTGCCCCGTTCGCGGGGCGAATACGGGGCAGAGCGGATCTGCTCCAAAAGACGTTGGGGCAGAGCGGATCAACAGATTACAGATCAAATTGCCATCCCTACCAAATAGGCTTCTGTTTCCTTAGCCCTAAGGAAACCCTAAACTGCCTTTGCCAACATGAACAACCTTTCCCGCGCAGACTCTCCGAACCCCGCTTCCTCGAGCCAGATTCTCACACCGCTCAAGAGAAAGGCTCCAATTTTCAAGACGGGGCAAGGGATCCATCCTGAACCCTAACTCCACTAATAGGTAAACTGACTTAGCACTTTTTGACTTTGAACAATATATTCCCAAATTTGACCTCATCTGCCCCAATTTGTTTTTATTTATTTTTATCGAATTAGTCCTCTGAAAAATTTCGCCTCACAAAAATCATGATCACCAGTCTATCATTGTTTTCATTGTTGTTGTTGTTGTGTTTTTTTTTAACAGAATATATCACACCTACAAACTCTAGATGTGATATATTCTCTTCTTGTGCCATCGAAGTCTTACCAAGTGGTCAAGGATAAGGCCTCATGACGTAGAGGCTTGAGTTCAAATATCCTCTCCGCTTCTTGAATCTCCATTTCTTGTAATAGATATGTCCTCCACCCCAATAAATAATTAAATTTTTTTTAAAAAAAGTCTTACCAAACATCATTGGCAATGAAAACTCAATTTTATTTTCATCTCTGAGTAACAACCTTGAAGGCTCCCAGTGTCTCAATAGTCTTAAAAATTACTCTCTCCATCCCTAAATATAAGATTTTCATTACATATTGCGAAAATTAAGAAATAAAAAATTAAAATGTTTTTCTGCTTAAAATATCAATATTACTCTCTTAAATATGACTTGTATAATACTAATTCTATTACATGTTGCGAAAATTAAGATATTTTTGTAATCAAAATATCAATATTACTCTATTAAGAAATAAAAAATTAAAATGTTTTTCTGCTTAAAATATCAATATTACTCTCTTAAATATGACTTGTATAATACTAATTCTATTTAATAGAGTAATATTGATATTTTGATTACAAAAATATCTTAATTTTTACTTTTATTTATGATTTAAAATTTTTTTTTGCTGAATAAAATATCTTCTAAGACATATAAGCTATGAGTAACATGTAACATAAGTAAGTATTGCCTCCCCCTCGCTCTCTGCGCGCTAGAATTTCTATAGCCGTCATGAGACTCTCTCCTCGTGAGAGTAATTTTTCCGATAAAATATTCGGCATACTATTCTGGTGAACATGAGCACATAGAATTTCATAGTGGTTCTATTAATATGGGTTCCCAAGTATTATCTATTAACAGTAGCAACACAACAAACTCTTTGTCTTACACCGTCGTTGCCGCCAGATCTCCTGATCAGATCGGCCATCTTCTCGCCGGAGATAGATATCGAGGAGCCGTGGATTCAATACGCTTACCTCATGTCGGTAGGTATGAGATCCTGTATCAAAATATCTACGAAGCTTTTCCATATTTTAATCGGATTTGAGGATTGAATCCGAAAATTGTAATTGTAACAAAGCAAGAGGCGATGGTGATGATTGAATATTCAGAGACTCCAATTCGCATCGGAATATTGTCTCTTCATGAGGGAGCTAATGTTTGGGGAAGACGAACTAGTTCTGCAAATTATGAACTTTTGAGAACTTTTCCTATTATTTGTGTAATTTCTGGTCCACCTAGAACTAATGATGCAAATTCAGAATTCTTTAGGACTTTTTCTATAATTTGTGCAACTCATGGTCCACAAATGACCAATACAACAATTTTAAAACAAGTGGTTGTATGCCTAGTTGGTAAGCAAAAGTTTAACGATGATTACAAAGCGAAGGTCGCAGGTCGGCTCCGCTAAGCCTCATGAGCTGTCTGATCTGGAATTGCCCAAAACTTAACAACTCATGGACAATTAAAAACTTAGTGTGCTTTAAAATGGCGCACAACTCTAGTAATATTTTATTTTTCATAATAAAGCCGCTTGCTTGCCTCATGATTAATATCATGATAGTGTTAGGTTTTTTTTACTTGTCTTAAATGAGGTTTTATTTTTGCGTTTTTTTGTAAGCAATTAATGGGGGCGACCGTCTCAAACTTGAAAAAGTATCTCTCAAGATAGAGCTTTGATGCAACATGGTTTTGAATGGAGGAATCTGGTGTGGTCGTTGTCCAACTATTCTACGCGTTTTTCAGCTGATCTTCCCTCCTATATTTATGTGTTATGAAAGTTTACAGTCAAGAACTTTGGTAATTGTGGAAGGCTTCCGGTTTGCACGCGACCTCGTTTTTTGCTTTTGCTTTTTTAGTAGAGTATGTTTACACGGTCATAGAACATTGTAACTCTTGATACCTATTCTCTAGTTTTTTATATGTCCGCACGTCAAGTAATGTTCTGGCTCTTCGGCTTGCTAGACTTTTCTTAAGGCTTGATGTGTCACTTCAAAGGTTAGTGGATCTATCAGAATTCCACATTCCTCATATAACTGCTGATATCAATTAATGATATTTTATTTTTATTTTTAAAAGTAACATGTAACATAACGAAATATAAAAGAATAAAAAAGGAGGATTATGGCCGTGATCGGAGCTCTATGTCACGCCCCATAACCGCGTCCGCAAGCTCATAATGTAACTTATGGCTTTGACGGAATTTCACATACTTAACAACCGTTCTTGTCTAAAATAAATATTTCAACGTGACAAAAAATATCTCGACTTGGGAGGTTATATATCATTTACACTTGTTACATATATATATATATATATATATATATATATATATATATATATATATATATATCATGTGGGTCTTCATGTTTACACTCTAGCCCAAGTAGTGGCGGAGTCAGAATTTGAATTTAGGGGGAACAAATTAAAATTTGTTTACAGTGTAAGACTATATTTGAGGTAGAAAAATATATTTTTACTAAAATATTTGAAATTAAAATAATACTTATCTTGGAAAAAAATGTAAAAACTAAGGAAGAAAAATGACCCAAAAAATTTTAAGATGTAAAAAATCGACTAATGTGTAGAGACTAGTAACACGGTTAATAATTCAAAATAGCATGAGAAAGTTATAAAAAAATTATTTGTTTAAATATAGGTATATTTTAGGAAACTTTTATGTATTTGAAATACTATTGTATACTTTGAGTTTGCTACCCTCCGTGCGAGTTCATTTCATACTACGAGAATGATATGAATACTTTTATTTGTTTTTATTAATAACCTGAAACTTTTGGCACTTAAAAAAGTGTTGGTGGAAGAGCAAAGAAAAAACAACACAGTTCATAATAATGCAAGAATATTAAAAATAAAGAAAATAACAAGATTATTATTTTTATCAAATAAATTATATTTTCAAAGAAATTCTATGTATAAATTTGGATTAGGATGAGCATCAAATTTGATTTCGCTAATTCGAGTAATTTGAATTCGTTTTTTTTTCCCGGTTTTTCTCATTCAAAAAAACTGACTGAATTCAAAGTTAAATTGATGATTACCGATTGAATAGAAACCAGAATTAACCAAATTCATTCAGTAATTATATGACATATTTTTGCTTTAAAATTACAGATTTCTATCTGTTTTTGCAGTCAAATTATACTTTAAAGCACTAAAAAAATCGGTCCCAAATTACACTATTACAACACAAAAGATAATGCACAAACTACAATATTACAGAATAATGAACATTACACGAATCAAATAAGAAATTGAAAAAATGGAGGACAGAGATTTTATTAGGATGGAAGAATTAGGCACCGTCGCAAAAATACATTAATTCTAAAAAAATGAACATGCATTTCTGAATAAACTAAAATAGAAAATAGACATTCATTTTGAGACGGACCGACCAGTTCAGAGCTCAGTCTTGGCTAGAAGGGAAGGCCGCAGACAGGTCACTCGTTACTCGTTACTCGTTAGCAGAGAATGTGGGAGTAGAGAGAAATCCGATCTATATTTTTCTCCTAAAGGAAAAAGTAGCATCCCCCTTCTTTTTTCTTTTTTTTTTTTTTAATTTTTTTTATTTATTTGGAGAGGGGACCCATCTATTACCATAAATAGGGAGATTCAAGAAGCTGTGAGGGGATTTGAACTCATGACCTCTACGTCATGAGACATCAACTTTGGTTAATTGACCAATGCCTCATTGGCAACATCCCCATTTGTATGTACCTTAAAATTAATTTTTAAGATCTAATTATTAAAAAATAAATTACACTCTTACGAAGTGCAAAAAATTTAATTTCAAGTCAAACTCAGTCTTGTAATTAAGAAATTGACAGCTTCAATGATTTAACAAAAGAAATTTACATGATTTGCACGTTTTGCTACTCACTAGAGCAGCTGTTGCTTAACCTGTAAAATATTTTGTAACATTCTAATATTCATATAACACTTTAATAGTATATATTTTATTCATACATTTCAGTATAAACAAAATAAACCCTAAGTAATAAAATTACATAGAAGAATATATTTTAAGAAGGAATATCAACTTCCCAATCTTATAACCTTTTTGAAGCAATGCCATCCCTTTTTTAGAAGTTTAAGTATTGGGGCTCAATTTTAAGAAGCAAAGAAGAATGTTCAAAGATAAATTTTTTTTTGGCAAATGAATAAAAGGCTATCCATCCTCTAATATATACTGCTGTAAATAATAATCATGCGCTTTTATTTTTAATAATAGTTATAACCCAAATAATTTTAAGGAGATAATCACTATTTATACCCATTATCTAACTTTGAAAAGCAAGTTATACCCATTATCTTTTTTTGTGTGCTATATATAACCAAGTATAATTTTTGAGGTGCCATTTATACCCAAAAATGAGGATTCAGTCGTGCTAGTAGAAGCAATTAATCGTCTCTCTGGGTTTGCTGGGAGATGAAATCATTCCAATCGAGGAAGATGCGGATCGGCTTTCACCGGGGTGCTTACTCACGCCTACGAATCTCGCTTTGTCCGATTCGTCCCTCTTATCATCCGATTCCGCCTGTTTGGGTATAAATGGCACCTAGAAAATTGTATTGGCTATATATGGCACACAAAAAAGATAAAGGGTATGACTTGCTTTTCAAAGTTAGATAATTGGTATAAATAGTGATTATCTCTAATTTTAAGTGTCATTTATATCCGCAACAATTTACGGGATACAAAAAATATTGAAAATCTGCGAAATTCGGCGAAGCAAGGGTGCCGAAGATGCACGTGCAGACCACCTGGTCATTTTGCAACGGCAAAATCTCTATCCCTCCAAAATCCATCCTATAACTACCCAAAATCATCTCATTCCCATTTTTTCCTCCAAAATCATCATCACATCCATCTCCTCCAACGAACCGTTGCTTTTAACTAAGAATAGGAAGAACCCCAGCCATTGGCGGGAATCGCCACCTAAGTCTATCGAGGATATCTGAGGCTTGAATCTCTAATTTCAATTTTTTTTATTCTTCTAGTACTCGTCTTCCCTCAATCTCTTTGATTTTTTCTTAATCTTCTTCATTTGTATTTTTTTAAATTGTCTTTTTTTTTTTTTTTTTGTCGTCTACCTCCAATATTCATTCCAAGCAATGTTGTTAAAATCCCGATTTAAATCGTAAAATCTACGATTTTACGATTCTACGGAAGGAAAACGATTTGAATCGGAAGTAAAATCGAAATCTGGTAGAATCGGAGTAGAATCGTAGAATCGGAGCGTAAAATCGTACGATTTTACGATTTTACCGATTCCACAAATTTGCTATTTCCAGGCAGATTCGGCTATTTCCATACAGAAATTTGCTATTTCCAGGCAGATTTCGGCTATTTCCAGACGGAAATTTGCTATTTCCAGTCGGATTTCAACTATTTCATGGATTTAAAAAATTTGTGAAATTATGTTTTATGGATTTTCGCATATTGTTAAACCATATGAAATGATTTATATGTTAATTATTATTATTTATATATAAAATATATATTTTATTTTTTAGGTAAAATCTACGATTCTACGTAAAATCCCGATTTTACGATTTTCTACCCCTCCACCGATTCTACGTAGAATCCCGATTTTAACAACCTTGATTCCAAGTCATAAGCCATCGATTTGGGGTTTCGAATGGGTAAACAAGCGAGTCACTTTGTTACTAATTATCTATACTGAAAGTTTCATCTTTTTTCCAAATAATATTAATTTAATTTTCATTTGAAAAACCTTATTAGATAATAATCTTGCAAAACGTTTCAATAAAATGATTGAAACTATACTCAATCATTTCCACAAAAATTGTGAGATAGTGATCAAGTTTGGGCGATTTTAAATTCATTTTCATAAAATTCTAAGCAGGCCTTTGTATAAAGTAATGTCTCATATCATTTTTCTGGGTTATCTCATTTTCTACGTGTTCATTGCAAATATGACATAGAAATATATGTAGGGATGAATAAATGGTGCCTCGTCGATCTCTTCATAATGGGTCATTATTCCTATTAAATATCGTTTTATTTTTGAATTGTTTTCCCTTCAATTTTTAATCTATTGATTCCTTGTATTATTCACAGAATTCGATCATAAACTTTTAGAGATCAGTGAATTGATTTCATGATGATATATTAAGTGAGAGTTATGGTAGGAAGCACCTATCCTTAGGAAGTCTACTACATAAAGATGAATCTAAAACATGTAAGGTCAAATAGTAAAGTACTTTTCTCCCGGGATGTCCCAACATGCTGAAACTTCTCTTCCTACTTAGATACATGTTCCACCTTCCCAACGCAACATATTTATGGTCTTACAACATGGCATGTACGGATCCCGAGCTTCAGAAAACACACATATTTATAGCCATAAAATTGGAGATGTATGAGAGAGACGGTTTTGGAGGGAAAAATTGGAAGTGAGATGATTTTGGGTAGTTATATGACTGATTTTTTAGTGGTAGAAATTTTGCTTGACCATTTTCCCTTTGCAAAAACGGCCAGGTGGCCTGCACGTGCATCTCCGCCACCTTTCTCTGTTGAATTCCGTCGATTTTGGGTAAATTATTGCATTCCGCAAATTATCATGGGTATAATAAAAAGCACATAAAAAATTGCGAGAGTCATATATAACTTACTTTTCAAACATAATTGAGGAATATAAATGATAATTAACTTAAGAAAAATATTTGTCAGCCTCTACCGTGTTGTACTTTCGATTGTTTAGCGGCACAGTAAATTTATAAAAAGTTTGATCGATTAAGATATTCTAACATATTACTCTCAATATATCATTTACTTAAAGTTTTAAAATATTTTATTTGTTCTTAAAACTTTTTAGTTTTTACAATTACTTCATTAATTGTAATTAACACTCAATTTAGAATAATGATATTTTTATTAATCTCAAAAAGACCAATTAATGTAGCAACTTTCCTTAAATTTTATTAAGCTAAAGTTCATTTTATTGGTTAATGTAAAATATAAAAAAATATAAGTTCATTTTATTGGTTAACAAATAATTTTAAAAAAGATGTAAATGAGGGATATGACGTGTGGGAAGAATTTGCAGAGACTCAGATGTTCTCATATTCCATAAAGTTAAGGCCGGAGAATAGCTTGTAACAGAAATTGGGTTCAAATGTTGGTATAATCTTTCATGCCATTTGGATGGCGGGACATCATCCATGGTGAACTTATAGTAGTTGAGTTGGTGAACGGTGGAGGGGTACGTAATCACTTCTGATAATTGAATTAGTGAACTGTGGATGTTTCATAGGAGTTTCAACATGTTCAACAACTGTCTTCTTTGGTAGAGAATAATTTGTGAGTAGAGAAATGAGATGTTTGACAAAAGTCTTTTACAGAAGTTGAAATTGGATTTTTACCTAAGACTTATTTTAAGCTGATAGTTGATAACATACCGTAGAAGCCACTAGTAGTAACTCGCCTCACATGACACCGCCATTATCGAGGGTTCCCTCCTAATCTCCTCCTACATCCACTTATCATGACCAAAAAACCCCATACAACAAAGATATAATAGATAAACACTTGGTTTCCCACAAATATCTCTGGCAATTCAATCCCCGTTTTCACTCTCCTTCGTTGACCTACTTTTCAGTCCACTCACTCCTTCATTTTCATTATTTCATTCATCAATACCCTTTATCTTTTTTTTAAAAAAAAAATTCTAAGCAGATCTTCTTATAAAGTAAGGTCTTTTGATTCGTGATTTTCCTAATTAATTTATTTTTATTTTCTTTTTCTAGTTCATCTATTTTCTGGGTTACCTCATTTTCTATGTGTCCATTGCAAATATGATGTAGGAATGAAGAAATGATGTCCTGTAGATCTCTCCATAAAATGGGTAATTATTTCCCTTACATGTTTTATTTTTGATTTTTTCCCCTTCAATTTTTAATCTATTGATTCATTGTATTATTCGCAGAATTCATTCATAAACTTTTACCACTATATAAAGAGATAAGTGAATTGATTCCCTGGAAGATGTATTAGTTGAGAGTTCACACAGTATGAATCATTTATCCTGCTACATAAAGATAAATCTACAGACATGTCAGGTCAACTTTCAGGCCAATTACCAAATAAGTCAAATGCTTCTCTCCCAAAATGTACATGCACACTGGAACTTCTCTTCCTACTCAGATACAAGTTTCACCTTCCCAACACAACATATGTATGTTCTTACAATATGGCATGTACGGATCTCGGGCTTCAAAGAGCACGTAAATTTATGGCCATAAAATTGAGTATGGATGGGAGGGATGATTTTGGAGGAGAAATTGGGAGTGAAATGATTTTGAGTAGTTATATGGATGATTTTGGAGAGGTAAAAATTTTATTTGACCATTTGCCCCCTGCAAAACCCCTATGGGGCATTCACGTGCATCTCCGCCGGTTTTGTGTATTTTTGGCACCTAGCAAATTATCGTGGTATAAATGGCACATAAATTTTTTTTTGATCATAACATACTTGAGGGGTATAAATGATAATTAACTCAAAAAAAAATTTTCCCGCAAGCGTTTGTACTGGTGTTCTTCCAATATTTTAGTGGTACAATCATTTATATAAAAATTGACCGATTAAGATTATTTAACATGTTACTCCCAATATATCATTTACTAAAGTTTTAAAATATTTTGTTGGTTCTTAAAACTTTTTAGTTTTTACAATTACTTCATTAATTGTAATTAACAATCCATTTTAATTTGTGATATTTTTATTAATCTCAAAAGGAACAATTAATATAGCAATTTTCCTTAAATTTTATTAAACTCTTACTTCAATGGTAATTAATTATAGACTTTTGTTTGTTGGGATCTTAGGTGATAACACTACAACAAAAAATGTTTATTGCGACGTTTGTCATATGTCACAACAAGTCAAAAAAACGTCGATATAGATCTATATCAACATTTATTACAAATGTCGCGTAAACGTCACATTTCCCGTGTCGTTATGATATTTTACAACATTTGTTACAAGCGCCGGTACCTATCTATTACGACGTTTGTTACGTCATTTTAAAGTGTATCAAAAGGTACTTTTGCCGACATTCATAAATAATGGCAACAAGTCGTCTATTCCGACATTTGTAAATATCGTGAATAAGTAGTTATTACGATGTTTTTAAATAATCACAACAAAATACCTATTCCGATTTTCGTAAATTTTGAAACTAGGCTGGCCGAGTCGGAGCCTAGACAAGCCGAGCCGTCGAGTCTAGCCACCTTTGAATAATCGGAGCCGGATAATATATAATAAATCTTCTCCCTACTCAAAGAGATGGAAATTGAACATGTGACCTCCTGCATGTATGTCGTGCAATGGGCCGCTGAGCTAAATGATCATTTGTTATTTGTTTCTCCTCCTATTATATTTATTATAATTGAATTTTGGATTTTGTACATTTACTTATTTTAATTTCTCTTTGTGTTTTGATTTTGTTATGAATCAAATTAAAATTAATACACTCTCATTAAAAATTTAATAATTAAATGTCTTTAATTTTTCTTTAAAAAAAACCATTTCAGAAACATAATCATTGTATTTGTGTTTGTCTGAAAATGTCACGAGATCTAACGAAAAAATATATAAATGTCTCTATATCAGTCGTAAAAAGTAATAATGTATAACGACATGTAATGTAAATGTCACTAACTAACATCAAATTGTCGGTAAGAACAAAAAATATTATAATTGTCGTTATGAAACGTCGTATAAAATCCAATCCAAGTATAACGACGTTTGTATTAAATGTCACATGATTTAAGGATGTTGTATATAAATGTCGCTATATGAGTCGCAAAAGGTAACAATTTATAACAACATTTAATGTACACGTCGCTAACTAATATCAAAATGTCAATTTTATCAACAATTATAATAACCGACGCTATGAAACGTCGTATAAAATTCAAATTTAGTGATGTTTGTTTGAAAAGTCACAAGATCTAACGACATAGCATATAAATGTCGTTATACGAGTCATAAAAAGTAACAATTTATGACAACATTTAATGTAAATGTCGCTAACCAACATCAAAACGTCATTTTGAACAACAATTACTATAATCGACGCTATGAAACGTTGTATAAAATCTAAATTGCGACGTTTGCAAAAAGTGTTGCTTTAACTTACTCTTTTTTGTTTTAAGCAACGTTTGATAAAAACGTTGGCACAAAAAGATCGCAAAAATGTGTTTCTGTTGTAGTGTCACCTTAATTACCTATGGCTATGACTGTTGTTTCATATTTATTAGTTGTGAGAAAAACATTATAACAAAGTGAAAATAACGCATCAATAGATGATTTCATAACAAGAATTGCGTGGACTGGAGTCATATACTTGTGTTAGAGATTGAGTAGAGTTGATCTCTAAATACAGCGAGAAAAGAAAATAGGAACAAGAGGATATTGATGTAGGAAATTCCAAATGAAGTATTTTAATCACAAAGAAATATAGAAATATTGATGTATGCCGCTTTCTTTAAGGTGTTATTTGTCACCACTACACTAAGTATTTGTTAAAGGGTTAAGGTGCATTACCTCTACAATACAAAAATAATTTTGAGAAATCAGCTATAGCAGATATCCAAATTTTAGTCAATTTATAAGAGAATTATGTCTTCACCAAAAGACATGTTCTTAACTTTTCACTAATACTCATGACATATCACTAGAGTCATGCACTTTTGGTTAGGTATCTCTAGGTACAAAGTACCTTTTGGTACAAGTAGTGGCGGAGCCATATATTTGTCATAGGAGGTGAATTTTTTTTATGGGGAGTAAATACAATATTTATAAGAAAAAATTCTCTCTCCAGATCTGTACCGTTAAAAAATCTCATTCGACGGCTGGTGCGGAACAAAAATGTTGTCCCGCATAGGAGCCGGGAGCCTAATATTCACGGCTTCACTTTATGATACGGTAGCAATATTAAAAGATTTCATCATTTACAAACTAACAGCAACAGAGGATGAATATATACTTGTCAAAGAATGTTAAAAGTAATTATAATCAATTTGAATTCGGAACGATATGTTTCGAATTCCATACCATTCCCTATATTAATATCCTTTTATTTTATTTTTTATTTTTAGAAAAAGGATTGGATAGTTTTAAGTTATTATTTGGATTTTTAATTTAGAGGCTAGGAATTCTCAGAATTCTGGATATTGGGACAATATGGAATGGTAGTTGGAAAACTATTTTTTCCTTCCACTCAATTCTTTTTTTCCTCCTTTTTTTGATGAATAAATTATTCCCCCCTTCATATCATCATATGTTTTTATACATGAGATACCTGTAGATTTATTTGAATTTTAGGTGAAGAATATCAAATTTGTTGAAGCCTTACCAGCTGTTTGAAAGGTATTGAAGTCTTTCTTAATTTTATATATCAATTGGTCTTAAGAGAATGTATTATTTAGGTGACAAACTCTTAGGGACAAATATTAGATTTTTATTGAGAATCATCAGGCGACTTATGCAACCAAATATTTGATGGATAGATCGTGAGTGAAAGCCTATATAAAGAATGTACAAACTTATTGTCATTACGCCTTACCAAAAAAAAAGCGTCGCTTGCGAATCAAGAATAAGCGATTTAATAGAGGGGTAGAAGTGATCTAGGGGCGCTAAAAAAAAATGGCTATCTCTAAGCATATCAACCAGAGTCTGACAATCACTCCCAACTTGAAAAAACAGTGATACTCATCTCTGGTCGTTCGATGAAGAAACTGCTGTTGCTGCACCCGTGACTATGGTGTACCCCTGCTGACTAGGTCGGAGTACTTTAGAGGATGAATACAATGGTCTTTTTCCTTTCGGATCATTGGTATCATTTATGAAAAAATATTAAAAAATTGTAAAAATAAACAAAAAATATAAGCAATATAATGGTATTATTCATGGAAGTAAACAATTATATTCAACGTAACAACTATCTATTTAACAGAATAAATCAATGCGATTATCGAATTTTTTTTTAAAAAAAAATTATAAAGAGTTCAACTTATATAACATAATATAATTAAAAAGAATAATGTATTACATATACCTAATTGTAAATACCAATTGGAATGTCTAACAAGTTCAAAATCATTATCAATGTTCGATCCTCTCTAATTATAGTACGAATATAGAAATCTATTATCAATATTACAACGAATAGATAAATAGTGATTATGTCGGTTGTCAATTGGTTTTCAGTTTTTTATATCTATCATTGCAATTATGTACATATTTGTATTCTTTTTTCATCCAAACAACTGAGATTTTTTCTTTTGAAACGAGTTAACTTGAATTAAATATGAATTTCAAAACTATGGGAAGCCAAACCTTGAATGTGGATCCGTTGATGATTTGAACAAGGTCTTCGCAAGTGCGTTTAGAGAAGAACATCACCATTCTAGCACCATCGAGACCGAGGAAGCCGACTAGGTGGAAGGAGTCTCCTTTGCTGCAAAGGATTTTCAAAACCAATCTTATAGTTCTTGGCCAGTATGTGAATATTGTGGCAAAGTTGTCCACAAAAAGGAGACCTGTTGGCAGCTCTACGGGATGCCGCCAAAGCACACCGGAAAAGGAAGAGGTGGCAGCAAGGCCGTGTGAAGGGAATACGGGCCTGAGGCCAAAAATTATCAGAGGCTTATATTGAATTTTTTTTGAAAAGTTTAAAGATTTTTTTTTCTTAATTTTTCAGCTGCAAAATTACTTATTAAAGTTTTATAAATCAATAACAAATACAAATAACACAGAAATATAGTAAGCTATAAAAAAAATTAAAAAAATTAAAGAGATAGAAACTAGAAAGATGGAACCTGTGATTTATATAGCCAAAATATTGGAAAATTGCGCGTATCAGAATCAGAGAAATTTATCGTTTCTTATTTTTTTTTTTTTTTTTTTAGACTGAGAGTAGAGTGAAGAGAATAAAAAACACCAATTTCTTTGTGGGATGAAAATGATGGAGATAGAAAGGTCACTGACTCTTTGAGTTTTTATACTCTCACAATGACTTTCAACTCAATGGGAGTTGGTTGGGTTGGGCCTATTTTTATTAGAATATTATAGACGTTGAAAATAAATGAGTAACAAATATGTATGGTTAGCAGTTAGGCGTGATCAATGTCGAAGATGTTTAATTTCTGGAAACTAGGAGAGGCAATATTGAGATTGACACGTGAATGGATGAAGATTAATTTCAAGGTTTGGCTTATGTTAAATAGGAAATTGGTGGGATGAAGTGAAACTTTAGTATAAAAAAAATAAAATTGAGGCCTTTATTTTATGGGGCCTGAGGCAATGGCCTAAATGGCCTCATGGTTGACACGGCCTGGGTGGCAGCAATGGGCGCAGTAGCCGCGGAGGTCGTGGGGGCAGTACCGGTTCCGGACAGCCTCAAGTCACACAATGGCCAATCACATTTCTGAGGGCTTCAATTCGGAATCTGGTGATTCCCACTTGAAGGAAGTCGGCGTTACATGCCCTTCAGACGGCGGACCGAACTTCAGCGGCTTTGGGACAACCTTATCGGCCAGACAGAGTTCAGCCACAATGGGCTCATCTTTGGGCCAGACCCAAATCTCACAAATAGCTTGTGAGGTGGCTAATTTACTCAAAGGGGGTAAAAAGAATTTTGCAATGCTTGGTAAGAAATTTACGTCTATGTGGATTTTGGATAGTGGTGTTAGTCATCATATGACTTCTGACATATCTATTATTAAAAATTTGCAAATATTTTATCCACCTATCATAATTTGTTTGCCTAACGGAACAGTGTTCGTGGTATATCAATGTGGCACAGTCAAATTTAGCCCGCATATAGTGCTCCACAAAATCCTTTATACTCCATCCTTCACTTGTAACCTTATATTCGTTTCCAAGTTGGCAAAGCAGTTACAAAGCTACTTTGTGTATTTTGATGGTTTATGCTTTGTACAGGACCCAATCCAAAAGAAGATTTTTACTAAGGGTGTTGTCTATGATGGAGTTTATCGGCTGACTGACGTAGCACCTCAAAATGTCACGGCTGGAGCAGTTCGTAACCAAGACGTTTCACAATTGTGGCATCGGAGACTCGGTCATCCCTCTTTTTCTACTTTAATAAATTTACCATTAGAAAATAAAATTATTTTGTCAACCTAGTGATCCATGCGATATTCGTCATAAAGCGAAACATATTCGTTTTTCTTTTCCAAATATTACAAATAAAGCTTCCAAGCCTTTTGAACTCATTCATTGTGATTTTTGGGGAAAATATGCTACTCGCTCTCTCACAAGGACTCATTATTTTTTATGCTTAGTAGATGATTTTTTCACGTGCTATTTGGGTCTATTTACTTAATGACAAAACAGATACTAGGAAAGCCTTTACAGATTTTCATAACATTGCTCAAACACAATTTAATGTGATAATTAAACGGGTTCGGAGTGACAATGGTTTAGAGTTTATTTGGCTACGAGACTATTTTTCGGATAGGGTATAATCCGCGAAACATCTTGTGATACTACCCCCAACAAAATGGGAGAGTTGAAAGGAAAAAGCGCCACATTTTAAATGTGGCTCGAGCATTAAAATTTGAGTCAGGAAATCATCACTTCAATTTTGGGGAATGTGTTCTTACCGCCACGTATCTTATAAATAGAAATTTTAGTATGTTACACAAAGGAAAAACACCATATGAAATACTTTTTGGGAAACCATTTTCATATAATCATCTTCGTATTTATGTTTGTCTCTGTTACGTTCATTTTCCTACTAAAGATAAATTTAGTAAGCGGTTTGTTAAATATATTTTTTTGAATTATCCATTGGGGCAAAAGAATGAAAATTTTACGATTTAAATGAAAAAATTATTATATCTATTCATTTTTACGAACATATTTTTCCCCTCAAAGATTGCAATATCACCCATTTTTATATGACCTAGACACCATGACTGATATGTCCTCTAAAAATAATCCTTCAGCTTTGAGCCCATCTGATTCGCAACCTGAGCCCATTCCCTTAGACATTGACCCACAAATAATACGGACTAGCCCACCGTCTTCCTTCCAGACGCAGTCCGACCCAATTCCCACGTCGCAGACTGATCCAGTAGCAGACACACGGGTCAGCCCCTTTCCTTCCACCCAGTCGCATACTGATCCAGCCCCTATGTCGCGGGGCAGCCCATCCCCACCTGCCCAGTCGCGGGCTGCCCTTCCTAGGCCCAATTCTTCAAACACTAACCGTATTTTTAAGGTGTCTATACTGAATCCCAATAGCCAATCTATTTTGTGATCTCGGAAGATACCTCCCGCTCCTCCTTGATCGATATTATTTAAATAAGTTATTTGCATAGACGTATTTAATACTTTTATTGAGAATGATTTTCGGAGTCACAATATTATCTCAGTTTTTAAATATTCTATTGTTTTTATCAATTCAAGGTGCCAGCAAGAGAATGAAAAAGTAATATTCGACACCTTTGTTTATTGATCTATTATTTTCTATCATGTTCTCAATTAATTGATAAAATGACACAGAAATTGAAAAGATAATTGACAAAAAAAATATTATATTTTACGAATTAAATAAGAAATATAATTGACAATGAACAACCAGCAAACATAGTCGTCCTTTGAATGACCGGTCGTGTAGACTTTTTGAACTTTTGGAATTAGATTACTTTCTGCAATTTTGAGATAGTAAATTGTAATTAAATATTTTTATTTCTTGAATACATGGAATTTTGTTGGATTCTCGATTCGAAAAATCATTCTAATAATCTGATACGGCTCCAGTGCGAAACTTTTTTCATCCGTTGAATTAAAATTTTAACAGTTAAGATTGATTTAAAAAACGAATGTTCTATTTTTATCGCGCTGAATACATATTTTAAATTTTAAAACATCTGTTTTAAGCTCAAAATATATGTTCTGAGGCGTTTCTTATATATTGAAAAAATATTGTTTCGAATAAGATCTAGACTGTTAATAATCTGATAGGCTAATGCTGGTAAAACAGGGAACATGGCACATTCCAGAAAACTGACAGCTGTCATTTTCTATGCCACTCTTTCTTTCGAAAATAAGATAAAATAGTGAAAACTACGAATTCACCCCTCCTCCGATTGCAGTTAATTAAATGGTATCAACGGGTTCAGCCGGTTCATATAGTTTGAAAAAATATAATCGTGAATCGAATATAAACTTAATATTCAACTTCGAATTTTAAGTGAGTTGAGCGTGAGTTTGACTCCGGTCAGCTGAAAAAAGCTCGAACCCGAATAATAATAATATAATTAAAATATTATATATACATATAATAATAATAATAATAATTAAAAAAAAGAAGACCTATAAATTGACATTCATTGAAGAATTTCTTAGATTTAGTGAAGATGAAGAAGTGATGCATTGTAAGAGTGAACTATATATTTATTTGGTGGAAAAACTTTACCTAACGAAGAGTGGTAGTGTTGATGAAGTATTTATTATCTTGGATTATTGGAAAGCAAATTCTCTTAAATTCCCTATTTTGTCTATGATGGCAACAGATGTATTAGCAATTCAGGTAAATTCGGTAGCATCTGAGAGTGCTTTTAGCACCCACACAAGAAAACAGTTAAATAGCGACCGAAATTTTTGGTCACTCAGGTAACGACCGAATACCGATCGAATAGAAACCGAAAAACTAACGGTCGCTACTGCGTCGGCCATATCGGTCCCGTTGACCAAATTAAAACGACGTCGTTTTATTCACCGTTAATGACCGAACACCGACGGAAGTTAACGACCGACTACCAACGGAATACATAACGGCGTCAAAACGCCGTCGTTTTGATTTTTTATTTCTCTAAAAACTTAATGTTTAAAATTAATTAAAAAGACGTCGTTTTGTTCAACGTTAACGACGGAATACCGACGGACTATATAACGGCGTCAAAACGCCATCGTTTTGATGTTTTATTTCTCTAAAAAAATTAATGTTTAAAATTAATTAAAACGACGTCGTTTTATTCACCGAAAACGATCGAACACCGACGACAATTAACGACCGAATACATAACGGTGTCAAAACGATACGACATCGTTTCGATGGTCTATTAATTCGAAATAACCTAAGTGTTTAATATCACAAAATGATGTCGTTTGATTATCCATACCGACCGAATACCGACGGCTCATTAACGACCGAATACGTACGGATGTCAAATGAAACAACGTCGTTTTGCTTGTCTTTGTCAAACAAATCCCTAATTATTCAAACACTCATAAAAAATCCCTAAGGCAAGAACACTTTCTTCTTCTTCCCCATTCCTTGAACAAGTCCGGCAAATCCCCAAACCTCCGCCCTCAATTCGTCGACTCCCAAATCTTCTGCCCTCTACCACCTCCGACGTACCTGCCAACTCCCGTCCTCTGCAAATTTCCCCCGTCATTTACCTAAATCGAAATAACCTCTGCGAATTCCCCCCTACAAATTGAATCCTCCGGCCAGCTCCATCCCCCTTTTTCTCAGACGTCGTCCCCTTTATACTGATTTTTCCAAATGGTTTGAAACTCATGTAAGTTGGTATTATGTAGAAATGTACTTGTTTTAAGAATGCCTAAACTAATTTAACTTTTGTTGTTCTCAACAGATACATAGCCTTCCGAACATTCCGAAAGGTTGTTGAAAAATCTTTCATGGGGCCCGACAAGGAGAGTGATGTCATATTCCGGTTACTTTGTTAATGATTATAGAATTCACACAAAAGCCCACAATGATGGAAAATGAACCACAAACAGTGGGGTATAAGTTAAAGGCGATTACTACGGAGACTTGAAGTAAGTCATTGAGGTTGAACTTGCTGAGTACCTTCCAAAAAAATAATTCTTTTCAAAAGAGACTGGTTTGATTCAACTCCAAATAGAGGTTTGAGGGTGCATCCTCAATATAAACTTGTAGAAATTCATAGGAAAATAATGTACCAGGGTTACGATCCATTGTATTCTCTTCCTAATATCAATAAGTTTACTACACACCTTATCCAGGTAGTAAGACAACATCTAAGGCTGATTGGTGGGCTGTTTTTTGTTCCAAACCACGTCTAGTTGACGTTCCTAATGTTCCGGTACCATATTAGGAGGAAGTACGCGAGGAAAGTTGGTCAACTTGTACACCAGTCAGGGGAAATCGAAGTTCTACTTGTGGCCGGTACGGGCCGTGTTAATGAAGATCATGATGATGATGAAATTATATCGGGTGATGACAATTCAGAATAAGAAGATTAATTTATGTCGGAGGATGATTTAGAATGATTAAAAATAGAATTATTAATTTGGCTATGTATTTGTTGTTGTGCTTTAATTCTTAACTTTCCTTTATTAATCCATTTCTTCATGCATATAAGAATCTTTTTCTCGCTTCACACTAAGAAGCCACTTGAACGATGCAAATTGAAGTTGAACAACTAGCTTCTTGGAATTCCACACATTGAAGGTGAGTAATATTTGTTGGTTTATTTTTTAGTACTTTATTACCATAAATTAATTGACGTATTGTATAACTTTTTAAAATAATTCAAAGTGGTAATTTTATTGCCATAAAATCATTTGATTCTTGAATTTTCAGATTTTAACTCATGCATTTCCAAGGATATACATATAAATTAATGACACCAAGGAGTATATGAGAAGTGTAAACTTTGATTGTGAGTATTGTAATATAAATGAGAAGTGCACACTTTGATCGTGACTGTTGTAATTCAAAGTGTCACTTTGATCGTGAGTGTTGTAATGTAAATGAGAAATGCACACTTTGATTGTGAGTGCTGTAATTCAAAGTGTGCACTTTGATTGTGAGTGTAGTAATGTAAATGACAAGTGTAAACTTGTGTTTTTTATTAAGATAATTGGTTATGTAATGTTATTTTTGCGTTTTATTGATTATGTTTGCTATTTGGGATCTTATTGATATTGTTTATGGTTCGTAGTGCTGTGAGTATTGCTATTTTTTATAATAGGGATTTAATTAAATTTCAGATTTAATTTTTTAAATTAAAAAATATTTAGCGACTGTTTTTTCGGTTGCTATTGGTTTAAAGTCAAAGTTAAATGCACACTAATCGAACGCTAACCCCTCGCTAATTATTGACGGCAAATTCTATCGCTAATAATGCCGTTGGCATTCTGTTGCTAAATAGTCTAAGTCAAACGTCAACAATGTTGACCAGTCGGTCGGTAATCCGTCGCTATATGGCGACCCAATAATCGGTCGCTATAAATGTCGTCGGCTTTCGGGAGTTAAATAGTCAAAGTCAAAGTCAACAATATTGACCAATCGGTTGGTAATCCGTCGCTATATGGTGACCTAAGTATCGGTCGCTAAATATGTCATCGGCTTTCGTTCATTACATAGTCAAAGTCAAAGTCAACAATGTTGACCATTCGATCGGTAATCCGTTGCTATATGGAGACCCAATTATCGGTCGCTACTTCATCCGTCGGCATTCGGTCGTTAACGAGTCAAAGTCAAAAGTCAATGATGTTGAATGTTCGGTCGGTAATCCATCGCTATATGACGACCCAATAAGCGGTCGCTAAGTATTCCGTCGGTAGTCGGTCATTAATTGGCTCAGCGACGAAAAATTGGATTTGGCACCAATAATGGAATTAGATCACTCTTTTGCAATTTGCAATTTGATCATTTGTTAGAACTTTAAGTGCATGAGTTCTCTTGTTTTTTTTTATATAAGAGTCATTTTATTAGCATAACAACCAATTTTGGAACTTTTGATTCTCTTGTTTTTCTCTATATAAGGTTTTTAAAATTATGGGACTTCCGTTTTTATTTTATTTTAGTTTATATAAGGATTTTTGTCTACGTTGTATTTAGATTCTTTAACCTTTGACCTTGTTATGTATTTTATGTGAGCTGAGCGTGAGCTAAGCCAAGCTCGACTCATATAAATCAATTGACACCCCTACTTTTAACTTGATTGAATAATTTCGATTATATAATAAATTTTTTTTCAGTCTCGAGGACCCGAGGTAATTAATTAGAGATAATGAATTAAAGTAATATTTTCGCTAAATATATTAAGTAATAAAAAAATTGAATCTTTAAGGGTCCAAATAATATAAATTAATAAATATATACATACCAAAATCGGTTAAAATTTTATATTTTTTTTCTCTTTTCAAATGATGAGAAGAAGATATTGGAGTAAAACAAAATATCTTATGTGCTTGGAATATGCCCTCCAAGCACTTTTGTAGGTACAAAAATGATAAATGGCTCAAATTTGCGCCAACTTTCTTGGCACGATGAAAAGAAAAATGAAAAAAAAAATGTAATAAGACATTTGTACCCTTTCTTTTCAAACTTAACCAAAATTAAATTTTTTAAATGAATTCAAAATTCAAATGAAAACTTAATTAGCCAAAATTATTGGGAATTGTATACCATTCAAAATTAACATTCATTATCCAACTAGCTACCAAAATAATTCAGCAAAAAAAAAAAAAACTAGCTACCAAAATAGTCAAAAAATTCATCCGAAATTGATGAGTGTCCAAATCTCAATCTCCTTTCTTCTCCTTCTTCCTTCTCAAGAGTTCCTGCCGCACCATCTTCTTGCTTTTGGGCCTCCAAATCTTAGTCTCCTTCTTTCTTCTTCCTCCTTCTCAAGAGTTCCTCCATCGCCCCGCCTCCATAACTGAAACCCGTTTCCACCTTCTTACCTTGCAAAATCAATATCTAAAATTCTTTATGATTTTCCCGTAGATTCATCATTTCCACTTCAGTGGAAATATTCATCTTTTTGAATTACCACCAGCATTATTAGTACAAGAATCTATACAAAAAATTTCAACTTTTTGAAAATTCCAAGTTCAGGAAAAAAATTGATGTTATACAGTCGTTTATGAGAAACCCATTTGTAATATGTACAAAGTTCTCGTTAAACATCGGCTCATTTACCGAGCGTGCATAGCAAATTTCGTGAAAACAAGCCAAATAGAACAAGCACTCCAAGTGTTTGATGAAATGACGCAATTGGATTGTAGAGTGTTTAATATTGACTAGAATAGATTTATTGGTGTATTGGTTTGGAATTCGCCTTTTGACTTAGCGAACCAGTATTATAATACAATGCTCCGAAAAATGGTTCTCTTTGAATTCATTTGTATTTTCAGGCAAAAAAATAAGAAAATTTGGCCGGAGTCTACAATCCGTTACCCGCAAAATTTTGATGCCTAAAAATCGCAAAATAATTGTTATCGTCTAACATTTAGTTGCAATGATAATTGTTATCGTCCAACATTTGGCGGTGCTTACTTGGAAGGCCAGATTTTGGCTAATTGAAATGATCCTGAGCTTCCATTTTTTATCTGGTCGTATTGCTGCCTATTAAGCGTATCTGTGAAGCTTCACTGCTGTTAAAATTCTTTATTAGATACAAATTTAGTTGCAATATAGTTATAGTTACTTGTCATTGTATTAACACTGTTTTAATGCATCCTAGATTCCTAGCTGAATTTTTGAAGTCAATAACTGGGATATGAAGTTTCTGGATTATGGATGATCTTTACGAATTACTTTTTTCCTTGCAATTAATTTTTATTTTTTCGATAAATAATTTATGTACGATTATTTGATATTCACAAATAGTATTTCAAACTTTTTATTTCTCATTCATATATGTATTCTTTTTTCATATCGACAGCATATGAGTTGCATCAATTTTTGAGTGCGACAATTTGGAAGCTTCATCTTCTGATATTTTCAGCCAGTGTAAACTTTTCAGGTGCAGCCTGTTAATAGTCCAGTTACAGTTTGTGATTGTTTCAGGAATTTTTTCTGATTGTTCTTATCATATAATAATATCTAAATAAAAGTCACAGCTTTTTTTGTTACTGTGCCGCCAATCGGAATAAAAATAAAAAACCTCAAAATTACGCAGTTTGATACCTCTAAAGCAGCAGGTAGAGCTTTTTATGGTGGGGGTGCGGGAATCGAACACAGGACCTCGGTCCTGCATCCCTCGGCCTTTTTCACTGGGCCAGTAGACTCCCACAGCAGGTAGAGCTTAATGATGAAGCAACTCTTGGATCTAGAGGCAATAAAGCCAAACTCAATTTTTTCCTGAAAATGTCAATCTCATGTCGCCGTGGTTGAGTTATACGACGACGATGGAATCGGCTGGGGCTTCGGTGAGTTCGTCGAATTCGAACTTTTAACGTTTTGACAGCATGTAGTGACGGCGGCAAATCATAGTGCTTGAACGAAATTTAGGATGGAGTCGTGGAATTGTGGCAGGAGTCTACAATTCGTTGCCCTTAAAATTTTGATGGTTAGAATTGTAAAAATAATTGTTATTGTCTAATATTTAAAATTTAGAAATAGTTGGTGACCATTTAGTGCAATTTACCTTAAATATAATCACAATTTGAAATTTGTCAAAACAGGGGGAAAATGTTGGACATTTATCTTTATTTTCAAGCAAAAGAAAAAAATATATTAAAAAAAACATTTAAATGAACCACAAAATCATAAGATAGTAAAAAAAAAAGTAATGAATGGATGAATAAAAAAAAATGACTTAATTGGACGTTGGGAAATGGCAAAAAAATGATGGTCTTCTCACACCTAGGGGTGTCAATCGAGCTATGTGAGCTGAGCTTGGCTGAGCTCACGCTCAGCTCACATAAAAATTGAAAAGCTCACGCTCACGCTCAGCTCGGAAAAGCTCATAAACCTTGAGCTCACGCTCAGCTCACATTTTAACACGAGCTCGAGCTTAGCTCACGAGCTTCCCAAGCTCATTTATATTAGCCAAAAAACAAAAATCCCGTCTCAAGAATAAGTATAATACTAATGAGCCTTAAAATTAAATTCTAGAATACAAAAAAAAGAAGCAAAAGTCCCAGAATTGTTTGATATGCTAATAAAAGGAGTTTATATTAAAAAAAAAGCAAGAGAACTCATGCACTTAAAAATCAATGAGCCCATTGTTTGAGTATTTAGTTTATCAATATATTATAATTATAATTTATATAAGTCTTTTTTTAATTAGTATTATTATTATTATTATATATATATATATATATATATTTTAATTATATTAATCTTATTCAGGTTCGAGCTTTTTTCGGGCTGAGCGGGGTCAAGCTCACGCTCAGCTCACATAAGAAGCGAGCTTCAATATTAAGCTCAGGCTCAGCTCACGCTCACATTACCTCGGCTCACGCTCACATTTTTTCGAGCTATGTGAGCCGGGTTCGGACCCCTACTCACACCAAAAGAGAGAAATGTTTAATTTCAAGAAATTGGTCAAATGAGAAAAGAAATAGAGGGAAATCTTGTTGAATCTTTATCTCTATTTTTCCTCTTAATTTACCAATACCTTTAATGGTAATTTTGCATTCCCATAATCATTTGAGTCAAGTTTTTAATTCTTTTTCTCGAGCTATTTATCACTACTCTTTGTAGGTAAAGAGTAAACATTTTGATTTATTATGTACATTAACTTAGTTTTTAGTGTCATCAAGTTTCATTAAAACTTTGAGCTTCCCTAGATTCATTGCCCAAGACGAGAATTAATTCAAAGTACATTTTAGTGACATATGGTTTAAAGATCGGTCAGTTGTATGTACTGTGATTAGTGTCTTTTTATTTTTACTCCCTCACATTCAAAATATAAATCTTTTTAAAAATTTCCATACTAATTAAGATATTAATCAAAATGATTAAAGCACCACTAATTAATACTTCAAAGAAATTAATAAAGATTTGCATAGGAATTACACATTTTGACAAAATGAATATAGGAAAAAAATAATGTTGGGGTAAATTATCCAATAAACGTACAATTCTTGTAAAAAGATCTAACTTTGCCACAAAAAATAACTTCTAAAAAGATTTATATTTTAAATCGGAGAGAGTATTACATATTACATACAATGTACATATTTTATATTGAAAAACTCTCTCTAAAATAATAAATATTTATTTTTTGATAAATGGATGAATAATTTATTCATTTATCGATAAATAAATAATCTCACTAAATTAATATTTTTTACAATCCCATAAATATTACTTTATCGAGGTTTAACTATATACGTATTATCTTAGAAATTCGGCGTTATCAACTATCTTTGATTTCATTCTTTCTTCTCAAAAGAAAAAAAAATTAAGAAAAAAAGTTAAGAAAATTGGATAATATTGAAGTAAAATTTTGCTATGATGATGATAATAAGTTACCCATGATTCGAACCTGAATAAATAGTTGTTTGGTTTCTTAAGTTATTTTCGCTTAGCTAGTTTTGTTCTTTTTAGACAAATTTATCTTTTTTTCATCCTTAATGAATTTATAGACTGTCAAAATCATCATTCCGTAAAAAATGCCGACGTGAACTAACTTTGCTTCTTCTCTTCCTCTCTGACATAAGTGCAATATGAGGGGAAAAAAATATTTCATCATAGGGCCCTCTTGCACCTAAACTCATATTCTCCCACAAGCTTCAATTCAACATCCAAACGCTCCTCATAGGGCCTACGAGGCTTCTTGACGGTCTTACCATCTACGATAAGAACATCAATGGGATTAGGTGATGGAATATAACGTAGTTACATAAACCCAACATCAAGTTAGCTAACTTCTAGGATCTAATTAGAAAGATACCCTATGAAATATGCTGCACTCTAGTCAACAGGCCAATAGTTTCACTATTTTTTTCTTTCCTTTTCATGTATAATTCTCAAGTACTTCGACTCGAGAGAAACCTAGAAAGAAAAAAGGCAGAACACCAAATTCCTCTTCACATTCACGAACTTTGTTGAGAGCTTCATCAATTAGTGCGTGTCACACCCCGTCTCCAAGTGATGACATGTCAATACTCCAAGTCAATGAAACACCGAACTCGAATGACTAAAAGGAATCCAACAGTTTATATAACTTAAAAGGGAATAACATAATCCATAAGTTGTTTACATCATTAAAGGAAATTACAAAGTTCAAAGGAAATACTAAACAGTTAATGTTCACTATTTTGCTATTACAAGGATAAACTACATCGACATCATCATCGAAGTACTCTTCCTCATAGGTCTCATCTATCGGTCCAACAACATACACATCTGCAAAAACAATCAACAAATAAAGGTGAGCTAAAAGCATGTTAAGCACCGATCACCCTTGGGATGAAGCATCGAATACGACTCGAAAACGTTTTCCCAAATCCTAAAGCATTTAAAATATATACGGAAACAAAATTAGCTTGGAAAGCAATTTAAAACAATACTAAACGGAACTGAAACAGAATCAAAACTGAAAACGGAGCAAAACAGAAAACAGTCCAGCCACAGTCCACGGACGAAGAACAGTGTCTCAGATTGTAGATGAATGATTTGTCATAGGTATCGTCCGCAATGATCGTCCGCCAAAAAGTTGTTCCCTGGAGTTACGCGGATGTCCCCGCAGACGAAGCGGCAGACGAATGCTTCGTCCGCAGGTTTCAGAACTTCGATTTTTCTGTACAAAATTGTACACAAAAACCTCATTTCTGCACAACACTTCCCAAACCTAGAAAATCTAGTTTTTGACTTCTAAAACACATAAGAACAAATACAAAACAACAACTATCATGCTCAACTATATCCAACGAATCTGTCACAAACGAATCGAAAATTCGTGCTACGAGCACCATGACTACCCATGCACTTCAAAAAGAATTTTCGTGTTAAACTAACGGATATAATCTAAGCAATCAAAACACATAATCTTCACACAATTGAGCTCAAAGTCTGACAATGATTCTAAGCCCTGTTAACAGCCCTTAATTATTCATTTACCCGCTAAGAAGGGCCTGAACTGAACTGAACTTAACATGGATTCAGATATTAGTACCCTCTGAACGACAGGACCTGAATTTTAAGGACACATCTTGTTATATCATCGCTCACCCTTGTGAACTACTCAACGGTTGTTAACAAGTCTTACTTATTATTCTCGTTTGGAATCGACTATGATACTAACTGGCTGATAATTCGACTATGTCTTAGACTAGGGTTATTAACAGGCCAGAACTCTAATTAGGAATCACACACAAGACTCCAACAAAATAGTCAATCAAGAAGCAATTAACAAACGCAACAATTCATCAATTACAATCATAATCACGACTAATCAATTTACATCAACACTTCATCTGGTTTTAATCAATAAAGCATGAATGCCAAAGTCCATAACATAGCAAATAAGTAAACTTGATAAAATGACAATTCATGATGTTTTAGGACTGAAAATACAAGGGTGAAGGGTCCTTACATGGAATTACAGCAAGCAAAGCAGAATATCGAAGATTAGAAAAAAACAGTAACTTCAACAGTAAAAATCCTCTTGCTGAGAACTCAAAATCCATCCCATCCACTTCTCACGCTCAGCCTTATCAGTTAGCTTCGAAACCCAACTAGAATCACTCAATTCCGAGTCCGGTAGCTATGGTAATTGTTTGCTAGATCTCGCATCACTCCGATTTTACTCGAACTGCCACAACCTTGTGTCCCGAAGATAATATCTCTCAATCCGGCCGTTAGAATACAATCTCCTTCTGACAGAACCTAGGATAAGGTGTCTACTATCTATGGTTAAAATATGGGGATGATCCTAGGTGGTTTACTATGTCTGCCAAAGAGTTGTCTCTCGCTGCCCCGGTTTTCCCAGAAAAATACACCGACTTCAAACATAAATTCCTGTATGCTGGAATGTCGAAACTTCAATCCGTCGACTCCCGACGAAGCCTATTCAGTTAGCTATCAAACCCAAAAATAATCGTCTGTTCCGACTCCTATTGATATGGTAATCTTTCAGAAACCTCACAACACTCAAATCTGCCCTCTTTCTTTTTCTCCTCTCTTCTCCCCTCTTTTCTTTTTCTCAGCCGTTACTTATTCTTTTCCCACTGCTATTACTGATCCCCTGCATTAACCTCCACTAAAATACTTCCAAAAACTACACATAATAGTCCCTCACCTCAACCTCTTAACATCCACACTTAAGTCCCTCAACCTCCAAACTCATCAAATGCGCCCATTTAACATAAACAACCTCACATATAACACATAAAACATGTTATAATTCATAAATTCATGCAATAAAAATTAATCATACCGAAATTAAATACAAGACATGCAAAATACTTAAGCAAAAAGTCTCGGGTATCACAGTGCGAAACAAAGAACATTCATCATATCCTTAAAGTTGAGTGTCATGTTTGAAAAGCCTTTTTCATTGAATTCTCTTCTAGACTTGGGCACCTTGATGCCTTTCACGATATGTGAACGAACATATGGCCCTTCTTCTATAATGCTCAACAAGTGGAGTTTAGAGCACAAAAAGAGGTTAGACATAGATTGCCAACAAGAGAAGTTTAAGTCATCAAATAAGGGTGGTCTAGATGGAGAGGAGTCCTTTAAGGGAGAAATAGAAAAGCATGTAGCCATGGATCCTCCTAGGATGTAAAGCCCAACAAAAAGGAGACGAGGCTCTGATACCAAATCAAATGCCCGAAGGGGAGAACCTAAGAGGGGTGAATTAGGTTCTCAAACTTTTTTGTTTTTCTAATAAAATCTTCACCTATGTGAACATATAGATAACATGTATGTTTATTAATCACAAATATGTGAGTTAAAGAATATATTGTTAGAGGAATAACCGGGTCACACATAAATGCGCAGCGGAATAAAACTTGACCCGCCTCTACCAGGATCTTCCACGAGTAAGAACCTACGACTATGGAATAGTGTTTTACCTTATATTGATGCTAGAATGGCTGAAACGCTTTCAGCGTATGTTGTCACGAACGGAACACCACAATGCAGGCTCCGTCTCTCCCAGTATCCACTCGATCTTCCGGGGATGGTCTTCTACTGCTTGGTGCTAGCCAACGCCTTGTAGAAGCTTTGAAGACACTCTTCAATGGAGTATGTATTTCAGACCTTATCAGAAGAATAAGATACAGGATTTCTAACTTCTTTCCTATTAGCAAAAAAGCTAGAAAACAAGTCTAGAAATCTATCTTTTCTTTTCTCTCTAAAACTCACTTTTCTCTCTTCTCTCTAAGCTTCAAAAGCTGGAGAAAAACTGATTAATATCAATGGGAAAAATCAGTATTTTTCCCTTAGTCTATCAAGAGAGAGTGGGGAGAGATAAAGGGGAAAGTGGGAGATCATGGAGGAAACCACTCCTCCACTTTCTCCACTCCTTTAACCTCTAGATAAGAGACATATGAGCTGAAAATATGTGTCCAATTTTCCAGCCATAAGGTCGGTCCAAAACGGGTCGGTCGGCCCAACCCGATTAAGGGCCCAATCCAATCCCGGCCCGGCCCGATCGAATTGGCGCACCTTAGATTAAATGTACTCCAACATATATAACTTAGATACCTAGGCGTGTCAATCGAGCTATGTGAGCTGAGCTTGGCTGAGCTCACGCTCAGCTCACATAAAAATTGAAAAGCTCACGCTCAGCCCGGAAAAGCTCATAAACCTTGAGCTCACGCTCAGCTCACATTTTAACACGAGCTCGAGCTTAGCTCACGAGCTTCCCAAGCTCATTTATATTAGCCAAAAAACAAAAATCCCTGTCTCAAGAATAGTATAATACAATGAGCCTTAAAATTAAATTCTAGAATACAAAAAAAGAAGCAAAAGTCCCAAAATTGTTTGATATGCTAATAAAAGGAGTTTATATTAAAAAAAAAAAAAAAAAGCAAGAGAACTCATGCACTTAAAAATCAATGAGCCCATTGTTTGAGTATTTAGTTTATCAATATATTATAATTATAATTTATATAAGTCTTTTTTTAATTAGTATTATTATTATTATTATTATTATTGTATATATATATATATTTTAATTATATTAATCTTATTCAGGTTCGAGCTTTTTTCGGGCTGAGCGAGGTCAAGCTCACGCTCAGCTCACATAAGAAGCGAGCTTCAATATTAAGCTCAGGCTCAGCTCACGCTCACATTACCTCGGCTCACGCTCACATTTTTTCGAACTATGTGAGCCGGGTTCGGGCCGGCCCGAACGGACCCGTTGACACCCCTATAGATACCTAGTGTGTAGATGCAACACATATGAACTCAAGATGATGAAGAATCAATGAAGGATAGAATAAGTCAAAGATCCTACATGCAAAGCGTGTAAGATCAAATAGAGCAAGTCATACGAAAATAACAAAGCAAGATATACTTAGCAAGAATGCTAGCACAAGTTCGTAACCAACTCTTAAGAAAATAAGTTAATATAACATATAGACAAATAAAGCAAGACATTAACTTTAAAGTAAGGGAGCAAGAGTTAGAGAGATCAAACACGAGGATTTAGAGCGGTTCGATCACAAAAATCTACATCCACTACCTTAATACACGCCAAGGATTTTTGCAACTTCCACTATCTTTCCTTGAGAGTTCTTTACGCGAAATGACAAAATCAACTAATGGTCTTTTATGCACAAAGCAACCTTTCAAGAGTAAGACCAACATATGATCCTTTATGCACTAAGCAACCCTTCTTCATCCTTGCGAACACTTTCTCTAATCTAGTCTACTAAGTAAGGAGGTTTTACGAACAAATCAACCTACTTACCTTTCGGGTCACTTTAGTTCCTACAATTACAAGAAAGTTTCACTCCATTAAGGTGGCCCAAAACCACCACTCTCACAATCAAGCCTTACCACACACAATCCTTTATCAGAAAGATTAACCTCAACAAATGAGACTTTACAATTTAGCTCAAGATAAACAAATCCCTCAATGGATTGGATAATACAATTGAAAGCTCTAATTCAAATTGAGAATAAAAGAGAATGTATATAAATCACTTACTCAAAATTATGTATTTGGATAAAGATAGAAAGAATTGAACTCTTCATATTGTTTGAATACTCGTTTTAAATGTATATATCAAAGGCCTTCTTATGGCTTGGTTTTAGAGGCTATTTATAGAGGCAAAAAGTACCAAACATTCGAAGTTGCAATGACTATATTTTTCTAGCGATAGGACAACTTCGATCGATCGACCGACTAGGCTATCAAGTCGTCCAGGGTGCGTATGAAGATTGGCTACTGGAAGCACTGCGGTCGACCGTAAATGAGGGTCAGGTCGTCCGGGAGCCTAAGATCGGTCGACCAACCTAAAGTAAGGTCATCCGCACAAACTAGCCGTTGTATTCTAAGAGCATTCAAAATTGGCTAAGTACAAAAGCACACTCCGGTCACCTGAGGTCTAGGCCCGATCGATCTAAATGAAGGTCAAAAGTGGTTTTTCCACTTGGTCACAATTCTAATGTTCTCAAATTCATTCCTAAACAGTCTTTTCAAAACATGTTTAAGAACATAGGCATAAACCAAACACTATACATATGTTTTCAAAACCTTTACAAGATCAAATCAAAATATGAATGAGGGTGTTTTGAAACCATGCAAGAGCTTCACATTCTTAACCTAGTATTCTCAATATAGATTAGTCATAAGAGATGTACCCCATTTAGAACATGACTAATTTTCAAGGTTTTCAAGTCTTCAAGATGTGTAACAACTTCTTTAGGTTTTTACTTAAGACCTTTATCAACCTCTTCTTGTGGTGAAGTCCTTTTGCAATCTCCAAATGTGTAGCACCATGGACTTCATCACTTTATTGGTTAAGAGTTTACTTCATGTTAAACTTCAATTGGGATTGAGTAGCTCTTAACTTCTTACTTTTCCTTCTTCGAATAATCATTGCAACAACCTCCACGACATTGTAGAATTCACATCAAGCTTGTACTGTTGAGTCTTGGTTTAGCATCTTCAATGTTGTAGGGTGACATCTTTGAGGTTAATGAAAGTTTTCTTTCCATTTTCATCAATGTAAGTATGAGTATAGATCCTATCATCAAAATACAAGCTCACACAAATACAAGAACTTCACAATGGTTTGTTATCATCAAAACTAGATTGATTGCATTTCCCCTTAGGGCTTACAAAAATCTAGTAGTTCCTCATATCACCAGGCTGGCGATCGGCGTTCTGGTGCGAAGTTACTCACCACCGACCAGTCGTGTGGTTTTCTTGCAATGTCGAGCTCATCACAGAATAAACCATCAAAAGGTATGCACCCCACGAGAATGTTCTGATCCGTTGTCGTGTCGAAGGGAAAACAAGTCGGAGCTGGGTCTTCTTCCGGATTTGACCATTTGCTCCGGCCACTGGTCAGATCTTAATCAGTTCACTTCATTTACTACTTTTGTTCGGGTATTATACGTACCACAAATCATAAGATAAGTGTTTTTCTTTAAGATTCAAGATACATAGATTAGATATGTCTCAGATCTTCACATATCTAGACTTATTCTGCTCCTAGGAAAAATCGTTCAACTCAAACTTGATTTTGGCCCTTTATCAACTTTCTACCTCTTCCCAAGGCAATTTGTAGGACGGTTGATACACTAATGGCCCTATAAATTGTAGGACGGTTGATATACTCATGGCCTTATAAATTGTCGATCCATAAGGAAGATGTTAAAATTGATCTTCTCTTATCTCCGTGGTTCAAGGATTGCGATAAAGATGTTGCGAAAAAATTATGTATTTGTTTATTTTACTTGTTTTAATATTAGTATCTCATACACATTTAAGTTTTTTTTGTGTGATTTTGTCTGTTATTATGGTTTTTTAAATCATTGTATAGATTTTATTTTCTTATATTTTCATATTTTCCTTTGATTGTATTGACCTCGGCTATTTTGTGACTAATGAAAAAAAAATCAGCAAAAAAAAATCTTCTTCCTCACATCTCATGAAAAAGAACTTTTTTCATACATGACAATCTGTTTCTTCAAATTGCTCATGAAAAAAATGAAAATCCAAATACCATTTACCTAAAATTTGAAACCCAAACCCAAATCCAAAACCATTTGATTTAATCATTCAATAATTATCCAATCAAGAAATCGATTCACATAACACAAAATAATTATTCAATCAATAGAGCATTCAAATGGGCGAAGTCAATGACTTTGGGGTTTTTCATTAGACTAACCATGGTTTAGCAGAATAGTCATAACATGGCAGTCAAAATTTTGGGTGAAACTTTTTTTGTCCAGAACTTCTGTTCTAGGGCCAAGACGGAACTTCCACTTCTGTTTTGGTTGACGTGGCGTTCACCCAAACGCGCCTTGCCACGTCAGCCAAAACGGAAGTGGGACTTCCGTCTTGGCCCCAGAACGGAAGCCTACTTCCTTTCTGACCTGGCAGAGAGTTTTGGAAAAAACAATTGGTTTTTTTTTTTCTGCAATTTTTTGAGTTGGTATTATTACAACATAAAAATCACTAAAACTGAATATTAACCAAAATTTGAGTACGGAAATTACTATGGCAAAACCGACTTTATTAAAAAAAAGCGAACACGGTAAAAAACGAACATATCGTTTATAACATAAATATGTCAAATTGTATGTAAAAAAAAATAAAACGGCTAATGTAAACAAAACAATGTAAATGCTATCTAATGCCCCGATCGTGTGTATCTATCGGGCCTTCTCGCTCTTTTTGGAGAAAGTAAGTGTGGCCATCTCTCGTTCGCAGAGTGCTACTCTGGTCCGTTGCGACGAATTTTACCCCTTCGGGATTGATAAATATCGACTCTTCGGGGGAATCTGGCTAGAACAGTGGAGTGTACTGCTGCGTCTAGAGTCAAGACGAGGCTAAATGATGGAGACGCACCAGAATTGAAACATGGTTGTCCCGATATAGAGGTCCCCGCTCCAGGATGCCCCCAGTCTAAATACCCAGAGATTAAGTACCGATGCTTGAAAATTGGTATTGAAATAGGTACATCGGCCTGAGTGGGGAATTGAGTCTGAGGAGCTTGAGTTGGAACTTCCTGCAGCTGAGCCGGTTCCGGCGCACCGCCACGTTGCCGAAGTCGCCGGTTGGCAAGGTACTCCTGACTGGCTTGCCGATCCCGGCGAGTACCTTGTCTCCCAACCGCAGCCCTACATGGAACATGCTCCATCGGCTGTGTGACCGGTTGCAGAACTGCAGCATCTACTACATCGGCAGCGTGCGATCTGCATGAAACCGTCTTCCTAGCCGCTACGAAGGCATCTTTTTTTTTGTTTTGACAACCCAGTCGATGAGTCTTGTACTGATTATTAGTTCAATATCCATGCTTCTCGAATTCTTCAAGCATCACTCTGTCAGACTCCTCCTGTAACATAAATATTCAAATTAGTATATTTAAAATAAAAAGAATAATGTTGACAACAAAACGAATAAAACTTACAAAAATAACCTCAGATGTAGCGATGAGTTGAATGCCCATCGGCAGTGGCTCGAGATCCTTATTTTGTGGGTTTGTCATAAGGTGAACGGTAATGAGATTGTACCAATCCATGCACACACGGGTTGGTGCAATAACATTACCGGGAGCGGGAGCAGCGTCCGCTAGTGCATCGCCGTGGGCGTCCCACAAATCTATGTATGTGCGGTGGTGGGCTTCCCAATTCCGTTTAGGATCCGCCTTGCATGTGTGGAAGTCAAAACCCTCGGTAGTTCCCTCCGTCCACGCCTCGATTGGTACCACCTGCTGGAAGCCAAATTGCATCACAACCCTTGTCAGGCAGGTGGTACTCAAAAGTCTCGAAGCAAACAAATGGCGTACGAGCTCGACAGGTCATCATGAAGCCTTCATCCCGAGCCGCTCTCTCTATCAATTACCCAATCAGAGTATGGTCTCCACATAAATTAACAATTCACAAACCCTAAAAATTCCTAAATGCCCTAATTTCATAAATTTCCAAAATTCACAAACACAAAAAAATTACCAAATTCAACAAATTACTCTAAATTATCAAATTCACAACAATTTATAAACATAATTAGTAGATTTAAAGTTCAATTCAAAACATAAAGTTAAATTACCCTCAAAATCACAAATGCTCTAAGTATGTCTTCACAAATTAACAAGTCACAATTCACAAACTTTAAAAATTCCTAAATGCCCTACTTTCATAAATTCCCAAAATTCACAAACACAAAAAATTTACCAAATTCAACAAATTACTCTAAATTACCAAATTCACAACAATTTATAAACATAATTAGTAGATTTAAAGTTCAATTCAAAATATAATGTTAAATTGTTCAAAAAAATAAATAAATAAATAAATTGAAGCTTTATACCTTTGAGATTGAGAGATGAGAGAGAGAGATTGAGAGTAAGGTGGTGGAGATTTGGTGGCGACAGTAGTAGCGGCGCGAAGGCGAATCGGGTTGGGTGGTTGTTGGAGGGGGAAGGGTTTTTTGTCGTAGGGAATTTTTTATTTTGCTGAATTGGATAGCATGAAAGGGAGAGAAGAGACTGAAGAAATTTTAATCTGCTAAGTGAGAATAGATTTGGGAACTTCCGTTCGGGGCCAAATATAAAAATTTTCACTTTCGTTTTGGTTGACATGATAAGGTGTCTGGGTGAACGTCACATCAGCCAAAACAGAAGTGGGACTTCCGTCTTAGTCCCACTTCCGTTCTGCACAAAAATATTTCTCCCAAAATTTTAACTGCCATATTTTGACCATTCTGCTAAACCATAGTTAATCTAATGAAAAACCAATGACTTCTTTATCAAAAGGACCATTTTTCGGCTCTTGAATGTAAAAAAAAACCCTTAAATCTTCAATCGACAATCATGATAAAATTATATTAAATCAAGCCAAGCCAATATAAAATTTTAATTTCAAAAGAAAAAATTCACAAAAAAGAAAATCAATCTATCTTGTAATCCAAAAAGAAAAAGAAACAAAATTCTTGAAACCAGAAATAAAAATAAAGTAACAAATGCGATTCCTGAAAATATATACATTGCCACTTCAATAAATTCTAATGCCTTTTTCTTTATTTGGTGTTTTTGCTGGATAAAATTCTAATAATACCATTTCACTGCTTAATCTATTTATCCCTAATGCCAATGGTGTCCACACGTGCACACTCATTAACCTAAGTCTCATGTTACACGTGCGACTATAATAAAGATTAAAAAATATAACCAATTTCCTCCACATTTTTCCTTTTTCTCTCTTTTTTTTTTTTCAAACTTAAAATTGCTTAGGCAGGAACATGAACATATCCTGGAGCGGCGACATCTGATAATTGCTCGTCGGGTGCTGAGAACAATTCATAAGCACGTTACCGTTACCGTCCATCGCAGGGGCATCAACATAATTAAACGGAAAATCAAGGGCAGACTTCTCCCAGTCGCTCAGCTCCAGCTTCGGCTCGCTCTCAACTTCGCCACACGTGGTGTGAGAGAATTCCGGCGACACCACTTGCTCTGATGAACTGGAATTCGTGTGCAGCTTTGGGACAGAATCCGATGGATCCAGGTACATGAAATCGCTGTAGACCACCGGATTTTCCTCCGGCATTTGCCTCAAAATCTCCGGCTTCTTGTCCTCTTCTTCATCAGCCGCCGCTGCCACTTTCCGGCTTCCCATCGTTTGATGTTGTTTCTCAATTGTACCCTTCTTGTTGTATATGCGGCACAGCACCCAATCATCCAACTGCACAATCACAACCGTCCGATCAAAACATTTTCTTATTTAATTATTAAAAACAAATTAATTCATCCTTTTTGTGCTAAAATTCCAAAAATAACCCCAGCTCTCCAAGTTTCCCTCTGCCATTCCGAGGAAGAGCAGAAACGTCATTTCAAAGTTCATTGTTTATGTTGTACTACCAACAATTAAGAATTAAAATATTTTTGTATTTAAAATATTAATATTATTTTATTAAATAAAATTAATAGTATACAAGATATTTAAGATAGTAATATTTTTATTTTAATTATAATAAGATCTTAATTTTTGTTTTATTACTTTTTTTAAAACATTTAATGAAAGTCTTATATTTAAAAAGATGGAGAGAGAAATTTTTAGTCGAAAAAAGAATTAAATGTTTTTCTGATATGCAACATTTATTTCAGATTTATTAATATCAATACAAAAAACATTTTTGTTCTAATTTGAATAAATTTGTACCATATAATCATTGAATATGATCTGTATCAGAATTAACCAAGAATTAAGGTACCCACCCTCAAGCTATTATTATTTTTGCGAGCGGAACGATCAACATCAGCCAATCTGTATTCATGCATAATCCAATTAGTCTTCTCGCCTTTAGGGGCTTTTCCGGAATAAAACACCAAAGCCTTCTTAATTCCCACAGGTTTCGGATTTCCAATCGGCTTATCCGCTCCGGTCGCCTTCCAATAGCCACTTCCTGCTGCTCTATTCGGCCTTGAACCGTTCGGATACTTCCTATCCCTCGGAGAGAAAAAGTACCATTCCTTTTCGCCATACAAAGCCAAACCTAAAAAGAATTCCAAAAAATTCGCAATTCTCAAGTCATTATTTCATACAGAAGATCGTAATCGGATAGAAATTGCGAAGAAAAACGAGAAAATTACCAGGAAGTTGCCATGGGTTATATTTGTACAGATCAATCTCAGCTATAATCGGAACTGCAATCGATTGATTCTCACATTTTCGGATCAAATATTGCATCACCAATTCTTCATCAGTCGGATGAAACCTAAATCCAGGAGGCAATTGTAATTCCGCAGACATTTTTTTTTTTGTTCACTAGAAAAGTATACACTTGGTAGAACCTAGAGGGAGAAATTAAGAAATCAGAGAGAGTAGCACGGAAGGGAAGGAGGAAATGTAAGGGGCAAACTGGGGAAATTAAAGGTTGAAACTTATGACACAAGGGAAAGAGGGGAATATATATTGGGTAGAAAGAGGGTGGGTAGAAAGAGGGACACGTGGCAAATGGAGGAGGCTAGTTTCTAGAATACACGTGTGTGGTAGAGGTAAATAAAATTATCAATATATACTGACATTTTATGGGCAAATAAATGTGTGTATTCGTATATATTTTTATATCTAATGTTCAATCATTAATAATTCAATATGTGTATATATTATTAAGAAATTTCATATGACGAATTCTGAGTGATTGTGCACAAGAATGAGAATATACATGGGGTACAAACGATTTTCACCATATTTTACGAGTGTTATATATTTTTAGAAAGTTGTTATATCCTATGAAATATATGTTTTTTCTTTATGAGAATTTGTCCTAAGAAATGTAACACACATTTTACGTAGTAAGTGTTACAAAATTACAATAGATATTTTGTTAATAAAAATTTTGAATTATCAAATTTTTTTCTTCGAAAAATACATTTAAGATAGACATAATTTTTTTTGTTTAGTAACATATTCAACAAAGTGTAATTTAAGTGTTAAAATATTTCACTTTTAATCGGTAGGTTTAAAGTTTGAGTAATACTTGAAGAAGGGATATGTAAATCACTATTAATCTTGCCTAAAAAAATCTATATCGGAGAAAATGGATGAGAGAGAAGACACGTGTCAAGAAATGAAGTAGGGTTGCGTGCGTGTCGTGTGGGGTCCATGTGGTTGATTCTGTCACTGCTTACGTCTATAGTTTTGGAGTTTTGCGTACGTGTATAAGAAGATTGAAGTCGGCTTAACGGTTTTTCCTGGAAGTTGCTAAAGGATTCTGGTGGGGGAGTACTAAATAAATGGAGATCGGACGGTCATGAGAATTGACACGAAGGCTGAGGTGGATGTACACTTGTTGTAATGAAGGGGGAGATTTTGGTATCATTTATTAAATTGTGAGTGGGTGCGATTTGTCTCGTCTCCCACGCTTCTATCTTTCTCCTCCACCTCGAAAATGGATCGGTATAGTAATGATTTTGTTTGTACGTACGAAATAAATAAAATATGTGATAAATAAATATTTATTAACGAAAGTAAATTATTCTTCATGAAAAATGGCGTAACAATTCATTATTAATTATACCAGTCTGGATTTTATTCAAAATAGATAAAATTTAATACGTGCGAAACGACTCAAGACATATTTTTAGATACAAATCAGGATATATGTCGTAAAATCAGGACAAATATACATTTTTTCAAATTAATATTAACCGTTAAAATTTTAATTCGACAAAAAAAGTTAAGTTTCACACGTGTAAAATTTACCCGTCCCGCACTAGAGCCCGCGTCTAATTATACACGCACGACAAATCTGGCATACCTAGGTGAATCCAGATTGTTTCACGTTAGAATCTACCAATATGGACTATGTTGAATTTCGACAACGAAATGTTCTGCCTCGCCTGATATTATTTTATAAAATTCTATTGATAGAGTTTGAATTTGTAATTTTATTTTAGTTTCATAAAAATCAAACTATTTATAAGGATCCCAATATGATATTGAAACCTTCCATATTTTTTTTGAAGTTCAGTATTTTTTCCAAAACTCTTTCATAGATTTGCACATCTAATTCAATGTTAATGGCCGCTGATGATAACATGCTAATGTCTTGAGAAAAAAAAATTAAAAATAAAAAATCAGTCAAAGCTCTCTGGCACATTCATAATGATACGTTAGCTCTCTGGCACATTCAAAGACATCCATATATAGTGACTTCATTTTATCAAGTGTCACAAAAATTAAAATACACTAAAAATTCTCTATACGGATATTTTATAAAGAATTGAATTCTTATATTTATAAAAAAAATTTGCCTCAAATTGATACAAATTATAAATATGAATAAACTTTACATTATATTAAATTATACTTTTTTGGAACCCCTATTAAAACATTTGTCTTAATATAGTAATAAATAACATCAAATACAACCTTAAGTTAAATTTAATTTAAAATACATATTTATGGTTGCATCTCATTATTAACTTGCTTCAAGTTTAGATAGTATTACTTCTATTTAATGAAAATTAATGTCATACTATACTTCATATTTAAACATACATAGAAATTTTTGTGTTTTCTTAGGTATATGTATTTATATTTCTTAGATACATGTACTTGTTTCTTCGAGATAAATGTATTCGTTCGATTTTTTTTACGGGGCGGGCGTTTTCTACTGTGGCCACAGACTCCCTTCGTTTCGATTAAAAACTATGTAAATATTTATATAATGTATGTAAATTAAAATTTCAAAAAATACACTTTCATGTAAAATTCTATTTAAGAATAATATTTTTATCTAGTCCCAAAGATATTCCTTTAGGAGTTTTTGCTGTGACATTTTTCTACGACCTAGTGAAGTCGCAATACATGACCTAATCAAGATTTGATAAAAATAAAATAAGATACACTTTACGAAGAAAATACCATATAAGTTTTCCCACGTTCTAAAGTATAATTGCAATGTCTATTAGTGTTTTTTTTTTTCTTTCTAAAATATAATTATCTTTTGGGAAGGGGACGGGAGAGGGGGAAGAGTATGAGCATTTCCTCGGTAACTATCAAATTCAAAATCTCTTAATCTGTTTATCTAATAAAATCTACTTCACCGATTTAATTACTGCTTCAATTTATAATAAAGTATTTCCATCTAAATTTATGATTTTGACAAAATTTAACCATAACTGGATAATATGAGTTTTCAAGTGTGTGCTTTCAAATGTAAACCTAATTTTTTACTTATGTTTTCATATTTTTACCAAACACTTTCTCTATTTAAGATTTTATGTCTTCGTTTCTTTACAAAATAAATAAGAGAATAGACAATATCCAATTATATAGTACTAGTTAACTTTTACAAAATACAAGAGAAATTTCTTTTATTATTTTTTATAATAGGAGATTGATGTAAATCCACAAACATTGTGGATAAACTATATAGCTATTGTTGATTATTTGTCGACAAGAACTTCACAGTTAAGTCACTGTGTGTTTTTTTTTCCTTCAAAAGTTAAGTCACTGTGTTACCTCTTGTCCAGTGTCTGCAACACGACACATGAGTCTAACAGTATCTACGATCATTTACTTGGCAACCGAATTCGTTATGTTAAAAGAGATATCCAATATAATAATAAATACTTAGGCTCATGTTTATATACCATCAAATATGTCATTCTTATCCAAATGGACTGGACTTTACACTCCTAAACTTGTTCTTATCTATTTTATTAATGCCGAGTCAATGCGATGCTTTCCAAATGCAATCTTAATTTTAATTTTGATAGACATTGATGATGACTAATATATGTCTCTTGTGTGATAATTAAAATTCTTCTAAAGAGCATTTTGTTAGGTCATTTTCTATCAATTTAATTGGAGGAAATATTGTGAAGTGATTATGAAGTTTCATCAAATTTTTTTTAGAAAATCACTCAATTACTACTTTCCTAAAACTGGAAAGGGGCTTGCTTGTGCTTATCTAGTCCCCTTCCAGAAGATTCTCACCATCAAAAAAGATCAAAAAGTTTCTAATTAAGTTACAAAGTTCTATAGTTTAATGATTTATGGATTTGAGTTACATTATATTTTGTCAAGTAATACTCCCTCCATTTCTCAATATAGGTCGTTTAAAACACTTTAAAAAATTAAAAAACTCAAACAAACAATAATTTTTCCACCACAATTCCAATAATATCCCTTTCTTCCTTTTTCTCTTTCACTTTTCCAATAAAAGATATGTTGAAGGTATAATTGGAATAAATTGTTGACACCTAATAAAAAGACATGTAAATGACTATTAATTTGGATACATATATATCTCCTAAACGATAATGGGAGTACTAGTTTAGCTGGTTACAAATTCAATTCCTCAAAATTTGCTCAAGATAAAGTCAAGACATCTCGGGAGCATTCACTATTACAAATTTACAAAATTTTCTGTCAATAGGTTATAGTGTCTATTAGATTTCAACTGAATTAATTGGATCAAAGTAGAATACCTCTCACACAAAAAAGTAAAATACATTAAATTTTAGCTCTCCCAATTTTTACGACAATGCTAAATGGATCAACTTGATCTGAATCAAAGGGGTATAAAACATTTTAGGAATATAATATTTCTCTAAAACATTTTTTAGAGAAAAATAATTCTTCCCTCTAAAATAATTCTCTCTCCCGCTAATTACGTCAATCTTAGTATCCGCTATTACTTAATCGGCGTGATTTTTAACCAGTTGTTTCCCTATTTACATACTAAAAATTAGGGGTGTTCAAGAAAAAACGAAACCAATCAATCCAAATCGATTTTTCAGTTTGAGCGGTATATTTAACTGGTTTCGATTTGGACTAAATTAAAACAGAACTTTTTGTTTAGTTTAAAAGAAATTATAATCCAAACCGAATATATATATATATATATATATATATATACACACACACTAAATGACTGTTTTGCATTAAAACATATTTATCTTCTTATTTATACTCTTAACAAACAAGTTATTCAAGTGATAAAACAAGAGATTGAAGAGTCATCAGATGATATGTAATTTTAGATTCACTTGAAACTTTTGTTTTATATGCACTAATAATGGAATAATTTTGGTGTTTTTTTTTCTTGTATGATAATTTTGCAGTAATGTGTTTCAAGTTTAAGAATTTGTTTTCTTTATTGTGTTTAACTTGTGAAAACAATAGACATATTTCTTTATATTTTTAGAATCTAAGTAATTATAAAAAGCATTTTTTGTTATATTTTTATTTTATAATTAATTATATTTGTATCTCACAAAAACCGTGTTGGAGAATTAATTTATAAAGTGGACTTATTTGATCAAATTTAATTGTGTGTTCCACCGCTTAGTTTTAAAGTGTTTTGAATTCATCACGTAGTTGGGTTGCGCAAGCTTCGCGATGATATATAACATGTGAGGAAACTAATTCTCGGTGTGAATTATAAATTTGGTTAAAGTGGAGAGGTTATTAATGGAGGTGTGATGTTATCCCACATCAGTTGTGATAATCGATTAAAACTAGTTTATAAGCACTAGCTAGACTAGTGATCTTAAACAAGTGGGTAAGGGGGTACCCCTCGCGCGCCTTCTGTCTCGTCTCGCCTAGCCTCGTCGCATCGCATCGCATCGCGTCACGCGTGTCGCTGTAGGGAGGGCAATAATATTTTTTGGACAAAATTACCGTAATAGTCCCTTAACTATTGAGTAAATGCAGATGAGTCACATAAATTTTGTGTAATTGTAGAATAGTCCTTCCACGATTCTCCAGTAGTTTTGAAAAATGCACATTATCCCACTATAAGAAGTGGGAGTTACCCACGTTCTCCACTACGAGGTGAGAAAATACTGATTCTCCACGATTCTGGTAAGCAGTGTAATTAGACATTGTACCTTGGGAACACGTTGCTCTTGTAGGTTTGAAGCAATTAGGCGAGCAAATTGAGTTTAAGGGCAAGTGCTTTACTACTACCTCGTCCAAGATTTTAATCCGAATTCTTTTCTGTTTATATTCTACTTCTGTTTTATTTTTAATTTTGTAACAGAAGAACAACAATCTTAAACTCAATTTTATTTCTTCTATTAAATGATTTACTGCTTTAACGGATTAAAATAGAAACTTAAAGACGTAGTACTAGAAATCAGAATCGTAAACATTTATTAAGTTTATTTCCTTGTGGTTTTTTTATTTTATATATTGATGTTCTGTAACAGTATCCCTATTGACTGTTTGTTTGTGCAATATATAGAGATACAAAATGACTGCAAACGATGCAAACACTACTGGTTCTGGAACTGTTCCTTCAAATGAGATTCCGACAAAAGGAGTTAATCTGAATGCTGGTTCAAAAGCGTTGGGCCACAAGTAGATTTTCAAAAAGAAAATTAGACCAGATGGTACGATAGATAGATACAGGGAAAGACTTGTAATAAAGGGTTTTAGACAAACTCATGGTGCAGATCATTTCGACACTTATGCTCCTGTGTCGAGGAAACATTAATCAAGATAATCATAGCCTTTGCAGTTTTGTTTGACTTGGAAATTCATCAAATGGATGTAAAAACAGATTTCCTCAACGGAGAACTGGAAGATGGGATTTACATGGAACAACCTGAAGGGTGTGTGGTTCCAGGTAAAGAGCACTTGGTGTGCAGACTTGTTAAATCCCTATATGGATTAAAGCAAACACCTAAACAATAACATGAGAAATTCGATTGCATAATGCTTTTGAATTGATTTCAAATAAATCAGTGTGACAACTGTGTCTACGTGAAATGAAACAAAGATGACTACATAATAGTTTGTCTCTACGTGGACGACATGTTAATTATTGGTAACAAAGATAACATCAAGACTACCAAGAAAATGTTGTCACAAAACTTTGATATGAAGGATATGGGACATGCTGATTTAATTCTTGGGATGAAGGTATCCAAGACAGCATATTGATATTCACTTTCTCAAAAACACTATGTTGAGAAGATTCTAGACAAATTTGATAAAGGAAGTGAAGCAATTGCTAGAACACCTATGGAATTGGTTTCAAATCTCTGCAAAAATCGCGGAGAAAGTGTGCGACAAATGGAGTATTCTAGAATCATTGGGAGTATAATGTACGTCATGGATTATACTAGACCAGACATCGCAAATTCAGTCAACAAACTGGAGAGGTATACGAGTAGTCCCAATCATGAGCACTGAAAAACATTTAGTTACAGTGCTTAGATATCTACGATACACTGCTGATTATGGGTTACATTATACGAGATATCCAGATGTACTTGAAGGGTACACTGATGCAAATTGGATTTCAGACTCCAAAAATATAAAGTCCACTAGTGGATACATTTTTGTGATGGGAGGTAAAACGGTTTCTTGGAAATCATGCAAGCAAACCAACATTGCAAGATCAACTATGGAATCGGAGTTCATAACTTTGAATATAGCAGCAGCAGAGGCTGATTGGCTACATAGTTTTTTGGAGGACGTTCCAATGTATTCAAAACCAATGCAACCAATTAGCTTACATTGTGATAGTTTGTCAGCTATTGGAAAGGAAACAAACAACGTGTATGATGGGAAGTCTAGACATACACGTCGAAGACACAAATCCGTTAGAACTCTGTTAAAAATCGACGTTATTGCTTTGGACTTTGTGAGATCTAAAGAAAACATAGCGGGACCCATTAATAAAAGGTCTAATAAGAGACTTAGCAGAGAGTCCATCGAGGGGGATGAGGTTGAAGCCCGTGAAATTGATTACCACTCATGATGGCAACCCAACCTGAATTGGAAAAACCCAATTTGCAGGTTCAACGGGATAACAGAATTGTAGGGGGGAATTGAACGAAGCATTCGGGAAAAGAATTCCCAGCACATTCCTGTGATGAAAGAGTGATAGACATGTCAATCGAAGGATAAGTGTTAAACTTTTAATGATCCTTATATGTAATACGTGGAGTATGACAAGATACTTCTAATAAGAGATCACCTATATTGAATCTGAAGGGGCTAATTCTATGAGATTACTTGAGGGCTAAATCTCTAAAACATTCAATGAATATTTTCAAGGAAGTACATGACCGAAATAGACAACAACGAAAGAATTGACTAATTGTGTAGAGACAACGTTGTGTGAGTATCGTTGTCTTGGTACACACAAAAAGCTGAACAGTTCAAGGCATCGCGTCCACTGGTTATCAAGTGTACTCGATGGTATTTACCAGGGAAGGTTCAATGTTCACAACCACCTACCCCGTAACAGCGATTTCTCGTTGAACTCTCAAAATTGCATTTTAGGCTACACGTGCATCTTTCTTGCCAAATTTCATTCATGTGGGGGATTGTTTGAGAATTAATTTATAAATTGAACTTATTTGATCAAATTTAATTGTGTGTTCCACCGCTTAGTTTTAAAGTGTTTTGAATTCATCACGTAGTGGGCTGTGCAAGCTTCGCAATGATATATAACATGTGAGGAAACTAATTCTTGGTGTGAATTATAAATTTGGTTAAAATGGAGAGGTGTGATGTTATCCCACATCGGTTGTGAGAATCGATTAAAACTAGTTTATAAGCATTAGTTAGACTAGTGATCTTAAACAAGTGGGTAAGGAGGTACCCCTCGCGCGCCGTCTGTCTCGTCGCGTCGCGCGTGTCACTGTTGGGAGGGCAGTAATATCTTTTTGGACAAAATTACCGTAATATTCCATTAACTATTGAATAACTGCAGATGAGTCACATAATTTTGTGTAATTACAGAATGGTCCTTCCACGATTCTCCAACAGTTTTGAGAACTGCACATTACCCCACTACGAGAAGTGGGAGTTACCCACATTTTCCACTACGAGGTGAGGAAGTGAGGGCTAAACTGCAGTTTTCGACTGCTATAAAAGGCAGGTCATCCCCCCCCCCACGGAATCATTGGTTACGAATTACCTCTCCCTTCTTCATTTATGCACTGTCATATTAGTTCATAGAGAGTTCTGTAGAGAAGGTTCGAAGTACTGCTTCTCCACGCTTCTGGTAAGCAGTGCGATTGGACGTTGTACCTTGGGAACTTGTTGCTCTTGTAGGCCTGAAGCAATTAGGAGAGAAAATTTAGTTTAAGGGCAAGTGGTTTACTATTGCCTCGTCCAGAATTTTAATCTTAATTCTTTTTTGCTTATATTCTGCATCATGCTTTGTAACAGAAGAACAACAAACCGAACAACCAGACCAAATCAAACCAAACCGATACAAATCGAATGCATCGGTTTGAGATTTTGAATGGTTTGGATTGATTTCAAAATTTTCAAATCGAATATTTTTGTTTGGTTTGAAAAATGTGTAAAACCGAACCAATCCAAACTATGAACACCTCTACAAAAGATATAGAGTACTTGAAACAAGACAGTCGACTGACACAAATTTAAATCATTTTATAGATAATAATGGAAGATCATAGCCATCTAGGCAATGATACAGATTTAATGGAACAACAAATTGCGGAATATCATGATGATGTAACGGATACGGAAAATAATATGGAATATGAACATCCAACTGAGGCGGCGAATAAAGATTATGGATATTCGAATAGGAAGGGAATGGAAAACAACGGGTGAAAATTATTTGTCCCGTGTATTTTAATATTTATGTATACTACTAATTATAATTCACTATGTAAACATTTATTTCAATTATATATACACAGTAAATTGTGATTGGTTGGATACAAAAATTGAAACATACACGGAGACATATAATTTTTTTGCCGAAAATTATTAAGCTGAAACAAAGGAAAAAGACGATGATGCTTTTGCTATTGGTAAATTTTATGATATCGACATTTTAATTATGAGAAAGTCGACCAAAAAATCAGTAAAGGAGAAGTTAAAATTAATAAGAAATAAGTCGATTATTAGAGGACACGTTGAATGATTACGCGAATGTGGAAGTCAGTAAAGGGAAACAAAAGATACAAAATTGTTGTAATCATAAATTTAAACAAGTTGAATAATTATTAAATAGGTAAATTGGCTTCACAAGTCCAAAAACTATTTTATTTTGGTGATTATTGTCTAATTTTTTATTTTTTTTAAAAGTCAGTATCAAAACAATTTGCATTTGGTGGATAAGGTTCTTCCATCCAATTTTCAATCAGTCAACAGTTATTTCAATTTTTAAATTTGGTCAAAGCAAATACATTTGTTTTTGTTTTAGGGAACTTCCATAACTATATTCTAGAGAAAATTGTGTAATTGATAATTAGTGTAATACTTTAAATTTTAAAATTTTAAATTAAATGAAAAGCATAATTGGAATGATTATTACATCTTAGAGAAATTTTACGCTAATACCTCTCTTGCTCCGAATAAGCTTGATCCTAAAATCATTTTCCCAATTTTTAATGCTGTGTCTACCCATAATTAGATATTGAGGGCATCCATTACTCAGGTGTTTTGATGAAATTGGCATCATTTGAGAAGATTTCCGTTGCTAAATTCTTTAAAACAACATTCATTGATAATCTTTTTCAACTACTTTTTAACTTTATACCAATAGGGACCGTTATAACTTTTAAACGGAATAAAAATTAAAAGACTTTTGCATAAACTAAATTCACTGTCTGAGTTTGTGACATTTCTCATTATAATTACTCTTAACTTAAAAAGTCATTATTTATAAAGAGTTCCTCTTAAATTATTTCTCAAAACTCTCGATGTAAGATATTTAAAAAAATATAAGAAAGAACATTACCACCACACTTAACAAAAAGAAATTTTGAAAAAAAGAGTTAAATGTAAGAAAACTTTTCAGGTCATTAATCAAAGCACTCATGGACCATTAATCTTCTTCATCCGCAGCAATAAGATTAAGGCATTGAGGGCAATTCTCTTCAAAGATTGATAAATTTTAGAACCAAAATCCTATCTCTGCAAAAGAAAAAGAAGGTGGGGTTTATACCTTCGATGTTTAAATCAGTAATCAAATTAAAGATAATAAAAGCTTAAAACAACGTAGAGTAAATAGTTAGATATTTATAAGAATTAAAGATCTCTCCAAGTAAACTATAGAAGGATCCGTAAACCTAAATCTTTTTAAGTCATTTTGAGCAGTAAGTACTGGCCTAATTTCAACGTGGATTTTCTTCTAAAGGTTAAAAAAAGAAGCTATTTTTAAGTATTATTTATGTAGTTTGAATAGCCTATTTAATAATTAAGCGTAAAATTAAACTGAGTTGCTCTAAAATTAAACTAAGCTCGTGAAGTCTGATAATATTTAATACATATAATCAAAAGAGCGTTCAATACCGATGAGATGAGATCATGACAAACAAGCAAAGAAGAGGCAAAAGTTGAAGGTGTGAACTCTAGAAAGTGGGTGACAAAGGGGACGAGACCACTCGATAACTTGTTTGGTTGTACTCCCTCCATTCCTATTAATTGTCGTTTAGGAGATATCTAGGTATCCAAATTAATTGTCGTTTAAGGTTGTTTTGTTAGTTGTCAACAATTTATTCCAATTATACCCTCAACATTTTCCTTTATTTTCTTTATGATGTATTAGTGAGAGAGAGGGAAGGTGGGGTAATATTGGAAGTTTAGGTGAAAATGACAACTTCCTTAATTTTCTCAAATTGTCTAAAGAGTCTTATATTTAGGAATGGAAGGAGTATGTTTTAACAGATAAAACAAAGTTGACAAGATGCAGCATCCTAATATATATACGGATTTATTTTATTGAGAAAATCTCCCAATATATACATAATCAATTTTTTGCTTTTTTATTTTAACTATTTATATTTTAAAATTATTTTTGAACAACTGTTTTTAATAAATTAATATAAAATTAGTGATTTTCAGTATGATTCAAATGGTGGGTTTGACTCCAACAAAGTTACTATGATTATTTTGTCAAGGAAAACATTCAAAAGAGTAATGGAACTCATTAAGGAAAAGGTTAAGTGAGTCGGGCGGCGCCGTGACTTTCATTTTTGCAAAAGTTGTCCAAGTGAAATGAACATTTCGCCTTCAAATGTAGTATTGGCATTGACTGTCTTTTTATCTGTGTTTTTCCACCAAGAAATATGAGATGGATGTGGATAGAAGGTAGGGCTGAAGCCACATCGCATAATAAAAAATGTTAGTATATTTTAATAATTTTTTTTACAAGTGTGTGTAGAATTAAACATTTGTTACATTTCTTTTGATAGTTATTTTTTTCTTCGTGAATACCTCTTTTGAGGGAAAATTCAATTTTATATCTGTCTTTATAGGATTGGTAACACAATCCTCTCTCATGAATTGAGTGGAGTCTACTGCATATGTGGTCTTCGCTTAATTTAATTATGTGAGGGAGACGTGAGATCAATCTCACAAGCACTATCTTAAAATTGAGTGATCTCTCTCCAAATGTATATAACATATATTTTATGAAACATGTGTTACTAAATTACAATAATTATTCGCTTCAAAAAATTTAGGTGGTCAAAATTTTTATTCGACGACAAAAAATATTGATTTTGTAGAAAATTTCTAGTGTTCAGCATTATAGCAAGAGCGAGCACAACAGTGCTGCTGAGGGAGGCGTTTTTTTTACCCCGCCGCCACCATCCCCAGCTTGTTATGTCTTCTCCTTCATGAGGAAATATTGATTTATTACTTAGCAAAACTTTGGTCTTAGGCTGACGTGTCTTCAATGTTTCTCGTCAGTCTAGGACAAATTTGTCAAATTCGTCTTAGATTTAGAATGGCCAAAAAAGTTTCATCCACTATTTTAAATGTCACGGTTGGCCTATTATGCAATTTGTAGGCTAGTGTGGGTGAAACCCGAAATTTTGTTTAAGTAGGATTGAGTTTTTATTTTTTTCCATATTATTTACTCTATTTTTATTTGTCTCCGTAGTTATTTTAGTATTAGTTATGATTTAGTTTCGCAATCGACCGTAGCGAAATGACGTTTTCTTATAGTGTACTAATAGAGATGTCAAACCCCGTGAGATTAATGGGCAGGTATGAGCCTATAAATTCCATGCCCATTTAAATACGGGTATCAACGAGCATACTCGTGGGGTAACAGGTCATGCGGGTATGGGCGGGTTGCAACCGGACATGCTCACTTTATTTTGTTTTCTTATTAATTTTGGATAGGGATTAATAATGCTCTTCGAACTGAACAAGAGTCTTGTATATCCACTATCTTCTTGCACGAGTTCTTACCAAATATATGAGTAATCTTATTCCCTATAAATGTACCAGCTCAAATATGCATACACAATTGAATTTACAGTTTCATCTTTGGAAGTAACTAAATTATGTTCTAACTTATTATTTTTAATTTTTCATTTATAATGTTTTAACTTCGGAAGATTTGTCTTTTATATGTGAAGATGATGAGAAGGAATCAACATTATCTAAAATGAATTCAAATACTACTTCTAGTGTTAATGATTTGATTGTTTTTTGAACTATTTTGGATTTTTATTTCACCTTCATATGACTGTAAACTGTACGTGAATGCGAAAGAACTGCATTTTGTTGATTTTTTCTGATTTGATCTAGTTTTTTTTAAAAAAGAGAAATTAATAATAAGGGTAGCAGGCATGTCCATCTACCCACGGGGATCCGGCGGGCGGGTACGGGCATCCCTTTTGATGGCCCGTTAAAAAAAAAGGGGCATGCCCGCCCATCCCCATTTAAGGTATGCCCATGACGAGGCGGGACAGGCTACCCATTTTGACAGTACTATGTACTAATATATATTTAATGTATATTTTTTACTTTTACCCATTATTAACGACTATTATCTCAACTTTTAAAGAAAAATAGTTAATGCGTTACATAGGTAAAAAGAGAATATGATTTTTTTTTCTTCAGTTTTGAATTGTATAAATTTTAGTTTATTCTTAATTCGTATGAAAAGTTCAAATGCAAATATTATTTTACAACGAAGGGAATACCATGCTAATCCACCGGAAAATTTAATTTTAGGACCGTTTTTGTGGGACCGGCCCAACAACTCCCTCACATTAATTGATTGAGGCATACTGCATATGTGGGCTACGCTCAATTCATATGAGAGGATTGTGTGACCAGTCTCACATGACGGTTTTAGCGAAGACACAACAACAATAATAATGACATAACACATTAAGTACTCAATAATTGAGGTATAAGTGGGAAGAATAAGAGACAAGTCTAACATTTTACAATAAATGCATAAAGTGACTGCTCTCAAAATACCACTGAAACAAATGAATTGAAGACTAACCTAACTTTTCACAATGAATACAGAGTGACTATCTAAAACAGTAGTCACTCTATACCGTCACATTTGCAACAAAATCACGCCCCCTCAAATCAAATCCAAAAAAGCATCAATAATAATAGATCCAAAAATCATTTTGATTTATATACACATTATAATGTTTCTTTCATTCAACATCAAGAATATAGAATATGTGCACTGAACAGCAGAGCGAAGACATCATGAAAAATCATTTCTAATTTTCTCTCATTAATCACAACTAGCATGAGACTACATAAACTCGGAATATGCATCAAACGCAACAAAGCTTAAACTATACTCTCTCCGATTCAAAATATAAATCTTGTTAGGAGTTATTTTTGTTGCAAAATATAATTTTTTTTTATAAAAATTATATATTTATGGTCTAATTTACTCCTACACTATTTAATCCTATACCATTTAAAGTGTAATTCCCCTGCAACTATCAATTAATTCTTTTTTATTGAGACTTATACCTCCATTATAAAGTCTCAAGATTACTCATTTATATATGTGGCAAAAGAGACATAACCCATTATTCCAAAACCATGGACAACAAAGAGTCTCCTCATTCGACTCCAAATAATGTGACATTCGTTGATGAAGAATGTTTTTAGCTAAGGGGCTACTTGGAATCATATATAATCAATCAAGATTAAGATGGATATTAAATGTAGTAAATGAATGTTACAAGAGGGAAATGGAACATTTTTTTGGAGATGTGGATTGTGAGTAGGGATGTTCATGAAAAATCGAAATCGATCAAACCAAACCGACCCAAATCAATCCAAACCAATTTTTCGGTTTAAACGGTGCATTGGATTGGTTTCGGTTTGGTTTAATTTTTTTTTTATAATCCAAACCGTATATATATATATATATATTAAAGAACTTTTTTGTAATAAAACATATTGAACTTCTTATTTATATCATGACATCAAGTTCTAAAGAAATAGATTAATGAGCCATCTATTGTGTGTGGTTTAGATTCGTCTGAAATTTTTGTTTTACTTTGAAACTAATAATTTTTGTATTTTTTATTTTTTCTCGTAATATAATTTTGCAGTAATTTGTTTGAAGTTCAAGAATTTATGTTTTGTTATTACTTTATAATTAATATTTTGTATCTTCCAAAAATCGAACAACCAAACCAAACCAAACTAAACTGATACAAATCGAATGCATCGGTTTGAGATTTTGAATGGTTTGGATTAGTTTCAATTTTTTCAAACCGAATATTTCAGTTTGGTTTAAAAAATGTGTAAAATCGAACCAACCCGAACCATGAACACCCCTAATTGTGAGGAGAGATTTAATGTTATTTGGAGTATTAATTAGGGTTATTTTAGTCATTTAGATTAATATCTTAATTTGTGTGAAAACTTCTAAAAAGACTTATATTTCGAATCGGATGAAGTATATAAAATCTCTACAGTAGGTATGGAAAACTGCTCAATTAATAGCATATACTCTCCGTTCTAAATTGTTTGTCCACTTTGTATTTTACACGGGAAATTAAGATTTCATCAAATTATATAGTAGGATATGGTAAAATGTCAAAGATGATCCTATTTAATTCTACCATTAATTTAATTTTACATTCTTTCCCCTCTATATAATTCTCTCTCCAACATTTAATGTAAGGTGTATGATTGGAAAACTCACCATTAATGAACCGTTTATTTAAAAAGTGAAAAATTAATTTAGGACAGATTAAAAAGAAAATATGGATAAATAATTTAGAACGGAGGAGTACCTTATACACCCATTTCTCCTTCTGTCTCAAATTCAACAAATGCATAGCCCCGTGAAGCACCGGTTCTGCAAACAAGCACCGCCATTAGTAGCTTATTGGAGCAACATTCTGCAGTCAAGACATATGATACAAGCGTAACCAATACAGAATCAAATTTCGGTTACAAAAACTTAACAAAGTAGATACGAAAACATAAAGCATTGAAAACAAGATTCAATTATGCTTTAGATTGAAGACAAAAATTTAGGGTTTTGTTGGATAGTGTTTGGTATTGTAATATAACATAAAATTTCAAGTTTGGGACTCACATATCCTCTCACACATAATTCAACTTATGCAAAATTGAAGAAATACTTCGTTTCCAAAACCAAACACTATCCGACTAACCCTTAGTATACCTTCTGATTTCAAAATGCATGTCCATATTTTTATAATAAAAAACTGGAAGTATCTTTATACATAATCACAATGAAAAAAACACTGAATTGACGTTGTTGTTTCTACTCATTTTTTCTTATGACTCTATTTCTCTCTGAGTGTACATTTCAATTAACCGTTTTGGGGGTTATGGGTGAAAAGAAAATACTAGGTTAGGGGTAAGTGTACTTTAGCCCCTATGCTCAAAAAAAAGAAAAAAAAAGACTCTTACAAGTTTCAAAACTGTTAGTCAATATTTTAAATAGTCAACTTCCGTTAAATAGGTACAATAATGATGAATATGATGACTATACCGAATACTAATCATTTTCATGTACATTCAATAAAAATTTACTACTTAACCGTTGGCTAACGGTCATAAACTCATAAAAGGTCCTTTTTAGAGTTTTTAGACATATGGTACTAAATTACAACTATCCACTAACTTAGGGATAATTAACTGCAATAAATCCATTCTTATTTTGAGAAAAGGTTAATTGCACTAATCCCCCTGACTACTCATAATAAACGCTTTGCCCCCCGAGTTTATATATTTATACCAATTAAGTCTAAATTTTATCATATTACTAACACCCATTTGATCGACTAGTCCATTTTATTTGGGTCAAATTGATCAAAAGATTTATCTACCCTTAAGTCTTTTTTCTCTTAAAAAATATTCTCCATTTGCCAAATGATTAAGAGAGACATTACAATTTAGTGTCGGCTTCAAGAAATCCACTAATTTAGGGTCTTAGGAAAAAAAATCAGATGCCTAATAAGTTATCCTCCCATGATCTCTATTTCTCTAATGCCATAGTGGTATGAGTATGTTATAATTTTGGGTGTAACCTCTAACATTTCGTATCCATAACTCATGTAGAAGATAATGTTTTTAGTTAGTGGTCATGAAGTCTACTAAAATATTCTAATATCTACCATATCATTAGTTTATCCATTGCTTTCTAAAATAATTTATTTTACTTATAGGCATACTAAAAACCATTTTATACTTTGGTTATCACTACAAGAAAACATCTTATTTGGGACAATGAATTTTGTCCCTAAATTATCTCAGTTTAATTATTTTTTATGGATTTGCGACGGAAAATTTATATTCACAAAAAACTCGGTCACTAAATGTTAACAATAAAAATATATTTTGTCTCAAATACTTCGGGGCTGAGTTTAAGACGGATGATAAATGGAATGACTTCTATAAAAATAAATAAAATATCATTATTAATATAAAAGAACACATATTAAAATATTTATTACCACGAATAAGGGACGGAAAATTTTAATTATGTCCCATTTTTTAGGACAGAAGAAGAACATATTATTGTACATCTCTAGTTTGCATTAAAGAAAATGCATCGTAAATCCCTTGGTAATATGTAAGCGATTTGCTACGAATACTTTAGTAATATTTATTTTATTGCCACGGATTAGAGACAAAAAAGTTTGATTATGTCCAATATTTAGGACAGAATGTTAACAGATCGTTGTACATCTCTATTTGCATAAAGGAAAATCGCTTACATTACTTCTCAAAACTCCAGATGTAAAATATTAAAAGAATATAAGAAAGAACATTACCACCACGCTTAACAAAAGAAATTTTGAACAAAAGAGTTAAATACAAGAAAACCTTACAGGTCATTAATCAAAGCACTCATGGGTCAGTAATCTTCTTCATTCGCAGCAATAAGATTAAGGCATTGAGGGAAATTCCCTTCAAAGGTTAATAAATTTTAGAACCAAAATCCTATCTCTGCAAAAGAAAAAGAAGGTGGGTAGGGACGAAGTCAGGACTTTTAGGTTAGGGGGCAAAAAATTGTAACAGTATGCCGACTAGGAATGGCAATGGGGCAGATCGGGGCGGGTATCTGAAATACCACGCCCTGCCCCGCCCCGCACGGGGCAGATCTGACCCGCCCCGCCCCATTCTATTTTTTTTTAAAAAAAATCATTATTTTTTTTAAATTATAAAAATCATTAATTTTATCAAAAAAATTAAAATCATAAAAATCATTAATTTTATCATAAAAATAATTAATTTTTTTAAAAATCATTAATTTTATCCAAAAAATAATTAATTTTATCATAAAAATAATTAATTTTTTAAAAAAATATTTAATTTTTTTTTAAAAAATAATTAATTTTATCCCAAATCAATTCTCAAACAAGTACAATTAGTATATTAAAATGAAAATTAAACATGATTATGTTTAATAATAACAATATTATAATAATTTAATATAAATGGGGCGGGGCGGGGACGGGGCGGGGCAGGGCGGAAAAAAATACCATGCCCGATCTTCCCCGTTCTCTCTACGGGGCGGGGCGGGGCTGCCCCAAAAGGCATCGGGGCAGGGCGGATCGGCTGGTCACGGGTCAAATTGCCATCCCTAATGCCGACTACATATATAAAAAAAATTGTTGGGGGTGGCGAATTTGATAAAATATTACGAACTACATATAGGATTTATAAAAATCTCGGAGGGAGGGTGGGGTCCCTGAAGGTGGGGTTTATACCCTTCGATGTTTAAATCAGTAATCAAATTAAAGATAATAAAAGCTTAAGACAACATAGAGTAAATAGCTAGATATTTATAGGAATCAAACATTGATCTCTCCAAGTAAACTATAGAAGGATCCGTAAACCTAAATCTTTATAAGATTCAGTCCATTTTCTTGTCTAATTGATCATTTTAGATTCTCTCAAGATCTAGTAGTTTTAAAATTGGTCTGTAATTCTCTAATCCTTAGAAAATCCTTACGCCGTCTTTAGCTGCAGTTCGCACTAGCCCGGTCAAACATGTTTAGGCATAAGACTCTTGAATTGAACTCTCACACCACTCAGAAGATGTACCCAGTTGAGTCGGACAACCCATCCCGGAGTATGTACTTCGCCTGCACCTTTAATTGTATGTGCGGACGATGCTTCGTTCGGGTATCTTCCGAGACGCGTTTTGGTAAAAATTGTGCTGTGTTTTCTAAATCATTTAAAAAGGTCTTTCCTACTTCTAAATTTTTTTTCCGAACTTATGTAAATGTATTTGAATGACGTTTTAAGTTCGGAGTTAAAGTCAATGTATGAAAATGTTTCGGGAAAATGGGAAAAAGATTTTTGTGTCAAATGATGCTTCATCCCAATAGTTTTTGAAACTTACTTGGCTAGTGTAGTCGCTTTTATGAGGTAGAAGTTTGAGATGAGGATTACACGGAGTGAACATAGTGTTAAACGATAATGTAATAATTCTTTTTTATTATAGAATTGTTAGTAATTGATTTTTAGACCTTTACTCTTTTCCTTGTATTGTAAGATATAGTTTATGTTTATTATTTAAAATTTCTTGTAATTATAGTATTTTTATACAAATTCAGTATCTCATAGGTAAATGAGATGCTACTAGCTAATCATCAAGTTACAAGGTGTGACAAGTTCCTTCGTAACTATCTGAATAAGTACATCACAGAATTGCGATGCAATAATAGTAGTAAAACAAACATAAATCCTTGTTATTTACAAAAAAAAATGTAAAAAATCCTTGATATTCTTTTTTTTCTTCTCTTTTTCCAACAGTCCTATGAAAGAGGGTCCAGCTTTTGTGCTGAAGTCATTTTGGGCAGTAAGTACTGGCCTAGAAGTTAAAAAAAAGAAGCTATTTTTTAAGTATTGTACACATAAAAAAGGCGATACCCATACCCTAAAGTTTCCCACCATCCAATTCGATAGGCATTGTGGAGGATGCTATTTTTTAAGTATTAATCATATAGTTTGAATAGCCTATTTAATATTCAACAAAAAATAATCTATTTAATAATTAGGCGTAAAATTAAACTGAGTTGTTCCAAAATTAAACTAAGCCCTTAAGACTGATAATATTTCATACATATAATCAAAAGAGCGTTTCAATACTGAAATTAGGGGTGTTCAAGAAAAATCAAAACCGACCAATCCAAACCGATTTTTTGATTAGAGCGGTGCATTGGATTGATTTTGATATGGACTAAATTAAGGTTTAGTTTAGAAAATGTTATAATCTAAACCGAACCAAACTGAATATATATAACATACTCCCTTCATCTCAAAATAATGTTAACATTTTAACTCAATATTCCCTCCCACCTCCCCAAAATATAATATCAATGAATATTTAATAAACTTTTATCATTTTTACCTCTCATCTTACTCTTCTTTTAACTACTATTTCAATATCCAAGAAATAGTTAATTAGGATACATTAATCTTTTGACTTATACTCTTATTGTTTTTAGGAATATTTTAATCTGTGTGAAAATTTTATATTTTAATACCCCGATTCAAAATATAAGTTATTTTAGGAGGTTCACAAAAATTAATATACTAATCAGAATAACTAAAGTACCTCTATTAATACTCCTAAGAAAAAAAAATTAATAGAGAGTTGCATGAGAACTACACATTTTGATCAAAATGAATATAGGGAGAAAATGATTTAGGGAGGTAAATTAGTCAATAAATGCACTTATTTTTTTTTGTAAAAAGACTTATATTTTGCAACAAAAAACAACACATAAAAATGCTTATATTTTAGATCGGATGGAGTACTATCTTAAGATGAAGGGAGTATTTAACTTCTTTTTTATATTCATGACAAAGCAAGTTTTTCAAGTGTTAAAGTAAGATATTGAAGCATTTTTTATATGTGATTATAATTTCGTCAGCAACTTTTGATTTATTTTATAATGATGTATTTTTAGTATTGTTTTTGCTTTTTTTTTCCTTGTATGATGTTTTTGAAGTTTAAAAATTAAGATAAATAATGTATGCTTCATTATTTTGTTTATTTATTGTGTTTAACTTGTAAAAATAATAGACATATTTATTTATATTTTTAACCACTAAGTAATTATATAAAAAAGTATTTATTATTTATTTTATAATTAATATATTTTTTATCTCATACAAATTGAGCAACCAAACCAAACCGATACAAATCGAATACATCGATTTGAAATTTTGAATGATTTAAATTGAAAAAATATCAAATCAAAATTTTCGGTTTAAATTGAAAAATATATAAAATTAAACCAAATCGAATCATTAACACCCCTAACTGAAACTAAGATGCTTGAATGAGATGAGATCATCACATACAAGCAAGAAGAGGCAAAAGTTGAAGGTGTGAACTGTAGAAAGTGGGTGACAGAGGGGACGAGATCACTCGATAACTTGTTTGGCTGTATGTTTGAACAGATAAAAGTTGACAAGATGCAGCATCCTAACATATATATATATATATTATTGAGAAAACATCCCAATGAATACATAGCTAATTTTTGCTTTTCTATTAATTTAAAATTAGTAATTTCAGTAAAAGTATGAATCAAACGGTGGGTTTTTACTATGATTATTTTGTCAAGGAAAACATTCGAAAGAGTACTGGAACTCACTATGGAAAAGGTTAAGGAGTCGGGCGGCGCCGTCACTTTCATTTTGTCAAAAGTTGTCTAAGTGAAATGAACATTTCGCTTTCAAATGTAGCATTGGCATTGGAGTAGTTTTATCTTGGTAAGCTACTAATTTATAACTTACATCCAACCTAATCAGTATAGTACATATAGAAAAAAAAAATTAACTTACATCAATTTTCTTCAATTCTCTTTCCTATGTGTACTGCACTCATTGATTTGGATGTAACTTATCAAACTTAATAACCTACAAAAATAAAATTTCTTTTGGCATTGACCGTCTTTTTATCTGTGTTTTTCCACCAAGAAATATGAGATGGATGTGGATTGCAGGGAGGTCTGCGGTAAGTGGCGGATGCAGATTTAGAAAATAGGGGCGTAATTACGATTAGATAGATATTTTTGATAAAAGTCAATGTAGAAAATACTTTTTTGATTGAAGCAGTAGCCACTGGTAAAATTAAAACCAATGTAAAAAACTTGTAATCATATTTAAAACTGTAGAAGTAATGACACTAACAATATATTTTTAAACATGCGGAGATTTTAATTTGAGATTTTCAGGCGCATTCTTCACTACTACTGGTAGGTAGACTTAGAGTTATAATTTGGTCAGTCTTTTCTTAAGCGACTCTCTTTAAGTTTTTTTTTTATTTATTAAATAAATATTATCGTTCCTTAAATGCTTAAGTATGTTGAAATTTTAACCAAACTTGTTAAGATATAAGTAGTATTATTCCTATAATTCACGAACTAAAAAATCTAATTTCAAATCGAAAAGTGATTCAAAATGGGTATACAAAAAAATGTTCACGGAACGAAGTCTTATAAAAATAAAACTAAAATTATAATTTTTTTTTGGGGGAAAAGATTGGTAGGGCAAGTCCCCACTTTGTGTCCGTCACTGTCTGCGGCCACATCGCAGCATAATAAAAAGTGTCAGTATATTATGATATTTTTTTATAGGTATTTGTTGATTTTAAACATTTATTACATTTTATTTGATTGGTGTTTTTTCTTGATTAATACCTCTCCTAAGGTGTGTAATATCTCTCCTAAGGAAAATTCTGATATAGACCTGGGCTATATATGGGGTTGTAGACCACTTGATCCACAATCAACCACATCACCTCATTTAATTAAAAAAACAAAAAAAATGCCTCATAAGGCCCTACAAAAAGGAGAAAGTATTTTTATTATTTTAATCAAAGCGTGATGTCTGTGAATGTGGGCCAAGTGATCAGTATTTACTCGGTGGCCCAGGTCCACAAAAGAACTGATCCTCTCCTAATGTGCATTTGTTTTTTTATAGAGTGTAAACAAAAGAGGATCCAATTACAAGTTCATGACTCCTCTTATAGGCCTGTCAATTGGGCCTGGGTACCAAAACTCAGATTCGAGCCCATTGTATTCAATTTAAATCTCAGACACTATATTTATGTTCATGTTTGAGTTGGGTTCAGATTTATTTGAAATAGGAATAAATAACATTGAGTCTAACAAGACTCATTTGGATCTAAAAGACCCAACAGACCCAATGAAATTCCCAATGTGTCTTCTTATTTTTTTTTTTTTTTTGTTCTACCCATTTGGAGCATCCGGTATCCACTGACAACGTGGTAACTACTACATCTGGACTCGGCCTCACGGTTGGCCCGTAGCGTTACCGCTCAATGGGGAGAGTCTAACCCATACTGTTTTTAAACGGTGCTCTCAGCCACAGGAAATCCGCAAGAGTCAAATTCCACCAGCGGGAATCGAACACTCGTCAACGGCATCAGTTTAAGCAATTCCAACCAATTGCCTCAGAGCTTGGGGTTCCAATGTGTCTTCTTCTCTATTCACGATTTTCTGTGATTTCTGGGTGATGATTTCTGCCAGTGGCTTGCATGCACTTAAAAATATCCACAACAGTTCTCCGGAATTTATGGATTAAACTACAAATATCCATTACCCAGAAATCACAAATTTCGGAATCTACGGCAACTAGCCATGGCTGGGTGTTATGTGGGCTTATGGGTATGGGTCTATTCAGATATATCTAGATCCAATGTAGGTGAAAAAGCCCAAATCTAACTGACAAGGGACTCAGACCCAGATATTTATTTGGTGGATTTGAGTCCGGACCTAATATTTTCGATTCAATAAATCCAATTAACAGGCCTATCCTCTTTAACTACACTGCAAACTTCAGAAATTTTTATGTATATAGTGTGACATAACATTATACTTATCCTATGAACGAGTGGCAGTAGTTGGAAATCTTGTTCAAGTAGGATTGAGTTTTTATTTTGTTTTCATAATATTTACTTTATTTGTACTACTATATATTTAATGCATAATTTCTAACATTTACCTTTTATTAACGACTACTATCTCAACTTTTAAAGAAAAAAATATTTAATGCATTACGTAGGTAAAAAGAGAAATATAAGATTTTTTTTTTCCAGTTTTGAATTGTATAAATTTTAGTTTATTCTTAATTCGAGTGAAAACTCCAAATGCAACTATTATTTTACAACGAAGGGAATACCTTTCTGAAAATTAACTTAAGAGAGATTGTCAATAGGAAAAATATTATTCAAACCTTATAAGGAAGACATTTGTACCCAATTCAATTTTAGGACCGTCCTTCTGGGACTGGCCTCACAATCTCTCACATGAATTGATTGGGGCATACATGTGAGAGAACTAAGACCCCCTAATCCGCCCTCTCTACCCCGACACTACCCCAACTCAACCAGATAAGCACCGGTTACTGCAAACAAGCACCACTATTATTAGCTTATAGGAGCAACATTATTCTGCAGTCAAGACATATGATAAAAGCGTAACGAATACAGAATCATATTTTGTAACAAATTTCGGTTACAAAAACTTAACAAAGTAGATACGAAAACCTAAAGCATTGAAAACAGGATGCAATTATGTTTTAGATTGAAGACAAACATTTAGAGTCTTGTTGGATAGTGATCGGTATTGGAACATAACATAAAATTTCAAGTTCGGGACTCACATCTCCTTAACAAATAATTCAAATTTTGTAAAACCTAAGAAATACTTCGTTTTCAAAACCGAACACTATCCGACTAAACCTTAGTACACCCTCACTACAAGAAATATGTCGTCACTGTAAGGTCGATTTATGTCACTATTATCGCTTGTGACCAATTTTTGAGGTCATCACTTGCCGTCACAAATACCTCCGTCACTAATGAAATTGTGACAACATTTTGAGATTGGTTACAATTACACAATGCTTCTGTGACTAAATTATTGACACAAAAAATTGCACAATAAGTGACAAAAAAATGGCCACAACAAATATAAGTATTGTTACAATAGTTTTGCCACAAAAAGAAATTAAATTGTGACGAATTAAGTCGACACAATATTTATATTTATAGTGCGATATTGTGGACACTAAATGTTAATAGTGACCAAATTGTTGTCACATATACTACTCATATTAGTGACAACTATATCGAAACTAATTAATTTTTAAATAGTGTCGACCGAGTTTAGTCACAAAAAAATATAATTATTGTTACGAATTTTTGTTCACTTGTATATTTATTATGCTCACAAATATTATTTTCAAAACAACAATGCACTTTAAATCCGTGACAAAGGAAATTTTAATAGTGACCAATGTCTAAAATACTTGGTCACAATATAAAAAGTATTTGTTATTATAAACAAAATTAGTTACCATGTTATTTAACCAATTTGGTGACTATTATGAATGTTATTTGTCACCAAATATTGTCATTAAATAAAAATCATATGCTATATTAATTGTCATTAATGTGTCCAATGTTGCCAATAATAATAATAATAATAATTTAATATTCATAATATATATATATATATATATATATTGCAAGAAAGAAAAATATTTTTTTGTGAAGAATGTCGCATTGAATTGATGATAAATTTTATTAGTAACTAAAACATTTAAAATTTTGTGGAATTAGAATAAGAAGTATCATTGAACGATAGTTTCATATTTCTGCAAAAATCACACAATGATGAATAATTATGGAGGTTAGCATGCACCTAAATTAGTAAAATTTTACAATAGAATGTGATTTTTTTGTGCATGCACCCTTAACAGGATGTCAAATCGTATATTTTGCATTTGACGTTTTTATTTATTTTATTAAAATTACGTTACTCTAATATCACTCATATTGAAAATTATATAATGCCTAATTCAAGTTTAAAAAAGTATCTTAATTGAGAAAGGGTTGTTTAAATATAAACATTCTAACAAATTAGCCCATATGAAATAAATTCAAGCAGCAATGACCATGAAACTAATAGTTATTCTTGTAGTGAAAATCTGCTTATATATAGTTGATTAGTTTCAGTTGTCAATTTGCAGCAGAGTCTGTTGCTATAATTCCCCATAAAATGTAAACTTTGTATTGGAAAAAGGTCTTCTGAAATTAGCACGTATAAGTTTTTTACTCCCTCCATTCCTAAATATAAGACTCTTTAGACAATTTGAGAAAATTAAGGAAGTTGTCATTTCCACCTAAACTTCCAATATTACCCCATCATCCCTCTCTCTCACTTCTACGTCATAAAGAAAAGAAAGGAAAATATTGAGGGTATAATTAGAATAAATTGTTGACAACTAATAAAAAAACCTTAAACGACAATTAATTTGGATACCTAGATATCTCCTAAACGACAATTAATAGGGAATGGAGGGAGTATCAATTTCCTAAAGAGTTTAGCAAGGTAAACTTTATTTATCAGTTTCCTTTTCTTTCTACTCAGTGCAAAGCTTATTAACCAACTTCCTAAAGTATTTTTGGAAGCCAATTTTATTTTATTAGTTTCCTCTTTAGCCATACTCTCAATGTTCTTATTATTAATCAACTTCTTAATTCAAGAACACGTTACTAAAACCTTAGTTCTTGAGTGCCTATTTATAGTGTTCGAATTAACAATTACAAAGTACATCTAAATATTTTTCACCTATTGCATAATGTCGAACACTCAAAAAAAGTCTTCCAAAGAAGAAAGCAGCAGCAATAATAAGGAACCACTAAAAGATCACCTTCCCCCTCCACACTTTCCTACACAGCCGAGGTCCACAAGAGATAAAGACACATGTGAATCATGCACTAAGCCATTATCGGAGTATCGAATCCCGGGAAATATTCCAACAGATATTCAAGGATACATCTTTGATAATTCTGCTAATAATTTTTTTGGCGGCGTCTCAGATCGCTGCAGATGGCACAAATAGTTCTTTTATCTTGTCATTATTTTGGTAGTTTTAAATTTCGTTTAATAAAGATTGGCTTAGGTACTAGCTAGCCAATATTAATGTTATAGTTCTATATGTTAATTTACGTCTATTTTCTTGTCCTATTTTATTCCTAATAAAACCTACTTATATTTTAATTTATTTTGCTGCAAAACATGCATGAGAAAGACTTATTGTCTATATATATAATTAGTAATTTTTTTTAAGGAATCTTATTTTTTTCACACGAGTACTCAAAAAACGAGCTTAGGCATAATAATTTGGATGCATATATACGTGCATGTAGTCATAGAACAGTTATATAGTTCTATATGTTAATTTACGTCTATTTTCTTGTCCTATTTTATTCCTAATAAAACCTACTTATATTTTAATTTATTTTGCTGCAAAACATGCATGAGAAAGATTTATTGTTTATATATATAATTAGTAGTAATAAATTTTTTAAGGAAACTTATTTTTTTCACACGAGTACTCAAAAAAGAGCTTAGGCGTAATAATTTGGATGCATATATACGTTCATATAGTCATAGAACTACATGCACGTATATATGCATCCAAATTATTACGCCTAAGCTCGTTTTTTGAGTACTCATGCGAAAAAAATAAGTTTCCTTAAAAAAATTATTACTCCTAATTACTGAAGATTAGTAAGCCAATCATCTCATTATAGATGGTATATTAAGTTAATTATACTATATTATTGAGCATTCAAGAGTTCTTAATTCCTCAAGAAAGTTGAAAATTAAGTTATCAACCCCATAATTTCAACTCCAAAAATTTAGTTATCAAGTACTATTTAATTAGTTAATCAACAATAAAATATCAAATTTTGATATTGTTAATTTTTGTGTTTCCATCTTATTAATTTATTACTCCCTACATTCCATAATGTATGATGTTAATAAATTAGATTTTTTTTGTGGTATTGCCTTGTTTACAACAACTTATATTATAAAATGAAGGAAGTAATTTCTTAATTAATGTTAGTCTAAAGGGTTTTATTGATTGTTTTTTCATATATAATAATACTACAGTCAGTTTTCCTAATTCTTAATGGAAGTATGGTATTTACCAAGTTTCTTTGCTAGATCTTAATATCTCCATCCTTAATATATGTGTGAAAATCGTCTGTCACGTGTATACTCTTATTCTTGTATCCAACCAATTAGAATTCGCTATTTGTATATTTCTTCTAATTATATATACACATGGCGAATTGTGATTGATTGAGTATAGGAATAGAGAGATTTTTTGCCTTAATATATTAAAAAAAATAAATCTATAAGGACGGCAACATGTCAAACCTTTCACAAAGAAAAGGAAAAGAAACATATGATCCTATGAACATTATCGTCAAATCAAATCATATCCAGAAGAAGGCAAGAACGCAGAGAGCAAGAATTCTAGGATGGAGTGAGAAGAAAGAAAAGACTGAGACTACGTTGTTTTTTTTTTTTTTTGTCAGGGTCAGCTCCAAATCTTGATACGAATAATAATGTTTCCTTAACATTGTACTACCTCATTCCTTAATATAAAACTTTCATTGCATGTTGTGAAAATTAAGGAACAAAAAATTAAAATTTATTTTTAATCAAAATTTCAATATTAATCTCTTAAATAAAATTAATAGTATACAAGTCATATTTAAGATAATAATATTTGTATTTTAACTAACAAAGTATTTTTTTTTTCTTTAATTTTCGCAACATATAATGAAAGTCTTATATTAAGGAATGGAGGTAGTATATTTCTTTTTGATGAATAATTAACATTGTATATATTTTCCTTTCTAAAAAAAATACATATTGTTGGATCTGAAGGGTTTGGCCCAGTAAAGAATATAGGATGACGAGCTAGCTTACCCCTAAGGGTTTAAGATGATTTTTGGATGACAAGAAGAGTCTTGACCGACTAATCTCTAGGTCAATAGAGAGAAAAGATATCGATAGCACAGTTGGTTCCGGGGTAGTAGATTGTGTGGAGGGACGAATTATTGATTATTGGCAATCGCAGTATGGAAGTTTCAACCCTCCAATATGGGAGTGGCTTTTTGTGGGCACCAAGTTAAAAGTCCTCCCACCTAGTCGGGCTGCTGAGTCGCATTGATTTACATTCTCTAACTACTCTGTCGGATCAGAATGTAAGGGGCCCTGAGGATGTAAATATCGCCTTTTGTGTAGGGAATAGAGAGAAAAGATCAGGGTTGAGAATGTCTAATGAAGGAAGAGAAGGCCTTACTTAATGGGGCCTTATATTAGATCACTTCATACCTCATATATAGTACTCCCACCATTTCTTAATATAATACTTTCAGCCTATCTTGCGAAAATTAAAAGAATTAAAAAATAAGATATTTTATTAGTCAAAATATTAATATATTTTCTTAAATAAAATTTGTATACCACTAGTTCTATTTAAGTTAATAATATTGATATTTTGATTAAGAAAACATCCTAATTTTTACTTCTTTAATTTTTCGCTACATATCCTAAAAATCTTATATTTAGGAATCTTTAATTTTTCGCTACATATCCTGAAAATCTTATATTTAGGAATGGATATGTAGTATATGTTAACTCAAGTGAAGTTGAGGTAAAACAAGCAAAAATAGGTAGGGGGTTGAAGTAAAATAGAGCAGTCAAGTACTTAAATCGTAATTCAGAAAAAAAATAAGCATAATTAATAAATATTGCTTGGTGTTTATAAAAATACAAATTATAGTCGGAGTCGGAATTCTGACTTTGAACAAGTGAAGTCTATAAATAAACCTTCAGAGCTGTTGGATGGTAGTATTGTTTAGAAGACTTAAAGGATAGACCATGGAGAGGTATAGTATTCCTAGAAGGAACCCTTTTAATTTTATCATTTCTAGGTCTGAAATAACTTAATTTATTCTTCAGAAACTCTTCTCGGGCTGAAAAGTACCAATTCGGGGAGTTTAATTTCACCGTCTTTTTAATTTAGGGTTCGAATTTTGATTGAGGATCTAAAAAGGTGCAAATAATCATTAGAGACTAATCTTGCCAAGCGAAAATTATTTCAGGACTAAATACACCAATTGACCTTATATAAAGGACAAAAAAAGAAACAAAATAAAGGGAAAACCTCTGGCTCCCCAAAGTCCACCCATCCTCTTACAATTTATAATCATCACAAGCAAAATAAAAAACAAATTGGGAGAACTCAAAATTACAGTAACCCAAAAACCTGATAATTCAATTCGAAGAACAAGGTTTCTTGAAATTCCTTTCAATTGGGTTCTTTTTTTTTCTTTTTTTCCCGTGGATTTTGGTTAGAGAAAAAGGGACTATTAAAAAAAAATGGGGAAAAATCAAGCCTACAAAGCTATGCAAAGATCAAGACTGGGCGCTAATGGAGCTGCTCCTGAAGAGATCAACGATGGCATGGTTCGTACCCTTTCATACCTTCATCTTTTTTTTTGTTTCCTTTTTTCCTTTTTATATTGAATCTTGTTTATTTGGATTTAAGTAGTGTTCTTCCGACTTGTATGTTTTAATCTGTGTTGGGTATTTCTTATGTTGGTCGAATTTATTGAATTTTTGGAAAGGAGATGAAGTGTTTTTAGTACAATCAATTTGAAATTCATTTGCTCAAAATGTAAAGGAGTAATCAGGAATAATCAAGATTCAATTTTGAGTGGTTGCCGGCATTGTGATGAATAGTATATCAATATAATTAGTATTCTTAACTTGCTGTGAATTAGGATGAAGTATTATTTGTTTTAGGAATTACTTAATCTCTCTCGACATAGACGGAACTAGAACTTTGCATTTGGGGAGTGAGGATCTATAATGGGGTTTTGGAAAACAAAAATATTGGGGATAAATTTAGAAAACAAATGCCTAAAAAGCCTAGAAAATCAATACATATAAAGCAGTTTTGAAGAATGTATGGGGAGTGCATCCATAGTTTCTTCTGTATTCGGATCTTTAGTCATACCTTTGACTGTAAAATAATGTTGCAACTTCTCCATACTGAAGTTGTGTACTCCATGTCATGAATAAGGAAGATGTTTTGTTCCTTAATATGAAGTTGGAATGTATGGTATTTGACGAAATTACTACAGCATCTGAATTTATAAGGGATTAATGAATCATATTAGAAGCTTTATGAAAGTGGTAGCAATAGTATTTTTGTATGTAAATCTTGGTCTTGGTATATCTTGTTCTCTTTCAAGAATGCTTAGACCTTTTGTTTTAAGAGATCATTTAAGATTTTAGATTTATTACCGACCCTAGTATTCTGTTGGCCCTGCGGTTCATAGTTGGAATACGCCACGCACAAAGTATTTGCATTTTTATTGGTATTAGTTAGATAAGGTATTTGTCTGTCATTATTTGGTTCAGCTTTTGGGGATTTAAGCTGTATAGTTCCTTAATCTGCTGGAAGTAAGCGTTGATTTGATGAAAGTAATTTGTGTTATAGGTGCTTTCTTGTCTTGCATTATTTTTCCCATTAGCAACTTTATAAATAGTGAAATAGAATAGCAATGGTGGTCTGTTCTTGTACTTTTCTGATGGGACACTCGCAGATGGATGGTTCGTTTCATTCACCAGAGTGGCATGCTGCTCGTTTGGCCAGCCTCAACACTTCTCATACTGTCACTTGGGAAGAGTACAAAAAGAAGCAAAGGGTAATTCTCCAGTTGTTGCCACCTGTCTTGAGTTCTTTATTGAATAATTGTTCATTTACTTTTATTTCCCCGCTTTTTTCTGTTTTTCTGTTCATAGTTCTTGCATTAGAAATTCTATTCTTTCACTGGAAGACAACACTTCAATATAGTAATATTAAAGGGGCCTTAACTATTTAGTTCTGGATCTATTTAAACGATGGTGTGTGCAGGTAATGGGGCTTTTATTTCTGGTTCATAATTCAGTTTTGGATGGGACGAGTTTGGGGTTTTTGGCTACAACAATTTTCTTTTCAGACTCGTAAAATGATAACTTTGGTGTAAAACTGTAGTAATACGAAGCTCTTTCGCTGGGAGAGCTGAGACACATTGTAATTCTAGAAGGGAACAGTCGTGACTTTAAGTTGATCATGCGCATGAAGACCATGTCGTAGAAACGTTTTGCACTAAATATGACTGCGCAGCAGCCGTACTGTTTAACCAAAGAGTTTAAATATGCTGAGCTGTTTTAGACGCACGGGTGTGAATTTTCTTTATTTCATTTCTCCAAAATGATCATTTGGTGTTCCTTCTCCAAAATCTTAGGCTCTATTTGGACTGGAATCTCTCAACGACTTACTCACTTGATAATGGAAACCCATTTTGATTGCATATTTCCTGGGTCCAAAAATCTCGTCCCCCAAGGCCCTCATTTATTGTGCAAAATTGAAAGGGATTTTTGTGGAGCTGGCCCACCCTCAAGTGTCACCCACGCACAAGAATTGTCCACTCAAAGTTGCGGGCTCAGCCATTCTTTCTCCTTATCAAGTACTTTTTCCCACAATAAAACAAACCCAACCAAATGAATTTCTCAAAAGGGATTTTGTGTGTTTCTTGCTCAACGACCGAGTGGTAACTCTTTCAAAATGAAAATCCCAGTCCAGATAGAACCTTATTCTGTTAGGTTATGTCCTTTCCATCTCCTACTGGCTTCCAAGTCTTCGATGATTTCTACTTTTGATGTGTAAGACTTTTGCATTTGTGTATTTACAGCATTCTTTATTATCTGCCTGCTAATGTCATCATTTGATCTTTTCATTAAGCTATCTTAAACTTGTTTTACTCATACCGTGACTGATTATGTTGTTATAACCATGGAACCACTGAGCCTTACCAAATAATTAAATGAAATCCATAATTTCTTTGAAGAGTCAGGGCTTCTCTAAGTAATGTATATGCTTCAGCAACCATACTATATGACGGAGCTACTTCCCCTCTGACCAGTGTTGTCAAATGGCGTCCATGGCACCGCCATGGCATGGCGGATTTTGTAGCCACCGGTATACGCAATGGTGCCGCTATGAATTTTGAGTTATTTGTTTGATTCATGTTGTTTTTTTTGCTTTTTATTACATTATGCAGTGTTTTATACATATTTTGCATATTTTATTGTGTCCGCTATAACGTTATGGCATTTTTTTTTGGCTTGCCGCCATGATCCGCCATCCGCGATTGACAACACTGCCTCTGACTATTGATGATGCTGCTTTTTCTGTGTTTCACATCTGGTCATATGTATCTTCCCTCCTTCAACCCTCAGAGTATCTGATTCTTTGTCCTTCCATCTCCTCTTGGGACTTTTAGTTGTGTTAGTGCTTTGCTTTCGTAAGTTGCATGCTTGTTATTTTCTTACAAGATGTCTTTTAGGAAGAAGAATTGAAAAAAGGGGAGCTTGAAGCTGATAAAGATAGAATGATGAGGGAGTACCGGGCTCAACTAGATGCTGAAAGGGCAAACAAACTTGCCCATGGAAGAAATCACTCGAGCAGTAAATCAAGTCGAAGAAAAGGTAAAGTTTTATCTCTTCGAAAGAAAGTTCTTCATGTATTTAATATGTAAATCTTTTTTACCTTGTGCTAAGTTGTATTTCTTCAGATAAGAAGGAGAAGGAGAAGGATTCAAAGAAACGCAGTAGCAAGAAAAGAAAGGTTCGTTTAAAATCTTTTCGTTTCAGGTTTTTTTCTCTTGCTCTTCTTAAGCTTGGAATCAGTATATCGGAGTTCTAGTTATCCAAGAAAGGTAGCAGAATCTCATTTCAAATAAGAAAAGTTTCCATGTTAGAGAATCAACATTTTTATTAGTTGTCAAGAATGGGGATTCTAGTGGACCCCTAAAAGGTCGTACCCAGTGCACAAGGCTCCCGTATCAACAGGGTCTAGGGAAGGTTCCGATGTACGCAGCCTTACCTTTATTTTTCATAAAGAGGTGGTTTCCGGGGGTTCGAACCCGTGACCTAGCGGATAGCAAGTGAACACTTGACCATCGCGCCAAGCACGACCTTCTCTCTAGTGGACCCCTATATCCAGGAAATTCATTGACAAATGGTGGTTCTGATGCAAAGATGGCTACCCTTGGTATGATTTGGGGTTGATATCGTTAGTTCTGGCTCGGGCTTGTGTTCCTATCTAGTTTGACCACTTGAGCTGAATCTTTTTATCCTGAGAAACTTATATGACCTTGAGGGTAGATTTGGGCTTGAAAGTTTTAAGCTTTTAATGTTATGATCTTCTGTTTCTGGTAGATAGTGAAAGAACTTAAATAAATGAAGATAGTACGTAATGACTTATTATGTTACACGTTGATTACATGTCTCACATGAACATGCAAATCACAAAAATATGCAATTAGTGGGAAAAGAAATTTATTAAAGCTTGAATAACAACAAACATAAATTTGAGATCCAGCCGTCGCAAAATTCTTGACAACAACAATTCCTGCTGACCTAGATTTAACGCCTTTTCTCCTCAGCTTATCTGATTTTTATATCTGCGGACTGATGTAAATCTAAGATCCATTCCCTTCAAATAATGTACTACGTAATGCTGCTGTTATGACGGTTTGTCTTCTATGATTACATTTTGGTTGAGTCGCTCTTGTGAGTACATTTATTGGCAGAAGTTGCTTCTTGCGATCATGGTACAACTATAATAGTTATGTCATGGATTAATGGGGATTATGACCACATACATATCGGCTGATACTTGTGTGAAAACAATATCAACTTTATGTATTTGTTAGAATTTTAGACCCGAATAAATATGTGGATTTTGTTTTTATCTACAGCATTCTAGGAGATCCTCCGATTCTAGTTCTTCAAGTTCGTCTTCAGAATCTTCAAGTAGTGATGATGAAGATAGAGAATCAAGAGGATCAAAATCAAAGTCTAAAAGAAGGAAGAAAGAAAAGAAACATCGGTCAAAATCAAAGAAATCCAGTAATGAGAATGAAGAGGCCGGGGGCCCGTTGTCGCTCTCTAGATTCTTTGTAAGCATAAAAAGCTGATGATTTTGTTGGATTGGATGTGTAGTATCAATCTCCTTTCAAAACAATGCACGCGGAGATCTTGTTGACACATTCTCTCGGATTCCAGGGCCAACCAAAGTTTCTGTTGATGTAACCATCTGTGACATTAAGATGATAGAGGTTGCTATGTATGTTTATTGTAGAATGATATCCAGATTTGCCTCATTTCTTAAAACCTTGTAAAATATTTTGCATTCACTTCGACAAAAAGTCCCGAGTAAGATATTATTCAGCGTCGCTTCTTTCTTTAAAAAATTACTTATTTGGCCGTGTTCTAGAGTTGATAGTTCTCACATTAACAGAATAGAAGTTTAGCCTAACTTGGAACAATTTGCTTGGAGTGGAGGCATATGGTTTTGCTGGGGTAATTTGGATCAAAGCTTAGTAAAATACTGAAGTAATATTCTCAAATGACCAAGTCGTAAATGTGGTTGGTAAGAGGAATAGCATTATGGTATCAGTGATCGTGTGGGAACTAATTTATATACCATATGTGGTGGGAGCCATCTCTACTATCTCGCACCCCTAGTGTCTAGTCTTGGCTAACCGTGTTTAAGACACGTAGCGAGGGTGTTAAGAAAATATTCAATGTTATATGATCATGGGCCTAGACATTCGTTGTCATCTTAGAATATTTATTTTGACATAACGAAGACGGTTGCTAAGTAGGTAGTTATACTTGTTGTAAACGCTCATGTGTCGCACTTCAAGTCTGGGAGCATGGTATGTGACAGGGTTAGGGTTTGGAATGCCTCAATGATGTTCTATGGCTCGATTCACAAAGTTTTTTAGTATTCTTTGCAAATTCAGAATAGCCCAAATTGGAAACCTCACATGTCTATAATCTTTCAGAGGAATCACGATCAATGGTCTCATTTTGTATTTCAAATGTATTAATTGTATATATACTTGTGAAGTTGAAACTGCATGAGAACTCGATGTGGTGAAAGTTTTTTCTTTTTATGCTTGCAAATATCCCTGTCATTCCTCGTACTCAGATAGGCGAGACACGATCACACCAATAAAACTTTCTACTAACGCAACAAAGCTCAAAATAATTAAAATGCTCAAACTTAAAAATTTGAACGTTTACAAACTCCATAATAACATCCTTACAAGATAAACCTTATACAAATACAACGGAGAATTAACTTCTAAAAGTGCTTAAAAAACAAACATTTACTTAACAAAACTCACATAAAAAATCATAAATGTTAATGTTCTTCGTCAACAGTGTACTTCTCTTAAACCGACATCCTTAACATTTTCACCTGCATAGTGATACGGTACCAACCTTGGGGCTGCCCAACTCAAGGGAACGTGCATTCAGATACAAAGAGGACTCTAAATTACATCTAGGAATGTTGTACAAGTCAACCTCTTAGTATCACAAGTGTACAAGGAATGGACAGCTTTGCTACTGTTTGGCAGAATGATCATATCTTTCGATATACTTATCCAATGGAGCTGATTCCAGTTGCATATTAAAGATAAGAGGCAGATCTACAACTTTCATGAAGATCACAAGATCAGATTCTGCCTTCTTGATATCCTATATTGTCGTGCAAGTTGGCCCAACAAGCTGTCCAGAATGGGGACGAATTATAAAGGGCATTTTAGTCTTTTTTGTACAATTAAAGTCTATTCTAGACTTTAATTATTTTCTGCATATTTACTTATTATAATTTCGTGTATAGCAAGTAGTTGCTATAATATAGGACATGTTGTCCATGTGTTAGTTAGTTGGTTAATAAGAGTCCTAATGCAACTAGGACTCTTCATAGATTTGGTAGTTACTTTTATTTCAGCCACCAAGATAATAGGAACATGTGCCTATTATCTTGTTTAGGTAGTTACTTGATACCAAGTTGTTATTCAAGAGTCCTACTTCTTCAAGGACTCTTATTTCCCTTTTCCTAGTTTGAGTTAGATTGGTTCTCTTGTAACCGAAATACTCTATTTAATAGAGATTTCGGCAGCCATGTAACTTAGACTTGATATATTGATATTTTGATTAAGGTTAATCCTTTGATACTTGTTTATGACTTCCGGTTGAAGTTCATATTTCTTTAAGTTACTGTATCAACTAGTTGGTTTATCTAGTTGTGGAGTTTCAACCTTCATTGATACTTAGCCTTTCCGGGACTGTGTTAAGTGTATTCCCCCATAAACTATTCGAGATAGAGAAAGATCTGCTAATTAAGCCGAGTCTTGATATAACCCATCAAGATTTCGCATCACGTAGCATATAGCAGGGAAAAGAGTAAACTTACAAACCAGTAAAAAAAAACTAATATTTCTTTCAGAATTTAGCAGTTTGAAAGCATCTCCTCACTTTTTCAAGACATGAACTTTACCAGAACCATTTTCTTTTGAACCTTAAACATTTTGAAAACATCTCTTACTTTTGTAAGACCATTGACATAATACAGAAATAATTCTTCTTGCAATTGAAACATAGATTTCTTTACAGAGAGCAAATAATTCATTAAAGAACAAACTGTGAAAATTAGCTCATATGCCTCCATATCCTCTCAAAATCAATTGGCAATGAGAGGTGTTAACCCATATTATTTGGATATTCCTTAAGCACTCTATGTGGGACTTTATATTTCAACATTCCCTCTTACATTGAGATGGGAGTCAATTTAAGACCCGCTGCCCTTCTTGAGTCGTACGGGACAATTATAACCCACTTGGGCATTATGAGCCTACACATTCTGCCTAAGGGCCCGCTCTGATACCATGTGAAAATTAGTTCATGGACCTCCATATCCTCTCAATTTTTTTATTAACCCCGATGGGCACCCGGTGTCCACCGACAACGTGGTGACATCTTCTAAAAGGGAACGATTCAATAGATCTAGTCTTAAATAACTTTGGAAATAGTGTAAAACTCATTATACACATACTTTAAACTTTGGCTCGTATAAATGTTCGGGAAATTTCTTGACTCAGATGAGTTCTTTACGACAAAGATACTTTACCACAAAACGGTACTTTGATCGATTCAAGAGATTGATTTGAGAGAGTCCTTTAAAAGTCACAAATTTTATTTAGACTTTAATAAATATACATATAAAAACCATAAAACATATTTTTACTTCTCAAAAACCAAAAAACATAAATAATTCTATTTCAAATAAAACTTTAGAATTCACATAAATCATTCTTTGCATGGATGTAATAATGTTGGATCTTTAACTAGGATATTGAAATCGATCAGTTGCTAAAACATATACCAAATTGAAGCCACAAAAAATCTTTATTTCTTTAATTGAACTTTGACTGCTGTAATTGTTGAGTTGACCTTTCGGTGACTAAAACAATTACTATGCTAAAGCCATAAAAACTTCCACTTAAAAAGTTTAGACAGTAAAAATCACTTTTCATTCTCATAAAGAAGTGTATTTAAATGAAAAGAAAAATCTTCATCTAAATCTTTGATATTTATAAAACCTGAAAGACCCCCTTGAGCATTTAAACATGTGTTTAAACATATTTAAATAATGAGATATGATACTTTGATGTCAAGGAAGAGAAGTTTGATGTTCTTTATCCTCTAATATGTGTACAAATCATTTTCCACCACAAGTTCACCCTGTAATAGCTTTGTTAAATACTGGTGCAGCTGTCACCGTTATGAACTCTGATATCCTCTCAGAAAACTTTTGGACTCCATATTTCAAAACCTTCACCGCAGTTAATGGCAAGCATTTTGTCATTGATAAGATTATCAAACCCATTCATATCAAACTCTTCCCAAACCTAACAATCACTCATAGAGTCCTTGGTTCAAAACTCCCACAAAAAGATTTTGTGATAGGGTTCGATCTCCTCAGCTAGGTCCCTCATCTCTCCTTCACCCCAGGAGGAATTATCTACATAGGCCAACTTCTTCCCTAGACAACAAATTCCCACTTCTTTCAGTTCCCCGAGTTTTGTGAGTCCAGGCAATCCAAACAGAAATTATCACTCAGTCATATGCACAGTCTCTATGAAACCCATCCCACATGGGATAAGTCTGAAAGTTGTGACTGGTATATAAGGTGGGCCTAAGTACCCATTATCATCTCGGGATATCCCTTTTGGCATAGCTAGTTCGGTTGCCAAGTAGATGAGCCTGGGTACTGCCAGGCCCATGCATAGCGTTGCGGGCCCGCGGGCTCGGGGCGTGACAGAGTGGTATTAGAGCCGGTGACCAGGCGGACGTGTGGGAGCTAAGTGCCACACCATAAGGGGTGGGGGCCACCTCTAGAATCCTGCACACCTGGTTGGTCATGGGCTAAGTGTGATTGGGACGCCTAGCGAGGACGCTAGGGTCTTAAGGAGGGGTGAATGTGAAACCCCATCCCACATGGGATAAGTCTGAAAGTTGTGACTGGTATATAAGGTGGGCCTAAGTACCCATTATCATCTCGGATATTCCTTTTGGCATAGCGAGTTCGGTTGCCAAGTAGATGATCGTGGGTACTGCTAGGCCCATGCATCGCGTTGTGGGCCCGCGGGCTCGGGGCGTGACAGAGAATGTGAAAGTTTTCTGCGTTTTGGTATTATGACTTAAAGTATGTTTCAAGGCTTGTAATTGTATATTCATTAAAGTGTTTTATATAAATTTGTGGTCGGTTAAAGGACTCTTGAGTCAATGTTTTTCCCTAATCGACTATAACATCATTTTATGGTGAAGTACCTTCGTGGTAAAGGACTCATTTGAGTTAAATGTTTTCTAATGAGTATACAATTATCGAGTCAAATGATTATATAAAATATGGTTTTCGAGTATGGTAAAGTTTTCTGAATTCAAGTTCAATTTTACGTTTTCTTGAAGTTACTCTTAAAAGAGTTGCCATTTCTTCTGAAGTAAATAGAGTTGTAGAACAAGTAAAATTTTAAGGGATATTCTGGTCAATATTATGTTTGATAGAATTTTGTTATCATAAGGCATGTATATTTTAATGAAGTAAAACTTATCCTTTTGTTTACTTAGAAAGAAGGCCTAACATTCTTTATAATCATAAAGTCTTTTTAAAGTTGAAAGATGTTTTTATTTGCCAAAGTATATGTTTTTGGAAAGGTAAGAAAGAGAAATGATTTTCAAACTTCTTGATTCCGGAAGAAGTTTAAGTTCTTACTGAGTTGGAAGCTTATCCCTTTCCATGTTGTTTTTCAGGTAATATTAGCAATGATGATAATGAATTAGGAGAGTGGGAAGAAGTCCCCTTTTGGTGAAGCGTGTGTTTAATTTATGTTTCAATTCGGGTTATGTTGTGTTACGCATTTCTAATAAATAGTTGAAGCTTAAATTTTTTGTTCATTTATTGTTTTGTTTAAGACTTCCGATGTTTTGGATTCAAAGTTATGTAATGAAATTTATAAAAAGGATTATTAGTTTATCCATAATTAAGGTGAGATTTAAGTTTTGAGACCTTGTGCCAATAGTATGTGCTATTGTTACAATTGTGTTTCGCCTCCCGGGAACGAGGCGTGACAGAGTGGTATCAGAGCAATAGGTTTGATAATTTGGGACGCCTAGCGAGGACGCTAGGGTCTTAAAAAGGGGTGAATGTGAAACCCCATCCCACATGGGATAAGTCTGAAAGTTGTGACTGGTATATAAGGTGGGCCTAAGTACACATTATCATCTCAGGATATCCCTTTTGGCATAGCGAGTTCGGTTTCCAAGTAGATGATCGTGGGTACTGCCAGGCCCATGCGTCGCGTTGCGGGCCCGCAGACTCGGGGCGTGACAGAGTGGTATCAGACCCAGTGACCAGGCGGACGTGTGGGAGCTAAGTGCCACACCATAAGGGGTGGGGGCCACCTCTAGAATCCTGCACACCTGGTTGGTCATGGGCTAAGTGTGTTTGGGACGCCTAGCGAGGACGCTAGGGTCTTAAGGAGGGGTGAATGTGAAACCCCATCCCACATGGGATAAGTCTGAAAGTTGTGACTGATATATAAGGTGGGCTTAAGTACCCATTATCATCTCGGGATATCCCTTTTGGCATAGCGAGTTCGGTTGCCAAGTAGATGATCGTGGATACTGCTAGGCACATGCGTCGCGTTGCGTGCCCGTGGGCTCGGGGCGTGACAGTCTCATTCAGAACGGTAAAAAAGAACCTAGAAACTGCAAGAAATTCCATGTAATTGTGCTTTCATCGAAACAAATATGGGAATCTAATAACTTGGTTTTCTAGACAATAAACCATGATCATGTCTGAGTCGAACATAAAATCGGATTTCTCAAAAGTCCGATCATGGGAATTATCGAATCTGGTAGGATCTTGTTGGTAGATTTCAACTATAGCGAAAAGAAGTACCAGTTCATGTTTTGGGACTCAGAGAACTAACATCACCATGCCAAGTTGTTAGAGAACATTCGCCCACTCAGGTCAACATTTCATTGTCGGAGATTAAATAACGAGGGATAGCTAAAAGTACTGCGTCAATTATACTAGTCCTCTCACCACTTCAAACTAAGGGGTAACATAGTTGAACGCTTTAGTTTAAAGTTAAGAACCACAACTAAGTATGGACATAGTCACTGTTAGTTGGAAATTTGGTTTAGGAGCGTTTGGGAGGATTGCCTTCTTGTTATCCAAGCTTATTTTCTATGTTGTATGTTCTTTTTTACTATAAATATACATCGAGTCCCATTCAACCCCAAAACAAAAAAAACTATTTATAAGATTTTTTTTCCAAGCTAGAAAGTGATAAATAAGTATTTAGAACATATTAGTAATACTCCCTCCATTCCATAATATAAGTCGTTTAAGACTTGTAAAAAAAAATTAAAAAAGCAAAAAGTAAGATATATTTTAATCAAAATATCAATACTACTCTCTTAAATGAAATTAATTGTATACAAATCATATTTTGACTAAAAAAGTACTCCTTTCGTTCCTCAAATACAGGACGTTTATGACACTTTGAAAAAATTAAGGAACTCAAATAAATAGTAATCTTTCCACCACAATTCCAATAATCCCCCTTCCTCCCTCTCTTTCACTTTTCCAATAAAAGATATGTTGAGGGTATAATTGAAAAAAATTGCTGACACCTAATAAAAGACATGTAAATGACAATTAATTTGGATATATATATCATAAACGATAATTAAATGAGAATGGAGGGAGTACCTTGTTTTTTGCTACATGTCCTAAACGACTTATATTATATACTCCCTCCATTCCTAAATATAAGACTCTTTAGACAATTTGAGAAAATTAAAGAATTTGTCATTTTCACCTAAACTTCCAATATTACCCCCCACACTCCCTCTCTCTCACTTCTATGTCATAAAGAAAGGAAAATGTTGAGGGTATAATTGGAATAAATTGTTGACAACTAATAAAAGAACCTTAAACGACAATTAATTTGGATAACTAGATATCTCCTAAACAACAATTAATAGGTAATGGAGGGAGTATTATGGAATGGAGGTAGTACTAAACTGAGAAAGAAACCAAAAAGAACAGCGAAAAATGAAGAACTAGATATGCCATGCATGAGATTATTTTTTTTGTTTTTTGTTTTAAGCTACTAACAAACTACAAGGAAAAAGTGCCCAATACAAACAACATAACAATTAGTTCAATCCAAAATACTAATAATCAGATGTATATGGCAAAGCAATCCAAATCTTTGAATCACACTATTTAATGCAACAACAAATCAAAAGCAAATGGTTATTTCTCACATTTGCTGATATTCAGGATTAAATGCCAGAGACTCCCCACAAATTAGCTCCTTCATTTGTTCTTCAGTCAAGGCATGCTGCTTGAAGTCGAAGCTAAAAGGAGTCATGCAAGTAGGCTCATCACCGTTCATCACTGATTAAACAAACAGAGAGACTGCTAGATTCAACTACCACTGTATGTTTGCGAAAAAGTCTTTCACACAAGATTATACTTTAATCAAGAGATGAATCATCAATCTTTTGTGCTATTCTTAATATCAATATATTAAGTTTCCTGTTTTTCACAGCTTCCAACCCTCAAAGGTAAATGCAGTCGAAGAACAAAGGTCGAACCGTCATTCCAGGATTTGCAGTCCAATACATTTCCATTGTGTTATCTAGCCAAACTCGCCCTCATGTGCTAAAGTTAAAAGGCTGTTCTTCCCCTCCACTCCCTTTTTTTCTACATCTGCAGCGGCGGGTTAGCAGAGAAGAGGGCAGCGGAAGAGTTGAAGTAATTTTTAGGCACTTATTCCAACTTGTATTTGAAGAAGAGAAAGGAATGTTTGTAACAAGTTTGATTGCCGATCGAATCAGTGGAACCTGAAAACTATGTGAAATTATCAAATCAAGAACCAAATAAAATGATTGGTCCTCTCTCTCTCTCTCTCTTTGTGTGTGGAAAATGTAAGCCTAAAAGTTAACATCAACAGTGTCATCCTTGCGTTTCATAAGAACCTCTTTAAACAGTTTGGGTTTTCCTCTTTCCTTTAAACTAAGAGAACTCGAAGCTTGTGGGACAGAATATTTATGAAGAAGGTGGCCTAAATCTTGGGTTCAAAGGAAGGAAATGTGATAACATAGCTTGGCAAGTTTACTATTGGTGATTTTTATCATTCTTTTTCCTTGAAATTATACCAATAAATCAAGGAATGGACACAAAAAACACCAGCTGATATGATGTCCTTATTAAAAATTAAATTATTGAGAAAAGAAATATTAAGATCATGCGTTTTTAAGGACCTAGTAACATGCAGGCAATTCACCTTCGTATGTCATGCAAAAATAGAAAGGGATATAACCATTTGAAACTGAAATATATATATATATATATATATATATATATATATATATATATACAACAACAATAGCATAACCCATTAAGTCCCCAATAATTGGGGGGTATGGGCGAGGATGGACGGGATACTGAGACCTAACCTTTGTCAAACAAAGTGGCTGATCCCGAGGATACCATTGAAACAGATGTATTGGAGACTAACCTAACCTTTGGCAACAAGTGCACAAAGTGGTTGCTCATATAATACACATGTAACAATGGTCCCCCTATGCCGTCGCATTTCTGCTGAGAATCATGCCCTCAAATCAAAGCCAAAAGGCATCGGAGAAGGCGGACCCAAGAACCATTTTGATTTATGTGCACATCACCATGCTTCTTTCATTCAGCATCCGGAGCATTAGTGGTGCACATAATATATATATATATATATATATATATATATATATATATATATATATATATATATCAAGGCCATCATGTTCCTTACCTGTAATCCTCTGTCTTGGATCAAATGTCAACATCCTTTCAATAAGATCAATCGCTGCAGGGTGTACGTGTGGAAACTTCTCATATAATGACTGCCGGCGATGAAAAGGAAGCTGTCTGATGTATCTTTTTGCATTTTCATTCAGAAACCCTAGTTCCTCCTCTGATGGAGTGCCTATTAGTTGTATTCAAACAGTTTCTTCATTATATTTGAGCACATAAAATATAAGCATGTTAAAAGTCTCAAGGAGGTGCATGTTCAAAAAGTTCGTGGATGTTAAAAGTTTTTAAGCAAGTCTGCAACTCTGCTTTCTAACGGTGTATCCCTTGGTTAGAAGTTCTTGACTTGAGAGTAACGATGGAGTACCAATTTCTCTTGGTTCGTTTTCCCTCCGGGGAAAAGTTAGTTGAAGTTGTCTACAATTTGGAAGGATCGTGAATTAGGCAAAGGAAACCTAAAGGCAAAAGCTGAAACCTGTTAGATCATATTTTAGTTTTTTTGTGGCCTTATAATGTTATAACAAAAGAGAAAGCACCGAGAAGCTATATAATTCAGATCCATTTAGAAAGAACGAAACTCAAAATCTATAATATACAAAGTTATGCCAAGTTGAGGTAGAAGTTTCGTGATGTAACATGTGGCATATTATGAGATGTGCTCCAATCATAAGCTTTATGTGACAACTTTGTCATTAGAATAGTGCTTCATTAGTTATAATCTTCATCTTCATTCTAAAGTTACTATGAAGATGAATAGTTTAGCTATAATCTCCATCTTCATTCTAAAGTTACATATTTATAGATTATAGAAAAAAATACGTAACATAAATTAATTGAATTTAAGAAACTCTTAAAAATCTCTATTAATGGCAATTAAATGTATTCAATTAAGTAGATCAATGCCAATGTTAGAATATTAATAGTTTAGCTCATAAATTATACTATACATTTTATGTATAATTATAGATTATAGAAAAAATATGTAACATAAATGAATTGAATTTAAGAAACTCTTACAATTCCATATACATGGCAATTAAATGTATTCCATAAAGTAGATAGTTATAATACATCTAAATGTTTTGAGATATTCATGTAGAAAACAATAAGTTCAATATTTTTTTTAATGAAGAAGTTCAATGGTTTTTTTTTTTAATGAAAAAGTTCAAAGGTTTTCTTTTTTAACGAAGAAGTTCATTGGTTTTTATTGGTTTTTTTTAATGAAGAAGTTCAATGGTTTTATTTTTTAATGAAGAAGTTCATTGGTTTTTCTTTAATGAAGAAGTGGAATGAGTTTGTTTCAATGAAGAAGTTCAATGGGTTTTTTAAATGAAGAAGTTCAATGGGTTTAGATCACATTAAAAAGTCAGAAAAACCAAAATTCATTTAAAGTACAATTTTACGTTCACATCATCCGCTTCAAAAGTCATTTCTTTAGCAAATCAAAACAAACACAAAGGCAAATTGAAAAGTCATTGTATTTCTAAAATTGCAAAATATGGAAAAGTTATTCCTTCATTCTTTTATATTTTCCTTACCACTTAAATGTTAATTCGAATCAGTTTTGTTTGGTTGCAGGTTTCCACATTCATTCTAAAGACAAAACCATAAGTAAGAAATTATTGCAATACAGGTAAAGTTGCTTTTCTTTATAATAATAATAATAAAAAAAAATCTTTAGTTGTGGATAATGTTTCTTTCCAATGAATTTCAGAAGAAAGTTGTTCTAAGCAAGGCAATTGGTGATCAATCATACGTGGTGGTGGGTTGACTGAGATGGAAGGAGACGACGACGAGGTTGAGGGTGAGAAAATAGAGAGTTGGCAATGTGGATTTGTGGCAGAAGGGGAGTGGCGACGGTGACAGGAAGAGGAAAAGAAGAAAAAGAGATAAGAGACTAGGGTAAGGTGAATATTCTTTGTATTTTTTATTTTTAAGCTCTTTTAGTTTTATTATTTTTTTAACTAAATCACAATTTGCTGAATCCCTTGAAGATCCATATTATCCTCATTTAATGTTTTTTTTAAAGGAAGTTCAAGTTGTTAAAATTTCTCCAATGTCGGTTAGGCTGCACAAAAAGTAATAATCATTTGATCTTTTTGATATTATTTTAATTACTCAATTTAGAATCACCTTTTTATTATTATTATTGTTGTTAAATGTTTGTGCAGTACTATTTTTTCATTTGTTTTTAAAAATCATTGATGCTAATCTTTGTCAAAATAGTAGCATTAAAAAAATTATCAAAATGAAAATATGTTGTTTAATAACTATAATTATCATATTTGTTTCAGAAACATTAACTTATATGAGCATATTTAATCCTTCATCGGTGTAATTTTGTCGGGATGATTTGTTTTAATAATTAAGAGTTTCATGTCAATGAATATCAGTGTAGTTATCTAAGTACTTCTAACTTAGAATAATAAGTTAAAAAAATAAATAATAATATAACAATTTTTTTGTAAACAATCTGCGCAACGCGCAGACATAAGACCTAGTTTAATATATTTTTACTCCTGTCCAATATATTCTTTTAGGAGTAATAAATAGTCTAAATAAATGTTTTCTTACCTATAAAAGAAGAAAAAAATTCATGTGGGTCAAATGTCAAGGACATTTTCATTTGCACTGTATATTGAAATAGATATAATAAAAAAAAGTAACTTATTGAATTGGTTTGGACCCTACAGTGTGTGAAACTATCACCGATTCAATTCAATAACCCAGATTATCATATGAAATTGTACATAATGTAGCTTCACTTGACCCAAATTATTTATAATTATATTTACTAATATATTATATCACCCAGAACCTCAATATAATACTGATGAAGACATAAGCACCCAAATATCAAACATAAATTTTCTAGAAACAAGTCATAACATTCATTCAGTGAAGATACCTCCATAAGTAGACGTAGCTGGTGGACATGGTCTCTTCCAGGGAATAAAGGCTTTCTATCCATCAGCTCCATAAAAATGCAACCAACTGACCAGACATCAATTGCTGTGGTATAATCAGAAGAATTTAGCAATAACTCAGGGGCTCGATACCATCTGGTAACAACATATTCTGTCATAAAATCAGTTTCGGAAGTTACACGAGCTAATCCAAAATCACAGATTTTTAGATCACAGTTGGCATTCAGGAGGAGATTGCTAGGCTTCAAGTCTCTGTGTAAACATTTGCTGAATGTATGTATTTCAACCCACGGAGAATCTGATATAAGAAATACTGCACAAGTGATACAAATTCGGTTAATTTCAGAGTCAATAGCTGAACGGACAAAACCAAATTAATAGGTAGAGAAAATACTACAGTGCTAGAAAAAGGAAATAATAAAAGCTCCAGGTAAATAAGATTGAATATTCTCAAAAGAGAAAAGCTAAAGGCAACAAGAAGTATTCCAAATTTTCTTCCAGGATGACCATGCTGTCATTGTCACACCACTACATATTAGGGACTTAATATAAAGTGTGTGACTGAAATGTGTTACGTTCATTACTAATTATGCAAATACTGAAATTCAGTTGACACTGAAATTACTGCTTTTGAAAGCAACAAAATGATAAGTGGAAAAGTGAACAAACTACATCTTATGTAATTGTGGAGTTAAACTTGGGGAGTCCATAAATAATCAGATGACTTTAGCGAAACATACATGATTAGAAAGAACAGTTATAAGAGAAATAATCAGATGACTTGGGGAGTCTCAGCCATAAATATAATCACTCAATGCCCCCAATCAGAAAACAAACTTACCTTTACCACAAATCTATCAGTATTTAGAAGTATAATTATTTATCCTTGCAGTGTCCAAAGCACCATGCTAAGTTCCCAATTGAAGAAATAACAGTTGTATGAGAAATAATTGTCTTGTAATAATGCTTTACAGATCTGGAATAACTTTAGGATGGCCCTTGCTAAAGAAGTTCGACTCAGCCATCAACAAAAAATTGAGGCATGGGTAGGGAAAAGGATATCATATCAGTATACATCATTGTATTCATTGTCAATTATGTAAGTTTGAGAACAAAAGCTTCAGTGTGAGTATGGTCGATGCAGGAGAAAATACTTAAATAGGACCTCTAGCAGCAAATTATCATACGCTAGATATCCTTCAGAATTCACTCATCAAGAGGTATTCCAATGTCCAGTTAGGATCTGGCAAAGTCATTTACAAAATACAGTTTTACCACCCAAGGCTAGCTTTAAGAAACAAATGTTTTGAGAAAAGGGGGGGTTGGTGGGGTGGTAAGGGAAGAGAAACATCACAAAAGAACCTGGCAATGCTCCTCTGACAATGCTTGATTAGAACGGATGATTTGATGAAGATCTGTGTCCATAAGTTCATATGCAATGTATACATCATTAAATGACCCCCTCTGAGGTGGGGGTATTATGTCTCTGATTGCCACAACCTGCAGGAGAAAGACAAGGGGTACTTCGATGAGATAAAAGCTCCACACTGTTGTAATATCAACATCCAAATAACAAGAACAAACAGTAGCAAGCTAAATATTTTCTCTGACATGTTATCTTTGTTAATGGAACTTCTATTGGGTATTATGGGCCTGTAGATATCATGTGATCACTATATACGAAACATGGTTTGCTATATTTCTTCACCTATCTTCACTCCAATGTATACCATTAGCAAAAACAGAACGATGATGCTCAGCTATTTATGCAAAATCAAGGACTCAGAAAAAATACAACAATATTATTGCAGTACAAGAGATCAAACAGAGAAACAGTGTACTTGAGACCAAAATTACAGGTACGCATGACAAAACAGTGTATCGCAGTACAAGAGTTCAAACAGAGCAACAGTGTACATGAAGCCAAAATTATAGGCACGCATGAACTGCAGAGATCTCCCCGAATTCCCAGATTAACCAAATCAAAGCTAGCATCAATATGTGTAAGCTGCTCCACGACAAGATTTGTACACATCGTCGAAACCAAATTTCGGAACAATCAGATAAACATTGGCCTTTTGGTATTTCTGAGCAAAGTTCAGCTCAACCACGGTATCAGGACAAGGAGTCCCAAGCAAAGGCACGTCAATTACACCAGCTTTCATTACTTGAAGAAATAAATGGTGACGAGTATAGGCTCATTTCATTTACAGAACTCAGATTTGACACCCCACACCACTCAAAAGAAAGAAACAAAATAGAAAATAGTTAAAAAGCTATTGAAAGAACTACAATAGCCACATCAAATTTCACCATTGAATTACCATCTGAAGGTCTGCGCGCACACACAAATAGCAGAATCTGAGTGGTTGCAAAACTTTTCAATGCCATTTGCAAAGCATTCAGGTTATTAGTTAAATAAGAAAGACAAAATTATCAAATGGCATATGCACCCACAAAGAAACCAAGCTTTAGAATACCCAATTAACAACAGACATTGAAACAGGAGAAGACATTCTTACTTTACTCCACCACTATCACCAAAATTTTCCTCTCTAACACTTTATTCAGAGAAGCTCTTGCTAATCAAAATCTTCCAGAATTCAACTTAAAAGATCCCGCCTTCAGAAAAAAAGGGGGAAAAAGAAGAATAAAATAAAATCTTAATGTCTCTACTTTTATGAGAATGTAATTTGGCCATTATGTTATAATCATTAAACAGATTGGTTCAGATTTCTAATCTCAATCTTCCATGAACAAAGAATACACGAACTGATAGTAAAAGTTCAGTATGGTACTCATGATTTCATGCTTAGGCATAAAAGATTCACCTGCATGGTTTTCAATGTTCCCATCGGAGATGGATACCGATAAGAGTTGTTACCTAATTAGAGGCATGTTTGTTGGACAACGAAATAGTCTCTACTTCCAACATTATCAAGTCTTTCGAAGAGTATCAGGTGAGAATATCAAAATTGTGATGAAGTTGAACAAACAGGATAAAGGTCAAGAAGCGAGAAACCAATTAGGTTTGTGTTAATTGGTCAGTCGGTAATATCCCACTAGAGACAAGTTCAGGGCTTCTACAAATTATGAAAAAGAAGACCTGCGCATCAGATGGGATTACACAATGGAATCTCACATTGCGGAAGGACTACGTATATTGGAATTGTACCAGGTTCAAGAATAAAGAGTTATCAGCTTAAACAAGCTCTACTTTAGCTCAGATCTTACACTAGTTTGGAAGGACTCTATCATGGTACAGTTTGTGGTCAAATCCTATGATCCCTCTCTCAGTAGTTATGGATATCCACTCAAAACCAATTTGCAAGAGTAAAGCCACTATGGCAGCAAAGTCTTTTTCTTTGACAGAATCCAGCAAAGCAATATTTAATCAAAATAATCTGCAGAAGAATAGAAAAATATGAGTTAATTTTTGTTTTCAGCACTCTAAATTTGACTAGTAAATGTGTCATCTTGTTTCTCAACTGTGCAATAAAAACTACATCAAGCCAAAACGCTCTCCCCATTCTAGGAAAGCATGCATTGAGTTAGTTATGATCACGGAACTCTCAGAAGGGAAGCATACCTCAACAGCTCAGGTCAATTTGGAAATGGACGAGACAGATCTTCGGAAAATGAAGTACTAATCATCCGTTCTATAAATTAGTTGTATGCACGCTTTGTGTCAAGTTCTATCACCTGGTATAGGTGCTCCTAAGTTCTAACCAATTAAGCAACCATCTTAACACAAATATAACTCTGCAACAACAACAACAACATAACCCATTAAGTCCCCTCTCTGCTAATCAATGATATACATGCGGACATTCCTGTATCTTAAGAGGAGGTTAAAACAACCATTGGTGGTAAAACATTCTAAATAGATTCACAATATACCTATTTCAGGCAAGCCAGGCTACAATCAATGTCGTTAGAGCGTAGAACGTACATTAACAGACAATCCAAACCTCATTTCCTCAATCACTCAAATACTTTCTTCTTTACATTCTCTTTTCCTCACTCTGAAGTGCCACATATACTTCACAAATGTTTACGCATCAATGTTGCACCACATATCCAACTAAATTTTTACTTCAGCTTACCCACACATAAGTAATCAAGATACTTTCTTTTGCCTCCTCAAACATCTTATACATAAGTAAAAATGCACCTTAGCATTTTGAAAGCACTAAAAAATTGCATTTTCGTTTAATAATCAGTTCTGAATCATTCTATTTGACCCGAAATTTTCAAACATCCTTTGATTAAACATATACACAAAGGTACAAATAAAAAAAAAAACAAAGACTCACTGACGTTTTCATGATCCATGAGACGAAGAAGCTTGATCTCACGCAGCGTCCTCTTCGCATCAATCTTATTATCAAATGCATTTGCTATCTTCTTTATAGCCACGTGCTCATTCGTCTCCAAATTCAAAGCCGAGCTTCCACAATCACAAAGAAACACAAATCAAAATAAGAATTAACAAAACAAAATCACGAAATTCAAAAGGAGAAACAATAATCGATTGAAATTTTACCAGACGATGCCATAAGCGCCTTTACCAATAGGCAAAATAGGAGGTTTGTATTTAGCGGTGACCTCAAAGATGTTTCCGAAGATGTTGTATTGAATAAACCTACCGCCATGGCTTAGAACTGCCGGAATATTATCCATACCGCCGCCAGCCGCCGCCGCCGGATACGGTTGTTGTTGCGATTGCGCCGCCTCCGACATGACCGAATCCGGCTGTTGTTGTTGAGCTGCTGCACCACCTCCGTCCATTTCCACCACCAAATTTATTTCAAAAAATCGAGAAAAGGAATCAAAAATCAAACAGAGAAGAACCGAATCAAACAGCTCATCTTTCGAATTATATAGATTTTATAGATATAGAGAAAAAGAGAGAGATCAGTCTACTGTGTATATATATATTTATGTGTGCGAGGAAAGGGTTGGTTGGGTGAAAAGATCCAAGAGGCATCAAGTGCAGTCCGTATCCGGAACATTTATTTTTTTCGTAAAACAAAATATTTTAATATATGTATTCTCAATTAAAATAATATGACAAGTGGTTTGAGATTCATGATAGATTTCGCTTTAAATAAATTGTAATTTTATGGGAAAAAAATAAAAAAAATTGCACGTATGAAATTATTCTCGTTGCGCACTGGAACCACCGTCCATTAAGTGGGGATGGGATGGGAGTGTTTATTGTATTACTTTCTTTTTCCACTTTTTGTTTTTGGGGTTTTGTCGTTTTTTTGTTTTTAGTTATTTTAGTTACGATTTTCCAACTAGGTATTACTCTTTATATCCCAAATTATCTGTCAATTTTGACAAATGCAGGATTTTGTGATTTTGATGGTAAAATATAGTAAGTAAAAGTATAAATACCCTCATTAATTTTATTAATCTCATTTAAAATTTTTATCTTTCTCACACAACATCCAATTATTTCTTAAATATGGGTTGGAATGTGATCATTTAAATTAACTAAGAGCATTCAAGGAAGAGTTGAAAGAAAAGTAAAATTGGAAAAATTATCATTAATACATATTTTATTTAGAAAGTAACCGTTAATTTGGGATAAACAAACAAGTAAATATGGACAGCTAATTTGAGACGAAGAGAGTATAAAAGAAGAAAACTGCCTTCCTTGCTTTTTGGCTTGTAGCGCTGGTTTTCCTTCTTTTTTTGTTTGTTTTGTAGTATTGTGCAAATCACTCGTCACAAACTCTTTTAGATTAACCATGTCACAGAGCACCTGGCAGCATTACAATCTGTCAAGCACCGCGGCTCCTATGCTGAACCAAAAAGGGTCAGTATGTGCGGGCGAGCGTGAAGCCGTTGGATCTTGTACTTTTGATCGGCAACTTTCTACGAAAAGAAGGGGTATTTTTGGCACGAAGTTTGGTCAAATTGTTTTAGCGGTAGAAAAGCCTCGAAATCCCCCATTTTCTCTTTCTTACTTTTTTAAAAGGGAGAAGATATATTTGAGAGATATCTCCCATTTGAAATCTCCCTTTTCATCTCTATCTTTCTTTGGAGTTTCTACTAACTTTCCAAAAAAAACTCAGCTCGATTTTGTTCTACCTTTTTCATCTACCTTTTCTTCTCAGGTCATCCTTGAAAATGGATGAACAAGGAAGTGATAGTATGGTTGAATGGCAAAGATTGAAGATTTTCTTGAGAAGAATGGTGTATCTTACGATGGCCAAACAAGTTCTCATGAAGAATATGGCTTATTTGGGGAGTTAGGCAAGAGAAAAAAAACTTGTGTTACGAAGAAATTTCTTGATGAGTGAGTGATAATGGCGATGTTCATACGAGGGGACGACTAAAAGATCGAAGCAAGCGATTATAGTTGACTCACGAAGATGGCGGCGGTGAGTTGTTCGGATTATGCGAAAATGTCGTATCATGCTCTCTATTTTGTTTTTTTGACCCCAAAACTAAATGTGCCATGTAATAGTCGCGATTACGGAGGCGAAGGAAAGAAGGTCGGGGACAACCAAGATGGAAAGAAAGGCGACAATACGGGGGCTTAATTGTAAAGGCACGCACTATGTTTTTGGTGGAGCCAAATATTTTTTGTCTTCTAAGGACACATGTTACGTTTTGAAGAACACGACGTTACGTTAACAAGAACACATGATATAAAAACACCCCAGAACACGTGTTTTAATACATAGAACACGTGTTTTATTACCCAGAACACGTGTTTTATTACCCGAACACGTGTTACGACACAAAGAAAGTTGTTTTTGGCGGTAACTGGACATTGTTTTACGGGTAATGGCGATTATTACGGACTAATTGATTTGAAGTCTAAGGAGTTCACTACTGAAAGAGAGTTCATAGATTTTTACGTTGATTATGCTCATAACTTAGGGTTTGGCGTTCGGAAAAACTATAGTAAGCCGTTAAAAAGTAACAAGGAACGAGGTTGGTTATGTGAAATATGTTTGTAATAAAGAGGGATTCGGGAAAGGAAGTACCCACGATCCCGAGAACAAGGAGAAATGCCCCGAAGACCATGTTCGATCAAGGAATTTCTTGTGCGGTCCCAGGAGTGAAGAGCGGACGGGTTGTATGGCTAAAGTAGTTGTGAAATTTAATCAACGAGGCGCGTATTTGTAGTTAGTAATTGGGTGAAGGAGCACAATCATTCCGCTTCATCCGACAAACTTTTCACATTTGATACGATCGAATCGCCAAGTGGCGAATCTTCACGGAATTGTCGTTGAGATGAATGATAGTCTTTGGGGGTGGCACTAAAATCGTCGTACACTATCATGTCACTTTGCAAAGTGAGGGGCAATGAAAATCTAGGCTTTATAAAGCTTGATTTAAAGAATCACCTCGGTAGGAGGCGTCAAAAGTCGATGGGCCTCGGGGAAGGAGCGCCTACTTGAGCATTTCGGGCGTGAGGCATACACGAATCCGATGTTTTACTATGATATTGAAATGGGTGCGATGAGAAAATTGCTAACATTTTTTTGGGCGAGACGGATTAATGAAGATGGACTATGGTTACTTTGGCGATGTAGTGACGTTTGATACAACATCATAGGACCAACAACAATTTCGAGGCCTATAGGTATTACGATTAAATTTCCACCGGTAGCGGGTGTTAACTTGTAGAGAACAGGTGTTCTCGAATACAGAACACGTGTTCTCGAATACTGAGAACACGTGTTCTCCAATCTGAGACACGTTTTTTGTATTATTAATTAAGCGTGCTATTGTTAACCTAGTATAAATTTTTTTTTCCCATCAGTATTTGTTTGTTGGTTTCAACAATCACCACGAGTCGTGCATATTTGGGGCGGCACTCTTGTATGATGAGGCGATTCCTTCGTTCAAATGGTTATTCAAGTCATTTACGAAATGCATGTTGGGGAAAGCCCCTACGTGCATTTTCTTGATCGGGATGCCGCTATGGCGCTGCAATAAAGTCCGAGTTCCCCAAATTCTTTCCATGGGTGTGTACATGGCACATTAAAGAAAATGCGGTCAAGAACACGAGCACTGATGTGGGATGCGAGAGGTCGAGAGAGCATTTTTTTAATGCTATGTACAATGTCCATGATGAAAATGAGTTTGATCAAGTGTGGGCCAAGCTCGAAAAGGAATGTCTTATTATGGATAAATGTGGCCAAAAAAGCATGTAGTACATTCGTGGGTCGGAAGGATTCATTGCTTTCGAGAACGGTGGTCATCTGCATGGGTTAAGCAACACTTCACGCGTGGCATTCGTTCAACACGGTTGAGCGAGTCGAACAATAGTGTCCTAAGAGGCTATCTAAAGGCCGACCACAATCTTGTCGATTTTTTACACACTTCAACGAGAATGGTGAGCGGCGAGTGAGCGTCGAATTAAAAAGAAACTTTGGCAGTATGAACAAGTTGCTTAGAACAACAATACTCCGCATAGCCCTGCTGGCGAATAGTGCGACCACACATTATACGCCAAATGTTTTTCGCAATGTGGCGAGAGCGAGGTTTTGTTGTACTCAGAACCAGTCGATTTAACTTAATACAAACTTACGTATAGGGAACACATGTTTTGTTAATGAGAACACATGTTTTGTCAATAGGAACACGCTGAATTTGCGGAGAAGACATGTACTTTGGCGGAGAAAACACGTGTTCTCGACTAGAAAACACGTGTTACAGTACCTGAGAACACATGTTTTGTTAATGAGAACACATGTTTTGTCAATTGGAACAAGTTCAATTTGCGTACGAGACATGTACTTTGGCGGAGAAAACACGTGTTCTCGACTAGAAAACACGTGTTACGTGACCCCGAGAACACGTGTTTTGTTAATGAGAACACATGTTTTTTTAATAGGAACACATTTTCGATAGCGGAGAAGACATGTTACGCGATTGAGAACACATGTTTTGTTTATTAAGATCTCATGTTTTTTTGTGTGCGGTATCGCTGATCAATGGAGTACTGTTAGATCCATGTCACAGGGAAAAACCTTGGTAGTATGTTAGCGTACTCGGTGTACAAGGATGTTTTTATATTTGGTGCGAGAGGAAAGTCTGGATGAAAGACTTGTGATGGTTGATCCCCATAAGGCAATTGTTGAATGCGAGTGTAGATTGTTTGAAATCCTAGGTTTGCACTTGTCGACATTGTCTTAGAGTTATGGAACTCCTAGGATCTTGTGGCGGCTACACAAACTGAGAGGGTTGCCGACACACTACATTATGAATAGGTGGACAAAAAATGTGAAGAATGGTGTCGAGTTTAGTATGTCCCGATAGTGGTAGGAAAGCACCCACTTTGAATATAGCGAAACGCTACCAACAAATGTGTGGAAAGATGGTTATCTTTGGTAACAACTAGTATGTGGGAGCGATGTTGCTTATGACTTTGTGGATCGGTCATTTGATGAATTGTGCAAGCGTGTCAATTTCTTTGCTCGGAGATCTTTGGATCTACATGTCCAAATACAATTCCCAGTAACATTAAACTAAATTTTTTCTCCTAATATGGGCGAACTCTAACAACTCAGTCCTTTTGGGTATTTTTTATTGCAGATTTTACTCAAACAATGCACGAAAGTGGAGTTCAACCTTCGAGGATAGAGTTGAAAAAAGCGAGGCGGACCCCAGAATAGATCGAGGAAGAGATTAAAGCGAGTTGTAGAGATCAAAAGGCAAATGGCACGGGCTAAGCATGTTAAGCAAAGGCAAGCTGGAAGAAACCACGAGACTAGCACTTTAATATTGTATGGTAAACACATATTGTGGGTTTATGAAAAAGAAATGTGGTGTATTGCAAACAAATGTTTTGTTACATACTTTCCAATTTAGGGGAACACATGGTTTTGGATACTAGAACACGTGTTTTATTATCTGAGAACACGTGTTTTTGGATACAGAACACGTGTTTTTGACTCTTGACCACTGTTTTTTGTCGGCGAACACATGGTTTTGAATAAAAAAACAAATGTTTTTGGATACTGAGAACACATGTTTTTGGCTAACATAATTAAATTATACACAAAAAACAAAACAAATGTTATTAATCACCTATAACTATTATGTTCAACATCAAAATCCTAACCGAACCAGTTACATTTCACGAAATATCAATTCATTTCCGGCTGTTAGCCTTGTAGCTTAGGGACTTTTCCAAAACCTCTGCTGAAATTTTGTTAAGTGGGTGACCCAAAATGCGAGCCACCGACTTTTTCCTCAAAGCAATCATATGTGGCGTGATGGTCCACGAGAGGAAAAAAATCTTTGAGGAATGTGGCCCACTGATGCTCCATCGCATTGCACACACAAATCCGCGGCGGTTTTTGTCCTCCGCGAGTGGATGGGCACTCGGCCGTGTACGATTTTAAATCCTTTGAAGCTTAACCTAGGCTTTAATTTTGTCCTCGGCCGAGGCCCCCATTTCAGCTAAGGCGACTTGAGCGAGAGGAATGTACTTGGCCGCTTATGCAGCGTCGTCGGCGACCAAACTATTTAGAATATACATTTCTTTAGATTTGACATTAACCACGTATACCCGAAGTGGCTGCAGTAAGCGATCGGGAGGAAGAAGCTGTTTGGGAAAGAACATGTCGATAAGAGCGTTTTTTACGGGAAAAACACATGTTTATTGAATATAACATTTGTTTTTGACAAGAGAACACATGTTTTTTCCCCTAAAAACACGTGTTCTCTTAAAAAAAAACGCATGTTCTTAAGCATAGAACATGTGTTTTTGATAAGAGAACACGTGTTTCAAGAAAAAAAACATGTGTTCTCTTATCAAAAACAAATGTTCTCTGTTTAAGATAAAGTGTTCTTACCAATTCAACACTTTGGCGGATTCAGTGTCTTGTTCCTTTGGCGAGATAATCAATCACCTAAAGCACTTGTTCTTCAACGAAATTGGCCATATCTTGCACTTTCGGTAAAGTCCGACTGCCAATTTTCCTTCCCATATCCCTGCTGACGAGAACTCTACAAGCGACATATACATACTGAGCACTCATTATCAATCATTTCGTTTGTTCACGACCACAAATATATACTAAGAACCCATACGTACTGAGTTAGAAATGTTGTGAACCAAAATTTCTTCATTTGCCCATTCGTAGCTTCAATTTCTTCAACATTTAGGATATGGGCAAATGTATTAATGACATCATCAACAAGTTACGCCCCGAGGCATACAAGTCACCAAATCCTTCATCATGATACTCATGAGGCATTATCAAACATTATAAGATCGCTGAAATTTTAAAAAAAAAGATGTTCAAGTCACAGAACACGTGTTTCAAGGAAAAAAACATGTGTTCTCGATAAAAAACACATGTTCTTAAACATAGAACATGTGTTTTTGATAATAGAACACGTGTTTTTAGGGAAAAAACACGTGTTCTATTATCAAAAACACATGTTCTCGGTTTAAGATAATGTGTTAACTTAACAAATATCACATATCTAAGAATGTTAAAGTAACTTACGGATCTTCCCCATTCCAAGCATAATCAACCCGAGGGCAATCTCGTTCTCAGGCAAAGAAGCATCATCTTTATTTTGCGTAGTGAAAGGAGAATTGAGTATTGCCACTATTGGGCATGGCTGGCCTCTTGCCCTTGACAAGCGAGGATTGCAGTAACAACTGATTTGCTGCCAGCAGCCGTCTTTATGGGAACAAACTCGGTGGGGGTCTTTTCACTTTCTTTGAGATGTTCAGGATTTTGGGTAGGGGTTTCCAAATTATGCGTCACAAAGTCCCCCTGCCCAACATCTTCGTTCACCCCACTCCTCATAAGCTCGGCTGGTGTCTCTTGAATGTTTTCTTCAAGATTTGGGGCAAGGGTTTCCAAATCTTGCATGACGACGTCCCCCGCCCTTATGACTTCATTCTCCCCACTCATCACACTCTGGGCTGGTGTCACTTCAATTTCTTGTTCAAGATTTGGGACTGGGGTTTCCAAATTTTGCATCGCGAAGTCCCCCTCTCCAAAATCTTCAATCACAACACTCATCACAATCTGCCCTGGTGTCTCTTCAATGTGATCTTCAAAATTTGGGGCTGGGGTTTCCAAATCTAGCATCACGGAGTCCCCTGGCCCCAAATCAGACTTCTCTCCTTCCTCCTAATTCAGTAAATACAAAGTGTCATAATAGAACATGTGTTCATACTAAAGAACATGTGTTACGAATCAAAGAACATGTATTACGAGATTCAAAAACACGTGTTCGAATACAAGAACAAGTGTTCGAGGAGTAAGAACACATGTTCTTGTATTTGAAGCATTGTGGTAAAATGTTAAACGCATATTCTTCTTAAATAACAAATAATGTATGTGCTTACATCATTATAAAAAGGCGAGTACCTCGAAATAACAGCGATCGGTCCGTTTCAGAGCAATAAATTTGGCAATGTCGGTCTCTTCATCAGTGAAAGATGACTCAATTACAATTTCTGCCTCAGCCCCCCTTCTTCCGTTTCCCCTTCCACTTCAGCAACTCCACATTCATTTCTTTCCCAGACATTATCAACCTGCTCATCATCGCTTACCTAAAACCTTCTCCTCTTGTGGGGTAGTCTACGCCTCTTCACAATCTCAGGCCACTGCCCAAGCGGCGCACTATCCTCCGATTCCTCCAAACAAATCCTCCTTAACATAACCCCTCAACTTGCTAATTTCTTGGTTTATTTCAACCAACAAACTTCTCCCTAAAAGGCAATTTCTTTGTTCGAGCCTCCTTCTTTCATTCACAAGTTCCCTTAACTTTTGTTTTTCCTTCTCTCGTCATCACTTGCCGGAAGCGGCGCCTCCGCCGCATTATCGAAATTGCCCTCAGGGAAAAGAATCTCGAACATACTTTTCATGTTTTCATAATCCCAAAGAGCACAAGCTGATTGCATCTACCCTGCACATTATTTCCGAGTAAGGAAATCCAAAGTATGCACTGAAAATAATAAACTAAATTGTAAATAATAACAGAACACATGTTCTATGCATCATAAAACATGTAATATTCATAAGAACATTTTTTTTAAAAAAAAACCCACGTGTTTTACGGAAAAAAACATGTGTTCTCTTTTCGAAAAACACATGTTCTAGTTTAAGAACATGTGTTCGGATACAAGAACACATGTTCTATGCGAGAAAAAACACATGTTCTCTGTTTAAGAACATGTGTTGAGAACATGTGTTTTTGATAAGAGAACATGTGTTTTACGGAAAAAACAGGTGTTCTCTTATCAAAAACACATGTTCTCTGTTTAAGAACATGTGTTCTTGATTAGAGAACACATGTTTTTTCCAGTAAAACACATGTTCTCTTATCAAAAAACACATGTTCTCTGTTTAATAACATGTGTAAACAAATGAATTATGAAACTTACCGTTAGAAAGTGCATGTCTGCTAGGAATCAGATAAGTTAGTTGCGTTAGACCCACTGACCTTCGGATGGCAACAAGCAAGTGACGAGTGGACAAAATTAACAATAAATTCTCCCGGTTGTAGTCTTTGAAATTTTTTAAAAAAGCATTGCATATCTAATGCTAACCATTTCTACTGTTGTTGGCAATGAAAAGTCGACTCAAAATGTACGAGTGCATAAAAACGTGCCCATCTCGCGGGGGCTCATATGTGCTTCAAATCTAATTAAACTATATACTATGTCCTCATCTACGTATCCACTTATTGGATATACCTATCCCCAAAAACTTCTCAGCAAACTTCTTAACCTTTTCTATGGGAAACATTTTTTCAAGTTCTTTATGCTCCGGTACAGGTTTAAGCCCCATAGGCACTCCATAGACCCTGTGCACGTCTTCTCCAGTAATTGTTAATGCATGCCCTCTCAAGCTCGATGCATCTTTCGGATGCATCATAGTGCTTAATGGCATATTTCAGCCATTCTTCATGTACTCCAGACAGTTTAATCTGCGTAAACCCTAAAATACCGGCATCCTTCAGCACAGTGAGTATTGGTTTATTCACTGCTCCATTTCCCAGCACTATTTGATTTAAACCTATGATATTCTCTGTAGAACAGAGAAATTCCCACTTTTGTTTCTTTCTTGAATCATGGGATGTCGATGCTAGAGTTGTCATCTTTTTGAAACTTTTGTAGAGAAGCGGAAGAAACAAGATGAATTTTTTTTTCCAACACGGAATCACGCGTTCTTGCGCGGAGAATACGTGTTCTTGCTTGCGAGTGAAAAAAAATTATTGATGAAAAAAAATTGTGAAGGAAGGAAGAAGAAGAAGAAGAAGGTGAAAAGGCCCTTTTTGCCTTTTCAGTCGTTTTTGCCTTTTTCATACGTGTTTTTTGCCTTTTCGCGCCTCGGGACCCCCAAAGCGACGTGACATTTGCGTGCTCGGTTTTTTTTTCCCTTTTGAAATTACATTTGTACCCTTTTAACCATTTTTTTTAAATGCCAGTAGTCGATTCCTTTGAAAGCCGATCCAACGGCCATCCGAGTCGCCCGCACGTCATGGAATTTCCGGGGGTTCCGCACGAGAACCGGGATCGTCTATCAAGGGAACACTGAACACTTAATCGAATATACTTTTTCAGATCATAAAAATAACGGAATAATTTAAAATTTATTATATCATCAATACTTATAAAAAATTACATAGATTTGTGTTCAACTTAATAAAGATTCACTATACTATTACATCATCATATCATCATTGGGTCTACTTACCGTAATCCCCTTCCCAAGAATCATAATCAGCATCATCTACAAAACATAAGAAGGTAAAAGGATGAGTTACTGAACTAGTCCAGTAAGAATCGATTGTCCTGGGATGAAGGACCAAATGCGACACCAAAACGCTCCATGTTTCCCAAAACATATGAAAATACATATTGATTTGACATAACATGTAAACATCTTTAAAACACTTGTAAAGTACTTGAAAATATAACATGAGAGTTCAGAATAATAACCACTTGAACGAGACAAAAATCAGAACAATATAAGTATAAATGGAAAATCTCGGGTATTAGACATATGACCTCGGTCGACCGAAGGGTCGTCCGAGATCAAAACAGAAACTTTGACAAAAAAGTCCGGACGATAGAAATGGTAAGTCGGTCGACCGCAAGAGCTCCGGTCGACAGAGTTTTCAACGCGACCGACCGCAATCCATAGCCAGTTGTCCGCAATCAGCCCTAGTAGTTTGGTCTGGGCGACTTGTATCTGATTCGGTCAGCCGAACCAGTCGAACCGAATTCAGAACAGTCATTTTTTAAACTTAATTTGTGAAGGAAAATCCATTTTTTGCACTTTCAGAATTCTCAACCCAAAACACTTATTTTTGACTAACTTTGACACATAAAAACAATATCAAAATATACCTTATCCAATTGATCGCATACATATCAGAAATCGTGCTCCGAGCACCTTAAACATATCATATCATAACTCGTAGCCTTCCAACACATAATAATCCGACAGATGAGTATCAATACAACAAATAATTCTACAACCGAGATCAATCATTTGGAAATAACACTAACCAACTGTTAACAACCCAAACTTTATAGCCGCTTAGGAGGCCTTCGTATTCATATCATATTGTAACTAGTAAGGCACTGTAAAGGCTATTTAAGGATATACACATGTTATGTCATCGTTTCTCCTCGTGAACTCCACAACATTGTTAACAACCATAACATTTTAATCTCGCAAGGGTCCGGGCCTCGTGGAGGGACAAACAGCGCTCTCGGACACTTACACATATCAAATTCGGAATATATCCTAGAATAAAGTCATCAACAAACAAGAGGTCTAAATTGCGAATATGCACATGCTGACTCTCATGGAATGCATCCAACAATTATACAACACATGCAATTATACTTCGGTTCTTCGTCCAACTTTGATGCAATAAAACATGAGAAATATTTCATACAATTCATAACTTGATAAAAGACCAGTTCATGAGTTTTAGTACTGAAAAACAAGAACGAATAATCCTTACCTTGAACACTTAATCAGAAAATCAAAGGAACAACGGAAAGTAGAAATTCTAGTTTTCAGGGACAACTTATGAGGACAATTACTCTTAATTGGACCATTGAAATCTAATCTTCACCGTTCACAATGTAGTTCTTGAAGTCCTTAAACTTTAGCAACAATCATGGAGTCGATCAGGCTTCAATTAACTATGTCAATTGGCTGTTTTTCTAGGAACACACGATTTTTCAGATTTCAGAATTCTTTATTAACGTCTCTTTTTCTTCCTCCATTCTCTTCTCCCTTTATCTTATAGTTTCTCCCTGCACTAACTACCCCAACTAACATCATTTCACAAACATCACATCTCCCCATAACTACTTATATGTTCACTTAAGCCCCCCAAACTTCCCAAACACAACAAAGCACCCCTTAAAAAATAGGTACATAACATATAACACATGTAAAATCAATTATGCACATATGATTCAATTATTATCATGCGATTACTAATGTCAAAAGGTCATGGGTATCACATCCTCCCCCCTTATGAAAGTTTCGTCCCCGAAACTTACTTACCTTGCTCTTGGAATAGGTGAGGGTATTTTTGTCTTGCTTCTTCTTCCAGTTTCCATACAACTTCCCTTTCAGTGTGATGTGACCATTGTACTTTCACATACGTTATTGTCCTTCTCAACATTTGTTCCTTTCGGTCTACAATACGAACCGGTACCTCTTGATATGATAGGTCTTCTTGAAGTTTCAAAGGTTCCGCCTCTAAAGTATGACTTGGATCCGGAATGTACTTCCTTACACTACTAGAAATATAGCTTGTTGCGACGAGACTTTTTGCGTCGGGCGTTTACTGTTACAAATAACTGTCATTTGTGTAAAAAATGATACACCAACGCAAATAACGGTACGACGTCGTTTCGTGATATGCATTTACTGACCTCTAATTACTATTTGTGTCGACGAAATTAATTCGTCGTGAAAAGGGGATTATATGCGATGGGCTTCAGTCGACGCAAGAAGTTTCGCCACAAATAATCAAAATTTGCGATGGGATTCTCCCGTCACATACGAAGTTGATGCAAATGACCATATTTGCGATGGGCTTCGTTCGATGCAAAAGGTTTCGCCCTCAAATAACCAAAAAATTGCAATGGAATTCTCCCCGTCACATAGAAAGTTGATGCAAACGATCAAAATTTTATTATTAATTTTGGTGGTAGATTTTCTCATCGCATCCCCTAAAATAATTATTTTAAAAAAAATATTTACTCCAAATACGCGACTCCTAATTTAAATTTACGGGCCACATTCTCTTTTAATTTTCTTTTGAAATAATTATCTTCGTCCCCAAACAAATATGAGTGCTATAAATATAGAGTTAAACGAGAGCGGATTTTATATGCAGATAAAATAAAGTACTAGTGTAAAAATGGAATTTTTCTAACTTTTTTCATAAAATCCTAGCCCACACTGGAACCCCCCCCAACTCCCCTTTTTTCTGTTATATTCCGGATCCCTAATCCCTAATCCCAACCCCAAGTTTCATCGTCTTCTTTATTTTTTATTTTCTCTCGACTTCGTCTTCTCCGTTTGCGGTCGCCGTCGATGGCATCCACCACTCCCCAAGGTAATCTCATATATTCTATTATTTACTATTCTTATTTTTATCTTTTACAACCCTTCTGTTAGAATTTCAAAATTTAATCAAATTCTTTTGTTAAAATTGCAAAACCCCCCAATTTAATCAATTTCTTTTGCTATTAAAATTTTACCCAATTCATCTTCGTTATTTAAATTATCAATTTCTCAAAATTTCCTTAATTTCTAAAATTCAGATTTATTTATATATTTTCTTCTTTTTCTGTTTCACGCTCCGGTCGTCGCCTGTCTCTTTGTCACCGCCGCTGCCTTTTCTTTGTCGGTAAGTCTCTCTCTCTCTCTCTCTCTCTCTCTAATCCCATCTCCAATCCCCCTCTTTTCTTTTTTCCATTTAATATGTTTATTAAATTGGTTAAATACTTAATTTATTATTATTTCTTTTATTATTTCCAAACCACCACCTCTCTGATTCAAAATATTTTATGTTCCTTTTTTCTTTTAATGTTATTATTGTAGATGTTATTATTTTTAGATACTGCTACTGCTATTATTACTATTCTTGTTGTAGTCTGAGATTATTGCTACTGTTTTTTATTGGTGTTAGTTTCTTATTGATTTCCGGATTATTGCTCCTCTAAAATTCTACTCATTTATACTATTTTGGATAGAAGACTTTGAGTTTAGATGATTTACTTTTGTTTTGTAGCAATATCAATAGTACTTTCTGGTTATTTTAGTTGGTTGTTGTTTGTGATAACTAGTTTAAGCATCAAATATATTTTCCCTTGACTTTTCACTGTTATTATTATTATTACTACTTATTAATATTTTTAATAATTTCCTTAATTTCAATCCCCTTTTACAGGATTGGGTCAAGAATTCAAAACAATAATTCCTCTGGTCACCCGTCTTAAACCGGCAAAAGTCCCGGTCAAGATTTCTCACCTTTGGGGCGAGAGCACAGTGTTCCCATGAATTCCGCTTTCCAAAATTTGCACGCAATAGCAGTCTCGTGAGGAAGTATCGCTCCAAATTTCAAGAGCCAAATTGTATAAAGGGATCAATATCAAGGTAATCATTATTTGACAAAAATATCTTGATACTTATATAATATATAGAAGTGAGTATTGTTGTTGCTGTGAGTGCAGAGGATGGAAAAGAAGCAGCAGCAGTGAAAAGCAGTTGTGTGTTTGTGCATTAGATTTGAAGAGCAATTTGTATGTATGAACTATGTCATATTTTTGTGAAGTGGAAGAAAGAAGAAAGCATGAGCTAGTATGTATCTAGATGTATGTGTGTCCTGCTTTACTCGGAAAAATAGAAGATTAGTTGTCTTGCCTTTCTTTCTTTGATGATTGATGATGATGTTATTTTGAGATGATGAAGTTGTGGAGGAGGTATTTTGCAGAGGGAGTTATGGTGTAGAGAAAGGGAGAAAATGAGGGAGAGACCTTCTATTTTAAGAAAGTGATATGTTAGGTATAGATGGGGCCCTTATTTGCAATTTCATTATTAGTAAGGATTAAAGCGTAATTTATAAAACATTTCTTGGTGATCAAGTATTTCTTTTCTTTTTCTTTTTTTTAATAAAATTACTATTATACCCTTGTCTTCAAATAAAACTACTAATATATTGTTTGGACTATTTCAACCCCCGAAATTACTAGTGTCGGTTTTAGTATACTATTTTTTTTAGATATTACAACATTTGCGATGGTTAAAAAATTATTTTCAATAGATTGTGCCATCGCGAAAAAAAATAATAAATATAATATTATTATAATATTTACGATCGTGAAAAACTATTTTCGACGAGATATAAGATGTCGCATTATATGTTTTTGTGTTAGTAATTGCGTCGGAAATTATATCCGATGCAAAAACTAGTCGCTTTTTGCTAAGTTTTTACGCCGAGAAATAAGTGTCGTAATTAGGAAAATTCCCGCTGAAAAAACTAATTGCGTCGGGCGCTTCCCGTCAGTAAAGTTTTTGCGTCGCCTTCCCATGCGACCCATCAATTGCCGTCATATAACCGACGTAAAAATGTTTTCGCGTCTGTAAAGGTACTTTTTGTGGCAGGCGTTGCCTGACGCAAAAAGTGATTTTTTTAGTAGTGTTAGTTGTGATAAATGGAAGACGTTGTATAGTCTTGACGAGGTTGGCTGTTATGCTAACCGATGACCTAATTCATCAATGTTTTCCATAATTTCATACGACCCCACATACCTTGGGCTTAACTTACCACTCTTACCAAACCTCATCACTCTCTTTGTCGGTGAAACCTTCAAGTATACTTGATCCACTGCCTGAAGCTCCATAGGTCTTCTTTTACTTTCTGCCCAGTTTTATGTTCGTCTTGTGCATCATTTATTCTTTCCCGGATAAGCGATATATTTTCCGTTGTTACTTGCCCAAGTTATGGCCCTATCACTGTCTTCTCACCAATGTCGTCCCAAAATATCGGTGATCTACATCGCCTTCCATAAAGTGCCTCGTATGGTGTTATACCGATACTTGCTTGGTGGCTATTGTTGTATGAAAACTCCACCAAGGTCAAGTGATCTACCCAACTGCCCTTGAAGTATAAGACACAAGTTCTTAACATATCCTCCATTGTATGAATAGTCATTTCTAATTGTCCATAGTTTGTGGGTGGTAGACGATACTAAGAGACAACTTAGTTTCCATTGCTCCATTGAAACTTCTCTAAAAGCGAAACACAAATCGTGAATCCCTATCTGAAACTATGCTTACCGGTACACCATGAAGTCTAACGATTTCGTTCATATACATCTGAACTAAAGCATCCATCGGTGATGTAATCTTCATAGGTAGGAAATGTGTTGACTTGGTTAATCTATCCACTATAACCCATATTGTATTTTTCTCGGTCTTGTCTCACGGTAATCCAACCATGAAGTCCATTGTGATATGCTTCCATTTCCAAATCGGAGTTTCCAAAAATCCGGTGGGTCTTTGTGTTCCGTCTTGACTTGTTGACATATCAAACACTTGGCCACAAATTCTGAAATTTTCCGCTTCATACATTTCCACCAGAAATTACTTTTCAAGTCCTTGTACATCTTCGAAGCCCCTGGGTGTACTAATAATCTGGAGGTGTGCCTCTTGTAGAATTTTTCGTTTTCAGCTCCACATTTGTTGGTACACATAATCTGCCCCAGAACCGTAAACTACCATCTTCATGTATTTGAAAATATGTTTCTTCACTTGACTGTGCTATTGATCATTTTTTCACTAATTATGAATCCGACGAATGAGATTTCTTGATGCGAACAAGTAATGTTGGCTCAGCTACAAATGCTATCAAGACATTATTGGTATCTTTAACAACCTCAATATTCAAAATTTCAAATTATTAGATAAGCTTCGTTGTCTGTGATCATGGTTTCCATTTTACCCGAAGCCTTCCTACTCAAAGCATCTGCTACCCGATTAGCTTTAACCGGGTGGTAGCTAATTGTTAAGTGGCAGTTGTAAGCAGGAGAGGGCAATGGTCAGATTTTATATCCGGAAGATTTCTAACGGATGCTTCTGAAAATATATCTAACCATTCTGCAGTAGCCAAGCATCTATCTAACTTTTCCATGATAAAAAATAAAAAAAAATCGTCTACTTTTATTATTCCATGTAAAGGGTTGCCCTTTAAATCCTAAGTCGATCATTTGACAGTCGTTTAGAACTGAAACAAATTCATTTATGCGTGACATACTAATCGGTTTCCCTCCAAATTTCTCAGATGCACTAATTATCTCATTGAAGTCCCCTGATAGGAGCCATGCGTGTTTGTTAAACTTAGAAATATGTCTTAAATTTTCTAAAAGTTTTCTTTTTTTACTTAATAGGCAACTAGAATAAATAGTGGAAACTAAAAATGTGGTCTGAGGAAATCTTACAGAGACCAACAGGTCGAATTTCCTGAGCACTATTTGCTGTCACAGTGACCTCAATGTTAGGGTTCCAGATTACAACAACCCACCAGCTTGTCCCACCGTCTCTACACAGTCACAGTCCGTGTAATTCATGTCTTGCATTAATTGTTCAACTGCATTACTAGTTAGTTTGATCTCTGTAAGTAAATTAAACAAGGACAGTGGAATGAGATTAAGTCTCTAAGAACTCCCTGAAAACCCGGAATGTTGGCTCCCCTGCAATTCCAGACTAGTGCAATCATTTGGAAATTCATTGTCAAAGGTTCCTCAATGCTGTGAGAATGTATAATCCTCCTTGTCACATTTAGACTGTTATCCAGTACATTGCTGACGTGGGTTCTACTTGTTGGGACCAGAACGATTGCATAATTCATGTCCATTGTGTGGAAATCTAGTATTCTTGTCCCCAATGAGAATTTTGTTACCATGGGATGAAAGGAGAGTAGATAAAATTCCGTCACTGAGTTTTGTAAGACTTTGAGCAGAGGATTTTCCCGTACGCTTAAAAATTCCAAGAATCTCTCTTGACTGTTTATCTCTTCCATTATGTCCTCCGGTAGTAGGTTTTCTAGGTCGGTTTGATTTAAGGATTGAGGAAAATTGTTGGTGCGTGCTGGGCTCGTGTTCTCTTGATTTTTCCAGGGGAATTGCAGTCTCCGTTGCTATTGAGGAATTGGGATTCAAGACTTGTGGGAATATAGGGAGTTGTAGTGGTGTTTGGGTGGAGTGGGTAAAGTAAGGGATGTGGATTGGGATTCCCTGGTAGATTAGGTTTTGAATCGGTTCCCATGGATTCCGAAATAGTGAAGGTTGAACAAACCATGGATATTCCCGGAGACTCTGGAGGCTTGTTTGAACTCTTGCTGTTATAAGATTGCTCAAGAATCTCAAATCTTCTATTCTGTAGCTCTGGGTATGATTCTGAGATTCTACATTCAATACCAGAAAGTGACCTCTCAAGCCCCATTCCAGCCAAGAGACTGGGTTGGGTTCTGGTATGGGTCCGAATTTTGTGTTGTGTTTGGGCTCGTTTGAGTTGGGTCATTTTCTTGGGATGTTTGGGCCACTACAGTTGGTATTAAGTTCTGTCTGGTTACAATAATTGGTTGTTGGGTCGGTTGGACATGTTTTGTAATTGGGTCAACCAATTCTGGTAAGGGGATTTTGGCATGGATAGTGGTATTATTGCTTGAACCGGGATGACTAAACAGATTCTGGGTATGGGGTAGAAATCTATCTGGTTGCGCAGCTATTGCTGCAAGTTTGGATGGTTGTTTGGTTATGATTATGTTAGGTTTTTAAATCATTTGTCATTCTCCTTGTTATTTCCAGCTATGTTTGATGGTTGGCTTGCCGGCGACGGCGGTGTGGAGACTGGTAAGTGTTTTTTAGCATACTCTCTTGTTTGAAATGATTTGGATTTTGTTTATAAAGGTTTTGAGTTTTCTGTGATTTTTCTAAGCACGAAAGTTTGAAATGGTGGAAGTGCAATAGATATATTATGTGAAAAGCTACTGAAACTTGGCGTAGTAAACAATGTGCTTTTAGAGTGTGAAGGTATATTGGGAATAGTCTTTTCGATTTTCATATCTGAAACTAAATTTGGTTGGGCTGTTTGGGATAGCTCTTCATCATTGTGAATATAGGATGACGCAGGGTTAGGTGGTTGTTCATGTGTGCGTATAATCTCAGATTGAGTCAATGGGGATACAATTTTCTTCTTGTAAGTGTCCTTAATTTTATTGGATGATCTAACACAGCAATTTGAGGGAGGGAGTATTCCCGAAAGGGATTTTTGTTGTGTTGAGTTTCTATAATATAGGATGAATTGGCCGGTGGATTTAGAGGAATGTAATCATTCCCTAAAGATCTTGAGTAATCAAAACTTGAGTCGGTGGCTTTTTCTTTTGTCTTTTCCTGAGTTTCCAATTTCTCCAATGCCTCAAAACTGTTACTTTGATTATTTTTTACCTTTAGGCAACCAGATTTTCTTGCCAGCTAGCTTCTTGTGTGTTACTTCCTGAATGTTGGTGGCAGGATGATGATGATGGCTATTGAGAAAATGAATTTTACTTGTTTTTTTATTTTTTCCCACAACCATCCATGATGTACTGCTTCTGATTCTCCAGTTTCTGTTTCTTGGTGTCCTGAAGAAGTATTTGAATTTTTCATACTATTCTAATTTTTGTTTTCAGTGGATATAGATAGGGGACAATTTGAATTTTTATGGCCAATTCTTCCACATCGGAAAGCTTATTTGATTAATTCCCTCGTAAATCATTGTTTGGTTATGTTTACCAATAAAGACACTTGTAATGAGGGGATTATCTAAGCTAACTTGTAGACATAATCTTGCATATTGACCCCAGTAGTATATAAGGTGGTGGCATCAGTACGTAATAATGTGCCTAATTTATTACCTATTCTTGCCAAGATTTCTTGATCAAAGTATTCAGCAGGAAGCTCTAGTAATCTTGCACAAATTGCAGTATATGTGACATGGGAGTTTGAGGGTAAAAAACAAGTTTCCCATTGCCTAATTGCTATAAAATGTTGTCCTAAGATCCAGGGTCCCTGATGTAGTGCCTTCTTATAGTTTTCTTCTCGAGTGAATTTAATGAGGAAAAAATCCTTACCCAGGTCCATAAGTTTTAATTCTTTCGTTGGTTGCAATAGTTCCTGTAGTTTTTTCATAAGATATCTATAGCCCGTAGTTCGACCATCCTTGTCATTTCATGTAAATTCTTTCTTTATCAGCAGTAGAAAGAGGGATAAATTTTGGAACTTGATTTTGGTTAATAATTTTATCCGACATATCTTGATTATTGAAATTGATTACTTACCAATTATTTGGTTCACTAGAGGTTCTGGAACTGATAAGGGGGCTAAAATAGCCGAAATAGGTAGATTAGTGGGGGTGGGGCTTATATGAAAATCAGAATCATGAGTATCTTTAAGTTTTTTGTTACTCCTGATAAGGGAATCAATTTCCTCAGAAGAGGGAGAAGGATTATCTTGTCTACAGGGTAATAGGGGTGTTCAAGAAAAAATAAAACCGAACAATCCAAACCGATCCAAACCAATCCAAACCGAATTTTCGGTTTGAGCGGTGCATTGGACTGGTTTCGATTTGAGCTAAATTAAAACCGAATTTTTGGTTTGGTTTAAAAAAATTATAAACCAAACCGAATATATAATATATAATATAATATATATTAAAGGACTTTTTTGCAATAAAATATATTTTTCCTTAAAATGATTTATAGTATAATTGGTAACTTTTGTATCTCATTCTAGAATTTTCAAGTGCAAATTTTTCAAGTGTTAAACCAAGAGATTAAAAAGTCATCATTTGGTATGCAATTTTAGATTTATCAAAAGATTTTATTGTATTGCACTATTTTGAACTAATAATTATGTAATTTTTGTGTTTCTTTTTTTTGTAGGATGATTTTGAAGTAATTTGTTTAAAGTGCAAAGATCAAGACCAAGAATTTATATTTTATTATTTTGTTTTTTTTATTTTGTTTACCTTGAGAAAATAATAGGCATATTTTTTTTATAATATTTTTAGAAACTAACTAATTAAATAAAGTTTTCTTTAAACTTTATAATCAATATTTTTGTGGCTCGCAAAACCGAGCAACCAAACCAATCCAATCCAAACCAAACCAAACCGAATGCATCGGTTTGAGATTTTAAATGGTTTGGATTGGTTTTAAAATTTCCAAACCGAATATTTCGGTTTGGTTTGAAAAATATATAAAACCGAACCAAACCGAACCATGAACACCCCTACAGGGTAAGATGGAAGGGTTTGTTGGAAAAGGGGAAAAGGGGAAAATGGAGGCAATGTTAGGGAGGAGGAAGGATTTCACTGACTCTGTTAAAATTCGAAAGTTATCATGGGTGGTTATGAAGAAAATATACCAATTTTAATAAAGTAAACATTGATTTTGTAATAAATAGAACTTTGACATTAAATTTATTAGGACGAAGGAAGTAGCAATTTTAGGATGGCTAAAATAATTAATTTCAATAAGAGATAATTATTTTTAACCATTAAATAGAAAATTATCAGTTAAAATGCATTAACATTGAGCCGAAGAATACATCCATCAAAATACTATAACCAGATCCTAAAAGTACATGGTGTTTTTTTTGGGCTTTGCATGGGCCTGGCCCATTATTTTCATTTCAGTCATGGCATGCCACCCGAAAGAGGAGGACAAACATTTTTGTCCAGAACGGAAGTCCCACTTCCGTCCCGGGTCCATAACGGAAGTGGGAGTTCCGTCCTGGATGACGTGGCAGGTTATTCCCACGCGCAGTGCCACGGGTCCAGGACGGAAGTGGTACTTCCGTTATGAAACCAGGACGGAAGTGGGACTTCCGTTATGGTCCTGACAAAAAATACCCTACGAAAACCCTAACTTTTGTCCGTGACTTTGAGGACGGAATTCCCACTTCCGTCCTCAACTTCCAGCCAATTTGCAGCGTGTAGTCACTTCTCACTTTTGCTTTTTTGACCCAAAAAAAATTTCTCAACCGTTTTTGCAATTTCGTGCGCATTTATGACCGGTTTTCAGAGACTTGTCCAATTCGGGAGAAATTTTTACAATTTTCCACCACATCTATAAATACCCCTCCAAACCTCTCCACAACATACAACCTTCTCAAACCCTTAAAAACCCTATCCTCCGTAATACTAGTGTTGAAAATGAATAGCGAAATGGATCCCGGCCTGGAAGAGTATTTCAGACACCAATTTAGAATTGCGGTCGGAAATCAAACCGATGGAAAAATGGTAGTATTCTATTTAGTACTGAGTAATTTTTTCTAGTATGAAATTTGTTTAGCTATGTAACTCATCATTTTCGAATTGTAGCGTCTTCCATCGAAGTACACAAGTTGGTTGGAGCAAACTGGTCTCGGGTTAGCTAGTTGTGTCTACTTGAAGGATGACCATGGGAATCAATGGTGCGTGTATGTAACCAAAATAGATTACACATACTACCTAGACGGAGATTGCAACAATTTTTGCGTGACAACAATCTTCGGCCCACTAATAAAGTTCATTTTATACCATCTCCAATGAATGTATTAGATATTAATGTTAAGGGAGGGCCCGGGATAGGTTACCTGAAGGGCGAATTATCGTATCCCTCAGACGGGGCATTTTTCCGGCAGAGTTTTCGAATAGACATTTACAAAACATATTCGGGACTTTCCAAACCGGTACGTTAAGTAATATTAAAATGTTGTTTCCCGTGTACAGTGGATATGTCCGCATTACATGCAATGGCGTGTTAGAATGCAGCTTGGAATCCCAGAAGTACTACACATGCGCAATCTTCACGGTAACAAATTGACACTGCGAGTGACTAGAGATGAAGGCTTCGACTGTTACTATTTTTTGGGGTGGGATGAGTTTGTTGTGTTTTCTAGATTACATCGGGGTGACCATGTAAAAATTCATCCAGCCCCTTACGATATCCTTGATTACAAGGCCGGGAATGATGACTTTTTCGATTTATTACGCCAACTTTAATAATATGTAATTCAAATTGTAAGATGATATCGGATATTTAATGGAAAAAATCGAGCACATTCACAACAATTTTATAAATTCTAAACTATTACAATTTGGAGAATTTAAATACAATTACTGTGGAGGGGGTGGTTGCTGAAGATGTGCTAACATGGGGCAAGTCTTCCGGTTGTGACCGACTCGCTTACAGTGGCCGCACTTCTTTTCCCTTTGAGTGCCCCTGTTCTCTGTGTCCATAGGCATTTGGTATCTTTGCCTTCGAGGGCGACCCACCTGCGTAGCTTTCATGTTAGGAGGGTGATATGTCATATCAAAAGGGGGAGATCTCCAGTGAACGGGATCAGGTATAGGATATAAAATAGACTTGTAAGTATTCCTATACTGCTCAAGAGAATAGACAGGGTGGATATATCGAGAAGCATCCTGCATTATCGATTTGGACACGGCAATGACATGGGAGCATGTAGATGAATAAGCAGCCCACTTATCACATGTACAATAACGAGCTGATAAGTTGACCGCGTATATTTTTCCACTTAGGCCCGGTCCTCTATGTCGGGACATGACCCTATAGATACCTTGGTCCATGTGGTGTCGGTTTACAACCAGAGTTGCTGCCTTTTGTTCGTACGCGAAATACTGCTCCCATATCCTCTTAGGGAAAGGCGTTTGACAACCATTTGCGTCTTGCCGGTGTTTGTCAAAATAATGTACAAGTTTAAAAAAAATCATCTCCACGAGCGCTTTCAAAGGCAGCGCTCTAGACTGCTTTAGAACGCTATTAAGCGCCTCTGACATATTTGTAGTCATGCAACCGAAACACATTCCCCCGTCGTATGCCAAAGTCCACAACTCTTTGGGTTGCTGCATTAACCAGTTAAACGCATCCTCATCTTTTTGTTTGATACGCTCTAGATAAAAATCCCACTTAACCTTTTTCGGTTGGCTTGCAGCAATCCACACATAATCTTTCAATTCATTGTTTTTTGCATGAGTGTGGAAATTGGACCTGTAATGCCTAAGGCAGTATCGGTGCACTGCCTTTGGGGGTTGCCATCCGGGGAGGGTTGCCACGGCACTAAGAATGCCGGCATGACGATCGCTGATAAGACAAACTTGAAGGTCTTTGACAACATGTTCCCTCAAGTGCCTAAGGAACCACGCCCAAGTCAAGATGATTCTGAATCGACCAACGTAAAAGCAAGGGGTAAAATTTGGTTGTTAGCATCCAAAGTGCTTGTAACCAGGAGAGTCCCTTTATAATTCCCCCTAAGGTGTGTCCCATCAACTGAAATTATGGGCCGGCACCACGGGTAACCGTCAACCAACGGTTTAAAAGTCCAGAACAATGACCTGAACACCTTGGGCCCATTATCGGTTTCTCGAGGGTGGTAGAGAAATTTGACTATCATACCCGGGTTTGAATCATTTAGTGCCCGGATATAATGCTGCAGTACCTGAAAAGTTGATTGCCAAGTACCAAAAAGTGTTTCTATAGCATTTCTGCGGGCATACCAAGCTTTTCTATAGGTACAAGTCAAATTCATATCAGTGGTACAAGCAGCCCTAATCAATTTAACAGATATTTCAGGATCAGCCTGAACAAGGTGTAGAATTTTTACCCCGATGTAGCTGAGGACATGTTGCGTTTTTTGTTCTGGTCCATCAAGCAGTAGTGGGCCTGGTTAAGCTTGGTAATCTTCCACATTCCATCCACCCTGCTATGATTTACGTGAACGTACCAACTGCATCGGGCATTTTCGGTTGAATTTCTACACACCCCGCTGAACCATTGTTTGTTGCTCTTCTCTCTTTTCCATTCCCTTAATGCCACCTTGTCATGCCACACGTTCACTGCCAACATTGCCTCGCGTTTATCCTTGAATTGCATCCCCAAGCATATTTTGGGAATATTGGGATTCCATGTTTTCATTTTTTCTCCCCCGTATGTGATTTCAGGTACAGGTTCCATGGAACCCATATCATTCCAACAGGCAAAATTAGCATAGTTACCGTACGATGGCAAATTCCATTCTGGAATGGCCGGGCCGGAAGTAGAGGGTGTAGGTTCAGGCTCTTGTACCGCCTCTTCAGTCATTAGTCCACCGGTTTGTTGTTGGATTTCGGGGTTGTCATCTTCCGCTACCCCCTCAACGTCCTCCTGCACCACGTCGTCCTTGTGGTCTCCGGCACTATCGTCTGCGAGGTCGTCTTCCGTTTCCGGAACGCCGTCAATGTCTGATATTGGACCCAACGAATCCATGACCGAAGTATCGGTACAGGGTTCGTAAGTAGACGGTCGGGGCATATTTGGTAATGGATTTGGGTCCGAAAAGAATTGTTCTGGAACAAATTGTGGCTCCGGTACAAAGTGTGATGTCGGTATTACAAAGCTATCTGCATGTCTCTGCACAGGTTCGAATAGGGCACCAACATGAATCTCTTGGAGTTTGAAATCCGTTTGGATTCCCCACAAACTGTCTAAACCTTCTTCTTCGTTAAGGCTTACAACATCGTACGCCACCATGTTGAACGTCGGCATGAAGAATGGACGGATCATTATTAGCCGAACATTGACAGTAGAAAGCTCGACGCCTTTGCGGCGACATATTCTATTGCAAAGTTGCCTGAATGAAATCCTTTGTATAACTTCAAAACTTTTTTCGCTAGGCTCGGCGAAACGGGGGTAACCCCCATTTTCGTACACTATATTGTGGTCGAAATGTAAATACAATCTCATTGGACATTCTAGTGCCATTTTTTAGCAAAACAAAATAAGGGTTTAGGGAAAGATGAGGGTGTTTAGGACAAATTAATTGGGGAATGTTGATTGGGGTATGAAAAATGTATGGGAGGGTATTGGATTTTATAGAGACTTTTGCAGTAAATGGGCAAAGCCTCTGCCCGTTGAGAACGGAAGTGGGACTTCCGTTCTGACTCCAGGACGGAAGTCCGACTTCCGTTCTCCACCGGCCCATAGTTTTGCTTTTTGGCTGAATTTATTGGAACGGTTTCTTGCAGTTTCGTTCTAATTACTGACATATTTTAAGAGACTTGTCCAATTCAAAAACTTAAATTTTTTCCATACGTGTTCATATTATAATCATTATTTTTCAATGTTTTTTTAAAATATTGCTAATTTCGCAACTTTCAAAAATCAAATAACTGACAATTCCATTAAATTCATACAAATAAATTTACATCGAACATTTAAAAATACAAAGTCCCGGTTATTCAAACCCTGATTCTTTCGAAACTTATGGTCAATCATTTTCCAAGCACTATTGTTGCTGGACGATGCATCCGACATCGGGTATTCAAGGGGAGCCTCCACAGTTACCTCTTCAGGAGAAGTTGAACATTGTCCAGCTTTGTCCACAAATCCTCTTCCTTCGTACCAAAAAATATGGCAGAGAAGTATAAAGAAAAATTCGCCACTACTTCTGTACCGCTTAGCCCTTGGATTAGCCTAAATTAGAGTTATATAAAATAAACGTTTAGTTATGAAACTATACAGTTAATACAGCGTGCCTTAATTACATGCAACTTACCGCAACGTATTCCCCCACTGGGCCTCAGCACCGTCCAAGTTAACAACGTTCGTCCTTTCGTCGTACTTGAACCATGATTTGTGGGTGAGCGCTTCGAAATCCCAAAACCGCCTACGTAGTTTTGCTAGACCTGCGTCGATCATCGCAATTGTGAATTGTCCCCCGGTCACAGAATTAATTCCGTAAACAATTTCATTGTAGCAAGCAGACCAACGTTTTTCTCCAGGGTAACCCTGTAGACTGAAATCATAACAAATTTCTATTAAAACCTCCTCGTATTCAGCTGGCCATTCTCTAGTAAAATCAACATCCCTGAATTTGTTACGCATTTCTTTTTGCAAAAATTCGGGAAAGTTGGCCATTACGGAGGATAGGGTTTTTGTAAAATAAAAAAAATTTCAAAGCTAGTATTAAGGAGGATAGGGTTTTTATGGGTTTGAGAATGTTGTAGATTGTGGAGAGGTTTGGAGGGGTATTTATAGATGTGGTGGAAAATTGTAAAAATTTCTCCCGAATTGGACAAGTCTCTGAAAACCGGTCATAAATGCGCACGAAATTGCAAAAACGGTTGAGAAATTTTTTTTGGGTAAAAAAAAGCAAAAGTGAGAAGTGACTACACGCTGTAAATTGGCTGGAAGTTGAGGACGAAAGTGGGAATTCCGTCCTCAAAGTCACGGACAAAAGTTAGGGTTTTCGTAGGGTATTTTTTGTCAGGACCATAACGGAAGTCCCACTTCCGTCCTGGACCCGTGGCACTGCGCGTGGGAATAACCTGCCTCGTCATCCAGGACGGAACTCCCACTTCCGTTATGGACCCAGGACGGAAGTGGGACTTCCGTTCTGGACAAAAATGTTTGTCCTCCTCTTTCGGGTGGCATGCCATGACTGAAATGAAAATAATGGGCCAGGCCCATGCAAAGGCCGTTTTTTTCCCTTTTTTCCTGAAAGGAAATTCAAAATTAACTTTCAGCTTGGCCTAAAACAATTGTAGCTTTTTTGAAAGAGCCAACCCAATTATAGCAAACTTGGTCCATATACATTTTTTTATTCCTTTTAAGAGAAAGCCCAAATAAATTTATTTCGTTATGAAATACTGATATTGTAGAGAGTGAATAGTTTTATTTATTTATTATCGTCACGTATATATTTACCACCCCTTTGGGGCAAAAAATCCTCTATCCCCATTCGTGCATGTCCCCGTGTCCCCAACCAATCACAATTCACTATGTGTATATATAATTGAAACAAATATTTATATAGTAAATTCTGATTGGTTAGGGACACGGGGACATACACGGACGGGGACAGAGGATTTTCACTCCCCCTTTGGATAGAGTGCAAGAGAGAATTGGTTCTGAAACTAGCTACCAAGAAAATAAGGACGCGATCTTCCACACAACTAGTAAAAATGTTGACTTTTATTCTTTCCTATGGGTTCTTGATAGCGGTGTCTCTCATGACATTACTTGCGAGAAAACTAAATTGGAAAACTTGCAAAATCTGGTAATTCCAAACGCACTCCTTAACTGAGGCGCATTATTTATTATGCTTGGTGGATTATTTCTCTAGGTGTGTTTAGGGTTTATCTCCTAAGGAAAAAATTGAAACAAAAAAAGTCTTTATTAATTTTCACAACATGGTCTCCATACAGTTTCAAGGAGTTACCAAAAGAGTTAGGAGTGATAATGGAACCGAATTTTGCAAGTCTTAGAGATTATTTTTCCCGAAATCGGAATCCTTCACGAAACTTCTTGTGTCTGCACTCCTTAACAAAATGGGCAGGTAGAAAGGAAAAAATAGGCACATTCTAAATGCCGCACGTGCCGTTCGTTTTGAGGCCTATCTACCAATTTGAATTGTTTTTGGGAAAATGCGTTTTAACCGCGAAGTATCTTGTCTATCTGATTTTGGGCTAGGAACAGATTTTATCCTTTCACCCCAGGTAGGACAGACCCAGATCAGCCAAGGAGAGCCTAGTCCAAACGGCCCAAATACTAGCCCATCCGCTTCAGAGACATATCAAACCAGCCCAGCAACCACAAATATGAGATGCTGCCCCTCTGCGATTGCAAAGCTATGTCTCCTCCTCCTGAACCCCACCCAATTACCCATACAATTGGTAGATCTCTCAAGCTCCCATAACCTCGAACCCAACCATCCTTCCTCGAGAACCTAAAAGAATCACCACGTACTGTCATCAAACCTTTTGACAAATCTATACCAATTTCTCCATTAGAATACTCCATCTGAGTAATACAAGAAAAGCAAGCTACAAACCCACACCCACTTCTCACTTTCTTCCAACCGTTAGCCAGGGAGCTGGTGGAGAGCACAAAATTGAGGTTGGAGAGGACTGTGAAGGTAAGAGGAGAATGTGAAGTAGCGGTGTGTGTTTTTTTGTTTTTCTTTTCTTTTATAATTTATTTATTTTTTCTTATCAAGTGGAGGGTTTTGAGAGGTGAAAAGCAAAGATGCAAATTCTTGATATGGATTTACTTTTGATCTAAGTTCTTTATTTATTTATTTTTTTATGGTGAAGAAGAGGAAATGACTGTTGGGGAGAGCCGAGAGGAGAAGAGATGGCGATTGGGAGAGGAAGAAGTATCATTTGGTTTCTTCATCTTCCCCAAAACTTGAAGTCACCACCACCCTTATCTCCTCCGCTATGGACTTTCCTAGTTCAGTCATTTGAAATTTCAAATTCTTGAGACTTTTCTCCAATTGAGATTTATTTGAAGAAGAAATACTAATTGAATTTACACAATTGTACAGTCTTTCAAGACTCTTATAAAGCTGAGTTTCTCACAAAGAAGAAGCTCTTGTGTGCTGGAGAAGAAGTTCCACCACAATTGAACAAAATAGTCCAATAAATGTCTCTATAATCCTTTCTATAGAAAATTCACTTGTAGGGCCAAATATGTTGGTGGTGGTCCAATAAATGTCTCTATAATCTTTTCTATGGAAGACATGCAGGATGTCTGGCCACGTCAGCCAAAGATAGATTTGGCAAATCCATCAATGTTAAAAAAGTTTCTCCCACTATTTTGGATGCTATGTGGTTGGCCCATTATGCAATTGCATAATTTGTATGCTAGTTTAAGGTTAAACCCAAAAACTTTCCTACCTAAGATTAAAAATGACCCAATTACAGCTGAAATTCCCCCCAGCCTGACCGTACATTTTACTTCCAGGCAAGAAACTGTAGAAGAGGAACCATGGAACAAGGGAAATGAACCTTATTTGGACATATTTTTCGATGAACCTTATTTGGACCTTATTTTGGAAGACACTGAAAATCTAATGATTAACATTGCATTTGGATTGAGTTTGAGTTTGAGTTTAGATTTAGTCTGGTCTGGTCTCAAACTCAAACCCTAATCACCTTTGTATTGAGTCTCAATATGAGAACATGTCAAAGAAGAGATTCGAATATAACCCACAAGATTTGATCCAACCCGACTTGGATTAAGCACAAACAGACCCGATTGACAATCAGATGATATTTGTGTATCAAATAGTAGTGATAATAGATAGAATGGTAAGGTTCTATGCACTCCAAGAATGTCTAAATTTGTCAAGAGAATCTAATTTGAATTTGAATTGGGTGGGTTATTGGATTATGGGCTATTGAGTTGATCTATTTGAATTGATATTTCAAATACCCATATGTAATGGGTTGTAAATTTTAACCCATTTTGGGTTTGAGACTCAAACTCCCAAACCAAAATCAAAACCAAAATCTTGTCCAAGTACACTATAAGACTTCAATAATTTCGCTTGGTCACCAATTCAAAACCACCCAATTTAATTTCTTACCAATAGTGCGAAAACAAAAAAACCCTACAAAAACAATTGTGGGGAAAGATGATATTGTCATAAATTTGTCAAGATTCTCTTTTATTGGGTGAGAAATTTGGAAGTTATGATGTGAGTGTTGCAGTGGTGGTGGTAGTGGAGGAGAAGGGTGATGGGATGAAGATAGAGGGGAGGGGATATATTTAGAGATTTTTGGTTATTTTTAATTGAGTATTAATAGTTATATTTTTTAACAATTGGGTACCCAAGTATTTCTTGTGGAAAATATGTAATGCACGTGACTGGACAGATGGAGAAATGACAGAAAACTGGACGAAGATCCTCTAATGGCAGGTCGAAAAATACTAATTGGACCTTAAAAGTAAAAATAAAACGAAAGGGATCTTAAAAGCAATCTCAAAATACGAAAGAGACCAAATATGCTATTTTACCAAAAAATGAAAGAATTAGGTTATTAAGAGTGATTTGCCTCTATTTTACCCTCGTTAATTTTGCTCACAATTTCAATTGTTACAAAAATATCATCGTTGGAGGGGCGGTGGAATTAATTTTGAAAATAATTAATAATTGTAAAATTTAAACATCAGAAACAATAAGATAAGGGCAGTGCTTGAATAAAGTTTCTAATTACGGGACTAATTTTGCAAATTACTCAATTTTATTAAATAAAGTTATTAGCATGGGGCTGTGTAGAAACCTGAGCATAAAATTTTAGTTTTGCACTTATTTAAAATATGTTAAGGTTTTGAAATTTTATATTGGATTGAAATTCAATAAAAAAATTAAAAAAAAAAGGAAACGAAGGAATCTCATGTATACACAAGCCTGTGAAATTTTAATGGTCATAGAATTGTTCTTGGAAATTGCTTCAAGGTAGAGGAAGGAAATAACAAGGGCGTTCAATTTTGAATTGCATTGAATCGAAAAATATTAATTTTGGATTGAGTATAAATAGAAATTGACAGTATATTGGATTAATGTTTTTCAAACCAATCAATTCCATAACGAATATATGCATATATACAAGGGACGAATATAGAGGGGGTGAGGGTGGTAGTCGCCCTCGAAAATTTTAAAAATATTATTAGATATAGTAAATTTTATATGTAGTTCATAAATTTTTATCAAATTCGCCCCCAACATTTTTTTTATGCAGTTTTTATATGTAGTTCGGCATACTTTTGTAGTTTTCGCCTCCCAACACCAGATTTCAACTTCGTCCCTGCATATATAATAATTCTTGGTGATAAATAATATTTTTTTTTATTGTTTTTAATGGCTAAAATATTAATTACTTTAAACACTTTGTATTCTTATTTTCATAATTGACTGATTAATGTGTTGTTGTTTTGTATTTTTTAAATGTTTAAGCAAGTTTTTCTTGTACAACTGTATTATATTAATTAGTTCGCTCTAATCCCAATCAATTTAATCCGAAGCAAGCAGATTAGGCTTTTAAATGAAATGAATTGATTAAAATTTTAAAACCCAAAATTTTTGGTTTGGGAAAAAGTAAGGCGGTTGGGATTCCCATTGACGGCAAAAAAATCCTCTATCCCCGTGTGTGTCCTCAACCAATCACAATTCACCATGTGTATATATAATTTTAAAAAAATATTTATATAGTAAATTCTGATTGGTTGGGGACAGAATTAGGGATAGGAATGAGAACAGAGGATTTTCACCCCATTGACAATCAATGGGCAAAAAATCATCACTCCAACTTGTGTACTCATGCGTGTACCCACCACTAAACATTCGCTACGTGGACAGAGAAAATATATTTTCCTTACGGGTTCCACTATTTCTTTTAGGTTATAGATTTCTTAATTAAAAAATTGACACATATCAATTTTTTATTGATGGTACATACATTTGTATACAAGTTGGGGATAGAGGATTCTTAGCCCAATCAATGTGGCAATGTAATTACGATTTTTTATTCATATAATCTAAAATGACCGTTTAGGTAATAGCCCAGCGGTTTTCTTAAAAAAAAAAAAAAAAGGTAATAGCCCAGCGGTTAAATATCTGACTCGTAGTTAAAAGAGACTAGTGATCAAACCCTGACAACGTAAAAAAAAATTCTAAGAATAGAAAAATTTTAGGTGTGTAAATGTATATAATTAGGAATGTTATAAGAAGCGTGACAGAAGATCGGGCATCTCCTATTTCTTGCTCTTTAATATTGTTCAATTGCCCCAAAACAAGAGATCGACCATGCAGAAATTTAAAGCTAGAGATAGTACATTTATGACAAATTAAGAGAAAATTACTATTTGTAATATATATCTATTTACGCACCACCATTAGTAGCACCCATCTTTTTATTAGGTTATTTATAGCCCCATATTTTTACGGGCCACTATAAGTGTCCAATAAATGAATCCGGCAACGATTCAGGCCAAAATCGTCACACGTGCTGTTCACACGTGATATCCGTCAGGAATATTTTTGTCCATATTTTGGAGCGGATCAGGGCAACCCGTTCGTTTACCTCCCCGAATAACAAAATCAACCTCCATCATCATCCTCCTCACAATGGCAGTGAGGAAATTCATCTTCATTGGCTGACAAAAATTCAAGATTCAACAAAAACCCACAAATTCTCTAATAATTTTAAAGGTCAAATAAATCTAATACAAATCAAGAAAATGAAAAAGAGGTTGAATTTAAAGAGAAATCTTGAATCTTTATGCAAAGTTTGTCAAAAAAGTCTTCAAATCATTTCACCATTTTTATCACACTTGATTGAAACTTCAATAGGAGCCCACTATCCTAAATCCAAAACCCACCAAAGAAATCACAACTTGGATTAATTGGTTAATTACTTATGCAAATTGCAATAATAGTAAGAGCCCATCAATGTTCCCAAAAATAACCAATTAGTCAACCCCACCAAGAAAAACACTAAAATCCCACTTCTGCTCTTGCATATTCTTCTCTTTCTCTCCCTCTTTTTGATTATATATTTTTTCCTAATCAACTCTGAAGAACTCTACTGCACTATTGATTAGATTTCAAGTTGGGGATCTCCTAATAGTAATCCCAATACACCATCTGCGACAACGTAATATGTGCTCCGGCGGATCTGCGGCGGCGAATTTGAAATTGGAAACTTGGAGACAAAAGTTGCTGAGTGTTTTCTCATAAATACCCAACTTTTGCTGGTGTATTGGGTTTTGTAGATATATTTTGAGTATTTTGGTGGACAAAAGTTGGGTATTTATGAGGGTTACTTTGAACCCGTCATCAATTTTCTTGTGCTGGGTTGATGAAATTTCGGAACAGATCGGGGTTCTTTTAATCATTTACTGTCTATTGAAAACTTGGAGAATATTTCTATCTAAAAAAATCATGATTGGCCATGGTTGATTTTTGGGGATAATCTTCATGCTCTTGGCTGGTTCTTACTGAAGAAGAAGCAAATTCATTGCTTTGATCTGTTTCAGTTTCGTGTGTTTCTCACAATCTGTTCACGGGTCAAATATTTGGTTCTCGAGTCAACGGTTCGGGCGGGTCATTTTTAGGGTTTAAATGGAAGGGATGATGAAGATATGGGTTTGTGGGTGGTGACATTTGGATAAACAAAGGGTTGCCCCTAGATTCGCTCCAAAATATGGACAAAATACCCCCGACGGATATCACGTATGAACGACACGTGTGACGATTTTGGCCTGAATCGTCACCGAATTCACTAATTGGATATTTATAGTGGCCCGTAAAAGGATGGGGGCTATAAATAACCTAATAAAAAGATGCTGCTATTAATAGTGACACATAAATAGATATATATATTACAAGATATATATTACAAATAGCAGTTTTCTTTTCTAAATTATTATGACAGATTGAAATGGACCACAAATTTGTTGCTCAGATTTGTGTGATCTGAGCCAAAAAAAAGACATAAATTAAGAAAATCTGAGCAAAAAAAAGACATAAATTAAGAAAAATAAATGTCTCCATACAACCACAAAACATAATGTTTGTCCAAAAAAAATCCCCAAAACCAAAACCACAAAACACAAATGGAAATCTTTTTTTCTTCATGAAGAGCCAAAACAATCAAAGCCACGCATGCATAAAGAGCAACATAAACCATTGGTCCACGAATTTATCCAAATATACACGGATGCCATGTCAAAATTTGAATTCGGTCTAACTCAATCCTTTAAAAGGAAAAATTCTAATATAGGGCGGTACTTGTGGGACTGTCTCTATAATCATCTCACATAAATTGAGGAGGAGGACCTACTTTCCAGATAAGTTTCACTTCAACTCATTTGAGATGGTTGTGGAGCCAATACCACTAGGACCGCCTAATGTCAAAGTGACCCCTCAAAAGGTACGCCTAATGAAACACAAGATTGCCTAATTTTTTCGATCATGACACTTTCATTTCTTAGAAGCTCTGTCATTATTCATTGCAAGACTGAATGTGTTGTATCGGTTCCTCCAACGACCATGTTCTACATCAAAATTCCAATTACAATGGTTACAATTTTGGCCACTTATGCGTACAAACCATTCAATCAAATTTATAACGAAAATCAGGGCAATATCGAATAATGTTGAGGTCTAATACTAGTTATTAAAGTTAGACCCTTAATTTTTTTTTTTTAATGTATCGATTATTTGCACTTTTATAGGGATAAAATCGCTTTTCACAGTTGATGTCCCATGTACATGTCTAAACTACTCAAAATTTGCCACGCATATATGCCCTCTAATTCCAATCATTCATAAGTCATTATTTAAATTCACGTGCCAAATTTTAAGTGATTAGGACATGCATGAAAACACCAGTTGCGGGCAGACGAATTTTTAGCACTAATTTGAGAATTTCCAAGAGAAGAGAATAGATATTTTATGTTTTTTTGAGACTTTAGAAAAGGAATATATATTACTGTTTGCATCTTTTTTTTTTTTTTTTAAATACTGATATTTTAAAGTTAAAGAAAAATAAATGTTACCATACAACCACAAAACATAATGTTTGTCCCAAACAAAACCACAAAACATAAATGGAAATCTTTTTTTCTTCATGAAGAGCCAAAACAAACAAAGCCACACATGCATAAAGAGCAACATAAATCATTGGTCCACGAATTTATCCAAATATACACGAATGCCATGTTAAAAATTGAATTCGATATAACTCAATCCCTTAAAATGAAAAATTCTAATATAGGGCAGTCCTTGTGGGACTATCCTCACAGTCATCTCACATGAATTGAGGCGGGACCTACTTTGCAGGTAGACTCCACCTCCACTCATCTCACATGAATTACATTGAAAAACCAAATCACTTGAAAACTTCATAAGTTAAATTAAGACAGTATTTCCTAGAAATCCAATAACCAAATGAAAAGTCCGGTTTATCTAGCTTACAAGATACCTATGGGTATGTTTGTTTCTTAGAATTGGAATTCCAATTCTATGAAATTTCATGGAATTAAAGAAATTAGAATTCTAAGGTCTTCCAATTTTACGGAATTCCAAAAATTGTAATCTTAAGAAATTGCAATTCCAAATAATTGAATTTCTTTATTTAGTAAAACTACCACTACAAGAAAACAGTGTAACAGTGACGAAGAAATCCATCAGTAATTTTAGTTTAGCGACCGATTACCGACCGAAACACGTGGTCGTGTATCTTTCGTCGCTAAGCAAATTAACTAACGAATACCGACGGAAAATTACTGACTGAACGTTCAAAAGTCTTTACTTTTGGCTTTGACTTATTAACGACTGAATACCGACGGACTCCCTAGCGACCAAATATTGGGTCGCCATATAGAGACCGAATACCGACCAACGGGCCAATATTGTTGACTTTGACTTTGACTCGTTAACAACTGAATACCAATTGACTTTTAGCAACCGATTATTAGGTCGCCATATTGCGACAGAATACCGACTGAATATTGGAATTATTTCTACTTCACTGAAAAAATAACTGCTACTGTTTTACTGGTATATCAGAACAGAATAGATAAAAACAGTTCAGGAAAAATAAACGGAGACAGTATACTACTACTGTTTACTATATCAGAAGAATAAACAAAACACTGATATTATATATTAGAATTAAGCAGAAACAGTAAACCAAACTGCAGTAAAACAAATAAGAAAATGTTACTGAATTTCGGATTTAATCCTGGACGAGACAGCGGATTCCGCTTCCCCTAAGTTCAATATGTCCAGCCTTTATCAGCTTTAGGCTCTCTTGAACACTGAATTCTCAAGATACAATGCCCAATCTCTTTTATATCTTTGAAGTAAAAGAGACAGAACCTTCGAATCGGACTAAGAATTAGCAGAACTCTCGACATAATGCTCTTAAAAATATGCAGAACAAAACAGAAAAGATGCAAAAAGAAGATAAAATTTTCGTGTATTTTTGGCAGTGCAGATGCTGCCTATTATGGGCTCTCAAAAGGACTTGTAACCACAGTGGTATAAATCAGCAATAAACCATTGACGATTACAGTCAATAACATTATGCCTGCATTAATTCGGCAGTTACAGTCAATCACATTAAGCTTGAGTTAAATTTTACAGTTACAATCTGTAACTCTGCAAAATAAAAATTCAAACCAGTAGCAAAAATGTGGCTGATCAGGCCCGCGAGTTTTTGGTCCGGCATTCATGTACGTAGGTCGCGCCTGCACACAAGTTCAAGCTAATTTGGTATCGACAGGACTTCGATCTGCACCCCCTTTGAGTGGGCGCACACGAGGTTCTCACATGGGGCAGAATAGTAGTAATATATTTTAAACACATGTGAACCACTTTTCAATATAAAGTGAAATTTACTTCCATGGGTTTCCTATGTGGGATGCGGTTTTAAAAATCCATTTACCACATTACATCCAACCCACTTTATACCAATTTATGATTCACACCATTAATTAGTTTTCTCACAAGTTATATATCATCGCGAAGCTTGCGCAACCCACTTCGTGATAATCTTAATAACATTCAAAATCGAACGGTGTAACATATAATAATATTGTTTCAAAAATGTCTTCACGACACTTTAATTCTTTGAGAAAAACCAATTTCTTCAACAATCCCCCACATTAATGAAAAATCTTTTACAAAATGCACATGAAATACAATGCAAAAGTTCAGCGAGAATCTATTGCATCGGGATATGTAGTTATAAGCTTTGAGTCTTGAACTGTTCAGCGTTTCGTGTGTACCAAAACAACGATACTCACACAATGATTTTTCTATGCTGTTAATCGATTCTTTCATTGTTGTCCATTTTGGCCCTAGACTGCATTGGAAATGTTCATCGAATGCTCTAGAGATTTAGCCCTTAAATCATCTCATAGAAGTGGCCCCTTCACATTCGATATAGGTGATCTCTTATTAGAAGTATCTTGACATACTTCACTTAATACGTATAAGGATCATTGAAAACTATCATTTTTTCTACAATGGATAGGTTTATCACTCTTTCACCTTAGGAATGAGCTAGGAACACTTTTCCCGAGTGCTTTGTTCGACTCCTCCCACAATTCAGCTGTCCCTTTGAACTTGCAAATTGGGCTTTACAATTATGGTAGGGTTGCCATCATGAGTGGTAATCAATTTTGCAGGCTTCGGCCCCGTTCCCTCGATGTAATCTCAACAAAATCTCTCGTTAGACCTTTTGTTAATGGGTCCGCTATATTTTCTTTGGATATCACAAAGTCCAAAGATATAACACTGGTTTTCAAAAGTTTCTTTACGGATTTATGTCTACGACGTATATGTCTAGACTTCTCATTATACACATTATTCTTTACTCTACCAATAGCTGACATGCTATCACAATGTAGGCTAACTGGTGGCATTGGTTTTGAAAACATTAGAACATCTTCCAAAAACCCACATAACCATTCGGCCTCTTTGCCTGCTAGATCCATAGCTATGAATTATGATTCCATAGTTGATCTCGCAATACATGTTTGTTTGCATGATTTCCATGAAACCGCTGCACCTCATATTACAAAAATGTATAAGCTTGTGGATTTTATATTTTTGGAATCTACTATCCAATTTGCATCAGTGTACCCGTCAAGTACAACTGGATATCTAGTATAAAATAATCCATAGTTAGTAGTGTACCTTATATATCTAAGTATTTTAACTAACACTTTCCAGTGCTCATAACTAGGGATTACTTGTATACCTCGCCAGTCTATTGACTGAGTTTGCAATATCTGGTCTAGTACAGTTCATGAGATATTTTAGACTGCTTATGATCCTAGAATATTCAAGTCGTGGCACACATTCTCCATGATTCTTGTGAAGTTAAGCACTTACTTGCATAGGTGATCTCGCAATTAAATCACTTCCTTTATCAAATTTGTCTAATATTTTTTCAACATAATGACTTTGAGAAAGTGAATATCCATCTGATGTTTTGGTAATCTTCATTCCAAAGTATTACATCAGCATGTCCCCTATCATTCATATCGAAGTTTTTCAACAACAATTTCTTGGTAACTTTAATATTTTCTTTGTTACCAATAATTATCATGTAATCTACTTTCACGTAGACACATTTATCACTCTGGCTTATTTGAAAACCAATTGATAGCATTACACTATCAAATTTCTCATGTCATTGCTTAGGTGCTTGTTTTAATCCATACAGTGATTTGACAAGTCTACATACCTTGTTTTTTTGGCCTGGAACAACATACCCTTCAGGTTTTTCCATATATATTTCTTCTTCCAGTTCTCCATTAAGAAAATCTGTTTTCACATCCATTTGATGGATCTCCAATTCAAACAAGGCTGTAAAAACAATAATCAGCCCGATTGATGTTTTTCAAGATACAGGGGGCATAAGTGTCAAAATAATCAACACCCTTAGTTTGTCTGTATCCTTTAATTATAGTTCTTTCCTTGTACTTATCAATTGTACCATCAGGCCTCATATTTCTTTTAAAGATCCATCTGTGACCTAATGTTTTACAACCTGGTGGAAGTTCCATAAGTTTCCATGTATGGTTTTGAATAATTGAATTTATTTCACTATTAATTGCTTCTTTCCATAAGTCAGAATCTGGAGAAGCAATTGATTCTCTATAAGGCAAAAGATGATTTTCTAACAAATAAGTTAGGAAATCTGGACCAAATGATTCTTTTTTCTTCTTGCTCTTTTGCTACGTCTGGGTTCTACAATTTCTTTTTGAAGTTATTTTCCCACCACAATCCTCTCAACTTGATTATTTTTAGGGTCTAAGTTCGAATGCTTAATGCAAGGAAAAAGCCCTTCAAAGAAGGAAGCATCCCTAGCCTCAATAATTGTATTTACGTGCACTTCAGAGTTATCTGATTTATGCACTAAAAATATGTAAGCACTACTCTCCTGTGCATATCCTATAAACACAAAATTTACCGTTTTAGGTCTTATTCTCGTCCGCTTAGGGGGAGGAATTGGAACCTTTGCTAGACATCCCTAAACTTTTATGAACTTATATGAAGGTGCGTGACATTTCCATAATTCATAAGGAGTTTTATCTAGTCTATTATGTGGTAGTCTGTTTAGGATGTGATTTGCAGAAAGCAAAGCTTCCCCCACAAATTTTGGGGTGAGTCAGAACTTATTAGCATTGCATTCATAATCTCTTTAAAAGTTCTGTTTTTGCGCTCTGCCATTCCATTTTGTTCTGGAGTATATGGCGCAGTTGTTTGATGAACTATGTCACTTTCAGCACACAACTGTGCAAATGTAGATTCATATTCTCCACCCTATCACTTCTTAGCCTTTTAAGTTTCTTGCAAGTTGATTTTCAACTTCAGCTTTATAATGGTTAAACATAGTTATTGATTCGTCTTTACTCCTCATTAAATAAATATAGCAAAAATCTTGTGTAATCATCAATAAAAGTGATGAAGTAACTTTTACCGCCTCTTGATTGCACATATTTTAAATCACACACATCAGCCTGAATTAATTCTAACTGTTCTAATCTTCTTTCAATTGAATGGAAAGAAGAGTATGTATCTTTGCCTCAACACAAGTCTCACACTTGTAATTTCAATCAAAGTTAAATATGGGAAGTAAGTTTAATGAAACTAACTTTTGTACACTTTTAATATTTAAATGACCTAGTCTATCATGCCATAAATTAAAAGACTCAGCAGAATAAGCAATTTTAATATCTTTATTGGCCTCTTGGGCAATTTTCCCAGATGAGCTAGTGGAAGCCTCAGTTACATTTTCTCCTATAGGCTCAGTACTTGGTAGTACCGTCATTACATTCATTTTGAATAAGTTATCAGCCAAAGAACATTTTCCTACAAAAACACCACTCTTGGTTAGTATGAACTTGTTTGCCTAAAAAAACAAGTCTAAAACCTTTGTTGTTCAACACCGTTCCCGAAATGAGATTCTTCTGAATCTCTAGCACATGGAACACATCTGTCAGGGTCATCTCCTTCCCAGATGTCATTTTAAGGACAATGTTGTCATTTCCTTCTACTTTGGAGACTATAGAGTTCCCCATAAAGCAGACTTCATCATCAACAAATTGGTATGTTTCAAACATCCACTTATTCATACATATGTGGCGAGTGGCCCCCGTATCAACAAACCACTCATTTTGATTGCCTCCAACCAAGTTTATCTCTGAAACGACAGCTACCAGATGCATTTCTTCAATTCCAGAGCCCAGTCTTTCATCTTTTTTCCACATTAACTTGGCCAGCCTACTGATTCCAGTTCTTATTCCCAGCACCAGGGTTTCTCTTATTCTTGTTAGTTACTGCAACTCTACTACGACAATCTTTAACTTTGTGGTTAGGTTTACCACACACATAGCAGGTTCCTGTAAACTTGGAGTTTAAAACCTTTGACTCATTTGGACGCTTTCTCTTAGCGTTATTCATTGAGTTGTCAGTTTCAACTACATTAGCCTAGCCACATAGTTATTGGATTTCTAACTCATCTTCCGTGAGTTCAATCCTCAGTTTCAACATCAGATATTTCAGAGTCATTTCCTTCTTCTTGTGTTTCAGATAATGCTTGAAATCATCCCAAAAAGGAGGAGCTTCTTCAATCAATAAAGCCACTTGTAAATATTCGTTGATTCCTATTCCCTTAGCGGCAAGATCATGATATATCTTTTAAAACTCTTTACTCTGTTTAAGAACAGACTTTCCATCCACCATTCTGAAATCATGGAAACGAGCGGGTATAAACTTTTTGGACCCCGCATCATCCACATTATATTTTTTCAAAAGAGATTCGCATAAATCTTTTGCTATACTTTTTCATAGTACAGCTAATACAGAGAATCATCTAAGTTCATTAATATACTGTGACGACAAAGGTAGTCCGCAATTAGCCACACTCGTACCGTGGTTTCATATTGAGGATCATAAATGTCCTCCACAAGTTTACCCTTAGTGATAAACCGAATAAGATGTTGAGTGGTAAGAAAAATATAATTTTTTCTTTCCACAACTTAAAGTTACTGCCACCCTTAAATTTTCCGGATGTGTCAAACTGACCAAAATGAATTGATCGTTTTGGCATGGCAGCCACAAAAGGTATGAAGACAGTCTCAGTACTGCCAGTTTGATTTCCCGTAAGGGGGAAACCACCGTAGTTGGAACACTAACCGGGACATTTTCGGAACCAGTACCAATTTATGTTGCATCAGATTGAATTTCAATGTTTGCCATTTTTCTAAAATAAAAACAAAAATAAAGTCAGTAATTTATTAAATAAATAGCCCCAGAAAATTAACATAGAAATAATAAAACGTATTGAACTTAAGACTGTTGGAATTATTTCTACTTCATTGAAAAAATAACTGCTACTGCTTTACTGTTATATCATAACATAATAGATAAAAACAATGTAGGAAAAATAAATTGAGACAGTATACTACAACTGTTTACCATATCAGAAGAATAAACAAAACACTAATATTATATATCATAATAAAGCAGAAACAGTAAACCAAACTGCAGTAAAACAATTAAGAAAAATGTTACTGAATTTCGAATTTAATCCTGGACGAGACAGCAGATTCCGCTTCCCCTTAAGTTCAATATATCCTGCCTTTATCAGTTTCAGGCTCTCTTGAACACTGAACTCCCAAAGTACAACACCAAAACTCTTCTAAGAGACCAAACCTTCGAATCGGACTAGGAAACAGGAGAACTCTCAAATAGAATGCTCTTAAAAATATGCAGAACAAAACAGAAAAGATGCAAGGAGATTTTCGTGTATTTCTGGCAGTGCAGATGCTACCTTTTTATAGGCTCTCAAAAAGACTTGTAACCGCAGTGGTATAAATTAACAATAAACCATTAACAGTTACAATTAATAACATTATGCCTGCATTAATCGTTATAGTCAATCCCATTAATCTTGAGTTAAATTTTACATTTACAATCTATAACTCTGCAAAATCAAAATTCAAACCAGTAGCAAAAACGTGGCTGATCAGGCCCGCGAGTTTTTGACCCAACATTCGTGTACGCAGGGCGCGCACGAGGTTCTCACATGGGGCATAATAGTAGTAATATAATATAAACTCATGTGAACCACTTTTCAGTATAAAGTGAAATTCACTTTCATGGGTTTCCTATGTGGGATGTGGTTTTAAAAATTCATTTACCACATTACATCCACTCCACTTTATACCAATTTATTATTCACATCATTAATTAGTTTTCTCACAAGTTATATATCATTGCGAAGCTTGCGCAACCCACTTCGTGATAATCTCAATAACATTCAAACCGAGCGATATAACATATAATAATATTGGCTTAAAAATGTCCTCACGACACTTTAATTACACTTAAATTCTTTGAGAAAAATCAATTTCTCCCACACTGAATAGTCAACATTGTTGACTTAGACTTTGATTCGTGAACGACCGAATTCAATTCTAATTTTAATTTATTTGTTTGAAACATAAAAAAATCACATAATTAAAAATAAAATGAAAAAACGCATCTAGAGTGAAGACTCTAATATTCTCACAATACAAATACCCAAAGTACATTTGAAGTAAAATGATAAAAATACCCTTGTTAAAAGAATTATCGGTGTAAAATAACGAAAATATTTTTTTTGCAAAATTAAAACAACATTCATAGTGCAAAGTAAAATCTTTTAAGTATGAATTTGATAAAATACCGTTGAAAAACGAAAATATTTTTGATAGAAAATGATAAAAATACCCCTAGTAGAAAATGACGAAATTTTGTTAGTATAAAAAAATGATGAAAATTCCCTACTAAAGTTAAAAATATACCATTTTGCGTAATATGAAGAAAAAAATTTACGGTCCAATTTTATAAAAAATGCATTCATTGCAAAATGACAAAAATACCCTTGTTAACGTGGAATTAGCTTATTGTGCATAATAACAAATATGTACTTGATAAAAGATGAATAAATCATAAAATGATGAAAATACTCTGATGAAAATGAAGAAAATTACATTTGCTCATTGGTTTAGAATGGAGAAAATGCTCATTTTCCAAATTGACAAAAATACCCTTATTGTAAAATTTTCGTTTCCATCATGGTTATTCCTTTTCATTTGGTATGAATGGCATTTCAAGTAAACGAATTTTTTATAAGGCTAATTTTTGTCATTTTTTTAAGATAATTTTTTCATTTTATTCAAAGTTAATTTTGTCATTTTGCACAAGAGGCATTTTTCCATTTTTTTTTTATTGGGAGTGTTTTTTGTCTTTTTGCATTATGGGCATGTTCGTCATTTTACGCCAATGTATTTTCTTCATTTTTCATTAAAAAAATTTGAGTCATTTTTTAATTGTATGAATTTTAAGCTATTTGAGCCAAAGGAATTTTTTTCATTTTGCACGAAAGTATTTTTCATTATTTTTTAGCCGAGTGTATTTTCGTCTTTTTGCTTCAAGAGTATTTTCGTAATTTTTTATTATGGATGTTTTGGGATTTTATGTTATGTATGTTTGTGATTTTTTATAGAAAAATATCGTTGTTTAGTGCCAAGAGTATTATTGTAATTTTGCACTAACGATATTTTTCAACAACATACACATGTATTTTTGTTATTTAAACGAATTACATTAGTTATTTTAAATTAAGGGTACTTTAATCATTTTGTACTATGAGTGTTTTATCATTTTAGAATAAAGTGTTTTGTCATTTAAAATAAGGGTACTTTGGTCATTTTATATATATTTATTTATGAGAGAGAAAATAACATGTATGCATGATATATTCATAACCTACGATAAATCTTGTGGAATTGGAATTCAAATTTTTTTATTATAAAATTGAATTGATTTTGTGGAATCCAATTCCAAAATTTTGTTGATAGCCAAACAAGTCAATTCCAATTTCATGATTTTATTGATAGCCAAACAAAAAAATTGGAATTGGAAAATTAATTCCACGAAAACAAACACACCCTAAAGTTTTTTTTTATGAAATTCCTAGACATTCTCGCTTAAGAGGTGTCTATATGTAGAATAAGACTCCCCTAGTTTGAAACCTTTACTGCCATTTCTATTCTTGAGAGTTTCTATTAAATTATACAAAAGGATCTTAATTCAACCACATAGACAAGGACGAAGTCAGGAATTTAACGTTGGGGCGAAACTGTAATATTATGTCAAATTACATATAAAAACAGCAAAAAATAAACTCTAACGAAACTGATAAAATATTGTGAACTACATATAAAATTTACTATACCTATTATTATTTTTAAAAATCTCGACGACTGCCCCTGCCCTTATCTTCGTCTCTGCACATAGGTTATTATTTATTATGATAATTTAAATAATGGATCAAAGGATAATAATGGTTGTTTAGTTGTTGTGAGGAGTTATGATGTTATTGCAAATCTGTATAATAATACCAATTAGAAGATTAATTTGGACAATGAGTTGGGTTCCAATGTGAATGATGCTGAATATATATGAATAATAATGGTATTGATTCAAGCAAAAAAAGGAACTAATTTGGTGTGGAGTGGAGTGGGTTTGGACTCGAGTTCGGATACTCTCTGATCGGTTCAAGTAATCAAAACTAGAAGGTGAATGTTATGGTTCAAGATTGAATGGGACAAAAAGTTTAGATTTCGATGTCTTGAAGATGGATTTTAATGAGAGGCGGCTCCGATGAATGGTGGTGCACAGTGGATGAAGGAAGAAGAAAATGTTTGAGGAGAAGAAGAATTTTTTCCCATTTTTCTTATGTTGGAGAGAGAGAAATTCAACCCTGTTATTTCATGTCAAGTTTTTTTTTTTACGAAATAATGAATTTAGCAGCCCGTAAATACATTGGGAAGCAAGAGAGTTTAAAATTGTTAAAAATGATAAAAATGGCTAAGCTCAAATACTTTGATGATCTGTATGACTATTTATTAGTAATATGTGAGACTTTAGGCCATATCATAAAAAATAACATAATTTACCATTTTTTTTTACGGAGGGATGAAAATGGTTGCTCGTAAATAGATTGGAAATTAAATAAGTATCAAAAGTGAAAATGATGAAAGAGCTAATCGCAAATAAGTTGATGACCAAATTGATTATTTATTCAACATTTCGAAGAAAAGTGACATTATGTGTGGGCATTTGACTATTTGTGGCATTTATCGAAAAGCTATTTATGTCCATAAAAGAAGTTTTGTTGCACTTGTGCGGTACTTATCGGAGGTGTCCCAAAATTGGCGTCGTTGCTTTTCCTGACACTTATGAAGTGCCATAAAAATATTTGGCATAAGTTGTCCCACTTTTTAAATATCTCAAATTAATTGAAATGTAACATATTTTGCGGGGCACTTTTGATAAATGTTGCACAAATATTTTAAATAATAATACTAAACTAAACTAAATTTTATTTTATTAAAAAAGAAATGTAATGAGATGAGGGCCCTTAATCACCTATACATACTAGGCATTAAGCCCGAGCGTTGTGCGGACTACATACAAAGTTTAATTTTTAACTTTGTTAAATATAGTGTTTTTTACACAATTTTTTTTTTTTAAAATTTATGTATACGTATCCAATCAGACCTTTAATGTTTGCGAAAGAGGTGATAGAGACTTGAACTGAGAATTTTTAATTTAATAGTGAAAATAAATACATATCTCTATAGCTATTTGTGGGGGTTAAAAATCAAATTACAAACTACATTAATTTAAACCAATTGTGCCATTTTTTTAATTGGTTGAATTGCGTTTTGCAAAATCTTTAAATTGCGAATTTGATGTGATTCGAAATCATTTTTAAACAGCATTGCATTTATATTTTTTTTTAATATATATTCATCTTCTGGTCGAATCATGGTTAAATATCAATTTATTCATCTGACTTAATTCATTGACAATCCAAAAAGGAAAGAATAAAAAAATGCAGATAAATCTACATTTAATCATGTAAGTTAAACCATTTTCCAAAAAAATAAATAACGAATTACACCATTTGTTTTGTAAGAACTATTGAATCGCAATGATTTCTGCAAGAAAAAAAATTGAAGTAGAAATTGACAATAAAAAATATCATTTTTTAGATTCACAATATTTTAAAAAAAAATATAAACAAAACAAAATTATGAAGCCATAACTATCCTTTCTTTCATTTTAGCCACCGTCGACCTCTTCTTGCTTCTTTTACGTTTTTTTCTTCCTCCACCTTCACCGCTGCTCGCCTTTTCTGGCAGGCTCCATCCCGCCCACCTCTTTTCTTCCACTTATATCATGGATCGACTTTGCAGTGATCTTACTTGTGCTCTCTTCTCTTCCATCTCTTTTCTCCGACATAGATCCACCTTTTTGCCTTAATATTTATTTTACGCCAAGCATCTCCGTCGCGGAGCTCCGTAGACACCCCCTTCATCGCTGAGCCTCCACATTGTTTTTTTTTACCTTATTTTTTTTTGTCTTCCTTCACTTTCAGCCGCCATAATCCCTCAAGAATCAATGGAACTTTAGGAAGAATAGTGAATATTATGGTTTTGTTTGCAAAGTTTTTACCTTAGAAGTCATCTTAGCATCTGCAGCTGCATATTGGGTCCATGAATACACTACTACAAGATTGTGACAAAGCACACAAAAAAATGAAAACATATTTTGTAATATGCAAGAAAGATTAAACATGATCAAATCAACATGAAAATATAACAATTGCTAATCAAATGATGAAAATCTCACATGAACATAAATGTGAGAATACATAAGAAAACCAACAAAAAAAGAAATTTGCATTAGGCTCTTCAAAAAGAGAAAAGAAAAAAATAAAGAAAAGAAAAAATTGGGGGTTAGAGAATGTCCCGTAAATTGCGAAGGTTATTAAAGCGCGATTTTTTTTTATAATGGTTAAAGATGGCAATAGAGTTTCTTTTTTCTTTTTTCTTTTTTAATAATGGGAACTCGTAGAGTTGTTGCTACATTCTTTAACTATTATTTCGAACCCCATGTGAAAGCTAAAGTTACAACCATTGAGCGAAATGATGGCGAAGACGAGACTACAAGTGGACAAGAAGTATTATCAATTTGCAACTTACCTGGAAGACCTTTTGGAAAAAAAATTAAAGATTTCCTTATCTGATCAAGATTATAAAACAGCCATGAATTATATCCTTATGAATTGTGAAGAGGTTGAACCATACTTTCAATAAGTAAAGGCATCCATTACTTTAGTTTTGATATATAATTAAAAGTAGCCAAGTAATAATCTTGTCATTTGATTTGTAACTCAGGAAATTTGACAGTGAATTGTAAATGCCCAAACTCCCTAGATAACGGAAGATGAACTTCAAATTCGGCTTTATAGTGATTTTTCCTCATGGTTTGGAACTCATGTAATGTAGAAATGTATTTGTTTTAAGAATGTCAAAACAAATTTAACTTTTGTTGTTCTCAACAGATACGTAGCCTGCCGGAACATTCCAAAAGGTTGTTGAAAAATCTTTCATGGGGCCCGGCAAGAAGAGTGATGCCATATTCCGGTTACTTTGATAACGATTATAGATTTAATACAAAAGCCTACAGTGATGGAAAAGGGACCACAAACAGTGGGGTATGGGTTAACGGCGATTACTACGGTGAGTTGAAGCAAGTCATTGAGGTTGAACTTGCTGGATTACCTATCCAAAAAATAATTCTTTTTAAATGTGGTTGGTTTGATTCAACTCTTAATAGAGGTTTGAGGGTGCATCCTCAATATAAGATTGTAGAAATCAATAGGAAAACAACGTACGATCCATTTGAATTTGCTTCCCAAACTTAATAAGTCTACTAGACACCTTATTAGGTAGTAAGACAACATCTAGTGCTAATTGGTGGGCTGTTTCTCGTTCCAAACCATGTCTAGTTGACGTTCCTAATGTTCTGGTACCATATCAGGAGGAAGTTCGTGAGGAGGAGACCAGTCACATTGATCTAACTCTTACTGAAGTTGGTCAACTTGCACACTAGTTAGGAGAAATCGAGGTTGTACTTGTGACCGGTACAAGCCGTTTTAATGAAGATGATGATGTTGAATTTATGTCGGGTGATGACAATTCTAAAGAAGATGATGAAAAATTATGTATAACTTTATTACCATAAATTAATTGCCATGTTGTATAACTTTTTAACATAGTTCAAAGTGGTAATTTTATTGGCATAAATTAATTTGATTCTTGGATTTTCAGATTGCAACTCATGCATTTCCGAGGATATGCATATAAATGAACCTACAAAAGATATGGGACACCAATGAGTGTATTGCAAGGTCATAAAGAAACAAGAAAACATGAATTGGTCGAGGAGTGCAGTTCACACTTTGTTTGTGAGTGTTGTAATTGGTACATGAGAGTGTAATACACTTGTGTTTTTTAGAATGTATTAGTAAAATAATGGGTTATGTGATGTTATTTTTGGGTTTTATTGATCATGTTTGGTTTTTGCGATCATATTGATAGTTTTTCTGGTTTATTGTTGTACGTATTGCTGTTTTTTATAACAGAGATTTAATTAAATTTCAGTATTTTTTTAATTAAAAACAATTAGCGATCGTTAATTCGGTCGCTATAAATTCAAAGTCAAAGTCAAATGAATTCTAATCTGTCGGTAATTAGCTACGATAATTTCAGTCGCTAGATTAGCCCTCGATAATCGGTGGTTAAGAATTCTAAGTCAACTTTGTTGACCGTTTGGTCGGTAATCCGTCAGTAATTAGCGACAATATTTTCAGTCGCTAGTCTGGCCGTCGGTAATCGGTAGTTAACAAGTCAAAGTCAACATTGTTGACCATTCGGTCGGTAATTAGCGACAACATTTTCAATCGCTAGTTTGGTCGTCGAAAATCGGTCGTTACACAGTCAAAGTCAACATTGATTGCAATTTGGTCACTAATATGTCGGTATTTAGTGACCGATTTGTCGGTATTTAGCGACCCAATATTCGGTCGCTAAAATTTTCGTCGGTATTCGACTCAACGGCGAAAAATCTCTGACCAAATGGTTATGTCGCTATTCTCAGTTTAGAGACCAAATAGCAAGGGATAAGTCCGTCATTATTTAACTGTTTTCTTGTAATGACAAACTAAGCCAAATCGAATATATATATATATATATATATTATTAATAATTTTGTAATTTTTACTTTATTTCTTGTCGTATAATTTTGCAGTAGTTTGTTTGAAGTTTAAGAATTAATATAAAAAATTTATGTTTTATTAAATTGTTTTCTTTGTTGTGTTTAACTTGTATAAGAAATAGACATATTGTTTTTATATTTTTAGCCGCTAAATAATTATATAAAAAATTGTTATATTTTTTACTTATAATTAATATATTTTGTATATTATATTATGGCGAGGGTCATGGATGTAGTGTCGTGGTGTTTCGACAATACCCTCTTGGTCGTTAATCGCTTTGATTTTATAGAACCTATATTTGACGAGATTTTAAGGAACCTATTTTTTACTTGTTAAGATTGCTCGCAATTTGTATAAGCCTGTGCCATTGGATATAAGAGTTGATAAAGAGATGAATAGATTTTTTCGATTGCATATTGATGTCAATATCACTATCCTTACATCGGTAGGTTTAAAGGACAGTTCCGCTACGAGCATTTGCCTTCCTTTTGTCATATGTGGCATGGTGAATCATGCGCCGATTAATTGATATAAGTGTTGAATGCTCGTGACCCAAGCTGAACTCGTGGGGGAAAACATTCATCTCCAACATTGGCCATAAGCAAGGATTTCACTAGTGATTGCGATATGGGTAATCCAAACTAGAAGCACATCATTGTCTTTGCTATCTTATCTCTGCTCTTTGAATTCTTTCACATGGCTTTGGATGTGTGATTCTAATGAGACAATTAATCATAATGAAAAAATAGATCTTTTTAGAGCGAAGCCATAGGCAACTGAATTGTTTTTAAGGATGCCATTAGTGAATGTAATTTCTGTGATATGGGGTTCAGTGGTAGCCCCTATTTATGGTGTAATCTCAGGGAAGGGACTATTAAAGTTTTTGTTTGTTTGTATAGTGGATTGGATACTTCCTCATGGAAACAACATTTTCCTAATCTAAACATTCGTAACTTGTTCGCTAAAGAGTCAGACCATCTTCCTATCTGATTAGCTCCTCCACTGCGAAAAACAAAAAAAATGCAAAGGTATTATACATGTCTCGACCACCTCGTTTTGAACCCTTTTGGTTTCAAGAGCCGGGTTTCATAGACCATGCAAGAACCATTTTTGGAATTCTTCAGCCTTAACAGACACCGTGGTCCATGGATTACCATTCTCCGAGACCTGTCTAAACACTTTATCCATGAACTCGGCAAGCATTGCATCCTCCTCTAAATCATCTTCCCTTCCCCGATGTACAAGGATATCTTTGCCATTGTTTGCATAATATCCAGTGTAAAGGCCTTAACGACCCATGGGTTCGCAATTCCGCTAACTGTATCGCCAATCATCACTGTATCTTCACATTCCTTTCCTGACTCCCAATGAGAAATCGCTTCCGGCTTCGCCGAGGGATGTCTTTTATATTTTTTAATACTCCGTGCAAGTTGATCGAGAAAGCTTTCACAGGTTCTTCCATTTTCGAGAGAGTGGATAAATAAATTTCTATAATAATATTTATGGCACTTGATAAGTGCCACGAAAAACAAATCCGCAACTTTTAGGGCACATCTGACAAATACCGCACAAGTGTCACAAAACTTCTTTTATATGGACTTAAATAGCTTTTCATATATAGCATTTATTCAATGTCACGAAAAGCCAAATATACCATAGTGTCAATACATAATGTCACTTTTCTACATATAGTGGAACAACAAACGAGAACAGAAGATTCAGACGCTAATAACTTCTAAACAGGTGTTGCAACAAACAATAGTGGTATTTTCTTTTGTGATATGATTCCAACACTATCACTCATGTCCAAATTCTCACCTCTAACTCCCTGAGGCAATGCAAAATTGAATTTTTGCATCAAATTTGCCAATGCAAGTTCTACAACTGGGATTGCAAATGTGATCCCAGGACAACTTCTCCTTCCAGAACCGAACGGAATAAACTGAAAATTCAACCCTTTAAAGTCTATAGACGCGTTCAAGAACCTCTCCGGTTTGAACTCCTTTGCCTCATCCCATAACGATGGATCTCTTCCTATCGCCCAAGCATTTACGATCACTTGAGTGTCTTTCTCTACATCATAGCCCATTAGGTTAACATCCTCTCGTGCTACTCGCAGGATGAGCAATGGAACGGGCGGATGTAGGCGAAGCGTCTCTTTTATAACTGCATTCAAATATTGCATTTTCTCTACATCTTCTTCGGTTATATCTAATTTGCTTCCTACTACTTCTCTAACCTCCTTTTGCAGTCTAGTCCTGACACTTTCATTTCTTAGAAGCTCTGTCATTATCCATTGTAAGAGTGAATGTGTTGTATCGGTTCCTCCAAGGACCATGTTCTGCATCAAAATTCCAATTACCACCATGGTTACAATTTTGGCCACTTATGCATACAAATTTATAACGAAAAGCAGGCAATCTCGAATAATGTTGAGGTTCTATACTAGTTATCAAAGTTAGACCCTTACTTTTATTTAAATGTATAAATTATAATAAGTGTCAAAATTTAATTATAAACACAAGTTTCGAGCAATCATAAAATTGATATTTTATTTTATAAATTGGCATAATTCGAACACTCTTTTAAGTGAAATCGCCAATTGAATCTTCATAATTGATTTTCTAAAAATATAATTCTCAATTGCTATCAAAGCTAATATGTAGAGTTTTTCTTGTGAAATTGTAGAACACATATAGAACTTCAACGGCTTCAATTTAGAAAAAAACTTTTTTCCGTAGATAAACAGAAATAGCCAACAAAATTCTATATGCAATAATTGCAATAATTTTATTTGTAGATAAACTTATGCATACAAAATTCTATATGCAATAATATACTATATTTTTATTAGTGTCCCATTTCCACCAAAATTATAGATACTTAAGAAGTAGAGATATGATGTTAGGTGAATATTTATGAGCAAAGAAAGTTAGATTTTCCAGATACTTAAGAAATAGAGATACTATATTCTTACCAATATTAAACCTTTAACGCAATCTCTTGAAATGGTGGGGTTTGTTCTTTGAACTTCAAGTAAAACACTTGCGAAGTTCTGCTGCTGTTGTTGTTCTGCATTTCCTTGTACATTGTTTTCGTTGTCAAGAATATTCTCAAGATATTCGTCCATTTCCTTTGTAACATTGTCCAATTTTGTTTCGAAACCATTGATATAATTAATCCATCCAAGCCATGAAATATAATCTCCAACATTAAAAGCTCCTAATAAATCGGATGCATCTTCGAACAATTTCTTGAATTTCCTTCCACCTTTCTCTGAAGAATACTTCTTCCCAGATGCAGCTCTACAAATTATGTTATTTGTAAGCTCCGCGAAAATCTCATCAGCGTTTATTATGGAAGATGAAACACAAGATTGCCTAATTTTTTCGATCATTGCTGCTGTTTCCTCTTGCCTAATGCCTCGAAACGATTGAACCCTTTTGTTACTTAGAAGTTGAAGTACGCATATGCTTCTAACTTGCCTCCAGTAATCACCATAGGGGGCAAATGCCATATCCTTGAAATTATAGAAAAGTTTGCTGGCAGCATAAGTTTTAGGCCTATCTGCAAAGGCTAAATCATGGGTTTTCATGACTTCTTTAGCTGCATTAGCTGAGGAGATAACGAGGGTTGGTTTGCTTCCCAAGTGAAGAAGCATAATTGGACCATGTTTTTCAGCTAATGATTTGATTTGAGTGAATGATGTGGGAGTGAGCCTAGCTGGTGAAGGTTTCCGATTATCGGAAGCTTTCGAGGCGATGGTGGAAGGTTTTTCTTTGATTTTGAGCTGTTGAAAAGCCATGATCCAAGTACAAATGCAATGGAAATAAAGAGAATGAAAGAATCATTCAATAAGGAGGACATTGCTTCTATTTCTATGACAAAGCTACACAAGTTTTCCAAGACTAGTTTGGGAGATTACAACTCTCTTCCTTTCTTTTATAGGGATAAAATCGTCTATATATACCCGAATATGTTTTCATTCTTATGCCTAATCACTCAGAATACATCATTTGAATATTTCTTCTAATTATATATACACATGATAAATTATGAGTGGTTGGACACAGAAATAAGAACATACACGAATACACACGATTATTTGCCCTTTTATCGGGATAAAATCGCCTCTCACAGTTGATGTCAGGGACGAAGCCATGAATTTGGTGTTGGGGGCGAAACTGCAACAGTATGTTGAACTATAGAGCTCGAGTGATAAAAACGACAAAATTATACTTGGGGGGGGGGGTGGGACAAAAAAAAGGCAAAAAAAATTCTTGGAGGGGAGAAACTGATAAAATTTTCCAAAATACACATAAAATTTCGATAAATAGCAGTATTTTTTAAAATCTTGGGGGGCACCGGCTCCCTCCCGCCCATGGTTGATGTCCCATGCACGTGTCTAAACCACTCAAAATTCGCCACGCAGATATGCCCTCTAGTTCCAATCATTCATAAGTCATTGTTTAAATTCACATACCAAATTTTAAGTGATTAGGACATGCATTAAAACACCAATTGGGTCCCCAGACGAATTTTTATCCCTAATTTGAGAATTTACAAGAGGAGAGAAAAGATATTTTATGTTTTTTTTGAGACTTTAGAAAAGGATATATATATATATATATATATATATATATATATATATATATATATATATATATATATATATATATATATATTCCTGTTTGCCTTTTTAAAAAGATACTGATATTTTAAAGTTAGAGCTAATCCTTTCCTATATTTCCAATGCCTTTATTTTTTCTCTATGAAAAATCAAATAGAAGATGAGAAATCTAATTCCATCTCATTTTATCTCTCCTTTTGTTTCCCTCAATTCCAAATGTGCCTAAAGTGTAAAGAAAATAAAAATGTGAAAACTCAAAAAATCACATCATACTTCCTCACACGACATGCAAAGGTTTATATTTCAATTTAATTTTATACAAAAAAAATTTGAAAGTAAAATTCGATTTCAAATGGAAGGAGATATATTTTTGTTGGGTAAAGATATTGGCAGAATAGTATCCTTCTTGCACGAGCAAATACTGTTTAATAGATAAAATTATCCCTTGTAATTAACTCATTTTACTATATCTTTATTGCTCTAGAAATATAATCACCTATTTTTTGTTCTGCAGAAAATATGTAGTACTATTGTTTTTGGTCGGCAAATTTCTAGTACTTTTTTTTTGTTGCTAAGTAAATTTTTAGTACTTTCTACACAATGGAAAAAGACAAAAGCATTTTACAACTTCTAAATTAGAGAAAACTGCTATTTGTAACATATATCTATTTACGCACCACTATTAGTAGCTTTTTTTTAGGAAATATCTGATATGGACCAGGGCCAGGGGTAGGACCTGGTCCACTTGACCTACATTTGTCCATGTCGCCCATATATTATTTTATTTAGAAATTCCAATTAACCATAGTTATCTTGTTCTTCTCGCTTCTTCTTCTTCATCACGAGAGTTCTGAAATGGGCCGGAACTCCGGCGACCCTCGCCGTAAAATCACCATTCCAGTAAAAAAAACAGCTTTTTAACAGCTATACTCTGAAGGACCTCTGAAGAACAAGAAGAAGAAAATTTTCCTTCTTTTTATGCCTTCATCCATCGCCGCCTTTTTTTGGGTTTCTTTAAACAGCATTTAAGTGGGGTTCTTGGACTGTGAAATTTGTGGGTTTTCTTCAATTGTTTCTGGGCACCTTTTAAATTCTCTTGAAATTTCACTTTTGTTTGAATTCTCTTAGAATTGGACCAAAACCCTTTTCTTCTCTTCAAGAAATTCACAGAAGAACTGAAAATCAACCAGAAAAAAACTCCAATCTTTTCCTACTTTCTACAAATCAACCACGAAACCAAGTGTAAACCCACAAAAACTCTAAAGACTCAGTTTTTCCAAAGAATAAGCTTCATTTTCGAGTATTTTTCTTGTTAATTTCCTCGTATATACCGAAATTCGAACTGGGTTTTGTAATTTTGGTTATAAAGCTGTTTTTTTTTCTCTGGAATGGTGATTTTAAAAACATTTTTTACAAAGTTGTAGAGTAGATCTGATGAGTTGAAATGGAGTTCTTGATTTTCTGCTAGCCTAAGCTTCTTCGAGAAGAACAAGATTACTGGAATGGAGATTTTATGGCGAGGGTCGCCGGAGTTCCGGTGAATTTCAAAACTGAGCTCTGGCTATTTGTCGGTGAGCTTATTCTTCTCTCTTATGCTGGCCTGAGCTTCTTCGAGAAGAACAAAAACATTAAACTATGGTTAGTTGGAGGGAGACGTGGCCAAATGTAGGCCAAGTGGACCAGGGCCCTACCCTTGGCCCTAGTCCATATCAGATATTTCCATCTTTTTATTAGGCTATTTATACCCCCATATTTTTACGGGCCACTATAAGTGTCCAATAAATGAATCCGGCAACGATTCAGGCCAAAATCGTCACAAGTGTTGTTCACACGTGATATCCGTCAGGAATATTTTTGTCCATATTTTGGAGCGGATCAGGGCAACCCATTCGTTTACCTCCCCGAATAACAAAATCAACCTCCATCATCATCCTCCTCACAATGGCAGTGAGGAAATTCATCTTCATTGGCTGACAAAAATTCAAGATTTAACAAAAACCCACAAATCTCTAATGATTTTAAAGGTCAAATAAATCTAATCCAAATCAAGAAAATTAAAAAGAGGTTGAATTTATAGAGAAATCTTGAATCTTTATGCAAAGTTTGTCAAAAAAGTCTTCAAATCATTTCACCATTTTTATCACACTTGATTGAAAATTCAATAGGAGCCCACTATCTTAAATCCAAAACCCACCAAAGAAATCACAACTTGGATTCATTGGTTAATTACTGTTGCAAATTGCAATAATAGTAAGAGCCCATCAATGTTGACACCCCAAAAATAACCAATTAGTCAATCCCACCAAGAAAAACACTAAAATCCCACTTCTGCTCTTGCATATTCTTCTCTTTCTCTCCCTCTTTTTGATTATATATTTTTTCCTAATCAACTCTGAAGAACTCTACTGCACTATTGATTAGATTTCAAGTTGGGGATCTCCTAATAGTAATCCCAATACACCATCTGCGACGACGTAATATGTGCTCCGGCGGATCTGCGGCGGCGAATTTGAAATTGGAAACTTGGAGACAAAAGTTGCTGAGTGTTTTCTCATAAATACCCAACTTTTGCTGGTGTATTGGGTTTTGTAGATATATTTTGAGTATTTTGGTGGAAGAAAGTTGGGTATTTATGAGGGTTACTTTGAACCCGTCATCAATTTTCTTGTGATGGGTTGATGAAATTTCGGAACAGATCGGGGTTCTTTTAATCATTTACTGTCTATTGGAAACTTGGAGAATATTTCTATCTAAAAAAATCATGATTGGCCATGGTTGATTTTTGGGGATAATTTTCATGTTCTTGGCTGGTTCTTACTGAAGAAGAAGCAAATTCATTGCTTTGATCTGTTTCAGTTTCGTGTGTTTCTCACAATCTATTCACGGGCCAAATATTTGGTTCTCGAGTCAACGGTTCGGACGGGTCAGTTTTAGGGTTTAAATGGAAGGGATGATGAAGATATGGGTTTGTGGGTGGTGATATTTGGATAAACAAAGGGTTGCCCCAGATCCGCACCAAAATATGGACAAAATACCCCTGACGGATATCACGTATGAACGACACGTGTGACGATTTGGGCCTGAATCGTCACCGGATTGACTAGTTGGACAATTGTAGTGGCCCGTAAAAGGATGGGGGCTATAATTAGCCTAATAAAAAGATGCTGCTATTAATAGTGACATATAAATAGATATATATTACAAATAGCAGTTTTCTCGACAAATTAATATCAAACATTGTGATACGGTACTATCTGGGAAGTTTGAAGAGGTCATTTGGATAAATGACCTCATAATTAACTCATATATTCCAAATACGAGCTTCCGAATAAAGCCTTTGTTCCGGGTATTTAAAGTAATAAATATAAAGGCTCAAGAGACAAATAAGCCTTCCAATAATGCAAGGCACAAAGATCAAACACACCTAATAGCATTTGAAGGCAAAATACATAATTGGACGGAAAACGGTTGAAAGGGTATTTTGGTCATTTGATAATTAAAGTCTATTCTAAACTTTAATTATATTTTTAGATTTATTATATTGTTTAATTAGCCATGTTGGCCAAAATAAGCTACCTAAAAATAGGACATGTTGTCCTTGTTATTAGGTAGTGTTTTGTTTTAGGAAGTTTACTTAAGTTAGGATTCAAGAGTCTTACCTAAAGTAGGACTCTTCCTTTATTGTTGCTTGGAACCGAAATCTTCACTCTATTTAAGAGAGATTTCGGCCAACATAATACTTAGAGATATATTGATATTTTGATTAAGGTTATTCCTTTGATACTTGTTTATGAATTTTCGGTAGAACTTCATATTCTTTGAGTTACTGTATCAACTAGCTTGTTTCTCTAGTTGTGGTGTTTCAGCCTTCGTTGATACTTAGCCCGCCCGGGGTTGTGTTGAGTATATTCCCATGTAAACTATTTCGAGATAGAGAAAGATCTGCTTAAAAGCCGAACCTTGATATAAAACATCACGGTTTCGCATCAAGTGGTATCAGAGCAAAAGGGTTTATCTCTATCTTGGTGTATCTTTATTGCTTTCTTTAAATTTTGTTGGCAGAAAATTACCAAAAAAAAAAATTTATTTTTTACTATTCACGGATTACTGTTCACGACACTGTTCATCCGAGTGCCAAATCATATTTTGCTACTGTTCACGCTACTGTTCATCCGGATTTTAAATCAAGAAAATCAAGAAACGTCAATATTGATTCGAATTTCAAGGGAGCAGCCGCGAGTTCAAGAAGATCAACTTTCAAGAAAATCAAGAAGCTTAAAGACTCCATCTTTTTAAAGATTTCAACTAATTCATGCAAAGATGTGGCAACAATTTGATCAAGAAGATGACAACTTTGGTTATGATGATAAAAGGTATGGCTTCCCACATATAACAAAATCAAGATATGATGATTCTTATTTTTATCCATATGAACCGCAAAGGGATCCAAAATTTCAGCAAGTTGGCAACTGTATTGGTGCAATCAAGATTCCATCTTTTGAAGGTATGAATGAGCCGGAATTATTATTTGAATGAATACATAAACTTAATAATATGTTTGCTTGTCATGATTATTCGGAGGGTAGAAAGGTAAAGATGGCAGCCAAGGAATTTTTTGGTAATGCATCAAATTGGTGGCAAGATGAATGTATAATTAGACAAAGAGCGGGACAATGACCTATTGATAGTTGGAATGAATTGAAAGCTGTGATGAAACGGAAATTTGTGAACCCATATCACTTTGTTGAGCAAGCCAAACGTTTACAAAGGCTTACACAAGGTTCTAGATCGATAGATGAGTATTATGAAGAGATGCGATTAGCCATAATTCAAAATGACATTCAAGAAACCAGGCAAGTTACATTGAATCGATTCTTAGACGGGTTGAATGATGATATTAGGCCAACAGTGGAAAGAGCTAATCATGTTGATTTTATGGAGATGGTCGATCATGCGGAGCAAATTGAGAGGCAAATCAAAGAGAAGAAAAAAGGGACTAATTCAGCTAAATTTCCACCTTGGAAAACGCCAAATCAGCCCCCTTCAAATTCTTTTTTTGGGCAGCGGCAAAGCGAAGGTAATAGCTATTTTAGGGCTGCCAAAACAGCCACAATTCAAGAAAAAGAAAGAAAATCAGCTGCCATTAAATCTTCAACTTGGAAGACATCTATGAAAGAACTATGGGAAGACATGGATCGACTAGACGAATACATCAAAAATCGTAAAATTCAAGAAGAAACAAATTTGGTAAGTCAAGAAGACAAGGATGAAGCCGAGCCAAAATTCGACAGTTTGCCAAAAGATGAATTGAAAAAAAATATTGATCTTGTTAATGCATCCCACGATCTAGATGATTCGAGGACGAATCCTTTTCGAGAAAGAGAGGATGATACGGTACTATCTGGGAAGTTTGAAGAGATCATTTACCTCATAATTAACTCATATATTCCAAATACTAGCTTCCGAATAAAGCCTTTGTTCCGGGTATTTAAAGTAATTAATATAAAGGCTCAAGAGACAAAGAAGCCTTCCAAGAATGCAAGGAACAAAGATCAAACACACCTAATATCATTTCAAGGCAAAATACATAATTGGAAGGAAAACGGTTGAAAGGGTATTTTGGTCATTTGATAATTAAAGTCTATTCTAGACTTTAATTATATTTTCAGATTTATTATATTATTTAATTAGCCATGTTGGCCAAAATAAGCTAGCTAAATAATAGGACATGTTGTCCTTGATATAAGGTAGTGTTTTGTTTTAGGAAGTTTACTTAAGTTAGGATTCAAGAGTCTTACCTAAAGTAGGACTCTTCCTTTATTGTTGCTTGGAACCGAAATCTTCACTCTATTTAAGAGAGATTTCGGCCAACATAATACTTAGAGATATATTGATATTTTGATTAAGGTTATTCCTTTGATACTTGTTTATGAATTTTCGGTAGAACTTCATATTCTTTGAGTTACTGTATCAACTAGCTTGTTTCTCTAGTTGTGGTGTTTCAGCCTTCGTTGATACTTAGCCTGCCCGGGGTTGTGTTGAGTATATTCCCATAGAAACTATTTCGAGATAGAGAAAGATCTGCTTAAAAGCCGAACCTTGATATAAAACATCACGGTTTCGCATCACATTGTGTAAAAGCTAGTGATATTGCCAATACATATTTTCTCATGCCAAGATAATTTGGTATTAAATGAACAATTTATCCTTTTAGGTAATATTAATCTCTCTCATTTAATTTATTTTTTCAATATTTTCTTCCATAATCTATTCACAATCAATCCCTAATTTCTCTATTTTATTAAAAAAACTAGCTCATAATCTCTCCAATATTTTCTTCCTTACTATATCCTCTCTCTCTCATTCATAATACTAGAAGTTCATAAAAAACAATATAAACCAAAAGAAATTAATGGTCTAAGGTTTCAATTCATTACAACTATAAGCAAGAAAAACATTGTAAATTTATAGTGCCTGAGTAATACGACTTTAATTATCTTCTCTACTTCATTTATGAAAGAGAGCTCAGTGTATAAATATGACAAAACAAATAAAGTAAAATAAGAATTTATAGTGTTTGTTTGTATTTGAACTTCTAGCACTATAAAAGAGAGAAAATTAGAGATTGGGTGTGAATAGAGGAGTGAAGAAAATATTGGAAAAAATCATGGGCTAAGTTTGAGGATAAGAGAGAGAAAATTAGATATTGAGTAATAGATTAGGGAAGAAAAGATTAGAAAGTAAAATTAATTGAGAGATGTTAATATTAATCAAAATAATAACTTAGTCATTTGAAGGCAAATTGCCTTTGTAGAAAGAAATTTGTCTTTGCAATATCATTAGCCTTGCGCAAATCATTCAACATTTAAATCAAAGATTTGAAAATAGTATCATTAACATACTAATAGAGGCCAATCTATTTCAATTCATTATAATCAATCTTTTTTTTTTCTGTCAGTTAGGAATTTATCCAATTTGAAAATTGAATTAGACTAAATAATTTATGAAAATGCATGTTAAAGATCCCACATTGATTAGTTTGTGTATATATTTATAATATATAAAGTTTGGACAATTTTCTCTTTCTTGGGGTACTTTTTGAGGGATTGAGTTAAGCACAAGTACATTTTTAACATGGTATCAGAGACATTGATAGTGTTCACGGTCCAGATGTCCAGCATGACCGTGAGAGTGTGTGTTAAAAATTCCACATCGACTTGTTTATGTACATATTTGCAATATATAAGGTTTGCAGAATCCTCCCCTCTTAAAGTACCATTTGAGGGGATTAAATTATACCCAAATTCATTTTTAACAATGCAGGTCTTATTTCTTGAAATTCTTAGCTCTCAATCATAATCTACTGAAATATGGGTACATAATTGGTAACTCCGACTCTATTTATAGCTTGAGAAGAATGCAACAATATACGGAAATGATGAATCTAGAAATGAATGCATATTTCAAGTTTCAGATAAAGATTGTATTTTGGGAGAGGCAGGTTTTGGATGTTTTCATGAATTTCAAAATTATTTATTTCTATTTATAGTATATTTTTGTTTTGATGGCTAGATCTTCACCAATTCAATGAACTTTGGAAGTAGAAATTTTGTATTTCATAGTAAGATACAAATTGACCTGCTAAATATAGAAAGTTCTCTTATTTGTTATTTACCAATCTACTCATCTTATAATTATATTAGTGTCAATAACAAAAATTATCTGTCTTATTTTCTACCTTATTGTCAAGTGTCACACATTTCTTTCAAAAGTTCTAATATTTTCTCTAATCTACTAGGCAAAAAATTGCTCAAGTTATATAAGAGATAAAATTGCTCACTATCTAATTAATGTGAGATTATTATCACTCTTCAACCCCACAAAATCAAAATGTTTTTTTTTTTGGCTAAAAAAAAACATTGATTCCCTCATCTCATAATACACCCATGTTGAAGTGTCATGCTCTAGGTCCTCAGTTTCATGGACAACTTGCTCAAGGTGGCAAGCCATTTTAAAAAAACGTTTATAAATAGAAGACGAAGAGGAAGCACAAAGACATCACAATAACTATTTAACATGTCTTTTAATCTTATACTGTCTTTATAAATTTTCCTTACAAATTTATGTAGACAATTTTAAACTTAACATTTTGGAATCTGTCAGGCTTCTAGCGTAATGATTTTTGTCCAATTACATTCACTTAGTAGAATTCAATTCGTTGGATCCGCAAGGGTAGCCCAATTGGTTCGAGGGTGCTAGATTATGTACAAGGGTGCATGTTCGAATCTTGTCAGCCGCAGTGTGGAAGTTTCAACTCTCCAATGTGGGGGTGACTTCTTATAGTGGATTAAGATAAGGCCACCCACCAATCGAACCGCGGGTCACTTGATTTACATCCTCCACAATGCATGTCGGATCGGGTGGTGGGGCCCCTAGGAGCGTGAGTATCGCCTTTTTGTATATAATAATTCAATTCGTTGGACTTAACTTACTGCATGAAGGATTTTTTTAATAACGCAAACTCAAGTTTAAGATAGTCAAATTGGTGTAAAAGAATACTAGATAATAAATATGAGGTAGATTCATATGAAGTCAACCATATATCCAACCTAAGAAAATTAAAGAACTAGTCAAAATAAGTAAAAACTCTACAAATCTCGTAGTTGAAGTAAGTCATGAATGACTTTAATAAAACAACTCTAACTTTATATAAAAAACTCTAAAGTCTGATCCAGTTTCTCCGTATTAAATCCAAGGTTTTGAAACCCGGACCGGACCGGCCGGTCGGACCGATCTGACCGTCGACCGGACCTCCGAGCGGTCGGGTTAGGTTTCAAAAACCGGATGCGTTAAAAACCGCTTTAAATTCGTTGAACCGTTTGACTCGGCCGGTCCGACCGTTCAACCCGAAAACCGGAACGGTTTTGTGAAAACCGGCCGGGTCACAAAGAGATGGGAGCACTGGGAGCTTACCTCGCCGGAGAGCCACTACCGTCAGGAGAGCAGTGACCGTCGGAAGAGCCGCGGCGGCTCCAAAATCGCTGAAGAAGACCAACGGACAGCGGAAGAGAAAAGAAATTTGAAAAAAAAAGGAAAAAGAACTTACCTGTTTTGCCGGAGAAGGCGAGTGCCGGAGAAGAGGGCCATCATCCACCGCGCGGATCTGAAAAGAAGATTAGGAAAAAAATATGAGTAAAAGGAAAATAAATGAGGGTCAATAAATGAAGGAAGTAAAATATTAGCATATAAAATCCTATAAGATAATTATATTACAAATAAATCCTAAACTATTTACTTTGTCTAGAAGTGTATAAAAAAAAAATTATTACATTAGTCCTTAAATTTTACTATATATACTTACATTAACTTTATTTTTTATTAATAAGTATATATTATATATTTTTTAATATTTATGACGTCACCGGGTTGATGAGCGGGTCGATGACGGTCCGACCACCCGATCCGACCCAGATGACCCGTGACTCGAGAACTTTTTCAGGGTCGATGCCCGGTCCGGTTTCAAAACCTTGATTAAATCACAAGCCCACTATAGGGGCACCCATCTTTTGCTTTTAAACACTCCCTATCCCCCGTTATTTTTTTCCCTCTCTCTTATTTCTCTCTCCCTCATAAATGCTCCCAACCCTTTCTCCCTCTTAAATTTCTGCCGCCGCCCGCCGCCGTCGCCGGAATATTTTTTTACCATCATCAGGTTGCAAACGTCGTCCTCGTCAACTTTGTCTATAAACTCAACGTCAAAATAGCATCACAACTAACACAATGTGAGTTTTACTTTTTAAAATTTTGAATTTTAACTTGAAAATATGTAGATCTACCACAATAGAAGTTTATTTGTGATAAATGTTACCAAATTTGCTTGAAAATACACTAAATTAGGGTATTTTTGCCAAAAAATGGACTGATATGGCGTTTTTGGGTCTGGTCACTGTGGGAGCGTGTCGACGGCAGTGGTCATCGGCGCGTGGAAGGGACCGCCTGTTGACGTCAGCAGACGGTCGACCAGTCCAGCGCTTGCTTACGTGTCAGCGCCTGATTGGTCGACCGCCTGACGTAAGCAGGCGGTAAATTTTTTTTTAAAAAAATAAAATAAAGGGCGCGTGTGATTCAGCACGCGGTTTGGGTATCTACCGCGTGTGATTTTACACGCGGTGGATTAAATTAAATTTTTTTTTCAGTGACGATTTTTTTTTAAATTGCATATTTTGATTTAATTTGCTATTTTCAATTAAATAATGTCTTTAATAATTTTTTTTTGTTTTTTATTTTTAAAATATTTTGTCAGAGTTATAATTATAAATTGTTTCTGAATTTGTAGATGGCAGATCGGAGAAGGAATATTGATCAGTTGGGCCCGATTAGGGACCGTGATGGTAGAGTAGCTGACATGCCTGTGACTCAGTCTGGCAGATTGAGTCGAGAGCATCGCAGACAAAGAACTCCCCCTGCGTGTATTATTCCATCTACTCTTTATAATCCTATACCCTACCCCCCATATAGCGAGCCCCACTAATGGATGGCAGGTAGTAGTTCACATCCACCTCATTCAATTTCCGATATTCCTATGCAATCACAGGTGAGGGTTTCTGGTTTTGAAGACGATTATATTGAAGATTCTTCTACTGAGGAGGGGGAGGATTTCGTTGATGCTGCCCCCTGTCCAACCCATTGCAGGTGAAGGTGAAGCACATAGGAGTCCAGGAATATTGAAGAGAGTATTTGGGAGATTTCGGCCATCGTCCAGCAGATCGTCTTCTAGTAGGCCTACCCCAGTGGATGACCCAGCTGAACCGTCTGTTTCAAGAGGTAGACCGTCGGTTTCCGGAGCTAGACCTTCTGTTTCCGGTGCTAGACCTTCTGTTTCTGGAGCTAGACATTCCTATCATACCCCTACAGACTCTGTAAGTGATGACCCACTGTATGTATCACAGAGTACTACCCAGAGTACCCAACCTCCGAGCTTTCCCATTCTTACTCAGGTGAAACCAACGACGATAGATTGGGAGCAGAGGACTCCAGCAAGTGGTGGACCGAAGATTCCAGATGAGATTCCGTCTTATTCTGGTCATGTAGCTGTTGATATTTGGAACGGGGTAGAGCGGGATTTTGTACAAATCACCACCCGGAAAGAATCTGTAGCCCGTGAGTGGACAACACTAGACCATGATGCAGAGGCGTCCTCTATTTTATACGGAACCGGTTTAGGACACCTCCGTACTACTATGTTTGCGCATCACGATGATGCACTTATTTGTTCATTCGCGGAGCGGTGGCAACCGGATACAAACTCATTTCACATGCCTTGGGGTGAAATGACGATCACACTTCATGATGTATTTTATATACTTCATATTCCTATTTCTGGTAATGCAATCTTTGACCCTCAACATATTATAAAGAATATTATACTTGAGATTGCACAGTGTGTTCAAGTTGATGTTCAGGCCCTGACTAAAGCAATTAATGAAAAGGGTATTCCGAATAAAATTTTGGTCAACGTAATTAATGAAATACCTTTGACTTCTATTGTCCGAGCAAAGGTGTGCTTGCTGCATATGTTGGGGTCGACCCTGTTTGTCGATCGTTCTTGGGACAAGGTGAACTTCAGGATATGGGGAGCCTTAATGGTACCGGGCCAAGTAAATTCGTATTCCTGGGATAGTGCAGCATTGGCAGCTTTGTATCAACAATTGGGTCAGGCGTCTAGGGCCGACTGCAAGTCAATTGGCGGATGTCTTACCTTACTAGAGATACTTAATTATTTTTTTAAAAAATGTTAAATGTAGTTATTTTTCAGTTGTCACATGATTATTTATCTAATATTTCTAATCAATAATATTTTACAGGCATGGATATATTCATATTTCCCGGGTATTTTTGAGTCAGGACAGGTTAAACATTAATTGGAATGCTACACAACCATTTGCCTCGAGATATTTGCCTGAGAAAGTTGATTTAAAGAATATGAACAGACTCAGAAGTTACCGGATGATGTTGGATGATATGAGTGTAGAAGAGGTATAAAATGTTTTTTTTTTTATAATCCACAATTAAAATTATTCTCTAGATTTACGTATACTGACTTAATTGTGTAGGTTAATTTCACACCGTTTGATAGATTCCCGTTGCAAAATCCTAGTTGCTGGATTTCTACATTTCATGGCACCATTAGGTTTGGCCATATTGTCGAACCGTACATGCCAGATCGTTGTTTGAGACAGTTTGGATATGTACAGGAGAAGCCTATTAATAGAATCTTGCCACAGGAGCATTATCGTCCTAAGGAGACTCGAAAGTATAAGGTTGTGTATACTTTTGTCGATGCATTTTGGCAAAGGGCGGAAACACATTGTTTTTCCTTAGACTTATTGGGACGTACAGCAACCCCTCCTTCAGCGGTGGCTTTAGGCTATCTTGAATGGTACCGGCCATGTACTCACTTGAGAATTCATCCAGTTCGTGGGGTTCCTAAGGCAGTAAGGAACCAACAGGTATTAATTATTATTTTTGTAACAAAATTATTAGTGTATATTTTTTGCGCGTTTAACAATTTGTTTGTTTATTTTTCAGTTCGTGGATGCCATTACAGCATTATATGAATCTTTACCAGATTCACAACATGCGACATTTCCTAGGGATTATGATCATGTGCTTGCAGTACTAAAAGAAAATGTTCGTCAGGTGCAACGCTCTGGTCAATCGCATGATGATGAAGACGTTTAGTTGTTTAATATTAAGAATTTAAATTTAATTTTTTTGGTGCAAATTGTGTGTTGCAATTAATTGTATAATGACTTAGTAGCAAATTGTAATTTATGAAGACTTTTTATTTTAAAAAATTTATGAAATATTTTTGTGCTAAACCCTAAACCCTAAACACATTAATTATAAACCCTAAAAACATTAATTACAACCCCTAAAACACTAAAAACATTAATTGCAAACCGAAAAAAATTAATTTCTCGACCCGCGGCTCGACCCGCCTGGGTGTTTACAAGCGCCTGTTTTTTTAAAAAAAAATTCACCGCGTTCTGACGTTAGCAGACGGTGAGTTACGTCACTGCCTGTACGTCAGCAAACGGTGAGTGACGTTACCATTTGCTGACGTACAGGCGGTAACGTCCCTCACCGTCTGGTGACATCAGCACGCGGTGAATTTTTTTCCACCGCGTGTAAAATAATACGCGGTAGATACCCCAACTGCCTGCAAACTCACACGCGCCCTAATTCATTATTTGAAAAAAAAATAAATTAAATTTCCCGCGTGTAAATCAACACGCGGTAGATCCCCAACCGGCACAAAATTTTTTTAAAAAAATATTTTTCACCGCCTGCTGACATGTCCGCAGTTGACTGGTAGCCGGTCCTTTTTTTCAGTCTCCTATCCGGTGCTGTTTTCTCAGTTTCGGACTTTTTTTCGCATTTTATCAGTTTAAACATGTATTTTTACCCAAAAAAATTATTAAGAACAACAAGAACAATATAATAACTATTATTTACCTCAAAATCAATGTCTTCTAAATAACCACAATCGTTGGAGTCCATTTTGCCGGAATCTTGTAGGAATTTTTTTTTGCTCCAAAATTTTTAAAATTGATATTTTGTTCTGGATCTAATCCAATAAGTTCAAAAATGCAAGGCCGGAATCCGGTGACCGGAGCTCCGATTGATGTTCCAGCGGCGGCAACAATTTAATATGGAGAGAAGGTTGAGAGCATTTAAGAGGGAGAGAGAAAAAAAAATTTATGGGGTAGGGGGTGTGTTATACCTATTTATAGGGTGTCTTTTTTATTTGACCCTTAAATCAAGACTTTCAAAAAGGTTTCTAAAAATGAGTTAATAGCTATTTAGGCAAAATCGTAAATTTCGTCCTTAAACATTTTACGACTTGCAAGTTGGGTCATTTTTCTATTTTTTTTTCCTTGTTGGGTCTTTAAACATTTTACGACTTGCAAGTTGGGTCCTTCCGTGTGTTTTTCCAATATTTCTTTTCCTTTTCGCCTTTGTTCATGTTCTGAAGCAACTCACATGAAATCACTCAACTATTTACGTTTATCTAAATATGTCACTCAACTATTTACGTTTATCAAAAAATATACAACCACCTATTTTTTGGGTGTTTTCCGGCCAGCGATTTCACGTGAGTTGCTTCAGAACATGAACAAAGGTGAAAAGGAAAAGAAATATTGGAAACGTCGGGCCATAACTGCTTAATTTGACAAACCCGTTTGCTTTTGCTACAACAAATTAAGTAGTTATCGCCTGTACGTAAATAGTTATTAACTCTTCCAAAAATATAAATATTTCACTCAAACTCCATCAGAATTCGTACAGTCAGCATAAGTCTCACATAGGGAAATGTGCATCCCTTGGAACAAAAAAATAAACTTCACGACAATAATAGATGTATATATTTTTTTTTTTGCTGAATAATAATAGATGTATATATATTCCCCTATCAAATTGTCTATCTACTGTGTATTTTACACATAAATTAAAATTTCATCAAATTTTATAATAAAATACTATAAAATTTTAAATGTGACCTTATTTAATTTTACTTTTAATTTAATTTTTTATTTTTTACTCTATTTTTTTTCTCTTCAATATTTAATGTAAGGGGTAAAATTGAAACAATCATCATTAATTAACCATTTATTTAAAAAGTGGATATATAATTTAGAACAAATTAAAAAATAAAAGTAGACAGATAATTTGAAACAGAGACAGTAATAGATAGGAGATAGGAGAGTAGAGTTTCTAGAAAACGAAGAGGATGCTTACCGTTTCAATTTGAGGAGATGAAATGAATAATTAAGAATAGAAAGTTTATATAAAACAATTTAATTGAGTAATTAATCAGTTATTTCTTCTTTGTGAATATTTGCCAAATGTATTTAGCATCATTAATTTTATTTGGTAAGCCTAATATATACTCTTGGGGTTATTTATTTTATTTTGATAATTTTTTCTATTTGGTTTTTTTGATTGTGCTTGTTATGTCTTCAGGTCCCTTTTCGATTAAAGACGAATTTGTTAATTATTCAAGAATCATTTAACAAGTGAAAATGCATATTTCATTATTGTGTTTGGTTTTTTATTTTGAACTTCATATTTAGTGAAATTCTAGCTCTCAATTAGAGTCTGTAGAAAACTGGGTACACAATTGGTTCTTCTCATTTTATTTATAGCCTGAGAAGGATGCAAAATTTTAAATAAAGATAGATATATCCAGTTTCAGATAAAGATTGTAGTCAGGGAGCGGCAAGTTTTGGATACTTTCATGAATTCTAAAATTATTTATTTCTATTTATAGAATGATTGTGTTTGATAGTCGGATATTCAGCAATTCAATGAACTACGAAAGTACAAATTTTGTACTTGATAGTAAGAGACAAATTTCCTTGCCAAATACTCCCTCCATTCCTAAATATAAGACTCTTTAGACAATTTGAGAAAATTAAGGAAGTTGTCATTTTCACCTAAACTTCCAATATTACCTCACCTTCCCTCTCTCTCACTAATACATCATAAAGAAAGAAAGAAAAATGTTGAGGGTATAATTGAAATAAATTGTTGACAACTAATAAAAGAACCTTAAACGAAAATTAATTTGGATACCTAGATATCTCCTAAACGACAATTAATAAGGAATGGAGGGAGTATAGAAGTTCATTCATGCAAGTAAAATGAAATTTCATTCGTGCGTAATAGTAAAACTTTTCACCTGATCCCTATCCACAAAGAAACTTCTTATATGGATATTATATTCTTTTTTTCGTTGAATAAAAAAAGTGAAAGTAATAGTGATCAATATCTTGCTACTTCATATTCGGGTTTTCGTATTCAACAATGAACGCATCAGATTAATCGAACAAGTAGTGCAAACATTGATCCCGTCAGAGTAGCACCACATAGAGACTTCACATATGGACTGGTTCATGCCAATGATGCATTGGTCTAGTGGCCAAAACTGAGGCCTCATGACGTAGATGTCATGAGTTCGAATTCCCTCATCGCTTTTTGAATTCCCTATTTTTTCTAATAGGATAGGTCCCCTCCCCAAATAAATAAATAAGTAAATAAATATATATATATATATATATATATATATATATATATATATATATACATGAACCAGTCTATGGATTGGTTCATGTCTTCATATATGGATTTTGTGTACAGGAAAATGAGGAGTAGTTTTTATCTTAGTTAGTGAGTAAATTTAAAACTTATATCCATACAATAATGTAATATATGTAGAATACAAAGTTATTTCTCTTTCCTATGAATTATCATTTTTGGCCAACATGTATTATAATTATTGGTCTGAATAAAAATTTAAACCTACCCACTAACTAAGATAAAACTACTAAAAAATGTGAGAGATAATTTCTTTTACTCTTCATATACTTTAGGGATGAAGTGAATTCTGATAGAAGATGATGATGACTTTTACAAACGAAAGTAGGACATCAGGTGAATATTAATAACATCAATGAGAATCTAACATTAGACTAAATTACTCTGATATCATGTTAAAAGTAGATTTGTGCCAAATTGAAAGAGATAAGGGATAAAGACAAGAGTTATTTAAGTTACATCACAAATTGTCATTTTCTTCCCTTCCATTTCCTATAAATTTCATAGCAGCATAGATGATTAGATTCATAAAAAAAATTATCTGATAAAGAAGAACATCGTCATTATGGCAAAAACTATTAGCATTTTCCTCGTGATCAGTTTTCTCCTTGCTATGAGTGCTGTCACCCCAACAATGCAACATCGTCCTTGCTGCACTCCCTATGTGCACTGGTGTTGCAAGGATGGCGTGAAGCCTACTGACATCCCATTGCCTCATCCTTCCTCTACTGTTTCTTCTTCGCAATCCCAGCAAAAGGTTGTTCCACTTCCAAAGAATCCCTGATAAACTTCAAGTCTCATTGCTGCCTCTACTGCCAGTGTTTTTCATGCCTTTTCCAACTCTTCCCCTTAGTTTTTTTTACTGTTTGTAGTCTTCTGTTGAAGAATCTGTTATATATGAATAATCCCAACTACTTCATATGTTGGTAATATGTTTGTAGTTTGCTATTTCGTGTTGGTCATATTATACATAGTTATTATGTAATATATTGTTTTTTATTATTCAATTGCATTCATTTTTTCTGTTTTTATTCTTTCGTCTGTCCCATATGGTTAAAAAGGAACACAAATATATATATAGGCTAAATTAATCTTAAAAGGGTAATATTTCAATTCGATGCACCAGAGGATAAATTTTGAGTTAGAATCTAATTTCCGTCCCATCCATCGATATACCTCAACTATTATCATTGCTCTTATGTAATCTATGTACGGAATACTCCATGATTAACTCAAAGGCTATAAATGTTTACATTATGCCTCTTTTTAACGGATGAAATATTTATTTTCATATTCGTGTCCTTATCTCATTAATAATAAGTTACCAAGTGTTAATTTTTGCGGCGCATAAAAAAGGCTGTACCGTCAAAAGTCCGGTTCCTTCGCGAACAAAGTTCAGAATCTACAAGGGTTCGTAGAACGAAGGGAGTGTACAACTGGGGCGCAGCCCCACTTTTTTGTTCATAACGAGGGAGAGATAGAATGGAGTTCTTCATGAAGTTCGAAACAAAGGAATAAAAAAGACTTTCTCTATGGCCTCCTCGTTTTGAGACATTATGGCTTTGGGGTCGACCTCAGTAACAAAGAAGGAATCCATAAAAACTTAGGATCCGACACCATGTAGTATAACTTTTTTACTATTTTTTTTCTGTAAGATTTTGATAGGAGAAATTGAGTTTCAGAATTCTGAGACTCATAGCATAATAACATTTTTTCTATGACTCTTTTATTTAATACTAACAAATATTATAAGATTTTGAAAAAATTAATATTTCATCTAGAGAAATTAGGAGAACATTTGAATTAATTAGTATTTTTAAAATTAAGTAAGATTCACAATTCGAGTTATGATGTAACGAATCCTTTCCATGCCCTTCCGACTCGAGTTTGACACCAACACTTTTTTTAAAAAGTAAAAAAGAGAGACTCTATTAAGGAAGGGAAAAGTCTGATGCATTAACAGTGATTATATGACGAAGCTCCTTCTCCCATTCATAAATGAAAATTAAGTAAAGATGAAGGTCTATGTCTCGTACACATTGAGATCACTTAATTCTATTGGGGGATAAAGACTTCATGAATTGAATAACTCAAAATCTAAAAACTAGCAGGAACATATACAGTTATCAGTCACAAAGATGATTTTAAGATTGAATTTTTCTGACGAATATTTACCAAAGATGTGTTGGCAACTAGAATTGTTTTTGCATTGTAACTCTTCTTTGGTATAACTAATATACACTCTAGGTGTTATCTTTTTTACTTCTGTTATTTTTACTATTAGATATTTTATTGTGCTTGTTTTATCTGTCAGATGCTACTATTTATTTCCGTCAGCTAGGGGTGTTTATTAATCGGTTTTAATTGAAAACTGCACAATACCAAATTTAATAATGGTGTACGGTGCGGTATTTGATCAATTATGATGCGGCTAAATATAATTTTAATAGCCGCAAATTATTTTTTGGTACGGTTGCGGTCTAAATTTTTTTAAGTTAAACCGGACCACAAACCTCATTATATACCTATCTATTTTTTATTTTTAAAAGAATATAATATATTTATGTAATTACGTTTAATATTTAAAGTCAATCCCTGAACTTTTTTAAGTACGGTTAATATATTCACCTTTTTTTTTAAACCCAACTGGGCGTACACCCCAAGGAGAGAGAGTAGCACCTCATAAGAGAAGGAAGAGATAACCCTAGAAAGGGAGACAATTTAAAGCATACCCAATGCACGGAGAGGGTATTGAACCACTGGGGTAAGGACCTTGTGATTAATATATTCACCTTAGTTAGCTGTTTTATTCGACTTAAGTTAGAGTTAGGATGTGATTTAAGATGCTATTGATTGTAATTGATGTTCTGATGAGAATTTTTTATTTATTTTAATTACAATTGTTTTAAAATTTTCAAAGAAAATATATGTATTTTTCTAACGTTTCAACTTAGATATGTATTTATGTATTTGAGTTCACATTAAAACTGAATGATTTTATTAAATGGTTAATCTCTTAGAAATATTAAATTGGACCGCATGAATTGTGAGATATCTAAATAATATTAGAAGTTTTTTTACATCGGTTTTCACCGTATCGAATTTCACCAAACCAAAATAATAATAGTTTGGTGAAATTCAGTTTGGAAGTCAAAATGGTGTGGTGTGGTTTTGAAAAATTAACAGTTGAGATAATTTGGTTTAACACCGTTTTGCATGATAAGTATTGAGACGCAAATAATCTTAACCGTCAAATTCTTAATTTGACAGCCATCAAAATATTTCGCACGATGCACAATATTTATTATTCTGCACTGTAACTGAGTTGGGATGTAGTCTGGGTGAGGCATGTTTTGGATGTTTTCTTTAATTTCAAAACTATTTATTTCTATTTATAGTATATCTGTGTTTGTTGGTTGGATCTTTAGCAATTCAATTAACTACAGAAGTATAACTTTTGTATTTGATATTAAGTGACAAATTGACTTGCCAAATATACTCGTAACTTTTCACTTAAGGGTAATTAATTTTCGTATATTTAATTTCTTAGACGTGGTTTATTCGTGTTAATTAAGTGATTTCATGCCTATCTAATTGTTATAACATGTTGCATGTTATTTTTGTTACGTTTTATTAATGGACGTTTCGTACACTATCGTAATTAAGAGATTTATTATAATTTACCTAGATTATTAATTTGATTAGATAATTTATTTTGAAATTAACTAGGAATTTTATTGGATTAGAAAAGTTACTGTAATCGGAATTAAATAAAATGGATTATATAATTTAGGGGTTTATTAAAATAAAATAAAATGGCTGTTCGCTGGGTTTGTGGGATAATAAATAAAAATAAAAGAAAATAAAAGAAAAAGAGAACATGGGATTTCGTGGGGGGATCATGAAATTGTAAAGAAAATAAAATGCAAGGGATTCTCCCTTCTCGGGAAACGTGCCAAAAATAAGCCAAAGAAGAAAAGCAACAAGAAAAAATAATAAAGGGCTCCTCTTTTCTCTCTCTCTCTCTCTCGGCTGGCAGCAAGGGAACAAAATTCATTAGCTCCTCTTCGAAATTTTCACAGCAATAAGTACATGACTTATCCTGTATGAATATGATGACAAGAAAACTAGCTCATTACATCCAAAATGCAGTCTCAGTTGAGGAGCAAAATCAGTGGGTCACTCACCAAAACAGTGTGGGAAATACACGGTGGAAGAAAAGGTACAACAACTTATATGCACAAAAAACTAAACCAACAGGAAAATGGACAAAATCTTTCCAAAAGGGCTGTATATCTACAAATCTATAGGCCAAGAAAAGCAGCTGGATTGAGAGGTACAACCGTATCTGGAAAATCTCTTCTCTGTCCAGCAAGGGAATAATATGCGAGTATGTGTGCTGGATGCTCGAGAAATCCAACTTCTCCATTCGGACCGTTCTCTACTACTCTTCTTGCAGGAATCAACTCAATATTCCAGAAAGGACGCACCATGGCTAAGAGGTCACGGCCATCAGTAGATGCTCTATATCCTTGCACCCAAAGGTACCTCAGAGCTCTCAACTGCAACACAGCCATAGCAAGTGCACGCTCACTAAAGCAACAGCCTCTCAGTTCAAGCTTTTGCAGGCTAGGACAGCCTCTAGAAAACGCATTCAGACCTTCATCAGATTCCCCTACATAACCAAGAAGCATCCATCTAACATTTTTGCTGTACTGCCCAATATAACCGAGGCCGATGTCTGACAAACCCCCCAACTCTAAGATACAGAGCAAACCTTCTTAGTTTCAGTACAGCCCCCTCAGCAGAGCACGGACTCCATTATCAAGTGGCAGATCTGTTATCCTTTCTTCTCGATCAAGCAGGGACTAGGCGAAAATCACTTAGGTTCTTTGAGTGTGTGCCAAGACATTCTAAAGCCTCGTTTGTTATGTCGAAACATAAACAGACCAAATATTCAAGTTCAAGGCATCCCCAGAGCTAAGGCAATTAATCCTCTTTGAGAGACTATGCCTTCTACATCCTCCATTTCTTGTTCGTCGCCTCCTCGCTCAATCCTAAGCCTCTTCAACCTCTTGCACAAATGAGCAAGAACCTCCAGTCCTCTATCTCCAATAACATTCCTTGCCTCAAGAACTTCCAAATTGGGACATCTCCGTAGCAGGAGGCGGTGGCCTTCGGTATCAAGAAGAGCATAAAGCGGATCCAATTTTCTAAGTCGGGCACCAATAGAAAAAAACAATCGGCATTTCACCATTGCCGAGGTATGTTAGACCCAATTGGCATAATCTCCGTGGAAATGTCACAAGACAGATATTTTTTTAATGGTTCATTTAAGGCACCTTCCCCCTCCTGTTCTAGTTGAACATTAAAAAGAACCACCACCAAATTCTTCCAAGTTAACTGCATGACTCGAAAAAAAGAGGTTCGTAAGATCACACTCACTAATCTTCATTGAGACTAGAGAACGGCAATTTCTTGCAATCGGTTCAAGGTCTTGAAATCGACTTTCTCAAGTTCCGTCATATAAAAATTCAGATTTTCGAGAACAGTGTTGTTTAGTGCAAGCTCATGAAGCCAATCACCATCATTCTCATCTATAGCGCTCTCCTCTAAAAACAACGTTCTTAAGTTCCTCTTCGAAATTGTGCAAGGCAAGTAGGGTCGCCAGGGGAAAAAAAAAGTTAAAAAATATTCTCGTCCAAAATTTTGACACCGCGAGGTTGATTTTAGATTTATTTTTCTCGTTTTATCACCGTAACGGTAGGGATCCGCTTTCCTTTCTTAATTTATGTTTCGTAATTCTAATTAATACTGATATACTGTTTTGATATGTTTTTACTGAATTTGGGGATATTTAATTGCATTAACTGTTAGGTTCGTTGATGTTAATTATTAATTGAATTGATGTCTACATGAATTAGGTAAATTGAGCAAGTCTTGTAATCGCTTTCCTATTGCTTTCGCAAATTGCTATATTCATATAATCTTTCTCTGTACCATTCTGCATCTGGTCTGTAATTGCCTCTTGAGTGATTGCATTTGGGTCTTACTTGGAGTCGTTGTTGTTGACCTAATTGGTTATGGTCGACCGTGTCGTCGCCGGGGGATTGCATGGGCCTAGCCCAGCTTTCCCATTTCGGTCATGACATGACACCCAAAACTGGAGGAGAAACATTTTTGTCCAGGACAGAAGTCCTCCGTCCCGGGTTTAGGACGGAACTCCCACATCCTTCCTGGCTGACGTGGCGGTTTTCCCTACGCGCCTTGCCATGTCAGCCAGGACAACTTCCGTCCTCACCCGACCGGAACAAACCCTAACTTGGCCCCGTGACTTTGAGGACGGAATTGCCACTTCCGTCCTCAAGTTGCAAGAAATTTGCAGCGTGTAGTCACTTCTCACTTTTGCTTTTTTGACCATGCAAAATTTCTGAACGGTTTTGGCACTTTCGTTCGCATTTCTGACCGATTTTCAGAGACTTGTCCAGTTCGAAAATTAATTTTAGAATTTCCCACTACATCTATAAATACCCCCTCAAAACCTCTCCACAATCTACCACCTTCTCAACCCCATAAAAACCCTATCCTCTTCACAATTCCTTTTTTCCATATTTATTTCTACAAAAACCCTATCCTCCGTAATATTATTTCAAAATGAATAGCGAAATGATCCCGCTTTGGAAGAGTATTTCAGACACCAATTTAGAATTGCGGTCGGAAATCAAACCGATGGAAAAATGGTTGTATTCTATTTAGTACTGAGTAAGTTTTTCTTGTATGAAATGCGTTAAGCTATCTAACTCATCATTTTCGATTTGTAGCGTCTTCCATCGAAGTACACAACTTGGTTGGATCAAACTGGTCTCGGGTTAGCTAGTTGTGTCTACCTGAAGGACGACTTTGGGAATCAATGGTGCGTCTATGTAACCAAAATAGATGACACCTACTACCAAGATGGAGGATTGCAACAATTTTTGCGTGACCACAATCTTCGTCCCACAAATAAAGTTCATTTTATACCATCATCTCCAATGAATGTATTAGATATTTATGTTAAGGGAGGGCCCGGGATAAGTTACTTGAAGGGAGAATTATCGTATCCCTCAAACGGGGCATTTTTTCGGCAGAGTTTTCGAATAGACATTTACAAAACATATTCGGGACTTTCCAAATCGGTACGTTCAATAATATTAAAATTTTAGTAATAAAATCGTTCATTTTTACAATTATGTGTTGTAATGTTGTTTCCCGTGTACAGTGGATATGTAGGCAGTACATGCAATGGTGTGTTAGAATGCAGCTTGGAATCCCCGAAGTACTACACATGCGCAATCTTCACGGTAACAAATTGACACTGCAAGTGACTAGAGACGAAGGCGGAGACGATTACTTTTTTTTTTTTGGGTGAGATGAGTTTGTTGTGTTTTCAAGATTACACCGCAGTGACCATGTACAAATTCATCCAGCCCTTTACGATATCCTTGATTATAGGGCAGGGAATGATGATTTTGACAATTTATTACGTCAACTTTAATAATATGTAATTGTAATGTAAGCAATTATCGGATATTGAATGGAAAAAATCGAGCACATTTACAACAACTTTATACATTCTAAACTATTACAATTTAGTAGAATTTAAATACAATTACTGTGGAGGGGCTGGTTGGTGAAGATGTGCTAACATGGGGCAAGTCTTCCGGTTGTGACCGACTCGCTTACAGTGGCCGCACTTATTTTCCCTTTGAGTGCCCCTGTTCTCTGTTTCCATAGGCATTTGAAATCTCCACCTTTGAGGTCGACCCACCTGCGTAGCTTTCATGTTAGGAGGGTGATATGTCATAGCAAAAGGGATTCATGGGCGGAAACTCGTTCCAAACACCCATGAGTCCTCCCCTGAAGGATCCGCTCATACAAAACGAATCGAAAATAGCGGTAAAAACTTACATGTTTCGGATTCAAGAAGCTACTTCTTGAATGGAGGATGACATTTCTTGATCAGATGTTGCTACCGATTGATCTCCCTTTGCGGAAAGTCCCTCTACCGGTATCCACGCGACGAAACGGGCAGCGGTTGCTAGCTCTTCGTCTTTTTCCGATTTTTTCGGGAATTAGAGAGAAAGGGAGAGGCAGGAGAGAAAACGGTTTTCTAACTCCTATGTAATTTCGGCTGAAAAGTGTTAGTTCTCTAGGGTTTCGGCCAAGAGATCATTATATAGGGTGTGAGAGTTTGTTCCCATAACCAACTCTCACATCCCCAACTCCTCTCGGCAGCTGGGAGTCTCTAACTCCCACGTTCCCTAGAATTCTGCTGGTAGTGGGAGTCCTTATCTGATAATAACTCCCACGTAATTCCAGCTATAGGTAAAATACCGAAATTGCCCCTATCTCTAATTCGAATAATAAACACTTTATTATTTTCAGAAAGACAAATGTCAGATACAATGAACCTAGACACATTCTAGATTCATTGAATCTGGACATAAAGCTCGTTAGCTCGTCTATGCGTGTGACCCTGTAGGTTCACCTCACAATGGCAATGAAAACACACTTAGTAGTAGTGTGAGTCCATAAATCACAAGCGGTCCCTAGCAGGACATTGTGACTACCCAAAGTGAATGAATATACAACGGAACCTAATATCAATCCACTATTTAATCCCTTTGTCTCAGCGATATCCTAATTAAGCATAAGGCATGGTGGTCGTCACCCTTATTAAGCTTAATTGTATTTATGCTCGATCTCCGTGTAGATCTGTTTCAACAAATAGCATTTGATAACCACTTTATCAAATACATTTGAGCACGGCCATGCATTTAAACAGTCTTTCCCTATCGAGGGGCCCATGGATATCTCTCTCTAATAATAGAGAGGGACAAATTCCTTACAATGTCTCTCACATTCAAGCTATGATAGGACACTACATCCGATCTCGCCGTATTGATTACTCTGTTACAAGTAACGTCCCGACTGAGTCAAAACGTGGCTCCATTCATACTAGAATCAATGAAGACATAAGGTCTAAGGATTCTAAAATAGTATTGAGGAAGTAATACTTATGACTTAAGACCATGAAGTATTACTTCTCCGACTGGGATCACGTCCCAATACAATGTATCCCTATATATTGCATCTATGATGTGATTTGTATCCATTACACATGATCAGTAAAACAAGATCATCAATCAACAATCATACTAGTTTTATTTCATAGTAATTAAGCATTACATAAAACTAGGGACTACTAGAATAGTAATTACATAAGCTAATGAGTTTTACTATCAAATCACACATTTGATAATCAAAAGCAAAATTAACTATTCAATTACATGCTCAAAAGATAACAAAACGCACAACATGTGCTAATGGTCCTAGGGCACTACTAACAAGTTTGTTGTGTTTTCAAGATTACACCGCGGTGACCATGTACAAATTCATCCAGCCCTTTACGATATCCTTGATTATAGGGCAGGGAATGATGATTTTGACAATTTATTATGTCAACTTTAATAATATGTAATTGTAATGTAAGCAATTATCGAATATTGAATGGAAAAAATCGAGCACATTTACAACAACTTTATACATTCTAAACTATTACAATTTAGTAGAATTTAAATACAATTACTGTGGAGGGGCTGGTTGGTGAAGATGTGCTAACATGGGGCAAGTCTTCCGGTTGTGACCGACTCGCTTACAGTGGCCGCACTTATTTTCCCTTTGAGTGCCCCTGTTCTCTGTTTCCATAGGCATTTGAAATCTCCACCTTTGAGGTCGACCCACCTGCGTAGCTTTTATGTTAGGAGGGTGATATGTCATAGCAAAAGAGGGAGGTCTCCAATGAACGGGATCAAGTACAAGATATAAAATGGACTTGTAAGTATTCCTATAATGATCGAGAGAATAGACAGAGTGGATATACTGAGAAGCATCCTGCATTATCGATTTGGACACGACAATGACATGGGAGCATGGAGTTGAATAAGTAGACCACTTATCACGTGTACACGTATCTGAGCTGATAAGTTGACCGTGTATATATTTCAACATTCGCCCTGGGTCCCTCTATGTCGGGACATGACCCTATAGATACCTTGGTCCTTGTGGTGTCGTTGCATAGTCAGACTTGTTGCTTTTTGTTCGTACGCGAAATACTGCTCCCATATCCTCTTAGGAAAAGGCGTTTGACAACTATTTGCGTCTTGCCGGTGTGTGTCAAAATAATGTACAAGCTTAAAAAAAAACCCATCTCCACGAGCGCTTTCAAAGACAAGTGCTCTAGATCGCTTTAGAACGTCGTTAGCGCCTCGTACATGTTTGTAGTCCCGCAACCGAAACGCATTCCCCCGTCGTATGCCAAATTCTCGTTGTCGGTATTACAAAGCCATCTACATGTCTCTACACAGGATCTAACAAGGCACCAACATGAATACCTTGTAGTTTGAAATCCGTTTGGATTCCCCACAAAGTATCTAAACCTTCTTCGTCGTTAATGTTTACAACATCGTACATCACCATGTTGTATGTCGGCATGAAGAATGGACGAATCATTATTAGCCGAACAGTGACACTAGAAAGCTCGACTCCTTTGCGCCGACATATTCTATGGCAAAGTTGTCGGAATGAAAGCCTTTGTATAACTTCCAAACTTCTTTCGTTTGGCTCCGCAAAACGGGGATAACCACCTTTTTCGTACACTATATTGTGGTCGAAGTGTAAATACAATCTCATCGGACATTCAAGCGCCATTTTTTATAAAAACAAAATATGGGGTTGAGGAATGATGGGTTTGCTTGTAACAAATTGGCTGGGAAATGTAGTTTGGGGTAAGAAAAATGGATGGGAGGGTATTGGATTTTATAGAGAAATCAGGCCACAAATGTCTGCTGGGGGAGAAGTTTCAGCCGGTTCAACTGGAAGAAACTTTGTAATCTAAACTTTGCTCCGTGACTTTGAGGACGGAATTGCCACTTTCGTCCTCTAGTTGCAGTCTAATTGCAGTGTCTGGTCACTTCTTACTTTTGCTTTTTTGACCATGCAACCATTTTCGGAAATTTCGAATCGGCTTTTGGCAATTTCGTTCGCATTATTGACCGATTTTCGGAGACTTGTCCAATTCATTTTATACCCTCTCCGATAAAGTCCATTTTATACCCTCTTCCATTAATGTATTAGAAAAAAAATTTCTCCGTGTTCATATTATAATTATTATTTTCAGTATTTTTTAATCATTTCGGAACTTTCAAATATCAAAGAACTGAGAATTTCATTAAATTATGAGAAACAAATTTACATCGAACATATAACAATACAAACCCTAATTCTTTCGAAACTTTGGCTCAATCATTTTCCAAGAACATGTGTTGCTGCACGATGCATCCGACATCGGGTAGTGAGGGGGAGCCTCCACAGTTACCTCTTCAGGTGATCTTGAACATAGTCTGGCTTCGTCCACAAATCCTCTTCCTTCGTACCCAAAAATATGGCAGAGAAGGATAAAGAAAAATTCCCCAGTCCTTCTGTACCGCTTAGCCCTTGGATTAGCCTAAGGCAGAGTTATTTAAACAAAACATTTAGTTATGAAAACATTGAATTAATACAGTGTGCCGTAATTACATGCTACTTACTGCAACGTATTCCTCCCATTGGGCCTCAGCACCGTCCAAATCAACAATGTTGGTCTTACCGTCATACTTGAACCATGGTTTGTGAGTGAGTGCTTCGAAATTCCAAAACCGCCTACGCAGTTTTGCAAGACCTGCGTCGATCATCGCTATTGTGAATTGTACGCCGGTGACGGAGTTCATTCCGTAGACAATTTCGTTGTACTAATCGGACTAACGCTTTTTCACCGGGTAACCCGAGTGTACTAAATTCGTAACAAATTTCTATTAAAACCTCCTCGTATTCTGCAGGTCATTCTCTGGTAAAATCAACATCCCTGAAAATGTTACGCATTTCCTTTTGAATAAATTTTGGAAAGTTTGTCATGTGGGAAGATAGGATTTTTGAAGAAATAAATTTTGGAAAAACAAATTGGGAAGAGGATAGGGTTTTTATGGGTTTGAGAGATGAGGTTGTGGAGAGGTTTTGAGGGGGTATTTATAGATGAGAAGTGACTACACGCTGCAAATTGCCTGCAACTTGAGGACGGAAGTGGCAATTCCGTCATCAAAGTCACGGGACCAAGTTAGGGTTTGTAGGGTTTGTTTCGGTAGGGTGAGGACGGAAGTCCAGCTGACAAGGCAAGGCGCATAGGGAAAACCGCCACGTCAGCCAGGACGGAAGTCTAAACCCTGTTTCTCCTCCAGTTTTGGGTGCCATGTCATGACCGAAATGGAAAAGCTGGGCCAGGCCCATGAAAGTCGCCCTATTTGAGCCTTTTTCTAGGATCTTTTGTCAGCAAGATCCACCCGTCTTCTGTCCTGATCTATTCTGCGACCCTAAGTGATATTTCTGCTATGTTCTGTTCTGGGTCCGCATCTAGTGGGACCAAGCATTAGATACAATAGTGATTTTGTGGCGTCCCTGGTAAGGGATGATGAGACAATGTAAATTGGTTGATCCTTAAAATCTGTGGCCCTTAGTTTGGGGCTGCCCGAACCCACGTGTTGATACTGAACCGTTCTAGTTGATAACTTAGACCACTATTGTTATCGTTGATTAGTAGTGAATAGATAAAATGGCTCATATGTTGGGAATTGTGTCATAGCTTAGCGATGTTCTAAGTATCTAAGACGAGTATGTGATTGAGTGTACCGGATGGGCTACGTGTGGTGCCTGTCGTATACTCGGTTATGGAATTGTTTAGTTGCGAAAAATGTTGTTAATTGCTTAACTGTTGCATTATATGTGTTCGTCTTTGTTTGGGTCTTTAATTGTTGTTTGTTGGAGTCTATTTGGTCCCATATGAGTTGGGGATGTTGGGTAATGTTTTGGTGCACTTTTGAATGAGTTTTAAATCCATTTTTTTAAACGCAGTTGTGCAGTCCATTGTTCTGTTATGATACATTATGTAATGCACTCGTCCCCGCACTCGAAGTTCTCGAGTCTTGTTAGACTTGAGACGAGTCATTTACATATATTTCCATAGAGGTATTTTGGGAAACGGGCATATGCATTATCCATGTCTGCTTTCGCTGCATCTGCTTTCGTTATGTCTTTATTATCTATATTACTGTTTTAGGTCCCTGCTGAGCATCGGAGTTCATTCCGATATCCCATTTTGCTGTTTCATGTTTTGTAGATGTTGATCTATATAGTTATTTCATTGGAACTTGTAGTTCATTCTTTCAGTTGTAATAACTTAGAAATATTTCATTTGTAGAATAACGCTTGCATTTGAGCGGAAGAGTTAGTTACAATTGAAGATTCTTTACCAAGTTTATGAGTTTTGATCCTATGTTCCTCTCTTCTAGAAGGGTCCTTGTGCATTCTGTTATAGTTGTGTGCACTTGAATTGGTGATGAAGCTACTGCAGACTTGCTGATTTGATGATGTGTGCTTAGGTGGAGAGTAGTCCTTTGCTGCTGCTGCATTTGTGTGAACTGCTGATGTGACTTCACTGTTGCTGCAATTGTCTTTGTTATTCAATACTTAACGAGTTCGATCCAAATTATTTTTTGGTCTCCACCTACCTCTTACAGCCTCATGACTCTATCCTTCAAGTTTCCAAAACGGAGCGTCACTCGGTCTTTTTTTATGTGTTCAAACCACTAGAAACGATTTTCCCTCATCTTTTTTTCAGCAGTTGCTACTCGTATTTTCTCCCGCATAATCTTATTCATTACTATATCTTTTTTAGTATGCTCACACATCCATTGCAATATATGCATCTCTATTACATTCATAAAATGATATATTTTCACGTCCAACACTCTGTATCATACAACATTTCTTCTTGTGAATATTTGCCAAATATTTAATAGAAATTTGAATCTTTTACCATCATTACTTTTATTTGGTAAGCCTACTACATCGGACAATAGTAGTGTGACTATTTAACAATAGTAAAACTTGTTTTAGGAACTACCAGGAAGTAAAAATATTTGTAATATCTTATCATGTCTTTCTAAATAGTTTAAGGTGAATTTCATTTTGGACCTTGTAAATAGCTTGCAGTGTCAATTCGTCCTTGCAATTTCAAAAATGTCAACCTCGTCTCTAGAAATGGCTCACAGTGTCAAGTTAGTCCCTGTAAATGGCTTGTAGTGTCAAGTTCGTCCCTGAAATTACAGAAATGTCAACCTCGTCCCCAGAAATGGCTCATAGTGTCAAGTTCATCTCTGAAATTTCAAAATGCCAACCTCAATACCAAGTGATGTTGCGATCTATAGAAGTTTTTGTATATGTATTTTGTAGTGTGATTCTTGTTTAATTATAATCGGTTTTAAATTTCGTTTACGAAAAAAATTCAATTTTCACTTAGTCTTTGTTAGTATAGAGTTAGTCAACGACACAAGCACTTTTTTGGAATTGGAGCGCCATTTCTAGGGACGAGGTTGACATTCTGAAATTTTAGGGACGAACTTGACACTACGAGCAATTTCTAAGAACGATTTTGACATTTTTAAAATTTTAGCGATAAATTTGATAATTCGAGCCATTTACAATGATCAAAATAATATTCACCCATAATTTAAGGATAATTCAAGTCAGTTTCCTTCTTTTAATAATGAACAAAATTAATCCTTTGTTCTAACTCATGCTAACAAATTTTCATAGTCTAAAGATTGCCACCTAGTGAATATATTCACCATACAAACTTGATCCATCTTTTACAAAGAGAAGAAGCAAAAAAACCTATATTTAATTAATTTGTTTCCCATGGAAACTCCAAACAAACTCTTGGTTCATGCACATGCATGTTTTGGCTTACAAGAGGTGGAAAATGGAAACCACATTTACTTTAGGAGAATCTGCATTATTTTCCTCATGTAAACCCCCCCCCCCCCCCAATAGACTTGGTTAGAGTGATATAATAGTAAAATTAATTAACGAAAATTGAACACGTGATAATTATTTATTAATATAATAAGAGATAAAATAAAAAGTTAGGACATAATTGTTTTTCTTAGAAAATGTTAAGATGATGGAATTTTTCCTCTACACTTATAGAATTTATTTTACTGTCGAATAGAACAATTTGATGAGCGAGATTGAAAATTACCAAATAGCTATTTTGCAAAAATATTATTACAATTAAAATAAATATTGTTTCACCTTTGGGTCGAAGACAGACTGACGCAATTTGTCATAACGTTGCTGAGAATTTGGATCTTAATTCACTACAAGAAAACTGTGTAACAGGGACGGACATTTCCGTCGCTAATCCGTCACTAAACTAAGTTTAGCGACCGATTAACGACCGAATGACGTGGTCGTGTATTTTTCGTCGCTAAGCAAAATACAGACCGAAAATATGATGACAAGAAAACTAGCTCATTACATCCAAAATGCAGTCTCAGTTGAGGAGCAAAATCAGTGGGTCACTCACCAAAACAGTGTGGGAAATACACGGTGGAAGAAAAGGTACAACAACTTATATGCACAAAAAACTAAACCAACAGGAAAATGGACAAAATCTTTCCAAAAGGGCTGTATATCTACAAATCTATAGGCCAAGAAAAGCAGCTGGATTGAGAGGTACAACCGTATCTGGAAAATCTCTTCTCTGTCCAGCAAGGGAATAATATGCGAGTATGTGTGCTGGATGCTCGAGAAATCCAACTTCTCCATTCGGACCGTTCTCTACTACTCTTCTTGCAGGAATCAACTCAATATTCCAGAAAGGACGCACCATGGCTAAGAGGTCACGGCCATCAGTAGATGCTCTATATCCTTGCACCCAAAGGTACCTCAGAGCTCTCAACTGCAACACAGCCATAGCAAGTGCACGCTCACTAAAGCAACAGCCTCTCAGTTCAAGCTTTTGCAGGCTAGGACAGCCTCTAGAAAACGCATTCAGACCTTCATCAGATTCCCCTACATAACCAAGAAGCATCCATCTAACATTTTTGCTGTACTGCCCAATATAACCGAGGCCGATGTCCGACAAACCCCCAACTCTAAGATACAGAGCAAACCTTCTTAGTTTCAGTACAGCCCCCTCAGCAGAGCACGGACTCCATTATCAAGTGGCAGATCTGTTATCCTTTCTTCTCGATCAAGCAGGACTAGGCGAAAATCACTTAGGTTCTTTGAGTGTGTGCCAAGACATTCTAAAGCCTCGTTTGTTATGTCAGAAACATAAACAGCCAAATATTCAAGTTCAAGGCATCCCCGAGCTAAGGCAATTAATCCTCTTTGAGAGACTATGCCTTCTACATCCTCCATTTCTTGTTCGTCAGCTCCTCGCTCAATCCTAAGCCTCTTCAACCTCTTGCACAAATGAGCAAGAACCTCCAGTCCTCTATCTCCAATAACATTCCTTGCCTCAAGAACTTCCAAATTGGGACATCTCCGTAGCAGGAGGCAGTGGCCTTCGGTATCAAGAAGAGCATAAAGCAGATCCAATTTTCTAAGTCGGGCACCAATAGAAAAAACAATCGGCATTTCACCATTGCCGAGGTATGTTAGACCCAATTGGCATAATCTCCGTGGAAATGTCACAGAGACATATTTTTTTAATGGTTCATTTAAGGCACCTTCCCTCTCTGTTCTAGTTGAACATTAAAAGAACCACCACCAAATTCTTCCAAGTTAACTGCAGCTCGAAAAAAGAGGTTCGTAAGATCACACTCACTAATCTTCATTGAGACTAGAGAACGGCAATTTCTTGCAATCGGTTCAAGGTCTTGAAATCGACTTTCTCAAGTTCCGTCATATAAAAATTCGATTTTCGAGAACAGTGTTGTTTAGTGCAAGCTCATGAAGCCAATCACCATCATTCTCATCTATAGCGCTCTCCTCTAAAAACAACGTTCTTAAGTTCCTCTTCGAAATTGTGCAAGGCAGTAGGCTGCCAGGAAAAAAAAAAGTTAAAAATATTCTGTCCAAAATTTTGACACCGCGAGGTTGATTTTAGATTTATTTTTCTCGTTTTATCACCGTAACGGTAGGGATCCGCTTTCCTTTCTTAATTTATGTTTCGTAATTCTAATTAATACTGATATACTGTTTTGATATGTTTTTACTGAATTTGGGGATATTTAATTGCATTAACTGTTAGGTTCGTTGATGTTAATTATTAATTGAATTGATGTCTACATGAATTAGGTAAATTGAGCAAGTCTTGTAATCGCTTTCCTATTGCTTTCGCAAATTGCTATATTCATATAATCTTTCTCTGTACCATTCTGCATCTGGTCTGTAATTGCCTCTTGAGTGATTGCATTTGGGTCTTACTTGGAGTCGTTGTTGTTGACCCTAATTGGTTATGGTCGACCGTGTCGTCGCCGGGGATTGCATGGGCCTAGCCCGGCCTTTCCCATTTCGGTCATGACATGACACCCAAAACCGGGAGGAGAAACATTTTTTGTCCGAGACGAAGTCCTCCGTCCCAGGGTTTAGGGACGGAACTCCCACATCCTTCCCCGGGCCGACGTGGCGGTTTTCCCTACGCGCCTTGCCATGTCGGCCCGAGACAACTTCCGTCCTCACCCGACCGAACAAACCCCTAACTTGGCCCTCGTGACTTTGAGGACGGAATTGCCACTTCCGTCCTCAAGTTGCAAGAAATTTGCAGCGTGTAGTCACTTCTCACTTTTGCTTTTTTGACCATGCAAAATTTCTGAACGGTTTTGGCACTTTCGTTCGCATTTCTGACCGATTTTCAGAGACTTGTCCAGTTCGAAAATTAATTTTAGAATTTCCCACTACATCTATAAATACCCCCTCAAAACCTCTCCACAATCTACCACCTTCTCAACCCCATAAAAACCCTATCCTCTTCACAATTCCTTTTTTCCATATTTATTTCTACAAAAACCCTATCCTCCGTAATATTATTTCAAAATGAATAGCGAAATGATCCCGCTTTGGAAGAGTATTTCAGACACCAATTTAGAATTGCGGTCGGAAATCAAACCGATGGAAAAATGGTTGTATTCTATTTAGTACTGAGTAAGTTTTTCTTGTATGAAATGCGTTAAGCTATCTAACTCATCATTTTCGATTTGTAGCGTCTTCCATCGAAGTACACAACTTGGTTGGATCAAACTGGTCTCGGGTTAGCTAGTTGTGTCTACCGAAGGGACGACTTTGGGAATCAATGGTGCGTCTATGTAACCAAAATAGATGACACCTACTACCAAGATGGAGGATTGCAACAATTTTTGCGTGACCACAATCTTCGTCCCACAAATAAAGTTCATTTTATACCATCATCTCCAATGAATGTATTAGATATTTATGTTAAGGGAGGGCCCGGGATAAGTTACTTGAAGGGAGAATTATCGTATCCCTCAAACGGGGCATTTTTTTCAGCGAGTTTTCGAATAGACATTTACAAAACATATTCGGGACTTTCCAAATCGAGTACGTTCAATAATATTAAAATTTTAGTAATAAAATCGTTCATTTTTACAATTATGTGTTGTAATGTTGTTTCCGTGTACGGTGGATATGTAGGCGGTACATGCAATGGTGTGTTAGAATGCGACTTGGAATCCCTCGAAGTACTACACATGCGCAATCTTCACGGTAACAAATTGACACCTGCAAGTGACTAGAGACGAAGGCGGAGACGATTACTTTTTTTTTGGGGTGAGATGAGTTTGTTGTGTTTTCAAGATTACACCGCAGTGACCATGTACAAATTCATCCAGACCCCTTTTACGATATCCTTGATTATAGAGGCGAGGGAATGATGATTTTGACAATTTATTACGTCAACTTTAATAATATGTAATTGTAATGTAAGCAATTATCGGATATTGAATGGAAAAAATCGAGCACATTTACAACAACTTTATACATTCTAAACTATTACAATTTAGTAGAATTTAAATACAATTACTGTGGAGGGGCTGGTTGGTGAAGATGTGCTAACATGGGGCAAGTCTTCCGGTTGTGACCGACTCGCTTACAGTGGCCGCACTTATTTTCCCTTTGAGTGCCCCTGTTCTCTGTTTCCATAGGCATTTGAAATCTCCACCTTTGAGGTCGACCCACCTGCGTAGCTTTTATGTTAGGAGGGTGATATGTCATAGCAAAAGAGGGAGGTCTCCAATGAACGGGATCAAGTACAAGATATAAAATGGACTTGTAAGTATTCCTATAATGATCGAGAGAATAGACATAGTGGATATACTGAGAAGCATCCTGCATTATCGATTTGGACACGACAATGACATGGGAGCATGGAGTTGAATAAGTAGACCACTTATCACAGGTACACGTACGAGCTGATAAGTTGACCGTGTATATATTTCAACATTCGCCCGGTCCTCTATGTCGGGACATGACCCTATAGATACCTTGGTCCTTGTGGTGTCGTTGCATAGTCAGACTTGTTGCTTTTTGTTCGTACGCGAAATACTGCTCCCATATCCTCTTAGGAAAAGGCGTTTGACAACTATTTGCGTCTTGCCGGTGTGTGTCAAAATAATGTACAAGCTTAAAAAAAAAAAACCATCTCCACGAGCGCTTTCAAAGACAGTGCTCTAGACTGCTTTAGAACGCTGTTAAGCGCCTCAGACATGTTTGTAGTCCTGCAACCGAAACGCATTCCCCCGTCGTATGCCAAATTCTGTTGTCGGTATTACAAAGCCATCTACATGTCTCTACACAGGATCTAACAAGGCACCAACATGAATACCTTGTAGTTTGAAATCCGTTTGGATTCCCCACAAAGTATCTAAACCTTCTTCGTCGTTAATGTTTACAACATCGTACATCACCATGTTGTATGTCGGCATGAAGAATGGACGAATCATTATTAGCCGAACAGTGACACTAGAAAGCTCGACTCCTTTGCGCCGACATATTCTATGGCAAAGTTGTCGGAATGAAAGCCTTTGTATAACTTCCAAACTTCTTTCGTTTGGCTCCGCAAAACGGGGATAACCACCTTTTTCGTACACTATATTGTGGTCGAAGTGTAAATACAATCTCATCGGACATTCAAGCGCCATTTTTTATAAAAACAAAATATGGGGTTGAGGAATGATGGGTTTGCTTGTAACAAATTGGCTGGGAAATGTAGTTTGGGGTAAGAAAAATGGATGGGAGGGTATTGGATTTTATAGAGAAATCAGGCCACAAATGTCTGCTGGGGGAGAAGTTTCTGCCGGTTCAACTGGAAGAAACTTTGTAATCTAAACTTTGCTCCGTGACTTTGAGGACGGAATTGCCACTTTCGTCCTCTAGTTGCAGTCTAATTGCAGTGTCTGGTCACTTCTTACTTTTGCTTTTTTGACCATGCAACCATTTTCGGAAATTTCAGAACGGTTTTGGCAATTTCGTTCGCATTATTGACCGATTTTCAGAGACTTGTCCAATTCATTTTATACCCTCTCCGATAAAGTCCATTTTATACCCTCTTCCATTAATGTATTAGAAAAAAAATTTCTCCGTGTTCATATTATAATTATTATTTTCAGTATTTTTTAATCATTTCGGAACTTTCAAATATCAAAGAACTGAGAATTTCATTAAATTATGAGAAACAAATTTACATCGAACATATAACAATACAAACCCTAATTCTTTCGAAACTTTGGCTCAATCATTTTCCAAGAACATGTGTTGCTGCACGATGCATCCGACATCGGGTAGTGAGGGGGAGCCTCCACAGTTACCTCTTCAGGTGATCTTGAACATAGTCCAGCTCGTCCACAAATCCTCTTCCTTCGTACCCAAAAATATGGCAGAGAAGGATAAAGAAAAATTCCCCAGTCCTTCTGTACCGCTTAGCCCTTGGATTAGCCTAAGGCAGAGTTATTTAAACAAAACATTTAGTTATGAAAACATTGAATTAATACAGTGTGCCGTAATTACATGCTACTTACTGCAACGTATTCCTCCCATTGGGCCTCAGCACCGTCCAAATCAACAATGTTGGTCTTACCGTCATACTTGAACCATGGTTTGTGAGTGAGTGCTTCGAAATTCCAAAACCGCCTACGCAGTTTTGCAAGACCTGCGTCGATCATCGCTATTGTGAATTGTACGCCGGTGACGGAGTTCATTCCGTAGACAATTTCGTTGTACTAATCGGACCAACGTTTTTCACCGGGGTAACCCAGTGTACTAAATTCGTAACAAATTTCTATTAAAACCTCCTCGTATTCTGCAGGTCATTCTCTGGTAAAATCAACATCCCTGAAAATGTTACGCATTTCCTTTTGAATAAATTTTGGAAAGTTTGTCATGTGGGAAGATAGGATTTTTGAAGAAATAAATTTTGGAAAAACAAATTGGGAAGAGGATAGGGTTTTTATGGGTTTGAGAGATGAGGTTGTGGAGAGGTTTTGAGGGGGTATTTATAGATGAGAAGTGACTACACGCTGCAAATTGCCTGCAACTTGAGGACGGAAGTGGCAATTCCGTCATCAAAGTCACGGGACCAAGTTAGGGTTTGTAGGGTTTGTTTCGGTAGGGTGAGGACGGAAGTCCAGCTGACAAGGCAAGGCGCATAGGGAAAACCGCCACGTCAGCCAGGACGGAAGTCTAAACCCTGTTTCTCCTCCAGTTTTGGGTGCCATGTCATGACCGAAATGGAAAAGCTGGGCCAGGCCCATGAAAGTCGCCCTATTTGAGCCTTTTTCTAGGATCTTTTGTCAGCAAGATCCACCCGTCTTCTGTCCTGATCTATTCTGCGACCCTAAGTGATATTTCTGCTATGTTCTGTTCTGGGTCCGCATCTAGTGGGACCAAGCATTAGATACAATAGTGATTTTGTGGCGTCCCTGGTAAGGGATGATGAGACAATGTAAATTGGTTGATCCTTAAAATCTGTGGCCCTTAGTTTGGGGCTGCCCGAACCCACGTGTTGATACTGAACCGTTCTAGTTGATAACTTAGACCACTATTGTTATCGTTGATTAGTAGTGAATAGATAAAATGGCTCATATGTTGGGAATTGTGTCATAGCTTAGCGATGTTCTAAGTATCTAAGACGAGTATGTGATTGAGTGTACCGGATGGGCTACGTGTGGTGCCTGTCGTATACTCGGTTATGGAATTGTTTAGTTGCGAAAAATGTTGTTAATTGCTTAACTGTTGCATTATATGTGTTCGTCTTTGTTTGGGTCTTTAATTGTTGTTTGTTGGAGTCTATTTGGTCCCATATGAGTTGGGGATGTTGGGTAATGTTTTGGTGCACTTTTGAATGAGTTTTAAATCCATTTTTTTTAAACGCAGTTGTGCAGTCCATTGTTCTGTTATGATACATTATGTAATGCACTGTCCTGCACTGAGTTCTGAGTCTTGTTAGACTTGAGACGAGTCATTTACATATATTTCCATAGAGGTATTTTGGGAAACGGGCATATGCATTATCTGTATCTGTTTCTGCTGTTCTGTTTCTGTTATGTCTTTATTATCTATATTACTGTTTTAGGTCCCTGCTGAGCATCGGAGTTCATTCCGATATCCCATTTTGCTGTTTCATGTTTTGTAGATGTTGATCTATATAGTTATTTCATTGGAACTTGTAGTTCATTCTTTCAGTTGTAATAACTTAGAAATATTTCATTTGTAGAATAACGCTTGCATTTGAGCGGAAGAGTTAGTTACAATTGAAGATTCTTTACCAAGTTTATGAGTTTTGATCCTATGTTCCTCTCTTCTAGAAGGGTCCTTGTGCATTCTGTTATAGTTGTGTGCACTTGAATTGGTGATGAAGCTACTGCAGACTTGCCGATTTGATGATGTGTGCTTAGGTGGAGAGTAGTCCTTGTCAGCTGCTTTGCATTTGTGTGAAGCTGCGATGTGACTTCACTGTTGCTTTGCAATTGTCTTTGTTATTCAATACTTAACGAGTTCGATCCAAATTATTTTTTGGTCTCCACCTACCTCTTACAGCCTCATGACTCTATCCTTCAAGTTTCCAAAACGGAGCGTCACTCGGTCTTTTTTTATGTGTTCAAACCACTAGAAACGATTTTCCCTCATCTTTTTTTCAGCAGTTGCTACTCGTATTTTCTCCCGCATAATCTTATTCATTACTATATCTTTTTTAGTATGCTCACACATCCATTGCAATATATGCATCTCTATTACATTCATAAAATGATATATTTTCACGTCCAACACTCTGTATCATACAACATTTCTTCTTGTGAATATTTGCCAAATATTTAATAGAAATTTGAATCTTTTACCATCATTACTTTTATTTGGTAAGCCTACTACATCGGACAATAGTAGTGTGACTATTTAACAATAGTAAAACTTGTTTTAGGGAACTACCAGGGAAGTAAAAATATTTGTAATATCTTATCATGTCTTTCTAAATAGTTTAAGGTGAATTTCATTTTGGACCTTGTAAATAGCTTGCAGTGTCAATTCGTCCCTTGCAATTTCAAAAATGTCAACCTCGTCTCTAGAAATGGCTCACAGGTGTCAAGTTAGTCCCCTGTAAATGGCTTGTAGTGTCAAGTTAGTCCCCTGAAATTACGAAATGTCAACCTCGTCCCCGAAATGGCTCATAGTGTCAAGTTCATCTCTCGAAATTTCAAAATGCCAACCTCAATACCAAGTGATGTTGCGATCTATAGAAGTTTTTGTATATGTATTTTGTAGTGTGATTCTTGTTTAATTATAATCGGTTTTAAATTTCGTTTACGAAAAAAATTCAATTTTCACTTAGTCTTTGTTAGTATAGAGTTAGTCAACGACACAAGCACTTTTTTGGAATTGGAGCGCCATTTCTAGGGGACGAGGTTGACATTCACGAAATTTTAGGGACGAACTTGACACTACGAGCAATTTCTAAGAACGATTTTGACATTTTTAAAATTTTAGCGATAAATTTGATAATTCGAGCCATTTACAATGATCAAAATAATATTCACCCATAATTTAAGGATAATTCAAGTCAGTTTCCTTCTTTTAATAATGAACAAAATTAATCCTTTGTTCTAACTCATGCTAACAAATTTTCATAGTCTAAAGATTGCCACCTAGTGAATATATTCACCATACAAACTTGATCCATCTTTTACAAAGAGAAGAAGCAAAAAAACCTATATTTAATTAATTTGTTTCCCATGGAAACTCCAAACAAACTCTTGGTTCATGCACATGCATGTTTTGGCTTACAAGAGGTGGAAAATGGAAACCACATTTACTTTAGGAGAATCTGCATTATTTTCCTCATGTAAACCCCCACAATAGACTTGGTTAGAGTGATATAATAGTAAAATTAATTAACGAAAATTGAACACGTGATAATTATTTATTAATATAATAAGAGATAAAATAAAAAGTTAGGACATAATTGTTTTTCTTAGAAAATGTTAAGATGATGGAATTTTTTCCTCTACACTTATAGAATTTATTTTCTTGTCGAATAGAACAATTTGATGAGCGAGATTGAAAATTACCAAATAGCTATTTTGCAAAAATATTATTACAATTAAAATAAATATTGTTTCACCTTTGGGTCGAAGACAGACTGACGCAATTTGTCATAACGTTGCTGAGAATTTGGATCTTAATTCACTACAAGAAAAAGCGTAATGAGGGGACGGACATTTCCGTCGCTAATCCGTCACTAAACTAAGTTTAGCGACCGATTAACGACCGAATGACGTGGTCGTGTATTTTTCGTCGCTAAGCAAAATACAGACCGAATACCGACGGACAAAATAGCAACCGAATATTAGGTCACTATTTACCGACCGAATACCGACCGAATGGTCAATATTGTTGACTTTTGACTTTGACTGGGTAACGACCGAATACCGACGGAATATCTAGCGACCGGATATTAGGTCACTATTTACCGACCGAATACCGACCGAATGGTCAACATTGTTGACTTTTAACTTTGACTGCGTAATGACCGAATACCGACGGAATATCTAGCGACCGAATATTAGGTCACTATTTACCAACCGAATACCGACCGAATGGTCAACATTGTTGACTTTAACTTTGACTGAGTAACGACTGAATACCGACGGATAATTAGCAACGGAAAAGAAGGTCACCATATAGCGACCGAATACCGACGGTCTGGTCAACATTGCTGACATTTGACTTGACTCAGGAACGACCGAATAGCGACGGATACTAGGGTCACCATATAGCGACCGAATACCGACGGTATTTACTGTCGCTAAATTGTTGTTATTTAAAAAAATAAAAATTGAATTTAATTAAATCCCTATTACAGAACACAGCAGCTATAGCAGCAATAACCAAAATGCTCACAATCAATTCTCATTACATTAAATACTCACAATCAAAGTGCAAACTTCTTATTACAACACTCACAATCAAAGTGCACATTTTGAATAACAACACTCACAATCATAGTGTGCACCTTACATTACAACTCACAATCAAAGTGTACACATTACATTACAAAGCTCACATTCAAAGTGCACACTTTGAATTATCAAAACTCACAATCAAAGTGTGCACATTACATTGCAACACTCACGTTCAAAGTAATTTATTTCATTTATCAAAACTTATAATCAAAGTGTGCATTTCTCATAAACTCCTTGATGTCATTCATATGCATATCCTTGAAAATGCATGAGTTGCAATCTGCAAAATTTTAAGAATCAAATTATTATGACAATAAAATTTCTACTTTGAATTATGTTAAAAAGTTATACAATATGACAAATAATTTATTATAATAAAATACAAAAAAAAAACAACAAATATGACTCACTTTCAATATGTGGAATTCCAAGAGAAGCGAGAAATCTTAATCATTCTAAATCATCATCGGTCATTAATTCATCCACTTCTTCAGAATTGTCATCTCCCGACATAATTTCATCATCATCATCGTCATCGTCATCATCTTCATAACCACGGCTCGTACCGGACACAAGTACAACTTCAATTTCCCCTGACCGGTGTGCAAGTTGACCAACTTCAATAATAGTTGGATCAATGCGACTGGTCTCCTCCTCACGTGCTTCGTCCCCGATACTGATGCGGGAACACCGAGAACGTCAAATAGGCGTGGTTTGGAGCGACATACTGACCCAACCAATCAGCCCTAGATGTTGTCTTACTACCCGGGATAAGGTGTGTAGTAGACTTGTTGACATTGGGAAGCAAATACAAATGGATCGTAACCACTGGTAGGTTCTTTTCCTATGGATTTCTACAAGTTTATATTGAGGATGCACTCTTAAACCTCGATTTGGAGTAAAATCAAACCGATCGCATTTGAAAAGAATAATTTTTTTGGTCGGGATATTCCAGCAAGTTCAACCTCAATTACTTGCTTCAACTCACCGTAATAATCTCCTTTAACCCATACCCCAGTTTGTTTGTCGTTCCTTTTCCATCGTTGTGGGCTTTGGTGTGAAATCTATAACCGATTAACAAAGTAATCGGTGTATGACATCACTCTCCTTGACGAGGCCCCAAGACTGATTTTTCAACAAAATTTCGGAATCTTCTCGAAGGCTATGTATCCGTTGAGCAATAAAAGTTAAATTATTTTAATTATGCATTCTTATTACAAGTACATTTCTACACAATACCAACTTACATGAGTTCCAAACCATTTGGAAAAAATTATTATAAACCCGACTTTGAAGTTCTTCATCCGTTATCTGCAGGGGTTTATTCATTTACTTGACTAACAAATTTCTCGAGTTGCAAATTAAATGACAATATTATTATTTGGCCACTTTTAATTATATAACAAAAAATGAAGCAAATAGATAAGTTTACTTCATCGAAGATATGGTTCGACCTCTTCACAATTCATTATGATATAATTCATTGCTATTTTATAATCTTTATCGAGTTAATAAAATCCTTTCTTTTTTTCCAAATGATCTTCCGGGTAAGTTGCAAATTGATAATACATCTGGTCCGCTAATCTCGTCTTCACCATCATTTCGCCCAATGGTTGTAACTCTCGTTTTCACGTGGGGTTCGAAATAATAGCTAAAAACGTAGCAGCTTCTTCGACCAAGTATGCATTGCAAATTGACCCCTCAACTCTAGCCTTGTTCTTTATCTTCTTTTTCAGATGGTGCAAGTATCTAATTAAAACATATGTAGTTAATCACATTGTAAATACGTACATGAAAAATATAATACAAAGATGAGATAACTTAAGACAATGGTTGTTACCTCTCGAATGGGTACATCCACCTAAATTGTATCGGGCCACCAACCTTGGCTTCGTACGGAAGGTGAATCGGCAAGTGTTCCATCACATCAAAAAATCCCGGAGGAAATATTCTCTCTAACTTGCACAATAAAATAGCGATAGTGTCCTCCAATTCTTGCATATGCGCCACACTCAACATTGGGGAACACAAATCTCTATAGAACAGACTAAGTTCAGCCAAGGGTCCCCAAACATTTGCCGGTAGTACTTCTCTAAGTGCTATAGGGATAAGTCTCTCCATGAATACATGAGAATCGTGACTCTTCATTCCAGACATTTTCAACTCTTTCATATCAACGCATCGCGCCAAATTCGATGCATATCCATCTGGGAGCCTTAATTCTTTAACCCATTGCAAAACCATTTCTTTTTGAGGCTTGGTAAGAGTGAAACATGCCTTCGGTTTTGTTGCTTTACTTCGGCCATTGTGTTTAATATTCAATTCCGGACGATTGCAATACCTTTCAACATCCGCTCTAGCTTTAACATTGTCTTTAGTTTTACCTTTCACGTCCATCACGGTGTTAAAGACATTATCAAACACGTTTTTTTTTATTATGCATGACATCAATGTTGTGTCTTATCAAAAGTGTCCGCCAATAAGGTAAGTCCCAAAATATACTACGTTTAGCCCAACTATGATCCCGTCCCCTGCCTTGCTCTTTTACCGATCTCTTGATCTGTATCGGTAATTTTTTTGATAATCTCTAACTTTAAGGAACATTTCATGACCACTAAGGCGAGTCGGAGGGTCTGCTCTCTCTTGTCGCCGGTCCTTTCGGAATCCCTTTGCATCTCTTCTAAAAGGATGATCAGGTGACAAGAAGCATTTGTGGCAATCGAACCACGATTGTTTCCCTCCAGACTGTAAATGGAACGCTTGTGTTTCCTCCATACAATATGGACAAGCGTGAATGCCAGCTGTACTCCATCCACTCAACATTCCATTTGCTTTGGGGAAATCACTAATTGTCCAAAGTAATGAAGCCCTCAATTTAAAATTTTGGTTTTTTTGAGATATCATAAGTTTCAGCTCCTTCACCCTGCAGTTGATTCAATTCATCGATTAAAGGCTGCAAGTACACATCGATCTTGTGTTTTGGATTTTGGGGTCCAGGTACAATGATAGTTAAGAAGATTACATTGTTCTTCATACACATCCAAGGGGGGAGATTATAAGGTGTTAGAAGAACTGGCCAAGAAGAATAGTTCTTCCCACGACATGCCGAAAGGTGCAAAACCATCAGTGCATAACCCAAGCCTTACATTCCGAGGTTCCGTTGCAAAAATCGGTGTGTGTTACTGTCAAAATGTTGCCAAGCTTCTCCATCCCAGTGGGTGATTCATTATTCCCTCTTCCCTCTCACTGTCTGAGTGCCATGTCATGTGTCTTGCAGTTTTCTCAGATGCATACAATCTTTGTAATCTTGGAGTAATCGGAAAATAATACATCTTTTTGCAAGCAATCTCTTTTAATCGTGTATTTTTTGATTTCTTTTTCTTAATGTATCTAGCATGGCCACAAAACTTGCATTCTCTACTCTCAACATCATCTTTCCAATACAACATACAACCGTTAACACAAACATCAATCTTTTGCACCGGTAATCCAAGACCTTTAACCAATTTCTTCATTTTGTAAAAGTCGTCTAAAGCATTATTATTTGGAGGAAGTGCCTCTTTCATCAACTGCGCAAATTTATCTATTGTAGTTTCAGATAAGTTGTCTTCGGACTTAATGCTCAACATCCTGGCAGTCATTTAAAGCTGTGAATGGTTTGTACAACCATTGTAAAGTGGGCTATCAACAGCTTTCAACATGTCATAGAACTTTTGTGCCTCTGGATTGGGAGGTTCTTCCACGTCCCTATTTTGCTGCTCATTAAAACTTGGTCCCGCAGCATCAATAATCATATCTCGATAATTGTTCGGTATCGTGTGTCTTTTATAATAATCATGAACAAACGGGATTTGAGGCATGGGAATGAATGCCTCACCATGACATGTCCAATTATAATAGTTAGACACGAATCCGTTCATAACAAGGTGATACTTCACAGTATCAGGCATATGAAAATACTTATTCCTACAAACCCCACAAGGACACCTAATCCCATCTATTTGTACATTAGCAGACGTACTAACTGCGAAAGCCACAAATCGTTTCAATCCCGCTATAAATTCTTGACTATGACGAGGTCCACTATTCGAATCCATATACATCCAATTACGGTCTTCCATTGCAAACACAATATCTGAGATACAAAGACTTAATAATTAAATGCATATTAACTTTGAATGTTATTTTGATGATTTGTCACCCTTATTTCCAAGTAATTATTAACGTGTGATAATGGCATCTTGTCTACTATTTTAAATGAAATTTTGTCAACTATTTCGATTATTTTCAACATTAGGTTGTTTGTTTGTTGCAATATAATACAAAGAGATAAAATAATGAGAGATAATACAAAGAAACAAAATGATGGGAGATAATACAAAGAAATAAAATCATGGGAGATAATACAAAGAAATAAAATCATGGGAGATAATACAAAGAAATAAAATCATTGGGATAATACAAAGAAGCATAAAATTTTGCCACTTTCATATCATCATTTAATATGCAAAAAATAAATGGTATGTTGTAAACCTAATAAAAGGTAAATTGCCCTAAAATTTGATTCTTTGTGAACAATTTGTGGTCTCATGATTTTTTTTGATCCCTTATACCACATCAATCTTAAACTAAAGAATAAATGATATAAAAGAGCATAAATATTGACATTAATAACATTAGAATAAATAGAGAAGAAGAGATTCTCACCAAATACCCAACTGAAATTGGAGGTGTTGGGAAGTCTTGCGGATGCCGGAGGTGGTGGCGCCGTCTTGGAGTTTCCGGAGGTGGTGGTGATGGGAGGAGGGTGGAATTTCAAGGTAGATTTTGGAAGAAATCACTAGAGGAGATGGTGGTGGAGTTAGAAATCGCGGCTGCAAAATGTGTTGCAGGGGAGGGTTGAAAATAAAGATCCCACTCACTGGAAAGACGACGCCGTTTCGGCAATTGAAGGTAGCAACCGACTAGCGATCGTACTAGCATATTCGGTCGCCCAAAAGAATGTCTGAACACTTGTAAATTTTTGGAAATAAAGATCCCGCGCACTGGACAAGACGACGCCGTTTCGGCAATTAACATTAGCGACCGAATAGCGACCGAAAATGCCAGTACGGTAGCTATTCGGTCGCCCAGAAGAATGTCTGAACACCTGTAAATTTTTGAAAATAAAGATCCCGCGCACTGGACAGGACAACGTCGTTTCGCCATTTTATTTAGCGACCGAATAGCGACCGCCCTGGTATATTCGTTCGGATCATCCGAGCTTTCCTCGGATCGACCGAACCGAAACAGAGAGTTGAAGCTTTTGGAACTAGCTGATTTCGGTCGACTGAGGTCCCAGTTCGGTCGACCTAAGCATATTCGGTCGCTATTCGGTCGCCCAAAAGAAAGTCTGAACACTTGCCAATTTTTGAAAATAAAGATCCCACGAACTGGACAAGACGACGCCGTTTCGGCATTTTATTTAGCAACCGCCCTGTTATATTCGGTCACTATTATTTTCCCGGAATCCGTTTTTTATAATATGGCGGGGTTTTTAAAGATATATAGAAATATTTTGTCTATTTTAGTTACTATTACTAAAATATGTATACACACACACACACACACACACACACACACACATTAACTTGAATATGCAAACAATTAAAACTTATACTTATTCACAAAATACGATTGTATTACTTGAATTGTTCTGCTTCATGTCTATACAGGTATTTTGTGAATAAGTATAAGTTTTACTTGTTTCACTATTCAGGTATTTAATGTGTACATACGTATATATTACTAAAATAGACAAATATTTTTATATATCTTTAAAATCCTCGTTGTTTTATAAAAAAATGGAATCCGGGAGAATATACCGACTGAATAGCGACGGATATGCTTTTCGGTCGCTATTAGGTCACCCAAATGATAAATGTACATCCGTCGCTAATCCGTCGCTAAACCTTAACCCTAAACCCTAAATCGGTCGTTATTAGGTCGCTAAGAGGTCGCCGTGAGACCAAATTTCCAAAAGCAGAACAGGGTTCAATTAACATAGCCCAAAACATAACAGAATACTACAAACCCCTGCACAATTCAGGCAAATAACAGAAAATAGAACCCAAAAAGTCACAATTAACATAGCCCAAAACATAACAGAAAACATACAAAATTCAAAATTATCCCAAAACATACTAAATTACAAAATTAACCCAAAACTTCAAAACTAAACAAAACCGAAAACTTAATAGAATACATACAAAATTAACTAAGTGCTCTATTGACTCCCCAAAACTTCATCGACGGTTAGGGGGTCATCGTCATAGTCTGATTCTAAGTCGTCGTCTAAGGCACTACTCAACTTATCCTCTAACTCAGAGGCACTTAATATAACATTGTCCTTATTAGTTAAAATGTTAGCTAACATACTAGCTAAACCTTTGTTTCTCTTCTTTTCCCTCATTTTGAATTCTTTTTCTGCTTTGCTTCCATTTCGGCCATCTCTTTTTTCTGCTTTGCTTCCATTTCGGCCATCTCTTTCTTGAATTTTGCTTCCATTTCAGTACGCATTTGTTCCATGGCTGAATGAGAGACTGGCTCGCTGCCTCGCTGTCTCGCCTTTACCACATCACTAAAGGAACCGAGTCCTTGGACACGTCCCTTTCTTATCCCACCCGTAGCCTCAGCAGACAACATAATCTGGGTCGCCAAATCCGGAGGAGGTAAACCGGCTTGAGTTGCTTGGGTTGCAGCGTCGTCATAAACCGCATGGAACACCCCCTGAAAATGAACACTTGTGTCAGGTTATGAAAACGGAGAAAACCTAATCAAATATCAAAAAGGGAGAAAAGGTAATGTTATACTTACAGACAACTCTCTAGAAGCTTCATCAACCCATTCGCCTTTCTTTGGGCCGATATGGTGTTGATGAAGATGATCGTAAGTGGCTGGGAATGGGACTGCCTGTCCGGCCTCCTTTTCCTGTTAACAGAAATCATTTTTGAAAATTAAATATTAACAATAAACACATAACATATATGTATACGTCAATTAGATTATTTAACTACCAGTCTGATGTGGTGCTCAATGTGGCTGAGCGAACCTCCAGTGTGCTTCATCGGGCCTTTGCCACCCCGCCATTCTTTCCGGTTTTTTGCCGCCTGTGACGACTTGGCTTTAAAGCTCGGAGTTTGCCAATACTCTTGAAGTCGCGCCCAATTGGTCTCAGATACCCATGTGGGCCTCTTATTCTTTTTCCTAGCATCGCTCATAATCCCGCTCAGTCTCCTCTTAAGCAATATACGCAAACTTGACTTGACACCCGCCTCATGCTCCGGAGCCCAGCGATACTTTTTCTGTATTGTGAAAAAATGTTAGATAATTAAATATAAAGACTTCTAAATTCTAATTTCGATACTTTTTCTTTACCTTGAACTCGTCCCACCACAATTTCGATTCTTCCTGGGGAACATCCTTGATGGTGCTGTACACCCCCTTGAAACGATCTTGAAAAATTGAAGTAATTGCGGCAGAACAGCTGGATGCCAACCTGAAACTATAATAGCAAAGAATAACTTAATTAGTTACTAAAATCACGACAAATAGTATAGTTAGCTTAAGGGAAATAATTAATGAACAATTTACTTACGTGCCAAGGGTAGGCTGCAGGAGAATACGCGTATCTACTGTAGGCAAAACTCCACCAGTAGACTCAGGAGACTGGTGAGTCGCCGATCCTGCTGCCGGCGTAGACTCATAGGCTGGTACAGAAGAAGCCGTACCAAGCTGGGGGGCAGAAGTCGTACCAAGCTGGGGGGCAGCTGTCGCGCCAAGCTCGGGGGCAGATGTGGTACCAAACTCGGGGGCAGATGTCGGTGTCGACCCCAAATCATGTGACGAACCGGGCTGGGAAGTGGAGGCCGGAGCAGACATGTCTGGCGAACTAAACGGTAAGGAAAGTCGAATGTTCTTCTTTGGGGACATCTCTGAAATACATGGCAAACTAAACGACTAAGTAACGGTACACAAAGTAACAGCTCAAAGACCGCACGACAAAGATTTCAACTAGCATCAAAGAGAGAAAAATCTTACAACACTACAATGTTCAATGTTCAAGCGTACAAATAAAACCTATTAATAATTACTAAAACCAAACAAATCTTGAAATAAAACTAAATATTTATATATCCATGAACAAACTGGTCCTATTAAAATGCTGAGCAATATCAGGTTCTAAGAAACTATTACACTTTAAAATCCTAATCTTATTTTTAGCCAATAGTGCATGAACTTCTCTTCAATTTTATCATATTTACGTTTATGCATTATTCCTTACTAACCTATAGCCAAGGTCTTGAATACAAGGATCTGATTTCATATATATAGCATACTTTTTCTTTTCTTTTTTTACCCATACAATCATTTTTTATGTGAAGGGAAATTTGTACCCCATGCGAAACATGTATTTTGTCTGTATATGCGGAACACCTCTCAACTTTTATAACTGTACAAAAGAATGAGTGTTCTCAACCGTTAGATTAAAAATCAACAGTCGAACGAGTGTTCGCACATGTCCCAAGCTGGATCCAGGATTGGGGTAGGCTACCATGTTTGGCAGATAACAAATATTTTAACCCTTAGCAAAGATTATCTTCATACTCTAAAGACCAAAATGGCAACCATAGTTTTAACTAGCAGGTTTTCATCCAACTTGAATATTACAATCAAATCCAAGGTCCTTGGAAACATAGCTCAAATGATAATGCAAATGTACAAGACCTAAAAGGAGACTGAAATTTGTAACAGAGTAAACTTTTTAATTTACTAAAACTTCAGTTAAGCTTTTGTCACAAAGAAAAAACTTCAGTTAATCAATAAAGGGATACAACTTATAATCAAGAAAACTATCTTTTCTACAAGAAACTAGCAGAGTGCATCTGCTCTCATTGTTTCTTTTCAGTTTCTCTCTAATAGCTATTTACAGTAGACAACAGATGTTTGAGGTTAACTAGGCTCAACCTATTTCCGAGCAGATGACCCGGTATGTTGCTCACAAAAGAAGCCTCAAAGAGGGGGAAACTTCATTGCATTTATAAAGTAAACTAAAAATGAAGGGGAAAAGCCTCACCTACAGTGGCCGGCGGGGAAAAGCCGCTTCAGTTGCCGGTGATGGTGCGAGCGCCCCGATGACGGATTTTCTGGGCCGACCGAATGGTGGTGAGTGTTGCTACGGAGCTGGGATGGTCCTCTTCGACCTCGGTTCGGTCGGTTGTCCACGGGAGACGTGGTAGACGGAGGGGCGACGGAGGAATTCGGGAAGGGGGAAAAAGAGACAGTTAGGGATTTTGACCTCTGTTCAAGGGTATTAACGTGACAGTTTAGCCACCGATTTATATTCCGTCGGTAGGGTAGATAAAAACGACGTCGGTTTAATAAAGTCTTGACATTTTTTTTACCCAAATGAAAGATCAACACGCCGTCGTTTTGACACCGTTATCGTTTTCGTCGGCATTCGGTCGGTAGATTACAGAAAACGCCGTCGTTTTAATTATGTTAAAACATTAATTTTTTACCGAAATGAAATAGCAATACGACGCCGTTTTGACACCGTTATCAATTCCGTCGGCATTCGGTCTGTTATTTACGGTCGGTAGGCGGTCGGTATAGTACAGGAAAACGCCGTCGTTTTAATTAAGGTAAAACATTAATTTTTTACCAAAATAAAATAGCAATACGACGTCGTTTTAACACCGTTATCTATTCCGTCGGCATTCGGTCGGCACGTACGGTCGGCATTCGGTCGGTAATGCACTGAAACACGATGTCGTTTTCATTTGGTCAACGGGACCGATATGTACGACTTAATAGCCACCGAATACCGACCGAATGTTTATCGGTTTGTGTTCGGTCGGTATTACGTCGTGTATTCAGTTGCTGAATATTTCCGTCGCTATTTTCGGTCGCTATTTAACTGTTTTCTTGTAGTGATTAACACCATAGACACGTTGGTTTTTCTTGGTATGGTATTGATGCAACTTTGATTAGTAATATTCGATCCAACATCTAAAAATAGTTATTTTTCATTAAATAAATCTCTCCATTTCAAATTCAATATATATATATATATATATATATATATTACTTGTAAAAAAATAAAAATAGAAGTTTAATCATACATAAGTTATGTTGAGTATAAGGGAATTCTTATATTGGCGGACCTTGCATTTTGTAAATATATAAGTAAAAAAATTAAGGCTTTAAGAACATGGACATTCATTTAAAAAAACTAAAATAGAAATTAAATATTTTATTTGAGATAAAAAGTAGCTATTTTAGTTGTTCTGATATAATTATTATTCTAGTTGCAGTAACAATTTTCTTCTTTTCGAATTTTATCGTCGGATTGAACTTATTATAAATCAACACGTATCAAAAAAATATGTTTTTAATAACCCGATTTTTACCTTCTTCCTCCCCCAAACGAAAAACAATGACATTGTAAACTCTCTCTATTTGTGGGAAAATTTAATTATATAATCGTCTTAGTGAAACTGATCTCACAATTCTTTTCATATTAATTAGATAAAATTTACCTCTACATGTAAATTCCGTTCAATTTATATGAAGAGCGGTGAAATCAGTCTCACTTCCTAGGATTGAGTGATCATATTCCAAGTGTGGGGTGAGTTACATATGTAGGGGGTCAGTTACTGTCCGAATCAAGACATTCCACAAAATGACATAAACCTTAACGAGGATAGAGATTAATCACTCGCTAAGGAACAAAACTTAACGCTTGGAAATAACACAAACCGCATTTTGCATCGATTCAATAACAGTTTCAGCACTCAGCAGCTTTTGTTTCTAACTCTGTATCATATAATACCACCACAAATATTACATGTTGTAAAACACAAGAGAGAGGGGGTGAATTGGGTTTTAACTAATCTTGTAAACTTTTTCGATTCTTTGCAAAGCTATTGGAAGTTTGAGCAAGAAGAATAAAAGCAATGCAAAACCCAATCAACAAGACAAAGGATTTAGAGTGGTTCGATTCACTTAGAATCTACGTCCACTACCTTGAGCCGCACCCAAGGATTTCAAACAACTTCACTAAGAAGAATGTTTACAAATGTGGCTAACTCACTAAGAGTTTTACAACACAACCACACAACAAAGAAACTCACTAAGAGCTTTGCCCACACTAAGTAGGACTTTACAATTTGCCCACACTAAGTAGGACTTTTACAAGAATTACCCAATCACTTAGAAAGGGAATTGAATGTTTAAAGAACAAGGTTGATCACTCTTATAAGTGAGAAATATACCTTTGAAATACAAGAATGTTTAAGCTCTTTTGAACATATGAAATCCACTCTTTGTCTTGCTTTTTGAAAGAACACCTTTGAATGAATTAGATCATGGAGATCAAGTGTTTTTGCTTTGAAGGTGTTTAGACTTGATAAGAAATCAATGTAAAATGTATGTACAAGTCTTAGAATGATTCTCTAGCTTTGGAGTATATATACATTTCAAAATAGGCTGAAAATCGAGTCTCCAACGGTCAAATAACGGCTAGTAAAAGCAGAGTTCGGTGGACCGAACTGGAGACCTCGGATGACCAAATGCCAAGTCGGTCGACCGACCCATAGCTTAGGTCGACCGAAGTTTGTATGCAAAACACTCTGTTTGTGCTCGGTTGATCCGAGCTTGAGCTCGGTTGACCGAACTTCAAAGCTTATTTTTCACACGTTTTGAAATCTTTTGAAGTCTTTTGAAGTCTAAAAGGTTTTCCTTAAAAGGTAATAAGTAAGAACACATGGAAAACTTTTCTAAAAGACTTATCTATGAAAACAAAGGCTTTTGGATAAGAACACATGTAAAGATCATTTTGAAACTTAAGCCTTTTGAAAACGTGTTTATGAAAACATGCAAGACTAGAGTGTAGAGCTTATGTTCATAAGAGCTTTGGTTAGAGCTATATAAGATAAAGACTTATAATGACAAAGCTAATCTAACCAAACCTAAGTCTTCAATCTTCAATCTTGATAGATGAGCCTTGAATGATATGACTTTGAATCTTGATCATGGCTTGATTGAAGTACTTAGAGCTTCCAATATATGTTCCGATATTCTATCACAAAGATATAAACATTAGACACAACATCAAGTGTTTGTCCATTATCAAAAACCGAGTATGATCGCCCTTAGGCTAACACATGTAAATAATGAAACTCAAAATTCCAGATAGCCCTTGATATTTAATTAACCACAGGTCCAAACAGTGGCGGGCCCAATATTTTCAGAAACGAAAAATTTTTTTATAGGAAAAAATTACTTTTTGTGATATTTCCTTATAAATATTGTATTTCGCACCCATAGCCGGACGCAGGAGTCGAAATCTAGTGGTGCAAATCGAAATCTAGTGGTGCAAATATGGAGGCGAAACTGATAAAATTATTGGAGGGGTAATAAAAAGGGCAAAAAAAAATAAAAAATTCTGGTGGTGCAATTGTTCGCACCTTAAAATTTTTTAACAAGAAATTCCTGCTCCATTATATATATTGAGAGAGAGAGATAGATTCTTCTTCATACCTCAATCTAGTTCGATTGAGTAAGAACGTCTACAAGGATGGACCACTTTCATCTTTTTGCTGTAACAATGCACTCTATGCAATGCAACTTTTAGACTGATTTTCTTTTTCTTTCTTTCTTAAATTTTTTGTTTATATATTTCTTAAATGCAAGCTACATATATTTCTTTTTCTTCCTAGGAAGACACCCACAGAACCCTTCAAAAATTAATTAGGATTAAATCTGCATTTGAATTAATTAATTAATTTTTTATTTGAGATTTTTGTATATAGATTGAAATTGAATTATTTTGTAAGAGAATTATTATTATTATTTTATAATTTTATACTGGAAAATATTATTATTTTAAAATTGAGAAGAATTTAATTTTCTAAACAATAAGTTAGACACTCTATCACCAAATTATTACTGTCCTACCATTGTGGTACAGATTGCTAAAATGAACCGAGATTAAAGAAGATGTAAGAAGCTACATTATTGGTAAGAGGGGACCAATTTTGGGCAAAAATAGGATAGATTTCTTGCCATCACACATATTTGTCTGCCCTTTCTGTTTAAGTACTTTGCTTCCTACTCAACTATGGAGAGGTCCTGAATTAGTGGGGTCACTAGCTCATACTTAGATTTATTTATTTTTTCTGATTTTTTTTTGTTTTGCAAGAAAAACATTACACCAAATTGTTCATATTTAGATTTATTTATTTTTTAGAAAAAAAATTTGTTTTACGAGAAAAACATGACACTAAATATTAATGATAAAAATGAGAGATTGATGGATTTGAACTCTTGTCTCAGTTAGCAAACTGCTACCACTTATTCCAAACTCATGAGTTAGGATACTTTAATAAAATTCAACATTCTCTTAATTTTTGTTCATTTTTTATTCGAAAAAATCTATTTTCTTGAGTTTGCTTAATCAATTCTTACCCTGCCTTATTTGCCAACTTTATTTCTAATGAAAAACCAACAACAAACCAACTTCATTTCCTAATTGCATAATATTCAATATAATTACTACTAGAAGTTTCATGTTTAAATATTTTATGAGTATATTTAATATTAATTTCTTCCGATTTGAAATTATATTTGATAGTTGCTTCTATAATTTTTGAAAGGAACAATTACATCGGTCACTTTATCAATTTAAACATTAGAAGGGTAGAAAGTAATAGAAAGCTTAGATAGAGAGCACCGACTTATTGTTTAAGCGTTTAACATAGTAATACTAGCCTTGTTTGCCTTAATAAAAGCAACAATAGAGTAGAAATGGCCAAATATGATCCTTATTCTTGATACCATCCATTACCATTTTACAATCACTCTCAACTTTAAACTCCGATTATCCAAAAGAGACTCGAAAGAAGAACCACTAGAAGATTGCTATACTCTCAATTAGGGGCGGAATCAGCATTTGCTCTTAAAAGCGAAAAATTCATTTTGGAAGAAAATTTTAATATTTTGGAGGAGCGAAATAATTTTTTTAGGAATTTTAACAATATTGGGGGCGATCGTTCCTCCCAGTCCCCTTGGTTCCTCCACTACTCTTAGCATACTCTTCCGATGTGGGTCACTTATGTGATTTAAAGGCCATAGGCCCTTAATTAGATACAAGTATACATTGCCAGAATGATGACTAGCTTCCATACTTACAGAATGATTATAAATGTGGTTAGATGTTATTAAATTCTAGATTTTAAAAATACATGAATTGGTAAAAATATTTAAAATGTGTATTAATTTGAAATATTTAGATAGGGACATATATCTTTTGTTTTTTTTTTGTTCTTTTAACTACTTCAGTTTGTACACTCGAACATTGCATGGTTATAATGTCAAAAGCATCTCATTCATCATTCGATATTTTTAGTTCTAGGATTCCAAAGGAAATTCATCTTCTTTTTTATTTAAATCTTCACTAGGAGAAGTCACTTTGGACATTTGTTGGTAAATGTTAAGTCCATCTATCTTCCATACCACGCATTATTAGAGATTTAATGAGTTATATGTTATTGTAAATCCCCACTAGTTCCTTAAGAAAATTCAAGGTTCAGGACAGTGGCGGAACAAGGAATAGAGAATCTTGGAGACACCCGACAGTTAAAAAAATTGGAGTGGGTCATTTACATATTTATCATTTAAATGAAATAAAATATACCCTAACTATATGCTAATTTAATTATTTTTTTGATGAACAATTACAGGGTAGCCCTAGGCTTGAATCTTCACCACATAAAGTAACTTCTTCCTCAATAATTCTAAGTTTATGATGAACTGCTCCTGCAATGTCATCTGCTGAACTTAGAACACAACCTTCTTCAACCTGCAATTAATCACAAAACCCAAAACTTTTATTCCCAAAAATATTATTTCAAGATTTTCAAAATCACAATAAGAAAACAATGTAGTAAAAAAACAGCCCTTTTTTGTTTTCAGAACAAATGACAAGATGATAGCTCATTTAGTTAATTAAGAGATTAGTCATGAATTCAAATCACATTCCCGTATCATAATATATATAATAAAAAAGTGCAAAAAGATGGCAAGAGAAGGGCCTTTTTGGTTATCAGAAGACGTGACCAAATTGTAACTTAATTAGTTAAAAGCATATTTTGATAGACAATTAGTCTTAAACTGAATTCAAATCAAATTTCCGAACCCCAATGTATCAAATGAAGAAGAAAGAAAATAAGTGGGAAAAGAATATGAAGAAACATCATTTTTTATGCCTCCGTGATTGCCACCTAAAAATGGTTTCACCATTGAAATGCAAAACTAAGTATAATACCCAAAATACCCACACACAACACTCAAAAGATTGTTCCTCAAAGTCCAAAGACAGCAATGGTCCATGATAGCCTTTTAATACTACGTATTAACATGTGTGTAAAGTTGTTTCTTGCATTCTCTAGTCATTTTCTGTAAGAATATTGTCCATACACTATATTTTATGATAAAATCACCATATCTCTAATAAATGAACACACACAAAAAAAAAATAGTAATAAAAGTATGAGAAAAACACTAAATATATACCTAAACTATTTTCTTCGTTTTTATTTTCTACTATTTTTGTCAAATTAGTTTAGACCACTTTTTATAACATGTTATGCATATGTAGCCAGACATAACAGTATTCATATCAATTTAAATTCTTAATATTAAACACGTGATCAAAAGTGATAGGAAAACATCATATTTATACTAATTTAACAAAAATAGTTGAAGCATAGAAAAATTAAAATAAAAATTTACTACATAAAAAAACGGAAATAGTTTATGTATTTTTTTTTGTTAGACCGAGGGTGTCCACCGCCGATAGCAGTGATTAAAATCCCCTCGCCACGGGGTTCTTCGAAGAGGTAAATGACTGGCTATGAAATGCGCTCCATTCCCATTTGCAGGAATCGAACTCCTAGCCTCATGGTTAAGGGACGTGGCGGAAATAGTTTATGTATATACATAAAGTATTAGGGATGTTTTAGTGTACCTTGGCACTTATAGAGTAGAGGACCAACGGGTCCAAAGTGGTGACATTGAGGTGAAGTATGGATAAGTAAAGTGCCTGAAAACCAGTAACCATTTTAGAGAGTTGTCTAAGTCTTCTTCTTGAAAGGATTCTAACGTTTGCATGAGTTTCTATCAAGGTTACTTCGATATCTGCAATAGCAGCTTTGTTCTTTGATGTGTACTTCTTTGCTAAATGGCAAGAGGAAGAAGAACATGTGTATTGAGGGTAGGTGAAAAATTGAGCAAAAGGGGTTGTTGTATTAGGCTGCATAAACTTGGTGGTATCCGCCGACGCGGTCGCGGTGGCGGTGGTAGTGGTTGTTGTGTTGTTGTCATTTGCTGCTCCAGCGGCGGCGGCGGCTGCGCCTTGTTGTAGGAATATGAACTTTTGAGCTTCAAGGGACTGTAAATGGTGTTCTAACTCCTTTACAAATTCTATAGCTCCACCAACAATGGAAGCCTGGTCACCCTGCAGCATTAACACAAATAAAAATTCTTTATAAATTAAGGGGTTTTCTTGTTTTCCAAAATATTTGCAAAATCTTGATTAATAATGATAAATTAAAATATAGAAAAACCTTTTATAATGGTGCCAATGTGTTGAATTAATCTATATTCATCACAAGGTCCATAGTACAGTGGGGAGATGGTCTGCCCACAACCAAGAGATTGTGGGTTCGATACCCAACTCACACAAAGGAAGGATTTAATTTCATATTCTTTGTTCCTCTTGTATGAGTTCTTATACTCCCCTTCTTGGGGCACTGTCACGGGTCGTCTCTTGAGGTTCTTAGACGCACCGTGATGCCGGGTGACCTTGGTTCCTAGCCCCAAGTCACTCCCGGCTTTTGAAATAATCGAAAAAGGGACAAACGCTTCACAATGGCAAAATCGTAAATAAACACAAAATAAATGGCACGGTACAAATTGCACTAAAATCACTTCATTGAATTGAATGCAAATTTACAGAGTTTGAATATACAATACCACGAGGGGGAGGAGTCGTTTGCATGAGATTACAATTGCTTGCTTGTGTATAGATTTTTATTCCCCCCAATAGGTGCTTAAAAAGCATTTGCCCATATGGCAGGAGTGTAGCATTTTTTTCCGAGGAGGTGGGAAAACTATAACTTATGCTATACACATGAAAATTACAAACTAACTCGTGCATTATCTTCTAAATGTTGTCAAAAGGTGACTCATCAAATTTGGGATCATTTGGAGTTCGTCCGGATGCAAAACGGCAAGTGTCAAGTTGTTGGCCTGATGGGCGCTGCCGCAGCGTTCTGCTGCACACTGGGCGGCTGGCTGGGGCGCAGCTACAGTGTCTCTGCTGGGCGGCTGGCATGGCGCTGGCATGGGCGACGGACATGGGCGGCTGGCATGGGAGCTGGCCTGGGCGTCCGGCATGGCGCCGGCCTGGGCGACGGACATAGGCGGCTGGCATGGCGCTGGCCTGGGCGACGGACATAGGCGGCTGGCCTGGGCGATGCTGCATGGGCGGCTGGCCTGGGCGCTGTTGCAGAGGCGGCAGGCCTGGGCGATGGGGCATGGACGGCTGGCCTGGGCGCTGCTGCACGCTGCTGGACGGGGCATGGCTGCCATACGACGTGCACGCTGTTGGGGCCCACCGAGGTTAGCCGACGTCGTGCGCCACATGGTAACTTCATGCGATGATATAGTTTCCGAGCATCGTCACGGTCGCTGAGAGATGCTATATTCGTGCAACCAGTGACATCCTCCTCCACTTGATTTGGCGACGCCCTCGTCGCCGTAACTGCCTTGTAGTCCTCTATCAGCGGTTTAAAGGCTCTCATATCTGATTCTCTTTCCCAAGTGTCTTCTTCGGTGCCCCGACCTTGCCAATGCACCAAGAATTCCATATACTGCCTCTTACCTCTTCTGGTTGTCCGAGCATCAAGGATTGCCTCGGCTACTTTCTTGCTCAATGTTGTTGAGGAGGGCGGATACCGTAAGGTCGTGTCAACCTGCTCTTGTAGATTCTCATGATAAGGTTTCAAAAGATTTACATGAAAGACTGGGTGGATCTTCATGTCTGGTGGAAGTTCCACTTTGTAAGCAACTCCCCCAATCCTTTTCAATATAGGTACGACTCCAATGTATTTGGGCATCAGTTTCGTATCCAACCCTTTATTTCGTTGAGGCTCTCTTTTCAGATGCCTTTTTACCATTACTTGATCTCCGACCTGAAACTCCACAAATCGCCGCTTTTGATCGGCATACTTTTTCATCCTCATCGCTGTCTTTTCAAGGCACATCTTCGTAAGTTCCACATTCTTCTTCCAATCTCCGGAGAAGTCTTGCGCCCGCGAAGACTTGGCTCCGACTGGCGTGTCTGCAGTGTGAGGTAGCAGAGGTTGTTGGCCAGATACAATCTCAAAGGGGCTCTTGCTAGTAGCCGAACTCTTCTGTGCATTGAAGCAGAGCTGCGCCACATCCAGAAGTTCTACCCAATTTCTTTGATTAATCCACACGAAGTGCCGCAAGTATTCTTCTAGCATCCCATTATATCTTTCAGTCTGCCCATCTGACTCGGGGTGGAATGCCGAACTCATGCACAGTTTAGTGCCAAGCCGCAAAAAGAGTTCGGTCCAAAATTTCCCTGTGAATCTCCCATCCCGATCACTGATGATCTCCCGGGGCACTCCCCAAAACTTCACCACATTCTGGAAGAATAACTTAGCCGTCTCCTCGGCCGTCACATATTTCGGTGCAGGAATGAATGTGGCATACTTAGAGAAACGATCAATCCCAAGGTTTAGCTGGTACGGATAGAGGCTCGAGCAGTCCTCCTTTCTTTTGCCTATCGACCTTGTCCTTCTGACACTTATAGAAAGTCTTCACAAAATCTAAAATCTCATCCCGCATCTGGGGCCAATAGTATGCCCTTTCCACCAAGGCCATCGTGCGGTCTTCTCCTTGGTGTCTAGCCCACAGTGTACTGTGGCATTCCTCAATAATTCTTCTTCTCAAGTGTCCACCCTTTGGAACATTGAGACGATGACCCCGGGTCATCACAAGTCCATCGTCGACCTAAAATCGTCGAGTCTTTCTTTCTTTAATCATTGACATAAGCTGTTGTTCAGTGGGGTCATCTGGCAAAAACCCACGTATCGCCTCTTTTATGCCCATGGAGAATTCGCTACTAGCCAAAGCTGAGAGTTGACTTGATGGAGCTAGTTCACCCCTTCGGCTTAGAGCATCAGCGACCACATTTGTTGCACCCGTTCTGTATTCTAGCGTGAAGTCGAATTCCGCTAGAAGTTCTTGCCAACGGGCTTGTCGTCCCGTTAGTCTCGGCTGAGTCATGAAGTGGCTCACCGCAGTGTTTTCCGTCTTCACAAGGAAAGCAGCTCCCAATAGGTAATGTCTCCATACCCGCAAACAATGGACTACAGCAAGGAGCTCTTTCTCGTGTGCCGTGTACTTTCTTTCTGCTTCGCTCAGCTTCCTACTCTCAAAAGCTACCGGGTGGCCTACTTGTATAAGCACCCCTCCGAGGGCAAAGTCTAAAGCATCAGTATGCACCTCAAATGGCTTAGTCATGTCTGGTAGGCCTAGCACCGGGTCAGTGGACATTTGTCTCTTCAGTTTCTCAAAGGCCAATTGACATTTCGAGTCCCAATTCCACTCTACCTTCTTCTTGAGAAGCTCGGTCAAGTGTAAGACTATCTTGGAATAGTCCTCACAAATCACCGATAGTAGTTGGCTAGCCCAAGGAATGATCTCAACTCGTGCAGATTCTTCGGGGGCTGCCACTCCTCAATTGCTTGTATCTTCTTCTCATCCATACGAATGCATCCTGGTTCAATGATGTGACCAAGGAATGCAATTCTCTGTTGGGCAAAAGCGCACTTGGACAACTTAGCATACAACTGGTTTTCTCTGAGGCGAGTGAGCACCATCTCCAGGTGTGCTACATGCTCCTCCAAGCTGTTGCTATAGATTACAATGTCATCCAAGTATACGACCACAAATTAGTCCAAAAAGTCTCTCAAAACTTGATTCATCAAGGTGCAAAAAGTTGCAGGAGCATTGGTTAGCCCAAAGGGCATTACCAGGAATTCAAATGCCCCATATCTCGTCACACAAGTGGTCTTCATCTCATCTCCCTCCTTCACGCGTACTTGCCAGTAGCCTGAACGAAGATCAATTTTGGAGTAATACTTCGTCCGACTCAGTTGATCAAAGCAATCAGCCGGCAGAGGTATAGGATACTTGTTCTTGATCGTGATCTTGTTGAGTGCCCGATAGTCCACGCACATGCGAAGAGAACCATCAGGCTTCTTTTGGAATATTAATGGGGCACCATAAGGAGACCTCGCGAAACGATGATACCGCCTCCAAAGATTTCGTTAGTTGTTTTCAAGCTCAAGCAAGTTCGGCTGAGACATACGATAAATGGGCCCGAGCAGGAGGTTTCGTGCTCTGGGAGCGAGCTCAATTTCTTGATCGATGTCTCTATTTGGCGGCAGTTGCCGGAGAGTTCTTCCCAGCATGACATCTTCGTACTTGTGTAACAACCGCTCACCACCGGTGGTATAGATCCCGACTTCTCCTCCACCTCTTCCCAATTTAGGTGAGCAAGGAAAGTTGGCTCTCCCTTCTAAGTGCCCTTCCCTCACTGAATGCAGATGACTGGGGTTGGTCGATGTCCCAACAATAACGGGAACAACATTCCCGCCAACAATAATCGACCAAGATAGGGGAGAACTTGCGCCTTATTCTCCCTCATAAATTGGAGACCCAATATGAGCTCAAGTCATCCATCCGTGCCGCGGTGAGGTCCGTGCTCCCTCAAATGGCCCCCACACTTATCTTAACCGCTCGCCACTCCAAAGAACCGCTTTGAGGCGGTGAGTTTATGGCCTTCACCGCTCTAGCTACTTTTTCTTCTAAAGTTAGACCCAATCTCTCCACTTCCGAGATGTCTATATAGTTGTGAGTAGCACCGGAATCCATCATAGCTCAAATAGGTATCCCGTTGATGTGCACATCCACGTACATCAATCTAGGATCGCTTATAGATCGAGTGCCTAAAGCTTCATGACCGCCTTGGGCCGTTCGCACATTAGCTAGTGCTCCAGCAGCACCTCCTTCATCATGATATGCTTCTTCACGTTGCATCTGGGGTGTATTTGGTCCCCTTTGAAAACCATTTGCCGCTAGAGGTCCACCCTTGTAGGTCGGACAATTTCTCAATGGGTGAGGCCCCGAACAGTTGCAGCACGACCCAACAAATGGTCTCGGTGTGAAATTCCTTTGCGGGCCATCACTTCGATTTGTTCCCATGAAAGAGGGAGAGGGTCTATCTCCTCCACTTCTTGTGAAGTTCTGCCTGAAAGGCTTGTAGTTTCACCTTCTCTTTGTCCTTCCTCACATCTTGTTGAAAGTCCACTAGACCCTCACCAATGGTTATAGCATCGGCCAGGTTCTGCACACGCTGGCGAGTGAGCTCGTTCCTAGCCCACGGTTTAAGACCTTCCATGAAAACAAAGAGCTTGTCCGCCTCGGACATGTTAGTAGTCTGGAGTAAACATGCCGAGAAGCACTTGACGTACTCTCGAATAGTCCCACCTTGCTTCAGTTCTCTAAGTTTTCGTCTCGCTTCATAGACCACGTTCTGGGGAAAGAACTGCTTCTTCAGAGCTTCTTTCAGTAGTTCCCAAGTGTTTATGGTTACCCGCTCGGCTTCCATCTCTGCCGATTGGACTCTCCACCATAATTTCGCATCGTCCTCCAAGTACGTAGTAGCCGTATCCACCTCCATGCTCTCCTCGGTGATACCTACCGCTCAAGTATCACGTGATGTCAAAGAAGAAATTATCTACTTCTTGAGCATCTCTTGCTCCTTTCGAATGCCTTAGGTTCTCTCACCTTTAGTTTCGTGCATGATTAGGGGTAGCTTGTTGGGCATTCCGTTTCTCCAAATGGGCTCGCCAATGGCTAAGGAAAGCGCCCTTAGCTCGCCTCACCTCTTCCAAAGCGACTGCAGATCGACCATCGCTTTGGGTGTTGTTGGTCAAAGAGAGCGCATCTCCTCGATCGCTACCTCGTGGATTACCAACTTAGCATCGTGTGCTTGGGTAACATGGAATAACTCTCAGTAGCGTTACCCATCGCAGTGCTCAGGGCGGCAGTCGGGCGCTGGCATGCGCGATCGAAGCTCGGGCGATCAGTCAGCCGCACGCTCGGAAGAGGCGAAGGCAGAGCTAAGGACGCTTTCTTAGCTATTGGCCGAAGCAGCTGGAGAACGGAATGCCCAACAAGCTACCCCCTAATCATGCACCGAAACTAAAGGTGAGAGAGCCTAAGGCATTCAAAGCGAGCAAGTGGATGCTCAAGAAGTAGATAATTTCTTCTTTGACATCACGCAATACTTCAAGACTGGTAGGTATCACCCGAAGAGAGTACGAAGGTGGATACTACCGCTACGTACTTGGGAGGACGATGCGAAATTATAGTGAGAGTCCAATCTACCGAGATGGAAGCTGGGCGGGTAACCATAAACACTGGGAACTACCGAAAGAAGCTCCCGAAGCGCTTCTTTCCCCGTAACGTGGTCTATGAAGCGAGACGAAGCTTAGAGAATCAAGCAGGAGGGACTATTCGAGAATACGCCAAGTGCTTCTCAGCATGCTTACTCCAGACACTAACATGTCCGAGGCGACAAGCTCTTTGTTTTCATGGAAGGTCTTAAGCCGCGGGCTAGAACGAGCTCACTCGCCAGCCGTGTGCGTAACTCCGGCCGATGCTATAACTATCAGTGAGGGTCTAGTGGACTTTCAACAAGATGTGAGGAAGGACAAGGAGAAGGTGACTCCCTTCCCTGCCAAGACGGAAACTACAAGCCTTTCAGCGTAACTTCACAAGAAGTTGAGGAGATAGACCTCTACCTCTTTCATGGGAACAAATCGAGGTGATGGCCCGCAAAGCGAATTTCACACCGAGACCATTTCATCGGGTCATGTTACAAATCTGCTCGTGGCCTCACCCATCGAGAAGTTGTCCAATATACAAGCGGTGGACCTCGGGCAAAGAAATGGAATTCAAAGGGGACCGGATACACCCCAAATGCAACGTGAGGAAGCATATCATGAAGAAGCGGGTGTCACTGAGCACTAGCTAATGTGCGAACCGCCCAAGACGGTCACTGAAGCTTTAGGCACTCGATCTATAAGTCGATCCAAGATTGACGTACGTGGATGTGCACATCAACGGGATACCTATTCGAGCTATGGTGGATTCCGCGCTACTCACAACTATATGTACATCTCTGAAGTGAGAGATTGGGTTTAACTTTGGAAATGAAGTAACCGAACGGTGAAGACCATAAACTCACCGCCTCAAACGGTTGTTGGAGTGGCGAAGGCAAACAAGATAAGCGTGGGTCCTTTTGAGGGAGCACTGACCTCACCGCGGCCCGGATGGATGACTTCAAACTCATATCGGGTCTCCAATTTGATGAGGGAGAATAAGACGCAAGTGCTCCCCTATGCCGATTCGATTATTGTTGACGGGAATGTTGTGCCCGTTATTGTTGGGAAATCGCCAACCCCAAGCTATCTCGCATTCCAACCGGGGAAGCGGCCTTAAGATGGGAGAGCCAACTTTCCTTGCTCACCTAAATCGGGAAGAGATGGAGGAGAAGTCTGGGATCTATACCACCGGTGGTGAAGCAGCTTGTTACAAAAGTACGAAGATGTCATGCCGAAGAACTCCTCAAAGAATCGCCGCCAAAGAGAGACATCGATCATGAAATTGAGCTGCTCCCAGGCACGAAACCTCCTACTCGGGCCCATTATCGTATGTCTCAACCCGAACTTGCTGAGCTTCGAAAACAACTAACGGAAATGATGGAAGGCCGGTATCATCGTTCCTACAAAGTCTCCTTATGGTGCCCCAGAATATTCCAAAAGAAACCCGATGGTTCTCTTCGCATGTGCGTGGACTATCGGGCACTCAACAAGATCACGATCAAGAACAAGTATCCTATACCTGCTCAGCTGATTGCTTTGATCAACCGAGTCGAGCGAAGTATTACTCCAAAATTGATCTTCGCTCGCCACCGGCAAGTACGTGTGAAGGAGGGAGACGAAATGAAGACCACTTGTGTGACGAGATACGGGCATTTGAATTTCTCGGTAATGCCCTTTCGAGTTAACCAATGCTCCCCGCAACTTTTTCGCACCTTGATGAATCAAGTTTTGAGAGACTTTTTGGACCAATTTGTGGTCGTATACTTGGATGACATTGTAATCTATAGCAACAAACTTGAGGAGCATGTAGCACACCCTGAGATGGTGCTCGCTCGCCTCGTAGAAAACCAGCTTGTATGCTAAGTTGTCCAAGTGCGCTTTTGCTCATCAGCAGAATTGCATTCCTTGGTCACATCATTGAACCGAGATGCATTCAGTATGGATGAGAAGAAGATACTAGTAATTGAGGAGTGGCGACTCCCGAAGAATCTCGCACGAGCTGAGATCATTCCTCGCTAGCTAACTCCTATCGGTGATTTGTGAGGACTATTCCAAGATAGTCTTACACTTGACCGAGCTTCTCGAAGAAGGTAGAGTGGAATTGGGACTCGAAATGTCAATCGGCCTTTGAGAAACCGAAGAGACAAATGTCCACTCGACCCTGCTAGGCCTACCGCACATGACTAAGCCATTTGAGGTGCATACTCGATGCTTTAGACTTTGCCCTCGGAGGGTGCTCGATACAAGTAGGCCACCCGGTAGCTTTTGAGAGTAGGAAGCCGAGCGAAGCGCAGTAAAGGTACACGACACACGAGAAAGAGCTCCTTGTCGTAGTCCACCGCTAGGGGTACGGAGACATTACCTATTGGGAGCCGTTTCCTTGTGAAGACGAAAAACACTGCGGTGAGCCACTTCATGACTCAGCTCGAGACTAACGGACGACAAGCCCGCTGGCAAGAACTTCTAGCGGAATTCGACTTCACGCTAGAATACGTAATCGGTGCAACAAATGTGGTAGCCGATGCTCTAATCCGAGCGGGTGAACTAGCTCCATCAAGTCAACTCTCGCTTTGGCTAGTAGCGAATTCTCCATGGGCATAAAAGAGGCAATCGTGGATTTTTTGCCAAATGACCCCCAACCGGACAACAACTTTTGTCGATGGTAAGAGAAGGAAAGACTCGAAGATTTTGGGTTGATGATGGACTTTTGATGACACGGGGGCATCGTCTCTATGTTCCGAAGGGTTGACACTTGAGAAAAAGAATTATTGAGGAATGCCATAGTACACTGTGGGCTGGACACCAAGGAGAAGACCGCACGATGGCCTTGGTGGAAAAGGCATACTATTGGCCCCAGATGCGGGATGCGATTTCCAATTTTGTGAAGACTTGCTATACGTGTCAGAAGGACAAGGTCGATAGACAAAAGAAAGCGAGGATCGCTCGAGCTTTTTATCTCGTACTCAGCTAAACCTCGGGAAAGTGTATCCTCGGACTTCATCGCTGGATCGCCAAGATAGGGAGACAATGCCACAATTCTAGTTGTGATTGATCGTTTCTCTAAGTATGTCACATTCATTCCTGCACCGAAATATGTGACGGCCGAGAAGACGGCTAAGTTATTCTTCCAGAATATGGTGAAGTTTTGGGGAGTGCCCCGGGAGATCATCAGTGATCGGGATGGGAGATTCACAGGGAAATTTTGGTCCGAACTCTTTTTGCGGCTTGGCACTAAACTGTGCATGAGTTCGGCATTCCACCCCGAGTCAGATGGGCAGACTGAAAGATATAATGGGATGCTAGAATAATACTTTCCGCACTTCGTGTGGATTAATCAAAGGAATTGGGTCGAACTTCTGGATGTGGCACAACTCGCTTCATACGCATGTAAGAGTTCTAGCTACTAGCAAGAGCCCCTTTGAGATTGTATCTGGCCAACAACCTCTGCTACCTCACACTGCAGACACGCCAGTCGGAGCCAAGTCTTCGCGGGCGCAGGACTTCTCCGGAGAATGGAAAAAGAATGTGGAGCTTACGAAGATGTGTCTTGAAAGGACAGCGAAAAGGATGAAAAAGTATGCCGATCAAAAGCGGCGATTTGTGGAGTTTCAGGTCGGAGATCAAGTAATGGTAAAGAGGCATTTGAAAAGAGAGCCTCAACGAAATAAAAGGTTGGATACAAGACTGATGCCCAAATACATTGGACCCGTACCTATATTGAAAAGGATTGGGGGAGTTGCTTACAAGGTGGAACTTCCGCCAGACATGAAGATCCACCCAGTCTTTCATGTAAATCTTTTGAAACCTTATCATGAGAATCTACAAGAGCAGGTTGACACGACCCTACGGTATCCTCCATCCTCAACAACAATGAGCAAGAAAATAGCCGAGGCAATCCTTGATGCTCGGACAACTAGGAGGGGTAAGAGGAACTATATGGAATTCTTGGTGCATTGGCAAGGTCGGGGAACCGAAGAAGACACTTGAGAAAGAGAAGCATATATGAGAGCCTTTAAACAGATGATAGAGGACTACAAGGCAGTTACGGCGACGAGGGCGTCGCCAAATCAGGTGGAGGAGGATGTCACGGGTCGCACGAATATAGCATCTCTCAGCGACCGTGACACTGCTCGGCACCCTAAGTCGTTGCATGAAGTTACCATGTGGTGTGCGCCCTCAACAGCAGTGCACGCCGCATGGCAGCCCATGCCCCCAACCAAGATGCACCATGGTCTGCCCTAACCAGCGTGCAGCAGCATGGCACTGCAGTAGGGCGAAAGCAGTGTGCCCTCAGCCTCGCCAGGGCAGAAGATGCAGCAGCCTAACCGCCCTAGTGCCGCGGCCGCCCATGCCGTGCAAAGCGGCGGCCCATGCTAGCAAGCACCCATGCATTCATCTGCCCTCAACTGCCGCAGCGTGCATCGTAGGCTGCTCCCCAATCGCTAACCGACTTGGCACGTGCCGTTTTGCATCCGAATGAAGTCCGAATGGGTCCAAATTTGGCAGGTCATCCTTATATGACATTTAGAAGATAATGCACGAAGTAGATTGTAATTAGCACTTGTATAGCATAGGTAGATTGATTTTCCACCTCCTCGGAAAAAAGTGCTACACTCCTGTCACTAGGGCAAATGCTTTTTAAGCACCTATAGGGGGGAAACAAAAATACACACACAAGCAAGCAAGCAATTGTAATCTCATGCAAACGACTCTCCCCCCTCGTCGTATTTGTACATTCAAACTCTGTAATCATGCATTCAAATCAATGAAGTGATTTTCGTGCAATTTGTCCCGTGCCATTTATTTTTTGCTTATTTACGATTTTGCCATTGAAGAGCGTTTGTCCCATTTTCGGAGCCGGGAGTGACTAAGGCCAAGGGCCAAGGTCACTCGGCATCACGGTGCGTCTAAGACCCTCGAGAGACGACCCGTGATAGAACCCGCTCAAGGCTTCTACTTTTACTTCTCCCCTCACGGGACACCTACTATTACTACCTTCACGGGGCACCCGCTCAGCCGGGTTTCTATCTTCTCTACATGGGCTCCTCCTCTGGTGAGGTCCAAAAAAAAAAAAAAAATCTATATATTCTATATGAAGAAGAAAATACTTACATGAATAGACAAAAATTGGAATGAAAAAATATACGAGGATTCAACAGTGATGACATTGGCATTATTAATCCATTCCATACAGTGAAGGCAACCTGATTTAAAAACCTGTCTTATCTATATAGAAAATTGGAAATTGAAGAATTTTGACCAGGAAAACACACTGCAACACACACACACATCCACATACTCATAAACCTGGAATAAGTTGTCTCTTCTCCCCCTTTCTCAAGGAGTCAGACAGTATAATCTAATATACTGTAACACGGAGATAGATATTCGAAACTATAAAGTTTGCTTATCTATAAATCAATGTTGTGAATATAGGCTTACTAAGATATGTCAATTGTCAAAATTAATGTCATGCAATAATAACAAAAAAGCATGCATGTTCCAAAAGGACCAAAAATTTCAATGAACATCAAGTGTTTGATGAATTGTCAAAATCAAAATAATAAGTAATAAAAAAATGGGAACGTTTTTGCTATAATTAACACCAAAATCCAAAACCCATTTCCCCAAAATCATATATGAATATGCATGAATTAATGGAATCAAGAAATTAGAAGAAATACCCTTTGAACATAAGATTCAGGCATGATGAGGGAACGCAAGACCGCAAGATGTTCATTCATTTGTTTTCTTCGGTTTCTCTCAACAGCAATGTGAACCATTCTTTGAGTTTCAGCTTCTTCTTTGTTCTTACAAACTCTTTGTCTCCTCCGCCTCTTCTTCCGTCCTTGTACGGCGGCAGCGGGTCCGGTGGTGGTGGTGGCATGGAAGAATTATTAGAAGTAATATTATCTAAATTAGAACCTGGGATTTGTTGATTTTGAGGAAACAAAAAGTGGGTTTGAAATGAAGAAGAGTCAAAATTAAGGGCAGAAGAAGAAAGGGAATCATAGATGATGAAATTTAAGAGTTCAGTTGAAGAAAGTGCTTCTAATAAAGCCATTTCTCTTTCTTTTGTTATCTTTGCTTTTTGGTGCATTTCAGAAGAAGAATAGACCACTCTCCTCATATATATGAGTTTCCCAATACTAATGACACTATAAAGATTTTAATCCTAAAGACTTGTAGTATTAATTTAGCGAGTCTCACCTTTAATTACTCACTAAAAATTCTATTTTAGATTAAACGATCTATATTAATTTTGGACTCACTCCTTATATTTTTTACAATCTACTTGAAAAATTAGGACAATTAGATGTAAATTGTAATTGTAAGAGTGGCTACAAGACCAATGAAGTTAATTTAGAAAATATAATTACGTAAACGACTGAGGGAGAGAAAGTTATGAATTTCAGTTACCCATTATTAAACCTCCACTTGCAAAAGCGGGTTCACTTCTACAAGTAAGATTGTAGTTGAATATTGAGTATAAGAAATAAATTAGGATCTATTAAAATGGTTGTACGAAATTTTTTTCTTGTTGCATTGTCAAGTTTCACAGTAAAGGTCATAAGTTTTGAGTCATCCAGCGAAAAATTTAATGTTACATTTTAAAATTTATTTTATTTAGATTATATTTGTATTGGTTGGTTGATAGTGGGACACGGTGAAAAAATAATAAAATAAATATTTCAATCATATTTATAGCCCAAAAGAAAATAAAAAGAAAAATTAGATCTTGAACAGTGACGAGAGAGAAGTAGACCTAAAACAGAGTCTCTCTCACGTGCATTACCATATCTTTTTTTCCTTGGTTCTGTTCTATTGCTTTCTTCTTTTTAGACCCCTACAGGTTTCTCATTAATTTTTGCTAAAGAAAATTTTAGTCATTCAAAGAATTCGAAGTCGGATTAAAGCTACATAAAGTATCTCCCCTATCACAAAGTACCGAAGGGAGAATTTGAGAAGGATCAATATACCCTATTACATCGTTAAATTTGGCCTATTAGACTAAGTTATGAGCATGAAAATTGGCTAATCTATTGACATAATTAATCTCCCAAAAAAGAAAAGTATCAAAAATAGATTTACCATTTTTCACCAAGTCTAAGCCGTCCAGTGTATATCAATCATATTGCCTTTAATATTTTTGATGACATTTAGACAATCTCCTTCCACTATGGCCTTCTCAAATTTCAGATACTTCAATTTTTCCATAGCCATTAAAGCCGCAGCAGCTTCTTCTTCGAATGCTGTTCTAGCCTGAAATTTATAAATCTATATCCCCAAGACATTCCCTATATAAAAATAAAATAAAAAATATTGGGGAAGGGGGAAAGGAAAATAGGAATTGATCCCATAATCTCATTCAGGGAAGTAGCAACCTCAACCACTGATCTACTCCTTGATTCCTAACTTTTAATCACTTCATTTCACCTCTTTTTTAGTTTTTAATTATGCCATTGTAGTGCTATTACTCTTTAGTACATACTCAACAATCCATTCAATGAAGTTGGCTTTATATTTCTTATCCATAGATCTCGAGTTAGGATCTCAATTCCATACATGTAAGGTTAACTTAATGTTCGATCTAAACCAAAAAAGTGAAAGAGAAATGTAGTATAATTTTAAATACTATTTTTTATTTGAGATTTTTAATCGAATAGTTTTATCTTGGTCTAAATTAAAAGGAATCAGTGATTCAAAACTCACCATGCTATCACAAAATAGAGAAAAGAGAAATTTCTCTCGATTGTTTATCTTTTATGGACCGCGAGATTCATTGTTGAGATATGAACTTGGTCTAAAACAGAGAGCTATTTAATATTTGCAAGTTGTGAGCAAGTTTATTCTTTATAAGATACAAAAAACATTACCCCTCTTTAGATAACTTTTGCGGTTGGAGTTACGCTCAAGCCCATTTTTAACATTCTATCATTGTCATCTAATCCAATTTTTTAGCCGTTCACGAATGTCCAATCTTATCAAATTCACGCTCTAAATGTTCAGACCTAGAGATGTGTTGAGAATCCTCCGTTGGTTAGTTTCTTACATTGACGGAGCCTCTATTTATATTTAGGGGGACCGAACTAAAATTCGCTCACAGTGTAAGAGGATATATTTGAGGTAGAAGGATATATTTTTATCAGACGATCTGAATTTAAACGATACTTATCTTCGAAAAGATACAAAAACTAAGTAAGAAAATTGATTAAAAAATGAAGAAAAATCGACTAGTTTACAGAGGATAGTGTCATGGACCATACTTCAAAATAAAATGAGAAAGTTATATAAAAAATATTATTTGATTAAATGTATGTATATTTTTAGATAAAAAATTATATATTTGGAGCCCTATTGACTGTTGTATACTTTGAGTTTGTTATATACAATTCTATAAATACTCTTTTCGTCCGAATTGAAGCTCATTTTATGATGCAAAAGTTAAAGGGAGAATTTGAATTTTAATGAGTTTACAAACTTATCATTCTCAATTAAGAATATTAGTGTGTTAATAAAATGAGACTACTAGTGGAAGTTCAAATGAATATTATTTCTATTTTAGAAATTGAGACATTCAACTTTTTACATCAAAAAATTAAAATTGTACATTCAAATCAGATTAGAGTGGGTAATAAATAGTATTGTAAATAGACATTTAATTTGAGACCGAAAAATTATTTAATTAAATATACATTTTTTTATCATAAAGAACTGTAAGTATTTGAGCAATTTTTTATATTTTCAAATTGTATATTATAATTTGAACAAAAATAATGAGTACTCTGTTATCAAATTTTAAAGTTTGCAGGGAATCAAAACAATTTTTATGTATTAAAAATTTATGTATAAATTCATATGAGAATATACACTGGTACTAAAAAATTACAAAATTTCTCCCCCTGCTCCTACCCGGCTATGCCACTGGTTTGTTAGCAAGTTAATTTATTCCTCGTAATGATTCAGCAATCCTCCTCCCTTAAGATACCTTTTGTTTTAGAGTTATGCCAAGTTCATTTTCAATTAAAATATATCTAAATATGTCAAAAAATGTTAGTGTAGTTGGCTTATTACTCTCACACTCCAAATACTCATAAGTTTTCTCTTTTCAATAATAATATTTTTTTCCTAAACAAAAATCCAAATACACCACTAGTTTCACTCTTGGATTCCTAACCCCAAGTATCATAATTCTAATCTTAAACTTAATAATGAAAAGGAGAATCTACTATTTTTTTTATTATTATTGTAAAATAAAGCTCATTAACATTACGAAGTAGAATATACTAAAAGAGCATAGATTGCAAACTACATGTTAGAGACAATGATATTTTATTTCCCCTAATTAAGGTGCATAATATTTTGTAATAAATGCAGGTTTACATTTGTTGTATGAATTTTCATTTAAACTCTGAGGAATACGCTAATCATTGACAATCCATTTTGCAAAACAACATCGAGGTTCAGTGCATTAATGACATCATGGCCTAATTAAACTTAACCGAAATAGCCATATTCCTTTCCAAATTAAGCTGTAACAACTTAACAAGTAAGTGGGCCAAAATTTTATGTTCTAGAAATTGTGGGTGGTCAATCAATGCAGTGCAAAGATGATACATTAGAGAAATTTTCAACTAGCACATATTGGATCAAGTAATTAAAGCTTGGGTCTCGAATAGCTTAGTAGATAAATTTAGCACATAGTATGTTTTTTATCACCCGCCAAAGATAGAACTCCCTAAAACGCATTCCGTGATTTAACTCCATAAAAAAATGGGGTTAAGAGTTTTTATGACGGGAGCTCAATCATTTTTTTTTAAAGTAATGATAATTTGGTTCTCTAAGAGATCTTCAGGTAAACTCTCGGGATTGAAGATAGCATAGTTGATAGAATCACTTTTATTTGAATCTTTACCGTATTTAATTCGAATTAGTTAGTCTACAAAATGCAAGTTACGAATCGAAATTCAAGCCCCACTATTTTTACTCTCCCTCTCACTCACCAACCATTTGCCCCGGCTCAACCCATACCTCCCCCACCCGTCAAGGCAGGGACGAAGATAAGGGGGCGGAGGGTGGCAATCGCTCCCCAAGATTTATAAAAATAGTACTACATATAATAAATTTTATATGTAATTCGGAATATTTTATCAAATTCGCCCCCAACATTTTTTTTTTTTGCAATTTTTATATATAGTTTGTTTTAATTTTCGCCCCCTAACGCCAAATTCCTGGATTCATCCTGCATCAAGGAATCCTCACAACTCTCACATGAATCTTATGCCCATAAAATAACAAGCAAAATGATACTGTACCAATTCTTTCTTGCGTGCCTATAGAAATTTCCTTCCTTTATAAAATGTCGATTTAGGTTGTACTTCTGTTCATCCAGCAACTTCAGGGACTTGAAAAGAAAATTGGTAATGATAAAGCGAAATCACGAATTCAACTTTTGTTGCTGTGTTATGTTTAGAAACCTTTTACGAAATAATTTCGAATGCACATTTTTGTCTTCTAACCATTTACATTTAGTATGGTAAATCTCGAATGATTATTTTTACATTGTAAGACTCGGAAACAATTTGTATTGTTCTTTTACATTGTTTCAGGCGTCTTTTATTTTCGTTCGGTGTCTTATTTACTGTGTCACTAATAAAAAATTGACACGTGTTAATTTTTAACTAGAAAATTATAATCTAAAATAAAGAGTGAAACCGTAGAGGAAATGTGAGGACGTGTCAATCATCTATTCATGAGAATAGAAACAGGACACATAATGAGCACAGAGGATTTTTTGCATTACAATGTAAACATAGTCCTTCGAAACATACCATACCAAATATAAATTGTGGCTTGGAATCTTCTGTCTTCTTTTGTGTTTCATTTTCTGTTCCTACTAATAAAAAATTGACGTGTGTTAATTTTTTAATCAAAAAAATTATTACCTAAAAAAATAGTGGAACCCGTAGAAAAAAGTAAACACTTAGCAAATATCCATTTATGGCAAATGAAAGGGGAAATAGAATGAGAATAAAGATTTTTTTGTCATAAATTTAGAGGATAAATAGTGTATTTCGCTTCAAAATAAAAATCAAACTTGGTGAGCAACATGAGACATCTCACCAAAGGTGAGAACATACCGGATGGTATGAGTAAAATGTGTATTGTTTCTGCTTAAAAGCGAATGTCTTTATATCTTAGCTTGATTAAAAAAAATTAAAAATCATTTTAATCATAAACAATTCATCACATTATTTAAATATTTTTTTTTAGTGATTGGTATGTTAGTATTTAACTCGATTAAATTTGGTGAGAATTTTGTAAGATAAGTCTGTGAAATATGATGACATTTATAGTGTATTATGTATTGTCTTTAGCATTCCATGAGGAATCAAGCAACGTACAACCCCAACTACACTAATACCTCTTATCGCATTATCCAAATATTCTACAGGGATCTTGATAAAGTTCCAGAGACCCAAATTATAATAATGTAAACATTATTAAGCTGCTAAATTATAATCTCAATGAGTCTCAATGGGTAGCTCCGTACCACTAAGCTCAACTTTGGTTGTACACGTACTCTCACATTGAATCAGAAGAAACTTTGTTCGTTCATCCGCAAGATAATCCAGTTGGTTTAGGGATGGTAGATTATGTATAAGAGCAGGTTCAAATTTTGACAGTTGCAGTATGAAAGTTTCAATCCTCCAATGTGGTGGTGGCTTCTTGCGGTGGGCTAAGATAAGGTCTTTCACTAGTCAAACCGTTAGTTTACCTTAATTAACATCCTCTATAACTTTTGTCGGATCGGAAGATAAGCCCTTAAGGGCGTGGGTATCGCATTTTGTGTACAAGAAGAAACTTTGTTCCCCTTCCCAATCTTTCCAAGAGATACTGCCAAATAGACTGCCACGGTGTCTGCACCTGAGCTGGGGTGCTCTTGCATGGGGGTGTGGGTATGTAGAGAGGGGACCCAAATCTCTATAGAAATATGCATAAAAACAAGAGACACAGCTGTGCAAAAGCAACCCCTTCACGTTCCCAAAGAAAAAAAAATTGAAATTGTAAGGGTTAGACACAATTTCGAACATTAATTTTTTATTGAACAGTTGAGAAAAGATTAATAATTATTCTCGAATAATTAGCTATTCGCCCATTTAAAACTCAGTTTTCGTAGTATTAAATCAATCTGAGACTAAAAACATATCATGTCGTACTAATCAAAATGGTGTCCAAAATGTATGTATTATCCGCAAAATTTTATGGTAGAGTCGTCTTTGTAGGACTGGTCCCACATCCCTCTCACATGAGTTGGGGCGGAGCGTACCTTGTACCTTGTAAGTAGGTCATGTCCAAACTTATGTGAGTGGATATGAAGTCAGCCTCACAAAAACGGCTTCATGTCAGAGTGACCTGTATTATCGATAAGAGAGCTTAGGTTAGCTAATCTTACTTTTAAACTTCAATGGTTTGTCTATATTAAAGTCACGAATTTAAGTTTTCAGAAAACAACTTTATATAGCATTTATCAAGTTTATTTTGTACAAATATTCCTACCACCAGATTAGTCGAATTGATACCAGCAAACGGTCCACGAAAATGTAGGTAGGTAGTGTATGTAGTTGGGATTTGCAAGAAACGACTAGCTCACCGCTAGCACCAGATTCTGGTCAGAGCTAAGGTTCAAGAAAAGTATAATTTATGTCACAATGTGTGTGTAAGGATAGCTGATAGTCAACAATGAATAGATTAGGAAATTTGGAGTTATCATCGGAAAGACTACCTACTTTTTCTGTGCTTCACACAGATCAGATGATGATTGTAATTTGATGGGTTAATTTTGGGATAGTTTTATATGGATCATGTTCATTAAACCATGTGGTTTTAAAATTGGTCACATCGCTACGTATTGATGAGAAAGATAAATGTAATGACGTGGCTAATTCTAAATCAGAATGTTCATATTTATCTGGTTCATATCAGAATTTTCCTTAATTTTGAAGGTAAAAATATTTGGATAACATGCAATGCCCATCACTCCCATCTCTATCTCTCTCTCTCTCTCTCTCTCTCTGGGAATATAATAAGGGTTTTTGGCCTTTCTGTGAGACGTGATTTCTACAGCAACCTTTTCATTGACATCTGGAAGTATACGGCAAATAAAAATCTTTTCAAGAAATAAGTAGTTTATAAGTGTACTCTAAAATGATTAAATGATACATAAGTATGTATTTAATTACTTTTTATTTTGGGCAAAAATGTGATGTTATAGTTCCGGTAGTCCAGGAAATCTAAGAGCTAGGGGCCTAAGGGAAGGTAAATATAATACACGTTCTAAAATTATTTAGCAAAAAAAAAAAAAAATACACGTTCTAAAATTATTTAAGATTACTAAATAGTACTATATAAGTATATATCTAAGTACATATAATTGTTAAATAATTGGGAATGAGTGCTGTCAAAACTCATAAAAGTTGGCTAAAAGGGAGGGTGAATCTGATATCATTCTAAAATTGTCTGAGATTAATAAATTGTATATATAAATATAAGTATAAGTACGTTTGAATTGTTAAATAATTGACTAAATACTATAAGATTCATCAATCGTGTTATGAACTCGCAACAGTGCATGTATTAAAATGGCTTGAATTGCACCTGTAAAAGCTGATTCCTATTTAATATAATAGGTATCTTGATAGAGCCAAGAAAAACTAAACCATACAAGTGAATGAAATGTGATGACATTAAGATCTAGCGCGTCCTTGCTAGAATTCAGCATTTAGCATCTTTTCTGAGAAGATTCTGCTCTGCACCAATAGATGGGTGACCTCATTGACATTATATCATGGATCCGTCACTATTTCCAGCTACTTAATGATACGTGCTTTGCACATGTGTTTGAAGTCAAGAGCAAATTCGTCACTAGATGTCATTCCTCTCACATTAAGTGATCGGAAACCACCACCTATTTGTTAATTTAACAGAAACAACAACTCAAAAATTGTGTGTATATAAAGAACTTAAGTAAAACATTTGTAACATAAATAGAAAAGTAAAAAAATAATAATTATACACATATAAGTGATTTTCTCATTCGGTAAATTCCATTGACACTATTTTGTTTGTTCAATTTCTAGTGTCCTACTTTAATATGATAAGTAAAGCATTTGATTATGTAAAACTTGTCAATTTATCTTTATTAATAGGTGAGTTGTGGGCTAAAAAAAACGGAATATGAAATCGAATTGAGTTGTAATCATAGATATTACATCCTAAGCCTCTTATGTTCGAACCGTATTAGAATTGCCAATTGACACTCATGGGGAGTGATGACTGACTATCCAGACAGCGGCCTTGTGAGGACAACAAATCTACAACAAATTTCTCGAAACTATCCTACTATATAAGGTTAGGATTACCAAAAAAAATAAAAAATTGCGATAATTGTTGATGAACTCGGACACCAACCTAGCATGTTGGTTCTTTGGTCCATTTACTTAGGGTGTTAAGAAAATATCCAAACTGAATTATCAAAACCAATCTATTTCAATTTAACAAATTTTGTATTTTTTAGTTTATATTTAATTCTTAAAGAATCATATGCTATTAAAAATTACAGAAGAGTTTGCTTATTGAAAAAATTTCAGAAGAACTAATTAATAATTCCAAATAAGTTAGTTTATTAGAACTTCGAAAAAGTTCTTTTATAAGCTCCCGCAGAGCTGCAACTGAATGGAAGCTCAATAAGAGCTGAGAAAGAAAGAAAAACATCATTAAGGGCTAGAATATTAAAAGAAGTTTGTTTACTTTCAATTGAAAGTATAAATGTGTCAAGATAGCCACAGCTCACTGGGGTTAGTCTCTATCCCACTTCCGAGAGGTCTTGAGTTCAATACCGGACAACTGTCCCATATTAATAACCCCCTCCCCAACAAAAAAAAGAAGTATAAATGTACATGGTATGAATAATATGTTAATAATTTCAGCACAAACATTTGATTAAATACTCATGAAGAGCTAGTCGATGAAATACTCTTGAAGAGATTAATGTAAAGAATTATTATTCAGAAAGTTGAATTTTGTTACGAAGATAGTGGACAAATACAATTTTGAGTACTGCTATTATCTTAGATAACAAATTTGTATTAAAAGACTACAATTTGTCTTTTATACATTATATTGTTTCTAAAGCATTTGCATTGAGATGCATTAGTGAAGGCCGAAGTTTCCTTGAATTTATTAATCATTATTTGGCATGAACCATTAGACTAGCTAGGGTCACTATAAATACGAAATTATGTGATTCGTAGAAACATTCTTTACGGAGCCAGATCAGGGGCGGATGCAGAATTGAAATTTAGGGTGGTCCCTTAACAATTTAAGGGGAGGGGGAGGGGGTGGGGGGGGGGAACCTACAAATTTCGTTAGGTATTAGACAATTTAAGATTGAAATTTAGGGTGGTCCCTCAACAATTTAGGGTGAAAATTAAACTTGTTTGTTTGATCTTGGGGTGGTCCTGGGCATACTTGGACCACCCCTTGGATCCGCCACTGAGCCAGATGTTTTCTGAGTTGAGGAATTCACTCCTACTACATATTTTTAAGGCAAGTTAATTACATTATCTCACTACTATGCATATTGGGGTTGAACATATTTTTTGGATGAATAAATTTTAATCAATGGATTGATAAATATATATTGTTAAATCGCAACGTGAAATTTGTGTTTTATTGATAAACTAATGAGCACATATCTTAAGATTCTCCCATTAATATTATTTATCATAATAATACTAGTGGTATTGCATGTCATTTTAGAATAATACTGAATATTTTGAAGAATATTTTCATATTATAAATGGTCTTTTAAAATCATATTTTCTCTTGAATCTAAATCGGATTATTTTATATGCATTTGCTATGTTGCCAACAATTTTTTTTAGTTCTCCTCTATGTAATTGATTTATCGTTAGAAACCCAATATTTCATCTCAAAATTAAAAGTGTGCTAAACATAAATAGATTGCTCCGCCAAAAGGTATTGATATGGATCCTAAAAAGATGCAGAAATTATACGTGGGGGGTATAAATCATGTTGATTTGTACATTATTGTTTCCAACATAATGAGGAGAAAGATATATATATATATATAGCCGAATAAGAGTATTTGTATCTCATTTTGATCCTCAAAAAAAATGAATTTGAACCAGAAGTTTAAAATATGTATAATTAAGAATATTTTATGACTATTCATCAAAAAAAAAAAAAAAAAGAATATTTTATTACCAAACTTCGTCTAAGAATGTTCCAAAGATATTTGTATCTACCACTAACTACTATTTGAGGACGCGATTAAAACGTTGTAGAGTTGTTGGTTCAATAAATAATCGCTCGCATAAAATGAAGCAAAAATTAAGATTGTCAAATCAAGGAAATGAAAATTTCTAGTAAAATTTTCTCAAACATGACAATTTTAGTATTTTCAAAAGAAATTCAGGTACTTGAAAAAATCGTGATAATTACGAGATCTCATAATTATTATTAGAGTAGGTATATTACTCTCTCCGTCCTAAATTTTTCATCATTTTTTAAGTCTTTTTTTGGTCCCAAAATATTTGTTACTTTGTCAAATCAAAAGGCATTTATTGATTTTTCAGTCTTATCTTTAGTATATCAAGCCACCAAAACTAAAATTCATTTAAAAAATCTTTTTAATCTCCAAAAAAATTTAAATCAACTCAATATTACATCAAAACAAAAATAGTCTTTTGCTCAATTTGAGTAAAAAACCTTAAAATTAACACGGGCAAAATTGTAGGAAAAAAAGTAACTGTTTGCTCCTCCCATCTGTAGAATATTTTCTGCTGTGAATTACATTTTTTATTATATTGAGCCAAAATCAGCTCAATTTGAGCCAAATAATATTACACCATAATTCAATGGCTTTAGCAGTTTAGCTTCCTGTTATTTTCTACCCTTCAGTAACGATCTTGAGTAGGGGTAAAAGGCAATCTATTACTACGACAAAGAAAAGTAGGGAAAAGGACTTACGACACCCTATATTAAGGAAAATTCTAATGTGAATCCTGGTCTAATTAACATGTGCTTCATGTTACATATTAGAATTAACCATATATTAGTTGTACTCTTTGGACAATTCTTGAATTTATCCACACCATAGCAACTTCAACATGCAAAAATTGTCTCCAGAATGCAATCCAATATAAATGTAACAGAAAATCTACAGGAGTGCAAAAATCGGAGTAGGAAAGCTAATAATGAATTCTCTAAAACAATATTTGTGTCATGTCACTGCTTTAAGGACAGAAGTTAGATACAATCCAATTCATTTACTGGAAGGGAATAGCTGGATTGGGAGGGCACAAATTCCATCAAAACTTTACAAGTAACAGAACAAAAGTTTAGCTTCACTCTATGTTACTCGGACTCTTCGTTTATGTCTGCCGTACCCATGTCGACACGACATGACATGGGTATGGGTATGGCATACTTACCGGGTCTGGTCAACACCGATCAGACACTTTGTGTTAGATGTTTAAGTACCCGACACCTAAATACATACCCGTACCCAACACCCGTACCCGAGTCCAAGTAACATAGGCTTCACTACCAAAATTTTAACTTAATGCCATAGAAGTATAATGATCCAACAGAAGCAGTTAAAGTGAATGAATAGGCAAGTAAGATTGCTAAGGCAAAGGCTGAGGATACAAACAGCGTATCAATACCAACCCCGTCAACACATTAGCCTGCATGAATAAAGACAATTGTCATTAGTTTTGTATCGTACGTAGAAAGGATGATAAAAGATCTGGGAGAAAAACTGCTTCTTACAAGAAGAAAAGATCCCAATAGATTCTGATTAAATGCTTCTTCCAATAGGGAAAGCTTACTTCCTGGTATAAGATCGGAGATCATTATTATAGCCAGAACTTGAGAATTGATAACACGTTAACTAATATAAGTATATAACTTGGTGGAGATAAAAAAAACAATATTTAGCAATACTATATGCCATTCTTAATAAGATCTGTGAGTCAGAAGCAATAAGACACACAATTAGATAATTGTTTCTCTAAATAAAGCCCCTCCCCCTCCCAGACAAAAAAAATAAAATCATACATTCTTGAAAGATGAACAGTATCTAAAAAAAGAAAGATGAACAGTTAATCCATCCAAAGAAAGCCAGACAAGAAAGCAAAAATGCATAATGCAGCAGTATGGAAATAAAGCACATTCACCTTTCATGTGAGCAACTGCACATCTTTGAGACACAGAACTTACGATAAGGTCACTTGCTAAAAATAAAAAACACTCAAGATCTCCCCTTTAGGGTTCTAGCCAAAATGAAACAAGCTCTCCAGATCTCCCCATTTGGGGGTTCTAGACTATGTTAGAAGCTGATGCAACAGCAGTTCCTTTGAGAATTAATATTGAAAACCCCCAAGCTTAACCTCTTATCGTACAGCTGGTTAGCATCTTGAGCTCGGTTAATGATCCATTCCACACACAGAATTAATTTATAAGTATGTTTTTTAAATATTAACTGCAGTTGTTAAAAAATTATTCATGTTCTGCATCCGTCCATTTTGAACGATCTCCATGTCAGGCTCAGTTGCAAGCACAGAGTGGTAATCTAACAGTTGGGCTGGACCATCCACAAACTTAGCATCCCACATTACTTTTCGTGGCAAATCAGAGAAATATTTCGTACATCGTGCAGTGACTACTCAACAAGTTTAATTGACCAAAAGACTACAAAGAAGAAAACGCTAAGGTCAACTAAGTCAAAATAATTAAGCCAGTTGTTAAGATATGCAAATCATCTGAGGTAGTAAACAAGCAGAGTAGCATTTGAACCAAAGAAGAAATAGTCCTCAAAACTCAGAACAACAAAATATTAAATATTCAGGTTTCTTGAAGACGGCTTCAGAAGATTGATCTTTACCTGTAGATTTGCAGCCAATACAAAAGCCACACGTCATGTTGCACTGCAAAAAAATCCATTTTTTATCTTAAATAGAAGATTATAATCCCGTTTCCTTTACATAGGAAATAAGAAAGCCATTGATGCTAAAGAAAGCATTAAAATAATCTTTGAGTGAAGTCCTACCATTCTGCGAGAGACTTTCTCCACAAACTGATCTAGAAACAAAGTCAGGGTCCTGCAATATTGACAAACAATGAGATTGCTATAAGTAATACCAATCATGTTAGATGTTGGAAATGTTTTAGACAGTGAGCTTTAGAGGCGGCATTATACCAGAAGAGAAGACAAAGAATAGAAACTCTAATCCTTGCCCTCTCGTTGGGTCTCAACATATTACCGGCTTGGTTTCCAAAGCCACCTAATTGCACCCCAACAAGATACATACCCCAATATCCTGAGAAACACAATAAATTGGGTAAAACCTATAATAAAGTGTTTAAGATTTATCTCCTTCAATTGGTGGGGAAACTGAGCATAACCCCTACGGGTATGAGTTTAGTCTTTAAAGACAAAATCATAAAGATCTGAAAACATCCATAAAAAGATATAGTCTGAGAATACGTGATTATTATTGTATCTCAACTTAATTAGTTATGAATTGAATTTCTTTACAACAAATCAAGTTGCTGACTGATAATATCCATTGCTGCAATTGGACAGGATTACAAGTAAAACAGAAAGTTTAGCGTATTCAGACATCATCATGAAACTCATCTTCCTTGGTAGAAGACTGGATGGCACAGTCTATTCATCGTCATTAATAGTATACAACCCTATATATCTCAACATAGAACATTTGATGAAAACATAGTAGTCCTAACTGGACACAGTTTTACAGCAAATGTTCTAATCCAATAAAAAATAGGCTCTCTCTGACATAGTAGTCCTAACTGGACACAGTTTTTCAGGGCTCAGTATCTACTGGAAAGGCAAGGCATACACCAAGCATGAAATTCTTCCCAATACCTTGTTAAGGGTAACATAAATAAAGAGTAAATAAAGAACGAAACAAGCATATGACAAATTATAGGAACCTATGAAACATGATTTGATTAAAATATGTTCCTTGATTAACACACGAACAAGTTAAAGATTCAGAAACTTTGCCCACTGTTTTGTTTGGATCAGCCCTTTCTTAAGGTTGAATTATATTATATCACTGTTTTGACTAACATTTGTATCCACAATTGCTTCATCAATGAAAGATTTTAAACTCATATATCACCCCAATATGTTGTGAATTTTTCATGTAGATCAGAGTCTCTCTCACAGCACTGTTAGAACTTCATGAGTCCGTTTTCTTCCTCGTGACAAATATATCTAGCCAACATAAACAAATGTCTCCATATTCCATGATCCTACTATTAGGGAACTGAATTTGGACCTAGACAATACGAGGAAAAAGCAATAGAAAGAAATTCAAAAGCTAATTTGATCGACTTATTTGACATTGCCCCTCACAGTGCATACAGCATAGTACTTAAACAAGAAGGAGATGGGCGGGGAAAGCATTTTCCATGGTAATAACTCAAATTAGAAAAATGCCATCCAACATTTTTAGAGAGAGAGAGCACTCAAACAACAAAAAGATCCCAAAAGAAGGAATTTCCCAATTGAGAATATAGCCTTGTCTTGCCATCAAAATGCCCAATCTCCTGCTCAGGCCACTCTTCTTTGTTTGGTTATTGTGTAATCAAATAGAGAAAACGAATCAAAAAAGTGGCTACCATAAAAGAAGGTTGCGGGCGGGGGGGAAACAAAAATAAATAAATGCATGGAACAAAAATGTCCTAAGAGTAGTAAAATTTTATTTCGCATTGGCTCACCAAATATGCTGAATATTCCTTCCTTGTTTTTGCTAATGATGTCTGTTCCCCTTTCATCAGAAAGAAAATACTCATTCAGCCCATGCAGCAAAACATACCAAAATACTCCAAATACTTAGCAAAACAAAATGAATATTTCATAAGCAATACATAAAGAGAGCAGTAAGACAGAAACATGAACGTTTACCTGTTAAAATTAAGATACCTAGAATCCCACAGTATTTTGGAGGCATATTAACTAGTGATGTTAGTAACGCCACTGCAGCAAGTGTGAAGAAGAAATTCCAGTGAACTCCATATTTGCCCACGCGAACCTATTTCAACAAGGATAGAGTTCTACGTCATCCATCTTCCAGAGGAAATTATCAAATCTTGAAGAAAAAAGACAAAAATACACATTGCCATGCATCTTAATTCACCTTGCCCAATTAAAACCATCTTAACACAAGCCAATAGCAAGATACCGCGGCCCTTAACTCAAGCTCCCACAGTTATATGCCTAGACTAGAGACACGGACAAAAAAAAAGTCTAAATCACACTATTGCATTGGATTTACTAAACCCAAAATAAAAAATAAAAAAGCCCAAGCATATTTGGTCAAAATGATGTATTAACTTCTAATAAGTCAAAACTAAATTCTAAATAACTAAACAGAAATAAAAGCATTTTGTATCTGGAATTATGTATCTAACAAAAGGTCTGCCTGCATCCCCAACTCTTTCAAGCAATTGTAAGCAAACATGCCCACCAAATATTTGGATATCAAACAAACAATGCAAACAGCAAATAACCTTCGCCTTCTCTGTGTTGCATTAATGAAAAACAAAGTGGTTGAATAATAAAAATACAACAACATAATTCATTAAGTCCCCAATAATTGGGGGTATGAGCGGGGAGAGAGAGGACACAGACCTAACCTTTGGCAATGAAGGTTATAAATGCACAAAGTGGTTGCTCCCAGTGGATGAATAATAAAAAACAAAGATATAATGAAATGCTTCCATATTTTATTTAGAAACAGGTCCAAGACTTCAATGTTCATTTCTGGTGAGAACTAAGAACCCAACCATGAGAGTGAAATGTTCTAACTTGGTGAAGAATGCAGACCAGCAAACCTGCTCATGCTTTCTAAAAGTGTTATTCCAAGTTTGATCATCTATGGTAATGTTATTGATCCAATGACGCTAATAAACAATCAAAATTAAAATCAACATTTCGGTTGATGGAAAAAAGAATAACGTGCAAAGAGCAGATCCAAATATCAAGCCCAGACAAAATGAGCAAATTTCTTATTAGAGAAAGTTAGAAAGTAGAGAAAACAAGGACACGTTAGCTAAAGACCATACTAAGTAAGGAAATTTCCCACATTCTGTACCCCTACTCTGTTGATTCTTAAATCAAGCACTACTGTCATAGCTCCTCCCATCATGGAGCCTTCAGCATTTTCAGTCGAAAGAGGTTACATTAATATTAGCCACACTACAAAAAAGATCAAGATCTAACAAAGAAACAGAGGGAAAATAAATGGTTTGGTAAATCGAAGTCAAGGCTTAAGCAGTGGCAATATGAAGTGACAAAAAAGTGCATCAGCTAGAGGAAAATATCCCCACGCGATTCTTCTCGCATGAACATGCCTTTCCAAAAGAATATACCACTAAATCCACCACATATTCGAGCTTTCTTGTATAGATATGACATTGCAGATGACAAATGCATCGAACACTAATAGTATTACTGCAAGTGAAATTTTTCCATGTAGCCACACTCCAAAAGTAGTAAAAATTTAAGGACCACAGATTAAATATCACACCATTAAGGAATAAGTAGCAGTTTCACATACCTTAAAACACAGTAATAGAACCAAAAAGTGCATACACTAGCAGGAATCATGTCTGATCAATAATGTTGGGCAAGATTTCTATCCAGAATCAAATTCTTGAAATACCTCGTGCTTGTTGTGAGACCAATGAATTGGCTAATACAAACGAACCTACCCCAAGATCCATCTAACATGATAGCAAACAGAGTGTAAAAAAGTAATTAGTTAACCTCTTCAGATATTTGAAGAAGTATTGACACGAACACACAGAACAGGAGAAGACTAAAGAGTTCAAGAAAATAATTAATTTATCGCAATTTAAAATGTACTTAAGAGCATGATAAAAAAGAATTCTATGGTAAATAATGTCACATTAAAGATTTATGATACATGTGTAGGATGTACTCAATGCGTCCGTAATGCTCATAATTTCCCTCTAGACCTAGCTGCTATAGAAGGTCCATTGGATTTTACAAATTGAAAGTAATTTAGCACAACCAATTAGCTAAAGAAGCTTCCAGTTGACTTCCACAATACATAAATGGCTTTTTACAAAATTTCCTCACTTTAGTGAGCCGCCAGATCATGATAAAAATATTTAACAGTAGCTCTTGCGGAGCTTTAACAAAATGAAAGAATTCGAATGAAACTCAGATCCTCCAATTGGCAAGGAAAAACTGATTGTTGAATTATTTGCTTCAAGGGACTCTTCTCATGTTAACCATCAAATGGTCCGCTTAGAAGTTTACCAGAAACCTAAAAACTAGGGAAGGATTTTCAAAGGTTCCCAAACCAAGTAACTTTGCACCATCTGAAAGTTAGAAAATTAACCGAGCTTATAAAACAAATAGAGATATATGTATATAGTCCTAGAATTAGGAAAGGATTATCTTTTCCAGAAGAGGAATTAGCCTTTTCTACCCATGCACTATTTACGGATTTCTAAGTTTGCCCACATTCTTTTATTTGATCGCATTTTATCCACAGACTATTTACGTGAGCTAAATGTGCCCAAATTAGCCGGAATCCCCCAATTTGCTCTGATTTACTCTGGCATACCCGATTACATGCATTTCGATCAAGGGCATTGTTGTCCTATACGAAAATACCAACTCAAAAACCCTCCTATAAGTAATACATCTCCCCCCCCCAACTAAATCTAACATATTTTTCTCCTTTAGTTTACCTAAAATCAGCAGGCATAAAAGCTCCATTGTTGGGTTTGTTCAATAAAGCTCAATAGAACACCATTGTTGGTCTTGCTGAAGGATTTCACCATTGTTTTATGTCGAAGATGGCTTCTAATAGCAGCTCTTCAATTTCAAGAAGATCTAACAAATTTTGTAGATGTGATCCACCGATGCCTTTGGTTACCCGAATTTCAGGGACCAAAAAGAACCCTGGTAGTTTGTTCAATTCGTGTCAAATAATAGGGGTAAGTTATGGGTTTTTTTGGTTATGTGATTTCTTATTGTTTATGGAATGGATATCATGTATTTCATTGTTTGTTGTTGATTGAATATGTAGGTTGGGACATGTGGATTCTTTGAATGGATTGAGAATCCAATTTCAGAGGTCCATAATGAAGTTTTCAAGACCAACAAAATGAAGCTTTTGAACCAGATAACAAGTGCAGACATATTGAAGATATGGTGTCAAATTGCTAGCTTCTTTTGTATTGTAATGTTTCTTTGCATTGTTATGTTTTTGAAAGAGTTGGCTAGTTGTAGGAGAGGTGTGTAAGAAGTATTATGAATTAATTTGTACTTGTACTATGATAAAAAAAAAAAAACATGTTTTGAATGTTGAATCTTCCAAAGTTTGGTATATCTTGTAATATGATAAAAAAACATGTTTTGAGTACTGATAAAAAAAACATGTTTGGTATATCTAGAAATGTGCATGAACCTCTTGTACCACCCTTCTTGGTCTTACTTTACACCCCTTCTTGTTGTGTTCCAATTGATGGCATGCACTGCATCTATTCATGTTAGAATGCTGAACTGGATGTCCTCCATTTTTACCAAAACTACCTCCACCAACAACAAGTGGGCACAGTCTAACATTGTGCCCCATTTGTTTACACCTTTTGCATTTCAGAGGCACTTGTCCTTTCTTCCATTTTTCCAATCCACAGGCAGGCTCAGGGACTACTGCCTTTGGGTCTGCAGCATGTTCTGCATCACCTGCCTTTGGGTCTGCTTCATTTTCACCAACACTCTTGATTCTCAATCTTTTGCCCTTCCTGGGAGCTTTATCCTTATTGGAGGTAGCATTATTTTCCCAGTTCTTGGTCACAGCTCTGGACCACTAAGGGGGGAAACAATAGGGCAATATGCCCTCTTGTATGTGGTGACATGATAAGACTCACGAACATAGTTTTGGGGATCCTCACACTGACTCAAAATGCAACTGACTACATGGACATAGGGAATACCACTCAACTGCCATTTCCTACATGAACAGACCCTCATAGCTAAGTCAACTGAAAATTTTGAACCAGTGGACTGCTCAGCTTGGTATTTACCATCACCTGCACCTCTAGGTATGAAATTTGCAGCCATATTCTTCAATCTTTCAAGATATTTCCAAATTTTAGGACAGACCAAAGTGTTTTGTTTTTCTATCCATTCTCTCTTTAATTCCATTCTAACCATAAGGTAACACTACAACAAAAAAGGTTTATTGCGACGTTTGTCATATGTCGAAATAAGTCAAAAAAACGTCGATATAGATCTATACCAACATTTATTACAAATGTCGCTTAAACATTATGATTTTTTACGACATTTGTTACAAGCGTCGGTACCTATCTATTACGATGTTTGTTGCGTCATTTTAAAGTGTTTCAAAAGGTATTTTTTTCGACATTTGTAAATAATCGCAACAAGTCACATATTTCGACGTTTGAAAATACTGTGAATTAGTTATTCCGACATTTGTTACGTCATTTTATTGTGTATCAAAAGATTTTTTCCCGGCATTTTTATATAGACGCAACTAGATATCTATTCCGACATTCGTAAAATTTGAAACTAGGTTGGCCGTACCGAGTCGGATCCAGAGTCTATACAAGCCGAGCCGTCGAGTCTAGCCACCTTTGAATAATCAGAGTAGCCCACCTTTGAATAATCGAAGACAGAGCCTAAGCATAGACAAACTGAGTCGTCGAGTCTAGCCACCTTTCAATAATCGGAGCTGGAGCATAGACAAGCTGAGTCGTCGAGTCTAGATACCTCTGAATAATGTAGAATAAAAATTTTCACTACTCAAAGGTATGAGAATCGAACTCGCGACCTCCTGCAAGTATTTCATGCAATCGACCGCTGAGCTAATTGATCATTTGTTATTTGTTTCTCCTTATATTATATTTATTATAATATAATTTTGTATATTGTACCTTTACTTATTTTAATTTCTTTTTGTGTTTTAATTTATTTTTATGAATCGGATTAAAATTAATACGCTCTCATTAAATTTTTAATAATTAATATCTTTAATTTTTCTTTAAAAAATATATTTTAGAAACTTAATTTCAGTATTTGTGTTTGTCTGAAAATTTCACAAGATCTAACGACATAATATATAAATGTCGCAATATGAATCGAAAAAAGTAACAATTTATAACAATATGTCATGTAAATGTCGGTAACTAACATTAAATTGTCGGTAAGAATAAGAATTACTATAACTGTCGTTATGAAAAGTCGTATAAAATCGAAATATAACGACGTTTGTTAGAAATGTCACATGATTTAACGATGTTGTATATAAATGTCGCTATATGAGTCGCAAAAAGTAACAATTTATAACAACATTTAATGTACACGTCGCTAACTACCATCAAAATGTTGATTTTATCAACAAATATTATAACCGACGCTGCAAAACGTCGTATAAAATCAAATACAGTGACGTTTATCTGAAAAATCACAAGATCTAACGACATATTATATAAATGTCGCTATATGAGTCACAAAAAGTAACAATTTATAACAACATTTACTGTAAATGTCGCTAACCAACATCAAAATGTCGGTATGAACGACAATTACTATAACCGTCACTATGAAACGTCGTATAAAATCCAAATATAGCGATTTTTGCAAAAAGTGTTGCTTTAACTTACTCTTTTTTATTTTAAGCAACGTTGGTAGAAAAACGTCGCAAAAGATATATTTTGTTGTAGTGTAAGTCCTAATTGTTTCAATCATTGTTATGATAGGTTTTGTCCTAGCATCCATAATAACACTGTTGAAACTTTCACATAGGTTATTAAGCAGAATATCACTCTTTGAATCTTGTCTAAAATAAGCTGCGACCTAGTTTTTGGGGTCTGTATTCATGACCAACCATTGGTATGCACCAACATCAAGTGCCTTAATCTTGTCTAAGTTGTCCTTATAATTGTTGATATGAGTTGACCTAGCACAAGCCCAAACAAGATCTTTAAGTGCATTACCTGGATATTTTTTCTTCAATTGTCTGTCCCAATTCAACCTCAACTTCTGTATTCTTCTCAACCTCCTCAACAACCTTATATTTTCCTTTTTCAAAACCACCTTGTTTCCCATTATTAAGAGTCCTCCAAATTTTTCCAACTCAGCATCTACAAGTTCTTCCACCTCAGCATCTATTTTTTCTTCCAACCCAGCTTGTACATCTTCTGCCACCTCAACATCTACATCTTCTGCCAACTCAACATCTACTTCTTCTGCCACCTCAGCATCTACATCTTCTACAACCTCTACATCTTCTGCCACCACATTATTCTCTGCCAGATCAGCCACCTCATCAGAATTCACTAACACATCAGCAAAGTCCCACTCTGCAAACTCAAGATCTGTACCATCCATATTCCAATTAAATTCCATTTCAGGTGTAGAACATTTAACAACCTCATCCCTCTCATTGTCTACACCCACACCACTCTTTTTTTTATTTAGTTGGTGATTTACCAAACAAGGTTTTTGGCCTCCTCACAGGCAATTTCTCTTTGGACTCACTATCCTTCACCCCACTACTACTAGCACTCTTATTACCTTTCTTAAACTTTGGAAGGATTTTTTTTCTTAGATGCAACCTGGACATACACCTCAACATAGCCCTCATAGGAACTAGTGCTGTCAAAGTGGGCCGAAGCCCGCGGACCGGCCCGCCCCGCCCCGCATCGCCGCGCCGTGGACCGGGTATGGACTTAGGAAATATTGATCCGCAAAAATGCGGGCTTTTTAGCCCGCGCGGACCGGATCCGCGGATCGCGGGCCGCCCGCGGGCTTTTTCATTTAAAAAAAATTACATATTATATATAATATTTTTGGGAAAAGTATATATATTATATATAATATGGTATATATTAGCATATTTCCTACTCGCTTGATGGTAAAAATAAAAGTATACATATTATATATAATATTTTTTGGAATAGTATATATATTATATATAATATGGTATATATTAACATATTTCCTACTCGCTTGATGGTAATAAAAAAAGTATACATAATATAATAAAAGTATACATAATAAAAGTATACATGACCTTAACTATTTTATTATTAATGGGTAAATCTTTATTTAACAAAAAAAAAAAAAAACAATTCTCGAAAACAGTATGATGGCAAGAAAAAAAAAGGCGAAGCGGTGCGGGTATGGGCATATGTTTCAAGGGCCCGCAAAATTGAGTCTAGGTCCGCCCCGCCCCGTATTGCCTTGAGCCCGCACGGGCCGGCCCGTTTCACAGTACTACATAGGACCAATATTTTGCAATTCTAGTAATGTCACTTTCAGACATTATAGGTAACATAAGCCTAGTCCCCACATGAGTGTATAAAAGGTACCAAGCATCAAATGACCTTCTATATCCTAACTTGTTGAAACAAAACTTCAACATGTCATAGTTAAATAATTTGACATGGCAGTAGTCAAACAAATCAAAACCAACCCCTACATATGAATTTTCAGTAGTATATCCATCCATTTTCCCACCATGACCTATTCTAAGGGTAAAAAATCCAGACTCCAAACTGCAAACAGTAAAAAAAAAATAATTCAGACACCTAATGACAAAACTGATACCAGTAAAACAGTAATGACAAATTTTTACAAGCATGCAAGATGACAAAAATGGACTCTAAATTATTGCAAAAGTCAAAGGACCATTCCAGAATCATTATAAAAATGCAAGTGGGGTTCAGGACCATTCAAACGACATTAAATCAACACACAACAACCCCTATGCACTCAGACATTAACAGAAAACTCTATAAAAACAATCAAACAAAACCATAAGATGAAAAATAACTCACGGTATTTAGGGTTTGGAGCAACTCTTGCATCATCGTCCCTTAACTTCATTCTCACCATCTTTACTTAAGCTAAAACGGCTTTCCTTCAGTATGTTGTTTCAGTTTCTCACAGATTGCAGAGTTTTTTTTTTTGGAATCGCCTTCGAGTTTGTCGTTTGGGAAGGAAGCCAATCGGTTTGGGGGTTTGAAAATATCCGGATCTTTTTATTTTATACATTGTCAAATTGGTCGGGTTTATAGGATTTCGGAGCGTCTACATATTGTATTTCAAATTCAGACAGTTTTGCCCTTCCCACGACGAGCATGTGTCTTGCACGTGCAAAAAATAGACCAAATTGGGGAATTCCAGCTAATTTGGGCACATTTAGCTCACGTAAATAGTATGTGGGTAAAATGCTATCAAATAAAAGACTGTGGGCAAACTTAGAAATCCGTAAATATTGCATGGGCAGAAAAGGCTAATTCTTCTTTCCAGAATAACATAGTTAAAAGTGTATGAAGTTTCTGGTAAAGTACTTAGAGGTATATTTAATTATGATTTTTAAAGATTATTTATGGATAAATAAGTCTAGTAAATTTTAAAAAACTATCTAAAATTTTAAAAGAATGCATTACTTATAAGATTTTTTTTTAAAGATTTTTTATACTCCGAATTCTTATGTTCGGATTTTAAAGATTTATATCATAAGAATTTATAAGATTTGAAAGGATTACAATGACTTTTTATTTGTACGATGCTAACCAACTTAATTGGATGATGAACAATGTCTACTTCAATGATGCACAAATTCTTCAGGAACAAACTTTACAACCCAAACTTTTTCAAATAATGGTGGAATTTATCCTTCCCAAAGGTTTTATGATAGGTATAAGGTTACTACGTTGTGCACACTTGGTTAAAATAATGGAATGAAGCCATAAATATAAAGCCAATAAAAGTCAATTGGTTAAAGTTGTGGTCAATAAAAGTCAATCGGTTACCGAATTACCGACCGAATTCAAATTTAATTCGCAATTCGAATTCGACAATTCAGTGTAAATTCGGTAATTCGGTTACATACCAATTCGATTTTGTAAAAAATGGGACGAAATCGGTTTGACTATAATTGAATTCAGCCTGACCGAATTCGAATTCATTTTTTCATAATTTTTTTAATTTTATTATATAGTTAATATATATAAAGTAAATAGAATCTAAAATTGTTATTTTGGCGGTTTAGCTATTAATTTTCCGTGTAAATATGGTTGAATTAAACGATGACTAATTTATTATTTCGATTATTTTTTTCTGAATTTATTATTTGTTTTGATTTTGGTTTTTTCTTGATGTTCAATTAAAGTTTTCTTGTGAAATCGGCCAATTCGGCAAAAAACGAATTCCGAATTCGCCAAATCGGTCAATTCGAATTCGATAATTCAAATTGGGTCCTTTTTTAGGTTCTAAACAAGTTGAAAATCCCGAATTCAAATGACCGAATTGACGAATTGAATTCGGTACTCACCACTACTGGCATTAACAATAACATAAACGGGATCCAATGGAATGGAACAATAAATAAAAGCAAACATTCAAAGTAACAAGAGTCAATGAAAAAGATAACAAATAAACAAATCATGAAAATCCCACTAAAAAGTTTTATGGGTTAGGGTGGGATTTTTTGAAGGGTTTGGTATTTTTACTTTTCACTAAAAAATCCCACAAATTCCTAATTAAAAAAAGGGTAAAAAGCGCTCACGCCCCCTAAAATATTCCGTTTTTTGGTTTTTGACCCTCAACTAAAAACGGTCAAGTTTTCCCTAAACTATTTCGGTTTTTGGGTTTTGACCTTCCATCCATATTCTCCGTTACATCATGACGGAAGTCCAAAAAATGGGGGTATTTTTGGGCAATCTGTATAAGATCCTAAATTTTTTGTTTTTATAAAAAAAAAAAAAAACCTATTATTCTGACGAGAAAGAAGAAGTCTCTGGTGAGAACAGTGACAGAAGAAGCCGGAAGCCGGGTACCACTCATCTTTTCCAACCACCAACTGTAAATTCCAACCTCTAAAAAAATCTTAAAAGGCCCTTTTTCCCCTTAAATTTAATTCTATTTATTATGAATGATATGATTTTCCCAAAATGCCCCCATTTTTTGGACTTCCGTTATGATGTAACGGAGAATATGGATGGAAGGTCAAAAATAAAAAACCGAAATAGTTTAGGGGGTAAAACTTGACCCTTTTTAGTTGAGGGTCAAAAACCAAAAAAGGGAATAGTTTAGGGGGTCAGCACTTTTTACCCTTAAAAAAAATTCCATCGAAATTTGGAAGTTTTTAAATACCAAAAGACTTTTTATTACTTGTTTAAAGTCCTGATTGAATACCACTAGATTTAAAAATCATTTTTAAAAAATCCTAATAGTCCTGATACCACATGACTTATTTAGATTACTTAAAAGTTTTAATTGAATACCACAAGACTTATTTATCTCAAAATAGTCTTTTAAAGTCTCATTTGAATACACCCTAAATCTCGCTCCAAACTCCAAAGTCCATACGACCACAAATAGATTAATTTTCCGGCGATTTCCACACTTTTCTTCATTATAATAATTAAAAGAGAATTAAAGTCCGCAATTTTTTTAACAGAATATACAATACTAAATCCAAATACAATCAAATAAAATAACTAAAATAATGTTATAACAATATACAGTTGATGCATGATGCGAAATTTGCAAGTGCACAAATATCAACAAGTAATAAAGTAGTAAGTACAAGATCGTTCCCAACGAGGATTGTTTATCTAACTGGAAAATTATCTTACTTATAACCTAACTTAAACCAAAATAAGAATTAATGAATTAAGTAACACTAATAATGGAAAAACAATTAAATAAAGTAAAGATGCAATTTTATGAGATGAAAATATATATAACGAATGGACTAAGAAACCTCTAATCCAGTCTACTCCTTTTATAGAAAACAAATGATTCCTTAATTTAAGTCTCAACTAGGTTAATGGTAGAAATTCCCGAATATAAGTTAGACCCAATCTCTTGGCGAAAAACTCCTAGCTTTAGAGAATAAATCAGTCGTATCTCTACGTGATTTTAAGACCTAAAACTGCATAAAACTCTGTGGACTTTCCCTAACTTTTGTTTCCTACTCGCTAGAAAACACACAAGGAAATCGAATCTATCTCTAGTCAATTTTACGTCATGTTGTTATTATCCGTGATCCAATTAAATATAGAACTTCTCAGCCTCTACAAATAATTTAGATTCATGCAATAGTTGATCAGAAAATCGCAAGCATTAAGAATAAATAATAACAATTAACCATATTGTCGAGATTACAAAAATTAATAGAAATCAAAATATATCCATAAAAGTTTCGACCTTCAAAGAAGGTCTTAGTCACGACAAAACTAGCTAAAAATAAACATAAATAAAAATAATAAAAGAAGTAGCCTGATGACGAAACGATCCACGAGTTTGGAGCTCCGCGATCACTTGCTCCACGGTTTGGCCGAGATGGCCTGGATGGCCGAGCCTTCAATGAATGGTTGTACCAGAGATATTGAATGAATGGTATATACAAGGATGCTCTTTAAAGTTGAGGAATGCTGCCTTTATATAGGCGTTGAGTTGCCTATCAATACAAGTCCTAGTATGATTCCAATTGCATTATTTATCAATTTCCAAATGCCATAAGGAGTCCAATTCATGTCAACTGTTTTTGGCTTTTTCCTAATTGGAATTGAATTCCAATTCTTCAATCTTTTATTCCAAGTTGGATTCGATGACATTTTAGCACATGCTAAATATAAATTTTCTTTTCCTTTAATGTCCAAAATGCTTTTAACCTGTATCAAATATTAGGAAATTAGTGAATTGAATCAAATAAAATTAATAAAAACATTGTTAGGCATATTCACTCATAAAGACTAATTTAATATATTAATTTCTCTCAATTAAGCTCAAAACAAATATGAAAATATGCAAGATAATGGTAAAATATAGGCTCATCAATGCATTAGAATTTGAATCGCTGAATTGAGTTTCTCGTTATATTGATCAAATGCTAAAATGAAATTCGTATTCAACGAGGGATTTTCCAGTTTTTGGTAATAGTGGTATTTTTCAGTTCAATCTTGGGGACGGCTTTCAAGTTTCAAACAGATTCAGTTCCGTATTTTTTACTATTACTTTTTTATTTCAAGGATATAGTTCGATTTTAGGTTCACTATTAATTTAATCCGTTCTTTAAGTCGGACCTCTTTTGAGTGACAAAGTTCTCAACATATTTCTAATTCCTCTTTGTTTTGAAAGTTATACTCTTGATCATCCTATAAATAGAAATTTATATTATTTTAAACCATTGACACCTAATAAATCTACCTCGTCAAGATGATTGAGGTGGACAGGACAAACGGTTAATCTTAACTGGTAGGAAGATAATGATGGGTCAGTTAAACGAACAATGGGTCATAAAAAGAAAACCGGCCACAAGTTGCCTAGTTTGTCGGGGCAAGACTTGCCGAGTTAATCAACCTGCAGGAGCTATGAGCCAAGCTAGCTTGCCCAACTAACTACCAAGTGAGCTGACCCAGCAGACTCCCACCTTGAGTGGGATCGGTCAGAAATACATAGTGTTTATTTTATAAGAGTTAATAACTATTTATATCACTAAACTATTTACGAATTTTTCTTTATAGTACTAAACTATTTTTTTTATCTAAATATATCACTCAACTATTTACGTTTATTAAAAAATATACAACCACCCATTTTTTGGGTGTTTTCCGGTCAGCGATGTCACGTGAGTTGCTTCGGAACGTGAACAACGACGAAAAGGAAAAGAAATCTTGGAAACGTCGAGCGATAACTGCTTAATTTGTTGTTGCAAGGGAAAACGGGTCTGTCAAATTAAGCAGTTATGGCCCGACGTTTCCAATATTTCTTTTCATTTTCGCCTTTGTTCATGTTCTGAAGCAACTCATGTGACATCGCTGGCCGGAAAACACCCAAAAAATGGGTGGTTGTATATTTTTTGATAAACGTAAATAGTTGAGTGACATATTTAGATAAAAAAATAGTTTAGTACTATAAAGAAACATTCGTAAATAGTTTAGTGCTATAAATATCTATTAACACTATTTTATAAACGGATTTTTGGTCTTATTCTCTTCATAACTACCATGTGCTTTTATTTGATGAAGATGAGATAAGATGTGTCAGAGGTCAAGGTAACTAACTAGCTGGACAACCCCGAGATACGTTTAAAATGCTAGAGGGAACTGTCACGGGTCACAAGTTTCAACACTTGAGACGCCCGCGATGCCGAGTAACTCTAGCTCAAATAGCTCCCAAGTTACTCCCGGCAAGTTACTCCCGACAAACTACCTCGTGCATTATCTCCTACATGGTTACAAAAGTTCACTCATCAAATTTGAGCTCAATCGGAGTTGATCTTGATACAAAAGCGGCACATGCCAAGTCGGGTTGGTTGTTGTGCATCTGTCGGCCGCATGATTGGGGCGATGGGCGGCTGGGTCAGTGCTTTCGCGGGCTCAGGGCGGGCTGCACGGGCGCTGGCTCAGGGCGGGCCGGGCACGGGCGCTAGGGCATGGGCGATAGGGCATGGCGCTGCAGGGCTGGCACAGGGCGACCGGCACGGGCTCGGGCGTGCGGGCGCATGGGCGGCCGCAGAGGCGAGCATGGGCGACGAGCAAGGGGCGGCCAGCGAGGGCGGCCGGCATGGGCGGCCAACATGGGCGAGCATGGGCGGCCAGCATGGGCAGCTGTCTGGGCGCTGTCTTGGGGCTTGTCTTGGCCCTGATCTTGGGCATGTCTTGGCCATGTCTTGGGCATGCCTTGGCCCCTGTCTTGGGGGCTTGTCTTGGCCCCTGTCTTGGGCATGTCTTGGCCATGTCTTGGGCATGCCTTGGCCATGTCTTGGGGCTGAGTATTGGGACGGTGCCGCCTCCGAGCGCACGTAGCTGGCGAGGCAATGGGGCACGCTTTAGCCTACGGGCGTGCGGGTCATGTTGCGACAACGAAGTGCGCCATCCATGATCGACATGCTCGGGAGCCTTTGGCCACACGGCTTAGGCAAGCTCGGGCGCGCAGAGGAGCATCGTTGTTGCCTTCTGTGCGAAGTCACGAACGACTCGTGACAGAACCCTTCAATATCCATAACTGCCACAACTCGAAGGATAAGTTATGGGTAGTTTTTTAGGCAGGAAAGTTATTTATAGCATCTACACATTGGTGAAGACTGGAAAAGCAAAAGAGACGGAAGACAACATTTAAAATACATTTTTTTTAATATTTTACTTTGTATTTATCATGATGGATAACTTTGTATTTATCATCTTTCCTTATAGCTTTCCGCATTAGACTACAGGGGGTGTATTCAACATAGATTCTATAGGATTTTTTAGGAGTTTTAAAGTCCATAGGTATTCAATTTAGATTTTAAAAAGTCCATTAAAATCTAGAGGTATTCAATTTAGATTTTAAAAAGTCCATTAAAATCTAGAGGTATTCAAAACTCTATAGATTCTTATATATTTCATTAAAGGTAGGATTTTGATGGATTTCATAGGTTTAAATGTGTATGGTGAAATCTCTTCTTTTTTCTCAAGATTTTGATTTTCTCTCATTAATATTAAAATTAAAATGTCTTTGATAATTTTATCTTAAATTACAATTTTTTTAGTAATCTCATTTCTATAAAATTATGAGAAAAACAAAGAAATATTTCAAACTACAAAAAAAAATGAGATTTTTGTTTAAAGATCGTTAGAAACTCAATATGAAATGTTTATTTCCAAAAAAGAAGTCATAATATCTAAACAATTTTCTTCTTGATCATCTTCAAATAGAAATTAAAGAAAGCAAACAATTTATTCTCTATTTAACCACAAATTTTTATTTTTCAAACATGAATTTCATTTTCCTGAAAGAGAAAATCAAAGAGAGAAAAAAAAAGTTCAAACAAAACTTATCACAAAAAATATCTTAATTAAGTCAAAGAAAAAAATACCAGTAAGTAAATTATACAAACCTTGAACAAATAAATAAAAAAAGCCGTAGTTACGTTATCTAAAAAAAATCAAAGACTATCGTCAAACTTTTTAAATTTTTAACAAAATGATTTAATTAAAAAAAAAGGATTGATAAACATATGTTGACTTTAGAAATTCAACACATTTGGATTTGTATAATACACCAATGAATCAGTATTTTCTTTATTTGTTGGTGCTATTCAAATAATCTATAGACTTTATAAATCAAAACAAATCCTGATAAATCAATCTAATAAAATCTGATAGAATCTGCGCAGACTCTGCATAGAGTTAAAACAATCCATAATGTCAGCAGAATCCATAGACTTTTGAAAATCAGTTAAAATCTTTTAAAATCCGAATTGAATACACCCCCTACATGTTGTTATGCCTTTCACTTAGCTTTTTTGGATTGGACTAGCTTCCACCGTAAGGAGTTTCTTCTAACAACGCACACTCAGATAAAATTTAGTCTTGCGACTTAACTTTCTGCGTGAGAGTTTGTCTCAATAACACATATTATCGTTTATGGCCAATTCTAACACTTAGGCTCAATTTTTTGCGTGAGGATTTGCCTCGAACAATGCATAATAGAGCAAGTTTTTCTTTTTCGTAATGTAGTATATTTTAAGAGAATGAATTATAAGATGTTCAACTAAGACCGACTCACCAAGCATTCAACTCGATACCCGAATAAATTTTTTTGTGGCAACACAAACACACAAAAATGTTTTATCGATTGGCTGTATAAAATGATAAATCATTATATATTCAAAAGAAAAAGTTTGCACTCAATATACTCATCCACCTCATGTTAAAAAAAAACGTTGTTTTATGAGATTATGGAAATTATTAATCATCCTTGTGTTTGTAAATTTTTCTTACTAAAGGTCACATAACATTAACGTTGAGAGTGAAAAGCACACTTGAATGAATTAGTCAATATTGTGAATCTTATCATTTCTATGATAATTATGGATTTAATATTATTTAAGGAAAAACAAACATCATTAATTGATATCAATAATTACATATGGTAAGGAAAAAAAAGTGAAGAATTCCCACTATTAAAAGGAAGGACCTATCTGTTAAATACTATTATGATACATCAACTAGTATGAGAAAATATGAGCTATATATAAGACATTAAAATATCATATCTGTCATAGTAAAAAGCTTCCAATTGTTAGGAGATTATAATCACAAGATAGCTTTTTTGAGTGATAACAATATGGCCATCGGCATCAATTCGGTTCTCTTTCTTACTCCAAGTTATATTAATATTATTATTAAGGCATCAAATGACATTTCCCCCCTCGAATAAGGAACATTAAAAAGGAAATTCGTAAAAAACATGTACGTGGAGATCACATATTCTTGGTTCCAAATTCCATGCATATGTTAAAACATGCAAAGAAATTAAGAAAGTAATACCTTCCTAAAGAACATGTCGTTCTAAACACGTAACGAGAATTAAAGAAATAAAAAATAATACTTCCTCCATTCCTATTTAATTGTCGTTTAGGAGATTTATAGGTATCCAAATTAATTGTCATTTAAGGTTCTTTTATTAGTTGTCAACAATTTATTCCAATTATACCCTCGACATTTCTTTTATTTGCAACTTCTGTCATTCTTATTTTTTTCTTTATTTTCTTATGCTATAGAAGTGAGAGAGGGGTAATATTGGAACTTTCGATAAAAATGACATATTCTTTAATTTTTCTAAAATTGTCTAAAGAGTCTTATATTAGGAATGGAGGGAGTATACTTTATTACTTAAAATATCAATATTACTATCTTAAATAGAATTTTTTTTTTTTTTTACGCCCGAAGGCGAAGAGCGGAGAGTACCCTAGATAGGGAGATTGTAGCATGCCCCATGCCTGGGGAGGGAATTTAGCCTCACAAGGAGGAGAATTTATTTGCCCCATAAGGGGAGATACGGGAATCGATCACGGGACCTCCGTCCCGTGGCCGGGTAGCCTTACCACTTGGGCTACCCGATTCCTGTTCTTAAATAGAATTAGTAGTATACAAATTCTATTTAAAAGAGTAATATTGATATTTTGACTAACAAAATACCTTATTTTTTAGGGTGAATAGCCATAGTTGGACTTTAACAATTTTTTATTTTCTCTTTTTAGACATAAACAATTTTTTTGTACATTATTAGACTTTATCTTTTTACTGGCATTCAGAAATGAAAATCCGGCCAAGATGTCTATTTAAAAGAGTAATATTGATATTTTGACTAACAAAATACCTTATTTTTTAGGGTGAATAGCCATAGTTGGACTTTAACAATTTTTTATTTTCTCTTTTTAGACATAAACAATTTTTTTGTACATTATTAGACTTTATCTTTTTACTGGCATTCAGAAATGAAAATCCGGCCAAGATGTGGCCGTTGAGTAAAACGGTATCGTTTAACTGAGGGGCACAATGGGAATCGGGTAGCCCAAGTGGTAAAGCTACCCGAACACGGGCCGGAGGTCCCGTGTTCGATTCCCGTATCTCCCCTTTATTGGGGCAATAATCTCCTCCTCTGGTGAGGCATCCTCCTCCTCCTCTGGTGAGGCAATACCCTCCCCAGGTATGGGGCGTGCTTTAATCGGCCTTTCTAAGGTACTCTCCGCTCTCTCCCCTCGGGGACAACGCCCTTTCGGGCTTCAAAAAAAAAAACTGAGGGGCACATAGTCAAATTATAAAAATAGATTGAATAGCCATAGTTGGACTTTAACAATTTCTACTTTTCTCTTTTTAGACATAAACAATTTTTTTTGTACATTATTAGACTTTATCTTTTTACGGACATTCAGGAAAAAAAATGAAAATTCGGCCAAAATGTGGCCGTTGAGTAAAACGGTGTTTTTTGACTGAAGGGCGCAATAGTAAAAAAATAAAACCGACCCACTTTGCAAACTCGACCCGACCCATTTTCCTAACCTCCTCCCCCCCCCTCCCCGGCGCTAAACACCACCATCATCCTCCCTCCGACAAAACATCATCATCCCACCACCATCCTCCTCCATAATTATAATCCAAAAGCAAAGGTCTAAAACAGAAGCAAGAAATAAAAACTCATTTTGAACCTCATTCCAGAACACCAATGATTTCGTTTAAATCCGATGATTTTGATTCTGATGATGATATTGGGTTATTGAATTTAGACAAAAATGAGAGTGAAAAAAACAATTCCTTTGCCAAAATCTTAACACAATCCGACACCAATAATGGCGGCGGATTCTCTGTTCCTCGTTATTGTGCTGAGACTATATTTCCTAGGCTAGATTATTCAACTAAACCGCCGGTACAAACTATTCTCGCCGGCATCTTCTCACTACCGGTTGGAGTAATTTTGTGAACCAGAAAAAGCTTGTTGTCGCTGACTCCATTGTGTTCTTGAGGGCCGACAATGGGGAGGAGGTTGGGAAAATGGGGAGGATCGGGTTTGCAAAGCGGGTCGGTTTTATTTTTTGACTATTGTGCCCTTCAGTCAAATGACACCGTTTTACTCAACGGCCACATTTTGGCCGGATTTTCGTTTTTTTTTTCATTTCTGAATGCCCGTAAAAAGATAAAGTCTAATAATGTACAAAATACTTATTTATGTCTAAAAAGAGAAAAGAAGAAATTGTTAAAGTCCAACTATGGCTATTCACTCTATTTTTGTAATTTGACTATTGTGCCCCTAGTCAAACGACACCGTTTTACTCAACGGCCACATTTTGGCCGGATTTTCATTTTTTTTTCATTTCTGAATGCCAATAAAAAGATAAGGTCTAATAATGTACAAAATATTTGTTTATGTCTAAAAAAAGAAAAGCAAAAATTGTTAAGGTCCAACATTGACTATTCACCCTATTTTTTACTTTCTTAATTTTCACTACAGTTCTAAACGATTTATATTATAAGATGAAGCATTTCTCTTGGCGCATAGTAATAAGTGAATACTAACACTCTCATTAATGCAATAAGCATTTCTATAATGAGGAAATATGATACTAAAAACTTTAAAGGAAGTAGTAACATAAGGTATATATATATAAAATAAAAAAACGAAAACAAAATCGAAGAGAAAAATTTCTACATTAAAAGAAGAAGGAAAAAAAAAGAATTTATACTTTGTTGATATGATCTCCACCATTTTTGGTGGCTCTTCCATTTTTATTAGACGTATTAGCCTTTTTTGCCATGAACTATTTACGAATTCTTTATTTTGCCCAAAATTTATTTTTTGCTCTTATTTTACCCTCGAACTATTTGCGCGGTCTCAAAATGCCCAAATATGGCTGATTCCGGCCATTGAGGCGGAGATGCTGAGTTTCATTGATTCTTAGTTGTATTGGACAGGGGTAATACCGTCCAATACGAAAATACTTCCATTATACTTATCCTATCCTATACACAACATATTCCACTTCAATTGGGAATTCTCTACTTGACTTTTATGCGAAATTTGGAAAATTGAGTTTAGCTCTGGAAGTTTTTGTTCACTTGAGAAATAGGGATTCGGTTTCTTGGAATATTATCATTCATGGACATCTTAGCCGAGGTGGTTTTGAGCAAGGATTGGACTTGTTTTTTCATGCTGTAGTCGAAGGATTTGTTCCCAATATATCCACATTGGTTCTTGTAATTCAGGCATGTCGTGAGCTTGGATTTTTTTATTATGGGAAGGTTATTCATGGTTACATAATTCGAATTGGATTTTTTATGGTCTTCTCTATTCAAAACTCTCTCTTATGTATGTATGTAATGGCGGAGCCAGAAATTTATCTTTGGGGGCACAATTAACATTGACAAAATAAATTTATAAAAACATATAAAATATTTCATTACAATTGTTCCCTACGCGATTTCATACTTTGATAATATTCTAGAATCACATCATTTTCGATAGTATCAAACACATCTTTCTCAACAAATGCAATTAAACTTTCATTCAACCACTGATCTCCAATTCGATTGCGTAGACGATTCTTGACAAAAGTCATTGAAGAAAATACTCTCTCAACTGAAACAATAGCCACTGGTAGAATTAAAGCTAATGTCAAAATCTTGTAAACTAATGGGTAAACTTGATGCTTGTTTTCTGCAAATAACCTCTATGAAAGCTCACTATGACCCTGCAATACTTAAAACTCTTCACTCATACGCATGTCAATAATATATGTATCAAGTTGATCATCCATTGCTAAGATATGTCCTGCATCAAAATTCAATGGATAGTATCCACATACTCGAATCAATTTGTTCTTGTCAAAATCAGCAAATGATCTATTTGGACACAAGCACGCAACACAAATTAGTTGGTCACTATTCACCTCCAAAAAATGATTATTCAATTCTTGATGTTGCATATCAATGATAACATAAAACATTTCAACACGATAGTGATGTAAATTTGTCACTTTCTCAATCCTTAAACGATCTATAGGCCTAAATATTTCTTCCCTGTCAGTAACATTGATACTGTGAGATCTACAAAACGACGAAACAATCTCAATAAAAGAATCTCATCCATCATCCCTTAATGTTTGGAGCTGCAATTTACAGTACTTCACCCATTCATAGCATTGACAATATCTTGATCTTTCCTTTTTAATGCTTTAGACAATTCATTTGAAATTCCCAACATCATAATTTTGTATTTGGACTCTCACTCCAGGATCCGAAGGCAATTGTTCAATATCAAATTCAAGTCTTTCATCTCTAACATTTTCCACATTAGTTTCAAGTAAATCCTTTTCAACATCCATTTTTGTATCAATTTCAGTATCATTTTCATCTCCAATCTCAACCTTTTTTTTCCCTAACACCCCTTTCACTAGTTTGTTCTGCACAAAATGCAAATTTACGTTTAATAACGAATTTATCCATAACTGTGCAACAAAAAAAATGTACATAAATATCATGAAATAGCAATTATATGTATTTCACCAAAAATGTACATAAATAATGAAGATTAAAAAAGTATTAAAGGGGTTACCTATGTAATTCAAATAATGAAGGATGATTAAGATTGATGATTGAGGATAATAGAAACCCTAATAACTAATGAGAGCCAAAGGAAAAAAAAAATCGCCATTGTTGTTGTTGAGTAACAGAGAGTTGAGGCTTGAATGTTTGGAGCTGCTAAAAATTATAGCCATTGTGGACTTTTGCTACAACTAGCATGACCCTATGACTACTAGACTTGTAGTCTATAATATAGACTAGATTTTTTTTTATGAAATCTTATAGACTAGAGTTATACACATTTTGTTCACCCTTTTCTAGTAGTAAATTTTATTTATTTATTTATTAAATAAATATTATAGTCTCTTACACACATATGCGAACATGGGAATGGAGTTTGCACATAAGCTGTTTGATGAAATGTGTGATAGAGACGTGATTACCTGGAGTATGATTACTGAACTGTTTGGTTGATTTGTATTCTAAGTGCAATGATATTGAACTCGCCTCCCGAGTTTTCTGCTGCAATATGCCCTTACCCATTTTTGACATGATTTGCAGAAAATAATTTGGGTCTTGCAAAGTTTGATTGTGAGGGAGAATGTAATGTAAGCACAAGAATATGAGTTTAATGTATAGGATATGATAGGTATAATGGAAGTATTTTCGTATTGGACGGTATTCTCCGCCTCAATGGCCGGAATCAGCTACATTTGGGCATTTTGGGACCACACAAATAGTCCGAGGGCAAAATAAGAACAAAAAATAAATTTTGGGCAAAATGAGGAATTCGTAAATAGTTCATGGGCAAAAAAAGCTAATACCTCTTTTTATTATGATGCTCTTGCTCTCCAAAAGTAATGCAACTTCTGGTCGGATTATGTCCTTTAACTATTTTGGCTTTCACATGTTCCGGCAATCTTAAAGTAAATCTTTCGTAATCTTCTTCGTCTTCGGTCTTAACAACAGAATGTCCCGTTGAATGTGATCTTGAAAATATTCCTACAATATCATTACCGTTTTGTCCTTGGTCAACTTTTATATGATCACTAAATTCGGAATCAAGTTGACCATGTCTTTCGCTCTTTTGATCGTCTTCATTTTCATCCTTGATCGAAATAACAACAAATGACTCATCTATTACTGTCGAATTAGTTTCACTTCTCTCATGAATAGCTGAAGACTTCTCAGGGGACGCCTCCGCGGCAGAGTCAAGAAATCTCCGACATACTGGACATGTGTTATGTGATTCTAACCATAAATCAATACATTCTTGATGAAAAACGTGACAACAAGATGTTAAGAGACGAAGAATATCATCATTTTCAAATTCAACCAAACAAATAGCGCATTCTAACCCATATTTTTCTTTTCGATAATCTTTAACACTTGAATAAATAAAAGTAGGAAAAGATTGAATAATCTTAGGGTCTAATCCAAGAAAATTAGAAGGAACAGATGGACCCACATGAGTACCATTAGGACCATGTCGAAGATGCCATGTCCAAACCATATTCTGCATTAGACACCTACAAATGTATAATGAAAAAAATCCTATAAAGAAAAATGCAATAATTATAACTGTAAGAATTATTGTAATAGGTGGATTACTATATGTGGTTGTTGGGGCCGAGTTCTGGAAATTTCCCGTCGACATTGCCTGAAAAAATAAGGCTTGGTTGGCCGGAAATTGACCAGTCGGCCTCAGGTATTTTTGTATTAAATATCAGAAAATACAAGAATTGGCCTATAGGTGAAAAATGGGAAATGTGAGAAGTAAATTTTTTGTTTTGTTTTTGTGGGGATTGATTTTAGTTGTGTTTTTACTTAGTAGAGTAGCAGAGAATGAAGGAGAGGCATTAATTATAGTATAGTGTAACGTGTGGCAAAGGTGGTTTTTATAGTCCATGGCTAGAATTAGAGTAATTGAACGATTCCTATGACCAAAACAAACTTTTGGTTGTCTAAATATTAGCATTATTAGTTTGTAATATGCCAAAAAGATTCTTTGTTACTTTTTCTTTAGTGAGTTTTGGACAAAGAGTAAACGTCCGAACCCTTGACTTCGGAGTTCTTGTTATTTTGTTTCGGAGAAAATAGAGGACTATATATAGAAAATAGAAAATGACTTCTTGTATTACTAGAGCTTAATATTATAGATCCAGCAAGAGAGCATCATTTGTCAGCAAATATGTACAATTGTCTTTTAAATAGACAATACCATACTCTTGAATCTTCTGTCCGTGTTCGGTTTTCAATTTCCGATTTTCATTAATAAAAAATTGACATTATTAATTTTTTAAGTAAAAAATTATAACCTAACATAAATAGTAAAATTCGTAGGGGAAAGTGAATACATAATAAACATGTATTCGTGGACCGAAAACGGGAGACAAATGAGGATTGATGATTTTTTGAGGAACTGTACCACTTTATACCATTATGCAATTAGTCACATTTCTAAAAAGGGAAATGGTCTTTGGTTAAACCTAATTGACTAAAAATCGACTAAATAAAATTGGTCAACGGGATAAAAATACACTCGGAGTACTTTTTAAAAAAAAATTAAAAAACAAAAAAGAGCCCCAAAAGTAGAAACAAAACAGCCCAAAAGTCTCGCTACTTTTGAGGCATTGTCAGGAGTAAAAAAGTTGGATTGCGGCTACGATGTGGAACATTAAATGTTCTGCACCGTACATAACAAATGGTGACCTTCGAATCAAAAATCTAACGGATAAAATTATTTGGGTTAGATAATTAAAAAAATCAAGTCCCACAATCCCAAATGATCTCAGTCGTCAGATTCTTGATCCAACGGTCACAATTTGTTTCGCACAGTGAAAAAGATACCGAGTTGCAAAAATTGAAGAAAGAAACACATTCAAGAGAAGTGATTGTGGCCATTGATGAAGAACTCGTCAACGGTCCGGATTATTCTCTAGAGTTAATCTGGATCACTGACGTGGCAAAAAAAAATTGCAACCTAAGCCCACACATTATACATATTTATATACCCTAAGTCCCTATAAATATTATTTACAACCATAAGTACATAAATTATATTATTTTTAGGTCCCTAATGTTATAAAACTTTAAAAATTAAACTCGCATAGTATATTTCCATTTCACAGATTGACCCATAAGTTTCTAATTAAATCTTTTAAATTCACAATTTGACCCAAAAATCATGAAATTAACTTTTTAGAAATTATAATTAGACCTAATTAATAACATATTCATAATGATCATCATATAATATAATATATATCCTTGGAAGTTTACTAATAAGTGATTGACGTATATAGTAGTATAACAAACTTTGCATGTGTACGGTCAGAGTTTCATAGTACTAAATAGTCTACAAACCATATTATAACATTGAAATTGATTTACCTTTAATTTTCATATTACCAATAGATATATAGTTCTCCTTTCATAAAATTATAATGAATTTATAGTACTAATATGTGATTGCCTTATATAGAAATATAACGAACCTTACATGTTTACTTTAACGAATTTATAGTACTAATAAGTGATCGCCTTATATAAAACTATAACGAACCTTACATGCTTACTTTAACAAATTCATAATATTAATCTTTAAGACTGGAATCGTTTATCCCCGTTTGATATTCCATTCCATATTTTCACTAATATTAAATTGATTGTCTTTTCCTCTTTTGATCTCAATTTCATATTTCACTAAGAGAATTTTTTAATAAGATTTATATATTATTTCTTGCTAAAAAAGAGAGTTATATATTAAAAAAAAAATGGAAAATGGTCAAAATTGCCTCCACCTACACCGTCTCCCTTCCTTCCCTACACCACCAGCAGCCTAGACCCATCAAAAACCCCTTATTTTCAACTACACCATGAAAATATCACAAATTGCACACTCTCCTTCAATAGAATTTGATTTCATAGTCTAATTTGTCTCTTGCAATGAACTAAACAAAACACTGCAAGTAGAATATCATCCTGAATTGCAGGCCCAATTGGCTAAAAATCTTATGGAACTGTGTGACTGCTTCATCAAATCAAAGAGAGCCTCATCTACATCAATCTTAATATCATCCTGAATTGCAGGCCCAATTGGCTAAAAATCGAGATCGTAACATGCCGGCGACGATCGTAAAAAGCTTTGGTGGTGTGATCAGAGTGAGTGAGAGAGAGGACTCAGAAAAAACTTTGGTGGATGTGTCAGTGTAGGGTGTAGAGATATGTAGGAAAAATATAAAAATAAATAAATATATTTATATATAGACAGAAGGGTATATTAGACATTTTAACTCTACAATTTGGATTTTTAGCCGATTAATTGGCCAAGTTTTAGTCACCTAACACTGTCCTTCTAAAAATTGACTTTCAAAGAAAATGTACGATATTGATAAATTTATGTTAGTACAAGATTCTTATGACATAATCCGAATAACTACAACAATCTTTGGTTCTGATTAAGATCGTATCTCCACGGTGCTAATAAAAATCATATCAGAACTGAAACCAAGTTTACAATAATCCTGCATTGTAAAGTAAATTTAGATTTACAAAGTACCCTTTTTTTTCCTACTAGGAAGATTTTGGATTGTTTACCCTAAGAAAACGACAGGTGCCTGAAACTTGATCACAAACAAAAATAAGGCGCATACCTTCCAAGGTTTTGGGGTGATTATTTCCAGCTTGTTTCTAGGAAGTAGAAAATGGAAAGAAAACAAAAATAAAATTCGAAATGTCACAATTGCAAAAACAAGTTCATATGGAAGGAAACGGTAAATGCATTCGGCTAGGAATTTATTTCTACTAATACGAAATTATTAAAAAAATTATAACCTAAAAAAAATAATAAAACCCGTAGAGTAAAAGTGAATACGTGCCAAAAGTCTATTAATGGGACGGGTAATGTAACAAATTTTTTTTGCCAAATGCATCACATATCTAAGGAAGAAGTGAACAAACAATACCAAAAGGAAGAATAAAACACATTTTAGGCTACAACAATTTGGAAAGCACCTGGGTGGTTAAAACTAGTAATTAGCTCAACTAATCATTCCCTGATAAGATTGATTCATTTCGGGTATATTGACCCCACATTCCCATGAAAACGTTAAAAGCATTGGAAACCAATGCAACATGGCATTTTCAGTACAATTAATTTGTGTCCATGATTAGCTCAAAGTATACAAAATTCCCAAGTATGGCTTCTCCTTTTATACAATTATTCCATTTTATTATTCAGCACTTCCATTATTTCCTTAAAAATAATTAATTTTACGTGTTTTTGAATTAAATCATCATTACACAGTAAAATTTATATGTCGCACTTACTAGTAATATAAAGTGATCAGGTATCAGACACCTTAGAAACTCCAAACTCTTAACCTTTTATAATCAGCAAGATCAAATAATAACCCAATGTATACGAGCGTCTTGGCTAAGTGTACAGCAAGGAGATAGCCCATACGACCGTGTTGGTATCTCATACACATGCAGAAAAAAAATGAGAAATTAAACGAATGATTGATCCTAACAAATCTGAGAGACTCTATTGCACGTAGACAGCCTATTTTTAGTACCTAGTAATCAATTCTTAGGATTTAAACATAGTTTGAGAACAGCCAATTGCATAACATATGAACCCTTAAACATCATGTGGAGAACATATAAATTTGCACAAAGATACCAAGTCCCAATCCTCAGTGGATTAAAATGAAAATAAGAATGACAAGAACGTGATATAGATGCAGTGACAATCCAATATTAGACAATTTCGAAGATTGCAAAATAGAGATAGGGAAGGTGCAAGTGAATCATACCTTCAGCCCCATGAGCAAAATGACACTTGCTGCCAAAAGGACAATAACCGGTCAGCTCCCACTTATTACAAATTCTTGTTTTCCAGTTTGATGGCTTCATAGTTTGTCCGGTTACAGTAGGATCCACCACCAGAGCCATTTAGGTCACTAAAAAATTTGACAAAATGGCAGACTGAAAAAAATTTAGTGACTAAAATGGCAGGCCGAAAAAACTTTAGTGATGAAAAAAGTTAAAAAAATTATTTTTGACAAAAAATGGCAAGCCGAAAAATGTTTAATGATGAAATAAGTTAAAAAACTTGAATTTTGACCAAAGTGGCTACACGAAAAAACGTTAATGATCAAAGTGGCTAATTATTCCGATCTCTGAGTGTCCGTCGCAACCCCGAGTATAGGTATCTGAAATTCCTCTCTTGGCTCTAATGAGCAGACATAATTTCTTGCCAATTGGGAGGCGGTTTCCTCAGTTCTTCAATACTATGTGTGCAAAGTTGCAGTTAGTAATATAAGGACAAGTCCCGGCTCGAAATTTGCAGCATAATTTTGTTTTATACAACATCTTGCCTACTGCTTTTGATCGATTAGAAGCCGACATATCCTCCATTGTCGAACTTCTTGCTTTCTTCTGGGGTGGTTCACTTCCTGATTGTGATTGAGATTGTGGTTCATCATAATTCGAATTGGAATTTGTGTCAACCGAAGCTTCCCTGGTCCAAACACTATAATCCTCTTCAGTAGCCCAAATTGACTGATCCGCACCCCAATTCACAGAAACAACTCTGTAATGCGATAAAATTGAATCTGTAACAAAAATACGAAAATAACGCAACAATGTAATTTTTATTAATCAAATCAATAGTGAGTTACAATCTCTGTAAGGACTCCAATTTAGCTGGAATGATCCTCCGATTCTCCTCTTCTGAATTTGTTTCGTCCTAGTGTTGGAAGATTTGATATTGAATCAAATACGATTTGATTTCAAGCGCCGAACCTTCGATTTTACAAAGCCGTTATGCCTTCCCGGATTTTGTCGCGAAGAATGCCTTTGAAGACTGTTGAAGATTTCCTAAGAGATTTTATCAGTTGAAGTCTGTCTGTAGCTTTCAAAATGATCTCCAGTCCATCCTTTAAGATTTGAGGAAGACACCTATTTATAGGTGTAAATGAAGATTACGATTTTACTTATTGGGTTAAACAGTCCATTCACTTATGTTGGGTTGACCCAATCTTTATTTGGAGCGGCTCAATGTTTAATCCATTATCTTAATGAACCTCTATTTGACTTAATATTTTGGGCTTGCATTTCATTAGCCCAATTTAGTTTGATATATTATTTTTTTTGGACTTTATTTCAAGTGAATATGAGTTTGTTTAAAATAATTTATTTAAAATGACAGGTTGTAGTGGTCCAATATTTAATCATTATTTATTAAATTCAAGTAGCCTAGATAAATAATATTTATTTATTAGTTTAGATTAAATAAATTTAATTATTTAAAAATCTCACTTGTTTACAAACTCCATTTCCAGAATTACCTACCAGTATTTGCACAACATTGCCACTGGCAAATCCGGAATCTCGACCTTAATCCATTTCACAAACCAAACTTACATACTATTTCAAAATCAAAATTGCTACTCAACCCCAGTTCCAAAATTAGAGCTTTAATACTAATAATTAGAGCTCATTCATCAAATCCCTAAAACCCTTCATCCAAACTAGACCCAAATTCAAGAAACAGCAAAGAGTAAAAAAGATCTTAACTTTATAACACCCAAACTAAGAACAAGACAACTAAAATAAAATTCTTCATTCATTAACAACAAATAATCCAGAAATTGATAAAGTAAAAAAAGAGAAATTAAGAAAGATATTATTGGGTCAAGAACTACAAATATTTAGAACTCGCTAGTCAAAATTTCACCAAAACTGCTTCGATTTGTTGGTTTTGGAACATAAAGTTTAGTTCTTTTTTTCCTTTTCCAACATTCTGACTGAGAAGGAGGATGTAGATGGCGGTTATAAGCGGCGGAGACAAGGAGGATCCTGTTTTTTTTAGAAAGGATGATGTTTTATGCCTAATCAAAATTTGATAAAATTAATTAAAAATTTAAATTAAACAATATTTATCCATATTGGCGTACATGATTCAAAGAATTATTTATAAATTGTCACAATTTAATTATTTATTTGGCTAAATTTTTACTCACATAGCATTACCCTTTTAGAAAATGAGTATAAGTATATATACTCCCTCCGTCTCAAATTGGAGGTTTACAATTGTTTTTTATTCTTTTTAATGTAATCTACTTTTCATCATAATCAAGAATAATATTTTGACTAAAAGTGAATGACAATTACATCCACATTAATTGACATTAATGATATGGCTTATAAGTTAATGAAATTTATATTCCTTGAATCTAAAAGATTATTTATGGAAGTTTAGAGAGAAAGTTTAGTCATTTAAAGAAAATATATATTCATTTTAGGACAAATTGAAATATTATTTTAATTACTAAATATAAGACTTTCATTACATGTTGCGAAAATTAATTTCTTTTTGTAATTAAAATATCAATATTATTCTATTAAATATAATTAGTAGTATACAAGTCATATTTAAGAAAGTAATATTGGTATTTTAATTACAAAAATATTTTAATTTTTACTTCCTTAATTTTCGTAACATGTAATAAAAGTTCCATATTTACGAATAAAGAAAGTAAAAAATAAGGTTTCCGGCATGAAAAAAATCTTTCTCTATACATAAATAATTTTCATTATGGTTTTTGTCCTAATTAGCAAACTAGGTGGCCAGAATTCGACCAAGTTTTTGCCGGTGACAGCAACATGCAACCTAGCAACATGTCCTAATTAGCAAACTAAGGGACTAGATGGCTATGTTGAAGAACATATGAAATTTTGTATGTGAAAGCATAAAGATTCGTTGGATGTTTTAATCGATTGTCGAAATTTGAGAATTTTTTTAACTATGGTTAAAAGTTTAAAACAAACAAAAAAAATTAACTTTTGCATCCAATAGTCTAATCATTATCATTACGTACATACTGAATAACTGTTAATTTTGTGTTGTAATCATTTTTAAGACTGCATACAAATGTCAAATTTTAGACTTATAGTCCAAAGTTAGAAGATATATGAAGAAGAAGAGCAATACATTTAATTTGGAGAATAGGTAAAAGTGCATAAAAACACTTTGAGCATAGGTCGAGCTCAAGCTGCTTAGCTTTGACACTTTTCAGATGAGCTCAAGATGATAAGTCAATGAAACATTCAAATTCAGATGGAGGGAGTATTTGATTTTTAAAGAATAATTACATTTGTATATTGATTAAAGAGTTGCATATACATCATAAAAACCTGTATAGTATTATTACTGCATTTTAACAAAATGAGTAATTTGCACAAGCAATCCCTACACTGTTTCTATTGTAACACACTTAACCATAAACTATTTACTCGATCAAATTTATCCTTCAACTTTTTTTTTTATGCTTTCAGTCTTAGTCACCACTTGTATCGCGGAGATCAACGAAAATAGACACAAGTTTGACACATGACCTCAAACATGAGGAAAAAAAGAGGCACTATATTAATGTTCATGTTTGAGGTCATGTGTCAAATTTGTGTCTCTTTCACAAGACTTCACCGCATGAGTGGTGGTTGGAAACTGAAAATATTCTAAAAAATAGTTGACGAATAAAGTTTATCATATAAATATTTCAGGGTTAAATGAGTTGCAACAAAAATAGTGTGTGGATTGTTTGTTCAAATTACTCTATAACCAAACTGAATGAAATTTTTTGCTAGTTACAAATAGAAAACGATGGCCCTACGGAGTTGACTTCTTCATTACAAAACGACGCAAATGGGAGATTTTTTTCTTCTCATGTCTACTTCTGGATTTCCATATATTGTTGTCATAGTTTGGACAACAATTAAGGATAACCATAAATCTAATGGCTTTACAAGATTTTTCCGTAGAAAAATTAGCTGAATGATGTGTATAATTGAAGAACATTTATTTTTTTGGACAAGTTTCAAATCAGTCCACTTGGGTTGATCCACTCTCAAAATCAACCGTTAATTTGTTTAATTTCTTATTGCTTATTCTTTGTTCAATCATCCTCAAGCTGGATTTTTCATCTTCACAACTGCATGCAATTAATAAATAAATATTAACATCGGTAAAAATTATACAAAAAATAAATAAATTTAAATATATGAGAGTACCTCGTAATTTACACTAATAGAGTTAATGATGATTTCTTTAAAAAAAGGTTCAATGGTCTAATCATGAGGGAGGTCTAGGTATTATCATACGTGATCATGAAGACAGATTTATAGCGGGAGCGGCAAAGTTTATTTCTCAATCTTCCAGCCATGAATACACAGAAGCGATAGCTGGAAGGAATTCGGTTCACTTTAGCTCAAGGTCACTATGCCATCGTCATTGAAAGTGATTGTCAATCACTTGTTAACCAAATCCATCAATTCGAGGAGGATCTTTCCCCTTTAGGCCACAATGTTAGTCAAATTCAGAATCTGCTGGGGGTAGAATAGCCAATTTAGTCTTTGCGCACAGATTTTGTAATCATACTGTTGATAAATTGACAAAATACGCAATGAAGCTTAGAGAGCTTCCAATCAATGGTTTGGGGATCCATCGAGATTTCTCCTACCAAATATACTTCATGATATTGGTTAATGATATATATGATTTTACTGTTAAAAAAGAAAAGGTTCAATGGCGTCCAGAAGCGAATTCAGAGCGGGTGATCCATATATAAAATGATGTATTTTGCTGTATAAAATTCGTTTTGTAAGCAAAACCTTTAAAATATTAAAATTTTCTTTTAAAAACTTTTAATGTACTTTCAATACAGTCATGTAGATACACGGTTTTGTACAACTTGCTCCCTCAACACGAAATTACTGGATCCGACCTTGATAGTGGTCTAAAAAGAAAAATAAAAATAAGGAAAGAAAAATGAGTAATTTACCTTTGAGATAGTGAAGCAGGAGTCAACAATTTGGCAAGCTTAAAAGCATCTTCAGTTTGATTGTTTACGTGATTAAAGCACAAATACGACCGTAGGATGAGATATCTTCATAAACACAGATATGAGCATCAACCAAGAAATCAAGATCAACGGTCACAAAAACACCATCTTCATACATCTTTGATGCACCTTTGGGGTAAGGGTTTGTGATTGATACATTTTTTATTTTTTTTTTTAAACATAAATTTATTGAAATCAGAAACAAAAGTAGTACAAGGAGAGGACCGTGATGGTCCTCAAATAAAGGGTGGAAACAAATCCACTACTACATAGGGAACGACATTCCTAGTAGTATTTAAGTGATAGCAGTTGAAACTAAGGTCTTTTAAAAGGCTTGTATCTCGTGTCCATATGGTGTTCAGTAAGGGTTTTGTTACCCTTTTTTCCTTTGTGAGTGCGAACCAGAATAAAGTCTGCAAAATCTTCATCCAGCTGATGATTTGGCAATGTGACTAAAGGCATGTTCGGAACTTCAGTATTTTCGGAGGCAAGAGTCTCACTTTCCTGTACATGTCCCCGTTTAGATGACTCATTGAGTCTTTTATTTAGGTCTCGAAAGCTTGCAAAAAGTTTATGCTTGTCTGCAAATTGAGCGTCCAAAATATTCGGGTCCTTTTCCGCCGATAAGCAGTGTACCGAGCGAACCGGTGCCTCAGCACTAAGACAAAAAAATTTGCCAGCCTTAGATGGGACAGCATGACTAAGTCTTGGCGTAGAAACTAGAGCAGTCAAAGTCACCTGCTTTTCCGACGGTGCAGTCAAAGTCACCTCCCTTGTCTTGTCCGTTGTCCTTGCTTGTTCTGGAGTTTCCAACGAAGATATAACAACCGGAGCTACAAAGACAAGATTTTCTGGAGCTTCCTTTTCCGCCGCAGACTCCGCAATCACTGTAACTCCTTCCGGAGCCTTCAAGACGGGTTCCACCACAGTCACCGGAACCGCTGAAAAAGCAGTCTCCGATGGAGGAACCGTAACAACCGCCGGTGACTTTTCCAAGTCAATGATTGAAGATGTAACAAACGGAGCTACCAGGACTTCCGAATGAAGATTGGTTGCCGGACCTGCCGTTTCCGTTGAAGGGGCCGTAGACTCCGCAATCACTGTAACTCCTTCCGGAGCCTTCAAGACGTCCTCCACAACAACCGGAACCGCTGAAGTTGCAGTCTCCGATGGCGGAACTGTAACTACCGCCGGTGACTTTTCCAAGTCAATGATTGAAAAGACCTCTGGAATAGTGGTCCTAGAGGTTCCCGGGTCCAAGAATGACCCGGTTGCAATCCAAATCGGAGGTTTAGCAGACTGTGAAGGCGAATGGGCAGCAGCTTTGGCATTTCCTTTGCCGGATTTTCATTGTTCAAAAGGCTTTGGCACTGTCGTCTTCTCCATGACAGCAGTCGTCAATTTCTTGCCACACCGATTTTCACTATGTCCAATTCTCATACAACCAAGACAGTAAAAAGGCAAATTGTCATACACAATAGTTTGCCAATATCCCTTACCCGATTTGGCGTGAGTAATACGAATCCTTTTTGGCAACTCAGAAAGCAAGTCCACCTCGACAAATACTTTGGCTATGCTCGGTCTTGAGGCGGCAGCGGTGGGAGCATCCAAAGCTAGCGGTTGACCCACCGCCCTAGCAAGAGAAAATAACTTGGATTTGTTGTAAAGATGAATAGGCAATCCTTCAAACCCAATCCAAATAGGCACAATCGAAGGTTCTTCATGAACATTAAAATCATATGTCCATTTGAATACTCTCATGGAGAGACCGAAAAAATTCCAAACCCCTTGTCTCCATAGGCGGCAGTAATCTTCCTCCAAATCAAACTTTATTAAGACGTGTCTTGGATCCATACGGCCAATCCAGAAATTGCCCTTAAAACCAACCTTAAGGAAGGATTTGCGAAGGGATTCCAGATTTGGGGCATGTTTGTGAAATTTCCCCACAAGAGCGAATCGCCATGGGCTAATTAAAGCTTCATGTTCTTCCTCCGGGATTGTCAAATTGGGTTCTCCCTTGTAAACATCGAGTGGTGTAATCGGTAGAGAAATGATTTCAGATGGCGGACGAGAAAGAAGTTCCGCGAAACTCTTCTTTTTCCACTGAGTAGGGGAGGTGGCGGGTTGCACCACCACAGGAACCAACATCAAGCCTGAATTAATAGACACCACACTCACTCCTCTGTCCATTCCCAAAGCCCAAGCACTCTTCTCTGCTAGAGTTTTCGATAGGGCATGCCACAACTGTCCACATCATAATAGACTTTTATGTTTAGTCCGTCTCCAATGAGATTTCATACTATGAATAGGGGAATCATTTTCGATATGACAGCACAAATTTTAGTTTAAAATAGCTATTTTTATTTGAACTGTCGGCAAAATATTCGGATCAAAATAACTATTTTGATCTAATGGCTCATAAATAGTTTCACATCTAAAGAGAATGGGTAGCAGGTTTCTTTAAGAATCTGGGGTTTTGTTCTAACAATGTGGCAGAACTTTGGGCACTTAAGGACGGTCTTTCTTTAGCTATCAACCTTAATACATAGAGATTGGCGGTCAAGATGGAAGCTAATTAAAGTGATCATTGACCTCATTCTGCATGCTGATACTTCTACTCATCCATTATCTTCTCTTATTTATGATTGTAGGGACCTGCTCAACGTGATACCGGAGACTAGCATTCATCACACTACAGGGAAGGCAATGCTTGTGCAGACTGCCTAGCCAAAGTTGGAGGCTTATCTATCTCCCTTGCTCTTGTAGTTTTTCACTCTTTATCCCCTTTTATGAGCCAATTAGTGGCGGGGGATGCCCGTGGGCTTGTTAGGACTATTCGGATACCTCAATCCATAACCACTCTATTAGCCATCTTCTGGCGGGGCATGGAACTGAGGTTTCTCAAGATAGGCCTGTCTGTAATAATTTTATTCCCTACCCTACGGACTAGTGAGTGTTTTTTTATGTTATATATATATATATATATATATATATATATATATATATATTTATTTATTTATTTATTTATTTATATATTTTACCCCCAAAAAAAAACTTCTTAGACTTAGCTTATTACACGAGGGTTTTTCCTAATAACACAACTCATGTTTAAGGTAGTCCAATTTGTGTCAGGACGGGATAAATTATTTTCCAATAACGCATACTAGTTTGACTCATCATTTTCCAAGTGTAAATCATCTTGAAGGAAAGAATCCCATATGTACAAGGCCTGCCAGCTTAGCTTTATATCTGGTTCGTTGGGCCGATTTTTTTTGCAACAGTTTACTTATACTTGTAGGATAGATTGCTACATGAAAAATAAAAAATAACAAGTAGTTTTGTTGCATAAGAAACTTCTCCATAACACAAGTTTCATCAACCTCTTCCTTGTCAAAACTTGGAGAATCGGAGGAAGTGAAAGTTGTCTACTTTATTAACACTTGGTTCTCTTAACAACATAAGTTCTTGGCCTTTCATAGTTATCACTTGGAACATACCCCTCCCGTTTAGAACAAATGATAAACCTTAATTACTTAGTCTAAAATAATTAAAATCAAGAAAGATTAGATAAAAAAAATCAAGTAGCTAGACTCATAGGAAATAAACCATATCTATTCAAATAGATCTATGTATAAATATATATTAGATAGGAGAGTAAAGTTTCAAGAAAACAAAGAGGATTCTTACCGTTTTAAGTTGAGGAGATGAGATGAATAATTAAGAATAAAAAGTTTCTATAAAATAATATAATTGAGTAATTAATTAGACATTTATTCTCGTGAATACAACAACAAAACCTTAATCCAAAATAATTGTGGTTGGTTATATGAATTAATATAAGATTTTCGTCTGTTCGTTCGCATTAATACATTTCCTCAATTTTCTTATATCAAGCACCATACCCTCATCCCATTCTAACAAATCCATATCATTTTTTATTACTTCGGTCAAAACTTTCTTTGGTCTCCACCTACCTCTTACAACCTCATGACTCCATCCTTCAAGTTTCGAAACGGAGCATCACTCGGTCTTCGTTGATGTGTTCAAACCACTAGAAATGATTTTTCCTCATATTTTCTTCAATAGTTGCTACTCGTATTTTCTCCCGCATAATCTTATTCATCACTCTATCCTTTCTAGTATGCCCACACATCCATCACAACATATGCATTTTTTTTTAGCCTTACCAAAGGAGGAGGACCGCCCTAGGAAGGGAGTATTTATTTGCCCCATGTAGGGGAGAGGTGTCGAACCTCCGACCTCACGGTCGTGGGCAGGCCATAGCCCCACTGGGCTATGTGTTACATCCATAATATGACATTTTTTCACGCCCAACACTCTGTATCATACAACATTTCTTCTTGCGAATATTTAATAGAATTTTGAATCTTTTAGCATCATTACTTTTATTTGGTAAGCCTAATATTTATTTTGTTTTGTTAAAATTTTTATTGATTTTTTATTGTGCTTGTTCTGTTATCAGGTCATTTTTTTTTTCCGATTAAAGATGAATTTGTTAATTTAGAGATTGAATTTGGCTAAAATGCATATTTCATTATTCTATTTGATTTTTTTATCGTGCTTGAACTACATATTTCGTGAAATTCTAGATCTCAATCAAAGTCTGTTGAAAGATGGGTACACAATTGGTTCCTCTCCTTCTATTCTAGATCTCAATCAAAGTCTGTTGAAAGATAAAGATTGTAGTCTGATAGATGCAAGTTTTGGATGGTTTCATGAATTCTAAAATTATTTATTTCTATTTATAGTATGATTGTATTTGATGGCAACAATTTAATGAACAACATATGTAGAAATTTTGTACTTGATAGTAAGAGACAAATTTCCTTGCCAAATATAGAAGTTCATTCATACACTTTAAAAAAGAAGTAAAAGGAAGTTCATTCATGCGTAATAGTAATCTTTCTTGCCTGATCCCTATCCAAAAGGAAACTTTTAATTGAATCTTATTTTATTTTTTTATGTATAAAAAAGAAGGTGTAAGTTATAGTGATCAATTTCCTTAAAAAAAAAAAAAAGTAATAGTGATCAATACCCCATTACTTCATGTTCGGATTTTCATGGTCAACAATAAATATTTTAGATTAACTTAACAACTAGTACAATTACTGATCCCGTCAGAGTAGCATCACATAGAGACTTCACATATGGACTGGTTCATGTCTTCATATTTGGATTTTGTGTACAAGAAAACGAGGAGTAGTTTTTTTTTTTTTATCTTAGTTAGTGATTAAATTTAAAACTTATATCCAGACAATAAATGTAATACACGTAAAATAAAAAGTCATTTCTCTTTTTTGTGAATTGTCACTTTTGGCCTACGTGTATAGTAATTATTGGTCTGAATATAAGTTATAAACTTACCCACTAACCAAGATAAAACTACTCGAAAACGAGAGATAATTTATCTTACTCTTATACTTTAACGATGAAGTGGATTATAGTAGAAGATGATGATGACTTTTACATACGAAAGTAGGACATAAGGTGAATATTAATAACATCAATGAGAATCAACATTAGACTAAATTACTCTGATATCATGTTAAAAGTATATTTGTTCCAAAGTGAAAGAGATAAGGGATAAAGACAGAGTTATTTAAGTTACATCACAAATTGTCATTTTCTTTCCTTCCATTTCCTATAAATTTCATAGCAGCATAGATGATTAGATTCATAAAACAAATTATCTGATAAAGAAGAACATCGTCATTATGGCAAAAACTATTAGCATTTTCCTCGTGATCAGTTTTCTCCTTGCCACGAGTATTGTCATGCCAACAGTCCAGTCTCGTCATTGCTGCTCTCCCTATGTGCACTGGTGTTGCAAGGACGGCGTGAAGCCTACTGACATCCCCTTGCCTCATCCTTCCTCTACCGTTTCTTCTTCGCAGTCGCAGCAAAAGGTTGTTCCACTTCCAAAGAATCCCTGATAAACTTCAAGTCTCATTGCTGCCTCTACTGCCAGTGTTTTGCATGCCTTTTCCAAGTCTTCCCCTTAGTTTTTTTTTACTGTTTGTAGTCTTCTGTTGAAGAATCTGTTATATATAAATAATCCCAACTACTTCATATGTTGGTAATATGTTTGTAGTTTTCTATTTCGTGTTAGCCATATTATACATAGTTATTATGTAATATATTGGTTTTAATTATTCAAGTGCATTCATTTTTTCTGTTTTTATTCTTTCATCTGTCCCATACGGCTAAAAAGGAACACAAATACATATAAGTTAAATTAATCTTAAAAAGGTAATATTTTAATTCGTTACATACATGTGCATAGGAGGATAAATTTTGAGTTAGAATCTAATTTCTATCATATCCATCGATATAGCACAACTATTATCATTGCTCTTATGTAATCAATGTACGTAATACTCCATGATGAACGACTAAAAATGTTTACTTTATGCCTCTTTTTAACGGAAGAAATATTCATTTTCATTTTGTGCCTATCTCATTAATAATAAGTTACTAAATGTTAATTTTTTTTTTTAAAAAAAAATGAAAACCTAATGAAAATAATGGAACCTATGGGAAAATTTTCACATTAGTTAAGCATTTTCAATGAGACAAAAATGAAACAGAAAATAGAACAAAAGATCCATTACGTATTTTGGATGGAAGAAACAACGATTTTTTTCACAACCTTTGGTTTTGAAATCAAATGAAAAATTTAAATTTAAACGAAAATCAAATGAAAATATAAAAATAAAATTATTTTTGTCTCCGAATTTCATCTACATCACTTTGAAATAACGAAAAGTTAATTCGAAACCCTTAACCCGATTTGATCAATTAAGTTAATGAATAAAATAATCATTGTTATAAAATTTATATTGCTCCAGTTCGTGGATGCCTGAGTAGATTATTTTTTCTATTTTTTTCTGTAAGAACTTTGATAGGAGAAATTGAGTTTAAGAATTCTATATTTCTTTTATTTGATGAATATTTGTTTAATACTAATAAATATGATAAGATTCTGAAAAAATTAATACCATTTAGAGGAATTAGGAGAGTATTTAAATTAATTAGTATTTTTAAAATTAAGTAATATCTACGATTTGAGTTACGATTTTACGATTCTTTCATACCCTTCCGATCCGAGTTTGAAACCAACAATGTTTCTAAATAAATATAAAATAAATCTATTAAGGAATGGAAAAGTCTGCTGCGTTAGCAATGATTATGTGACGAAGCTCCTTCTCCCATCAATATCAGTCACAATATGTTTAGGGGCCAAATCTATCAGTTCACCATAAAGAAATAACCCTCCATTTTAAAGCAAACAATAGCTATTCATGAGGAGCTTTGATTTGGATCTTTTCGGACATGTGGGCTTTGAAAGTTGAGAGTTATTGCAAAGGGGTTATTGGTTGAATTTGGGGAACTTCTAATGAACTAGCCCCTTTAGGGTCACTTTGGCATAGACCTGGGACTGTCCCCACGTCACTCTCACACAAATAGAGTGACAAATTGGGGTAGAGTTTAGTTGCAAAGTAGGTCCCAACTCAACTCCGGTAAAGAGATGTGGGGTCAGTCCCACAAAGTCGGTCATATATTAAAATTTTCCCCTTTAGGTCATTCTTCTAATGAAAAGATTATAATAGTCTCAAGTTGAGTAGAGATGAGAATAGTTACAAAGAGAAACTTTTTTCATAAAACAGTGTAATTAGAAATTAATTTGACATCTCTTCTGTTGAGAAAGTAATCGTTTTAGTATTGCAACTCTTCTTTGGTATAACTAATATACACTCTAGGTGTTAACTTTTTTACTTCTGTTATTTTTACTATTAGATATTTTATTGTGTTTGGTCTAGAAGTAAGATGCTACTCTTTTTTTTTTTCCGTCAGGGACGAGTTTTTCCAATTCAGGAATTAAATTAAATTAAATAATTCAGGAATTATTTTGTCACTGAAAATGCAAGTCTTCAGTTTCATGTTCTTAAAATTAGACGAAATGATATTTCGGATAAATGTTGTAGTCTGGGTGAGGCATGTTTTGGATGCTTTCTTTAATTTGAAAATTATTTATTTCTATTTATAGTATAACTTTAATTTTAGCAATTCAATTAACTACAGAAGTATAATTTTTGTATTTGATAGTTCGTGACAAATTGACTTCGTTATTACACGTAAAAAACAAAAAGAAGAAAAAAGATAGATAATTCATGTGTAATAGTCAAACTACTAGCTCATCTGTATTCGCGTGGAAAATACTGACATGAATGTGGTTCATGTCTTTACATATGGACTTTATGATTCAATTTTTTTGTAGAATAGCTAAAGAAATAATTTCTCTTGCTCTCCTTAACCTTTAACAGTGAAGAGAACTCTGGTTCCAAAAGAATATTCGTGGCGCTAAGAAATATTAGAAAATGATGAACTTCACAAACGAATATTGGATCTGGAGCATAAATTGTTACAAATATACCCTCCACATCAGATCTTAATTCACCTGCTAGTTAGTTGTACTGTATTGTACTATAGTTCGTTGTACTATATTGCACTAAACTAGTTTGTAGTACAATATAGTACAAGTTAATTTGTATAAATAGGAGTAGCAATGTATATTTTAAACACGTCAATATAAGGAATTATTTTCTCAATTTAAATATTTTCCTCTTCATAAATATTAATAACATCTATGAGCAAACATTAAATCAAGTGGTTTCGATACTATGTTAAATAAACTTGAACAAAATTGAATTAAGAGAAGGGGTAAAGACGGAGTCATTTTGCCAACGGTTTAGTATTGTCCACTTACCTAGCAAAAAAAAAAAAAAAAAAATATCGTCCACTTTGTTGCACTAACAAAGTGCGATGGTGCTGCAAGGGCGTGGAGCCTAGCTAGTAACATCCCCTTGCCCAGGGGCGAAGACAGCCCCCCAAGATTTTTAGCCAGTCTCCTCAAAATTTTTAAAAATACTACTATTTATTGAAATTTTATGTGTATTTTGGAAAATTTTATCAGTTTCGCCCCTCCAAGAATTTTTTTTTGCCTTTTTTATTGCCCCCAAAATTTTTATCAGTTTCGCCCCCCAACACCAAATTCCTGTCTTCGTCCCTGCCCTTGCCCCCATCCTTCCTCTACCGTTTCTTCAAGTTTCATTGTGGCCTCTATTACCAGTGTTTTATTGTGCTTGTTCTGTAGTTGTGTCTGTTTATTTTTTTAATGTTTGTAGTCTGATGCTGATACTGTTCTGTATTAAATAATCCCCAACTACTTAATGTTGGCCATATTATACATAGGTATTGTGTAATATATTGGTTTTTTTTTTTTTTTATTCAAGTTCATTCATTTTCTTTCTTTTGTTTTATATTCCAGTATATGCATTCTTTGTCGGTCCCATATTGCTAAAAAAGAACACAAACAAATAATGGACGATAAATTTTGAGTTAGAGTCTAATTTCCATCACATTCCTCGTTATAGCACAACTATTATCATTGCTCTTATATAATCAAAGTATGATGCTCAAAGACTATAGATTTTTACTTCACGCTTATTTTGAACGTATGGAATTTTCAGTTTCATTTTTGTGTCTCAATTCTTATTCCACATGTTATTAAATGTCATTTTTTTTCTTTTTAAAAATAGAAAATATCTATTTTTGTCATAAAAGTAGTTTTGTGTGCTATTTTTGTCACAAATAAATTTTGGATGCATTTTCTGCCACAAAAGTAATTTCGTGTACTATTTCTATCACAAATAATTTTTCAGTGCTATTCTGCAATAAATATCAGAAAATATCGACCTCGGCCCGACATTGTATGTCAGATTAATGGTCAGGTTCGAGGGAATTGGTAAAAGTTAGATGTTTGTCAATTTTACCCTTGAAATATAATGCAATGGAGAAGAGATTGTCGAGTTAACGGTCGGGTCTGGTCAAACCTAAATTGGATAGGTTGCTTTATGACACTTATAGCACGCGAAATTTCTTTTGTGGTAGAAAATATACCGAAAAACTATTTGTGGCGAAAATAATACAAAAAACTACTTTTGTAGTAGAAAAAACACTGAAAAGACATTTGTGATAAAAATAGCACACAAAACTATTTTTATGACATAAATAGTTATTTGCTCTTTTAAAAATCTAAACAAAAATGATGGAACCCTTAGAAAAATGGTCACATTTGGTAGTCATCTTCAAATGGGACTGAAAGATAAGATCTATGGTGTGTTTGTTAGTTATTTTTCTAGTTCACTGAAATTTAAATTTTGGTACTGATTCAATCTTTTATCATAACAGATATAGACAAAACATTACAAGAAATGAAAGACAGAACAGGAAAATATATATATATATATAATCTCATAATTATATACAAGCAGTAGACAAAATCAGAAAACAAACACAGACTGTTACAATTTGAATTGTATTCCTAGTAAATTCGAATACTTAGGCCCGCGAGTTTTAGTCCAACAGGTCGCACCCGCACTCAAGTTCAAGAGAAGTTTTACAATACAGGTAAATTTGGATGTAATTTTTAAACTTACTCACCTACCAAAATAAATTTTCTCCAAGTTCAAACTATTTTAGTATGAAACAGGCCTTCGATTTACACACCCTATGCGGGCGCTAAAAATTCTCGCATGGGGTAAAATAGACAAATTATTTTAAAACCATGTGAACCACTTTACATTATAAAGTGATTTTTACTTTCAAAGGTTTCCCATGTGGGATGTGGGTTTAAAACCCATTTACCACATTTCAACCACCCCACTTTATACCAATTTATCATTCACACGAAGTATTGGTTTTCTTTCATTTTATATATCATCGTGAAGCTTGCGCAACCCACTTTGTAATAATCTCAATAACATTTCAAACCGAGCGATGTAACATATAAATATATTGGCTCAAAAATGTCCTCATAACACTTTAATTACAATTAAAAAAAAAAACCCAATTCACCAACAGTGTTTTGGGTGGAAGAAACCACGATATTTTGTGCTTCCCCAGCGTCATCAACCCAATCCAAAAAACAACCAAATTCAATATGAAAATTCAAACACATTTCATATATTTAATCCATTAGATAGATAAGTTTACCACATATTGAATCTTAAAGGAAGCTATGCTGAAGCCCTTGTGGAATTCCCCTTCATTTCAATTATGTCAATTTTTATGTGGTGTTTTCGGAATTCTGTAGTTCGTTTAATGTTTTATTGTTTGTGTACTTCTCATTGTTGTTATATCTTTGGGTTTAGATAGATTATTGATGCTATGAAGGTATTGATCTAGTTTAAATATCCATTTTCTTGTTTTTATGATTAACATAAAATAGCTAATGTTGTTCGTTTAAATGACAAAATATCCTTTATACGATGTCGAAAAAATACCGTTATTTCAAAATTACAATAATACCCTTGGCACAAAAAACGATTTTTTTTTTTTTTTTATAAAAAAATCGCAAACATACATGACATAAAATCATCAAGACATCCATGATAAAAAAATTACAAAAATACTTTTGACGCAAAATGACGAAAATACCCTCGGCTCAAAATGATAAAAAATACTTTCGCGCAAAATGAAAAAAAATTCTTTGGCTCAAATAGCTTAAAATTCATATGATTAAAAATGACTCAATTTTTTTGATGAAAAATGACGACAATACTTTGGCGTAAAATGACCTTAATGCAAAAAGACAAAAAAAAAAAAAAAAAAAATGCTCCAATAAAAAATGGGAAAATGCCTCTTGTGCAAAATGAAAAAAATTAACTTTGAATAACATGAAAAAATTTCTCTCAACAAAAAATGACAAAATTAGTCTTATAAAAAATTGTAAAAAATTCGTTTACTTTAAATAAATGCCTAAAATATTATAAGTGTAAAATGACAAAAATACATACCAAAAAAAAAAAATTGAGAAATAATAGAAATGTGATTCATACCAAATGAAAAAGAATAACCATGATGAAATGAAAAAAAAAAAAAAAAAACCACTCGTTTAAAAAAATGGAATTTTACAATAAAGGGCATTTTTGTCATTTTGAAAAATGGGCAATTTCTCCTTTCTAAATCAATGGGAAAATGTTATTTTCTTCAGAGTATTTTCATCTTTTTGTGAGTTTTTCATCATTTATCAAGTGCATACTCGTTATTATGCACAATGATCTAATTCCACTTTAACAAAGGTATTTTTATCATTTTGCAACGAATGTATTTTTATATAAAATTTGACCATTAATTTTTTCTTCGTATTACACAAATTGGTATATTTATAATTTTAGTACGGAATTTTCATCATTTTTTTATACTCGAAAAATTTCGTCATTTTCTACCAGGGGTATTTTTGTCATTTTCCATCAAACATATTTTCGTTTTTCAACGGCAATTTATCGAATTCACTCTATAAAGGTTTTATTGAGCACTATGAATGTTCTTATAATTTTGCAACAAAAAATATTTCCATTATTTTCACTGATAATTCTTTTAACAAAGGTATTTTTGTCATTTTACTTCAAATGTACTTTGGGTATTTGTTTTATGAGAATATTATTCTTTTCACACTATATGAATGTTTTCATTTTATTTTTAATTATGTAATTTTTTTTATGTTTCAAACAAATACACTAGAATTAGAATTGAATTCCACATCAATTTCGTAGTTTTACTAAACAAAAAAAAAAAAATCAATTATTTGAAATTGTAATTTCTTAGGATTCCAATTCTTGGAATTCCATAGAATTGGAAAGCCTTAGAATTCCAATTTCTTTAATTCCATGGAATTTCATAGAATTGGAATTCCAAAACCAATTACAAGAAACAAACACACCCTTACAGAAATGTAGAGAAAACAAAGGAACGAGGATGGGGACGGGGACAGGGAGCGACATCCAGAAGAAAGGGGACGGGGAAATTGGCCAATTTAGTCATTTACATTTTTTCGATATGTCAACTCCGTCCTGTTTGTTTAATTTTGTACTTTTAGGAATATTCGTTTTCTTAACTTGCCAAATAGGTCATTTCGTCTAATATTTTGACAGAAGTCCGTTAAATGGGTTACGTGGTCAACACGTGCTTTGTTTCCAAGAGTTTTTTGGGGCTTCTGATATTCCCCCTCCTAAAATCACTATATAAATACTTTCTACTACATTTTCCTCTCAAATGGTTAAGAATAAAATTAGAGTTCTTGATAAAATACCACCAACAATACATTCTTCGTCAATTTCTTACAATGCTCGAATGAAATCTGGTTGTGGGAATGAACTTGTCTTGAAGACTTCCAAGACATCAAGAAATACTAGAATACTATTCTGGGGGTGCGAAAATTACAATGCAAGTTTTCTATTCGATTGGGTTTAGTTATTATTTTGCATTTTTCGATGTGGAATTGAAACTTATAATTCAAATTTCTTGTGGATTGATCCATGTAGCAAATTCTGATGAGTGCAATTTCTTCGATTGGTATGAGTATCCATTGTTTTTTAAGTGTCTAAAGTGGAAGAAAAAGACCAAAATTTTCGAAGCTATTGTAGCTCGAAAACAGAGCATGGAATATGCTTGTTTTTAATATGCCATTTAGGTCCTAAAACTTTTAAATTTCAACATAATAAGTCAGCTAACTATTTTTCACATGACATGACTGTTCTTCCATCAACTTGAGGATGATGGAAATCAATTAATTTCTTAATAGACAATACACAACACACTGAAAATCTTCAATTGCAAGCAACATATAACTTCTCTAATACTCGAACTAAACTACATTCTACAATTACTTTTGGAGCAAGACCATGATGGTAATATCTTTAGCTTTTAAGAAGCTTGTTATATGGAGATGGTGGTATGATAAATGTGGTGTAGACAGTGGTGAATGCATGCGGTGGTAGGTAACGTGTTGACGGGAGAAGAGGGTTGAGGGGAAGGGATTGGTTCATAATTATTTGAGAAGTCCAAATTGGTGTAGATGAATTAGTTTGCTTGATTGTGGTGAGTTTTAGAGGTTGTTGTTTTAGGAGATGAAGAAGAAGGAAGAATAGAAGAGAGATGAAGATGATGAATGATAATAATAAGTAGAAGATGAAGAAAACATTATTTTAAAAAGTCCTAAAATACCCCTGAAAAAAGGGGCGTGTTGACCACGTGACCCATTTAACGGGTTTTGGTCAAACAATTTGACGGACTTATTGGCTTGTTCGCTCCTATGCGTATGCCGGTACCAACTACGTAAATCTTTGAAAAAATAAAAGTCATTTTTTTGTGTGAATAAAAGTCGTTACAAGAGGGGAAAAGGCCATCACACACATCAAAGAGAATATTGGCCCTCCCCCACAGGAAATATGTCTTTCTTATTTCAGTCTATCTATAGGAAAATGCCTCTCCAACCCGCCCACATCAGTCTATTCAAAAAAGGATGCCTTACAATTGAAGTTGGTTGGAAAGACTTTTGGACTTAGTTTGGCTATTACATCGTCCTCCGGTGGGGATCTCTTATCATAGATCGAACTATTCCTTCTTCATTCCTTGTCTAATTTTTCAAATTCACTTGAAAGCGGCAATTGCATAATTCGCCCAGGTATTATAAAAAAAAGAGGAATTTCTCACCACTACGGATCTGGCACTCCCATTTGCATGGTTTTGTTTTCCTCATGCGATGAGATATTTTCCAAACAATCATTAACTTCCTCCTCAATATCAATTAGAGCAGGCAAACCTTGATTCCGACGCATCCTCTTCTCATTTTTCTTATGAGTGAATTGCCTATTTGATGGCCCATGAAAGCCATCTAGTTTAGGCCATGGCTATGTTTGACCTATTTGGCAGGTTGAAAAAAGGAAATATACCTAAAAGAGAGATATTAAAAGAACATGATCGAATGGGCAGATAAAAAATACGTAAAGGATAAAATTGGCCAATTAGTTAGGATTGGGGTGGGGGCGACATGATACAGTGGTGGTCGAAGAAAGAGTGGTAGAAGTAGAGTTGGAATTGGAGAAGAGTTAGAGGAAGTGGGTGGGGGAACGACGGTGTTGATGTTAGAGAAGAAGAAGAATAAACTTAAAAAATAAATAAAATTAAAAATGTAAATTAACATATTTGCCCTCAATTGTTTGATCACTTTGCTAGAAACCATCTCCTATGGATGTCACATCACCACTTTGGATGAAAGATTTCAAATTATTTGATGGAAGAATAAAAGTGGCAGTCCTTAAAGATAAAGATTGTAGTCTTGGAGAGAAAGTTTTTGGATGTTTCCATGAATTTCAAAATTATTTATTTTTATTTACAATAAACGTTTGTTGATGGTTGGATTTTCAGCAATTCAATGAACTATGGAAGTATAAATTTCGTACTTAAGATACAAATTGACTTGCCAAATATAGAAAGTTCATTCATGCACTTGAAGAAAAAGAAAAAAAAGAAAGTTCGTTCATGCGTACTAGTCAAACTTCTCGCCCGATTGTTATTCACATGGAAATTATGATACAAACATAACTTGAAGTGCACAATTTTGTAAGATAAGGAGAGACGATTTCTCTTATTTATTAATTGACTTTCTCTTTATCTTGTAATGATCACTTTTTTTTACGTTTGATCCCAATGTCAATATCGAAATTATCCATGGGATTTAGGGACGAAGTCAGGAATTTGGCGTTGGGGGCGAAACTGCAACAGTATGTCGAACTACATATAAAAACGGTAAAAAATAATTTTTGGGGAGCGAAACTGAAAAAATATTTCGAATTACATATAAAATTTACTATACCTAATAATATTTTTTAAAATCTCAGGGAGGCGACTGCCCCCGCCCCTGTCTTCGTCCTGATGGGATTAAACGAATATTTGCAGTTGATGATGAATCTTCACTAACGAAGATTTCACTAACATAATGTTTTTTCTCTCATAAAAAACAACCTGATTTCGTGGCCATTGGAAAATGATTATCTGTCTTATTTTCTTTATTATTCTCTATTTTATTGTCAAGTGTCACGCTTTTTTTTCTTCTGAAAGTTGCTCCATTATCTTTTATTTTTACAATTTTTTAAAGAAAATATAACACTTGTTAAGTTGTTATTAGTATGACAAAAAATAGACCACAAATATGCGACGTAAAATTTGTTTTGACAAAACAGGGAAGCATCTGTCCATGGTTCTAGCAGCCCACAAGGATAAGAGGCTTGGTTGAATTAAACCCTATCAGGTTACCACAACTGCACCAACGCACTAATAGGTCAAAACTTTTTGTTAATTGTAGATTTGAGTCTAACTTCAACCATAAAAAAAAGTTATGCTAAGAAAAATTCGAGTGAAATTTGTCACATGGATCGTAGGAAAATTTGAGCGAGGGTACTATTTTCTTCTTCTTATTCCAAGTTTGAAAGATGCCTTTTAACAATTTATTAAAATAAAATAAAAAAGTTGTTTACTAATAACATTATTTGGGAAAGAATTCATTACTTAATTTGGAAAAAAAAAAATTGAAAGATTTGGAAAAAAAAATTGCAAACAAATACATTATTGAGAAAAAATAATTGTGCTCGTTTTACGTAATTTTTTTTGGCAATGAATTCTCAATATGGCCATCACGCTCGGGATTGGACAAGAACACCACGGAGCATGATTATCAATAATACTCCCACCATTCCTAAATACAAGACTCTTTATACAATTTAAAAAAATTAAGGAACTTATTATTTTCACCGAAAGTTTCAATATTACCTCTCTCTCTCTCACTTCTATAGCATAAGAAAAGAAAATAAAAAATAGGAATGGCAGAGAGATAGTAAATAAAAGAAATATCGAGGGTATAATTGGAATAAATTATTGAAACTTATAAAAGAGTATTAAATGACGATTAATTTGGATATTTATAAATTTCTTAAAAGACAATTAAATGGGGAATTGAGGGAGTATAACGTTGTCAACCTTGAATTAGGTGTCGCATTAAAAAAAAATGTTTGGCTATCACCTACTCTCAAAAGATGTTTTATAAGACAAAATATTGCTCAAATCATATACGGGGATATACTTACTTCTAATCTAATCTAATCAATATGAGATTCTCAACACTCTAACCCCACAAATTCAAAAAATTGTAGGCCGATTTCCGTCATCTCATAATATAGGGCCAATGATTAGACTAACACTGAAATGGTAGAAAGCACAGAACATGACACTGGAAAAAGCCGGAGAAACAATTTTGTCCACAACTTCCGTTTTGGGAGAAAACGGAAGTTGGAATTCCGATTTGGACACGTGGCCTCGCGCGCGCGTAGGGGGACATGGCAGCCTAGTGAAAACGGAAGTACCAGTTCCGTTTTCACAAGAAACCCTAGTTAGCAAACCCGTGAACTTGAAACCCTGGACAGACCCGTGAACTTGAAAACGGAATTCCCACTTCCGTTTTCGGGTGATAGACCCAGGCAAGTCTTTTCTAGCTTTTGCTTTTTTGACCATGCATGATTGTGGTGAATTATTGGCCCTGAATTAGCATTTTCGGTATTTTTGTTCACACTTTTCCAGAGACTTGTCCAATTAAAAAAATCATGAATGTCATCTATAAATAACCTCCCCACAACTCTCAAAACTTTCCTACGCTCTCCTCGACAAAACTTGCTTACGCTCTCCTCTGTTATATTTAATAATTTCTTCCACTCTATAAACAAAATTGTTGAAAATGGCAAGCTTTCCAGTATTTTTTCGGAAGGAAATGGGTAACAAATTTAGGGATGTTGATTTTTCCAGAGAGTGGCCTGGAGATTATGAACAGGCCTTGGTAGAAATTCTTTACGATTTTGATTGCAAAGGGCTAAACATTGAAAAGAGTTGGTCCAATTTGTATAATGAAATTGTTTACGCCATGAACTCCGTAACCGACGGTTTTTTCACAACGGAGATGATCGATGAGGGGATTGCTAGACTACAGAGGCGTTTTTGGGAATTTTCTGAACTTTGGCAGCAACAGTGGTGCACGTACGACGGTTCCACCAACACTGTTGATGTGAGCGGTTTTGAACCTCAGTGGACGGAATATGTTGCAGTAAGCTACCTGTTTTTTAAGAAAAATATGAAAATATCTTTGTTAATAACTTACAATCATGTTTCTTCCATTTGTATTAGGCTCATCCTAGAGCCATTCGATACCGGAGGGAGGGCGAAATTTGGTATGAACTTCTCTGTCATATATTTGGGTTTGAAGGTCCAGAAAACGTTGACGCAACCGGTCATTTTTCATCACCGCATGATGAGGTTACCCTAGAGGCTCCCGCAGACTACCCCATGCCGGAAGCATCGGCCAGCAACTATTCTGTTTGGGAAAGAAGTGCGCCCAAATTTCGAAAGAAATAGGGTTTCTGAAACATTGTAGTTTTTTTATTTGCCGTGTAATTTTTTTATTTTCAACTTAAATAAAAATAAAGGTAATTAGTGGTGAATATTTGATTGTTAATAAGTTGGGATAATGCGGGACGGGTAAAATCCCGGTTTCACTTGAGTCCACCGACAAAAAGTTGGCAAAAAATCGCCAAGAGAGAAACATCTCCCCAATCTCTATATATCCCTACAATACTTCAAACCCATTTCTCACCACAACCATCAAAATTTCCTCTATATTTCTCCTCTCTATTTCTGCTAACCTCAAGTTCCTATATATCTTCTACAATAAGAATGGCTCTAGAATGCCCAATGAAATTGTATCTCCATTTCAACCACAATGTAGTTTATGAGAATGGGGGTTTCCCCCGATTCCAAGACCCAAGCGAAAAGACCATGGAAGTGATTAACAAACTTTTGTACAGACAATTGTGCCACCGGATATGTCAACGCAAAGGAATTGATTTTTCAGCTGTCAGTGTTAGTCTTATAATTATCCGTCCGTTCTTCATGATGTCGTCCGTAGGAGGGATAAGATAATTCGCCCCTCAAAATACCAATCCCACGCCCTCCCTTGAAAGAAACATCTAATACATTCATTGGAGATGGGATAAAGTGAACTGTATCCGTGGGACGAAGATTGTTTTCACGCAAAAATTGTTGCAGTCCTCCGTCTAGGTAGTACCTATCATCTAATTTGGTTACCTGTACGCACCATTGATTACCAAAGTCGTCCTTCAGATAAACTAAACTTGTTAACCCGACCCTATTTTCGTCCAACCAATTTGTGTATTTTGAGGGAAGGCGCTGGAAAAAACAACATTAATTGCATATCTAATCGCATATTATATAAAAAAAAACTTAAATAATACAAAACTAAATAATACCATTTTTCCCTCGATTTGAGTCCCGACACCAATTCTAAATTGGTGCCTGAAATACTCTTCAAGGCCGGGATCCATTTCGCTATTCATTATGAGGCTAACTAAGGGTATTAGATGAAGGATTTTATGGGGAAAGATGATGTTCTTTGGTGACAAAATGAGGTTAGGTTGGGTGTTATTTATAGAGATTTGGGTGGAGAGTGGATAGGTTTTCACATTCCCGGGGATAAACCCCTGGCATTTGAGGTCAAAAAAGCAAAAGTGAGAAAAGACTGGACACTGCGAGGGTCTGTCACCCGAAAACGGAAGTGGGACTTCCGTTTTCAAGTTCACGGGTCTGTCTAAGCTAGCTAGGGTTTCTTGTGAAAACGGAACTGGTACTTCCGTTTTCACTAGGCTGCCATGTCCCCCCACGCGCGCGCGAGGCCACGTGTCCAAATCGGAATTCCAACTTCCGTTTTCTCCCACTTCCGTTTTGGACAAAATTGTTTCTCCGGCTTTTTCCAGTGCCATGTTCTGTGCTTTCTACCATTTCAGTGTCAGTCTAATCATTGGCCCCATAATATACCATGTTGAAGTGACATATGCTCAATGTCCTCAGTTTCATGGACAACCTACTATCACAATCAATATTTAGCATGCATTTTTTTCTTTATTTATATTGTTTTTATAAGTTTTCACACTTAAATTCATGTAGACAATTTTGAAATTAGTATTTTGGAATCAACTAGGTTTCTTGCTTGAAGGTTTCTGTCCAATAACGCGCACTTAGTAGAATCCAACCCCTTAGACTTAGCTTATTGCATGAGAATTTTTTCCAATAGCGCAAACTCAAATTTAATGTAATTCGATTGATTTCAGACCGGTTTACTGCGTGAGGAATTATTTTCCCATAACACATACTAATCCGAATCATGAGAGAAAAAAATCCAAGGTGTGAATAATAGGTCGGCTAACATAACTTTACAAGTCATTGTTCGATCGAGGTTTTTTTTTTTTTTTTTTATTTTTTTTATTTTTTTTTACAACAGTTTAATTAAACTTATAGGTTAGATTGCTACATGAACAATAAAAAATAACACAAATTCAAAATCTGATTATTCATAAAGAAATCTACGATTCTGCCTTTTGATGTTCATCAAAAGTAGAAAAAGGGTCTCTTTGTAGGAATCATCTAGCCCAGATTTATCACATTGGTGAATCTAGTATTCATAGTGTACTCTTTACCATAGGACTTCAAGCCATTTATCACATTGGTGAATCTAGTATTCATCTCATTGATTGATTCATTTGGCTTCATGGAGAATAACTCATATTCTCTAACTAGAGAGTTCAACCTTGACTCCTTGACTTGATTTGTGCCTTCATGAGTAACTTCAAGCACTTTCCACATAGTGTGGGCGGATTTGCTTCCACGGACTCGGTTGTATTCATCTTGATCCAAGGCACAACTAAGAATGTTCATTGCCTTATAATTTCGAGTCATTTTCTTGGACTCAACTTCATTTAGCTCACGGTCCGACTTTGAAATTTGAACACCATCAACCACTTTCATAGGTACATATGGACCTTTTTCAAATATATGCCATAAAGAATAATCTATGGAGCACACATATATCTTGAATCGGTTTTTCCAAGCATTATAGTCGTTTCCATCAAAGAGTGGTGGTCTATTTGTGGAAGACCCCTCTAAGAAAGCTAAGGCGGAATTTCCGGCCATAATCTTTACTTCAAGCGATTAAGCTAAAGGTGAAGACGAGGCTTTGATACCAATTGTAAAACACAGGGGAGGGGGGGGTGAATTGGGTTTTAAATAATCTTGTAAACTTTTCCGAATCTAAGCAAGGCTAGTGTAAGTTTGAGCAAGATGAATAAAAACAAAACTAAAGACAACCACAAGACAAAGGATTTATAGTGGTTCGATTCACTTAGAATCTACATCCACTACCTTGAGCCTTACCCAAGGATTTTCAACAACTTCACTAAGAAGATTATTACACTTGTGGATAACTCACTAAGAGTTTTACAACTCAACCACAATACACCAACTCAATAAGAGAGCTTGCCCACACTAAGTAGGACTTTCAATACAAAACTCTCTAAGAGTAAATTGCCCACACAAAGTAGGACTTATACACGAATAACCCTATCACTTAGAAAGGGAATAGAGAGGGTTTAAGAGAAAGATTGTTCACTCTTCTAAGTGAGGGATAGATACCTTTGAAGTACAAGAATAATCAGCTCTTAGAACATAAGATGCACACTCTTTGTCTTGCTTTACAAAAATCACTTTTTATTGATTTAGATCATTGAGATGAAGAGCATTTACTTTGAGAGTGTTTAAGACTTGATAAGAAATCAATGTATATTTGATGTGCAAGCCTTATGAGTCATTCTAAAGCATTAGAGCTTTTATACATTTCAAAATATGCTGAAAAAATGACTCTGCAACGGTCATATAACGACTAGTAATAGTGCTGTTAGGTTGATCCGAGATGACATAGGTCGACCGAACCTATGATCCGAGATGACATAGGTCGATCGAACTTAACATAGGTCGATCCGAACCTATTGATCCCAAAAACTCAACTCTCTGTTTCTGTTCGGATGATCCGTGCAAGGGCTCGGATGATCTGACTTTCCTGAGCTTAAGAGATGTTGATTTTTCACTTGTTTTGAAATCTTTTGAAGTCTAAAAGGTTTTTCCAAAAGGTAACAAGTAAGAACATTTGGAAAACCATTTTAAAGGACTTAGACTTTGAAATCAAAGGCTTTTGAGATAAGAACGCATATAAGGATCATTTTGAAACTTAGCCTTTTGAAAACGTGTTTATGATGCATGCAAGACTAGAGTGTTGTACGCTTAAGTTCATTAAGAGCATTGGTTAGAGCTTATAAGATAAAGACTTATAAAGACAAAGCTATCCTAACCAAACCTAAGTCTTCAATCTTCAATCTCGACGAGATGTGCCTTTAAGTATAACTTTGAATCTTGATCATGGCTTGATTGAAGTACTTAGAGCTTCCATTATGACTTCCGATATTCTATCACAAAGATTGAGAGCATTAGATACAACATCAAATATTTGTCCATTATCAAAAACTGAGTTTGTTCGCCCTTAGGGCTTACACTTTCTTACTCTTCTTATACTTTAACGATGAAGTAATGGCTCTATTTGGATTGGATTTGGGTTTGAGATTGAGATTGAGATTGGGTTTGGGTTTTGGCCAAAATTTGAATTTTTACGATTATTTGAAGAAAAAAATTTGAATTTGAATATTTCCCGCCCACTTTTTAGCCTCTCCTGCCAAAACCCAAACCCAATCTCAATCTCAAACCCAAACCCAAACCCAATCCAAATAGAGCCAATATCTGGTAGAAGATGATGATGATGACCTTTACAAACGAAAGTAGGACATCTGGGCGTGAATATTAATAACATTGTTGAGAATCAATATTAGACTAAGTCACTCAGACATCATGTTAAAATATATTTGGGCCAAAGTGAAAGAAATAAAGGATAAAGACAGTCATTTAAGTTACATCACAAATTGTCCTTTTCTTCCCTTCAATTTTCTATATATTTCATACCAGTATAGATTATTAGATTCAGAAAACAAAATAACTCGCTACTTTGGCTTTGCATTGGGGACTTTAACGGAATTTTAAAGCACAATAAAAAAAATTGGTTTTTTTTTCTGAAGCAAAAAACAGATTAATAATTTTCGTGAAGTACTTGATGACTGCGGGTTAAGGGATCTGGGCTATATTGGAGCTCTTATACTTGGTGCAATTTTAGAGATAATGTTAGAGAAGTATTTGTTCGACTGGATAGGGTTATAGCCATCTCACCCTGGCAAGGTCTTTTTCCAAACATGACAATCCAACACTTAGCCACCAAAGATAGTGACCACCTTCCTATTTTGCTTGGCATACCTCCAAAAAAGAAAAGACGTAAAAGAACTAATAATAAACCTAGGCCTTTGCGTTTTGAACCTTTTTGGTTCAAAGAGCCTGAATTTCTTGAATATGCAAATACCATATGGACTTCTCCCACAGAAACAACAACGGAAGGCCTTAGTGCAACTCTTTCAAACTTTAAAGATAATCTTCTAGAATGTAGTACCAGAGTTGTCTCATGCCCATCCTGGCAGCCGGAGAAAATATTTCTACTCATTTCTCGTATATTGCGTGGCATATCTGGTGTAATCGAAATAGGACTGTTTTGTGTGAGAAACAACAGATCCCTGAAGAAGTAGCCAATATTGCTTTAATCCATGATGATGAGTATGTCAGTATTTCACCTCATCTTTAGTCTCACCTGGAGATTGCCAATCTATTCCTAATGCGGATCAGATAAAGTACATACTTAAAGGGAAGGCAAAAATGTTTTCACCAGGTGATACAGAAAAGGCCCCAAAAGTCCTAAGGAGAAAGCTAGCTATAAATGGTAGGCTCTTGATGAAGGTTTGTTTAAGCTCAATAAAGATGGAGTCTAGCATGGAAACTCTGACGGAATGGGATTCATCATCATAAATCATGAAAGGAAATTCGAAGCAAAGGTTCTACTGGAAGGACTTCGTTTTGCCATGAATCAAGAATATCAGCCGCTACTTATTGAAAGTGACTGCCAAATGTTGGTCAATCAAGTTCATCAGATAGAAGAAGATTTGTCCCCGCTAGGTCATATTGTTAGCCAAATAAGAATTTTGTTGGGGACTAGAATAGTTAATTTATCTTTTGCGCACATATCTTGTAATATTCCTGCTGATAGATTAGCCAACTACGCAATAAGGTTTAACACCTCTTCTCAATGGTTTGGAGAACCACCGAGTTTTCTCCTACTACATGTACTCTATGATATCATTAAATGATATATTAATGCAATCTTTATTCAAAAAAAATTTAGTGAATGACCAGTAGTATAAAATACAGATGATTCTTTTTTGAGAAAAGGAGCAATAAATGAATTGATAACTTAACAAGGAATATGAGAAATCAACAAAATAAAAATAATAAGAGAAGGAAAATTAGAAGACTTTTTCGTTTTTGTTGGGACTTAGGTGAACTGAAAACTTGAAGTGAGATCACTAAACCCATTACATGTCCATAAAAAATTATATATACTACTAGTACAAGAGGTTATTAATATTTTCAGTAGAGGCACGTGTCTGTACTCACCTTAATCTGCATTTGCCATCATTGAATATGTATCAAAGTTTTGTTGGTAAAGCTAATATAATACACTCTAGGGTTCATCTGTTTTACTTCTGTTATTTTTTCTCTTTGATCTAATATTGCGTTTGATCTATCAATTATATCTTAATATTCTTTTCTTTTTTCTGCCAGTGACGATTTTGTCCAATTTAGATATTAAATGATTCATGAATTATTCGGCCAACCCCACAAATAAAAACATGGCAGGTTGCAGTGCAGATCCCGGACCTAGGATCACTTATCAATGAAATATATTATAGTATAAAATATCATATTAAATTTTATGGGATAGACAACATACTAATGTAAAACACCTCTGAGAAACTAGATACAAATTGTAGTAGTATATAATAATTGTTTTAGAGAGAGAATTGAAATTGCTATCACAACTTTAGTGAATGACCAGTAGTATAAAATATAGATAATTCTTTTCTTTTTTTTTATTTTTTTTTATTTTTTTAGAAAAGGAGCAATAAATGAATTGATAGCTTAATAAGGTATATGAGAAATCAACAAAAAAAAATAATAATAATAATAATAAGAAAAGGAAAAATAGAAGGCTTTATCCTTTTTGCTGGGACTTAGGTGGAATGAAAACTTGAAGTGAGATCACTAAACCCATTAGATGTCCACAAAAGATTTGTATATACTACTACAAGAGTTTCTTAACCTTGTCTACACTCACCTTAATTTGCATCCGCATTTGACAGACTAACTACTACCATCTCATAAATACGCATGTGAGAGTGATATGCTCGGTCGTTAAATCATGTGCCAATTAAAATATTAATATTAGACAACCATAATAGTGCAATACTAAAATACTTAAGAATACTTATTATTAATCACAATATTGTTTAGTAAAAAACTTAGGAATACATAACGTAAATCCTAATATTTTGTGGTAATGTTAGCACTTATAGATTTTCTTTCGCCAGAATCTCTAGTCATCATGAAGATATCTTTTCCAATGTGATAATGTTAACACTTATAAAATCATTTCCGTCAGAATCTCCAATTATATTGAATAAATTTTTTCCAACACTGTATCACATGAATAATGATTAGTTGGGACATGATTTGGATAAGTATCTTAGATAAAGATATTAGATAATTAGATAAAAATATATAAGTATTAAGTATTTTCAAATAAAAATACATCTAAATGTATAATATCTACGAAGTTAGGGTTTTAAGAAACCGAAAAGATTTCCCTAATTTTTTTTTTTTTTGAAGCTCGGCTGGACAATTGCCCCATAAGGGAGAGAGAGTAGCCTCACAAGAGGAGGAGAAAGCTCTAGAAAGGGAGACAATTAAAGTTTGCCCCATGTATGGGGTGGGTATCGAACCCACGACCTCGCTGTCGTGGGCAGGCCATAGCCCCACTGAGTTACGGACCTTGTGATGAAAAGATTTCCCCTAAAAAGAGAAAACGAAAAGATTCTCAAATTTTTCATAAAACACTACTCTAATTGAGAAATTAATTTGACATCATTGAATATGTATCAAAGTTTTGTTGGTAAAGCTAATATAACACACTCTAGGTTTTATCTTTTTAACTTTTGTTATTTTTTCTCTTTGATCTATTATTGTGTTTGATCTATCAATCATATCTTACTCTTCTTTTCTTTTTTCTGCCAGTGACGATTTTGTCCAATTTAGAGATTAAATGATTCCTGAATGAATTATTCGGCCAACGAAAATGCAAGTCTTTAACTTCATATACTCAAAATTCTTAAGTCTCAATATAAGTCTATTAAAAAGTGGGTAAACAATTGGTTTGTCTGACTCTATTTATGGCCTGAGAAGGATGCAACAATATACGGAAATGATGATTCTAGAAATGGATGGATATTTCAAGTTTCAGATAAAGATTGTAGTCTAGGAGAGGCAAGTTTTGGATGTTTTCATGAATTTCATAATTATTTATTTCTATTTATAGTATATATGTGTTTGATGGTTGTATCTTTAGCAATTCCTCAAGAGACAAATTGACTTGCTAAATATAGAAGTTCATTTATACACTTCAAAAGAGAAGTAAAAAGAAAGTTCATTCATGTGTAATAGAAAAACTTCTCTCAATATCCCTATTCACAGGGTCACTCATTCCTAGGATAATATTTGTCCCTCATATTAATTGAGCGGGGCCTACTTGCAGATGTGGGATCTGCTCAATTCATATAAAGGAAACTAATTGAACAAATCGTGCAAGCATGAACAAACTTTGTAAGCACTGGTCCTACCAGAATAGCAGTACCACAGAGAGATTTCACACATGGACTGGTTTGATGTCTTCATATATGGACTTTGTGTAGGGGATAACGGGAGAAATAGTTTCTCTTCTTATACTTTGACGGTGAAGTGAAATATGGTAGAAGATGATGATGATGACCTTTACAAAATAAAATAGGACATTTGGAGCGTGAATATTAATCACATCATTGAGAATAAATATTAGACTATGTCACTATGACATCATGTTAAACAAGATTTGGGCCAAAGTGAAAGAAAGAAATGATATAGACCATTGTTGTTAAAATCGCGAGTTAACGCGTAGAATCGTACGATTTTATGGAAGCAAAACGTGTTGAATCAGGAGTAGAATCACAATCTGGTAGAAACGGAGTAGAATCAGATTGTAAAAACGTAAAAGCGTACGTTTCTACCGAGTTTACAAAATTTCCTATTCTTCATCAAAAAAAAAAAATTCCGTAATAATGGTCTTTATTGATGAGAAGGCTGATGCCGAACAATTACAAAGAATATGTACGTGATGCTAAACAAATTTCATCTAAAAATATATCTCAAATATGTTGTATCTGAAATGTCCAGTTTGCAAAGCCCTTGGGCCGTTGGTGGCAAGCTCTCATCAATTTCGTAGATGAAAATCCTGAGTTGGATTTGGAAGAAGAAGACAATGTAGAATTTGTACGTGATGCTACTACTAGTGCTATCAATGCATCCTTTGACGATTTAGAGTTTCCTCATGATGATGATGATGAGTTGATGAAGGAGGAAATGATATGGAGGATGATGATAGTGACGGTGGTTCAAAATTCAAGTCTTTGAATGACTTGCTCTATTAGATTATAAACTTATTATGTACTTTATTTTATTTTGATTTTTTGAAAGACTTATAAGTTAATAATTATGTGTAGTCGCATTTTTATATTTTGAAAGACTTGTAAGTTCTTTATTGTGAATTTTGTTGCGTTATTGTCTTTTGAAAAAACTTGTGAAACTATATTTAATGAATTTTGTTTTCCATATTTTTGGATAATATGATATTATTTATATGTTAATTATTGTAATATATATAAAAATATATATATTAATTTCTCGATAGGATTTTACGATTCACAAGTTTACGATTTTCCACCCCTCCTCCGAGTCTACGTAGAATCGCGATTTTAACGATAGACATTGTCATTTAAGTTACATCACAAATTGTCATTTTCTTCCCCTCAATCTCCTATAAATTTCATACCAGCATAGATCATTAGATTCAAAAAACAAAACATATGATAAAGAAGAACATCATTATGGCAAAAACTATTAGCATTTTTCTCTTGATCAGTTTTCTTCTTGCCACGAGTACTGTCATGCCAACAGTCCAGTCTCGTCCTTGCTGCACTTACTATGTGCACTGGTGCTGCAAGGACGGCGTGAAGCCTACTGACATCCCATTGCCTCATCCTTCCTCTACCGTTTCTTCTTCGCAGTCGCAGCAAAAGGTTGTTCCACTTCCAAAGAATCCCTGATAAACTTCAAGTCTCATTGTTGCCTCTACTACAAGTGTTTTTCATGCCTTTCCAAGTCTTCCCCTTTAGTTTTTTTTACTGTTTGTAGTCTTCTGTTGAAGATTCTGTTCTATATTAAATAATCCCAACTACTTCATGTGTTGGTAATATGTTTGTAGTTTGCTATTTCGTGTTCGCCATATTAAACATAGTTATTATGTAATATATTGGTTTTTATTATTCGAGTGCATTTTTTTTTCTATTTTTATTCTTTCGTCTGTCCAATATTCCTAAAAAGTAACACAAACACAATATTCGTTACGTGCACGTGTCACCGAAAATTAAATTTTGAATTAGAATCTAATTTATGTCATATCCATCGATATAACACAACTATTAACATTGCTCTTACGTAATCAATGTACGAAATACTCCATGATGAACTGAAAGACTAAGAAATGCTTACTTTATACATCTTTGCAAATTGGCATTCAGGGTCCAAAAACAATTTATTTTTTAGAGGCCGGATTCAGAAATTATATTTTCAACCGTTTTTATCTTAAAATAATTTATGTTTGGTGCACTCAGTCCTTCCCTCTAAAAACCCAAAAGTCAACCATTAATTCAAAATTTGAATTCGGTCAACGTTTACATTTAAATGGGCATTTTTTAAATTTACTCATAAAACTCACCCCTCCCCATTCCTGACCCGACCCAAACCCAGTACCACCTACCCCATCCATCGAACCCCCACCCGTGAAGTCCCTCTAAGAACCCAGATTGCCTTTCTTCACTCCTCCACCACATTTTCTTCTTCTCCTTCCTTCATTTTAGTTTAACCGAAACATTTTTGATTTCCATTATCCATTAGAATAGAAGGAAAGAAATAAATTATCCTCAAACTTCCATCTCAGAACCTTCATAATTTTCTCAGGCAACCCAAAATATCATTCTTACATATTAAAGCTTTTGAAATCAGCAAATTTTAAACACCTTGATTTCAAAGTTTCCTAAAATTAATTTATAGTTTATAATTTATTTATGGTCTGCTTGACAATACATAATTTGTATATAGTTAGTGTAAATAATAATAACCATAGAATCATCTCATATAAATTTGACATTAAAAGGAGGTTGAAATTGAAATTGAAATTGAATTTGAGTCCATTGAAGATTTCATCAAAGAGGTTAGAATTAATGGCAGTGATGATGAATACAAAGGAGACAGTAATTTTTTCATGTTGTTGTTGCCTTTCCGACGGAGGAAGTCGATGGTGGTGGCGATGGCGACGGGAGCAGAATCTCAAGGAGGTGGACAGGATGGAAAGGAGGAGAAGATGAAGAGTAGTAGTGGGGCGGTTATTAGAGTGCCGGCGGCGATGGTGCATAGGAAGAATGGGAATCGAAAGGGGTAGAACGGGAATCGAGACCGGCCATGAGTTTCCATGAGTTAATGATTTCCGTTTTCGAAAGGAGTGGTGGTGGGGTAGGGAAGAGTGAGCCGAGGGTGAAACGAGGAGGGCAAATAATCCTCTGTCCCCAATTCGCCCTCATATCCCTCGTCACAGTCAATCACAATCCACCCCTGTGTATATATAATTGGAAAAACTATTTATATAGTAAATTTTGATTGATTTGAGACGAGGGATGTGACTGAATGGGAAGCCACAGTAGTAGAAGAAGAGGAAGCCGACACTACAAACTTGTAGGGGTAGGTGGTACTGGGTTTGGGTTTGAGTCGGGTCAGGTCGGGAATGAGGAAGGGTGAGTTTTATGAGTAAATTATAAAAATGTTCATTTAAATATAAACGTTGACCGAATTCAAATTTTGAAGTAACGGTTGACTTTCGGATTTTTAGAAGGAAGGACTGAGTGCACTAAATATAAATTATTTTAGGATAGAAACTGTTGAAAACATAATTTCTGAATCCGCCCTCTAAAAGATAAATTGTTTCTAAACACAGAATGCCAATTTGCCTACATCTTTTTAGTGGATAAAATCTTCAGTTTCTAAGCTCTCTTATAATCTACCCATTTAGATTGTTCAGGAACTTGAGATACTCTCTTCTACTTGTGCTGATACACACTAATTTTCTTTACTATTCTCCAAAAAATAAAAAATAAAGTAAAGTAACACGATGAGAAATTGCATTTATGAATAGTTGATGACGAGCCAGTTTAACAAACACAACCGGATTTCGTAACCTTTTGTACAAAAAAGGGATGCATCTGAATGCTTATCCAACGTCTAGATTTCTCCACCCCAAGTGTCATGTAACGTTCCATCTATAGATGAAATTTGAAACTTCATGTTACGAAACGAGTGTTATGTTTTCACATAATTCTTAGATTAAAAAATGTAAATTTTGTTATTAGTTATTTTGAAATTTTAGATTATTATACGGAAAAAGTTGCGATTTTCAAAATTTTGAGAGAATAAAGTCACTGCAACACCATCCTTCTTAGTTTCACCCCTCCTCCATCCGCCCATAAGGGTAAGAGCTAGATAGAATATAAGCTATAAAAAGTTATCCCAACTCCACCAGGCACCAACACACTAATGAATCAAGTTTTTCCAATTATCATGAATAAAAACATGGCAGGCTGCAGTGGCAGATCCCGGACATAGAGTCACTTATCAATGAAATATATTATAGTATAAAATATCATATTAAATTTTATGAGATAGACAACAGACTAATGCAAAACACCTCTGAGAAACTAGATACAAATTGTAGTATAAAATAATTGTTTTAGAGAGAGAGAGAATTGAAATTGCTATCACAACTTTAGTGAATGACCAGTAGTATAAAATATAGATTTTTTTTTTTTTTTTTTTAAAGAAAAGGAGCAATAAATGAATTGATAGCTTAATAAGGAATATGAGAAATCAACAAAAAAAAAAAAAAATAAATAAATAAGAGAAGGAAAATTAGAAGGCTTTTTCGTTTTTGCTGGGACTTAGGTGGATTGAAAACATGAAGTGAGATCACTAAACCCATTAGATGTCCATAAAAGATTTGCATATACTACTACAAGAGTTTTTTAATCTTTTCAGTGGAGGCACGTGTCTACATTCACTTTAACCTGCAACCACAGTTGACAGACTAACTACTGCTATTTCATAAATATGTATGTGAGAGTGACATGTTCTGTCGTCAAATCATGTGCTAGTTAAAGTATTAATATTAGACCACCATAATGGTGCAATACTAAAATACTTAAGAATACATGTTATTAATCACAATATTATTTAGTAAAAAACTTAGGAATACATAACGTAAATCCTAATATTTTGTGGTAATGTTAGCACTTAAAGATTTTCTTTTGTCAGAATCTCTAGTCATCGTGAAGATATCTTTTCCAATGTGATAATGTTCACACTTATAAAATAATTTCCGTCAGAATATCCAATTATCATGAATATATCTTTTCCAACACTCTATCATGTAACACTGTATCATATGAATAATGATTAGTTGGAACATGATTTGGATAAGTATCTTAGATAAAGATATTAGATAATTAGATAAAAATATATAAGTATTAAGTATTAAGTATTTTCAAATAAAAATATATCTAAATGTATAATATCTACGAAGTTAGGGTTTTAAGAAACCGAAAAGATTTCCCCTAAAAAAAGAAAACGAAAAGATTCTCAAATTTTTCATAAAACACTACTTTAATTGAGAAATTAATTTGACATCATTGAATATGTATCAAAGTTTTGTTGGTGAAGCTAATATGATACACTCGAGGTTTTATCTTTTTTACTTTTGTTATTTTTTCTCTTTGATCTAATATTGTGTTTGATCTATCAATCATATCTTACTCTTCTTTTCTTTTTTCTGCCAGTGACGATTTTTTTCCAATTTAGAGATTAAATGATTAACGAATTATTCGGCCAACGAAAATGCAAGTCTTTAACTTCATATACTCAAAATTCTTAAGTCTCAACATAAGTCTATTAATCACAAGGTTTTTAGCTCAGTGGGGGCGACGGCCTGCCCACGACCTTGAGGTCGCGAGTTCGATACCCTCCCCGTGCATGGTGTATGCTTTAAATTGTCTCCATTTCTAGGGTTATTTCTTCCTTCTCTTATGAGGTACTCCTCTCTCCCCTCTTGGGGTGTACGCCCAGTTGGGCTTTTGATAAAAAGAAAAAAAAAAAAACATAAGTCTATTAAAAGATGGGTAAACAATTGGTTTGTCTGACTCTATTTATGGCATGAGAAGGATGCAACAATATACGGAAATGATGATTTTAGAAATGGATGGATATTTCAAGTTTCAGATAAAGATTGTTGTTTGGGAGAGGCAGATTTTGGATGTTTTCATGAATTTCAAAATTATTTATTTCTATTTATAGTGTATATATGTTTGATGGTTGGATCTTTAGCTATTCAAAGAACTACAGAAGTATAAATTTTGTACTCAATATTAAGAGACAAATTGACTTGCCAAATATAGAAGTTCATTCATACACTTCAAAAGAGAAGTAAAAAGAAAGTCCATTCATGTGTAATAGTAAAACCTCTCTCCATATCCTTATCCACAGGGTCACTCCTAGGACCATTTTTGTAGAAATGTCTCGACAGCCCACTCAGAATAATGTGGGCTCCGCTCAATTCGTGTTATATTACTCAAAAGGACATTACTATGATTGAAGTTTCCCTATCCACAAAGCAAAATTTGACATGAATCTGAGATTTTTTTTCTTAATAAAAACAAAAGTATAAGTAATGGTAACCAATACCCCGCTACTTTATGTTCAAAATTTCGTATTAAAGAACGAATATGTCATACTAATTGAAAACCCGGTTCAAACATAGATTATTAGGCAATGAAATTTAATATACTAATGTTATAGCACAAATTGTCCTTTTGTTCCCTTCCATTTTATATATACATATTCCATAGCAGCATAGATTATTAGATATAGAAAACCAAATATCTTCTGAAGAAAAACATCTTTATAATGGCAAAGACTATTAGCATTTTTCTCCTCAGTATTCTCCTTGCCATGAGTGTCATGGCAACAGTTGAAAGCATTACTCGTCCACCTTGCTGCAGTCACTATGTGCGTTGGTGCTGCAAGGACGGCGTGAAGCCTACTGACATCCCCTTGCCTCATCCTTCCTCTACTGTTTCTTCTTCGCAGTCGCAACAAAAGGTTGTTCCACTTGCAAAGAATCCCTGATATATATGCAACCTAAAAACTACAAGTCTCGTTGCTGCCTCTACTACCAGTGATTTTCATGCCTTTTACAACTACTTCATGTGTTGAAGATTTTGTATATATTAAATAATCCCAACTACTTCATGTGTTGGTAATGTATGTAGTTATTATGTAATATGCTTGTCTGTTCTACTTCATGTTGGTCATATTATGTAATATATTGGTTTTTAGAATTAAGTTTATGTTTTCTTTTTGTTTGTCCCATATTGCTATAAAGGAACACAAACACAAAGGTCAAAGTGATCGTGGCAAGATAATAATTCAATTTTTTTTTTCTTTTGATGAATAAACTAATAATTCAATCTGATAACTACATATGGGGAAAGTCTGGCATGGGGCCGGACCCATTCTCACATAATTTAGACAGAGGGCCACATCTGAGTGAGGTCATGACCTCAAAGTATCCCATGAAATCCCCATTAGGTCCGTCCCATAAGGAATTTTTCCCTACATATGTCCACCAGACCATAAATCCTATCTGATCAATGTATTAAATACTCCATGACGAGTGGTAACCCGAGATCGACACCCAAGACTAGCATGTCTTCTAAAAATTTCTCATCCCCTACTCAAACAAAAGAATTTGAAAGCGATAAAATAAAGGGAAATGATTAACTCCTAAAAAATACCAAGTAGAAACCCAAAACGAGATTCTCATGGCCATTTCATCACTTGTTTTATGGCAGTTGTGGAAAACGAGATGTACTTTTTCTTTGAAGGGCGGCGAACCACAAAACGAAGAATTGTCATTGCTTATGATCAACAATTGTTTGCTCTTAAAGAGGTCAAGAAATGGCAGACAAACTGCCTGAAGCATAGGGTGCGAGATGTACGATGGAAAATGGCAGAATGGAGTTTGGACATGGTCATCTTGAGTGTAGATGGAGCAGCCCGTGGAAATCCGGGTGCAGCTGGCATTGGTTGTGTGATTCGGCGAGGGGATGGCAGTTTCCTTGAGGCGTGCTCGGCCTCTGTGGGAGACCATCTCACTAATACAAAAGCGGAGATTTTGGCACTCATTTATGGGATCGAACTTGGCGAATCAATTGAAGAAAAGCTGTCGACTTTATACAAAAGCAGATTCTCAAGTGTTAGCTCGTGCAATTTTGGAGAATAGAATGGCTAACTGGACTCTTGACGATTGTTTTCAAAAAGGCGGCCCAGATTATCCAGGGACTCGACATCATTCATATCTTGAGAGAAGCAAACAAGGTTGCGAGACTCCTTAGCTAATGTTGGTTGTGATTCTAACGCAACTATATACTACTATGATTTAGCATCATTACCCCCGAGTAGTTCGGGGATTCTTTGTTTTTTGGATCGACGGGGCATTCCATCATTAAAGGAAGCTCAGATCTTCTTTGTATCCAGTGATTTAATTCTAATAAAGATCACAGATGGTAAAAAAAAAAAAAAGTTACATCACAAATTGTCCTTTTCTTCCCTTCAATTTCCTATATATTTCATACCAGTATAGATTATTAGATTCAGAAAACAAAATAACTCGCTACCTTGGCTTTGCATTGGAGACTTTAACGAAATTTTAAACCACAGTGAAGAAACTGGTTTATTTTCCCCCAGCAAAAAACAGATTAATAATTTTCGTGAAGTACTTGATGAATTCGGGTTAAGGGATCTGGGCTATATTGAGAGCCCCTATACTTGGTGCAATTTTAGAGATAATGTTGGAGAAGTACTTGTTCGACTGGATAGGGTTATAGCCACCTCATCCTGGCAAGGTTTTTTTCCAAACATGACAATCCAACACTTAGTCACCAAAGATAGTGACCACCTTCCTATTTTGCTTGGCATACCTCCAAAAAAGAAGAGACGTAAAAGAACTAGTAATAAACATAGGCCTTTACGTTTTGAACCTCTTTGGATCAAAGAGCCTGGATTTCTTGAGTATGGAAATACCATATGGACTTCTCCCATAGAAAAAATAGCGGAAGGCCTTAGTGCAGCTCTTTCAAACTTTAAAGATAATCTTTTAGAATGGAGCACCAGAGTTGTAGGGAGCTTAGAGAAAAAAGTCGACGCAAAACAAAAGGAACTGTAAGCAATTCAAGCAATTCGTTGTCTTCCCGAATATTCCCTCTCACATGAACTAGAAATTTCAAAGGACTTGGAAAAAATCCAAGAACTTCGAGAATGCTACTGGAAAGCTCGCAGTAGAGCAACCTGGCTGGCAGAGGGTGATCGGAATACGACATATTTTCATAATAAGGCTTCACAAAGGAAAGAAAAGCATTACATTGATGAAATTGTGGATTCTGATGGGAACATACAAAATGAGGAAGAGGATATTGAAAAAGTAGCCGTCACTTTTTTTGAGAAGATTTTGCAAATCCTGGAGGAGGAAGTCTCTCCCCTCATTTACTTACTAATAAGATAAGTGACCATGAGATTGATGACTTAAAGCGTTTGTATACTCAGAAGGAAATAATAAAAGCTCTTAAGCAAATGCATCCTCACAAAGCACTAAACCCAGACGGTATGTATGTCCTTTTCCTTCAGAAGCTCTGGCATATTTTGGGGAACTCGATTACTTGGTTCGTTATTGGGGTACTGAATAACGGTGATAGTATGACAGCTATCAACTCAACGCATATTGCTCTAATTTCCAAGATAATGAAACATGTCTCTATGACTCATTTCCGACCAATCAGTTTATGCAATGTGTTAGCCCTAAGGGCGATCGAACTCGGTTTTTGATAATGGACAAACACTTGATGTTGTGTCTAATGTTTATATCTTTGTGATAGAATATCGAAACATATATTGGAAGCTCTAAGTACTTCAATCAAGCCATGATCAAGATTCAAAGTCATATTATTCAAGGCTCATCTTCCAAGATTGAAGATTGAAGACTTAGGTTTGGTTAGATTAGCTTTGTCGTTATAAGTCTTTATCTTATAAGATCTAACCATAGCTCTCATGAACATAAGCTCTACACCCTAGTCTTGCATGTTTTCATAAACACGTTTTCAAAAGGCTTAAGTTTCAAAATGATCTTTACATGTGTTCTTATCCAAAAAGCCTTTGATTTCATAGATAAGTCTTTTAGAAAAGTTTTCCAAGTGTTCTTACTTGTTACCTTTTGGGAAAACCTTTTAGACTTTAAAAGACTTCAAAAGATTTCAAAACGTGTGAAAATTCAGCTTGGAAGTTCGGTCAACCGAGCTCAAGCTCGGATCAACCGAAGAGATACTGAGAGGTTTGACTGTTAAGTTTCGGTCGACCTTTTGGAAGTTCGGTCGACCTAATGGCCTGGTTCGGTCATCCGAAGTCTTTTGAACGGTCAACCGAACTCTGCGATTTCTAGCCGTTATTTGACCGTTAAAGAGTCGTTTTTCAGCCAAATTTGAAATGTATAAATACTCCAAAGCTAGAGAAACATTCAAGGACTTGAAAATACATTTGACATTGATTTCTTATCAAGTCTAAACACCTTCAAAGCAAAAACACTTCATGATCTAAATCATTCAAAGGTGTTCTTTCAAAAGCAAGACAAAGAGTGAACTTCATATGTTCAAGAGCTTAAATTGTTTGTGCTTCAAAGGTATACATTCTCACTTCTAAGAGTGGTCTATCTTTGTATTTAAACATTTCATTCCCTTTCTAAGGGATTGGGTAATTCTTGTAAAAGTCCTACTTTGTGTGGGCAATTTGTAAAGTCCTACTTAGTGTGGGCAAGCTCTTAGTGAGTTTCTTTGTTGTGTGGTTGTGTTGTAAAACTCTTAGTGAGTTAGCCACATTTGTAAACATTCTTCTTAGTGAAGTTGTTTGAAATCCTTGGGTGCGGCTCAAGGTAGTGGATGTAGATTCTAAGTGAATCGAACCACTCTAAATCCTTTGTCTTGTTGATTGGGTTTTGCATTGCTTTTATTCTTCTTGCTCAAACTTCCAATAGCTTTGCAAAGAATCGAAAAGGTTAACAAGATTAGTTAAAACCCAATTCACCCCCTCCCCTCTTGTGTTTTACACAATGTCATATACAAGCTCGTCTCAAAAAATTTAACAAATAGGTTAAAGCTTGTTATGGATTTCCTTATTGATGAAGCCCAAAGTAATTTTTTTTTTTTTTTTTTAAAGAAAATGCTTATAACACATAATGCTATTATTGCTTTTGAAGTGTTTTACAACCTTCAAACACTCAAACCAAATGACTCTCATCAACTGGCCCTTAAGCTAGATATGAGCAAAGCTTTTGATAGAGTGGAATAAAATTTGTAGCGAGAGTCGTTCTTATCAAGTCAGTAATCCAAGCAATACCAACTTATGTCATGTCTTATTTCATTCTCCCTCAATATATCCTTGATTCCATTACAAGTATGATGCGAACTTTACTTTGGGTCCTATGCAAACAAAAAGACCAAGGAGGACTATGATTCGATGATTTAGCAGCTTTTAATAAAGCTCTTGTAGCTAAGCAAGGATGGCGTATTGTACACCAACCTCTTTCACACTGCTCCAGGGTACTACAAGCGAAATATTTTCCTCAAGAAAGATTCCTATTTATCCAACTTAATGGACGAACTTTTATAGTCTGGCAAGGAATCCCAAAAGGACGAGAACTATTAAAGGATGGACTGAAATGGAGAATTGCTGATGGCTCACGAGTCAATGTGTGTGGGGAATAAGCGGTTAAGCACCCCGCATTCATTCAAACTCTCGGAGCCCCCTGATCTAGGACTCTGACAAAAAATGCTGACTGTTTCCAAGCTTATCGACCATCAAAGGGGAGTATGGAACATAGAGCTTCTGCGAGAATTTTTCTCGTCTTACGAGATTGAGGAAATACTTAAAGTTTCACTCTGTGATGCATGACCATCTGATCACCTTGTTTTTGGGTATACCAAGAATGGACTATATTCTGTAAAGTTCGGATACCACTTGCAAGTAGATATTAGTGAAGGAAATGATGACAAGCCTTCGACCTCAAGTAATAATGTTGTCAATCACTGGGAAGGCATTTGGAAGTTGGCTATCCCCCTTAAAAAACAAATCTTTATATGAAAAATTTTCCAACAAATTTTGCATACTTGCCAAATTTTGTCAAAATGGGTGAAGTCTATACAATCACAATGCCCTATCTGTCATGAGGATGTTGAAACTACGACACATGCCTTTTATTCATACCCATCAGCTAAGGAAGTATGTAATTGCACTAGTTTCGATATGCAAAGTTTGCTTAAAAAATAGGGTTTTCCTTATTGCCTCATGCCCATCCTGGCAACCGGAGAATAGATTTCTACTCATTTCTCGTATATTGCTTGGCATATATGGTGTAATCGAAATAAGACTGTTTTGTGTGAGAAACGACAGATCCTTGAAGAAGTAGCCAATATTGCTTTAATCCATGATGCTGAGTATATCAGCATTTTCACCATATCTTTAGTCTCACCTGGAGGTTGCCAATTTATTCCTAATGCGGATCAGATAAAGTACATACTTAAAGGGAAGGCAAAAATGTTTTCACCAGGTGATACAAAAAAGCCCCCAAAGGTCCTAAGGAGAAAACTAACTATAAATGGCAGGCTCCTGATGAAGGTTTGTTTAAGCTCAATAAAGATGGAGCCTGGTATGGAAACTCTGGCGGAATGGGATAAAAAATATAATTTGAGCACCATATTAATGGCATGGAAACGTATTACTGGTTGAGTAGCATTAGAAAAAAACAATCACTGGCAATGAAGTCGAACTTGATGTAAAATTTACAAATTTACAAATATTAAAAAATAAAAAAGTGATGAATAAAAGCCGTCAGAACAAATAATGCTTAATCTAAGTGGATTTTTTTATTTTTTATTTTTTACTTTTAACTTAACCCAAACAAAAATAATGAAGCGTTTGATTCATATCACTAGTCTGCTCTAGGGTATTACAAGGGAAATATTTTCCTCAAGAAATATTCCTATTTATCCAATTTAAGGGACGAACTTTTATAGTCTGACAAGGAATCCTAAAAGGACGAGAACTGTTAAAAGATGGACTGAAATTGAGAATTTGTGATGGCTCACGAGTCAATGTGTGGGGGAATAAGTAGTTAAGCACCACGCATTCATTCAAACTCTCGAAGCCTCCGGATCTAGGACTTTGACAAAAAAATGCTACCTGTTTCCAGGTTTATCGACCATCAAAAGGGAGTATGGAACATAGAGCTACTGCGAGAATTTTTCTCGTCTTACGAGATTGAGGAAATACTTAAAGTTCCACTCTGTGACGCATTTGATCGCCTTGTTTGTGGGTACCAAGAATGGAGTATATTTTGTAAAGTCCGGGTACCACTTGAAAGTAGATATTAGTGAAGGAAATGGTGACAATCCTTCGACCTCAAGAAACAATGTTGTCGATCACTGGGAAAGCATTTGGAAGCTGGCTATCCCTCTTAAAATAAAAATCTTCATATGAAAAATTTTCCAGCAAATTTTGTCAAAACGGGTAAAGTCCATACAATCACAATGCCCTATCTGTCATGAGGATGTTGAAACTACGGCATATGCCTTTTTTCATACCCATCAGCTAAGGAAGTATGGAATTGCACTGGTTTCGACGTGCAAAGTTTGCTTAAAAAATAGGGTTTTCCTTATTGCCTCATGCCTAACCTGGTAGCCGGAGAAGAGATTTCTACTCATTTCTCGTATATTGCGTGGCATATCTGATGTAATCGAAATAGGACTGTTTTGTGTGAGAAACAACAGATCCCTGAAGAAGTAGCCAATATTTCTTTAATCTATGATGCTGAGTATATCAGCATTTTCACCTCATCTTTAGTCTCTCCTAATGCGGATCAGATAAAGTACATATTTAAAGGGAAGGCAAAAACGTTTTCACCAGGTGATACAGAAAAGCCCCCAAAAGTCCTAAGGAGAAAGCTAGCTATAAATGGCAGGCTCCTGATGAAGGTTTGTTTGGCATGGAAACTCTGCCGGAATGGGATTCATCATCATAAACTATGAAATGAAATTCGAAGCAAAGGCTCTACTGGAAGGACTTCATTTTGCCATGAATCAAGGATATCAGCCGCTACTTATTGAAAGTGACTGCCAAATGCTGGTCAATCAGGTTCATCAGATAGAAGAAGATTTGTCCCCGCTAGGTCATATTGTTAGCCAAATAAGATTTTGTTGGGGACTAGCGTAGTTAATTTATCTTTTGCGTATAGATCATGTAATATTCCTGCTGATAGATTAGCCAACTACGCAATGAGGTTTAACACCTCTTCTCAATGGTTTGGAGAACCACCGAGTTTTATCCTACTACATGTACTCCATGATATCATTAAATGAAATATTAATGCAATCTTTATTCAAAAAAAAAAATAGTGAAAAACTAGTAGTATAAAATATAGATGATTCTTTTTTTTCTTTTTCTTTTTTGAGAAAAGAAGCAATAAATGAATTGATAACTTAATAAGGAACATGAGAAATCAACAAAAAAAATAATAATAATAATAAGAGAAGGACACTATGATAAAATTGGGCTTTGGTGGCACTTACCTTGTGGCACTTATGATATATGTCATTTATTTACAACATTTATGTGAAAGTGTCATATTTTTGTGGCACTTTATAAGATGTGCCACAAAATTTATAGCATTTTTTCTATTGCCTCATGGAGTGTAATTATGGAAATTTTGAGAAAATGTCACATTTTCGTGGCACTTTTTAACAAGTACCACAAAAATTTGTGGCATTTCTTCGATTGCTACATAAAGTACCACAAAATTTATGACAATATATCAAAATGTCATATTTTAGTGGCATTTTTAAACTAGTACCTTAAAATTTGTGGCATGTTCAGTAAAAGTGCCACATAAAATTCCATTAGATATTTAACCAATTAATTTCATAAATGTAAATGAAACATTATAAATCAAAATTTATATTAATATTGATATTACTATATAAGTGTTTCAATTTTAAAAGTTATTAAGATATATGTTTATTAATGATAATAAATAATTGTAATAATTGACTGTGAAATTAAGTAAATTTTTCATTTTAAAATAATTAAACCAAATCTTTTAGATGAAATACAAAAACTCACATTGCATGAAATTTCATATATTCTATATTCTACATTTCTTATATCAATTTTATAACATTTTCAAGTTTTACAAAAGAAATGCCAAATAATTAGTTATTGAATTTCATGTGATCAAATTTAAAAAATATTATATTAAAAATAATATATAACTAGAAAATATGGTAAATAATCATATGATGTTAAGATTAAAATTTGTATCTACTTTTCATTTAGTATTATTTTTACTCAGTTTTTGTTTTAAAAGAGTTTTATTTCTAATTTCTTGTTGTTAATATACATTAATAAATATAAATATCATGCTAAAAATTAATTAAATAAAATTTATTGTTATCTTATACAAACAAATTTGGTAAAAATTAAAACAAAAGTCCTTGTGGTACGTTGGTTAGAGTGTTAGTGTTTGTAACGAGAGGTCAAGTGTTCGAAACTCACCGAACGCAAATATTAAATTATAGATAACGTGTGACTATGAATAATACTTAAGGATCTTACTCCGATTATCAATTTTCTTTTTAAATAAAATAATTTTTATTTAATTTAATTTTTATTTTAAATTATTAAATTATTTTTGCGGCATTTAGCAAAAAGTGCCGCAAAATATGTCATATTTTCAATGTGTTTGTGGCATTTAAAAAGTACCACAAGTTATGCCGCCAATTTATTACGAAAAAAATGACACCACTTGTAGGGGCACTTTAAAAGTGTCGCACAAGTGCCACAAATATGGTTTTGTGGCACTTAAACAACTTTTCGTGGCACTTATCCAATGCCACCAAAAGCCAAATATGCCATAGTGGGAAAATTAGAAGACTTTTTCGTTTTTGTTGGGACTTGGGTGAACTGAAAACTTGAAGTGAGATCACTAAACCCATTACATGTCCATAAAAAAATTATATATACTACTAGTACAAGAGGTTTTTAATATTTTCAGTAGAGGCATGTGTCTGTACTCACCTTAATCTGCATCTGCCGCTGACAGATTAATTACTGCCATCCCATAAATACGTATGTGAGAGTGACATGCTCTGTCGTCAAATCATGTGCTCATTAAAATATTGTTTAGACCCCCATAATGGTGCAATACTGAAATACTTAAGAATACTTGTTATTAATCCAATATTGTTTAGTAAGAAACTTAGGAATACATAACGTAAATCCTAATATTTCGTGGTAATGTTAACACTTAAAGATTTTGTTTCGCCAGAATCTCTAATCATCATGAAGATATCTTTTCTAATGTGTGATAATGTTAACGCTTACAAAAAAAATCGTCATAATCTCCAATTATCAAGAATATATCTTTTTCAACACTCTATCATTTAACACTGTATCATATGAATAGTGATTAGTTGGGACATGATTTGGATAAGTATCTTAGATAAAGATATTAGATAATGAGATCAAAATATACAAGTGTTAAATTTTTTTCCAAATAAAAATATATCTAAATGTATAATATCTACGAAGTTAGAGTTTCAAGAAAACGAAAAGATTTCCCCTAAAAAAAGAGAACGAAAAGATTCTCAAAGTTTTTAATAAAACACTATTCTAATTGAGAAATTAATTTGACATCATTGAATATGTATAAAAGTTTTGTTGGTAAAGCTAATATAATGCACTCTCTTTTGTTATTTTTTTCTCTTTGATCTATTATTGGGTTTGATCTATCAATCATATCTTACTCTTCTTTTCTTTTTTCTGCCAGTGACGATTTTGTCCAATTTAGATATTAAATGATTAACGAATTATTCGGCCAACGAAATGCAAGTCTTCAACTTCATATTCTCAAATTTTTTAAGTCTCAATATAAGTCTATTAAAAGATGGTTATACAATTGGTTTCCCTGACTATATTTATGGCATGAGAATGATGCAACAATATACGGAAATGATTAGGGCTGTCAATGGGATTCACAGACCCAAATCTACACTCACATTTACTAGACTCAAATTAGATATAAGACAATATTTTTTGGATTCAACCCTATATAGATTTGGGCCCAACAAAAAAAAAAAAACTAATATGAATCTAATAAGATCCATATTGAACCCAATAGACTCAAGAGATCCAACAAACCCACAAGAGATCCATATTGGCCCCTCATGCCCTCCACACTCTAAAAAAAAAAATTATGGGCTAATAAAAAAAAAATAATCTGGGCTAATCTAAAAAGAGCTAGGCTCACATTAGGTTTGTTTTATGCCTTTTGCTCAAACATGATTTTTTTTTTAGCGTTTATTTGGAGAAAAAATTATATTATTTTATATAGGGGTGTGCATTCGATATATGGTTCGGTTTTCCGAAACAAAATTTCGGTATTCGATTCGCTTTTATAATATTTTATAAAAACTAAATTGAATCAAAATTATATGAAAACTAAATAGCGAATACCGAAATTATTTCGAAATTATATGGAAATCAAATATCGAATACTGAAATTTATGTCACCATTCATTATTTTTAATTTTTAATTTTTTAAAAAAAAAACTGACATGTTACAAGTTTTTATTGGCGAAACAGAAAATGAGAAAAAAATAGAACATACTATTTTTAATCTCACAATATAAGAAACAACAATGACAACAACCTCCTTCCGGTGATGGGCTCCACACCTCCCCCACCATAAAAAAAGTCAAAAAGCCTAATACATTTTTAAATTAATATAAAAAACAAATCAAAATTACCTTATTTTTTTTATCGGAAAAGAATGGAGAAGTAAACGTGATTTCCTTTTTTCTTTTTCATTTTTTTGATGCAAAACTTGATTTCATTTTAAATCTCCACGTCATAATGAACGTACAAGGCTTGAGGAAAATTGTCATGATCACTTTTTAGGGTTTGTTTATGGGTAGACCCATATCCATTGAGACTCAATATAGTTGAGTTCAGACCTTAATTAAAACTGTCTATACCCAATATAGTAAGACTTGGACTCAAATTTTTTTATAGTGAGTCTGGGCATGGATCCTAAATTATGGATCCAATAGGCCCAATTGACAGCCCTAGAAATGATGATTCTAGAAATGGATGGATATTTCAAGTTTCAGATAAAGATTGTAGTCTAGGAGAGGCAAGTTTTGGATGTTTTCACAAATTTCAAAATTATTTATTTCTATTTATAGTATATATGTGTTTGATGGTTGGATCTTTAGCAATTCCTCAAGAGACAAATTGACTTGCTAAATATAGAAGTTCATTCATACACTTCAAAAGTGAAGTAAAAAGAAAGTTCATTCATGTGTAATAGCAAAACTTTTCTCAATATCCCTATCCACATGTCACTCAATCCTAAGATAATTTTTGTCCCTCGCATTAATTGAGCGGGACCTACTTACAGATGTGGGATTCGCTCAATTCATATGAAGGAAACTAACGGAACAAACCGTGCAAGCATGAACAAACTTTTCAAGCACTAGTCCCATCAAAGTAGCAGTACCACAGAGAGATTTCACATATGGACTGGTTTCATGTCTTCACATATGGACTTTGTGTAGCGGATAACGGGAGAAATAATTTCTCTTACTCTTCTTATACTTTGACGTGAAGTAAAATATGGTAGAAGATGATGATGATGACCTTTACAAATTAAAGTAGGACGTCTGAAGCGTGAATATTAATCACATCATTGAGAATAAATATTAGACTATGTCACTTTGACATCATGTTAAACAAGATTTGGGCCAAAATGAAAGAAAGAAAGGATAGAGACCATTGTTGTTAAAATCGCGAGTTAACTCGTAGAATCGCAGGATTTTACGATTCTACGGAAGCAAAACGTGTTGAATCGGGAATAGAATCGCAATCTGGTAGAAACGGAGTACAATCGTAGAATCGGATCGTAAAAACGTACGTTTCTACCGAGTCTACAAAATTTCCCATTCTTCATCAAAAAAAAAAAATTTCCAGAACACATGGTCTTTATTGATGAGAAGGCCGAAGCCGAACAATTACAAAGAATATGTGATTTCTCAGAATGGGTTCCAAGTTAATCTTGGCATAATGCTAAATAAATTTCATCTAAAAATATATCTCAAATATGGTGTATCTGAAGTGTCCAGTTTGCAAAGCCCTTGGACCGTTGGTGGCAAGCTCTCATCAATTTCGTAGATGAGAATCCTAAGTTGGATTTGGAAGAAGAAGACAATGTAGAATTTGTACGTGATGCTACTACTAGTGCTATCATTGCACCCTTTAACGATTTAGAGCTTCCTCATGATGATGATGATGATGATGATGAAGGAGGAAATGATATGGAGGATGATGATAGTGACAGTGGTTCGAAATTCAAGTCTTTGAATGACTTGCTCTATTAAATAATGAACTTATTACGTACTTTATTTTATTGTGATCTTTTGAAAGACTTATTAGTTAAAAATTATGTGTAGTCACATTTTTGTATTTTGAAAGATTTGTAAGTTATTTATTGTGAACTTTGTTGCGTTAATGTCTTTTGAAAATACTTGTGAAACTATGTTTAATTAAATTTTTTCCATATTTTTGGATCATATGATATGATTTATATGTTAATTATTGTAATATATATAAAAAAATATATATATTAATTTCTCGATAGAATTTTACGATTCAAGTTTACGATTTTTCAACCCTCCTCCGAGTCTACATAGAATCGCGATTTTAACAACCATGATAGAGACATTGTCATTTAAGTTGCATCACAAATTGTCATTTTCTTCCCTTCAATCTCCTATATATTTCATACCAGCATAGATCATTAGATTCAAAAAACGAAAACATATGATAAAGAAGAACATCATTATGGCAAAAACTATTAGCATTTTCCTCGTGATCAGTTTTCTCCTTGCCACGAGTATTGTCATGCCAACAGTCCAGTCTCGTACACCTTGCTGCACTCCCTATGCGCACTGGTGTTGCAAGGACGGCGTGAAGCCTACTGACATCCCATTGCCTCATCCTTCCTCTACCGTTTCTTCTTCGCAGTCGCAGCAAAAGGTTGTTCCACTTCCAAAGAATCCCTGATAAACTTCAAGTCTCATTGTTGCCTCTACTACAAGTGTTTTTCATGCCTTTCCAAGTCTTCCCCTTAGTTTTTTTTACTGTTTGTAGTCTTCTGTTGAAGATTCTGTTCTATATTAAATAATCCCAACTACTTCATGTGTTGGTAATATGTTTGTAGTTTGTTATTTCGTGTTCGCCTTATTAAACATAGTTATTATGTAATATATAGGTTTTTTTATTATTCGAGTGCATTTACTTTTCTGTTTTTATTTTTTCGTCCGTCCCATATTGCTAAAAAGTAACACAAACACATATAGGCTAAAGTGATTGTGAGAATGTAATATTTCAATTCGTTACGTACACGTGTCACCAGAGGATAAATTTTGAATTAGAATCCAATTTATGTCATATCCATCGATATAACACAACTATTAACATTGCTCTTACGAAATACTCAATGTACGAAATACTCAATAATGCAAGGTTTTGAAACCCGGACCGGGCATCGACCCGAAAAATTTATTGGGTCACGGGTTACTGGTCGGACCGGTGGTCGGACCGTCATCGACCCGTTCATCAACCCTGTGACGTCATAAATATTAAAAAATATACAATATATACTTATTGAAAAATATATAATATATACTCCAATTTACAGTAGTAGAATAGATACCACAGCTATTGTTCACTTATCAACGTCATAAACAAGTAGTTCCAAGTAAAATCCAATAAGATAATAGCAATCCCAACTAGAATAACAAATTAGAAATAAAGTTTGTAATCTATAACTCATTGTTGTCAAATGCCAAAACCACTTGTGCTTCCAAAATCACCGAAAGTGTTAAAATCTCCAAGAGAATTGATATTGTCATGAGATGAGAGGTCCATATCATCAGTATGAGCTTGCACCATAGGAATGTCTTCATTAGCATCTTCATCATCTAAACAATATTTAAATAAAAACTTATTATGATAGAATTATTAAAATTTAAAGGTATTACAAATACAAAAGTGATATAATTACCTGGGCGGCATCGACGACGTTGTCTTTGAAATCTTGGTTCTTCAAGATCTTCATAAAGCAATTTTTCAATTTCACCATAATCAATGGAAGGCACCTCATCTTCTTCTTCAAGAATCCAAAAGTCAATCTTATCTATGCTTTCATAATCAATAGGATCATAATTCTTCTCTATAGATGAGAACCTATTATAATTAACATCAATTAGCACTTTTTCAAAAAAAAAAAAAATCAAATGATAAGACAAGGTCATTGAGCCTTTGATAAACATTGAACCTATTATAATAGTTTACCTATTTTTCAACTTTAAATTATAGTGCACATAAACAAGGTCATTGAGCCTTTGATGCTCTAATCTGTTCCGCCTCTTAGAGTGAATTCGATAAAAAACACTCCAATTTCTTTCACAACCAGATGAACTACTTGTTTGGCCAAGAATTTGAATGGCTAATTTCTGCAAGTTTGGAGCACCATGACCGAACAATTTCCACCATTCATCTATTCAAAATTGAAGACATATAAAGAAAGTAAGAATTTTTAACAAAGGCAAGTGGTTATTTTTGCATGTGTGCAAGGCAAGTGGCTATTCAAAATTGAAGACATATAAATAAAGTAAGAATTATTAGAAGATAAACTAACCTGGTTGTTTATTTTTGCATGTGTCCAAGGCAAGTGGATATCCGAAACTTCCAATTCGGTCCCGGAACAATTTAGTTTCATTCAACAACTTTGAACTCCTTCCTTTTCCCTTGTTATGAATCATATTAAGAACGCCATCCATAACAAATTCCTTTTTGCAAAAGATTTCTTGATCAAACTGAAATGCCGGATTCAACCAATATGCAGCAGCATGAATATGTTTCTTTAATTGACGATCCCAACGGCTTTTTATAATATTTGTGTAGATCTTGTAGTATTTTTTCTTGTGTTTAAACACATCTTTGATTGCCTTACGTGCTCTAAGCATTCCCTCAAAAACATATCCAATAGAAGGCTTTTTGTCACCATCAACAATGTGTAATAAACGCATCAGTGGTTCTACAACTTTTACAATAATAAGACAATCATTCCAAAATTTGTTATCCAAAACAACAGAGACCACTTCTTTTGTCTTTTGATCTCTAAAGAGTCTTGAGTCACAAAATTCTTTACAAGTTACCAAAGCTTTCAAATCATGCATATGCTGATAAACATTTTGAAGGGCAATAAAAGTAGTAGCAAATCTAGTAGCACCTGGACGTATAATCTCAGTCCAATCTTTTCTTTTCCTTAACCAACTTAACCAATAACCAAGATTATAAACTAATTTTGTAATTGCGGAACCTTTTTTTTGAAAGATCAGCCACATGTTCTAGTTTAGCAATGTCTTGCATCACCAAATTTAAACAATGAGCTGCACATGGAGACCATTCAATTGATTTATATGTACTAGATACTAATTTTCCAGCAGCTACATAGTTTGCACCATTATCGGTTACCATATGAACCACATTTTCTGGTCCTACCCATTCAATAATTTTTTTGCATCTTTGACAGCATCAGAGGCATCAACAGATTTCCAAAAAACTGTTCCCCAAGGGCAATATATCATGAAATTAATTAATGATCTTTGCCTATTATCAATCCAGTCATCCCCCATAATGGTTCAACCATACTCTGACCATTTACTCCTAAGAGAATCTACAAAAAGTACCACTTCTTTTTTTTGCATCTCTTAACAAAGAGACTCGAAGATCATGTGATATGTAGGAACTTTATAACCTGGTCCTATGGCAAGTACAGCATCAAACATTCGCTGAAAGTAAATGGAATTGACAGCATTTATGGGAATGCAATAGTCATAAAAAAATTTAGCTACTTCCATATTTGCTCTTCGCACAGCTTCTTTATTTACAAGGACACTTTTTAAAGTTGGTTTTGAACCTGGGGTAGTCCTTGGAGCAAAAAAATTATCAATATTTTGAGGTGCCTTTTCCTTTTGATTACTTTGAGCGACATTTGGAGGGTGAATTTCTTGAACATCAACATCATCTCCCTCAAATTGTGCAACACTAGGACCATAAGGATTTCTAAGCTCAAAGTTTTCTTGTTTTTCATTTCTCTTACTCACAATTTCTTTAAGAGATTCTTGCATTTTATACATTACATCCGGTGGACAAGCTTTACAAGCTCTTACTTCTCCTTTTTTTCCAGCTAAACGTTGTTGCATCTTATTAATACCTCCACCTTTAGAATGAAACCCACAATACAAGCAATTCAAAGCTATTCTCTTATTATTTGGCCCTATTGTCTTAGTTACATGATCCCAAGCAATATCAGACTTACCTTTAACATTCAAAGATGGGCTAGATTGTGAACTAGAATTGCAAGTTGAGGAGGGTTCCATTATTTTTCTCAAAATAAATCTGCATTTCATGAAATTGAAAACAAAGCAAAAAACAAGCATCAAATAAAGTATTCAACTATTCAAGTTCAAGAAAAAAATTAATAATAAGGGAATGATAGTAGTAGTACCACTGATTATGAATAATTACTTGACTTGAGAATAAGTTAAGTATCATTAAAATCAAAACTCAAAATCAAAAGAATTAACTCAAGAATTTATTAAAAAAAAAGAAAAAGATCTTATACCTTTCTCAAGAGGTTGGTTCATCAAATTAATACTTGATAGATCTTGGATGGTGGATTAATGGAGATGGACTTAGTGAGACATTGAGAGAAATTTGATGGAGATGGACTTAGTGAGATTGTGAGAGAAATTTTCAAGGAACCCTAAATTGATTCGGGGGAGGGGAGAGCCGAGATAGACAGAGAACTGAGAGAAAGGGGGGGAGGGGGGCTGTATCGGGCTTCCTGTTTTTCCCTTTTTATTTTTTTCCCTGTTTTTCCCTTTAATACAACAAAATTTATTAAAAAAATAAATAAAATTTCTTGACCCGGCCGGTTTTGGTATAACCGGTACGGTTTCCGGGTCAAACGGTCGGACCGGCCGGGTCAACGAAATTAGAGCGGTTTTTTACGCGTGCGGGTTTTGGCACCTAATCGGACCGCTCAGAGGTCCGGTAGACGGTCCAACCGGCCAATCCGGTCCGGGTTTCAAAACTATGCAATGATGAACTGAAAGACTAGAAATGCTTACTTTATATATCTTTGGCAAATTGGCATCCTGGGTCCAGAAACAATTTATCTTTTAAAGGTTGGGTTCATAAACTATTTTTCAACCGTTTCTGTCCTAAGACAATTCATGTTTGGTGCACTCAGTCCTTTCATCTAAAAACCCGAAAGTCAACCGTTACTTCAAAATTTGAATTCGATCAACGTTTACATTTAAATGGGCATTTTTGGAATTTACTCATAAAACCCACCCCTCCCCATTCCCGACCCGACCAGACCAAAACCAGTACCACCTACCCCTACCCATCGAACCCCCACCTGTGAGGTCCCTCTAAGAACCCAGATTGCCTTTCTTCACTCCTCCACCACATTTTCTTCTTCTCCTTCCTTCATTTTAGTTTAACCAAAACTTTTTTGATTTCCATTATGAGAAAACTGCTATTAGTAGCTATTATCTATTTACGGATTTCAATTAATATACTTATCTTTTTATTAGACTATTTATAGCCGCATCTATTTACGAGCCACTATAAATGTCCAATTAGTGAATCCGGCCAATTTTCAAGTAAAAAAGGCAGCACGTGCCATTCACACGTGATTTTAGACGAGGGCATTTTTGTACATATAGAAAGATGATATCTGGGGCAACCCGTTAGCATATCCGATTCGATTACCAAATGGGACAACCCGAAATGAGACCCAAATATTGACCTCCACCCATACCCCACCCAGCACCAACCCCTCTTCCTTCTTCCTCTCTCAAGTCAAAAATTAAAAAAACTCTACGCATCTTCATCCCCCACCACCCTTCACCACCACCGACCACCACCACCACCACCGTCGCCGCCGCCCACCCTTCTTCATCCTTCTCCTCCACTACCACTTTCCAATTGCTCACAAAAATTGCACAATTCAATATTCAATATTTTCAAGATTCAAAACCCATTTCAAATTTTATAAAATTTTCCAACAAATCAAACAATTTAATTATCAAAACCCATTTCAAACTCACAATTATCAAAACCCATTTCAAGTTTTCTTATCAAAACACACTTCAAGCTTTCTTATCAAAACCCACCAACCACTCCGCCTCTCCACCACCATCATTATCATCTTTAGGACTGAAATTCAATAACCTATTAAGTCCCCTTGGAAGTGGGGCATTAATGGAAGTCTTAGAAATTGAATTGAAATAATGAAGAAATTGTTATTATTGTTCTTTGTTGAAGAAGATGAGATGAAAAGAAATTGTGGGCATTTTTCTTTGATTATGATTTGAAAGTATAAAAGAAAGGAAAAAGCTAAGAAAATTCTCTCAACCATGGCTGCTCCCTTCCACTGATTTTGGGCAGCACTTGTGGATGTTTTCTTGAAGATTTTTGGCTTTACAAGTTTGATTTGATGCTGGCAACAAACTCCTCCAAGAATTTGCACATTCTAGTGCAGATTTAGGGGAGTTTTATTTGGTTTTGTTGGCTGATTTTGGGTTTCTTCAGCCACAACTTTTTCTCTACAGATTTTTGCTATTTCGGGCTGCTTTTCTGGGTTAAAAACGTGATATTCCAGCTTGCCTTTCAATTCCGAGAAGATTAGTCTTCACAGATTGAAGATTCTTGAAGTTTTTTTGCTCATGTTCTTGAGCTTCATTGCTGTTCTTCGAGGGCCTTCATAGCTGCCAAAGGAGAAATGTGGGGTTGGTGGTGGTGGTGGGGGAGAAGGGTGGGTGTGGTGTCGGTGGACGGAGGGGCTGTGGGTGAGAGAGAGGAAAAGGCAAAAGGGGTAGGGGTGATTCGGGCAAGTTTAGTGATTTGGATTTTGTGACGGGTTGCCCCGGATCCGCTCAAAATTTTGGACAAAAATGCCCTCGCCTGAAATCACGTGCTGGTCTTTTAGCCTGAAAATTGGCCGAATTCACTAATTGAACATTTATAGTGGCCCGCAAATAGATGCAACTATAAATAGTCTAATAAAAAGATAAGTATATTTGAAATGCGTAAATAGATAATGGCTACTAATAGCAGTTTTCTCTTTCCATTATCCATTAGAATAGAAGGAAAGAAAGAAATTATCCTCAAACCTCCATCTCAGAACCTTCATAATTTTCTCAAGCAACCCAAAATACCATTCTTACATATTAAAGCTTTTGAAATCAGCAAATTTTAAACACCTTGATTTCAAAGTTTCCTAAAATTAATTTATAGTTTATAATTTATTTATGGTCTGCTTGACAATACATAATTTGCATATAGTTAGTGTAAATAATAATAACCATAGAATCATCCCATATAAATTTGACATTAAAAGGAGGTTGAAATTGAAATTGAAATTGAATTTGAGTCCATTGAAGTTTTCATCAAAGAGGTTAGAATTAATGGCGGTGATGATGAATACAAAGGAGACAGTAATTTTTTTTCCTGTTGTTGTTGCCTTTCCGACGGAGGAAGTCGGTGGTGGTGGCGATGTCGACGAGAGAAGAATCTCAGAGAGGTGAACAGGATGGAAATGAGGAGAAGATGAAGAGTAGTAGTGGGGCGTTTATTAGAGTGCCGGCGGCGATGGTGCCTAGGAAGAATGGGAATCGAAAGGGGTAGAACGGGAATCGAGACCGGCCATGAGTTCCCATGAGTTTTTTTTTTTTTTTTTGCTAAATGTTCCCATGAGTTGATGATTTCCGTTTTCGATAGGAGTGGTAGTGGGGTCGGGAAGAGTGAGCCGAGGGTGAAAAGAGGAGGTGGAGTGGGGCCACAGTAGGAGAAGAAGAGGAAGCCGACACTACAAACCTGTAGGGATAGGTGGTATTGGGTTTGGGTCGGGTCAGGTCGGGAATAAGGAGGGGTGAGTTTTATGAGTAAATTTCAAAAAATGCTCATTTAAATATAAACGTTAACCGAATTCAAATTTAGAAGTAACGGTTAACTTTCCAATTTTTAGACGGAAGGACAGAAACTGTTGCAAACATAATTTTTGGACCCGGGCTTTAAAAGATAAATTGTTTCTGAATCCAGGATGCTAATTTGCCCACATCTTTTTAGTGGATAAAATCTTCAGTTTCTAAGCTCTCTCTTATAATCTACCCATTTAGATTGTTCAGGAACCTGAGATACTCTCTTCTACTTGTGCTGATACACACTAATTTTCTTTACTATTCTCCAAAAAATAAAAAAAATAAAGTAAAGTAACACGATGAGAAATTGCATTTATGAATAGTTGATGACGAGTCAGTTTAACAAACACAACCGGATTTCGTAAACTTTTGTACAAAAAAGGGATGCATCTGAATGCTCATCCAACGTCTAGATTTCTCCACCCCAAGTGTCATGTAACGTTCCAACTATAGATGAAATTTGAAATTTCATGTTACGAAACGAGTGTTATGTTTTCACATAATTCTTAGATTAAAAAATGTAAATTTTGTTATTAGTCATTTTGAAATTTTAGAATATTATAGGGAAAAAGTTGCGATTTTCAAAATTTTGAGAGAATAAAGTCACTGCAACACCATCCTTCTTAGTTTCATCCCTCCTCCATCCGCCCATAAGGGTAAGAGCTAGATAGAATATAAGCTATAAAAAGTTATCCCAACTCCATCAACACACTAATGAATCAAGTTTTTCCAATTATCATGAATAAAAACATGGCAGGCTGCAGTGGCAGATCCCGGACATAGAGTCACTTATCAATGAAATATATTATAGTATAAAATATCATATTAAATTTTATGGGATAGACAACAGACTAATGCAAAACACCTCTGAGAAACTAGATACAAATTGTAGTAGTATAAAATAATTGTTTTAGAGAGAGAGAGAATTGAAATTGCTATCACAACTTTAGTGAATGACCAGTAGTATAAAATATAGATGTTTTTTTTTTTTTAAGAAAAGGAGCAATAAATGAATTGATAGCTTAATAAGGAATATGAGAAATCAACAATAAATAAATAAATAAGAGAAGGAAAATTAGAAGGCTTTTTCGTTTTTGCTGGGACTTAGGTGGATTGAAAACTTGAAGTGTGATCACTAAACCCATTAGATGTCTATAAAAGATTTGTGTATACTACTACAAGAGTTTTTTAATCTTTTCAGTGGAGGCACGTGTCTACACTCACTTTAACCTGCATCCGCAGTTGATAGACTAACTACTACTATCTCATAAATACGTATGTGATAGTGACATGCTCTGTCGTCAAATCATGTGATAGTTAAAGTATTAATATTAGACCACCATAATGGTGCAATACTAAAATACTTAAGAATACATGTTATTAATCACAATATTATTTAGTAAAAAACTTAGGAATACATAACGTAAATCCTAATTTTTTGTGGTAATGTTAGCACTTATAAATTTTCTTTCGTCAGAATCTCTAGTCATCATGAAGATATCTTTTCCAATGTGATAATGTTCACACTTATAAAATAATTTCCGTCAGAATATCCAATTATCATGAATATATCTTTTCCAACACTCTATCATGTAACACTGTATCATATGAATAATGATTAGTTGGAACATGATTTGGATAAGTATCTTAGATAAAGATATTAGATAATTAGATAAAAATATATAAGTATTAAGTATTTTCAAATAAAAATATATCTAAATGTATAATATCTACGAAGTTAGGGTTTTAAAAAACCGATAAGATTTCCCCTAAAAAGAGAAAACGAAAAGATTCTCAAATTTTTCATAAAACACTACTCTAATTGAGAAATTAATTTGACATCATTGAATATGTATCAAAGTTTTGTTGGTAAAGCTAATATAATGTACTCTCTTTTGTTATTTTTTCTCTTTGATCTATTATTGTGTTTGATCTATCAATCATATCTTACTCTTCTTTTCTTTTTTTCTGCCAGTGACGATTTTTTTCCAATTTAGAGATTAAATTTGATTAAATGATTAACGAATTATTCGGCCAACGAAAATGCAAGTCTTTAACTTCATATACTCATGGGAATCGGGTAGCCCAAGTGGTAAGGCTACCCGAACACGGGGCGGAGGTCCCGTGTTCGATTCCTATATCTCCCCATAATGGGGCAAATAATTTCTCTTCTTTATGAGGCTTATCTTCCCTCCCCAGGCATGGGGCATGCTTCAATCTTCCCTATCTAGAGTACTCTTCGCTCTTCCCCTTCGGGCGCTAAAAAAAAAAAAAAAAACTTCATATACTCAAAATTCTTAAGTCTCAACATAAGTCTATTAATCACAAGGTTCTTAGCTCAGTGGGGGCGACGGCCTGCCCACGACCTTGAGGTCGTGAGTTCGATACCCTCCCCGTGCATGGTGTATGCTTTAAATTGTCTTCCTTTCTAGGGTTATCTCTTCCTTCTCTTATGAGGTACTGCTCTCTCCCCTCTTGAAGTGTACGCCCAGTTGGGCTTGAAAAAAAAAAAAAAAAAACATTAAGTCTATTAAAAGATGGGTAAACAATTGGTTTGTCTGACTCTATTTATGGCATGAGAAGGATGCAACAATATACTGAAATGAGGATTCTAGAAATGGATGGATATTTCAAGTTTCAGATAAAGATTGTAGTTTGGGAGAGGCAGATTTTGGATGTTTTCATGAATTTCAAAATTATTTATTTCTATTTATAGTGTATATATGTTTGATGGTTGGATCTTTAGCTATTCAAAGAACTACAGAACTATAAATTTTGTACTCAATATTAAGAGACAAATTGACTTGCCAAATATAGAAGTTCATTCATACACTTCAAAAGAGAAGTAAAAAGAAAGTCCATTCATGTGTAATAGTAAAACTTCTCTCCATATCCTTATCCACAGGGTCACTCCTAGGACCATTTTTGTAGAAATGTCTCCACAGCCCACTCAGAATAATGTTCCGCTCAATTTGTGTGAGGAGGCTGTGAGACCAGTCTCAGAAGGACATTACTATATGATTGAAGTTTCCCTATCCACAAAGCAAAATTTGACATGAATCTGAGATTTTTTTTCTTAATAAAAACAAAAGTATAAGTACCGCTACTTTATGTTCAAAATTTCGTGTTAAAGAACGAATATGTCATACTAATTGAAAACCCGGTGCAAACATAGATTATTAGGCAATGAAATTTAATATACTAATGTTATAGCACAAATTGTCCTTTTGTTCCCTTCCATTTTATAAATACATATTCCATAGCAGCATAGATTATTAGATATAGAAAACAAAATATCTTCTGAAGAAAAACATCTTTATAATGGCAAAGACTATTAGCATTTTTCTCCTCAGTTTCTCCTTGCCATGAGTGTCATGGCAACAGTTGAAAGCATTAATCGTCCACCTTGCTGCACTCACTATGTGCGTTGGTGCTGCAAGGACGGCGTGAAGCCTACTGACATCCCCTTGCCTCATCCTTCTTCTACTGTTTCTTCTTCGCAGTCGCAACAAAAGGTTGTTCCACTTGCAAAGAATCCCTGATATATATGCAACCTAAAAACTACAAGTCTCGTTGCTGCCTCTACTACCAGTGATTTTCATGCCTTTTACAACTACTTCATGTGTTGAAGATTTTGTATATATTAAATAATCCCAACTACTTCATGTGTTGGTCTTGTCTGTTCTACTTCATGTTGGTCATATTATACATGGTTATTATGTAATATATTGGTTTTTAGAATTAAGTATATGTTTTCTTTTTGTTTGTCCCATATTGCTATAGAGGAACACAAACACAAAGGTCAAAGTGATCGTGGCAAGATAATAATTCAATTTTTTTTTCTTTTGATGAATAAACTAATAATTCAATCTGATACCTACATATGGGGAAAGTCTGGCTTTGGATCTGCCTCACACTCCTCTCATATAATTTCAGATAGGACCCATATGCAAGGTAAGTCCCGCATACCTCCATGTCTCACAGGTACCCATTGGGTCCGTCCCATAGGAATTTTTCCCTACATATGTCCACCAGACCATAAATCCTATCTGATCAATGTATTAAATACTCTATGATGAGTGGTAACCCGAGTTCGACACATGTCTTCTAAAAATTTCTCATCCCCTACTCAATAACAAAAGAATTTGAAAGCAATAAAATAAAGGGAAATGATTAACTCCTAAAAAATACCAAGTAGAAACCCTAAATTCTTAAATTGAGCGTGTAAAATGACTATCATACCCTTTTGAAGTTTTTTAAGATTAAATTTAGTTTTCATTTATTTTTAAAGGCTCTACTCTACCTATACATATACCATCTATTATATTACATCATTCAATATTAAAAAAACATTTATCACTCTCTTCTTCCAAATTAAATCTCTGCAAATTTTAAAGGAGTTGCCCATATTTGTTTTAGAGAAGACGTTGAACAGTATATATATATATATATATTTTTTGGCGAAAAAACTTTTGCTTTTATAAAATTCCGTTGCACGTATTTAAAAAAAGACGTTGCAAATTTATTGGGTTTTTGCCCACTTAATTTTTTTTTTTTTTTTTTTTAAAAATAACTATAATATGTGACCTTGAGTCACTCTCAGCCTCTAAGTTTTAGGTCATTTGTGTTGAACAGTAACTCCATTTGTCTTGGAGAAGACGATGAATGGTAACTCCACTTGTCTTTAATTTGTGTTGCAGGGGACGTTGGGATTTTTGAGTTGTTAAATCCAGTGCGGAATATTAATTGTTCTGCACCAGGAGAAACCAGTACGGGCCGTCGAATCTAAAATCTAACGACTGAGATAATTTGGTTTAACACCTTCTTTATAATATTTTTTGGATTTCCTAAGGTTTGGGGTTTTAGGAATTGAAATGTAGGTATTTCAGGTTTAAATTCAGCTAATCAAGGGTTGTTTTCTAGTGGGTTTTGGGAGTTTTGGACATATTTGTAGAAGACCCTTTCCCCCAGAGTGCAATGTGGTGTAGTTCTTGGTTATTTTAGAATTCTTGAGCTTTCTTTTACAGTTTTGAACAGTAATTTCCGGCCACTATTGAAATGAACACTAAGTTGTTAATGGTAAAACTAAGATAAAGCTTTATTCTCCTTTAAGAGTAACACACAAAATATTATGAATAGTAATTTCTGACCACTTTTTAACAATGCTAATGAAATGAACACTATGCAGGGACATGGTGAAATTGAGAGAAAGCATTGTTATCACGAACTGAAAAACTACAATGGTGATGAACAGATTTCCGACAAGTTTAGTACAATGTTAATGAAATTAGAAAATTTTCATTTGTTTGTTAATGTTTTAGCAGCCATCAGTATCGGAGGCAAAAGAAAGTTGCGAAGTATCACTATGAGTGACTATTTGAGTAGAGGACAGGAGCAAACACCAATGTGTGTACACACTGGGAGAGTTACGACATAAAGTGAACCCCAGTCAATCCCTAATACACAGTCATGTTCAACCACGATTCCAGGTGAATTTGGGATCAAATGTTGATGCTACGCAATGTAATCAATATCAGCAGTCTAACACTTCTGATGGTGAACAAAGGGCAAATGTTGGATCAAATGTTGTCGCTATTCAATGTAATCAATATCAGCAGCCTAACACTTCTGATGGTGGACAAAGGGCAAATGTTGTTGCTAGACAATGTAATCAATACCAGCACCAAAACTCATACGGTGGCCAACCAAGCTCCAATACAGGTTTAAAAAATATTATGTTACTTTTATTCGCTAAGTGCTAAAAAAAAGCATGTTTTTGGTTTTTATTGAATGAAATTGTTTCTTATTTTCCTAGTAAAGAATATTACCAACTTTATGCAATTGGTTTGTGTTAGATCAAACCACAATAACATGGTGCTGCAAATGGTCAGAAACGCCACCGAGGGCATGCTCGCCAATGCGATGAATGGGGTACAATAAAGTTGAGAGTCCAATTAAATGCTTCTGGTATCATTGTAGGTCAAGATAAGAAAAATGTTATCACAATGATTGGCATTTTGGTGAAGAATGGGCAGGGAGTTCCTTTGACATACCCTACATTCAATGACATCCTTGAACCCATACGAGATGCACTTTGGGATGATGTTCAAGTTTGTATCTTTTGTTATCTGCTTTATTATTTGTTCTTCACCAATCCAGCTTATTATCTTTTTATACATTCACATCCAGAATAATACTACTCTTCCAAAAGAAGTAAAAGTAATTGTGATGAAGAAGATGTGCAAGACTTGGAAAGATTTTAAGAGTAGATTGAAGACTAAATATTTTGAGCCATACAAAGACAATGAGGAGCTCCTCTTACAATGCCCAGATCAGCGTGTTGATCCTGAACAATGGAAGACACTTGTTACTTATTGGAAAGATCCAGAAGTGGAGGTTGATCATTCAAATTCATTATTTCTAGTCCTAACTTTAAAATCTCTTCATGTAAATTTTATATACTCTAAACTACCATTTTTCATGAAGGAAATAGTAGAGCGAAACAGAAAAAAACAAAGAAAACATGAAGTTTCCACATATCATAAAAGCCAAGTGAATGTGAAAGATCCAACCCCTTGTCCAAAGCCTCGATCTTCGCCAGTGAGTTGTTAATATGCTCTCCAATAAAACACGATATTGCTGCTATAAAAATACCTTGACCATTTTGCAAAATACAACCCACACCTACCGTCCCCGGGTTGCCTCGCGATGTGCCATCAATATTAGGTATCATAGCCGAAAATGTGTCGGGATATTTCCAGCGAACAATTTGTATCCTAATTGTACGCTCCACATGGCGGGGCTAAAAGGTACTGTTGCATGCATCTAAAGTCCCTTGGCCAATTACATGAACATTGTGCTGCGATGCTAATTCCTTGCTTCCAAAGATTCTCCTCTAGTGCTAAAAAAATATTGAGAAATCTCCATAAGAAGAGCGATAGAGATAGGGGAAGTACAATAATCCAAGCGTACCCCCTTGAGAGTGAAGTAGCTGATGTCGTGCGTCGTAATGCCACTACTGATTTCATTCAAAACTTTCCATTGGCCATGTCAATCTATCAGATTCATGTTGTAGGCTAAGTGCTGGAAGCTTATTCATCACCTCCCCCTGCGAGGAGTTTAGCCAAGTCAATTTTTTTCCAACTTTCATGTGTGGCGTAATCGCATATCTTATCCCCTTGAATAATCTCCGGTGCTGCTGGAAATAAGGAAAAGATGCTGCCCTAAAGAGTGAAGTTTCGAAACTCATAGAAGACTCACCGTTGCGCACTACTTTCGTCAAATTAGTATAAAACTGATGGTGTTTTGCCAATTTTGATCGTGTTATGCAACTTTAAAAGCATTCCAAACCTTGGGGCCGGAAACATGTGCAGAACACGTGATGAAAATAATCGGAAATCACCGCTTTGCATTAATTTGACAAACGTAGACACTCGGAAATAAAAGTATTTTTTTTATAGAAAAGATAAAAATGAAAAACAGTTTATGTATTTGTGATTATCATATGGGTGAATAGCGCAAAAGAATACTATTAGGTTGGCATATGGTGGAGTTTTCTAGTAGCAGTACTAACTTCAGTTCGATTACCTTCACATATGGATTCGAGTGTCCCTTCGGAAACACGTTTGTAATATGTGTACAACACAAAAGTTTGACTTGATTAAGGGACAAGCAATCATCAACTGTCAATCCAAGCGCCTCATTTGGTATTTTACGACACCAAGATAGATCCAACCTACAAAACTTTCTTGAATATTTGGCAAAAAATAAGGCAATACAGAGGCCAAAGAATTTGACACTATTTAGCGAAAGAAGCTTCCAAAAATGCAGCAATTGCTTCATCGCTGAAACCTCTGCAAGAAATCAAAGTGGTTAAATATATTTTCAACCATTAGCAATAAACATTAATCCAAGGTCTGTCAACTTTTCCAAGTTTTAGCCATTTAGTGAAGGCAAATTACCAACTGGCAAAATCAAGTTCCTTCATTCTTTGCCCACACGTGGAGATCAACTCGCCAACAAATAGATCAGATACAATATGAATTCACGCCACAAAAGAGACTTCCAAATGTTCGATTATCTGTAGAGCATGCATTGCATCTATTTTTAGGGATTCATCAATATATAGCTCCTTCAGAATTGATCCCAAAGAGGTGGCTAAGTGATCAATGCCAACACTTGTATGAAGGGAGCAATGGCTCAAATTTATAGACTGCAGTCTAGGTGTTGATGTAAGAATTATTTTTAGCTCATAATCAGATAAACGACACGCTCCCTTTAGGGAGATGATTCTAATTTAGGCAAGCTATTCAAAAACAGAGAAAATGTTTTTCTCATTAAGTAATCAAGATGCAATTGCTCGCAAAGATAATCACATTGAAAAGCTTAAGAACGAGAATAGAACATCCTTAAAAGATGATAAGTATTAAGGAAATCTTCTCGTCCCTTTCAACTTCATTGAAAGTGATTATGGAGCGAATCAAAATATCGTCAGTTTGGGATGATCAACTTATTAAATGGGAATCGAAACCATCAAAGAAAGGCAGCAATGTATCTAGGAACCTTGTACCTTCGTTGCTGGATCTTTCTTTTAAAGCACTATCAAAGAATGTCGAGTCCATAGTTTTAATTGAACTTGTTCCTGATATCTTGAAACAAAGACTCACTAACTTGCTCTGTGATTTTCGCAAAATGAGTGTCGACACTTTGGAACTTCTTTTAAGAGGATCACCAACCGAAATACGTTTAAAGGACTCTACATGGTTAGCAGAAGAATTTTTTTCACAGTATTTGGAAATTTCAACGCAAAGGACTTGATGGTGTTTCAACTTGAATTAGGTAGTATTATTGCTTCTTAACTTGTCTCTTAAAAACAATTAGTCTTATTGTTTCTTAATAGTTAAACTTATCTTATAGTCCTTTTTAATTGAAACTAATTAATTCACCAAAATAAGCAAATGATCCGTTAGAGAAGTAATACTTCATGGTCCTTAGTCATAAGTATTACTTCCTCAATACTATTTTAGAATCCTTAGACCTTATGTCTCCATTGATTCTAGCATGAATGGAGCCACGTTTTGACTCAGTCGGACGTTACTTTTAATCGAGTAATGAATACGACTGATGATTGGATGTAGCGTCTTATCATGGCTTGAATGTGAGAGGCGTTGTAAGGAATTTGTCTCTCTCTCTCTCTATTATTAGAGAGAGATATCCATGGGCCCCTCGATAGGGAAAACTGTTTAAATGCATGGTCGTGCTCAAATGTATTTGATAAAGTGGTTATCAAATACTATTTGCTGGAACAGTTTACCCGGAGATCAGACATAAATACAATTAAGCTTAATAAGGGTGACGACTACCATGTTTTATGCTTAATTAGGATATCGCGAGACAAAGGGATTAAATAGTGGATTGATATTAGGTTCCACCGTAAATTCATTCACTTTGGGTAGTCACAATGTCCTGCTAGGGACCAATTGTGATTTATGAACACATACTACTACTAAGTATGTTTTCATTGTCATTGTGATATGAACCTACAGGGTCACACGCATAGACGAGCTAACGAGCTTCATGTCTAGATTCAATGAATCTAGAATGTGTCTAGGTTCATATCTAACATTTATTTTTCTGAGAATAATAAAGCGTTATTATTCGAATTAGAGATAAGGGGCATTTTCGGTATAGCTGGGATTACGTGGGAGTTATTATCCGATAAAGACTCCCACTACCAGCAGAAGTCTAGAGGAGGTAGGAGTTATAAACTCCCACTGCCAAAAGAGGTGGATAGGACGTGGGAGTTCTCCTTGGAACAAACTCCCTACTCCCTATATAAACCTCTCTTGGCCTAAACCCATGAGACTAATGCTTGAGCCGCAATAATACCATAATGTAGAAATTTGATTTCTTGATTTCGGTCTCCTTTTCTCTCTAGACAATTCGTAACCCAGAAAAATCGAAGAACTAGCACTCGCTGCTTGTTTTGTCGCGTGGATACCGGTAGGGAGTAATTCCGCAATGGTGGACTCAAGGTGGTTGCTGCTGAGATCCAAAAGATACCATCTTTAGCCGAAAAACGTAAGTCCTTTTCGGGTTTTTTTTTCCCGTTTCGTTTTTGTATGAGTGGATCCTTCAGGGGAGGACTCATGGGTGTTTAGAACTAGTTTCTGCCCATGAATCCCTTCAAAAAGACATAGATAAGAAAAAAGATGAACAAGAGAAAGGAAACGATGTGGAAAATGAATTAGGTTTTTTTAGCTATATTAACACATGATTATCATGATTGTTAGGATAAAACAGAGAGTTTCCCAAATTAATAAAATCTCCCGTGATTGTAGGACATATACGCGTGAAGAAATAATGATAAGATCGCGAACAAATCGCGATCTCACCCAACAGGTGCTAAAAATGCGCGCAACAATAGGAAACTCAAAAAATAATCCACTGTGACACGCAACCTGGACAGCAGAAGCAATACATACCGCTAGATGAAGCATGAGACGATCCAAGGGATGAGCCGACGTGCTGGCTGTGCTGAAAACAACCCTGCATCAACACTGTAGCCGCTGGCGATTATGAGAGTTTAGGAAGAAATACATTCACTTTTAAAAGTGTACATTCAATTTAGGATGGAAGGTTAATTATTTTTCCCATGCAGAGAGATCATCAAATATTTTATATTTGATCTTCGATGTTTTTGGAAAAGTAGTTTAGTAATCCCTCCCTTTCAAAATAAGAGTAACATTTGCCATTTTTTATTTTTTCCAAAATAAGTTTTAAATAATAGAATACCTAAATCCTTCGACAATGTCCGATCTACCTTGTCTTCTAGGTCTTTCTCCGTCGCCGTTGTGCGAGCGGTCCAATCAGACAATAAGTTTAATCATATGTCGGTCTTCTATGGCGTTGAGTTCGCTCGTTGCCGTTGCGATGTCAACATGCCATCTTTTTGGTACTTTCGGAAGGAGCCATCCGTTGATGCCTTTTTCTGGTTGATTCGCCGGAGTGGAGTTGCTCAAGTAATAAATAAAATTGCGGAAGACAGGGCACAAAAGATGCAACAAGTTGTAAATGCTACTGGCACATGGAAATTGTTTAACTTGGAATGTACGGATGGTGTGTCAGATAATGAGAGTTTTGGGGAGGATAAGACATTGGGATTGTCGACGATGGAGTATGACCAGAGCTTCTATTTTGGTCATGTTCATCGATTGGAAGCGATGGAAGGGGTAGAGATGTCAGAGCCAAATCAGAGAAATTTGTTTATGGGCTATCGGGGTGTGGCATCGGAGTCCAGGAAGAGAATGATTACGGGGGTGGCGGGAGTGCCGCCGGAGATGGGAGGGATGACCTGAGCTCATCGGATTCCGGTGTGGGGACGACAAGCAGGACGTTTCACTGCTGAAATGGGGTCAGACGGTAGACCCGAAAAGAAGCCAGGAGATTTATTGTTGGGCTAAGTTCTTGGGCCAAACTTTTCTCGCAGATGGGCCTGGTCTCCTTTGGGCCTTCCAATGCTGATGGGGCATTTGATGGGCTGCTTGGGTCTTTTGCAACTGGGCTGCTTGTTAACACTCCAATATTGATGGTTTTGGACCAAACAAAGTTGACATTTTTATTGGGAATTTAAGGACTGAAGCCCAATATGAAAATTCTTGGAAATAAGTCTCTAATTCAATCATTATTGATCTTTGTTTGGTCTCAATTGTTGCTACTGTAAAATTTACAACGATGGCTCCTGTTGTTAATCAGGGTAAGGTGGAGGCCGCTAAGTGGCCCCGTCAAAGTTCATGAGTCGCTTGATGGACAATTCAAGGTCTGGTGTGTTTCAATATGGAGCACAACTCTAATAATCGGTCTCATGATTAATATCATGACAGTGTTAGGATTTTTTTTTCTTGTCTTAAATTAGGATTTATTTCAAGTTCTTTTATAATCAATATATGGAGGCGACTGTCTCAAACTTGGAAAAACATCCCTCAAGATAGAGCTTTGTTGCAACATGGTTTTGAATGGAGGATTGGAAGCGGATGTTCTATTCGTAGCTGATCTCCCCTCCTATTTTTATGGGTTATGAAAGTTTGCAGTCAAGAAGTCAATTGTGGAAGACTTCTGGTTTGCACGTGACCTCAGATTTTGTTTTGTTTTTTTAGTAGAGTATGTTTACACGGTCATAGAACATTGTACCACTTGACACCTATTCTCTGGTGTTTTCTATGTCTGTAGGCTTTGTAAGGTTTTGCCTCTTTGACTAGCTAGAATTTTCCTAAGGATTGTTGTCTCACTTTCAAAGGTTGGGGATCCATCCGAATTCCACCTACCTCATGTAACTCATTATATCAATTAATTATTTCTTTGTAAAAAAAAAAGAAGTAACATTTGAACATTTTCTATTTTTTTTTCCAAACTATGTTTTATATTTGCAGTATGTATGAACATTTAATGAACTTTTATGATTCTTACCATTCTCTAATTACTAGTACATTTTTAATGGGAAAATGGCTTGAATCATCCTCAAACTATTTAGTAAGATATGATAAGATTTTACAAAAAAATTAATTTCCAAGTAGGTCCCTGAATAAATTGTTACTGTTAAGTAGTCACACCATGATTGTACGCGGTGGTTTTCGGTCAAAATTTAGCTGGAAAATGACTACTATTACCTAGAAATCGCCGCGGACAATGGTGGTTTAACGACTTAACAGATGCGAAATTTGTTTTGGGAACTATCAAAAAGTTAAAAAAAACGAAAAATAAGTTGAATACAAAAGAGCAAAACCTAGGCTGGGTTTGGATAAATGTCTTGTCCTATTAGGCTATTACTACCATAATAGCACATGCATAATTTTTTTTTTTAAAAAAAAAGTGAATTATTTGTGAGAGATTTAAATCAAAATTTTAAATCTTGAAATGTTGTACATCCCATAATGCTTTTTTCCCTTCTTTTCTACCGTGATAATATTTGTGCGATTTGAAGTTACAGCAATTGCGTTTTCAGTTGTTATTAAGAGGTTTGGTATACTTTGGTATACTATAATTTTCATAGTGTACTTTATAGTATAAAAATATACAAAATGCTGATTTCAATTTCAATCCTAAAAGAACCAGAGAGAATAAATTAATCGGCAATAGCTATCAAATAATTTAAGCTAAATTAATAGGTAGGCAAAGCAAAAGCTTCAACAAACTACCTGAAATAGGCCCGTCTCAAACAATACTAAGGTCCTGTGCTAATTAATAAAATTAGGCCCCTCAATTTTTTTTTAAAAGTATAAATTATAAAAAATATCAAAAACTCAAGTTTTAAAAGTGTGAACAATCATAATATCGAGTGGAGATATAATGATTTTTTTAAAAATTTGGAGCCCATAAAATTAGAGGCCCATAATTTTGAGTGAAGATATAATGAATTTGTTTTTTTTAATATGTTAAGTAAGTTTTTAAAAATTTAATGCTCCTAAAATGAGAGGCCCAAAATTTTGAGTGGAGATATAATAATTTTTTTTTTAATATGTTAAATGATTTGTTTTAAAATTTTGGGGCCCCATAAAATAAGAGGCCCGGTTCTGTATGCCACATTGGCCCTGTACAGAGCCGGGCCTGACCTGAAATAATAAAGGAGAGCTCCAAGGGTCCTTTACAACTTAAACATAGCAAAACTCTCCTTTGCCCAAAAACTACCATTCCAGAGTCCAAGTACTTGACAGATACCTAATACCAAAACAACTACCTAAACTCTAATTGCTGACTTTTCATTAACAGCTGCCCCTATACAAATACATCCGCCCCGTGGAGAGAATGGGGTAAATCAGACCCGCCCCGCGAACGGGCAAATTAGGGTTGGATTTCGTGTGAGACCACCCGCCCCTTTGTATAGACAGAGATAACTCTGTCATTAATTAGTATGATATGTATAACATAATATTCTTTAGCACAAGTGCATATACACACACACGTGCTCATTGAAATAACAAATAATAATGAATATGTATATACTCCCTCCGTCCCAAATTATCTGTCCACTTTGACAAATGCACAGGTATTAAGGATTTGGTGATTTTGATGGTAAAATATAGGTAAAAGTCTAAAATACTCCTCATTAATTTTATTAATCCCATTTAAAATTCATGTCTTTCTCTCTCTTTCCTCTCACATAACATCCAACTATCTCATAAATATGTGTTGGAAAGTGATAATTTAAATTAACTAAGAGCATTCAATGAGGAGTTGGAAGAAAGGTAAACTTGGAAAATTTGTCATTAATACATGCTTTATTTAGAATGTGGACAGTTAATTTGGGACAAAAAAAAATAGAAATGTGGACAATTAATTTGGGACGGAGGGAGTAATAGGAAAGATTTGGAATGAACTAATATTTTCTGTCACGCCAAAGTTTTTAGCAAACATTTTTCTCCAGTCCTTCCCAATACTGTATTTCTCTGTTTACTGGGTTAGGTTCCTGTATTACTATCCCTTCGAAATTTTCAAGTCATGAAGATCAATTCGTTCATGCTCAATGCCATTCTTCTTCCTTCTACCTACTATTTCGCCTAATAGACTCTTGGATTTTATGTTGTTGAGAGGTTTGGAACATATGTTCTTGAGTAAGAGTGAGAAGTTATTTGAGGTTCGAACCTTCTTCTAATTGATGCATTCTCTTAGCATTTCATCTATGAAATTTTTGTTTGAGCTTTTAGATTAAGTATTGATATTCTGCATCTTCTAGTGTGACAATCTTGCTCTGCCAAACGTATGCCATGAAATTTTTTTCTTGATGAGAAAGCATTAATGACTTTTTTAGGACCCGTTGAGGAAACTCCTTTTCTATAGACGTCTAATTGTTTAAAAGATGAATTTGTCGCTCCGTTCATTCCTGATTTTTGATAGATAGTGCACAAATGTTACTAAACTTACAATTGATTTATGGGATTATCCTTGGGCTATTTAGTATCAAAAGTGAGTCATTCTCTCTTTGCAACGAACTATTTGAGTGCGGTGGATTAACTATGAATTATAATTATGAGAGGTGAAGAATATTTTTGGACATTTGGACATAGAAAACTGCTAAAAAGGGTTTAATAGAGGCCAGGAAAACGACACTCAAACCCCACTGCCATCTCAAAAGTTTTCTAGAAGGACCCAAATGCATATCAAATAATAGTTGTCTCTCCATTCATGAATCCTGTGTCTAGAACTGGAAGGAGCGAGTAATATTTTAGATTTCTTTATGCTTGCTTAGAATGTGAGCTGTTGAGCATGCAAGTCGTGTTGTTCTGTTTGCATTTCAAAGACAGTCAGGATAAAAGAAACGAATTGTATTTGCAATAATAATAATGTGTTCTGACTGATTGATCATATTAATTGTGATTCTGGAAATCCAGATCTCTGTTGGAGCTTCTCCCTTTGCTTTTTGGTGGTATGTTAGCCATAATGAGTATTTCAAACAACACGGCAACCTACAAAATGGACCAGAAATATTTTTTACACCAAAGACACTAATTTCTCTATAGGGATTACACTTGGATTCTCTTTTCGATATATTGATGTCCTTAATTTTACTTGAGAGAGCATTATGTTCTAGTTTCTGATATGCACGAATACTTGCATTATCAAGAAGTTATATGCTAACAACAGAATGTTTAGTATATTTTTAGCCCTTTTGATTGTGAGCAAGTGATGGCGAATTGATAGTTTGATCAAAGTGAACTTATTGCGTACTCTTTATTGGCTCTATCTTAATCTCCATTCTTAAATATGCCTCTTATATTTTACCAAAACAGGTTATTTCTTCTTGGTTTGGATAAATATGGCAAAGGTGATTGGCGAAGTATCTCTAGAAACTTTGTTGTAACAAGGACTCTTACACAAGTAGCTAGCCATGCCCAGAAATACTTTATTCGTTTAAACTCCATGAACAAAGATAGGCGACGATCAAGTATTCATGACATAACCAGTGTCGACACTGGAGATGTCTCGGTACCCCAGGGACCGATAACTGGTTCTACTGCAGGAGGTTCAACTGCAAAATCAAACAAACCATTACCTCAAGCAACAGCTGCTGCTCCTGGAGTTGGCATGTACGGCACAACCATTGGGCAGCCGGTAGGAGGACCTATTGTTTCTGCTGTTGGAACACCCGCAAATCTAGCACCAGCACACATGGCATATGGTGTTCGAGCCCCAATTCCCGGACCAGCTGTTCCCGGTGCTCCAATGAACATGGGTCCCATGACATACCCGATGCCCCGCACATCCACGCACAGGTGATGACGTTTCATTTTCTAACAAACGGATGGGGACTTCAGCTTATGCTTATTTTGTTAATTGGTATAGATATCCAATGTGACTGTCATTTTTAATTTATCTTCAGAAAATTTAATTAATAATAAAACACAGGACAAAACTGCGGGTCTGTCCCAAAAGGCGTTGGGTCAGGGCGGATCAACGGGACACATGTCAAATTGCCATTCCTACCGGTGATTGGCGGACGGTGGTTGACGGCGGTGGGGGTGACCGGATGTGAGGTGGCAGTAGTAGTGCTGGGGTGGTGGGGGGGGGGGGTTAGGGAGGTTTCTGTTCGAACCACAGAGAGAGAGGAGAAAAGGGTCGTGACTGCAAGTTTAGGGCAACGAAATGACGAATTTGTGAAATCCGTCCTGGTCCAAGACGAATTCCACAAATCCGTCTTGGCTAAAAATGTTATGTCCAAAAATATCACGGCAGGCTTGGCCCATTATGCAAAAGCTTGGCCATTCTAAGGTCATTCCATTTTTAAAACTATACCTTTATATTAGTTTACACAAGGAAACTTCTTTTTCTTTTTTTTGGCTCATACTTAGATAAGGAATTCATTGTATTTATATTTGTACACGAATGTAGAAGAAACAAAGCTTCCCCAGTTTTAGCATTTCCTTAAAATGAATATTTGAAATGGGAATAATCTATCAAAAATATTTAGCCAGACTTAAATAAATAAATAAAAATTATCCAAGCGTCTGTCATATCAAATAAGGAAATGTCTTTCATTTCTATAAACTCTTATCTTTGTGGACTTCATATAGAAATATATTACCCTCAATTTCATAACATAAGACGCTTAGGACATATAACGAAAATTAAGGAAGAAAAAAACAAGGTACTTTACTAGTTAAATTATCATTATTTTTTTCTTAAATACGAATTGTATACTTCTATTTAAGAGAGTAATATTGATATTTTGATTAATAAACTGCATTGTTTTTTTCTTTCTTAATTTTCATTACATGTCATAACCGACTTATATTATGGAACGAAAATAGTAATATTTTACAATCCAAAAGGAAAATTAAATGTAGGATCTTATGTACAAATTCATAATAGAATTGGAAGCATTAAAAGTTTACCTTTCTAGAATACTTTTTGCATCTTTAGAGAGAAAGATATATATAGAGGTCCAATGCATCTATTGATGGGATTAGACCCAAGTAATCAGGTTTGGCTCAGTCAAGGCAATGTCTGGTCCACTAAAAAACACAGACACTACAAGAAAACAGGGGAAACAAAGTGATTTACCTTTTTCTCGTCGGTAATCGGTCGCTAAACCGATTTTAGCGACCGATTAACGCATCAATTACGTGGTCGCGTATATTTCGTCGCTAAGCAAATTACCGACCGAATACCGACGGAATATATAGCGACCGCAAATTCGGTCGCTACTTACCTACCGAATACCTACCGAATCGTCATTATTGTTGACTTTTGACTTTGACTGGTTAACGACTTAATACCGACGGAATATATAGCGACCGTTTCATCGGCCGATAAATAACGATCGAATACCGACCGAATGGTCAACATTGTTGACTTTTGACTTTGACAATATAACGACCGAATACCGACGGAAAGTCTAGCGACCGAATAATCGGTCGCTATTTACCGACGGAACAGCGACCTAATGGTCAATATTGTTGACTTTGACTTTGACTGTTTAACGACCGAATACCGACGGATATTTAGCAACGGAAAATAGGGTCACCATATACCGACCGAATAGTCAACATTGATGACTTTTAACTTTGACTTGGTAAGGACTGAATACCGACGGATATTTAGCAACGGAAAAGAGGGTCACCATATACCGACCGAATACCGACGGTCTAGTCAACATTGCTGACATTTGACTTGACCCAGGAACGACCGAATAGCGACGGATAATTAGTAACGTGTAGGAGGGTCACCATATAGCGACCGAATACCGACGGTATTTACCGTCGCTAAATTGATGCTATTTAAAAAAAATAAAAATTGAATTTAATTAAATCCCTATTACAGAACACAGCAGCAATAGCATCAATAGCCAAAATGCTAATAACCAAAATGCTCACAACCAAAATGCTCACAAACAAAATGCTCACAATCAATTCTCATTACATTAAATACTCACAATCAAAGTGCAAACTTCTTATTACAACACTCACAATCAAAGTGCACATTTTGAATAACAACACTCACAATCATAGTGTGCACCTTACATTACAATTCACGATCAAAGTGTACACATTACATTACAAAGCTCACATTCAAAGTGCACACTTTGAATTATCAAAACTCACAATCAAAGTGTGCACATTACATTGCAACACTCACGTTCAAAGTAATTTATTTCATTTATCAAAACTTACAATCAAAGTGTGCATTTCTCATAAACTCCTTGATGTCATTCATATGCATATCCTTGAAAATGCATGAGTTGCAATCTGCAAAAATGTAAGAATCAAATTATTATGACAATAAAATTTTTATTTTGAATTATGTTAAAAAGTTATACAATATGACAATTAATTTATTGTAATAAAGTACAAAAAAAAAACAACAAATATGACTCACTTTCAATATGTGGAATTCCAAGAGAAGCGAGAAATCTTAATCATTCTAAATCATCATCGGTCATTAATTCATCCTCTTCTTCAGAATTGTCATCTCCCGACATAATTTCATCATCGTCATCGTCATCGTCATCATCTTCATAACCACGGCTCGCACTCGCCACAAGTACAACTTCAATTTCCCCGACCAGTGTGCAAGTTGACCAACTTCGCGAATAGTTGGATCAATGCGACCGGGTCTCCTCCTCGCGTACTTCGTCCCCGATACGATACCGAACACCGAGAACGCCAAATAGACGTGGTTTGGAACGACATACAGCCCAACCAATCAGCTCCTAGATGATGTCTTACTACCCTGATAAGGTGTGTAGTAGACTTGTTGACATTGGGAAGCAAATACAAATGGATCGTAACCCCTGGTATGTTCTTTTTCCTATGGATTTCTACAAGTTTATATTGAGGATGCACTCTTAAACCTCGATTTGGAGTAGAATCAAACCAATCGCATTTGAAAAGAATAATTTTTTGGTCGAGTATTCCAAAGCAAGTTCAACCTCAATTACTTGCTTCAACTCACCGTAATAATCTCCTTTAACCCATACCCCACTGCTTTGTCGCTCCTTTTCCATCGCTGTGGGCTTTGGTGTGAAATCTATAACCGTTAACAAAGTAACCGGTGTATGACATCACTCTTCTTGACTGGGCCCCAAGACAGATTTTTTCAACAAAATTTCGAATCTTCCTCAAGGCTATGTATCTCGTTGAGCAATAAAAGTTAAATTATTTTAATTATGCATTCTTATTACAAGTACATTTCTACACAATACCAACTTACATGAGTTCCAAACCATTTGGAAAAAATCATTATAAACCCGACTTTGAAGTTCTTCCTCCGTTATCTCATGGGTTTGTTCATTTACTTGACTAACAAATTTCCCGAGTTACAAATTAAATGACAATATTATTATTTGGCCACTTTTAATTATATAACAAAAATGAAGCAAATAGATAAGTTTACTTATCGAAGATATGGTTCGACCTCTTCACAATTCATTAGGATATAATTCATTGCTATTTTATAATCTTTATCAGCTAATAAAATCCTTTCTTTTTTTCCCAAATGATCTTCCCGGGTAAGTTGCAAATTGATAATACATCCGGTCCGCTAATCTCGCCTTCACCATCATTTCGCCCAATGGTTGTAAATCGCTCGCTTTTCACGTGGGGTTCAAATAATAGCTAAAAAACGTAGCAGCCTTCTTCGACCAAGTATGCATTGCAAATTGACCCTCTCAACTCTAGCCTTGTTCTTTATCTTCTTTTTCGATGGTGCAGTATCTAATTAAAACATATGTAGTTAATCACATTGTAAATACGTACATGAAAAAATATAATACAACACTCGGATAACTTAAGACAATGGTTGTTACCTCTCGAATGGGTACATCCACCTAAACCGTACCGGCCACCAACCATGGCTTCGCACGTGAAGGTGAATCGGCAAGTGTTCCATCACATCAAAAAATCCCCTGAGGAAAAATTCTCTCTAACTTGCATAATAAAATAGCGATAGTGTCCTCCAATTCTTGCATATGCGCCACACTCAACTTTGGGGGAACACAAATCTCTATAGTAAACGTACTAAGTTCAACCAAGGGTCCCCAAACATTTGCCGTAGTACTTCTCTAAGTGCTATAGGGATAAGTCTCTCCATGAATACATGAGAATCGTGACTCTTCATTCCGGACATTTTCAACTCTTTCATATCAACGCATCGCGCCAAATTCGATGCATATCCATCCGGGAGCCTTAATTCTTTAACCCACCGCAAAACCATTTCTTTTTTAGGCTTGGTAAGAGTGAAACATGCCTTCGGTTTTGTTGCTTTACCTCGTCCCATCGTGTTTAATATTCAATTCCGGGACGATTGCAATACCTTTCAACATCCGCTCTAGCTTTAACATTGTCTTTAGTTTTACCTTTTCACGTCCCAAAGACGGTGTTAAAGACATTATCAAACACGTTTTTTTTCATTATGCATGACATCAATGTTGTGTCTTATCAAAAGTGTCCGCCAATAAGGTAAGTCCCAAAAATATACTACGTTTAGCCCAACTATGATCCCGTCCCCTCGCCTTTGCTCTTTACCGATCTCTTCACCAGTATCGGTAATTTTTTTGATAATCTCTAACTCTAAGGAACATTTCATGACCACTAAGGCGAGTCGGGCGGGTCTCGCTCTCTCTTGTCGCCGGTCCCTTTCTAATCCCTTTGCATCTCTTCTAAAAGGATGATCAGGGTGACAAGAAGCATCCGTGGCAATCGAACCACGATTGTTTGCCTCCAGCATCGCAAATGGAACGCTTGTGTTTCCTCCATACAATATGGACAAGCGTGAATGCCACTGTACTCCATCCACTCAACATTCCATATGCTGGGAAATCACTAATTGTCCAAAGTAATGAAGCCCTCAATTTAAAATTTTGTTTTTTTTGAGATATCATAAGTTTCCGCTCCTTCACCTCACAGCTTGGTTCAATTCATCGATTAAAGGTCGCAAGTACACATCGATCTTGTGTTTTGGATTTTGGGGGTCCGTGTACAATGATAGTTAAGAAGATTACATTGTTCTTCATACACATCCAAGTGGGGGAGATTATAAGGTGTTAGAAGAACTGCCAAGAAGAATAGTTCTTCCCCGACATGCCGAAAGGTGCAAAACCATCTCGTGCATAACCCAAGCCTTACATTCCGAGGTTCCGCCGCAAAATCGGTGTGTGTTCTCACAAAATGTTGCCAAGCTTCTCCATCCCGTGGGTGATTCATTATTCCCTCTTCCCTCTCACCGTCTCGAGTGCCATATCATGTGCCTTGCAGCTTTTCTCGATGCATACAATCTTTGTAATCTTGGAGTAATCGGAAAATAATACATCTTTTTGCAAGCAATCTCTTTTAATCGTGTATTTTTTGATTTCTTTTTCTTAATGTATCTAGCATGGCCACAAAACTTGCATTCTCTACTCTCAAAATCATCTTTCCAATACAACATACAACCGTTAACACAAACATCAATCTTTTGCACCGGTAATCCAAGGCCTTTAACCAATTTCTTCATTTTGTAAAAATCGTCTAACGCATTATTATTTGGAGGAAGTGCCTCTTTCATCAACTCACGCAAATTTATCTATTGTAGTTTCGTATAAGTTGTCTTCTGACTTAATGCTCAACATCCTCGGCAGCTATTGAAAGTCATGGAATGGTTTGTACAACCATTGTACAGTCAGGGCTATCAATAGCTTTCAACATGTCATAGAATTTTTTGTGCCTCCGGATCGGGAGGTTCTTCCACGTCCCCTATTTTGTCGCTCATTAAAACTTGGTCCCGCAAAGATCAATAATCATATCTCGATAATTGTTCTAGCATCGTGTGTCTTTTATAATTATCCACTTCATGAACAAACGGGATTTGAGGCATGGGAATGAATGCCTCACCATGACATGTCCAATTATAATAGTTAGACACGAATCCGTTCATAACAAGGTGATACTTCACAAGATCGTGCATATGAAAATACTTATTCCTACAAACCCCCACAAGGACACCTAATCCCATCTATTTGTACATTAGCAGATTTAACTAACCGCGAATGTCACAAATCGCTTCAATCCCGCTATAAATTCTTGACTATGACGAGGTCCACTATTCGAATCCATATACATCCAACTACGGTCTTCCATTACAAACACAATATCTGCGTATGAAAAGACTTAATAATTAAATGCATATTAACTTTGAATGTTATTTCAATTATTTGTCAACCTTATTTCAAAGTAATTATTAACATGTGATAATGGCATCTTATCTACTATTATTAACGTGTGATTATTTTCAACATTAGGTTGTTTGTTTGTCTGAACAAAGATATAAAATAATGAGAGATAATACAAAGACATAAAATCATGGGAGATAATACAAAGAAAGAAAATGATGGGAGATAATACAAAGAAATAAATTCATTGGGAGATAATACAAAGAAGTAAAATCATTGGGATAATACAAAGAAGCATAAAATTTTGCCACTTTCATATCATCATTTAATATCCAAAAAATAAATGGTATGTTGTAAACCTAATAAAAGGTAAATTGCCCTAAAATTTGATTCTTTGTGAACAATTTTTGCTCTCATTAGTTTTTTTTGATCCCTTATACCACATTTTGATTAAGCTAAAAATAAATGATATAAAAGAGAATAAATATTGACATTAATAACATTATAATAAATAGAGATGAAGAGATTCTCACCAAATACCCAACTGAAATTGGAGGAGTCAGGGGAAGTCTTATGGATGCCGGGAGGTGATGGCGCCCGTCTTGGAGTTGCTGGGAGGTGGTGGTGATGGGAGTGAGGGTGGAGTTTCAAGGTTGATTTTGGAATAAATCACTAGAGGAGATGGTGGTAGAGTAAGAAATCGCGGCTGCAGTAATATGTAAAGGGGAGGGTTGAAAATAAAGAGCCCACGCACCGGAAAGACGACGCTGCTTTCGGCATGACGTATAATCGACCGAATAGCGACCGATATACAATATCGGCCGCTATTCGATCGGCCAAAAGAGAGGTCGAACACTTGTACATTTTTGAAAATAAATATCCTACTCACTGGGAAAGACGACGCTGCTTTTGGCATTTAAAGTCAGCGACCGAATAGCGACTGCTTTTGGCATTTTAGGTCGCTATTCCGTCGCCCCCAAAGAATGTCCGAATTTTTTTTGAAAATAAAGATCCCGCAGACTGGACAAGACGGCGCTGTTTCGCCATTTCTATTTAGCGACCGAATAGAGACCGATTAGGTCGGATCATCCGAACTTTCCTCGGATCGACCGAGGAGAAACTGAGAGTTGAAGCTTTTGGTCGGATCAGCCGAGGTCCCAGCTCGGCCGACCCTAAGCATATTCGGTCGCCCAAAGGAAAGTCCGAACACTTGCCCATTTTTTGAAAAATAAAGATCCCACACACTCGGACAAGACGACGCCTGCTTTCGCATGACGTATAACGATCGAATAGCGACCGTCCCTAGTATATTCGGTCGCTATTCGGTCGCCAAGAAGAAAATCTGAACACTTATAAATTTTTGAAAATAAAGATCCAACGCACTAGACAAGACGACGCCGTTTCGCATGTAACATTAGCGACCCGTTAGCCATATTCGGTCGCTATTATTTTCCCGGATTCCGTTTTTTATAATATAGCGAGGTTTTTAAAGATATTCCTATAAACCTTTTCCCTATTTTATTTCATCATCAATGAGCATTTATTAAAATTTTAGTTACACTACTTAATGATCCACGTAAATGTCAACACAAATGTATTACTTGAATTGTTCTGCTTCAGGTCTATACAGGTATTTTGTCAAAAGGTATTAGTTTACTTGTTTCACTATTCAGGTTAATGTGTACATATGTATAAGTATACATTTTAGTTGTTTCAATATTCAGATTTTTATATATCTTTAAAAACCTTGCTATTGTATAAAAAAACGGAATCCGGGAGAATTTACCGACCGAAGTACGACCGGTATATCCGTTACTCTAAATAGCGACGGAATAGTATGTTGCGGTCGCAATTCGGTCGCAAATAAGCCTCAATCTTAATCCGTCGTTAGTCCGTCGCTAAACCCTAACCCTAAACCCTAAGACGGTCGCTATTCGGTGGCTCGTCGGTCGGTATGAAGCTAATTTTCTAGTAGCAGAACAGGGTAACTATATAACAGACCCCCTGCACAGTAAACAATCAGCTATCTTCCATTCAAAAGAAAACATAAACCAATCAGCCTCTCTTCCATTTCAACAGAAAACATAAACCAAAATGTAAATTCCAAAATAATCGCAAAACTTAACTTAAAAAAAATCATTAAAAGCTAACAATACTTACAAATTGATACAAAATTAACTAAATACTCTATTGACTCCCCAAACCATCATCGACAGTTAAAGGGTCATCGTCATAGTCTGATTCTAACTCATCGTCTAAAATACTACTCAATTTGGCCTCTATCTCAGAGGCACTTAATACAACCTGGTCCTTATTTGTTAAAATTTCAGCTAACATACTAGCTAGACCCTTGTTTCTCTTCTTTTCCCTCATCTTGAATTCTTTTTTTTTGGTCGGCTAGTCATGCTTCGAAACTTTGCTTCCATATCGCTCCGCATTTGTTCCATGTCCGAATGCGACACCGCCCGGCTGCCTCGCCTCATTGTCTTTACCACATCAAGAAAGGAACCGAGTCCTTGGACACGGCCCCTTTCTTAGTCCACCCGCAGCCTCGAGCAGACAACTCAATCCCGAGTCGGCAAATCCGGGAGGAGGCGGTCCCGGCTTGAGTTGCTTTGTTAGCGGCGTCGCCATAAACCTCGTGGAACACCCACTGCCAAAAAAATTGTCATTAGGATATTACATTAAATAACTAATATCAAAAAAGGAAAAACGGTAATTAAATACTTATAGACAACTCTCTAGAATCTACATCAACCCATTCGCCTTTCTTTTTGCCCGAGATGGTGTTGATGAACATGATCATAATCAGCCGAGAATGGGACCGCATGTCCCGCCTCCTTTTCCCCGTTAAACAAATTCATTAAATACGAACACAAAACACATACAACATAAGAATACGCCAATTAATAAAGATCCCGTACTAATCTCACGTGGTGCTCAATGTGGCTGAGCGAACCTCCCGTGTGCTTCATCGGGCCTTTGCCACCCCTCCCTTCTTTCCGGCTTTTTGTCGCTTGTGCCGACTTGGCTTTAAATTCGGAGTCTTCCAAGACTCTTCAAGTCGCGCCTAATCCGTCTCGAAAACCCATTTCGGTTTCTTATTTTTTTTCCGAGCGTCGCTCATAATGCCGCTTAGTCTCCTCGTCAGTATGGTACGCCAACCAGTCTTGACGCCATCCTCATACTCAGGAGCCCAGCGATACTTTTTCTGCAATTTGAAATAATGTTACATAACTAAATTCGAATACTTCTAAATTTGAAGACTTCTAAATCAAAAGACTTCTAAATTCAAACTTATTTTCTAATTTACTTACCTTGAACTCGTCCCACCACAAATTTTCTTCTTCCTGGGGAACATCCTTGATGGTGCTATATGCCCCCTTGAAACGATCTTGAAAAATTGAAGTAATTGCCGCGGAACAGCTGGATGCCAACCTGAAACTATAATAGGACACACAAAATTTGATTAGTTACTATAATTACTACAAGTAGTATAATTAGCTTAAAGGAAATAAATTAGTTACTTACGTGCGAGTGGTAGGTCAAGGAGAATACGCGTATCTCACCGTAGACGCGACTCGCCGGAATCGACGACGCTCGTGGGATGGGCCCGATCGGGTGAGTCGCCGATCCTCGCTATCGGCGTAGACTCGGGCCGCGTGTATCGCCGCAAACGCATCCCGAGATGCTCGTGCATCATCGCCCTGTGATGGAGGTGTCGAACAGGGCACGGGAGCAGATCCCTGTGTCTCCACCAAATCGGTGATGAACCAGCCGGGAGGCCGGAGCAGACGTGGCTGGCGAACCAAATGGTAAGGCTACTCGTACACCTTTCCTTGGCGGCATCTCTGAAATACACGGAAAGAGCCACCAACTTATGTGTTACAATATTAATGTTAATACTTAATTGGTCATAAGATCTATGATATGATATGGCTAATTCTATTTGGTGACGCATATTTGGTGATTCATTTTAGTGATGATTTCATTAGAGTTACTGTTTTCAAAGTAAGGGCACACTTAAACATGAATACATCATAACGAACTACATGCTGAGAACAAACATAAAATGTGCAACATAAAGGACCAAGAAGTTGCTCAAGAAGCGCATAAATCCACATTAATACATATAATATGAAGTTGCTCAAGAAGCGCATAAATCCACATTTGTTTTGTAGTTCCACTTTGGTAAGGCCTAACAAAAGTCTAAAGTGCACAAGGAAAAATAATATGAAGCACATTTATTAAGACAACATTACTTAATGCTACCAAATGCAAAACTCAAAACCCAATGGTTCGATTGATAAATATGTGTAATTCAAAATATTGTACTTGATCAAAGATACATGTAAATCCCCTTATAAGACCACCCAAAAGAAGAAGATAAAAGAAAAGACATAGAAAGGGATAGAGAGATTGTATCATGAAAAAATTGCTTTATACGAACATCAATAGAGGTCGAAAAAGACGCTAGGGAGGGGGATGGGTGTTCTTTTCCTTCACACACACATACACAGAGGATTAGGGATTTAGATCAAGTACTTTTCCTTCAATCTCTTACTCGTTTGCAGTTGAAAGAATGTAAGTTTACTCAAGCATCTTTTCTAACATAAAAGCCAAGAAAAATTATGCATATAGACATCTGACTTCAGTTAAATAATAATAATAATAATTACAACAACTGAAAGACACATTTTGCACAATGCAAACAAGCATACACACATATTTCATCGTCACTGATTAAAGCTTTATATAACATAGCGAGAGATTGATCGACCAAACTGAAACTACAGTAGAAGTATGGATCCAAAGCAAAATACACCATCAGTTTGATACTTTGATAATATAAGTTAATTGACACAATAAAAGAGATAAACAAGTACAACGCAACTACAGCAAAATTTGAGGCTGCTAAGTGGAGTTAATCTGCAAGAAATATTGAAGTTCAAGCATAATATGCTGCTTGAACTTAGATCACTAGAGTTATAGCAGCTTGTAGTATAGAAGCTAATTGATACAATATAAAGAGATAAACAAGTACATTGTCACCATGGTAAAGTTAGGACTGCTATGTTTATTTAATCCACTGTCACCAAAAGTTTAGAAACAGCAAAAATTAAGCAAAAAAATCCAGGCAAAAAATAAGCAAAAATCAGCTAAAAATAAGCAACAAATCGAAGCAAAAATAAAGCAATAATTCTAGGCAAAAATAAAGCAAAAAATCGAAGCAAAAAAAACCTAAAAATCGAAGCTGCAGAGGCCAGAAATTTGAAAAAAAAATACGCAAAAAACACCTTTAATGGATGTGGCGGAATGGCGGCGGCGTTCTGGCAGTGGAGAGTGAAGGGATTCATGGGCGGAAACTCGTTCCAACACCCATGGATCCTCCCTCAAGGATCCGCTCATATGAAACAATTCAAAACAAAGAAGAAACAAAGCAAGGAAAAACTTACTTTGCTTTGGATTCGAAGCTACTTCTTGAATGGAGGTCAGCGCTTTCTGGGATGTATTGTCGCCATCGATTGACTTCCCTTTGCGGAATGTCCCTCTACCGGTATCCACGCTGACTGAAACGGGCAAAGCGATTGCTAGCTCTTCGCTTTTCCGGGTTTTCGGAATTAGAGAGAAAAGGGAGAGGCGTAAACTATTTCGGCTTCTGGGTATTTCGACTGAAAAGCATTGGGGTCTAGTGGTTTCGCCAAGAGTTTATTATATAGGGTGTGAGAGTTTGTTCCCGTAACTAACTCTCACGCCCTCAACTCCTTCTCGCAATGGGAGTCCTCAACTCCCACGTCCCCTTAGACTTTCTATCGCAGTGGGAGTCCTTATCGGATAATAACTCCCACGTAATCCCAGCTATAGGTAAAATACCCGAAATTGCCCCTATCTCTAATTCGAATAATAAACACTTTATTATTTCCAGAAGACAAATGTCGATACAATGAACCTAGACACATTCTAGATTCATCAATCTGACATAAAGCTCGTTAGCTCGTCTATGCGTGTGACCCTCGTAGGTTCATCTCACAATGGCAATGAAACCACACTTAGTAGTAGTGTGAGTCCATAAATCACAAGCGGTCCCCTAGCAGACATTGTGACTACCCAAAGTGAATGAATATACAACGGAACCTAATATCAATCCACTATTTAATCCCTTTGTCTCGCGATATCCTAATTAAGCATAAGGCATGGTGGTCGCCACCCTTATTAAGCTTAATTGTATTTATGCTCGATCTCCGGTAGATCTGCTTCGACAAATAGCATTTGATAACCACTTTATCAAATACATTTGAGCACTGCCATGCATTTAAACAGCTCTTTCCCTATCGAGGGCCCATGGATATCTCTCTCAATAATAGAGAGGACAAATTCCCTTACAATGTCTCTCACATTCAAGCTATGATAGGACACTACATCCGATCATCGCCCGTATTGATTACTCGCTACAAGTAACGTCCGATCGAGTCAAAACGTGGCTCCATTCATACTAGAATCAATGAAGACACAAGGTCTAAGGATTCTAAAATAGTATTGAGAAGTAATACTTATGACTTAAGACCATGAAGTATTACTTCTCGACGTGATCACGCCCAATACAATGTATCCCTATATATCGCATCTATGATGTGATTTGTATCCATTACACATGATCGATGAAAACAAGATCATCAATCAACAATCATACTAGTTTTATTTCATAGTAATTAAGCATTACATAAAACTAGGGACTACTAGAATAGTAATTACATAAGCTAATGAGTTTTACTATCAAATCACACATTTGATAATCAAAAGCAAAAATTAACTATTCAATTAAATGCTCAAAAGATAACAAAACGCACAACATGTGCTAATGGTCCTAGGGCACTACTAACTGAGAGGACTCAAAAATAGAAGCAAAATTCATGAGCAAAAAAATGAAAAAAAAGAAAAACAAGCTTCAAGCAAAAAAAATGGAAAAAATAAGGTCGTAATTGCTTCTTGGAGTGGCGGTACCTTTAATGGAGGCGAGACGGGCGGTGGCGACGGTACACACCGGCGGTCGCGGTGGCAGATCGGCGGTAGATCGTCGATCGGCGGCGATTTGAAGAATATATGGAATAGGGTATCGAAGAAGAGAGAATGAGGGATTCGCCGATTTTGACCTTTTTTTCACAAATCGAGCGATAAAAACGACGCTCGCTTTTATTCGGATATTAGTTCCGCTTGGGTATTCGGGTCGTAAACTTCCGCTTCAGTATTCAGTCGTTACTAATTCCGCTCGGTATTAGGTCGTAAACTTCCGCCTCGTGTTCCGTCGTTAACTTTGAACAACACGATGTCGCTTTTAATTAATTTTAAACCTTATTTTTTTAAAAAGAAATAAGACATCAAAACGACGTCGGTTTGACGCCGTTATTAATTCCGCTCAGTATTCGGTCAGTAAACGCCCGACTCGTGTTCCGCTCGTTAACGCTGAACAACACGATGTCGCTTTTAATTAATTTTAAACCTTATTTTTTTAAAAAGAAATAAGAAATCAAAACGACGCTCGGTTTGACGCCGTTATTAATTTCGCTTTGTATTCGGTCGTAAATGTCCGCTCATGTTCCGTCAGTTAACGCTGAACAACACGATGTCGCTTTTAATTAATTTTAAACCTTATTTTTTTAAAAGAAATAAGACATCAAAACGACGTCGGTTTGACGCCGTTATTAGTTCCGTCGGTATTCGGTCGTAAACGTCCGTCGGTATTCCGTCGTTATTAATTCCGTCGGTATTCGGTCGTCAATATCCGTCTGTGTTCCGTCGTTAAGGGTGAACAAAACGACGGCGTTTCAATTTGGTCAACGGGACCGAAGTGGCCGACGGATTGGCGGCGGAATAACGACCGATATTTTTTCGGTTTCTATTCGGTTGGTATTCCGTCGTTAATTATGTGACCGAAATATTCGGTCGCTAAATTCGGTCGCTATTTAACTGTTTTCTTGTAGTGAGAGTTCAAGAACGAAGCCCAAGAGTGAAGCTCTTACCTAAAGTCTGTGATACTCATAACTTTTTTTCTTATGTTTGCTTGTTTTATAGTTAATGTTGTGTGATATATTTATAATTACGTGATTAATCTATTGTACATTAGTTATATAAGTGTGTAAGGGGCATATTTGACGTTTTAGAAGTTTGAAGCTTTAGTGTGGATGTTATGGAGTTGATGGATTATTTTGTTAGGGAGTTTAGAGGTTACTAGGGGGAGGTTTTTAATGAAAAAACAAAGAAGGAAGTTAGAAAAAATAAAGAGAAGGAAGAAAGAAAATAGAGAAAAGAAGAGAAGGAAGACAGAGTGTTGAAGGTAGTTCGTAAAGTTGAAGTAGTAAACGTATATGATCGATTCCATTCTTATTTCTATATTTAAAAGACGTGTAGGGCTACAATCTGGACGGTGGAGATCAGATTTCAACTGTCTGCTTTCGAGTAATCTTCCTTAGAACTTCGTTCTGTTGTTCTGAAATTTATGGGTTGTCCTTCCTTTGCAGTAAGTTTGAAATCCTTTGCAGATATAGTAAACGTTCTCTAATCATTCCAAATTTTAACCATAGTTAGAAGACTTATTAGACTAGATTCTAACCGATGGAGATTTTATTCTAGCGATATTATTAAGTAATGTCAACTTCAGAATGTAAGGTTGTGACATTCGGGGGGAAAATAGAGAGTTGTGAGCGTTTTATATAAATGGAGTAGTAAACGAATTCCATTTTTTTTTATGTTCTTTTGTGCATTCGAAGATAATTGAAAGGGCTACGATTGGGCGCTGACGGGTCTGTATTTCAAGTTCCCAGTAGACGGGAATTTGCATTTGAAGTTTCACTTGTATTTAGTTGATTATAATTTCAGGTAAGGATCTTTACCCTTGTCTTTTCGGTATTAAAACTCATGAAATGTATTGTTTAAAGTTCTCGAGAATTGTGTTGGAAGGATTTAAAAGAATGTTTTATTGCATTGGGTGAAATATTGAATTATTCATTCTTGTGTGTTGAACATTGAATCTATTTGTGTATAATATTTCCATTCTCCATCTTGGTTATTGTGTTGTCAAGTTTACTGCTTTTGGAAGTCTTAAATGTTATATGCTATTTGGAGTCATCACCGATCTTGAGCTCTTGTCTAGAATCGACCTCATCGCATGATTCATTATCATACATGTGTTTGTATGTGTGTGTGTTGTCGTTGAACCCGGGAGTTCTCGACATGTGTTAAATCTATGAGCTCGCTCCTAATTGGAATTATAAATTAGGGACTACAAACAGTCGTTGTGGAGTCCACAGTGGTGGGCAATGACACAATGTGAATGAATAATTAAATTGTGAGTCCTTCGTTTGGGAGAAACTGAACCCATGTATTGTATTCTTAATGTCTTTCCCTTCGTGCCTATAAGTTGGGGGGACCGTTGTAATAATTGATTTAGAGTTGTGAATAGATGATTGAGTGCGGTCATGTGATTTGTTGAGTCACAACGTGAATTATATTCGAAGAGTCCAACGTTGTGTATGTCCGTATGTTGGTATGAACAACACATGGTGTTTGTGTCGCATTTCCGATGCGTAGATGTTGGATTTCGATGAGTATAGTTTATAGCTTACTTGTTCTTGTTTTGGTATTGTTGTTATATGTGCATTTGGGTTAAAATTGAGTTATTTTGGGCATGAGATTCGAGAAGTGCAGAAATGCACTTTTCCTTCATAAATTTACACTTTTTTGTCTGTTCTGAATCTCGGTAGACTGGTTTGGTCAACTGGGTGAGGTGCCATTCGCCCGAAGCAAACTACCAGGACCAGTCAGATGAGTGGGAGACTTATCTCAGTTGACCGGGGCTGGACCAGAAGGACTTCGGTCGACTAGAATGCTCTGTAGGTCGTCAGAATGGGGCATTTTAGTAATTTCCAATTTATGTTTTGTTACTGGTTTCTTTTGGTGTTTTATAAAGGTTGTGTTGTGAGGTTTTAAAGTGTGTTTGGGAGATTTACATGTCAAGTCAAGCTTTACACGTTTTCACACTCTTTTCTAGGAAGTCGGGAAAACGGTTTTGTGTCTTATTTGATATTTCATCCCAAGGGTATTGATGCTTACTGGGTTCATAGCTCACATTTTTACGTTTCTTTACTTGCAGATGATGAAATACCTGATGATGGTGACTACGTAGAGCCTTGAGATGGGGATTACAATGAGTGATTTATAATGAACTTGGTGTAATAGTTAACTTCACTTTACTTTCTTGAATTTTAAGTATGTAATAACACTAGTATTAACTCACGTTTTTATGTTGGATTTATGATACTTTTGGATAATTAATGTATGAATGTTATTTTCCCTTTCAATAATGATATAATTAATGAACTTTATCATTTTTGTTTGGTTCTGTGGCTCGTTGGCATATGAGGTGCTGCCAGGTCATCACCCCGAGCACGGGGTGTGACAGAGTCCACGAAGTGAGCATACAAACCATGGGCTCGGACTAAGCTCATGTTTTGGGCAGGCGCCTCACAGGACCCAGCCACGACAAAGCCTTCGCGGACGGACATATGAAGCGTGTGTTCTGTGTTGCCTACCCGACAACACTGGTCTTCATCAACGACCTAAAAAAATGCGGTTGCATTCCTGTAATTAAATCTACTATACTCAATCTATATCCGTACAAGGTATGACTCAAATATATATGACAATTGCCTCTATAAATAGAGTCTTTTTCATCTACATTTTACCTTAATTAAGTCATTTCTCTCTCTCAAAATACGTGAAAAGTTCTTGATACTCTTTTGTACTCGGACTAACTTAAGTATCAGAGCGGGGTTGACGTCTTCCCTCTCCTCTCTAACATTGTTAATCTCGCAGGAATAGGTACATAGCTCGAACCGAGACCCAATGCTCCCATCCGAGCTTTCATCATCTCCCATTAGCTCGGCTAGTCACAGACAAGGCATATAGCTCGGTAGACCCTTTGGCTTTGTCCCGAGCTCCTTCTTTCTATCCTAGCTATCGGAACTTAGGCACTCCTAATTAGGAACGCATCATCTATTCTATTCCAAATATTATCGTACTTTTTTTTTTTGTTTAAAGCAGCTATTGTTATTTAGATGAAGCCCAAAATTCTTGATCCTTCTTTTTTTCTTCACTTCTTACATCATTAGCGATATGAAGCGATGCAAACGAGGAAATGGAAGAAAAGCTAGTGAAAAGGTAATGATTCTAGATTTACACCAACTTCTATTAATTTGTTGCCAAAATTTTTCTTCAAGGTATTGTATGAGCTTCCCTCTCAGTCATACTCGTAAGGTTCCATAGCCTGATGTACTGAGCAAACGGCCTATGCTACCGGCGATCGAACCGAACCATAATTATGATATAGCCGGGGCGAGCCTTGAGGCAGATTTTTTGGGTTTTTCTGTTCATGGACCATAATTAAGGATTCATCTCTTCTTATAAATACTCTACTTATGTAACCTAAATATTGTATATTAACATAGTAAATATCCTAGTTTGGTAGTGCCCCAGACGTAGTCAATTCCTTGTTGAACTGGATTAACAATTTCTTGTTTCTTTCTTTAATGTTTTTATATCGTTTTCTCTCCCATTATTGTTGTTTATTTTCTAAGAATACTTTTGTAACCTACACCATAAAATCCACCCGACATCAATGTAGTTCATTATAATTTATGCCGTAAAGACTACCAAGAAGTGATCCATTTGATTTCATTGAGAAAAGATTACTATGTCTGGTCAAGAATCCATTTGCTGTAAAAAGCTTAATCTCCTATTGAGCGATGATTTGGACTTATTGGGATCTCGCAAAGATTTATTTGGCGTAAAAAGAAACTACTAGTATTTCACAAGTAACCAATCCGATGACTTGGAAATACGTTTCTCTTCCTCGTCTTACTGCAAGTAGGCGATTAGTGCGTCTAGCGCATGTATTTTTTCTTTTCTACTCATTTATGGACTCGATATTGAGAATTATCGACTTTAAAAAGGCGGGCTTGGACTAGATTGTCGAACTTCTACCATTAAAGTTGATAGCATATGGAGAGAATTGGTAGTTAATACCTCTTCTGCATATTGTGTGAAAAGCTATGCTACTATCTTAAATGGGTTATTTCATTGGATTGTTGATCATGTGATAAATCCTGTTTTTCTTAATAGCATATGTGCATTTGAATTATGCTTGGGTGAACTAAAAAAACTGTCTTTGTTTATTTGGTGGCATAAGACTTGAACTAGAGTTTGATATTTGGATGATGAATGAGTATGGAACACGATTGGAAGATATACCTCCCTCGTACTTGGGAAACCGCCCCTCTAAACACGCTGATTAATTCAAGAAATTCAACTCTGGGTCGACCCACGTGTCTTTTCACAAACACACGACACTTACAATCTCCACAAAAAAAATTAAAAAAAATTAATACAAAAACATAATCCAAAACACCCCAAAGTAATAAAAGTTTGCAGTCTGAATGATACTAAACAAGTTACAACAACTGAGTTTCACAAATATATCTGAATATAAGCCTCATTCATTAGATTCTTCTCATTACAATGACAATTCTTCGAAATGTCAGCTTATTATGAAGCAAATTTAACAATGACAAGTTTAGGTTGAAATCAAACCACCAAAAGTTGCATCCTATAGAGAGATGTCCGCTTGCTTATTTTGTTCCGTGCATAGGAAACTAACCACTTTGATAAGACACAATTAATTGGCTAAAAGTAAAATCAAATCAGAAAATACTTCTCGAGTTTCAAAACTATGTATTTGTCTATATATAGAAACACCCACATATATGAGTTTCGAACATCCAGAATATGAAGAGCAGAAGAGAAAGAAAAGCATAAATTAACATCAAAATTAGATTTCAATTACTAGACTTTAGAAAGTATTTGAATTGTACATGGGCCATGTGCTCACGATCATACCGTAAGAAACTTTAAAATAGCCATTTTTAATTTCCAAATTTCATTAAGAATTAAAACAACAAAATGGAAAGAATTTGTTATCATATTAAATAGTAAACATAATCTCCAACTGATTTTTTGAGTTCTGTTCAGATTTCTCAAGAGTAAAAGCTGCCCATATGCTGCTATAAGAATTAATCGGCTCTAACATGTTATACATTTAAAATTTTAGAAGTCTTAAGAGGAGTATAAAATCCATTAATGTGTATAATTTTCTATTGATTACCAATAGTTGGTACTTGGTATTTATGTTTTGAATCTTAAAAACAATGGGCGAGGCTAAATCTCTCATAAAGAGGATCGGGGAGGGGTTGAGGATGGAGACATCAGTTGAGTGTAATTCACCCACTCATCTTATCAGCAACAACCAGTTTACAAGCCCCGAAATATTATTACAAAGCAAACATAAAAGGTAAAGTGCTAAGACATGCAAAACCCATTATTGCAGAAATCGCTAGTCGGTCGCTAGACTGGCGACTAGCGACTAGTCAGCTTATCTAGATTACAAGAGATTTTTTAAAATTCCCTTATCCTATATATTATACTAGTCAAACAAATTTCTTAAACAATTAACAATCAAATACTAGGATATCAAAGTACACAAAGTCCATCCATAATAATTAAATTCAATACCATAATAAGTAATAACAAGTTCAAATACTAAAATAATCAAACGACATAGTTTTGAGCAAAAAAACGAGTTTAAAAAAGGCGTCAACAAAGCCATTTTGACTGACTTTGACCTATTATTTTACCAATTTTGATCAACTAAGTTGGTCAACGATTTTTAAACCCCGATTTTTGAATTTTCTAGTCAGTTAGGTGCCGACTAGCGATTTTTTTGTCTACTAGTCGGCTGACTAGACCGATTTTTACAACATTGATTTTTAGTATATGTAGCCAGTCTATCTCTTTTTAGACTTAAGTTAAAAAATTAATAAGTAAATAAAAAAATCTGCTAATTTTGTAATGGTCCTTTGATTTTCATTAATATTTTTTAATAAATACACTATTTTGATATTCTCTCACAACAAATCATTTTTCTCCAATTCTGGTACCCCCTGTCGTCCGTTCCCTCGTTGTTAAGAAGTATACTCTCAAGTATATGAAATATTTACGGGAAATCAGGCTTCGTTGATGTATCTCGATTGATTCGTGTAGATATCTCTTAAAGTAAATGCTAGTTGTTTGGTTGATTGAGTTACAGTGGTCGAATTGAAGCGGTGTAGTTTGAGTTCTATGACTTTTTTTTGAGGATGTGCATAATGCAGCTTCAGTAGTTTGATCCCACTCGTTTGTTCATTTTTTTTCTTTTTTCTTCTTTTAAAGGAGAAAATATATAACTCGTTTGTTCATTTAGTTTTAAATATTTATTCACTCTCCTTTTAAACATATACACTTAATGTTGAAAGATTATTCCCCTTACTTTTCAATAACTTAATAACAACTATTGAATAAAAAAAGGTGTTAGTTTAACGGCTTAGAATGCATTTTGCATGTGTAGAGAAACGTCTCGCATCCTTAATTATGAGAATGACTGAAATAAAATAATAGAGAGGGAAAAAAAGGAAAAGGTAAAAAAATAATGATTCTTAGTATAAGTTTTTAGGGACAATAACATATTGCGTTCCTGTAATTTTTACATTTCTCTCATTAGGTTACTAATGATTATCTTTAGCATTAAGAATCCCAAAATATTTTACGCACCGCCTAGAGAATCATTTCCAACATATCCATGTCTCAATTTAATGAATTTAGGAAAGTGTGAGGCACATAATTGGTTAAATTATAATATTTACATCTCAGCCACCCACCACTCTCTTCACGTAGCCTACCAACCCACATATACCACCCACTATCTCTTTCCATTTCCCGGTAGATCTACATAATTTAACCACAACCTACTACTACCTCGTGGAATTTCCTCCCCAACTACCTCGAGACAATCATCCCACATGCTCTCTTTCTACAAATTTTCCCTTTTGTATATTTCCCAGTTGCCCCACTCCTTTTGTAAATTCTTTAGTCACCGCCCCAACCTCTTACGCACAAATTCAAAATATAGTACTGTAGTGTGGCCTGTTAAGAACTGGTCACTATTCATGGCAACCAACTCTAGTTATGCAAATCACCTTCTGGCGAGTGGGATCAGGGCATAATTCTGATCGAAGAAGCTAGTGCAGCACTCCATGTAAAACCCGACCAATTTGGACCGAATATTTAGAAGGTGTGGCTCTGCCAAAGAAGAGTTAAACAAATATCCAAACCTAGGAGGACTAAGGTACAAATTGTGAAACTTTTTAAGAAAATAAAATACGTTTATTTTAGGATTGGATGTCAGTATTTGCATCGTTACTTTCAGAAGACACGTTAGACAGAATGGAGGAATGAGAGAATAACATAGGTATTTTATTTGTGGCATCTGTTGGAGGAACCGGAATTGAAAATCAATAGGTTCCGAGATCGTTTAATTAATTGATTGTGTAAGGAAAGTGAAATTTTACTGTTCTGTTTTTATAATAGATAAAAACTATATTTTTGTTACCAGATTGGATTGAACTTGCAGTGCTTTGACATGATTACTTAAATTTGTGATAATTTTTTTTAAAAAACAAAATTTATTTATGACAAGCATGGTAGATCGTCAAGGTTATTTTCAATTCTAATTTACAAAGTTACTAGGTTCCGAAAATGGAAGTCATTGTTTAAAATGAAGTAGTTTGCATAGCGTGATTCTCTATCTAGATTTGTAAGGAAAGAAATTAAAATAAATTAAATAAAAGTAGCTTTTGATTAATGCAGATTCTTCATGGTTGGTTGGAAAAGAAAGCTAAAAGAAAATAATGTGTAGACGTTTCTTTTCACAAGAAAAATTCTATGTAGGAAAATAAATCATTTTCCAACAAAGAAACAATTAAATTGGTAAAATTTTAAGTATACGAGTGCTTAACTCTATATTTTTTTATGTTAATGTAAGAATTGATTTCCTATAGAAAAAATGTTTGAAATCAGTATTCTTGTAATTATTAATTTTGATAATGGTTATTATGGTAATTATTATTATCTTCTAACATACAAAATATGTAATGTGGTTGAATAAATAGAATTTTTTTTTGAATTGAACCTTGGGGATGTGGTCGTATTTCGCACAGGATTCGGGCGTGACATTTAAGGTATCAAAGCTTAGTATTAATCTATTGTGAAATTATTTTTTAAGTAATTTTCAGAGTACGTGGTAGAAGAGTTGTGGTTCACAGAAAATTGAAACTTATGGTTATGTTATTGAGATTTGATCTTTTGATGGTAACTATGCGAGGAAATAATAGTAAATAACCAGAGAGAAAATTAGAGATTTTTTTTTCATGTATCCGAATGCTTGTGTTAGGTTTGATTTGTTGATAAGTATTAGGTAATGAATGGTGTGTCTAGGAAAATAAGGTTAGAACTTTGTATTCGTATTTATTTTTGGGGTTCAATATTTCAAGTTTCGAGGCCGAAACTTCTTGTAAGGGGTGTAGAATGTAAATCCTTAACCCAATATAGACTGATTTTTTTGTTGGTTCTAAGCCCAAGAATATGTAGTAAGTTGGGCTAGGCACAAAGAGAATTAAATAAGTATCTTAACCTAGTAAGACTAAAGTTAAAAGTGTGAAACGTTTTAGAAGGAACCTAAGGCTTCTTTCTGCGGCGCTGTGGAGGGAACATAAATTGAAAACCGAGGGTTACAGGGATCGTTTAATCGATTGATCATCTAAGGTAATTGGAGATTTTCATGTTCTGTGTTTTAATATATATAAATTTTATTTTTGTTACCAAACTTGATTAAACCTTCAGTGTTTTTACAAGATTATTTGAATATGTTATACTTTGTTAGGAATTTCTTATTAATGTCAAGAGTGGTAGATTGAAAAGGTATTTTCAATTATGATTTGCAAAGTCACTAAATTCCGGAACTAGAGGTCAATTTTGTTTTTTAATGTAGTTGTTTGTATATCATTATTTGCTACCTAAAGTTGTAAGAAATAAAGAAAAGGAAAAGAAATAAAAGTAGCTTTTGATTAATGGAGATTCTTTCATAGTTGGATGGAAAACAAAGTAAAAAGAAAATAATGGTTGTGACAGGCGTTTCTTTTCACAAGGAAAATGTTATGTAGGAAAATAAATCATTATGAAACAAAAAGAGAATTCCCTTGGTGTAATTGTAAGTGTATGCGTGCTTAGATGGATATTTTTGCTATTAAGGTTAGAATTGTTTTCCTGTAGACAAAGTGTTTAAAATCAGTGTTCTCGTAATTATTCTTTTGGATGGGGGTTATTATAATAATTACTATTATATACTAACGTATAAAGTATGTCATATGGTTGAATGATAGATTCTGCCAACTTGCCAAAATCTCTCAAAGCGGGTTAAATCCATAAAATCCCAATGTCCTATCTGTCATAAGGCTATTGAAACTGCAGCACATGCCCTCTTCCTATGCCCTCTTCCTATGCCCTTCAACTCTAGATGTATGGAACAATACTACATTTGACATTCAGGCAATACTCAAAAGAGATATTTTTCCTTTTTGTCTCCTGCCTATCCTCAAAGCTAGCGATGAGGTTTCTACTCCCTTTGCATACACTACATGGCAAATATGGTGTAATCGTAATAAAACTGTTTTTGAAGGAAAGAGGAAATTGCCGGAGGAAATTGCTAATCTTGCCCTCATCTATGCTGCTGAATATAGTAGCATTTTTGCTTCATCCTTAGGTTTACATGGAAATGGCCGATCATTGCCTAATGCTGACCAGATACGATATATCCTGAAGGGAAAGGCAAAAATATTCTCACCAGATATTACGGAAGAAATCCCTGAAAGGCCTAAGGAAAAGCCTAATTATAGCTGGCAGACTTCCCAAGAGGGTTTCTTTAAACTTAATGTTGATGGAGCCTGGTATGAGAACTATGGAGGAATGGGCTTCGTCATCAGGGATCATACAGGATCATTTGTCGCCGGAGCTGCAACAATCGCCCCAAATTCCCCCAGCCCTGAATATGCTGAAGCAAAGGCACTGCTTGAGGGACTTCGATTTTCTCTGAATAAAGGTTATCAACCACTGCTCATCGAAAGTGACTGTCAAGCTCTAGTTCATCAGGTCCAACAAGCAGAAGAGGATTTGTCTTCATTAGGACATATGGTTAGCCAGATACGTAATTGTTTAGGGCCTAGCATAGTTAATTTATCTTTTGTGCACAGATCTTGCAATATTGCTGCTGATAGATTAGCAAATCATGCAATGAGGTTTAAGACCTCATCTCAATGGTTTGGAGAGCCTTCGCGTTTGTCTCCTACCATATGTAACCCTCGATTCTGATTAATGATAATTCAGTACTTTTATTCAAAAAAAAAATGTCATATGGTTGAATGACGAACTGTTTTTAGTTTAACTTTGGGGATGTCAATGTGTTTGTGAATCCGAGGCGCTGACCCTCCGTGTCCATTACGTGATACTCTAACTCAGTTAGTCTATTTAATAATAAAAACCTACGAGAAGGTAAACAACCTTCAACTCGATTACCCATCTTAAGCCTTTTAAACGCACCCACACCGAAATTGGAGACAAGATTATTTGTGTGTGAATTTGAGGCTATAAGCCTTTGAAGGCATTTTAAAGCTATGAATTTGCTTGTCGATCTTTGTGCTTTTCAATGAATAAGAGGTAGAAGGCTGATTAATATGGGTTGGTGGTTTGTGGAGTTCCAAGATCGAAGGAAGGAAACTAAATCTAGGTAAAGAATAGGAAATAATAATAATTTTATACGAAAATGCAAGAAAACTGAGGAAGCAAACTATAGGGAAACAAAAAAAAATTAAAATGTCGAAGCATAATATAGTGGAAAAGGAATATGCTAGAAGGATGGAGGGATGGGAGAAGATGGGAATGAGACGAGGGAAAAGAATCAAAAAGGAAAAATTAAAGTGTTCATACAGTTTTACCCCTTTTTGACAACGAAGTGCATCTCATGTGGTAAGACGCTTCATCTTCATCAGGTTGGTCGGAGGTTTGAGACCTGATGGAAGAGGGGTTTCGAAATAAAATAAAATAAATTTCCCATATTTAATTTAGCATGCGCATTATACATGTGCAATTTGGCTTATTCTGCCTCGAATATGCCAGAAAAGATTCTCTAGGTAAAAAAATGATATATTCAGTGATTCTTAATGCTGAAAATAATCAAGAACTCAAAGGACAAAATGTAAATAATATAGAGAAGAAATAAGCTAGTTTTTTCCTAAATTTTTTTAATCATGTAAATAAAACATACAATCTATTTAAATTAGCTTTTGTGTTTCGAGTGTGTGTTATTGGCTGTTAAGAAGATGGATCCCAACCTGCCTATCTCTAACGAAATTTCACAACATGTCCGTATTGAATGCATCTACACTTTGAGCCCCACAACATGTTCACTCGAAGCCAGTGAAGATGCTAATGTTTGGGATGGTGAGTTATAATGGAAACCGTGAGCTAGTTTTGTATGGTGGTGATGCGAGAGGAGGCTATGATCGCACCACAACAGGAGGTACCAGAAGTGGACTAGCCTCATTATTCTGAAATCAAGGTAAATGGTGCTAACGATAAGGAGAAATGAAAGGTGGAGGACAGCAGTGTATCTAGGAAAACAGGGAAACGTCGGCTAGGCTTTGACGACAACGTAAAATTAATGTCATCGACCATGGTTGACGGCCGTCGAATGAACTGTGATGTGGGTGTTCAATCGATGAATGATTTTAGCACAATTAAGACAGGGCGTGCAAATGTTGCTAAGGGTAGCTCTGAGGTGCTGTCCATTGTGGTTCGAAACGGACAAATCATAAGAGAATAGCGGAGGGGAGTCCGGGTGTCTCGCCGGAGGGAAAAAGGACTGCCGATGAGAGGCGCGAAACAAAATCGGGAAGACGGGCTCAACGGGTTAAGGTCCCCATCTCTGACCCGGACGGAACCGACCTTACATATCATGTAAGGTGTTGGACCGTATGTCTTTGGGTTGTGTGGATCTGATCTAGTTGCAGTTGGGATTCCTGCGTCTAAGCCAGCTACTATTAGGCTACAAGGGCTTGGATCCTTGTTGATTGGGACGCTAGATTTTGGTAATTTGTAAATGGTGTCCCATTCTCCTAGGGGAGCTGATTTTATACCCCAACTTTTCTCCTTTATCTATTGTTGGGCTAGAGCCGACAAGCCCACTCTACGAGGGTTTAGACTAGCATGCACTTCTTTGGTATGCATTGAATGAGAATATTTGTAGGACTTAGACTCGCCTAACTGGAAGCAAAAGAGTGGGACCGAAACTGCTACTATAGGGAAGACAGGCTCAACGGGTTGAGCCGAGCCGGGTTAAGGTCTCCTTCTAAGACCCGGCCAGAACCGACCCTACAGATCATGTGTTCAAGCTAGCTGGGACGCAATTCGTTGGACCGCAAGTCTCTGGGTTTTGGGGATCTGATCTAGTTGTAGTTAAGATGCCTGCGTCTGGGCCAACTACTACTGGGCCATGCATGGGCAGCCAGATTCTGGTCATTTGCAAATGGTGTACCATACTCGACTTTTCCCCTTTATCTATTATTGGGCTAGAGCCGATAAGCCCACTCTACGAGGGTTTGGACTAGCATGCACTTCTCTGGACTACATTGGATGAGAATATTTGTAGGACTTAGACTCACCTATTTGGAAGCACAAGAGTGGGACCGCAACTAATGTTTCTGTTTCAGATGATGACATTGTCTCAACGGGGGCTCCGGCCGTCAAACAGGATAAGGTGGATCCTACTAAGAGGGTCCACCATAGCCCATGAACTATTTAGCTTGGAACTGCTCGAGGGCTTCACAACTCTCGCACAGTTAATGAACTAGTACGCATATGTAAAACGCATAATCCAGCTATTGTTTTTTTGTCTGAAACAAAATCTTTGTCTAGTTCTTTAAAATTTATTTAATGAACTAGTACGCATAATCCAGTTAATGAACTAGTACGCTTATGTAAGTTAGGATTTCCGTTTTATTTTCCAGTCAATCGTCGAGGCCTTAGTGGAGGACTTTGTCTTTTCTGGAATGAATCATTAAAGTTGGATATTTTGTCTTACTATATGGGTCATATTGATACTTGCATTTTTTTACTGAGCATAATTCGAAGTGGCATTTTACTGGTTTCTATGGAAACCCAGACCCGGATTTAAGGCCACAATCCTGGAAATTGCTTAAGTGATTAAAATACATTAGCATGCATCCTTGGCTTTGTATTGGTGACCTCAATGAAATTATAAGTTAAGAGGAAAAAAAGGGATTTTACCCTAGAAGAAAAAAAAATGAATTTCTTTAAAGAAACCATTAATGAATGTAATTTATGTGACATGGGTGTTTTTGGTAGCCCATATACTTGGTGTAATTTCAGGGAAGGGTCGGGAGAAGTTTTTCTTTGTCAAGATAGGGGGTTGAGCCACCCCATCTTGGCGGGCTCTCTTCCATAACATGAAGATTCAACATTTATCTACAAAATACAGTGACCATCTCCTAATACTTCTTGGAGTTCCCCCATGTCGCAAAAGGCGAAAAAAAAGTAATTATAAGCCTCGTCCTCCGGGGTTTGAACCTTTATGATTCAAAGAATTAGTTTTCGTTCACTTTGATAGCTAATCATGGGTGCCCCCTAATGACCATTCAGTCCCAGAAAGAATTCAAGTGTTAAGCAACTTTTGAAGATATTTGTTAGAATGGAGTTCGAAACTTGTGGGGGAATTGGAAAAAAAAAACTAAAGGATAAACAAAATAATTGGATGTCATACAGAAGCGGCAGGGAATTTCTTGTTATTCTCTCTCCGAGGAACTAGGATCTTTTGTTATTTCTTCTATAGTTTCTTTTGTTGGTGTGAATTAATTTCGCTTGCTACTCTTGTTTCTTTTAAACTTCCATCAATAAATAAGACATTTCTTTCATTTGGTTATAGTTTTAAGATTCATCCATCTTACTTTGTTTGGAAACAAGTGGTTAAAGTGGGGAAGGTTGTTTTTCTTATAGTATATACCTTTGATCCTTCTCTTCTTCAGTTCTTCCACCTCAGCGATATGGAGAGAAGCAAACAGGGTAATTAAAGAAAAACTCCTATGAGAAGAAAAAAGAGACTAAAGTGACTACAATTTTGAGTATACACACTTATATTTTGATGGAGATTTTATAAGACTTCCGCCAGTCTCCATAACTTGTTTCAAAGTTGTCTGCTAGGCATGGTATGAACTTTTATCTAGGTCACTTTCTTGCAACCTATGCCTAAGAAATTCACCATACATTAGCCTAGTGCATTATAATTTTGATAGTGAAAGCTATAGAGACGCGACCAATTTAATTTCGTTCAGAAATGATTATAAGTCTGGCCAGTCTCCATAACTTGTTTCAAAGTTGTCTGCTAGGCATGGTATGAACTTTTATCTAGGTCACTTTCTTGCAACCTATGCCTAAGAAATTCACCATACATTAGCCTAGTGCATTATAATTTTGATAGTGAAAGCTATAGAGACGCGACCAATTTAATTTCGTTCAGAAATGATTATAAGTCTGGCCAATAATTCATTCGCGCTAAGAGTATTAATTTCCTAATTAAAGATGATTTAGAGTTAATGGGATCATCTAATGTGTTGATTTATTCGGTTAAAAAGGAAACTACTAAAATGTCTAGCTATGTTTGCAATCCGATGACTGGGGAATACATTTCTCTTCCTTGTCTTACTGCATGTAGGAGATTACATAGTCTAGCAAATGGGTTTGCCTTTTCTAGCCATTTTAAGGCCATAAATATTGAAACGTATCAACTTCTAAAAGGCGAGTTTGGACTAGATTGTTGAATTTTTACTATTGGAGTTGATAGCAAATGGAGAGAATTGGTAGTTAGTTATTCTTTACCATATTGTGCAAAATTAAATGTTACCACATTACATTGAGCATTTCACTGGCTTGTTCATCAGCAAATAATCAAGCATTATTGAATAGCATATGTGCATTTGATATTGCTGAAGAACGATTTAGGCCAATCCGATCTCAACTCGAAGGTATTTTATCTACTAACCTTGTGTTAGGTTTGGGAACATGTTAAAAGAACGTCTTAGTGTATTTGGTGGCGCAAGCGAAGCATGTTTTGATATTTGGATGATGAATGAGTACGGAAATATAAAGTTTTGGACTCGAAATTATGTTTTGATAAGTTGTATTCCGCGTATAGATCATATGCTTGTCCCAGTAACTTCATGGAGAAATTGAGAGTTATTACAACCGTCCATTACAACAACTCAGTTGTTTTCATTAAATCTAGAAGATATAAAAGCTGGAGTGATTAATGTTTCTGGATTTGAGGAGTTTAATAAGATGTTGGGCGTCTCAACTATTTATGTCCCGGTCTATTTGAGACTTAAGGATGTTCTTCAGGGAGATGAAACTCTCAAGGAAAATATCCAAAGACTCTCAACATCCGACATACAAAATTAACGGTACGTATCGTTTGTTCTCATTATGTGTCTCTTTCCTTATCCCATCAATAAGAAATTGTCATGTGCTAATTTTTTTACTTAAAAAATTATAATTTAAAAGAAATAGTGCAACCCAAAATGTGCACAGACGATTTTTTGCTCATCAATTTGTTATTTCTTCTATAGTTTCTTTTGTTGGTGTGAATTAATTTCGCTGCTACTCTGGGTTCTTTTAAACTTCCATCAATAAATAAGACTTTTCCTTCATTTTGTTATTGTTTTAATAATCATCCATCTTACCTTGTTTGGAAACAAGTGGGGAAGGTTGTTTTTCTTATAGTATATAAGTTCGATCCTTCTCTTCTTCAGTTATTCCACCTCAGCGATATGGAGAGAAGCAAACAGGGCAATGGAAGAAAAACTCCCGATGAAAAGAAAGAAGAGACTAAAGTGACTACAATTTTGAGTTGACACACCTATATTTTGCTAGAGATTTTATAAGGCTTCCGCCGGTCTCCATAACTTGTTCAAAAGTTGTGTGCAAGGCATGGTATGAACTTTTATCTAGGTCACTTTCTTGCAACCTATACCTAAGAAATTCACCATACATTAGCCTAGTGCATAATGCGGGCCATTTAACTTCGTTCAGAAAGGATTATAAGTCTGGGCAGGAATCCATTCGCACTAAGAAGATTAATTTCCTAATGAAAGACGAATTAGAGTTAATGGAATCATGTAATGGGTTGATTTATTTGGTTAAAAAGGAAACTACTAGAATGTCCAGTTATGTAAGCAATTCGATGAATGGGGAAGACATTTCTCTTCCTTGTCTTACTGCATGTAGGAGATTACATGGTCTTGCAAACGGGTTCGTCTTTTCTACTCATTTTAAAGCCATAAATATTGAGACGTATCGACTTCCAAAAGGCGGGTTTGGACTAGATTGTCGAATTTTTACTATTGGAGTTCATAGCAAATGGAGAGAATTGGTAGTTAGTAACTCTTTACCATATTGTGCAAAAGGTAGGGATGTTCATGAAAAAACGTTACCAACCGATCCAAACCGATTTTTCGGTTTGAGCGGTGCATTAGACTGATTTTGGTTTGGACTAAATTAAAAGCGAATTTTCGGTTTGGTTTAAATATTTTATAATCCAAACCGAATATATATATATATATTAAAGAACTCTTTTGTAATCAAACATATTGAACTTTTTATTTATATCATGACAAGCAAGTTCTTCAAGTGCTAAAGTAAGAGATTGAAGAATCATATGTTGTATGTGATTTAGATTCATCTGAAGTTTTTGTCTTACTTTGAAACTAATAATGGTTTAATTTTTGTATTTTTTTGCATTTTTCCTCGTAGGATAATTTTTCAGTAATTTGTTTGAATTTCAAGAATTTATGTTTCATTAATTTGTTTTTTGTTGTGTTTAACTAGTGAAAAACAATAGACATATTTCTTTATATTTTTAGTAGCTAGGTAATTATATAAAAAAATTATTTTATTTTTACCTTATATTGAAGTTCAATAATCGAGAATTTATGTTTCATTATTTTTAATGGATTGGATTGGTTTCAAAATTTTCAAACCGAATATTTCGGCTTGGTTTCAAAATTGTGTAAAACCGAACCAACCTGAACCATGAACACCCCTAGCAAAAGGTAATGTTACCATATTACATGGAGCATTTCACTGGCTTGTTCATCATGCAGATAATCAAGTATTGTTGAATAACATATGTGCATTTGATATTGCTGAAGAACGATTTAGGCTAATCCGACCTCCACTCGAAGGTATTTTATCTACTGACCTTGTGTTGGGTTTGGGAGCATTAAAATAGCGTCTTTGTGTATTTGGTCGCTCAAGAGAAACATGTTTTGATATTTGCATGATGAATGAGTACGGAAATATAAAGTCTTGTACTCGAAACTATGTTTTGATAAGCTGTATTTCGCGGATAGATCATATGCATGTCCTAGTAACTTCATGAAAAAATGGAGAGTTATTACAACCGTCCATTACCACAACTCGGTTGTTTTCATAAAATCTGGAAGATAAAAAATATGAAGTGATTAATGTTTCTTGATTTGAAGAGTTTAATAAGATGCTGACCGTCTCAGCTATTTATGTCCCAGTTTATTTGAGACTTAAGGATGTTCTTCAGGGAGATGAAACTCTCAAGAAAAATATCTAAAGACTCTCAACATCTGACATATATAAATTAACGGTAAGTATCGTTTGTTCTCATTATGTGTCTCGTTCCCTATCTCATCAATAAGAAATTGTCATGTCAAGAAGGTCGTGGCCCAGTGGGGCAAGCCTTGACCTGCGACCTGGAGGTCCCAGGTTCGACACTCGCCTCCTACGTGAGGCAAATAAAATTCCTAGGAATTAAGGTGCTGACCCAAAAAAAAAAAAGAAATTGTCATGTGCTAATTTTTTTACTTTAAATATTACAATTTAAAAGAAATAGTGCATCCCAAAATGTGCACAGACGTTTGTTGCTCATGAATTTGTTATTTCTTCTATAGTTTCTTTTGTTGATGTGAATTAATTTCGCTTCTACTCTTGTTTCTTTTAAACTTCCATCTCAAGTATTGCAGCTAGTGCAAAATGGAATAGTGGGGATATAATTGAATTCATGGATGATAAATTCTTCAAAACACTACCATACTTGCTTAGGAACAAAGTTGGAAAGCGATGGATACCAACGGAAGTTGAAATAGTAAGTTTCCTTAACTATTATGATATTAAACTATTATTACAACAAAAATTGAATACATATTTTAAAATTATTAACTAACATCCGTTCAATGTGTGAAAATATACAATTTTACATCCCAGTGTGTAGCAATGATCACTACTTGTTGATCACAATCGACATGAAAACAGGCAAACGTTGGTGTCTCAGCAGCCTGAATGTCGAAAGTCATGTTATCGATACCAATTATAAACCAATTGCTGATGCTGTTTTTTCATTTCTTGACTCGTTGATGAGAGATGCTTTACCAAGTGAAAAGATACATACGTTCCTCCCAAATTTTGAGTGGGGAACAGTACCAGAACAACATAGCAGCAGTCCTAACAGTTGTGGTATCTTCTTACTGAGCATGATGGAACATTGGGAAGGGAACCTTTCATCCAATTGTTTCTTTATATGGCCGACCGCCAAGTACTATGCGAGGAAAAATATTGCATCACAATTGATGAATCAGCCAGAGAATACAATTCTAGAATGGATCAAATCACAAACAAAAGAATTGATGAACATTAGAAAAAATTAAATGTAATGCTTTTTAATTATATTCTTGGAATTTGAATTTCGTTTAATATATAAAGTGTGACATTAATAGTTATAAGTTACCACAATGATAGATATTGCAATTGAAACAAAAAAAATTGTCATTTACAACAATCCTAAAAAATATTATTGACATAATAGTTATAAACCATCAAAGTAATAGCTATTAAAAATTACACATGCAGTTGTCACCATTAAAATTCATGACGTTTATTGACTTATAAATAACTCCTAAAACAGTTATTAATCTACTAACTGAGAAAACCCACAAGCCGTTCAGCCCACCAAGCCGGATCCGTCTCTCTCAGCACAGAACACTTCAAAATCTGTTCAAAACATGAAAAATCATAAATAATCTACTAAAAAACTTATACATAGCTATTATAGAAGAATAGAATAGCTATTATACACATACATAATAGCATTAACAACTGACATATCCATAATACACAAAATATACAGTTCACCAAAAAATAACTATATACAACGGAACAAAAATATGAAGTTCTTCTTCACTATGTTCTAACCTAATTTACAAGAACAGTGAAATATAATTTCAAAAACAATAGTTATTATAAAGCGATAAAATTTACATAATCATTAAATCTTGGATTTGAATCAACATCACTATGATTTGTTACGACAAATAAATATAAACCAGAAACAAAACATATTGCTATAAAGCAATTCTCAAAAGGAAATCTCATTGAACGAAACAACACAGGACGCTATATTAAATTAGAAGGAAATTCCATTGAAGAAATCAGAGAAGAAGAAAAAAACAGAAAAACAAAAAACAGAGAAACAAAAATGATGAGGAAGATGAACTAGGTTTTTTCAACAATATTAACACACAATTATCATGATTATGATGATAAACCAGAGGTTTCCCAAATTAATCCCCGTCACCCTTGATTATAGGCAAAAAATGAGTAAAAAATAATGATGAGATCGCGATCTCACCCAACAGGCACTGAAAATGCGCGCAACAGCAGCGAAATAACAAAAAAAATCAACTGTGACGCGCAAACTGCACAACAGAAACAATCCAGACCCCAAGATGATGAAGGAGACGATCAAATGGTGAACTGGCGTGCTGAAAACAGTCCTGCATCAGCACTATAGCCACGGGCCTCTCAGCCTTGTCCTCTCCACTAGTCTCGCCTCTATCGTCGACGGTAAGCTTTCTCTTTCTCTTTCTCCTTAAATCCCGATTCCCCTTTCTCCCTTCTAATTTAATTAATTTGTTAATTTGTAAATTTATTCCTTGATTTTCAGCCCTAAATCTCACTGTTTTATTTTTCTATTTTTTTCTCTCAGCCTTGCCTTCTCCATCTCCGGTCGCCGTCGATGGCCAACCACCACTCCCCAAGGTAACTCATCTATTATGTTATTTATTATTTATTTTTATTTATTCATCTAGACGAATAATGTGGAACAAGGTTCAAATGGTAATTGAGACATAGTATTAATAGAGTTTAGAGAATGGTTTTTCTTTATAATTTTTGTTTAGGATGTCTGCCTCTGTGTTCTTCTAATTATTTAAATTAAAATGTTAGAAATCACACGATTGGGAGGCTTAAGCCATATGCTGTTTCTCTCTCACAAATATAACTGAATTAACAACAGATTATATGAATTTTACTCGAAGTGACAAAGGAAAAGCATTTGAATCTAAATTCTTGAACACTTTCAAAGTTAACAATGGTCTGAAAATCAATAAGTATCAGGGAATAGAAATTTCATTCAAATATAATGTTCTTTTTGCTTTTGAAAATTTTAGCCTTGAAATGAAATCTTACTCATGCTAATTTTCATCTCAATTTTATAGTCTCCATTATGGATTTACTCAATAGGTATAAAACAAATACTTTCTGATCTTAGATACTGCTCGAGTTGGATGATTTTGGTCTTGCATCTTATTAGACCCATTTTCCTCTATTTAGTTTGTCGTCTTGGTATCAAAGAGATATGTTGCAAGCTTTAGAACTCTATTGTGTTTAAGAAATTTATATAATTGACAATTTCATGATACTTTTTTTCTCTCATTCATAACACTGTTGGTTTGGACTTTCCGGACGGCAGTCGAACTCAAGAATTAAGTCCTCCGTACATCTACCTTCCCCTCTGGTCACCCGACTTAGCCTCGAGTAAAAGTCCCAGTCTAGCAAGTTCTCCGCCACTAGGGCCAGGAAATAACGGGTGTATAACAAAGTCTCAGCAGGGGGAAGTAGGCGACCGTCGTCAAAAGTTACGGCCCAACAGAGCATAAATGAAACAATTCTAAAGTATCTGAAATCTATTGAATGTATTTAGATAGATGAATAAATTATCATACTGTTCTTGTGATTTACTCTTGTGATTGATAGTGAAAATAATATACGTATGTACATATATGTTGTCAATATCCAGACACGAAACAAAAACAGATGTGTTCGTGCAGTGGCGGAGCCAGGAATTTGTCAAAGGGGGTGAATTTCTTATTGAAATTTTTTAGAGGGGGAAAAATACAACATTTATAAGAAAATATCACCCATCCTATCGCCAATGTGTTCGTGTGTAAAGAAGAAGCAGAAAAGATAGGCTTACCTTTTTATTGTTAACAAATTCTTGATCTTATTAACTCTTATGTTGAAGAATACTTCTTGGTACTGTGGTGATTTAGTGATGGTGATGAGGGAGTTTGGTGTATTATAAAGTTTCTACTTTTGACAAGTGTTGAGAGAGTGTTTTTGAAAGCTCTTATTTATAGAAGGTATAAGTATAATGGACTTGTTATGCAATTGTTGAAAATTTTGTATTGGAACATTTGACAATATTTGAAGCTTGACAAAGACATTTGACAATTGTTGTTACTATTTTATTGTTTTATTTGTTATTTCATTATCTTAATATTATTTCTTTTTCTTAGTAGCCAAGAATACTTGGAGGCTACTCTTTTTCTTTTTCTTTTGAATTGACCTTTTTACCCTCAACTTTAAATGAAATGACTATTTTACCCTTTTCTAAAATTTAAAAAGCATATATTAAACTAACCTGGTTTGATGCCGAAATACCGGTCGTCATAAAAATAATCAAGAACTCAAAGGAGAAAATTTAAATAGTATAAAGAAGAAATAAGCTATTTTTTTCCTAATTTTTTTATCATGTAAATGAAACTTACAATCTATGTAAATTATCTTTTGTGTTTCGAGTGTGTGTTACTGGTTGTTAAGAAGGTGGATCCCGACATGCCTATCTCTAACGAAATTTTTGCAACATGTCCGTATTGGATGCATCTTCACTTGGAGCCTCACATTTTTTTCGCAACTGAAATGGGAAAAAATCCTATGTACGTTTCGTAATTGTGTAACATTACAGGCACGGTAGATTGTTGGTGGGCTCCGCTACTGCAGGTTCATGGAGTATCTAAATGTTACTATTCCGCTCAAGCGAGTTTTTCTGGGTCAGGCACCCACTCTGCGGTCCTTCGAAGGACATTTCCAGTATGAGCGTTTACCAAATTTTTGCAATAATTGTTGTATGAAGGATCACGTCTTGGTTAACTTTCCTAGACTTCCTCATGGTGTCAGGCCATCTGATGGTGAAAGATTTGAATTTTACATAATGTTAAACACTCCTAAAAATGATCGCTCGAAGTCGGTGAAGACGCTAATGTTTAGGGATGGTGAGTTTGTGCCAGATAATAATAACCGGGAGCTAGTTTTGTATGGTGGTGATGTAGAGGAGGTCATGGTCACACCACCACATGAGGTTCAGAAATGGACTAGCCTCATTATTCTGAAATTAGGGTAAATGGTGCTAAGGATAAGGGGAAGGGAAGGTGGAGGACAATTGGGTGTCTAGAAAACCAAAGAAACGTCGGCTGGGCTTCGGCGACGACGGAAGTTTAATGTCGTCGGCCATGGCTGTCGGCCGCTGGATGATTCTAGGCAATTTAATACAAGGCGTGCAAATGTTTCTAAGGATAGCTCTGGTGTTGGCTCTTTTGGTTTGAAATGTAAGCCCTAAGGGCGAACGAACTCTGTTTTTGATATTGGACAAACATTTGATGTTGTGTCTAATGATCTTAATCTTTGTGATAGAATATTGGAAATCTTGTAGGAAGCTCTAAGTACTTCAATCAAGCCATGTTCAAAATTCAAAGTCATACTATTCAAGGCTCATCTATGAAGATTGAAGATTGAAGACTTAGGTTTGGTTAGTTGAGCTTTGTCGTCATTAGTCGTAATCTTTAAAGCTCTAACCAAAGCTCTTATGAACATAAACTTCTCACTCTAGTCTTGCATACATGATTTCATAAACACGTTTTCAAAAGGTAAAAGTTTCAAATGTGTTCTTATCCAAAAAGCCTTTGATTTCAAGTATAAGTCTTTTAGAAAAGTTTTCCAAGTGTTCTTATGTGTTACCTTTTGGGAAAACCTTTTAGACTTCAAATGATTTGAAAACAAGTGTTTAATCAACTTCTCCGAAAGCCCTGGAAAGTCGGTCGACCGAGATTTTCTCGGATCAACCGAACAAAGTACTCGAGAGTTGAGTCTGTCTTGGTTCGGTCGACCAAGATCCGGTTCGGTCGACCGAGATGACCAAGGTCGATCGACCGAGGTCCCAAGTCGGTCGACCGAGTTTTCCTTCGGTCCCACCGAGGCCCGTGGTTCGGTCAACCGAGGTGCACTCATTACTAGCCGTTATTTGACCGCTCCGAGTCGTTTTTCAAATGAGATTTCAAATGGTATAAATACTCCAAAGCTTTAGAATGACTCTAATACTTACAGAGACTTGTTCATACAATAGAGATTGATTTCTTATCAAGTCTAAACACTTTCAAAGTAAAATGCACTTCATTGCAAAATCTAAATGATTCAAAAGTGCATTTCATAATAGCAAGACAAAGAGTGTGCTTCCTATGTTCAAAGAGCCAACAATTGATGAGCTTCAAATGTATGTATCTTTCACTTAGAAGAGTGAACAACTTTGTACTCTAAACCTTTCATCTTATCCCCTTTCTTAGTGATAGGGTTATTGTTGTTATTTGATAAGACCTACTTAGTGTGGGCAATTGTTAATAGTGGTTGTTTGTAAAACTCTTGGTGAGTTAGCCACTAGTGTAAAGTCCTACTTTGTGTGGGCACATTCTTCTTAGTGAAGTTGGTGAAATCCTTGGGTGCGGCTCAAGGTAGTGGATGTAGATTCTTAGTGAATCGAACCACTCTAAATCTCTTGTCTTGTGATTTGCATTGGGTTTTGCTTTAGCTTTTGTTAAACTTGCACTATCATTGTTTAAATTGAAAATAGTTTGCAAGATTTATTAGAAACCCAATTCACCCCCCCTCTTGGGTTCCTTCATGAAATAGCCAAATCGGAAGAGAATAGTGGAGGGGAGGACGGGTGTCTTGCCGGAGGGGAAAAGGATTGCCGATAAGAGGCGCGAACCAAAATCAAGAAGATGGGCTCCGCGGGCTTGACCTAGAGGGGTTAAGTTCCCCTTCTCAGACCCGGCAGGAACCGACCCTACAGATCATGGGTTCAAGATAGCTGGGTCGAAAGGTTTTGGACCGCAAGTCTCTGGGTTGTGTGGATATGATCTAGTTGCAGTTGGGATGCTTGCGTTTGGGCCAACTACTACTGGGCCACCAGGGCTTGGATCCTTGTTGCCTGGGCCGCCAGATTTTTGTCATTTGCAAATGGTGTCCCATTCGCCTGGGGGAGCTGATTTTAAACTAGGCTTTTTCTCTTTATCTATTGTTGGGCTAGAGCCGACAAGTCCACTCTACGAGGTTTTGGACTAGCATGCACTTCTCTGAGTCTGCTTTGGATAAGCAATTTTTTAGTACTTAGACTCGCCTAACTGGAAGCACAAGAGTTGAACTGCAACTGCTGTTTCTTTTTCAGTTGATGGCATTGTCTCAACGGGGGCTCCTACCGTCAAATAGGGTAAGGTGGATCCTTCTAAGTGGGCCCACCAAAGCCCATGAACTATTTAGCTTTGAATTGTCGAGGGATTCAAAACCCTCGCACTGTTAATGAACTGGTGCACATATGTATATCGCATAATCAAGCTATTGTTTTTTTTTTTTTTGGTCTCAAACTATATCTTTGTCTAGTTCTTTAAAATTTATTCGTTGTAAGTTAGGATTTCCCTTTTATTTTCCTATCAATCGTTGAGGCCTTAATGGAGGGCTTTGTCTTTTCTGGAAGAATCATTAAAGATGGATATTTTGTCTTACTATATTGGTCATATTGCTACTTGCATTCTTTTTACTAAGCATAATTTAAAGTGGCGTTTTACTAGTTTCTAAGAAACTCGTACATGAATTTAAGGACACAATCCTGACAATTGCTTAAGAGATTAAAATCCATTTGCATGCTTCCTTGGCTATGTATGGGTGACTTCAATGAAATTAAAAGTCGGGAGGAAAAAATGGGATTTTACCTGAGTAGTAAAAAACAAACTAATCTCTATTAAAAAAACTATTAATGAATGTAATTTATGCGACTTGGGTGTTTTTGGTAGCTCATATACTTGGTGTAATTTCAGGGAGGGGTCGGCAGAAGTTTTTGTTCGTCTCGATTGGGGTTTAGCCACCCCATCTTGGCGGGCTCTCTTCCATAATATGAAGTTTCAACATTTATCTACAAAAGACAGTGACCATCTCCCAATACTTCTTGGAGTTCCCCATGTCGCAAAAGGAGAAAAAATAGTAATTATAAGCCTCATCCTCCGGGGTTTGAACCTTAATGGTTCAAAGAACCAATTTTCCTTGACTTTGATAGCTAATCATAGGTGCCCTTGATGACCATTCAGTCCCACAAATGAGTCAAGTGTTAATTAGCTTTTGAACAGATTTGTTAGAATGGAGTTCGACAATTGTGGGAGACTTGGAAAAAAAGCTAAAGGATAAGCAAAAATAATTGGATGCAATATGGAAGCGGAGGGGTCTTTCTAGTTATTATCTCTCTAATAAACTAGTATCTCTAGGGATTTGGAGAAACAACAAGACCTTAGAGAGTGCTATTGGAAGGCTCGCAATAGAGAATCTTGGCTGTTGGAAGGGGATAGGAATACATCTTACTTTCATAACAATGCTTCATAGCGTAAGGAAAAGAACTATATAGAGGAAACTGTCGCCCTTGATGGAATCTTAAGGTTGACGAGGACGACAACGAGGAAGTGCAGTTGATTATTTTCAGTTCTTATTCTCTGCTAAAATAGATGAAGTTCGTCTCTTGCCTAGTCTGTTTACTAATAAGCTGGATAGCCAAGATATTGGGATCCTAGAGCAACCGTTCACAAATGTGGAAATAGTCAAGGCGCTTAAACAAATGCACCCACATAAGGCCCTTGGCCCTGAGGGTATGCATGTGTTGTTTCTACAAAATCTATGGCATATTTTAGGTGACTCAATCACTAGTGTTTTTCTATGAGTTTTAAATGATGGAGTTGATATCTCTATAATAACTCTACTCCTATACCTCTGGTTCCAAAAATACAGAAGCTCATTTCTATGGTGCATTTTCATCCTATAAGTCTTTGTAATGTCATATATATAAGCTTATCTCAACAGTTCTCACTAGCCGCCTAAAACTGGTCATGAATTCTATTATTGATGAAACTCAAAGTGCTTCTTGAAACACATACTCGTTTTTTACAATGCGATAGTCGGGTTTGAGGTCTTTCATAGCCTATAAACTATCTGGCCAAATGGGTCACATCAATTAGTGCTAGAACTGGATATGAGAAAAGATTCTGATAGAGTTGAATGAAATTATCTGGAAGTTGTAATCACATGCATTAATTTTCCGCCGAAGTTTCTTTCTCTCGTGATGAATTGCATTAGAATAATTATCTATTATATTCTGCTAAACTAAATCCCAACGTGGTCTGTAAAACCTTTTAGAGGCATCCGACAGTATGATCCTCTTTCTCCCTTTCTCTTTCTCATTTGAACGGCGGTATTGTCCTCCTTAATTTGTGCATCTGAAGAGTGGGGTTCACTGACTGACTTTCAGTTTGGAAATGGTGCTTCGGTCACACATCTTCTTTTTGCATATGAATTTTTTTTCTCACATGCTAACGAGTCTTGCTTAAAGAGATTAAAAGAGTTGCTCATGACATATAAGACCTATTCTGGACAAATGATAAATTATGATAAGTCCAATATGTTATAAGTAAGGAGACTCCATAGAGATAAAGAATCTTGCATTCTCCATCCTAAATATCCCAAAGGGTATGGAAAAGGGAAATATCTAGGACTTCCATAAATCATGGGAATATAAAAAAAATGAAGCAATCTAATTTGTCATTGACAAAGTTTGGAAGAAGTTCAAATGCTTGAAGTAGAAAACTTTATATTTGCAGGTCGAGTGGTGCTTGTAAAGTCCTTCATTCAAGCAATTCCCACATACGTTATGTCATGTTTTGTTCTTTCGCAATATTTTATTGACTCCATCATGAGTATGACGCGCAATTTCTTGGGGGGCGGTGATGAGAATAAAAGGAAAAATTTGTTGGCGAGCTTGGTCTGAACTTTTCAAGCTAAAATCTCAAGGGATTCTTGGCCTTAGGGGACCTAACAGCCTTTATTCGATCTTTTGTGGCCCAGAATGGTTGGCGGATTATACGCCAACCTTTCTCTCTTTGCACTAGGGTACTGCAGGCTAAATATTTCCCTTTGAATAAGTTTCTAACGGTTCCGCAAAAGGTCGAACCTCCCTAGTTTGGAAATTTATTCTAAAAGAGAGGAAATTGTTTCAGGAATGGTTAAAATGGCAGATTGGGGATGGCACGCGGGTAAGTTATTTTTTTGGCGATAAATGGCTAACTACCTCACATAATTTCAAGCTCCAAGCTCCGTCTAACATGTTGTTTTCTCAGAGCATAATGTATTATCTAATTTCATTAGTTTCCAAAATAATACTTGAAATGAAGAGTTGCTTTGGTTCTACCTATTTCCTTATAAAGTTTATGAGGAGCTTAAAGTTCTGCTATGTAACACATGGTCGTTGGATCAGCTTGTATGAAGTTATATAAAAAAGGATAATACACTGTTGAGTTTGGATACCACCTCATAATGGAAGTTAAAGAAGGTAAGCGGGGATTACCTTCAACCTCGATAGAAAAACCTATGAAGTCATGGAACAAGATTTTGTAGCTGTTTGTTGCGCCTAAGCTGTAGGTTTTCATCTGGAAGATTTTCCAGCACATTCTTCCCACAAGCTTGGCATTATCTCGTCGAATTAATTCTTTCTAACATCAATGCTAGTTGTGTCAAAGTGAACCTGAGTCTATTTTACTTGCATTGTTCACATGTCTTGCGTCCAGGAAGGTGTGAAACCAGACTTCTTTCGGTATAGACGCCATCATCTCCAAGGATACCTTACATTTATGTCTCAAACCTGTTTTGTAGGGAGAGGAGAAGGTTGTTTCTCCTTTCATTTATACTGCATGGAATATCTGGTGCAAAAGAAACCTATATATTTTCGAAGGCAAGCGAAATCGCCTGGAGAATTTGCTAACATCGCTCTAGTTTGTGCGGCAGAATTTAGCAAAATATATTCTTCCTCTGCAGGCCAGGCTCAAGACTCACATGTTCTTCCTAGCTACGACTTGACCAGGTACATACTTAATGGTAAAGAAAACTTGTTCACTTTTGAACATGAGAATGCTGGAGCGATGATGAAGGCTTTGGATAACGTGCCGCCCAAGGAAAGAGTTTGGAATCTCCCTAACTTTAGCTTGTTTAAACAGAATGTTGATGCCTCGTGGTTATAGGGTAGTAGTGTAATTAGAGTAATTATCCTTAACCATGAAGGGGCTTTCATATCTGCCTTTGCCAATTACCTTTATAATTCACCAACCTGGAACATGAGAAAGCTCTATAGCTCCTCGAAGGGGTCAAATTTGCCATTACCAAAGGATTTCAAGCATACCTCATTGAAAGAGAGTGCCAGACTCTGGTCAATCGGATTCACCATGAAGATGAAGATTAGTCCACGATAGGTCTCTTTGTTAATCTTATTAAAAATCTTCAAGGTGTTAGATTAGCCAATATATCTTATATTCATAGGTTATGTAATGTTTCTATAGTTTGGAGATCCTCCGGAATAATTTCTCCTACCACACATCTTTTCTAATATTCATTAATGATATCTAATTTTTTCGTTAAATTAAATAAATTAGTTTTCTTAGAAGAAAAGTGCTAAAATACCTCAAAAAACATCTTGTGCCTTGCGCATTAGATTCGGTTAGGTCTTTAGCAAGAAAAAAGAGAGAATAGAATAAGGGTAAGAATTGACAGGGTTTGATAGTGTGACACATGTCATCTATTGCATTTCTGATGAAGAGCCGAGATAACTAGGTATCAAAATTCGACACTAAAAGGTTTAAAACGGATCTTTCTCTAACTTGAACTAGTTTTAAAGGGAATATACTTAACACAACTCTAAAGAAGGCTAAGTATCGATGGAGGCTGAAACACCACAACAAGTGAAACTAACTTGTTGATTAGTAACTCAAAGATGAATAAATTCTATAAAGAAGTTCAATTGACAAGTAGCTAAGGAATAACCTTACCAAAATTGCATATATTTAACGTATCTTACAATGGTGACCGAAATCCCTCTTAAATAGAGTAGGATTTCAGCTCAATTGAACCAAAAGGAAGAGTCCTTGAAGAATTATGACTCTTCAATAACAAACTTGCTATCAAATAAAACACTATCTAAGATAATGGACAACATGTCCTATTAACTAGCAATCACTAAGAACATGCGGCCAACATGGCTAAAAATAGTAAATAGAATGCTAAAAATATAATTAAAGTCTAGAATAGACTTTAATGTACAAAAGACTAAAATGCCCTTCTTAGCCACTTTGCTTGATAGGGCCGAATTGAATACTTTGTAAACTTAAGAGGTTGACTTGAATATCATCTTCTAGTTGAAGTTTATCTTCCTCTTTAGTCTTCCACTCTCGGATCAATGTAGAGATAGCTTGAGTCACTTTCCTTGCTCTTTGTCTTGTCATTGGTCCTTGCACCTTTGATAAAGGATCCTTTGAGTAGGGCAGCCCCTTGGATGGTCCCTCATCATCCCCTCCCCTTGAAAATCATCATCATCATCATCAACAGTGGGTAGTCTCTCTGCCGTTGCCACCGCCAGCCACGGTTTCTCTTTTTCTCTTTTTTTCTTCATCTCTCCCTCACTTACCTTCTTTCTTGTGTTCTTCCTTATTCCCTCTCTTTCTTCCCCACCCTCATCTTCGTTTTGCCATCACTGTTAACCTCCCATCCTCCTAAAACCTATTCATAGTCACATTCTAATATATAAAACTAAAACTATGAATAAAGTAAAAACGGAACATTCAATTATGAATAAAGTATAATAATTTTTTCATATAATATTTTTATTCATTTAAGTATCATGTTAACAGGCTTCCAAGCTGAAAATTAAATATTGAAGGTCGAAAACATCAAACACGAAGCCGCCCTTAAAATGTTCGATGAAAGCTTAACTTAGTTGCAACCTACATGTGTGGACCCTTGTAATTAAGAAAAGAGCAGGAAAAATAGTCATTTTCAAAGGAAGTAAGAGAGCAAGATAACATCTCTTTAACCAAAAATTATTGGTGTAACTGATTCGACAGCTTCGCTTTGAAGCTCCTCAAGAGAAGTCGAGAGATCGATCATCACTCATGTATGAAATCGCTACTTTGGTCAGCACTTTACCCCTTTATGGGCCGACCCAGTTTAGTATGGTCTCCTATAGATGGAGCCAGCTAGAACACATCGGCAAGACCAAAAAAAAGATAACATCTCGTCAAATTTATGAATTACAGACATTTGAATCACCTGGACTCCATTACAACCTTAGTATGCTAAACTAAACAAATTTGTATCTCTGTGTACATAGTTTCTCCTTTATACATTAATACACCAATAAATCAATAATGCTACAACAAAGCAAGAAATCACAAGGAAGAATCATAGTCTGAAAATTAAGTTAATCTACAAAAATCAATCACATTCGACAATCCTAACTCGCGTATTTATCCTCATCATCAAACAGCTGAAAGACTTGCCCATTTCCCAAGTTCATAAGGATCAGCATAATAATACAACTTAACTCTACCCGTCAAAGACAATCCTGATGCCAATGGCCTGACTCTGTAATCTGAGTTGTCTTGTTCTGATGGGTCATCGGCAAATGCAGCGACGTCTCCAAGAAGTCGAAATGTGACTCGGCGAGTATTTATCTGTCTAGGGAAATCAAAGTACATGGGAGTACCAGCCTTCACTTCCGGTAGCCTATATTCTCCAATAACTACCATATTATGGGGTTCCTATATACAAGTAAAATGGACAATCAATTATTAAGAACTAATCTATGAGAAAAGAGAAATCGCCGTTCATAATCTAATAATAAGCAGAGAATAATGGTAATGCCATTAAGTCTCAGCAAATGAATAGCAAACGATAACATTATTTCAGAATGAATATGACTCCTTTATACACCAAGGGTTTGTAAATTTGGTTGGAGGGATGAACTGAATTTCAGATTCAGATTATTGGGAGGACCTGCTGAAACCTATGTTACTCGGACTCTCCGTTTAGTCGTGTCGTACCGGTGTTGACAGGGTACGACGTGGTATGGGTATGGGCAGGCCCGGCTCCAAGGGTGTCCAAGGTGACATCCGGAACCGGGCCTCACATTTATAGGGGCCCCAAATTTTTTAAAAAATTATTTAATTTGTATATAATTATTAGTTAAAAAATTGAAGATCTTGATGTTTTACAATTTGTTGCTCAAAATCTTTTTTACCATACACCAGTGCCGGTTAATAGGGGATGCGAGCTGAGCGACCGTAGAGGGCCCCAAAAATCCGGGGCCCCAATTTTTTTTTGTTTATATATATATACTTAGCCTAAAATTCGGGGCCCCAAAATTTTTTTATATATATATATATACTTAGCCTAAAATTCGGGGCCCCAATTTTTTTTTCCGCACAAGGCCTCGGATATGTTTGAGCCGGGCCTGGGTATGGGTACTTTGACATGGTCAACTGCAAATGGGTACTTTGACCAACTATTGAAAACTCATTGCCGCCTTCGCTGGGACACCCATTGTTGTCGTTGCTGGAAATCGAAGGTACGTGAATTGGAGATTGGAGTTTGGGCGGATGAAGGGGCTTGGACAAAATTCAAGTAATAAGTGAAGGGAATATGGAATAGAGAGGGGTATAGGAGTTAAACAAAACATGAAATTAGCTGGTGATTTGAATCTGTACTAGCTGCATATTTGTTAGAAGGAAGAGAAAAAATCAGTGTTAGGGGGAGGAAAAGACGATGGGAGAGAGAATAATGGGAGACGGTTGGAATTTATTGCCGTAGCCGTGTCCAAAATTGGGGAAGTGTCCTCGTATCCTTTATTTTAAATGTTTAAATACCGGACACCTAAATACATACCCGTACACGACACCCGTACCCGAGTCCGAGTAACATAGGCTGAAACTATTGGATAATACATGCAACAGCATATTCGCAAAAAGAAAACAATTACATTAATTTATCAAAAATATCAAAAAAGCGGAAAAAGAAAAACATTCAAGGCTATGTTTAATGTGTGTTCCCTTTAAAACCAAGTGAGAACATATAAGATATTTTCACAGAGTGCATCACCGAAATGTATTGGCAATTTACTAAAGGACCAAACATACCACGTACAGAACAGATGAAACGGGGCCAAAATTATTGAACATACTATACAGAAGGGAGCATAATTTGACAGTTTTCTTGAGATCTATTAAATCATTCGAGATTGTTATGTTTGACTAGAATTTCTTGCACTTAATTCATGCTTCAAGAAACTGGTTTTTGCTGCTTTGAACAAGAGCATAAGATTAATATGTTCCTCATCTTTGATACAGTAGGCTGAAAACTAATATGCTCATTTGTCATACTTTGATGTAGAGTATCAGTTCTTTTTAAATGTTAACGAATGATTTTCCCTCTTCAAAAAATAATCTATCTTTGAAATTTGTTCAACATCCCTCACTTCCACAGTACCATCCCGGATGTATCCCAGTTTATCAATATATAACTGTGTAAGACAGGTCCAGAACAAATCATGAGACCAGCAGAAGTCTCTATGATTCCTATAAGAGAAGTTCAACCAAGCGGAAAAAAGGAAAAACAAACAGCCAACTTAACCCCCATCCCCCCCCCCCCCCAAAAAGAAAGAAAGCAAACATACAGATAGAAGAAAAACCCAGGAGCAAAATGAGGTAAGGATCTTAGCATCTGTTCTTAGTATTTACCTGGAAAGCTGATACTTGAAGGTACAACACAGCAGGAGATATGAATCTCTCTTCTACAAAAAGTGATGACTTGTCACATATATTTGAATCCAAAGAAGGCGAATGCATAACTCGAGGCTTTATTGCACTAAAGCCATCCAGACGAAATCCAGCTAACGGAGGTGAAGTTGGCGATAGATATTGCTCCAAGAGAAGATCATCCATAAGCCTCTCAGCCTCTACTGGAATCTGAGAAATAAAAAGGGATTTTTTCACTGAGCCATAAAATATAGGGAAACTTCAACTACTAATGCACAAACAAAATAATAAAAACTAGGTGCACCTTGAATCTATTCAACTGTGGAGCTCTATCCAACCAGTTTCTGACATTTATCTGGTCTGCACCTCCCGATATTGCCTCTATATCTTTTCTCATCGGGGCTCCAAATACTAGAATTCTTTTTGCATGGAGGACTGGATCAGTTTCGGGAGGTCCTGCAAAAGAGGCACGTCTACTGGATTCTGAGAAGGGGTTTTCATCTAGAGAAAGAAGGTTAAAATCCTTATCAAAATTAACAGAGTTTGACCCAATCCTCTGAAGACGTAGACTTATCCAAATAATGCGACATCGAATAGGATTTCGGAAGACAAATTTGATGTGTCTAGGTACTTCATCCTCATTAACGGAATTTTCTGGTCCACATAGTTCAGAGGAAGATGTTATCATTGATCGTACATCCCATTTCCCCACACACGATCTTTCTTCCTTCTGTATCTTATTGCTGGCCCATATTTGTACCTGCATATGCAGTGCAAAGAGACATCAGTTAAGGATTTATGAAGAAAAGTAGCCAATGACATTTTAGCAACTTTTTTTTCACTTTTCTAAATCAGTGGTCGCATAATAAAGAAATCAAATTATACAATCATTTTTAATCTCAATGAATAGTATCAGAGAACTATATTGTTTGAAAGTCAACGAATAACTATGCCAGAAATATTTACATGTGAGGATATTTTCCAACGAAATTACAACACAATCGAACTTCTCATTAAGTTAATTTTATCTAGGAACAGAATTGAAGACCTGTAAAGATATTCTTTTGATTCGTGGATCGAGAATTGTACTTACAATAGGAGCGTCAGACATTGAATAGCCACATGGACTAACTAGGAGGGTAACACCAGATACATCAGAAAGATTGTTGAGAACAACAACGAAGTCAACAGATGAGATACTTGGAGAAGCTTTCCAGTAAGAATGTTGTGATTCGGAATCCAAAGGTGCAAGCAATGAAAAGGATGGAGCAGAACCTCCTGCTGTTTCAATCTGCACCTTAAATAGTTAGCTTATAGTACTTGCTATTCCGATAAAACTTCTGGGATTCAAATTCAACCAAGGGATAATATAACAAATGCATTTCCAAACGACGTGCTTTAGTGCCAGAACTTTAAAGTTTTATTTAAGTGTACAGGGGAAATTTCTGAGTACAATTCTATAATTTTCATTTATATCTAGAAAATGGTTATTCTCTGCAAAACAAATCATCGTCTTCTCTTCAAAACTAACCAGCATCTTCTTTTTTTTTTAAATACGAATCAACATAATTCCTTCTTTCCTTTTAATTATAATTCCAAATATGTGTACCATCACTATGACTAATCTCAAGTCCCCTGCGTCCTAAAGGAAGCTATGACACTGAAACAGGGAAGGTTAAACCAGTAATCAACAGTATTAACACTCAGTGATACATACTGCTAGATTATCTTTTTGCTTATACTTTTCTTTTCTCTTTTTCTTGCCACTACTGGATTATATATCCTCCGATACATAAACAAATAATTTAATATGTATTTAAGGAAACAAGGTCCAACAAAATACCGGATGCAGAAAGCTAGAAAATGGAAATTCAGCAAGAGATTCCTCTTCATTGATTAGCTGCCTCAACATCTTTGTAACACTCTGACTCTGAGAAGATTGGTGTCTATCCACATGAGGATCTATTGATGAAAATCCTATAATATGATCCATTGCTTTATCTGCCGCACCATCGGCACGTGCTCCTCTTTGCTGGCTAATCAATACCCGAACATAGTCTAAAAGCAATGCATCAAGTACAACCTCATTGCAGCAGAGTTTACAAATAACCCCATCTAGAGCTGCTGAACGATTCGAAGATGCATCAGTAGAGGCTCCGTGGGCTGATCCACCATTCATACCATTGAGGTTTGAGACCTCCCCCGAGTTGTAGCTTGAAAGTAGCAGAGCTCCTTTACCAGCACAGCATGTTTTACAAACCTTCCTCTGACATTCAGAACACAAAAGGATAGAAACAGGGGCAGATACTGAAGCTGAAGATGCATTAGCAGATCCTCCAGCTTCAGCATGAACCTGACACACACCACCCAAGCATCTTTTCACCGAGCCTAGTTATATTCCAGAAGTCTATAGCACTGTCATCAGATATCTCAAGACCAATAGAAGCCGTAATTTTATCTTCAAGAGAAGCATGCCCAAGGAAGGCAAGTGTCTGTGCCACCCTGCATAATCTACCCATGTAAGAATCATCCAACAATAAATTAGGGTTTATACTAGTAGGATCAACTCCGATTGCCAGTAAGGCTCTATCCCTTTGAGCGGCTGAAAGATTAAAATGAAGCCGCTCGATTTCAAGTTTCATAACTTCCCTGAAACCTAATTTTCTTTTCTGCAAAAGGGAAGTGGGGGTAAATAAGTTATGCTCCATCACTTGCAACTTTACATGTACCCACTTATAATCACTGTAATCCACATCAACAACCGGTAAAATCATATATAAAGAATAACAAAGAAACAATATAAATTTAACTAAAAACAACATACGGAAAGACAGTATAACAATGAAGATGTACAATATGAGAAAACGGACAAGTGTTTAGAATATACTTCCACATTTTTCTAGGGTTAAGAAACCAGAGAGCATAACAGCCTAGCTAAGAAATACATTTCATGTCTTATACTCCCCCGGTCAGGAACTGGATGACCCATTTTCCTTTATAGAATTTTATCTTTCCTTGCTTCATATGATAGCGTGAGACCAAATTACCAGTAACATGTAGCATTATGGAGCAGGAGCTCTTTATCAAGGAAGTTCAAGAGTTCATACTACGACAACAATAATAAAAAATAAATAAACAATTGTCATATTTGTATCACTAATGCAATTACGTACCATTTGTGATCCTGCAAGGCGTTTGAAACAATCGATGTACTGTTCAGTGCCACTTTCTGAAGACTCTTGAGATGAAATGACCTTCAAATCATTATTGCCACCATTTGGGTGTTGAATGATGGCATCATCCAAGAAGTCTAGTAAATCACTTCCCTCAGGTGTAACAGTTGCTGTTACTGGTTCAGAATTGGAATCTGAATGTCTAACTTCTCCAGTCAAAAGGTCTATCCATGAGCTAGCAGATGAATCTGCTTGGACATGTGATGACACTTTCTCATCGGATGAAGCAGCGGAAAAAGGATTTACATCATCTCCGGAGGAAAAAGGGTTGCTTTCCTTTGTATGAATATTAGATCTTCTGTAGAATCTTGCACCAGGGCCTTCACGAGTAAATATAAACCTCCAAGGAAGAGACATCCCAAGTATTTCGATCTGGAGAATATTTTGTCAAAAGCCATGGATTTACTCCACCAACTAAATAAAATAATCAGACTTGTATAGCTTGAAAATATCGGGAAGAAGTCAAAACATAAAGTTTCAATTTATCTCCCTAGGCTTTCTGATACTTGATGAAAATCCAAGACTTTCTGCCTCATAGTGCATAAAAAATTGGTGGTTGCTTATGCTAGAATACTTGAGTTTTCTTGACTTTCAGGGAAAAGTAATAAAGGACACATGTAGAAAGATCGTCATCCGATATGTGGACTTCAAAAGCTAACCTGTACTGGTATATAATTACGCTTTAGATGTGGTGGTTATTCGGATAAAAGAGATTTTGTACAATAGTAGGTCCTCCCTAGGTCAACTTGTGTTAAATCCAGGTTTAGGGATTCCTGTTCAGATGAAACTCTCAATCTCTCTTTCAATATATATATATATATTGGTAACAGTTTCTGTAATGATGTCGAATACTTGATACAAATATTTTCTGTGAGCTTATGCCAATCTTTAGATTGTTATCTAATATGTGATGCAATGTGAATTTAGGTGGCAATCCTAACGAGTTCCATTGCAAGTATAGGCAGATTGAGTCAAGGACATAGTTTGACACAAACCTAGTAGAGCGTACACATAAAACTCATGAAAACATAGAGAAGGTGCATAAACCGTTATAGTTTTTCCATTGTACCTCACCAAGAGTTATTGGGCTCTTCGCCGTTACAGAAGGATAAAATGTAAGCGCAACAATACGAGTAAGGAAATCCAATTCTCCTTCAAGTTCTTCGAAGTCATATAGTAAAGAAAGGCAGGAGCTGTCTTGAGTATGTAAACGTGTACCGGCTCCAGTAATAGCCATATCCTCTGCACTAATTGCACCTGGTAAGGGTATCATGAGGTTTGTCCCATTTGCACATTGTGGAATCGAAGCCCCCTGAAAGAAAGGCCCAACACCGGATTAGGAAATATCAATCAGAAAATTTTCAAATCTAGAGCAATTTATTGCATGAAATGCATGACCCTTTCTGGGTATGCCATACCAAATAGCTTTAGCAATGTGCAAAAACATTAAAGCAGAGATTTTGTTTGTAAATGATGATACTTCAGCATGGATTTCTGCGGAAGCAAACAAAATTCCCAACCCCTCTCCCCTAGATGTGCTGGACGGGGTATTGCTCCCAAGGTTTTCTCCCAACATAAAACCTTAGCTTGCTTCTCAGCATTAACCAGAAGAAACAAACTTTTAAAACCAAATGCATCTCACAAGGATTATGAAGCATTTACAATTCCTAGAAACACCCCTCCCCCCAAAAAAAAAGACCCGAGTCACTTACCGTATTATACCTGAATTAAAACCTCATCTAAAAGCTTAAGCTATTAGAGAGGAGGGTGGGTTACATGAACAAAACTTTCAAAGCTCAAACCAATACCCCTACTTGGAAATCAGCATAAAGTAACATATATAATGGCCTTAAAGAGCCCCCTCTCAATGAGAAGGCAAGTATGACCCTAAAGTTCAAGGAGATACATGCTAAAACAGATATATACCAGACCTCAACGACAAGTTTAAGTCCATCTAGATAGCGCCCTGTCCTCACATCAACGGTAGATGGAAAAGTCGAATCATCAGCACCGTGAGAAACTGTAAGAAGAAGCTGACAGACATGACAAGGTTCGCTAAGATAAATGAAGACCTCAACTACATCTGCAGCCTGTGGGCATACCTGTAAAAGAATTCATATGCATTAAGGAATTTACTTCTCCAATTGAGTATTCCCTCCGTGCCAAATTATCTGTCTATATTTCCTTCTTAATCTGTCCTAAATTAATTGTCCACTTTCTAAATAAAGGGATCATTAATTATTGTTTTTCCAAGCTTACCCCTTGCATTGAATGTTGGAGAGAGAAGAATAGGGTAACATTAAATAGGGAGTAATATTAAATAGGGTCATGTTTGACATTTTACCATATTCTGCCATAGATTTTGATGAAGCCTTAATTCCCGTTCAAAATACAAAGCGGGCAGATAATTTGGGACGGAGGGGTATATAATAAGTACTAGAAACTTCAACAGAGATTTTCCTTTACACAAAACTTTAGTGGCAAAGTTTAATCAGAAAAGCAGATTCCAACTTCCTGTTTCTTATTTCTTCGCTGGAAGCTAAATATAACATAGAGAAAAATACCAGTGTGGCTGGGCTTTACCAATAAACAAAACCAAAAGAGCTGTGAAGGAGAACAGAAGTGCAGATACTAGTTGAAAGACCTCATAATAATAAAGAAAAAAACAGAACTATATATACCCATATGAGATCCTTTCTTTTGAAAGAAAGAAGACCAGCTCCAGTATCAGAATTTTGAAACATGCTAGCAACTGGCTTGAGAAAGCATCCAAATGGACGAGATGACACCTGGTACAATCAACAATTAAAATTAATCACTATTCTACTATAGTTTCCACAACTCTAAGATGTTCATATCAGTCACCATAGAATAAAAAAGAAAAATATTTTCGCCAACTATAAGACTTGTAGAATCAAATCAGTGGAAAGGAAAAATAATAATAATTTAAAGCAGCTTCCTCTAATTTCTATAATATCTGAAGCTGAAGCTGGATTTTTCATTTTAGTTCACTCTAATAATCCCTCCGTCCCAAATTATCTGTCCACTTTGTGTTTTGCATGGAGATTAAGGTTTCATCAAATTCTATAGTGGAATATGGTAAAATGTCAAAGCATGACCTTATTTAATTTTAGTCACAATTTAATTTTACCATCTATTCTCTCTATATTCTTCTCTCTCCAATATTTAATGTAAGGGTAGTATTGGAAAAATCACCATGAATGAATCTTTTATTTAGAAAGTGGACAAATAATTTGGGACAGATTAAAAAGGAAATGTGGACAGATAATTTGGGACGGAGGGAGTATCTTTTAGCATGTAGAAAGGCTTCCTCTAATATTTTCAACATGTAAATGGATCAAGTAGTCGACAAGTGAACGGATCTGAGTACAATATGTTTCAATCCGTTCACATGACTGAAAACTGTTAAAGTTGATTGATTGAATTTTTTTTAGGACATAACACAACCAAAAAAAAATGTTAACCGAATAATTGATTATAAAAGATGGTGATGCGCGAAAGAGACCAAGACTAACAAGAAAATGACAGGTATTCGCAATCTAGATGCAAAGGTTTTCAAGGTTAGAAGTTCACTCCTCTAAGGAGTTGGGGAAAACCAGCCAAACAACTGGTACGATTTGTGCAGTTGAAAGAAATTGTGCGGAACACGCAATTCCCAAGTGAAACAATCGCAAACAGAAGAAACATAACTGGCGAGATAAATAATAATTAGAGAGAGAGAGAGGGGGGGGGGAGAGAGAGAATTCTGAGAATAACTCACATGCAGGGGATGAATCACAAGAGAGGGAAGATGCTTAAAAAGCTGTAGTCCAAGAAAAATCTCTAACTGCTTCTGTCGGGAGCTATCTACCATTGCATTTTTATATCTTCTCTGAAGAGTGATCTGAAGATTCTGTGCAGCAGAAAATTGTTTGAATTTCCCTGCTTCTTCACTAAAGATGCTAAGAATTTGGCTATGCATGGCTTTTGAACCAGTGTATAATGTAGCATGAATATCACCCGCAATCAAAAAAATGTCAGCTAACAGAGACACTGGTGGTAAGATTGTAGATCTCTTAAAGTCCTCAAAAGTCATATCAAATCTCTTCCAAGGTTTATCGGGACAGGGATGGCTCCAAGTTGTTGTTCTGGTATTATGATCAATATAATATGTTTTCCCAGTAACAGTATCAGATCGTTTCTCCCAGCCAGGAGGCAATGGAGCTACATATCCACTATTGTTATTAGCTGACTGGTAACCATATGCTAAATCGCTGTCAAGTGATATGCCCAATCTTCTGCATTGCTCTACAAAAACTTGAACGGCACCAAAGTAACTGGCAGCATTTGTTCGATCCAAAGAATCCGCACAATTGAAACGTACAACTCCATTCTGATGGGATCTTAAGCAGAAGGCACCATCAAAGTCACTATTACATATTATTTCACCTTTGCAATGCTGAATCCGCTGACGCGTGGGAAGATAATCTCCTTCAGAAAATCCTACAGAAACCGTGTGTCCTTTTAGAAGATACCACAGTCCCTCAATCGTTCTCTGTTCTCCTTTCACTTTTACACTGGCATGCCAATCATAATTTATTAGATGAACTCGAGTATATGGAAGTTTCCCCGTTGAATTGATATAGTCCAAAGAGTCCGCAAAATGCTGAACTAAAAGAGATTCTGATTTTCCTGGTGCATTCCTCAGCAGGTTGACACACACAATTGGGACCAAAGCACTTTTTCTCTGATTGCTGCCAGCAGCTACATCCAGGTGCCTTGAATCATATCTCTTAGTTAACCTTTGGAAATATTCTGCAGTTCCTTTATAAGGATCACGATCTGAAACATATATTTCGGCTTCTGCAGCGGTAATCTTTAACTCTGCACCCCACCAGATAGGTATAGTGCCTCTTCGCCAAATATATGTGTTGAAAGGAACACTCTGCCCAGCTCTTCTAGGAATCCATACAAGCTGCTCACATTCAACTTCATTACCTGTCCATTACATTGTGACAGTAAATTACAAAAATAAAAAATAAAAAATAAAAGTTAAAATAATCTATAATCCCATATAATTGAATCATGATATCAAGTCTGAATGTACCATTCGAGCATAGAAAGAAGGTTTAAAACATGACTATCTGTGATGGGAAAGACCCCACTGAGTCACACAACTATAGCTACATCAAGACAGAAAGGGCAACATGCTTAATCAATTTATAGATTGACATAGGCAGCTAAATTAAGACAGAGACGCTACTTTTAGAAAAATAGCAAACATTCTGCCAAATGCAATAGCACAATATAACCAAAAGGCTAAATTAAGACAGGCAAAAGAAATTCAAGGCATATCAAAGCCAGAGGTCTCCTTTTCAAAGAAATTGTTGATCATCTCTATTTTCCATGTTACATGTGCTTCATTTGCATATTGGAATTGCAACACGCATTCCTGTCAATAGAAATAATTATTTCATTCAAAAGCAAAGTGTGTCGTGCTACCTGTGCCATAACATGAGTTTATACCGCGTGCCAAGTACCGAGTACCAGGATGCAGCCTACTGCGACGAGCAAGGAGAGCAACAATTCCTTCCTGCTGGCCCAAACTTCCAAAACTTCGACAATCTGCAAAGCCCTACATATTGATTTCAGTTAAAGAGCAAGTATTTCATGATGTATGAAGTAGCATAGCCAAAAGGCTCAAAGCAGTTCACAGTTTCAGAATACGCAGATACCGACTCTTCATATGATAGGGAAGCTGCAAATAACCAAATTGACCGACAAGGTAGATGGATGATGGATCAACAGAAGACAGAAGCACATACCTCCCTCCTCTTTTCTCTCTCAAGTATGGTAATAACTCAACCTGTGACAACTTAACTGATATTTCTAGTTATTTTCCTTGCTCAGGGTACTTTTGATTTTGTCACTATAGGGCAACAATAGGGATCATTTGCCCCCCCCACCCCCCACCCCCCCACCCCCCCCACCCCTAAAGTTTCATCTATTGCAATACAGCAGCAGCTATTTGCATTTCTACATCTTTCGTGATACAGTTTCACATATCTTGGCTAACCCTGGAACTCATCGTTACCTGTTCAGTCGCTTCATAAAAGTGTTGTTTTTTGGATTATTTTCCAAGTATCACATCAATTACACCAAAGTTCCAAACCGTAGTTCAATGAACAGAATGCCCCATTGTTGTCGAAATTCATGGAAAGGATTGCCCCAAATCCATAGCCATGCAAATGAAAAAGGGTTAAGAGCAATGTATTAGCTTATAGTTGCGGTGGAGATGTAGTTTACCTCCTGTAGCCCCATTCATCTGACCTTGATCCCATTTTACAATCAACTGTGCAATGACATATTCTATGTATTCACAATAATCAATGTTTTTTTTACATTCCAAGAGAACAAGGACGAAGCTCTTTCAGACAAATTAAACAATCTTATCAAATGTCCATTGTCCAAATAACACAATGAAGACACCCTCCCAGACTTCTGTCACCAAACAAATCTAACAGTAAAAGCCCATCATGCTTAACCTATTCTAGAAACAACTCCTGACTTTCTGTATCTTATGGACCACACCTAGTACTTTTGCTCATTTCTATATATATATAGAAATATATAAGATGCTTGCCAGCATATATTTATACATAAAGAAATTACCACCTATCAAGATGTTTGCAAACATGCAGTCAAACCAAAAAAAGTACAGTAACTAATTAAAATTCTTGAAATAACCATGCAAGAAACCATAAATGTTAAAATACTAAGTGTGTGAAAACCTGCAAAAGGATGACACAATGTTGATGAAGTCCAATATCTTTAAAAGGGGTTGAGAACCATTTGTTCCAAACAAATTCATCATCAGGATCCTGCAAAGGCATATGGCTTGGGAATGGCCGAGTAAGGTCCCTAGTTTCACAAAAATAGTGCTTTCCATCAATGTCCAAATCAGTCAAGTCTTGAACATTCTTTATTTCTCCTTTACCCTGTGGTTGAGGATTTTGAAGTGATATTTTAATCCACTGGCTCTCAGTTACTGTATATACACAACCTCCACCAGGCAAAGCCAGAATGCTGGCAGTCAACTTTGTTGCAACAAGCAGCAAGCCAAAGCTCCCAAGAGTAGCATAACCCAATAAAGCCTTTGCATAGACTACGCTTCTACACAACCATTTTGTACCGTTGGTGATATACTCCAAGGCTTCCTTTTGAGAACTGAAAACATCATAACCCAGCTTTTCAGAATAGCAGAGAGCCCCAGTAGTAGGGTCAACATAGATCACCTGGGTGTCTGTCCTGGAAGACAAACTGACAACAATATATACTTCACCAGAATCTAATGTAACGACGACAACAGATGTCTCCCTTCGTTGTCCACCTGTAAAAAGTGTAGGTATAAACATGTACTGCAATCACACACACAGAGAGAGGAGGAGGAGGAGGGGGGGGGTGTGCAAAAAATAAAATAAAAAATAACTTCCCTATTTTGAAGCAAAACATAGAAAGAAAGACCATGTGCCAAAAACTGCTTATTCGAGAAGAGCAGGAGGTGAATCTTACACAAACAACAAGATAATGCAAAGATGGAGCCAGCAATCACCCAGAAAGGGGAACTTTCCTGGATAGAACGAGTTGCAATCCATCAGTAGTAAGGTTATTGTGGTTGCCTGAACAATAAATAGTCTCCTATTTCTTCAGGTAAGCACTTGATCAGAATTTTCAAAAGAGATGCCGTATTCTATGTTACTCGGACTCGGGTACGAGTGTCAGGTACAGGTATGTATTTAGGTGTCGGGTACTTAAATATCTAAAAAAAAGTGTCTGATCGGAGTTGATCAGATCCGGTAAGTATCCCATACCCATACTCATGTCGTGTCGACACGGGTACGGCAGGTATAAACGAAGGGTCCGGGTAACATATGTCGTATGCATATGAATGATTACCGTGTTTAATTCCAAGTACAGATCAGTCAGATCCGATAACCTATCCATGACTTATGATGAGTAACTCACTGATGGAAGGTTAAGACATTAGTCTCAAGACCTTGCACAGAAGTAATGACCTTTCATTTTAGACTGAAGGAGTCAAATTTTGGCATGTTATAATCGACTCCGTTAAGTCTTACGTGAAAGAAGGGAACATTTTAAAACAATATTTACCCAAGAAATAGTTTCATGCAATTTGTCAACCATCTTATCAGTTTATCATCCTAAGGCACTTGATTCAACAAAATTTCAACTCCTTAATAAGTACGTGTCTTGTCTATCCATTAGTAGCTATAACATAAAAACTGATAAGCGGTTGCATGTTTAAACCATTTGCTCAGCTAATTGTTTAAATACAGTGGCACAAAAAATATCGAAGACCACTTTGCTGACCATTTACTTCTCAGGACAATTCTTCAGATGCTGGATTATTTCCAATATTCATAAAGTTGGGTTCAGCTTCATCTAAAAATAAAAGAAAAAAATGGAACTCCACATGGCAGTGTCTCTAATATGCCACAATTTTCCGTAAAAGGATTCGTGCAAAGTCATTTACTGCTTAGTGCGACTCCTATAATAGTCAAATTTGTAGGTTCAGGCCATGCACTCTTATCAGAAACACAAAGATTTAAGCACATAAGACTATGTTAATCAATGATCTGAAGTCAGGAGATGCAGATTCTTCTCAGCAGTAGAATGTATCACAATAAAGTAACATGACATACTTGCAGAAGAGAAAAATAACATGACAGAGTTTAGTACAAGTGAATGTTTTTTTTTCTTTTCTTTTCTTGCTTTTTTGTTATGAATAAAGTAGAAGAGAATACAAATCAGGGTAGCTAACCAGGTGATTCCATGGTGTTGCTTTGAGCTGATTCAGGCAATCTTCAAGAGCCTTATCACTTATACCTTCTTATAGGGAAAAAGCCAACTCTGTGCACAAATGCATCCAAACAAAATAAAATAAAAAATTAATTAATTAATAATTGAATCGATTTAAAAAAGAAAAGATATATAAAATTGGCGAGAAAAAGAAGAAGAAAAAACAATTCAACACTTCATTATAAGGGCTTTCATACTACATAAAAAGCACAATACAACAACAAAACAACGACAACCTAACTCACTAAGTCCCCTATGATTGGGGATGGGCGGGAATGGATAGGAGACAGACATAACCTTTGACAATAAATGCACAAAATGGCTGCTCTCAGAAATACCACTGAAACAGAAGGATTGGAGAGTTACCTACTCTTTGACAATGAATAGACGAAGTGACTGCTCACAGACCAGTAAACAAGCACAATATAGGCCGAAAAAGAAAAAATCATTTCTCCAACACTATAAGAAACTTTTGAACCATTTTTCACAGACTCAGATTGTAGTTAACTTGATGTTACTAAAAATCATTAATTCCCAATGCCACCGCCAAACAAATCATTATTAATTCACTACTATTAAAACTAATTAAATTCTATCTCTCATGATCTAAAGGACATGCAATGATGCAGGAGAAACCCAATATACAAAAACATTTGTTTTAAAAAAAAAAAGTTGAAGAAATTATTATTTCAATAGCAGATCAGTAACGATCAAACAATATCAACCAGCAAAGAATATCGATACATTGAATTCCTAAAATACTGGAATTATTCCGAATTAAACAAAAAATACTATATATTATAAGCATAATTTCTGAGAAATGTATAGAAATAGAGCAATTAATTGAGCTACAGATCGCAGAATCGAGAAGAAAAGAATCAAAACCTGTGTGATTGACACATCAATTGAACAAACTTAGCAATTTGTCGATTCGGGAGAATGAATTATCGGAACTTAATTATCTTTTCTTCGTGTTCTTCTATAGATTATATAATTAATAAGGAGCAAATGACTCTCTTTTTTCTTGCTTTTATTTTTTTTATTTTTTTTTTAACACAAGATGTTTTTGTATCAGTAGACAATATAGAGATTATATTGGTAAGAGATAAAGAGACAACTCATGGGTCTCTCATGAGGTCTTAGTCCTCATATAATATTTTGCCAAAAAAATAATCTACAGTAAAAATACATTTGTGGATAACAAATAAATTAACTAACTCTACTAATCCAAATAAAAATCTTAATTTAGCTAACTATGTATTCTATTTGGATAAATCTTTATCTACCTGGAGAATCTTATTAGACAAAACTTGACAATCACTCTTTATAAAGGTCATTGCAAATCTAAGTCATTTAAGAAGTGTTTCGCTTCAGCATGTTGATGGTTGGGCGTGCTAGAAGCGAAATTAGAGAAACCAACTAAAAAAGTTCATTCATTATTATAAAATATAACGCCAAATTCACCAACATCGTTATTCCACGAGCCATCAACATTCAATTTTAAAAAATCAGTATAGAAGCGTTGACAACATCACAATCGGGACTGCTCTCAGCCATTTGTCCTCCTCTGCATGAGGAAAAGCAAACGGTTTTGTTTTACCCTTGAACATATACCTTATTTGGTTATAGTTTGACAAATGGTTGCGAGCATTATCTTGCCCTAAAGATGAAGCAAAAACATTAATGAATTCCGTAACATAAACTAAGGCAATATTTGCAACTTCTTCAGCATATCTTGTTTTTGTTGCACCAAATATTCCGTAAAAAAATAAACAAAAAGGAGTGACGACCTCTTCTCCGCCCTCAAAGATAGGAATCAGGCAGAAATGAAACATATTCTTTACAATGATAGAGTCAATATCAAAGCTAGTGTGATTTCAGACATCTAAAACTGCAGTGCAAGAGAAAATTGCATGTAATGCAGTCTCAGGTTCACCTTTACATAGAGGAAACTAACTCAACATTCTTTACATAGTATTTCAAGTTTTGAGATACTCTTTTGGTCATACAACTTTAAAAAATAACTTAATCAACCATTCTCTTAATAATAGTAATAAGCACACTCAACCATGATGGACAAATATTAATATGTTAATGATTAATAAGTTGAAAGGAGTACTATTTACAACTAATAAGTTGAAAGGAACCTGTAAAGTTAATTTTGGTGCTTAGAATGCACAATAGCAACATCTGGGAAATGGAGTAACATAGTTTTACATCACATGGTATATTAATAGGCATTACACTTCTAGTAACCCAAAAGGCACCGCTATTCCAAATAAATAATCAAATTCAGCAAAATAAGATTTGAGTGAGAGAAATTTAACGAAAAATATTTCGGTTGTTACATTGAGATAATAAAAGTTATATGAAGTGCAGTAATAAAAGAAATAATTAATTAGTGAGATTTGTTTTTTCAATGTATAAGGGTGAAATGAGAGGATTTGTCGTAGGTGGCGAGGATAATGTTAAGAACCTGAAGGTGATGATGCGAGCATGGGTGATTTGGAGGAAAGAAGAAATTAGTGATACTTGATGTTGAAATGGAATTTTAGATGAAGCTTACAATTAGTGTAATACCCGGGACTTTTTGGTTTACGTGATCATGTGTTTACATTACGTCATACTCATAGCATGTTTTATTGCTTTATAAAATGTTAGCTTGACTTAATTGTTTATTTGATATGTGTCACTTAACATGTTTATATGTTATATGAAGCTATTTGATGTTTGGGGTTGTGTGAGGACTTGAGTGCACTTTGTGTGAGATGTGAGGGACCTAAAACGTAATTAGAATTTAATGATGGAAGGATTATGTCTGTTTTCTCCAGTCATTTAGGAAGTTACCAAAACTAAGAAAAGAAAGAGAGAAGAAGAAAGAAACCAGAGGAAAAAGCTGGAGATTTGAGTGTGTTAGTAGTGCCCTAGGACCATTAGAATATGTTGTACGTTTTATATCTTTTGAGTATGTAATTGAATAGCTAATTTTGCTTATGGACATCAAATACGTGATTTGATAGTAAAACTCATTAACTTATGTAATTACTATTCTAGTTGTCCCTAGTTTCATGTAATGTTCTTTACGATGAAATAAAACTAGTATGATGTTTGATTGATGATTATGTTTTACTAATCATGTGTAATGAATACAAATCATATCATAGATGCAATATATTTGGATATATTGTATCGGACGTTATCCATTAGAGAAGTAATACTTCATGGTCCTTAGTCATAAGTATTATTTCATCAATACTATTTTAGAATCCTTAGACATTATGTCTCCATTGATTCTAGCATGAATGGAGCCACGTTTTGACTCAGTTTGACGTTACTTTTAATCGAGTAATCAATACGACTGATGATCGGATGTAGCGTCCTATCATGGCTTGAATGTGTGAGGCATTGTAAGGAATTTGCCCCTCTCTATTATTAGAGAGAGATATCCATGGGCCCCTCGATAGGGAAAAACTGTTTAAATGCATGGCCGTGCTCAAATGTATTTGATAAAGTGGTTATCAAATACTATTTGTTGGAACAGTTTACCCGGAGATCGAGCATAAATACAATTAAGCTTAATAAGGGTGACGACTACCATGCCTTATGCTTAATTAGGATATCGCGAGACAAAGGGATTAAATAGTGGATTGATATTAGGTTCCACCGTAAATTCATTCACTTTAGGTAGTCACAATGTCCTGATAGGGACCACTTGTGATTTATGAACATATACTATTACTAAGTATGTTTTCATTGCCATTGTGATATGAACCTACAAGGTCACACGCATAGACGAGCTAACGAGCTTCATGTCCAGATTCAATGAATCTAGAATGTGTCCAGGTTCATTGTATCTGACATTTATTTTTTTGAGATAATAAAGCGTTATTATTCGAATTAGAGATAAGGGGTATTTTCAGTATAGCTGGGATTACGTGGGAGTTATTATCCGATAAAGACTCCCACTACCAGCAGAAGTCTAGAGGACGTGGGAGTTATAGACTCCCACTGCCAAAAGAGGTGGATAGGATGTGGGAGTTGTGCTTAAAACAACCTCTCACTCCCTATATAAACTTCTCTTGGCCGAAACCCTAGGGGTTAATGTTTTTTAGCCGAATTACCAAAAAGACTTAGAAAATCAGATTTTCTATTCTGCCTCTCCCTTTTCTCTCTAATTCCCGAAACTCAGAAAAACGAAGAGCTAGCAATCATTGTTCGTTTCGTCGCGTGGATACCGGTAGAGGGACATTCCACAAAGGGAAATCCATTGGTGGCAGCAACGTATCCAAGAAACATCATCTTTCATTCAAGAATTAGATTCTTGAACCCGAAAAGTAAGTTTCTGTCTAGATTTTTTTTTTCGATTCCTATGGTATGAGCGGATCCTTTGGGGGAGGACTCATGGATGTTTAGAATGAGTTTTTTGCCCATGAATCCCTTCAGAGTGAACTTTTGAGTGAGTTATACTTGACAGATTTCGACACACTATATATCGAAATCAATCACAACGAGATAAGCTTCGAAGTAGCGGAAGAGGAATTTCATTCCGAGTTCGGAGTTGGGAGAAATCACACCAAGAGAAAGGGGGCTGTTTCTGGGATTTTCTACCCAGTTTTTGCACTACTTTTCTTGGTTTCTTTGCTTTCTTTGATGAATTTCGATATAGCAAACCCTAATCAAGGTAAATTGAAACAAGGAAGAAAAGAGAAAAGTGTATTTGATATTGAGAAATTTCTATTTTCATTAATTATGCCAGAAAATAGCATTCTGCTGTTTATATAACATTAGTGGAGGCGGTTAGCAAAATAACTGCTCCTTGCTGAGCTGTAAAGTACTAAAAATAGACTAAAAATATCTACAAATATTACATATGTAAAATGGCGGGTCAAATATTATTTGAACCCTTTTGTTCTAATCCTACCCATTTATCTTCTCAGTTGGATTACAAACTGGGCCTATTTATTTATTTAACTATTTTAGGCCCACTCATGGTTTTTCATTCCATACTTCATGCGAAGTCTTTATCCCACTTTTCTTCAAGTAATTTTCCTTTCTTTCCTTTAACTTTGTTGATCAAGCTTTCTTCTTTGTTCTTCAACTCATCTTTCCTGCCAATTGTTCCAACTTGCAGTTCATCTTTCTTCCTTAACTTTAACAGTCCCCCACAAGTTGGAACTCTAAACATGTTGTACAATCCTAAACATTGAACCAAGTACTTTAGTCTTGTTGCTGGCATATGCTAGCTGTCTTTCAGAGCTGACTGGTAAAGGCTTTATCAAGCCTACTAATGCATTTTCCCTTACAATGTGACAATCTATTTCTACATGCTTTGTCCTCTCATGAAAGACTGGATTCTCACCAATGTGTAAAGCACTTCTGCTATCACAAAATAAGGGTACTGCCCTCATTTGCACAACACCTAGATCCTGCAAAAGGTTTATTAACCATTGCACTTCACAAGTGGTCAATGTCATTGCCCTATATTCAGCCTCTGCTGAATTTCTAGAGACAGCTGGTTGTTTCTTGGATCTCCAAGAAACTAATGCATTGCCAAGAAAAATGCACATCTATGTGACTGACCTTCTAGTCTCTATGCACCCTGCCCAATCACTATCTGTATAGGCTGTTTTGTGATGGATAGAAAAGTCCTTGGCCTGGTCTGCTTTAATGTACCTTAAGACTCTATGAACAGCTTTTCAATGCATAATAGTAGGTTTATCAAGGAATTGACTCAATTGTTGAATGGCAAATGAAATATCAGGTCTTGTAACTGTGAGATATAATAACTTTTCAATCATTCTTCTATAGGATGTAATGTAATATCATGAAATGGTTCAGAATCAGTATGACAATACTCCACAGTAGTCTCCATGGGTGTGCTAACTGGAGTACATTCTGTATACCCACTTTCTTCTAACAAGTCAAGAACATATTTCCTTTGTGACAACACCATTCGCTCACTGGTTTTAATAACCTCATTGCCAAGAAAATACTTCAGTTCCCCCAGATCTTTGATTTTAAATTGCTTATGCAAGTAACATTTCACATTGTCAATCTCAGATTTACAGTCACTAACAAGTATGACATCATCCACATAAACAAGTAAAGTAATAAAATAAGTAGAATTCCTTCCTTTTTTATAAACAGGTTATAGTCATGCCATGACTGCATAAACCCTTGTTTTAACAATTCAGAAGTGAGCTTAGCATTCCATTCTCTGCTAGCCTATTTTAGTCCATACAAAGATTTCTTAAGTTTACACACAAGTTTACTGTCTTTTCTAACATAACCAGGAGGTGGTGTCATGTGAATCTCTTCATGTAACTCACCATGCAAGAAGGCATTGTTAATATCAAGTTGATGTATTAACCATCCTTTAGCAACAGTTAAGGCTAGAAGTGTCCTAACTGATGTCATCATAGCTACTGGAGAAAAAGTACTAAGATAATCAATTCATGCCTGTTGTGTGTACCCCTTTGCTACTAGCCTTACTTTGTATCTTTCTAACTCTCCATTTGACTTGAACTTTACCCTAAAAACCCACTTATTTCCAATAGGTGTTTTGCCTTCAGGTAAAGGCACAAGTGTCCAGGTTTGGTTGGCTTCTAATGCTCTTATTTTAGCATTCATAGCCTCCCTCCAAACTTAGGACTATGCAGCCTCAGTATAGTTGTTTGGCTCTATCTTAATGTCAAGTGCAAACACATAAGATTTTTGGTTTGGACTAAGAAGTTCATAGGTGATGACATTGGGAAAAGTATGTGGAGATGTATGAGTTAAAGTAGGGCAAATGAAGTCATGCAAATGTGTTGGAGGATGTGTAACCCTAGAAGATTTTTTGATCTGTGGAAGTGGTGTATGAGATGTATCAACAGAATCATAAGAAGCAGTACAACTACTTGGTGAAAAGGAAGTGATATTTGGCATAGGATGTGTATAAGGAACATGTTCTAGATCATAGTGACAAGATGCCTCATCAGTGATATCAGTAGAACATGACTGAATGGCAAAAGGGAATACATGTTCAATGAAAACAACATGTCTAGAAATTAATAACTCCATTGTATCACTATCAAGATGTATAAATCCTTTTGTATGTGTAGAATTGCCTTAGTACACACACTGTTTGCCTCTAGGATCAAACTTATTTCTGCCTTGATCAACAATGTAACACCCCACTCCGTGAGTATTTTTATGTGCACCCGTTTTGAGTTAGTTCTCGATTCGATGTTCGATTTTGTGGTTTGAGACATATAGAAATTATAATACTTTTGTTTTAACTGTTAGAATTAAAAACTTAGCTATCTTATATGTGAAATGTGAATATAATTTTAACTTGTTTTTTAATAAATTAAATTAAATTATATATTCTTGGCCTCTAAGTTTGAGTAGCCATCAAGCATAATTTTTATTACAATATTGCCACTAACTTTTCTCTATATATACACACACATAGAGCTTGAAAGCTCATTTTCTCTCTTTCTCTGCAGCTACTAGAGATTCTAAGTGAGTTTTTCTTTATTTTGATTCCTTCTTCTTTTGCCAACATTCCAGTGGCCATTTTCATTGACTGTATCTTGGAGTCTTTGATCTTTTATATATATAACCTTTATTCATTTCTCCAGTTTTCACATGTATTTCAGATTCCTTTCTCACCTATCATATTATATGTAATATTTCTTGATCACTTCGCCATTTGTTGCCATTTAATTTCTTTTCCTTAGATTCCATTTCTTCAAACATCCTTTCTCATATGTGTATTTGGTTATTTTATTACATCAACAATTTCTACTTTGTGTTGAGTTCACCATTTTCTTTGGACTTTAGTTTTTATCCTTTGTAAAGTTCTTTAGGCCGAGAGTCTCTGTGAACCCTTTTGGTTTTCATGGTTTCTTGGAGTTAAAAGTGTACATAAAGATGGATAATTTGGTATCTTAAGGAATTGATCAGTTTATTAGGTGAGTGGTCCTAACCCTTTTGTAAAATTATATATTTGTATCGTGTGTTCATTTGTTCATTGCACTCATGATATGGATCCACTCATGACATGCATTGTGACATCATAAAATATCTTTCTGAATTTGGGGCATTGTTTTGATATGTATTTTATTGCATTGAAAATGATAATTTTGACTAAATTTTATACGGACTTGTCCAGTGAATAATGACACGGCATGATAAGACTATGAGTCTATTGAGTCGGGCCCAATGGTTTGATTTGAAGGACCTAAGTGCTACACCAAAGGGTGTGAGCCACCTCTAGATTCCTAACTTTGATATGTGCATTTGGGCCCGTATGAAATGTGATATGTTATTATTGTGATGCCTTGTCAATTTCACCTCGACCGTCTCGTACAATTGTTTTCGAATCAAGCCCCTTATTATACGATTATAAATATGATTTTCTCATTGTGCGACCTATTTTACGGATATAAAATAATTTGGAAAGAAAATGGTTTTAAAGACATAAGCACCACTTGCACGGCCCTCACTGAGCTTCGGTTCACGTTTTACAAATGTTTTCCCCCTCCACAGGTAGTTGAAGGTGGTGCGACATTTTGGGTATCAGAGTGCTCAGCAGGAGCTTTGGTTATTTATTAAATTGAATATTATACTGAAAACACGAAGTTTATTATTGTACTCTTTATTTTTACATTACTGTCTATTGATTGCAGCGAATCCTATGATGAACTTCAGTTGATGTTAACGTGGGAACACACATTTTGTGCACAACCATAAATCAAGTGCAAAAATCCTCAACCCTAGTTTCACATTGTTGCACGGGGTTGTGGCCCGCAGATACATATAATGTTACCGTGTCTGGTACTACTGGTAGCAATAATCGAAACGAAAAAAACATAGCTCAAGAGGTAAGAGTACTTTGTGTCCATATTTTTTACTTTATTTTCTTTTTCACTACTTATTGTTGTGCTTCATATATTTATTTTGATTGCTCGTTGCTTCATGTGGATAGGGAATCTTAGACCACAGCTCTTACCAATTTGGCCAAATATAAAGAAGGGAGGAAAAAACATGTACTTCTGTCAGTATGAGTGGGGATAACCATGTAATATGTTGCTTGTCTAAGATTAGCAAACATACATACTTTCAAACGGTAGTAAATGTTATGAATAATATAAATATGCTACCAATATTGTGAACGACAAATATTGTGTCATCCGCACATGTAGCATACATTAAAGTAGACATAGAAAATGCAAATAAAATCTACTTTAATGTATGCTACATGTGCGGATGATACTATATATATATATATATATATATATATATATATATATATATATATATATATATATATAATAGCTTGGCATGTGTGGTGTTTAGATAACGACAATATATATATTCGTGCAATGTGCATGTAATATATATATATATATATATATATATATATATATGTGTGTGTGTGTGTGTGTGTGTGTGTGTGTGTGTGTGTGTGTGTGTGTGTGTGTGTGGTTAGATTTTATTTGTATTTTCTATGTCTATTTTAATATATGCTACATGTGCGGATGACACAATATTGCGTGCAATGTGCGTGCAATGTACGTGCAATGTACGTGCAATTGCACGCACATTGCACGCAATATTGTGTCATCCGCACATGTAGCATATATTAAAATAGACATAGAAAATACAAATAAAATCTAACCACACACACACACACACTACACACACACACACACATACACACACACACATATATATATATATATATATATATATATATATATTACATGCACATTGCACGAATATATATATTGTCGTTATCTAAACACCACACATGCCAAGCTATTTGAGATCTACATATGTTTGGATGATCATGATATTCATTATTAGCAATACATTACAGTTAAAAAGAAAATAGGTTGTTTATCATTTGTTAATGAGGATATTATCCTCCCACCCTAGAATGTGATTCTCTTAAATATGATGAATATTATTATATCCTACATCTTCTCTATCCCATAATTATGTAATAAAGGTTGCTGCATTATTCAACTTTAAAAATAATTGTATCCTTGTATTTATTTGTTGTTCTGAGTTATTTTAACTCACTATTACGAATGTATGTAGATATTTGCTCCACATCATTATCTACCAATGATAGCTTTATAGTATTCTCTACCGTATGATCCACGAGGCAGATAATGTCAAATGATATGAGCATTGATGCTTAACTAGTTTACGGAGACTTGAAAATGCATAAGTAGAACGCCTCATGAAGCTTAATTAGTAGGCAGTTTGATGAACACAAATAAAGGTTATAAGTATCTGCAACATGGCTTAGATTGAATGTTTACTGCTATTCTTTGTTCTAAAGGACTAGAAGATGGAACAATATCATATAAAATCAAAATTCTCTATCATGTTTTATATCATTTCCAAAATTATATGAGAGACAATATGGTGCAAAATCATATGTATAATAAAACATCTATACATTAATACTTTATATAGGAATAACCTCCATATAGTAATACAAAATTATGGTCCCGAGTTTGAACCAGTTATAAATAAGAATAACTTCTATATTGTAATATTTAATGTTTTGTTTAGGATCATCCTTAAGACTTTTTACCTCCGTATAGTAATATAATAACATTAAATTTTAAATATATTTATATATCTATATAAAATATCCAGAATTATTTATCTACGTTACAATAAACTTAAGATGATATGAAATATTTATCTAAAATTGTGACAATGACTTAATTTTTTGGGTTAATCAAAATGAATTACACTAAGATAGGAAATTCTAGATGCCAAACATGCATCAGACATGTACAAAGAAAATTAAAAAACTAACAAACTTGTCACACTATTTTCATGGTTTCCATATTATGAGTTTATTACACCTACTTATACCATATTAGTAGACTATATAAGTGGAACTATTATGAAAATAAACATACCATAAATTATTTATTATATTGAATATTATAGTGAAAACACGAAGTTTATTATTGTACTTTTTATTTTTACATTACTGTCTATTGATTGCGGCGAATCCTATGATGAAATTCAGTTGATTTTAACGTGGAACACACATTTTGTGCACAACCATAAATCAAGTGCAAAAAAATAAATAAATAAATAAATCCTCAACCCTAGTTTCACATTGCACGGGGTTGTGGCCCGCAGATGCATATGATGTTACCGTGCCTGGTACTACTGGTAGCAATAATCAAAACGAAAAAAAACATAGCTCAAGAGGTAAGAGTACTTTGTGTCCATATTTTTTACTTTATTTTCTTTTTCACTACTTATTGTTGCGCTTCATATATTTATTTTTGATTGCTCGTTGCTTCATGTGGATAGGGAATCTTAGACCACAACTCTTACCGATTTGGCCAAATATAAAGAAGGGAGGAAAAAATATGTACTTCTGGCAGTATGAGTGGGGATAACCATGGAATATGCTGCTTGTCTAAGATTAGCAAATATACATACTTTCAAACGGTAGTAAATGTTATGAATAATATAAATATGCTACCAATATTGTGAACGACAAATATTGTGTCATCCGCATATGTAGCATACATTAAAGAAGTAGACATAGAAAATGCAAATAAAATCTAACTCACCCACACACACACACACACACACACATATATATATAGCGTGCAATGTACGTGCATTGTACCTCTTTTCAAACTCGATATATATATATAGCGTGCAATGTCGTGCATTGTACCTCTTTTCAAACCGATATCGGTTTGAAAAGAGTACAATCATGCATCATGCATATATATATATATATATATATATATATATATATATATATATATATATATATATATATATATTACACGCACATTGCACGAATATATATTGTCGTTATCTAAACACCACACATGCCAAGCTATTTGAGATCTACATATGTTTGGATGATCATGATATTCACTATTAGCAATACATTACAGTTAAAAAGAAAATAGGTTGTTTATCATTTGTTAATAAGGATATTATCCTCCCACCCTAGAATGTGATTCTCTTAAATATGATGAATATTATTATATTCTACATCTTCTCTATCCCATAATTATGTAATAAAGGTTGCTGCATTATTCAACTTTAAAAATAATTGTATCCTTGTATTTATTTGTTGTTTTGAGTTATTTTTACTCAATATTACGAATGTATGTAGATATTTGCTCCACATCATTATCTACCAATGATACCTTTAGAGTATTCTCTACAGTATGATCCACGAGGCAGATAATGTCAAATGATATGGGCATTGATGCTTAACTACTTTATGGGACCTGAAAATGCATAAGTAGAAACCCTCATGAAACTTAATTAGCAGGCAGTTTGATTAACACAAATAAAGGTTATAAGTATCTGCAACATGGCTTAGATTGAATGTTTACTGCTACTCTTTGTTCTAAAGGACTAGAAGATGGAGAAATATCATATAAAATCTAAATTCTCTATCATGTTTTATATCATTTCCAAAATTATATGAGAGACAATATGGTGCAAAATCATATGTATAATAAAACCTTTATACATTAATACTTTATATATGAATAACCTCCATATATTAATACAAAATTATGGTCCCGAGTTTGAACTAGTTATAAATAAGAATAACCTCTATATTGTAATATTTCATGTTTTGTTTAGGATCATCCTTAAGATTTTTACCTCCGTATAGTAATATAATAACATTAAATTTTAAATATATTTATATATCTATATAAAATATCCAGAATTATTTATCTACGTTACAATAAACTTAAGATGATATGAAATATTTATCTAAAATTGTCTCTGATAATGACTTAATTTTTTGGGTTAATACGAAATTCTTTAATTTGTATGTTCGTAGTAACTGTATGTACGTGAATGATTCTTCTAAATCTAATATATACACAATGTACATGAATCTTATATATCTTTTAAAACTCATGAATCTTATAAAGGCCGCAAAGTAGAGTTATCCACATTTTTGGAATCCAAATTTTCAATTTGTTCAGAGACCGTCGCTTTATCGTTCTTTTCACCTTCATTTTTAGAACACGTTTTGATCCCCTGAATTTTCTCCTTTGTTTCTGCAAGTAAAAATAAAAAATATATTTAAATTAAAATTAAACCAACAAAAGATTTATAATATGCACAAGAATGGACACAAGAAAGAAAGGAAAATAATACTACACTAAATGCATTTCAATGGTGTATAAACTACCTGATGGAGACTTTGATTTTTCCATTGAAATGCAAAAGGTGAATGATGTCCGATGAGGGAAAAAAGTGACTAGTACTACTACTACTTGGAAATGAATGACTAGTAGTGTAATTAATTAGAGTTAGTATTAAGGTGTATTGTTTGGTGTGCATAGATAAGTGTGAATTGTTAGAAAGACTAAAACAATTAAATAAGTGTTGACTAGTTAGTTGAAGGGTAGTTTTGGAAAGAACATGTCAAATGTTTATCAAATTCTGAAACGTGGCAAATAATTTGACATGTTTCAAAAGTTGAAACGTTGCAAATAATATGGGACGGAGGTAGTAAGTTTCTGTGATGAATTTTCTAGTTCTTGATGTTTTTCTGAAATTCTGAAAATAGGATACTTTATCTTATGAAAAAGGGTAACTCTGATTAAGAGAAATGGGTTTGAACTTATTCTCAAATAAAATATATTTTCCTTTTCAAAACTTTCGGCTTTGTTTTATTTTTAAAAAATAGTATACTGCCCTTACTTCTCTCTTTGGTAGAAATTTGCTAGATCTTTCTAAGTTTGGTGTTCATAGCAGTAGGCCTTTTTGGATTTTTGAATTATTGTTGTTTACTGTAGAATATGGCAATAGATTCAAAACTGTCCTGCCTGAAAATTAGTATAGGTACTAGTTTGATATTGTTGAAAATGACCACTATAACTTTTACTTGTTAAATGCTCAAAATTATTGAAAGCACTTCGTACTATTTTCTTAAAATAATATAATAAAAGATTCAAGGAATTTAAACATTCAGTCTCCAAATATTTAAGGAAACTTAACAGATAAATTCCTTAAATCAATTTTTCTCTAGTCTAGGTTCAAGGAAAAATTTAGATTTATATTCTTATGGTCACCCTGTCTTAACCGGACAAAAATCTGATTAGATACGTCTCTACCAGTGGGGCAGGTCACGGGTGTTCCCGGAGATTGCGTTCCACAATCCTCGGGCGCAGACAGTCTAAGATAATATAATCCAATTCTTACATGAACCCGATTAACCTAAGTTTATTATTGCAGGATTATGACAACATATTCAAAACAGGAATACCTGTCAATAGCCACCAAATCCACCGCCAGAGATTCCAGGTAGACAGAGACTTGTTATTTTAGAACTTTATTTTGGAAGAGTTTACTTAGAGAGAGGAGAGTAGAAAGCTTATTATTTTCTTAATAAACTTTGGTGCAACATTTTTCATTGAGGGAGGCGCCCTATTTATAGGGGAAATTGGGGGGCCTTTCTATAATTATTTATTTGCAGAAAAGGTCCCTTTGTTTTCTTTATGTATTTTTTCTTTCCCATTTCGGGAAATATTTGGACATTTAGACCCTTATACTTTGTAATTTGTTATTTCTTTATCTTATTACTTTTAGAGTAGATACTAACTAGTTTTGTACTTGCTTATACTTAAATTACTACTTCAATTCGCGCAATTAACTCCTTATAAAATATTTGAATCGTTAACTAGAAATGTAATTAAGTCGGTATTTTATAATAAAATTTACTAACCTTGATTCGAAATTATCGGTCGTCACAAATGGAGCTTCGGATGATGCAATAAGATTGAGATTATTTCCTTTCACTTTAAGGAACCAGGTTAAGTCATGGTTGAAGTCATTACCCAATGGTTGCATTACCACTTGGAATGAGTTGGCCGAGAGATTCTTAGCCAAGCACTTCCCACCGGCTAGAACCACGAAGATTAGAAATGATATATTCTCCTTCCAACAACAAGATGGGGAAAGTTTATATGAAGTATGGGAGAGATACAAGGAGTTGCTTACCATAGTATTTGCATTTGACAAATTTCGATCTTATTTGATTATGTCTAAGGTTGTGGTCTACACCGACCATTCGGCGCTCAAGTTTCTTTTGAGCAAGCAAGAGGCGAAACCGAGACTAATTCGATGGGTATTACTTATACAAGAATTCGACCTCGAAATTCGCGACAAGAAAGGAGCGGAGAACCTTGCCGCCGACCATCTTTCTCGCCTTGAGAATCCTTTCTTGGAGAAATTAAATGAGGAAGAGATAATGATACTTGTCCGGTGGAGAAATTGCTCATGGCAATAAGTAAACTTACCAATGAACCATGGTTTGCCGATTATGCGAATCATTTTGTGAGTGGGAAAATTCCTAGTTGCTTGAGTTCACAACAAAGGAAGAAATTCTTCTCGGAGCTTAAATATTACTTTTGGGACGATCCATATCTTTTCCGCATTTGCACCGACCAAGTGATTAGGAGGTGTGTTGATGACTCGGAGTTTGAGTCCATTTTTAAGCATTGTCATGAAGGACCGTCCGGAGGACACTATCAAGCCAATGGGACGGCAAGAAAGGTATTAGAGTCGGGCTTCTATTGGCCGACCTTATTTAAAGACGCCCAAAGGTATGTGGAGAATTGTGATAAATGCCAAAGATCCGGTAATATCTCTAAAAGCCGTGAAATGCCTCTTTCTACTTTTCAAGTATGTGAGATATTTGATGTTTGGGGAATTGACTTTATGGGACCCTTTCCTACTTCATTCGGCCATAAGTATATCTTGGTAGCGGTGGATTATGTCTCTAGGTGGGTAGAAGCCCAAGCTTTGGCTACCAATGATGCTAGGGTGGTTGTGAAATTCTTGAAAAAATTGTTTTTCCCGTTTTGGCATCCCTAGGGCTATTATTAGTGATAGGGGAACCCATTTTTGTAATCATCAACTTGAAAAAGTGCTTAAAAGACTAGGTGTTACTCATAAGATGGCGACCCCTTACCATCCTCAAACTAGTAGTGGCCAAGTCGAAGTGGTAAATAGAGAGTTGAAAAGAATTTTGGAGAAGATGGTGGAGACCTCTAGGAAGGATTGGAGTGCTAAGTTAGATGATGCTCTATGGGCCTATAGGACGGCTTACAAGACCCCCATTGGTTTTACACCGTATAGATTGGTTTATGGGAAGTCTTGTCATTTGCCGGTAGAAGTAGAACATAAGGCTTTTTGGGCATTGAAGCTTGTTAACTTTGATCTTGAACTTGTAGGTCAAAAGAGGATGCTTCAAATCAATGAGCTTGACGAATGGAGACTTCAAGCTTATGAGAATTCTAAACTTTACAAGGAAAAGGTCAAGAAGTGGCATGATAAGCACATCATACAAAATCGGGACTTCAAAGAAGGTGACCAAGTGCTTTTATACAATTCAAGGTTGAAACTTTTTCCCGGAAAGTTCAAGTCGAGATGGTCCGGACCTTTCATCGTTACAAAGGCGTTCCCCTATGGCACGTTCGAGATCACACATCCGAAGAAGGGGACGTTCAAAGTTAATGGTCACCGACTCAAAATGTATCATGGAGGTGATCCTAAGGAATTTGAAAGAGTTCATTGGAACCTCCATGATATGGAGGTTAAGTAATTTACTTCTCTAGTCCTCTTTTGTACATATGTGTTTAGGATGATGTGGGTTTCCTTTAATTTTATTGTGATCTTGAACTTAGTTGTGTTTTGTGTCTTAGTATTTCGGTAAGTATATTATATTTATTTGTTTTCTAGAGTAATTATATATAATAAAAAAAATCTATTATTTATTTAGTATAGTTTTCCTCATTTCAATTATCTAATTATTGTTGATTACTTGTTTTTGTTTTAGCGAAATGTCCCTAAAAAAACCTCCGAACAAGAGAAGTAGGACCTCGGCATCTTCCTCTCTAGAGAACCCAACAAAAGTATCTCGAGTGTCTTTCTCATGGAAGTGGTGGAGGAGTCAACACACTTGATGATGAGGGAGATGGCGACCATGAAGATCCAAACTAGGGGAGTTTCCTTTTCACTCATGTTATCCTTTAAATTTGTTAGTGTCGCCTCAACATTGAGGACAATGTTGTCCTAAGTGTGGGGGAATTTAGTTTTATATGTTTCGTTTTTAGTTCTATTTCCTTATTTGTAAATATTTGTTAGTATGTGTTAGTAGTTATTTTAAATGTTTCGTTTTTAGTTTTATGTCCTAAAAAAAAACTCAAGAAGTGGTAGAGTTCTCTTTGTTTATTTTGCATAAGAAGCTCAAGTTTTGTTGAGAATCCGGTGTATGTAACAAATTAGTTGCTATGTGATTTCACTTCTTTTCCACGCCTAGCTTACTTGTATTTGAGGAGTATGCTTAATTGTTTCTAAGTTTTTAGTTTAAGAACCATTGGGCCATCCTAGACATATTCCTTGTAGTCCTCGGCAAAGCTTTTTGGTGCTTAGAAATGAGGGTCATGGCATCTCTTTGAACCGTTAGAGCCAAATTTACCCCTCCTTCACTTAAATATATCCCTAGTACCCCCATTGAAGCCTTTATTGATATGAATGAACTTCTTGTTGATAGTCACTTTATAAAACCCGTAATTAGTGGAGAGTTGATCTTATTTGTCAATCTATGTGGATTTTGGGTTTATGGAAGTGTCTTGAAGCATGAAGAAAGTTGAGGGAAAATGAAATACATGATATTTTTTTGGGATTATTGAATGAAAGAAAGAAAGATATTGATAAGTCACGCATCCATCTCATGTTTATTTATGATTTATGTTAAGGAAAAAAGAGAAAAAAGAATGTAAAAGTCTTTATATTTTATGTAAATGTTCATAGCATGGGTTGATGTTGAGATCTTTCAAAATAGTTTTGGGTATCCTTTTGTGCGCTAAAGAAGAAGATTTGGGATATTGTGGAACTCATAAGTTTTTGTTGAAATGTGAGTTTATGAGTTATGGAGTGATTGGTGATTTTGATTGACATGTTTGTATAGCTTTTCCTTACTCAACTCTTATTAGCTTTGCATATCCCTACCGTCGTTTGGAAACCATAAACCTTGGCCTACGTTATAAGCTTTAAAGTCCTACCTAATCTAAGCATAAATTAGTGACCTAATTCTTGTAGAGGAACACAAGTAATATGCCTGTGGATGCCCCAATGGTTCATTTACCGATAATTAGGATTCTTGAGTAAACTTCTCGAATACTTGTTATGTCTAGGTTCACACACACACTTGAAATCCCTTGCATGTTAAATGATGAAGACTACTTTCATATATACATTGGATTTGAAACTTCACTTGCGTGATTATGTGTTGATGGTATTGAGAATCTCTAACGCCACTTGAGCACTTTTTGGAAAAATAAAACTCTCTTGGAAAAATGGCACCTCATGTTGAGCTTATAATGGTTGAAAAATATTTTTCATTGAGAGTGTTGTAAATGCTTGGTTATTCCCTTTAGACTTGGAGCTTCATTGATGAGTTGTGTTATTGGGCGTATATGCACTTTGCTTGAGGACAAGCAAAGATCTAAGTGTGGGGGAGTTGATATTTGCTCATAAAGTAACATTTTAACTTGTATAATGTGTTTCATAATTTCAAATTTGCATGGGTAAGATGCTACTTATACTCCATTTTCTCTTACTTTTGGTTTAGGTGGAAGATATTAAAGCTTGGAAGATACTTAAATGAAAGAAGATGAAAGTCACCAACTTTGTGACCAAAATGTAGAAGACCGAAAGTACATGGGATGGACTGTAAAAGAGCCAAAATTCTGGGGTCTTTATTGTAAATAGAAGAAAGTGTTAAAAATATCTACATCTTCCATTTTAGCTTAAAGCTTAGAAGGAGGAGAGATATTATTTTCAAAAGGGTTTGCAAGAGAGTTTCAAGAGAGAAAACAAGTCCTAAATTCTAGAGATAGATTTAGAAGGTAGATTTTAAAAAAAAAAAAAAAGCTTGAAGCTTCATTGAAGATTCTTGGCAAGAAATTGAGATGTGGCTCAAGACTTGGTTTTTCTTGAAGGAAGAAAGAGGATTTCGAAAAAGAAGAGAAGCTTGAAGAAGATTACTTAGCAATGAGAATTTCTTCCTCTCTCTCTCTTTTAATTTATTATTTTCCTTCATGAATATGGATAGCTAAATTTGTATAATACTTGAATGGGTTGAATTCTAGCATGTTATTTATGTGTTGACAATTGGGGATTTTTGTGCATTGAAGTTAATTAGTGAAATTATTTGTGAATTATCTTTTTTCTATCTTGTTGGTCATTTAATTAATTGAGAAATTGATTTACTTGACTAGAACACTCACTTTTAATGAGAATTAATTTTGACCTACAGATGGGCTTAAGCAATTCTTCCTAATTTGAGTTTGGATAATTAGGGGTTTTGGGTTTAATGCACTCTTGGGGTAAAATTGAGTAAGTAGAGATACTAAATTGATTAATCCTAAAGTAGGAACTTCACAAATTGAGAGATGAGTGAAGTTTATTTGGAAATCCCTTTGTAGGTTCACCTAAGGCTTCTAATTCACAATACCCCTCCCTAAACACATAAGTACATCTAGGGGGATACCCGTTCAAGTATTCACTCTCCTAATTGAATGCTCTCTCTAAACACTCTACATCTTAGTTTTAGCTCATTAGTAGATTAATTTAGTTTAGTAACAAACCTTCTTAAAGTTTTCGTCAACTAAACAATAAAATAAAATTCACTACTAGTACTTACCCTTCTTCGCGAATACGATACCTTGGTTGCTCACTCTAAATTACATTAACGATAGGTGCTCTTGCCTTGAGTTTCTTGTGTCCAATTTTAGTAGAATATTGTGGGCTTGCAAGAAAACAACGGACATATAGAAACATATTGCATATTTTAGTTACTATTACTAATATATATATATATATATATATATATATATATATATATTTATATATATATATATATATATATATATTAACTTGAATATAATATTCAAACAATTAAAACTTATAATTATTCACAAAATACCTATATATACTCGAAGCAGAACAATTCAAGTAATACATTTGTGTGTGCATTTACGTGAAACATTAAGTGATGGAGTTAAAATTTTAATAATTGATTATTAATAAACAAATAATTACTAAAAATATTCATATTAATTCGTACTCGCCGCTATTTTATAAAAAGCAGAATCTGGGAAAATAATAGCGACGAAATTAGGGTTTTCCGTCGCTATTATTTTCCTGGATTCCGTTTTTTATAAGATAGCGGGGTTTTTAAGGATATATAGAAACATTTTGCCTAATTTAGTTACTATTAGGCAAAATGTTTCTATAAAACCTTAAAAACCCCGCTATTTTATAAAAATCGGAATCCGGAAAAATAATAGCGACCGAATAGAGAAGGAATCCATCACTATCAGTCGCCCAACCCTAACCCTGATTCCGTCGCTATTCGGTCCCTATTATTAAATGCCTAAACGACGTCGTTTTGCCACTTCATGGGCTCATTTTTTTTTTTTTGAAAACTGTACTAGTGTTAAGCATTCTATTTGGCAACCGAATAGCGACCGAATTTGCCAAGGCGGTCGCTATTCGGTCGGTAAATAAAAGGCACAAACGGTGTCATTTTGCCAGTTCGTGTGTTCATTTTTTTTTAAACTGTACGTTAAGCATTCTGTAGGGCGACCGAATTTGCCAAGGCAGTCACTATTCGGTCGCTATTATTAAATGCCTAAACGACGTCGTTTTTTTAGTTCGTGGGTTCATTTTTTTTGAAAACTGTAACAGTGTTAAGCATTCTATAGGGCGACCGAATTTGCCAACTCGGTCGCTATTCGGTCGCGATTATTAAATGTCTAAACGAAGTCATTTTGTGCGTTTTATTTCTCTAAAAATATCTAAGGCAAGAAGCCTCTCCCTCTTTCTTTATTCTGCCCAGCCGCGACCTCCACCTTCACCACCACCTCTTCCGGCGATTTCCCCCCAAATCCACCGCGAAACCACTCCCTCCTTCCATCGCCACCACCTCCGGCACCTCCAAGACGTCGTCACCACCTCCAGCACCTCCAATTTCAGTTGGGTTTTTTAAGGTTTAGGTGAGAATCTTTCCTTTTCTAGCTTTTTTTTCTTAACAATTGGAATGAGTACATCTATTTTGAGAAGATTAAAACAAAAATGGAGGGGAGGTAGTACTGATTTCTGCTTGGATTTTAATATATGGGTTTTCTATAATTTCTTGCAATTTTTTTTGCCAATTCTCATAATTTCTTGCAATATATTTTTTTGGGGGCGTGTTTCTTTGTTTTTCAATGAAAGAAGGGAATAAGCTTGAGTGATAATTAGTAGCAAATTATAAAAAAAAATCACAACTTTTTAAGAGATTTGCTGGGTTTTTTTTTACTCAAAAGGTATGCAATTCTATTGTTTATATAGTGTTTTTTTTTGTGATAATGTACATGGGTTCAAGCCAAAGATTTGGCTGATTTAAGATTATTGGAGTTTTTAAACATCCAGTGTAGTTTTCTTGGTGTATTATTGATTTTCTTGGTGTATTATTGAAATGTATGCTAATTATATCATTTTAGTTCCAATAAGTAAATAATTGATAATCAAACATAACAAGAATATTCATATTAGTTCTATTGCACAATAAAATTCGCAAAAAACAATATATATATAGACAAGATGCCATTAATAACATAGTAGACAAGATGCCATTATCACACGTTAATAATTACTTGAAAAATAAGGTTGAAAATCATCAAACATAAGATTCAAAGTTAATATGCATTTAATTATTAAGACTTGATATATGCAGATATTGTATTTATAATGGAGGACCGTAGTTGGATGTATATGGATTCGACAACAAATGGTGGACCTCGTCATAGTCAAGAATTTATAGCGGGATTTAAACGATTTGTGGGTTTCGCTGTTAGTATGTCTGCTAATGTACAAATTGATGGGAATTTATGTCGTAGGATGATTTAGAATGATTACTCTCTTTCTCGCTTCTTGGAATTCCACATATTGAAGGTGAGTAATATTTGTTGGTTTATTTTTAGTACTTTATTACCATAAATTAATTGTCGTATTGTATAACTTTTTAACATAATTCAAAGTGGTAATTTCATCGCCATAAAATAATTAGATTCTTCAATTTTCAGATTGCAACTCATGCATTTTCAAGGATATACATATAAATGGCATCAAGGAGTTTATGAGAAGTATAAACTTTGATTGTGAGTGTTGTAATGTAAATAAGAAGTGCACACTTTGATTGTAAGTTTTGATAATTCAAAGTGTGTGAGTGTTGTAATGTAAATGAGAAGTGCACACTTTGATTGTGAGTGTTGTAATTCAAAGTGTGGACTTTGATTGTGAGTGTTGTAATGTAATGAAAAGTGCACACTTTGATTGTGAGTGTTGTAATGTAATGAGAAGTGCACACTTTGATAGTGAGTGTTGTAATTCAAAGTGCACATTTTGATTGTGAGTGCCGTAATGTAAATGAGAAGTGTAAACTTGTGTTTTTAGTAAGATAATTGGTTATGTAATGTTATTGTTGGGTTTATTGATTATTTTTGCTATTTGAGATCTTATTAATACTGTTTCTGGTTTGTATTTCTGTGCGTATTGCTGTTTTTTATAATAGGGATATAATTAAATTTCAGATTTTTTTTTTAAATAAAAAATAATTTAGCGACGAAATATCGGTCGCTATATTAGTCGTCGGTATTCGGTCGTTAACCAGGCAAAAGTCAACAATGTTGACCATTCGGTCGGTAACTAGCTAGATTTTCCGTCGGTATTCGCTCGTTAACCAGTCAAAAGTCAATAATGTTGACCATTCGGTCGGTATTCGGTCTGTTAATAGAGACCTAATATTCGGTCGCTAAACATTCCGTCAGTATTCGGTCGTTAAATAGTCAAAGTCAAAAGTCAACAATGTTGACCATTCGGTCGGTAAATAGCAACCGAATATTTCGTCGGTAATTTGCTTAGAGACAAAAAAACACAACTACGTCATTCGGTCGCTAAACAGAGTTTAGCGAAATGTCCGTCCCTGATACACAGTTTTCTTGTAGTGTTTTTCAGAGATTTCTTCTAGATAAGTAGCTACTGATCTCTTGTTCGGCTCTCCAATAAATTGATTTTTCTCCAATAATATAAGTCGGTGAGTATATGTAGCGAAAATTAAGTAAAAAATAAAGTATTTTTTTAATCAAAATATCACTATTACTCTCTTAAATATGATTTGACTAAAAATACAAGATAGTACTATTGATAGTACTATTCTATATATGATAGTACTATTGATATTTTGACTAAAAAATTAAATTTTTTTGCTTCCTTTTCGTTACATGTTTTAACTAACTGACTTATAATAATGAAACAGCAGTAAACGGATTAACCAAAACAATTACTGAAAATTTAAGTTAAACAATGAAAAAACCCGTCCAGATCAAACTTCCAAAATATCAAAATATCAAAGTAGTAAACATAAACTACAATTTCTCCTTAATTCATCTTTTTTTTTAAATTTAAAATAAATAACGGAATCGTAACGCATTATTCATGTAATCCCTACCTTATCGATTATCAAACAGATGAAGTTGAAATAGTTACTACTGAGACTAACTCCAAAATCAAAGCAAATTCTTCGTCGTCTACATGATTTTCGTCAACATGATTTTTTTTAAAATAGTGAACAGCTTGATTAAACATCGAGGATGGAAACGAAATTCACATATACACCAGCCAGCAAGCAATAGATGTCAAAGGTAAAAAACCGACATTAAAAAAGGTTCTGTGTCCATTATCATTGACAGTCTGTACAAAGAGCCTAATGGGGATGCAATACTGATTGTCATGAATCCGGAAACATTGAGGAGAAAGTTAAAATTTAGAAAATTAGAAAGAAAATCTAAAGGAGGACAAAACAAATTAGAAAGAGATTAAGAGAAAAAAGAAAAACCCCAACAAACAATTTGAATTTCATAATCTTCTTATCACTTCCTCACCTAGAGATATGTATAGGCCTCAAAACCCAAAAAACAGTAGTCCAAGAAGAAAAAGAACACATTATATACACTTGCAGGAGCTGGAGGTCAACCATGGTGTACATATTTTCTCTCAAGCAATTATGAGTTATGTTGGACAATATTTTTTAACGTTTCGAAACAATTAACCAAATAAAAACCCATATTATTGGCAAATATTATTCATAGACAAAATATTTACCAATAAATGAAGATTAAAATTAAACAAATTGAAAGACAAATTGAAATACAAATTGAAAGACAAATGGAAAGAAACAAAATGAAAGGGCTTCTAATAACCTTAAAACCCAAATACATACCGATTTGCAAAATACATAGACTTTGTTGACAAAAGTTGGCTACAACAGTTATTAAGAGCCTTCCACAACAACTGTTAATTAGCTATGTAATAACTATTGTACGTAAGATACAAATCCAACAACTGTTAGTAAAACAATAAAACGGCTATTAAGACAATACCTAATAGCTTTAAGGTTCGAACTTAACAGTTGTTAGCAAAAGGTTAAACATCTTAATACAAAAGAGAAATAACAACTGTTTAAAGACAGATTAAATAGCTGTTAAGAAAGTAAAATAACCACTATTATCTAACAACTGTTATTGACATATTACACTAATGTAAATAACAAAGAAAAATTGTGTAAGCAGAGAGATGAACTGAGGCTTGTGTTCGACACAATATCCTTAAAACATATTCGCATCCCCGCGGATTAGTGCTGGAGTTTTCATGAAGCGTCTGTCTCCTAGGATACAACAGTAACGCGGAACTGATTTGCACTAAACAGTTACACCGGCGAACTAGAACTTGGACTTTTGATGAACACCAAAAGTTTTACAAAAAACAGAGTGTTTTTAGGAAGCTTTAAGTATGAAAAGTATTTTCGAAGTAGTGTATAAAATCATTGGAAAGAGCCTCATTTTATAGGTTGATGAGAGTGAGCAGATACATTCATAGATTTAATTATGCACAGTTCAAAGGTCTCAGACAGGCCTTGGATTTGCACCCCCTTGCGCAGGTGCTTAGCAGGTTTTAGAATGGGACATAATCTTAGCAAGACATTTTAAATCCAAATAAACCACTTTTATATATAAAGTGAATCTCACTTCCATATGTAACCTATGTGGGATGTAAAACCCATTAGCTTAACTTTCTATTTTCCAACCACTTGTGAAACTATTTTCTCATTCAAATTAAACTCCATTTCCAACATACTTCACTTATAAAAACAATTACTAAAATGGAATGCAAGTAGTACTTACATAATCCGAGAATCAAGCGAAGCAACAATTCCTAAAATTTAATTTGTCGAACTGTTCTTCTTCTTCCTTCTTTGTTAGTAATCAATTACACTTTGTGCGCTTCTCGTCTTGTTGGAGTTGGCTGCGTGTAGCACTGTCAAACGGGCCACTGGACCGCGGACCGGTCCGTGGTCCATGTTTTTTGGACGGGTTTGGACCAAGCTATTCATGGTCCGTTTAAATGCGGGCCATTTTAGCCCGCTCCGTTTGGACCACGGACCAAGGCGGACCGGACCGGACCAAACACGGGCCAACCCGCTCAAAAAATTAATATAAAAAATATATATTTTTTAAAGTTTTTCTTCTCTTTTTTTCAGTTTTTTTCAATTTTTTTAAAAATAAATTACAAAACGCCATTTTTTAAGCTTTATATTCTTTTTTTAATTTATTTTTACAATTTTTAAAAATAAATAACAAAAAAGAGTCATTTTTAAACTTTATTCTCTTTTTTTAAATTTATTTTTAAAAATTAATTTGGTCCACGGACCGGCCCATTAACCCGCGGATTTCTTATGGACGGGTATGAATTAGAATTTTCTTTGTCCGCAAAAATTGGTCCAAATCCAGGTCCAGTCCGTTTTAAGGTAGTCCGCGACGGATCGGGTTGGCCCGTTTTACAGTGCTAGCTGCGTGACATGGTTTCCTCTGAGTTCCATCGAGAATGTTGGGATGGTAGTGATTGGAATAGGAGTGGAAACATTTCTACGCCAGGTATGTATGAAAACATAATATATCTTAAAAGATACATATAAATTATTCAATTTTCTTGGCAAATTAGGCCAGGAGTGCAATGTACGTGTGCAATACACGTACGATTGTAGAAATTCAAATTTAAGTCTAGAAAAAGTACAGTAAATAATTTATAGTATATTTATTTTCAATTTAATAAATAATTTATAGTATATTTATTTTCATAATTGTTCCACTTATATACTCTACGAATATGGTATAAATAGGTATAATAAACTCATAATATGGAAACCATGAAAATAGTGTGACAAGTTTATTAGTATTTCTAATGCAAATTTTCTTTGTACATGCTTGATGCATGTTTGGCATCTAAATTTCCTATCTTAGTGTAATTCATTTTGATTAACCAAGTATAATGAGTTAAAAGGTTGCTTTCCCCCCAAATTAAATGAGTTGTCTCAACACAAAATAAGATAGTTGTTATTATACATTTTTAGCTATGTACTTCTTTTTTGGTTATACGAACATGTGTTACCTTTGTAAGACCTTGGATTTCATTTGAAGACTGTGTAAGACTTTGTAACCTATTTAAGTACTGTAATGAAATTCTATTTCGGATTTAATCCTTTCTGTTTGAGGGTAAATTGGTGTTTCATCGGTGGATGAGATACTTTCCGGTCAACTCCAGATTTCAGGGTGTGACAGTCCCAGTTTGAATATTTACTTTCTAAAATTAATATTTCTTACATTTCATAATATAAGTAGTTTATAACATATGTAGCGAAAAAAATTGAAGTAAAAAAAAAAATAGTTTGTTAGTCAAAATATCTATATTACTCTTTTAAATCAAACTTTTATACAACTGATTTTATTTAAGAGAGGGTTATCGATATTTTAATTAAAAATATTTTTTTGCTTTCTAAATTTTCGTTAAATATGTTAAACGATTTATATTATGGAATACATGGAGTAAAATTTAAGAGGTGAAATCTCATTTTGTACTGGAGTAATCATGCTCGCAACTACCACCGCCAATCTTCCTAAGCCACCATCTCTCCATGATGGTCTTGCCCAGTGGCGGATCTTCAAGAGGGCGTCCCAAAATTTTCAGAAACGACGAATTTTTTATAGGATATTTTTTTTTGTGATATTTTCTTATAAATGTTGTATTTGTCCCCCTAAAAATTTTCAGTAAAAAATTTGCCTCATATAACAAATTCCTGCCTCCGCCACTGGTCTTGCCTCTCTTCTCCATCCTCTTATTAGATCTTACTTATTCCCTTTCTCATCTGGTTGATTAAAACTTCAAATTATGTTGAGGACTTGATTACTTATAGTTGGAGTAAATTTTTGTCGGTCTAGATTGAAATTCACACTGAATTTTCAATTCACTTTCACAGAGAAACAGAAAAATGAATGCTGATTCGAAAAACAAATTGAAAAGATACCGATAAATGGGCGGATCCGGTACGGTGTTAATATGAAGTTAGAGTTGCTTTAAAAGGGGCAAATTAGATAGATTAGAGAATTCAACACAATTTTTTAAATTTCATGTCTAATGTGGACGGAGGGAGTATAATATTGAGATTCTATGAAGAGTTGGTATTTATAAAAAGAGTAAATAGCTATTTATATTACTAAATTATTTACGTTTTAATGTTTTGGATACTCAATTATTTTTTAGCTATTTATATCACTCTAGTGTTTACTCATGATTGAAAATAAACAATTGTCACTTTTTATAGTGGTTTCCGACCAATGTAGACACATGTCGGGCGTGTGGCTAATAATCCAAGGGCAAATATGGAAGTACACATTAACCTCTCTCTGTGCAAAATCTTTGTTTGTTACTGTTTGAAGATGAAAAATAAAGAGACTGGTTTATTTTGACTCATGAATATTTTGATACACTAACTTCCCATTTTACAGCCAGATTATTGGCCACATACATAACACGTCTAATTAGGCCGAAACCCACCACAAAAAGGAGTGGCGGTTTATTTTCAAGCTCACGTAAATACTAAGGTGATATAATTAGTCAAAAACAATAGTTGAGTGCCCAAAATAGTAAAGCGTAAATAGTTTAGCGACGTAAATAGCTATTACTCTTTGTAAAAACTTGTTTTCACAATTTGTGTAGGCAAAAAGAATTTTGGCGCTGCATGAAAGTGTGTTTCAGTGTAGGTCTTCTAAATGGTTCACATGTCAAACCTAAACCTTGTGAAAAGGTGAGTCCTCTAAAAGAAGCAAATCGGGTCTTTAGAAACTAATTTGACAAGAGCTTAACGTTTGATCATGATTATGTTATTGTTAATATAGCTATTAACCATGAAGTTAGAGATCACTAGATAATTAACCATAATCATATTTTGTTTTGGTAAGATAAAGATGTATATAAAATCAAACATACGCCCTAACCCGTGGGATCGGAAATAAAGTTATTACAGATTGGCCTATCTAGTAATACCTGTTCATACCCTGCCACTAAGTGGCGGAAGGCTAGTCTCCGGTATGAGCAAGAGTAAATCTCTGCAATAAAAAATAAGAGAAGCTAAAGTCATTACTTCACACGTCACTAAAGTGACCATAATTCCTGATTACCACAAGGTTGTCTATAAATAACAAAGCGCACAAGAAGCCTAAAGGACCGAGACTGTTAGATTGGTGTTTAAATATACTGAGAGACTGTCAGATTGGTGTTTAAATATATCATCAACCTAAGAGTTGAAGACTTGAACTCCGGTACTATGTTACAATTTTCAATAGAGCAAATCAATATTCCATTCCAGGTTGAGAAGAGCTCAAAAGAATGGTTTCAAAGACACCATACACAACCCGTGGAAATGCAACAGTTCCAACTACAGGGCGTATTATGTACTCCCATCCATTTCATTTAATGTGACAGCTTTCAATTTGATAACTTCATTTACTGAAATCTAAAGAACTTTCATTACACAATCTTTAAACGACAAGAGGTCCTAGGGGTTTGAGTCCAACTAGTGAACTAAAGTAGCAAAGATGAAATGATTTTTGTTACCACAAGTTTTCTCGCTGTGCTTCCATATTCAACCCCATGATGTTCAGTATGAAATAGAGTTCCAATCTAAAGTCTGACGAAATAAGACGTCCAGATCATTCCCTATAAACATAAGAGTCAGAATCAGAATTGGAGTCGTGCAATTGTTTTCAGAAAGGCCATTGTAAAATGGTAAATGCCAAGCAAGAGCTATTTCGTCAATTAAAAGACTAAAAACCATACTCTTGGAAGGCACCTCAGTAAAACTAGGTCTACAATTTCTTTTTACTTCAAGGAAATCAAACTTTGAAGAGTCAATTCAAATTGTAATAATAACTAGCAGAGCTCCAATGCACAAAATTAACTTGTTTCACAGAATCTAAAACATACATTCTAGCCATTAAAACGAAGCGATGGATTGATGATGACTGATAAAAAGCCTTCAGAATCACAAAACTCGACAATATTTTAGTTGCCCGAAAACTTGAAGAAACTAGCATCCTCAAGCCATTCAAGACTTTGGCAGGTTCAATATTAAGGAAAAGCCAAAGGCCACAATTTATGCACAAGTCCAAGAAGTATTTTCAATATCCGATAATAACCAGAATGCCACCCACGCCGCCATACAAAGCAACATAAGTAAACTAATTGCAAAATAGTATCGAGAGAAATATAAAGATGCACCAATCCTTTAGACTGAATGTATAAGTTGTTGAATAGCATGGAATTGAATCAAGCACAATATAAAGATGCACCGACTATTTAGACTCAATGTATAATTTGTCTCTTGCACCTATTTAGCTTGTTGTACATATATCCAAAGTTATCAAGGGGAAAAGTATTGTGTTGTCATATCAAGTGAATTAATGGAAACCTACTCTTCCTTGCATTAAGAATACCTACAAAAGTACAGCCTATTTCCTTCAGAAAATTGAGGATTTTTTTCTTCCAGAAGTTTAAAGTCCTATATCCTCCCTTATCCTATTCCTATTTCCTCCTTCATCTGCAGTATTTTATGGGCTACATCACCTATCAGTACAAGGAGCCATAAAAAACGCTAGGCAGAGAAGCTTTGATGATAAATTTGTAACGACAGTATGTATATACTATATGTGATTGTATATGTTCATGCATAGCGGAGTCCAATCTTCAATTCAATATTTTATGCACTGTAGACTATTGAACAATTCAAACAATGTTTTCCTAATGTAACAAGTATGTATCTGTAGACTTTTGCATCTGCAGAAAAGTAATTCAGTCATGGGCTGTACTCAGAAGAAATACAAGCGCAAAGTCAGAAATTAAAACTCAACCCAATTTCTCAAAACAGTATAAACATCCTCAGTTATTCGACATGAACCAGTGGCAGAAAAAAAAATTGGAAGTGTGGACAAACCAGAAGAGCTCTGGCAAAAATGAGAATTGAAACATCTGAAGACCGCAAATTTGGCACCCACTTTGGAGAATTCTTCATTTTAAAAAGTTTTATTGAGGGAAGAAATGTAAGCGCATGCATCTTTCACATCTCTAATCCCTACTTTCCTTTTCTACCAGGAAAGAAATGGAGAAAAAAAGAAATTCACTTAATGAAACTTCATATAGTGCAGTTTGTGCTTGCGAAAACAAGTAGTAATATGAAAGGCAATGGCAAATCAAATACAAATTCTCTTTTCTTTCATTTTCGTTATTTAGCACCAAACTCCCAAGCGAAGGAAAATAAGAAATTCTTCTTTCCTGGTTGAACTTTTCTCTCTCTTTTGTCCCCTCTCCTGAACTTGTAACTGAGCCTTATGCTATCTTCTTTCTATCGGCATAGGAAAAAAAATATCACCAAAGCAGAGTATCTCTCATATTCTGTTTAAACTTTTTTTTCATTTTTAAAATAGAGCAAACTACAAAAGGACAATATCTATGTCAGAAAGCAATGGTACTAAGGTTCTAGTCTTCTAGACTACTATAACAAAGAAAGGAAAACTTCATGCATCGAAGAATCATAAATTCAAGAAATTAGGTGTGCTAAACGCTCAATGTTCCCTGAATAAGATCTTAAAATCAAATAGAAGATGTTGCATACCATTTGATAATGGAGCCAAACAGAAAATGCTGCATGATTGGAACCTTCTGCAGAACTTCAACTTTATACATCTTTAGCAGCCCACTGTTGACTTTATTCCAATTTGGCACACCACTAATGTCATCCAACATAGGTGAATGCTCGGAAAACAACCCTTTTTTCACCTTCTTTGTAAATACAATGCATGAGAGGTATAAATATTCAGTTGAAAAGTTTTCCAATATGTCGTCATTATGAATTGACTTCGGCTTCATATACTTATGATCAATCAACTGTGAAGATCCAAAAATGAAAGGCAGAAAGTGATAGTCATCAAGCCCCCACACCCCATGGGATCCTGCAGGCTCTAAGTTATACGTTAACTGTAATTTCCTCATCAACTCCAGGTACTTCACGAAAATCCTGGACACCAGAGCTGGATAATCCTCTTCTTTTACAACTTGCAATCTTGCTAAACAATACAACCATGCTGCAAAATTGGTTTCATGCCCGGTACCTGTCAATAAATAAAACATACCTGAATGAAAAAATTTGGAGCTATTGTGTGTTCGGAGGATTCAAATAGGATAACAAGCGTATGTACGGGTATTGGATTAAATCAAGTAGCAAAAAAAAAAAAACATTGAAGATGCGAAATAGTGCAACCATACAAGTCGTAGCTGTTTGCAACACCAAGATACCATCTTATGTACCCATTGTCTGGGTTCAATAGGAACTAGCGGTTTTTCTATTACATGCTACTTAAATCATCTCAGGATAGCATGTTATTTTATTTCACATTTTCAGCTTCAAGATGACTAATATGCCTTCTGGTGGCATTACAATTTTCTCCCTTTTCGGAGTCCTTTATCAGAATGACAGTGTTTTTGCAGATTGATCACATGGCATTGTTTTTAGGGAGGGAGGGAGGAGGAGAAGGGGGGGTTGGCAAGGACAGAATCCGTCCTTTCATCTGAGACACGTCAGATGAAAGGACGGATTCTGGCAGTATATATATATATAGAAATGCTATCAATCTACATATTTTGTTGTGGTGCTTCTAGAAACTTTTGATATGGAGAATCATAGAATTTGTGGTAGGGTAATTTGGAATAGTAGTTCTGAGTAATTTGTTTTTGGTGGTGTAGCAATTATTGTTTTGAAGGACGAATTGAAGAGGTGTCAGAAATCTAGTGCTGAAGAGCCTGTATTGGAAGAAATTATACCATTGAAGAAGAGTTCAGATGATGAAGATGAAACAAACAACGGAAATATTAGAAAAGAAGATAAAATGAATTGGATGAGTTCTGTTCAGCTTTGGAATAGTAATAATCAATCCTCAACACTTGATTTTAGCTCTAAAAAAATCACAATACCTGATAATAAAAAGGTAATCTATTATGTTGATTATTATTGATTTGTTCATGTGTTACAGAGAATCTTTAAGAAGAAAATTCTGAAGATCTCTTCAAGTCTCGTAAAAGCCATAGCACAGTTAGGGCATTTGCACTTTTCAAAGGGTGTTCTGGTTTACCATTAATACTGGAAGAGAGTGAGGAATTACCAATGCCAGGGCTTTCCCTCCAGACACGATTAATATAGGGCTGTCAACAAATCCCACGTCCGATAAAGACGGATTCACAGAATCCGTACTTCACCGTCCTTGCAAAAAAAAAAAACAAAAAAAAATCCTCCTTCTAAAAACAATGTTATGTGCGGAGCAATCTGCAAAAACGCTGTCATTCTAATAAAAAAAAAAAACACTGCCATTCTAATACAAAAAATACTCCCTTTTTTGGTTCCCGACATTTTGAGTATAAAAATAAAATTCGAGGAGCAGCCTTGCTCAACCACCATTAAGTCCCTTAAGTCAAATAATTTCTCATCTACCATTCTAACCAATACCAGACGTCAAATGCACCAAAGCTTCTAGCTATTTCTTGGTCTACAATCTAAGCTATCCCTATGTTGAGCGATATAATTATGTCATATACATCTACTAGTCAAGATTATTGCTTCAGTTATTATTTTTTTTTTATGAATAACAATTGTGTCTAGTCCCCTTTTTAGTTTTTAGTACTTGGATTGAAACTCAAAGAAAGAAGAAAAAATAAATCTACCTATTTCTAGTTTTAGTTTAGTCTACGGTTGACATAAATTTATGAGAAAAAAAAAGGTGGAGCTTATAGTAAAAAAGTATTAAAATAGAAAATATTGAATTGGGTAACAATCCAAGTCCACCCTTGCCCTTCTTCTTCCTCGTCTTTTTATACCTCTACAAATGTTTGACATTTTACTACTTCTAGCATAAGAATGAGGTTCAAACTGACCCCTTGACATGTGCGAAGGGCATTTTAAACTTTTCCGCTTCCTCCAAATTAAATCCTCACTAGAGCGAGTTTTGGATAAAGATAGCATTATGCTTTAACAATCTAACCATAAGAAGCAGTGGTTCTTCTTTTCTATAAAAGCTAACCAAAAATCTTTTGGAGATGTCCTTTTTCATATTTTTTCCTGCATCAAGACCATATGAACTTCTACCATTCTGTAACTTACCGCAGATCAATTGTATTAACAATTAGCATCTTTCTGTAACTGATCAACTGTGCATCAAATAAACTTACTCTCATTAATACCCCCTCACTCCAGTGTTGTCAATCCCGGATAGCGTCGTGTAGCGGCCAACCCTAAAAACGCTATAGAGGATAGCGGCGCTATTTAAAATTTAATATAAATAATTAACAAAATTTCGAGACAACAAGGAAAACAATGTTATAACAAAAATCTGTCAACATCAGGCACAGCCACACTCAGTTTCTGTTAAGGAATCAGAGTGTGGGGACCATTTTGCAGAGAATCAAAGCCAGCAATTGAGACCACAGCAGAGAATCAACTGTGACCAATAAGAGAAGACTTAGTTGGAAGGCTAGGATTAAATGTTAGTAATGAAAGGCCCAGATCATCTAGGCTAAATAGTATATATATATAGTACTAGTTAGATGCTTTAGTAGCTATTCAGATATTTTATATGCAAAGCAGTCTCAATATGAGCTGAAACTCCTTTTTCTTCTTCTCCCAAGTTCAATCCTCTGTATTGAATCTTTTCTTCCTTCATCAATATATCTCTTCTTATCCCTAATTTCTATTTTTCCATTTTACTTCTCTATTTCTTTCTGACCATTGGAACAGGGGAGCTAATCCATTACAAAATCATTAAATCCAAGATAAAAACATAGCCAAATCAATTAAATTCAAGAAATCCCCAATTTACCCATAAGTTGTTGACTATTGTAAAGGGCAGGAAGGGGTTTTTAAAGCTCTTAATCAAATAGCGCCGCTATTCCCACTATTTTAGCCGCAATAGCGGTCACTATTCCTGCAAAACTGATGCTATGGATCCGCTTTTGATAACACTGACTCCATCAAAAGCACCAGTTTGGTACTCCTGACTCATGAGTCGAGAAGGCCTATCTTAATAACAACCATAAAAAAATTTCGGATGCTCAACAAGTTAAGACGATCACCCTATTCAAAATTCCTGGTGTAATGCCAACAGGGAAAATTTAACTCACTTTTCATTACGGTCAAGTCATGAACACCAGAATTTTAAAACATACAATTTAAAAAACCAAATGTAATTCAACAAACCACATTAAGAGAGTAAATGTCCCACAAAAAAAACATCATTTCCTCTAAATTGTGGAGCACTGTGGGTACAACGGCACACATTAAGGCGTAATAAATAATAATAACACCAAAATGTCAAGGAAGCAATACCTACGAAGTAACTTACTACACTTCAGTCAGGTTTGCAAAAGACCCATCGTCGTATAATAAGGCTTCAATTATTTTACCTCTCCTCCAACCAATTAAACATCCAAATCCCTCGCCAATAGAAATTTCTTCAGTCATAAAACCATCAGTATACCCCGCCCCATTACTTTAATTCTGAATATCGCAATCAAGTTATTTCATTCCACTGCTAACCCGCAGAAAAAGTACATCTAGCAAAAAATATAATAATAATGAATTAAAAAATAATAATCTAAAACAATAAATATGAAGGAAAACTTGTTACCATAGTCTATGCGGCTAGAGTTGCCAAAGCTATCTGTGAAATAGGGGACTAACTCAACAGCGGCATCAACCAGATCGACAGGAAGAATCTGTTGATTAAATTGCTCAGCATCCGAGCTCATCCGCTCATGCCAGGTTCGATACGACACGTTGCCATATCGGGCAGCTTGCGTCGCCGGCGGGATTTCATCAACTAACGAGATTAATTTCTCAAGCACACCGACTATAGCGGAGACGACAGGGGACACGTGGCAGGGGTCGGAGAGCTTGTGAGATTTGATAGACTCGGAGAGAGAAACGATGAAACCAAGGAAGTTAGCGCAAGTCGAAGAGGAGTGGAATCGTGCGATGTCGTTTTGGTCGGAGATTCGTTTCCCCGGTGGTCGGAATTGGTACGGATTCCTTAGCGGCAATACCTTCTGAGCCTGCGGAACTGGTGTACGGATGATGGCTTCTTTGGTGTTTGTAGGGTTTGGAGGGAGATTCACAGCGGGGAATCGGATGGGAACGTAGCTTAGATTAGAGTCGGGCGGCGGAGGTGATGGATATGCGGTGGAGCCGCCGCAATTTGCGCAGGTATTTTGAGAGTGATCGTGGTGGTGGAAGGCGGTGTTGGACGGTGGCCGGAAGGGTGTTTCTGTTTCTTCTTGGTGCTTTTCGGTGAACTGCGAGTTAGAAGTGGTGGAGTCTGCCATGTTTGGAATGCCCGTATGAAATTGGAAGGAGAAGAATTGAGGAGTTACTTGGCATTTATATCTAGAATTGTATTTGTTTTTTTTTAGAGTTAATCGCCGACTTAACTAATTTTGCTTTCCGGATTTTAGAGGTAAATTTTGTTTTCGATTTTTTCTAAACTTAAATAAACATCTGCTAGAGGATGTTTATCAATATATTATTTTAAGGTAAAGTAAAATTTTTATACAGTAATATTTTCGGACCCTGTAAAACTCGTAACTTTTTCTTATGGGATATTTTTCGTGTAATTATTTTTTCGCAAGTAAGCGTGTAGACGTAATTTATTTTGTGTGATTAAGTGACTATGTGTCTAATTTTTTTTTTTGAAACCCAAAAGGGCGAACTTTCATTAAGGAATTAAAAGGCGATCGTTAGCGATCGCAACCATTACAGAAGGAGGGAGTTACAATCCCATAACATGGAGTGATAACTATGCCCAAGTTGAGCTAGACAATGAGCGACAGAATTTCCAGATCGCTTAACAAACGATAAAGCAACATAATCAAAGGAAGTAATAAAAGATTTAGCAAATTCGAAAACAGGTCCAAGAGGCGAAAGGTCCATCTCCGAACAACCAAACCGAGTAATAACCTCCAAATTATCGCCCTCCAACGTGAAAGATCGAAGTCCCAAAAGAGAAGCCAATTTAAGGCCCTCAATAAATGCCAGTAGCTCACAATGGAGAGCACTGATACAAGAAGCTAATGTACCACAACCTGCTAATGTTGGCGTAGCATCTGAAATCCGAGCTATACAACCATAAGCTGCAAGCCCCTCCTTCCAAGAATCATGCACATTAATTTTGACGAAGTCCGTCACCGGAGGAGCCCAAATGGCTGGTAACGGGGATGTAACTGATGTGATTGTACGCGAACTGGACAACAGTGCTGTGAACTCGGTGACCGCAGCCAAAGCATCCGAATAAATGGAAGATGGAGCAGCTCTCCGCCCTTCGAAGACGAAATTGCAACGGTCCTTCCAAATTAACCATTCTAGGTGAGCAAACATCGATAAATCTTCGGACGACATTGTTAAAACATGTTATGTGTTATTTTCGTGTATGTTTTATCGAGTGGCATTTCGCACGCGTATCGTAGTTGGGAATTTTATTTTGATTCACCTAGATGATTAACTCAATTAGATTAGTGATTTTGGAATTAATTAGGGATTTAATGAGATTAGATAAATCACATAATAAATTAGTAATTAAATAATGATATATAATATAGGGGTGAATTTCATTTTGGTTCCTGTAAATGGCTCGCAATGTCAAGTTCATCCCTAAAATTTTAGAAATGTCAACCTCGTCCCTATAAATGGCATGCAGTGTCAAGTTCGTCTCTGTAAATAGCTCAGAATTTCAAGTTGATCCCTAAAATTACAGAAATGTTACTCTCGTCCCTAAAAAGGTTAGCAATGTCAAGTTCGTCCTTGAAATTTCGGAAAAGTCAACCTCCATACCAAGTGATGTTTCCATCTTTAGAAATTTTTGTATATATATTTTTGCAATTTGTTTCTGGTTTCATTATAATCGGTTTTGAATTTCGTTTACGAAAATTTTCAATTTTCTAGATTTATTTAAGCTCCAGTATATTCTTGACAAGAGAGTCAAATTGTGATACATATTTTTCTAATGATATGTTGAACTTGGTATGAAGGTTGGCATTTTTTAAATATCAGGGACAAACTTGACACTGTGAGCCATATCTAGGGACGAGGTTGATATTTCTATAATTTCATGGACAGATTTGACACTACAAGCTATTTACAGGGACGAACTTGACACTGTGAGTCATTTTTAAGGACGATGTTGATATTTCTAAAACCTCAAGGATGAACTTGACACTACAAGCTATTTATAGGGAACAAAATGAAATTCACCCTATAATATAGTGAGTGAATTAAGTGTTTGGGGAAAGAAATAATAATAAAATAAAAATGGAAAGACAGTGCACAGGGAATTAGGAACAAAGGAATAAAGAAAATTAAATTAAATTAAAAAGAAAGGAAGTTAAAGCATTTCGTGGGATGAGGGGTCATGGCGCATTAAATTAAAGAGAAAATGAAGGGGGCCAGTCGGGGGTTATGGGATCTCTTAATGTGAGTTTGTCCTCATTCGCTATCTCATTCCCTGTTCCACCAATAAAATAATGATATTTATTAAATTTTTAGTTAAAAAATTATAAGTTAAAAGAAATAGTGAAACCCACAAAAAAAAATATACACGTTGCAAATAACTATTTGTGAGAATACAGAAGAGGACACAAAACAAGGACAGACGATTTTTTGCCAATAGTTCAGGGATTGTGCAAAAGGCAGAGAAGAAAACGGCTTGGAGCCGTGAGCAACAGAAGAAAGGAGAAATGGAGTTTTTTTTTAGTGTTTTTTTAGCAACTTTGAGAGGATTTTTGAGTGGGCAATTCTTGTCGGATTTCGACGAACCTTATATGGAAATTGATCACGAAGAAACAAGCTACGAGGTCGTACAAGCGGATTCACATTTCGAATTCGGAGTTGGAAGATATCGCACCAGGAAGGGGGACTGGTTTCCAGAATTTCATTTTCTGCGCAGTTTCTGTAGAATCGTCGTACAGATAACATACGAACTCCAATCAGAGTAATTATTTTTTATTCAAAAACTAGACTGGTAGGGCTACAATCTGACTGGAGGGACCGAGATTTTAACCGTTAGATTTTCCGTAATGTATGTCAGAAGTAGAGGGCGGAACAAGATTTTTACAGCAGTTGTACGTTATCACTTTTTCTAAGGATTTAAGGTAGGGACCCGCTTTCCTCTGTTAAATTCTGTTATGGATTACTTTTTACTGTTGAGTATTGTTCCGTTATGTTTTAAGATGTAATTGAGCATAATTAATCGCATAAATTGTTGGAGAAAATTGATTCTTTGATGTTACCGTTTATTGAATTGATTTATGTCTTGAATTGGGTAAATTGAGCATGCCGTATAAATTTCTTTCCTATTTCTTTCATGAAATGTCATACTCACATAAACTGTATATGTATTGTTATGTATGTATTCTGTAATTGCCTTTTTGTTAATTGCATTTGGGTCGTGTTTGAGTCGTTTAATTGGGGTCATTGTTTTTGTCCTAATTGCTTTGGTCGACCGAGTCGTCGCCCCCTATTGAGCTCGTATCTAGAATCGCTACTTAGCAGGTTCAGTCTGCCTTCTATTCTTCTCTCTGTTCTGTGACCCCAAGAGGTATTATGCTCTGTTTCTGTCTTGTTGCCCATACTTAATGGGGCTAATCCTTAGGTACGGTGGTGGTTTTGTGGAGTCCCTGGTTAGGGATGATGAGACAATGTAAGAATTGAACCTTTAAATCTATGTCCTGTAGTTTGGGGGAGAATTCGAACCCACGAGTTTACTGAAACCGTCCTAGTTTGGTTGATAATTGGGACCACTGCTCGTTATTGTTGAGTAGTAAAGATTAGATATGTGAGCTCATGTGGTGGGAGTCGTGTCATAGTAGGTAGCTACGTTCTAAGTATCTAAGACGAGTATGTAATTGGGCATACCAGATGAGCAATACGTGGTGCTTGTCGTATACTCGGTTATGAAATCGTTTAGGTGCGAAAAAGGTGGTTATTTGCTTACTTGTTGCATTCTATGTGTTTGTTCTTGTTCTGGTCATTATATGTTATTTGCTTGGAGTCTATTTGGTCTCATATGAGTTGGAGATGTTGGGTAATGTTTTGGTGCACTTTTGCACGAGTTTTAAATCAATTTTTTTTGAAAATCGCAGTTGTGCAGTCCACTATTCTGTTATGTTCTAAACAATCTGTTCTGTTCTGATAAATTCTGTATTGTACTGGTACTGCACTGTCCTGCACTGAGTTCTGGTTTTACGAGACTTGGGATGAGTCATTTGCATATACTTTCTTAAGGGTATTTTGGGAAACAGACATATGCATTATTTGTATCTATTTTTGCTGTCTCTGTTTCTGTTCTGTCATTATTATCTCTATTACTGTTTTAGGTCCCTGCTGAGCACCGGAGCTCAATCCATATCCGGTTTTGCTGTTTCAGGTTTTGTAGGTGTTGATTCTACCTATGATGATAGAGCTTGGGATAGGGATTACGAAGAGTTATCCTAACTGGATAGTTCACACATGTTATTTCCTTTTATAGTTATTTGATTGGAACTTGTAGTTCATTTATCAGATGTAATAACTTAGAAACATTTCATTTTTAGAATAATGCTTCGGCTAGTGCATTTATTGTTATTTATGGATTTCATAATTGAACTGCCTTATTTAGTAATCTCTGACTGTGGCTTTGGTGCTTCATTAACCAATGGGGCACTGCCATGTCATCACTCCGGAGGCGGGGTGTGACAGGACCGGAGAAAAATATTACTATAGGGATGTTATTATTAAATATAGGCTTGCATATAAAAAATTATAATTGTAAAAAATAACTAGTATACATTATACAACACTTCGAATTGTGTCGCTTCATATTTTAAAAACATGAATTTAAAATATATATATATATAAGATTCATGGGTTTTAAAAAAAATAAATGTAGTATTTCATATCATTTTAATTTTTAAGTTTAATGTAATATAGTTAAATAATTTTGAATATTTTATAAAGATATATAAATAAATTTAAAATTTAATGTTATTTTATTACTATATGGAGGTAAATTTCTTATGCCAATTTACACGCGATCTTCTGGGACACTTCATGTTACACTATCTGTGACATTTTCTAATTATATCATATTCATACCTAGAGTTTATCAATTTAATCCTAGAATTTACTCATTTTAATTTAGATTATATGAATGAAACTTTTCGTAATTAAAATGTCATATGGAGCGTCACATGGAGTATTACAAATGATCTGAACCGCGCCAATTAAGCTCGAAGTACAATCAAATTTTGGTTAAGTACATAAAAAAAATTAATATTTAACTCAAATTGAATTTTAAAAAAAAAATTGAAAATTGATATTTAATTTGGAAATGAAGTACATATATTTTTAATGTTCTTTTTTCAGTTACCAAAAAAAAGATAGAGGAAAAGTTGAGAGTGAGCAGTTTACTTTTTAATTACACATCGTATCCCCGTGCGCCTGGGGCTAAGGTGCAAAATGGGTTCGTTTTCAGCACCTCCGGAACAACGTCTTAACTCTCCAATCTCACCGCTTTTTATCTGATGGCCCTATTTAATTATTTTTTTAATAATTAAATTTATTCATGTGCATAGTACGGGTCATTAGGCTAGTGTGTGTGTGTGTGTGTGTGTGTGTGTGTGTGTGTGTGTGTGTGTATATATATATATATATATATATATATTGTCAGTTCGAAAAGATGTACATTGCACACATGATCTAATTTGCCAAGAAAATTGAATAATTTAAATGTATCTTTTAAGATATATTATGTTTTCATACATACCTGACATAGAAATACCACTCATATTCCAATAACCACCATCCCAAAAGTGTCGATGACACTTAGAGGAAACCATGTCACGTAGCCAACTCCAACAAGAGATATTATTGAGGAAATCAAAAGATCGGCTTCCTTCCATACGAAAAACACAATTTGTGCCCCAACCAAATTTACATTGAGGCAAACAAATGCACCAACGAAGAAAATACTAATATCCGTTGGTTTATGTAGCTACAAAATATGGTACTTTTAGGCCTACACGTCTTTATATAAACTGATTCGGAAATTTTTTTTCAGATAGGGGCGCATGGCAAGTAGTCCTCTTGATATATAATAGAAAAAAATAAACACAATATTAAAACATGTTTTATATGCCTTTCTAACTATGAGAAGAAATTACAAATGAAACTTAACCAACTATATACCAAAAGTTAGGTACACAATTAATAATAAGTACTAGGGGACTAGACAATTATGAAAAATGATATGATATTATAAATTAAAGTTCATAACCTCAGATGATGGTAATGGTGCACGGCTAGATATGTGGAGCATGGATTCTCCTCCAACAGCATCATCCATCCCATCTATATATGAACCCTGAAATGTAATGCTTTAGTTTACTTAGTGGCAAAAGAAAAATAATAAAGAATGTTTCTTTCGTCAGAGAAATTTTTTAACTTAGGTATATTCTCCGAGAAGATGTTTATAAATTAAATTTGATTCAAAAAATTATTTTAAATTTTTTAAAATCGTACGTGTATTGCACCACGTACATTGCACGCATGACCTAATTTTCAAGAAAATTGAATAATTTAAATGTATCTTTTAAGATATATTATGTTTTCACACATACATGGCGTAGAAATGTATCCACTCTTATTCAAATCACCACTATCCCAATAGTCTTGATGGCATTCAGAGGAAACCATGCCACGCAGCCAACTCCAACCAGAGATATTATTGAGGAAATCAAAAGGCTCGATTTCCTTCCCCACGAAAAATCACAATTTGTGCCCCAACCAAATTTACATTGAGGCAAACAAATACACCAACGAAGAAAATACTAATATCCATTGGTTTATGTAGCCACAAAATGTAATGCTTTCAGACCTACGCGTCTTTATATAAACTGATTCGGAATTTTTTCCCAGGTAGGGAGCATGACAAGTAGTCCTCTTGATATATAATAGAAAAAATAAACATCATATTATAACATGTTTTATATGCCTTTCTAACTATGAGAAGAAAGGACAAATGAACTTAGCGAACTATATACCAAAGGTTAGGTACAAATTAATATGTATTAGGGGACTCAACAATTATGAAAAATGATATGATATTATAAATTAAAGTTGTAACCTCAGATGATCGTAATAGTGCACAACTAGATATGTGGAGCATTGATTCTCCTCCAACAGACATCATTCATCCCATGTATATCAACTCTGAAATGTAATGCTTTAGTTTAGTTAGTAGCAAAAGGAAAATAATCAAAGAAGGTTTCTTTCAACAAAGATATTTTTTAACTTGGGTATATTCTCCAAGAAGATGTTTATAAATTAAATTTGATTAAAAAACATCTTCATTATTGTCTATTGATTGCGGCGAATCCTATGATAAACTTCAGTTAATTTTAATGCGGAAACACACGTTTTGTGCACAACCACAAATCAAGTGCCAAAAAAATCATTAAGCCTAGTTTCACATTGCACAGGGTGTGGCCCGCAGATGCGTATGATGTTACCGTGCCTGGTACTACTTGTAACAATAATCGAAAGGAAAAAAAATATAGCTCAAGAGGTAAGAGTACTTTGTGTCCATATTTTTTTACTTTATTTTATTTTTCACTACTTATTGTTGTGCTTCATATATTTATTTTTATTGCTTGTTGCTTCATGTGGATAGAGAATCTTAGACCACAACTCTTACCGATTTGGGCAAATATAAAGAGGGGAGAAAAAACATGAACTTTTGGCAATATGAGTGGGGATAACCATGGAATATGCTGCTTGTCTAAGATTATCAAACATACATACTTTCAAACGGTAGTAAATGTTATGAATAATATAAATATGCTACCAATATTGGGGAAGACAAATATTGTGTCATCCGCATATGTAGCATACATTAAAGTAGACATAGAAAATGCAAATAAAATCTAACGATATATATATATATATATATATATATATATCTTTTAAATCAGCGTGCATTACTAAGAGTGAACACCATGATCATCCAAACATATGTCGTTATCTAAACACCACACATGCCAAGCTATTTGAGATTTACAAATGTTTTGATGACCATGGTGTTCACTCTTAGCAATGCACGCCAGTTGAAAGGAAAAGAGGTTGTTTGTCATTTGTTAATAAGGATATTATCCTCCCACCCTATAATGTGATTCTCTTAAATATGATGAATATTATTATATCCTCCATCTTCTCTATCCCATAATTATGTAATAAAGGTTATTGCATTATTCAACTTTTAATATTTTCATAATTATATCCTTGTCTTTATTTGTTGTTCTGAGTTATTTTTACTTACCATTACGAATGTAGGTAGATATTTGCTCCACATCACTATCTACCAATGATAGCTTTAGAGTATTCTCTACGGTATGATCCACGAGGCAGATAATGGCAAATGATATGAGCATTGATGCTTGAAAACGAGAATATTTTCCTTTTCATCATATAAATTTAAATTGGAAGCAAAAAAAGGGAAGGAAGTCCAATAATCTTCAGTACAAATATGCAAACTAGTGTTCCACCATGCAAATTTCAAAAAGCTTAACTGTCTAACAGTACTTAACTACTTTATGGGATGTGAAAATGCATAAGTAGAAAGTCTCATGAAGCTCAATTAGCGGGAAGTTTGATGAACACAAATAAATGTTATAAATATCTGCAACATGACTTAGATCGAATGTTTACTGCTACTCTTTGTTCTAAAGGACTAGAAGATGGAACAATATCATATAAAATCAAAATTCTCTATCATGTTTTATATCATTTCCAAAATTATATGAGAGACAATATGGTGCAAAATCATATGTATAATAAAACATCTATACATTAATACTTTATATAGGAATAACCTCCATATAGTAATACAAAATTATGGTCCCGAGTTTGAACCAGTTATAAATAAGAATAACTTCTATATTGTAATATTTAATGTTTTGTTTAGGATCATCCTTAAGATTTTTACCTCCGTATAGTAATATAAGGATTATTGGTGAAATCCGTCCCTAAACAATTTACGATTGGTGACTTGGGTCCCCAATCATTTTTTTTTTATATTTTGGGTCCCCAAACAATTTATTTTTTTGCACCATGGGTCCTTCTATTGGAAAAATCGCTAGTCAACGGTTAGTCAACACAATTTTCAAAATTTCACTCAAAACACAAGGATATTTTTGGTATTTCCTATACTAATTCAACCCAAACCCACCCACCCGCCTATACCCGCCTCTAGCTTAGGGACCCAAGTCACCAATAGTAAATTGTTTGGGGACGAATTTCACCAATTTGCCTTAAAATTAAAACCCATATTTTTATTTTTTTTTTATTTTTTACTTTTTGTGTGTGTTTTATTGGTTGTGGGATGGTTTGGATTTTCTGAAAGGTGGGTTTTTTTTTTTTTTGAATAATAATAATAAAAAGTTTTTCATTATAAAAGAATTCTATACAATGGCCATGGCGCTATTGTGGCAATTTCGGCACAAAAAAAATTCTATACAATGGCCATGGCGCTATTGTGGCGATTTCGGCACAAAAAAAAATCACTCCGGCTCCTACGCGGAACGCTATTGAACCGTGCGGAATTAGAACCGTACAATGGCTATGCGAAACAGTGCGGATTTTGAACCGTTCAAAATCCCATGGGATTGTTCCACACGTTCCGCATAGGAGCCGGAGTGATTCTTACAATGAAGTTTGTCAATAGTACGATTTTACGATCCAACTTGAGATATTGAAACAAGCTGGGTTGATTTTTTTTTTGTGCCGAAATCGCCACAATAGCGCCATGGCCATTGTATACAATTCTTTTATAATAAAAAACTTTTTATTATTATTATTATTAAAAAAAAACCACCTTTCAGAAAATCCAAACCATCCCACAACCAATAAAACACACACACAAAAAGTAATTATGGGTTTTAATTTTAAGGCAAATTGGTGAAATTCGTCCCCAAACAATTTACTATTGGTGACTTAGGTCCCTAAGCTAGAGGCGGGTGGCTGGGTTTGGGTTGACTTAGTATAGGAAATACCAAAAATATCCTTGTGTTTTGAGTGAAATTTTGAAAATTGTGTTGACTAACCGTTGACTAGCGGTTTTTCTAACAGAAGGACCCATGGTGCAAAAAAATAAATTGTTTGGGGACCCTAAAAAAAAATGATTGGGGACCCAAGTCACCAATCGTAAATTGTTTAGGGACGGATTTCACCAATTAGCCGTAATATAATAACATTAAATTTTAAATATATTTATATATCTATATAAAATATCCAGAATTATTTATCTACGTTACAATAAACTTAAGATGATATGAAATATTTATCTAAAATTGTCTCTGACAATCACTTAATTTTTTGGGTCAATACAGAATTCTTTAACTTGTGTGTTCATAGTAACTATATGTACATGAATGAATCTTTTAAATCTAATATATACACAATATACATGCATGATGTACATACATTTATTTTTTTAAAACTCATGAATCTTATATATCTTTTAAATTTATATTTTTAAAATATGAAATGACACATTTTCAAGTGTCGTATAATGTATATTAGTTAATATTTTAAAAATTATAATTTTTATATGTAACTCTCTATTTAAGAATAACCGTCATATAGTAATATTTTTCTCCGTTCCCGAGAGTATTACTATAAGTTCCATGAGTCTATATATTGGGCACTCCACAGTACTGTTGTTTTAACTAGTATAAATGATAAACTTTATTTTTCTTTAATCAAGAAAAAAAATAAATCAAATATGGAAATACGAACACAGAGACATTCCAACTAATATACTTATAAGAATTCTTTTTATAGATTTGAGCCGTTAAATTTTCAGAATTATTGTTTCATAGCTATCATTTGAAATCATAAATTGAACAATTCAACAACCCGGAAAAGATAAGTGAGAAATTATATTTTAACGCAAAATGTGGGATCAAAACTAATGAGCTGGTTCTAGATTTGAGTTTTCCTATTTTTGTGCACATTGATTATAGTAGGTTTTGCTCTTTGGTTAACCCTTTCCATATTCATATATGCTCTTCAATTAGTATGATATACAAACTCCATCCCAACAGAAAATGAGTGAGAACAAATTTGTTTTTCAATTTTGTATTTTCATTGTAATTTCTGAAGGATGATTTTTATTTACAACGCCCTAAATTTTCATGCATACCTTAGTCATCTTCATTTAAACTTCCAATTTCTCTCTATTTCAGAGTCCTCTCCCTCTCTAAGATTCAGTACTAAACATACGAAATCGACCGAGCTATCAAAATAAAAGTTTAGTACTCCAATACAAGGTTTTGAAACCCGGCGCGGCCGGTCGGACCGATTGGAGCACCGACCGACATGCTTTGTGGTCCGGTTTGGCCTCCAAAATCGGTAGGGATAAAAAAACATGCTTCCTTTGTTCAACCCGGTAAAACCTAGCGATCGGACCTTTTAACCCGAAAATCGGAACGGGTTTAGTAGAACCGACTGGGTCTAATATGTTGTATTTTTTTTGTTTTTTGTTTTTTTAAAATTTGGTTATTCTAATTGAGATTGTTATTGTCTTGTTAGATTGCCTATGATTTATGTTTATTATTTAATCTTGTTAGGAGACTTTATTGGTTATTTAGAGTTTTATTATAAGGACCGATGAGTTGTGACTGAATTTACATATCATTTTGTTAATTTTCAAGTTTATATTAAACTGGTGTTTTAAGCTTTGAATTTGTACATTCCATATTAGTTGGAAAATTTCACATTTATTTCATTTTAAATAATAATTATATATTATTTATTTATTTATAATATTTATGACCTCACCGAGTCGATAACGGTCCGCCCAGTGACTCGTAACGCTGTAACTTGTTCGGGTCGATGTCCGATCCGGGTTTCAAAACCTTGCTCCAATATATAACTAATATAAATGAAAAAGAATTGTAAGGAATTAAAGATAATAAAGAAAAGATTAAAAAATGTGTCTGCACGAGAACTACCATATATATTACATTATTTGTAGGCCAAATGGTGTATTTAGTCTTGAAACTATTTTCGCTTGGCGTGCTTGGTCCCCAATGATTATTTGCACCTTTTTAGGTACCCATTCAATTTACGGGCAAAACAATAGGTCATTCCGTCAGCTTTTTTCAAATTTTGGATGTCCGTTAAGAAATAATGGTCAATGAACCAGGGGTAAAATTGGTATTTCCTACACTACCCAAACCCGTTAAGAATGCTCTAATTTTTCCAATTCTCTCATAATTCTACTCACACTTGGATCATCTAATATCGAAATTATTAGTTGTTCAAACCCAACTTTAACCCAATTCAATTCAAATACAACAACGTCTGGAGGGGAAAATCAAAAGCTTATGGTTGAGAACGAGGTTTGGGAAGAATGTAGTTTTAATGAAAAATATGATATAAAAAACTGAAGTTCCCACTTTGCCCCATCCATTTAACACCTATATTTTGACTAACACTCAAAATTTGAAAAAAATGACGGAAGGACCTATTGTTTTGCCCGTAAATTGAATGGGGACCTTAAAAGTTGCAAATAATCATTAGGAAACTAAGCACAGCAAGCGAAAATAGTTTCAGAACTAAATACACCATTTGGCCTTATTTGCATTGTTCGTACTTTTTGCATTGGTATTTGAATTATTGTATTTATTTTTACAAAATACTTTCAAAATTTGAGTTTTGGTGTAAAAAAATTGTAACTTAGAGAGCGAAGTTGATTTTGTTTTTAATGAGTTATAATTATATAATTAATCTAGACTTACAAATTTGCAGAGTTGCATAAAAGTTCCATCGACCTATATGCTAGGAAGTCCACACAGTAGTTTTAACTATTATAAATAATGAACTTTATTTTTTTATAATCAAGCAAAAGAGATAAATAACAAGGACTTCATGGTCCCTGTTAAAAAAAAAAGGATTTCATGGTCCAATGTATAAGGCGCTGGTCTACGAAACTAAAGGTTCTGGGTTTGATCCACGGTGGAGTCGTACTTTTTCCCGAAAACAATATCTTTATGAAAAATAAAGTAAGACTGCATACACCGGGACCTATCCGACTAATATGCTTATAGATATTTTTACAATAATTGTTTTTATAAATTTGAGTCGTTAAATTTTTGCAATTATTATTTCATAATTATCGTTTGAACTTTTAAATCGAACAATCCAGCAACCCAAATTTATAATATCACTAGGTATTAAGCCCACACGCTGCGTGGATTGCTATATATAAAGTTTCATTTTTTATATGATTAAATATTAGTGATTTTTTTGTCAAAAAAAAGGTTAAATTTATGCATATGGATCCAATAAAACTCTTAATGGGTTGTGAAATATGATATAGAATTGAACTGATAAGTTTTAATTTGATAGTGAAAACAAATACACATTTCTATTGCTATTTGTATGAGTTCAAAAAGAATTATAAATCGCATTAATTTATTTTGCAATATTATTTTTCTTTTTTTGAATTGTGTTTTCAGAAATCTTTAAATCGCTAATTTGATGTGATTGAAATATTGTTGGAATTACATTTCATATATACTTTTTTTTATATTCACCTTCTGATCGAATCATGATTAAATATCAATTTATTCATCTAAATTAAGACATTGCTAATCCAAAAAAGAAAAGAAAAGAAAAGAGCAAAAAAATGTGGATAAAACTACATTTTTATGATAAATCAACATTGTGCTGATAAGTTAAATCATTTTCCAAAAAATAAAGAATTACACCATTTGTTTGGCAGTAATAATTAGATCACAATGATTTTTTTTTAAAAAAAAGAAAATGAAAAAAAAAAATATTTTTTAGATTCACATGAATAAAAAAAAATATAAACAAAACAAAACTACGAAATCCTGACCACTCTTTTTCTCCTTTTAGCTATCATGGACCTCCTCCTTATCCTTTTGCTTTTTTTTTTTCCATCTTCCCATACCCTTATCACTGCTCGCCTTTTCACGCAGACTCCGCCATTCCTCCTCTTTCATCATGGATCGACTTTGCGGTTAACCAATTTGTCTTCTCTTCTCTTCCATGAAGGTAAAAATATCTGAAAAAATCAACAAACAAAGAAAGCAATATTAGGCTCTTCAAAAAGTTAAAAAAGAAAAAAGTAAAATTTGTAATTTAGAGCATATCCCGTAAATTATTAAGGTTATGGAAATGAGGGATTTTATAATGGCTAGAGATGATAATTGAAGAGTCATTTTTTTTTGGGATGAATAATGTGAATTTGAAGAGTCTTAGGAGTTAAATATGTTGGTTCATATTCCTTTTTTTCTTCTTTTTTTTATGAATAAGGGGAATTTGAAGAGTTTATGGAGTTAAGTGTGTTGGTTCATGTTCCCCATTTTTTGTTTTTGTTTTGGGTCTTGTGTCGCTTCACATTCTTTCTTTTTTTTTTTTTTTATATTTTAAAAGTACCGTTTATATTCTCTATTTTCGCTCATTCTAAAACGATGAATTCTTGTTATAAGCGTGTGATTGAGATAACTAATGAACTAAATAAATATAATTACTATAATAAAAGTTACAAAACTCTTCTACTTCATTCATTAATATAACTAATGAAGTTTATAAATATGTAATTGTAGCCATTAGCTATAGAAATCTTAACTTTATAAATATTTAGTTATAGCCTTTAGCAATAGATTACAAGCATTATAAATAATTATAATTCAAGCTTTTGCAATTCCATATAACATTAATACATGAGTTATAATTTATAATTAACTCTTTTAGAATTTCATTGCATGAATGAGAACTCCAAAAATCACTTGAAACATCATAACTAACAATAGTTAAAGTTTTTCCAATTCCAATTAACATTAATACATGCCTTTTAAAATTCCCTTACATGAATAAGAACTCCAAAAGTCACTTGAAACATCATAATTCATTCTAGTTCAAACTTTTCCAATTCCAATTAACATTAATACATGAGTTATATCATTAGTTGTATGCTATAATTAATACTCATTTATAGTTTGTGTATATATAGAGCTAAAATTTCTTACTTCATATTTTATCTCAATAGCAATTTAAGACTTTAACTTAAGTTATTAGCTTAATAGAGGACAACATCTTTTGCATTTTAGAAAGTTTACATTGCCACATGTAAATTTTTTATTGGGCCACATCTCACAATATACAACATATCACTCCCTCAAACTTCTACCTCAATTTGCCATAACTTTATATATTATAGATTTTATAAATGATCATATAAACGTATTAGTGTTATGTACAAACAGAACTTATGAACTAATAAGGCCCCACTTCTAAACGAGAGGTAGTTAACGGCTTTTTCATAAGAAACCACAAAACAAGATTCTTCCAATCACATCTCCCACCTCTCATTCCTATTTCCATTTCATTTCTTTGGATAATTCTCCCACACTATATTTATAACTAATTTCAGCCCCAATTTTCAAGAATTTCTGCTTTCAATTCACAGAACCCACTTCAGAAATTGCATTTGATGGGTTGTTCTAGTTTTTTTAGCTATTTAGCTTAATTTCATCCCCCCCCAAAAAAAAATTTATAGCTTTGTTGCAGTGACTTTTCTTGTTAAAGTTAGTTTCTTGAAGTAGAAAATGAGAGATTGTTGAATTGGGGGGTCATTGGAATTGAGATAAGAGATAAATTCATATAAAGATGTTGCCTTTTTGCTCAGTAACCACTAGCTGTTCCACTCATTCACAGGTAAAGAAAAAGATTTTGGTTTGTAATTGTATGGTATTCTGATTATTTTTTGTTTATTAATAGAGTTTCTGTTGTACAATAATCAAGAATCTTGCTGCAAGAAATGAATTTTCATGTTTTCTTTAGTTTATCTGTGGTTTTTTTGGACAAAGTGTGGCCTTTTTTTCAGACTTAATTTTCTTGTTTTTGTTCAATCTGTAGTGTATTGAGTAAAATGTCATGTGTTATTGGAATACTATGCTCCAATGTTCGAATTGTTCTACGTAATGGAAAAGAAAGAGGGAAGAGTAAACAACTATTTCTGTCATAAAAGTAATTTCGTATGCTATTTATGTCACAAATAGTTTTTTTCGGTATCTTTTTTTCCACAAAAAATAGTTTTGTGTGCTATTTCTTTCACAAATAGTTTTAGGTGTCTTTTCCGCCACAAAAGAAATTCTGCGTGCTATAACTGTCATAATTCGACCTATCCAATTCAGACTCGACTCGACCCGACCCATCAATTTCTTCTTCGCTGTATTCTAATTCAGGAGTAAAATTGGCAAACTATCTAATTCTAACCAATTCCCTTCAACCTGAAATATCAGGTTAACGGTCTGGTCGGGTCGGTTTGGAGTAAATTGGTTAGAATTAGATGGTTTGCCAATTTTACCCCTAAATTAGAATGAAGTGGAGAAGAGACTGTCGGGTTAATGGTCAGGGTCGGGTCAAGTATAAATTAGATAGGTCGAATTATGACACTTATAACGCGCGAAATTTCTTTTGTGGCAGAAAAGACACTGAAAATTATTTGTGACAAATAACACACGAAACTATTTTTGTGGTAAAAATAACCATTTGCTCAAAATGGAATGACAATATGTGAATTGTGGCACTGGTGGTCAGATAATAAGCTGTTTTACCCAAGAAATACATTATTGTGTTTTTGTTGCTTTGATATGCATTTAGTGAAGCTTTTTTAATTTAATTCTTATTATATATCCATAGATGTGTTTGTTGTTAGACAAAAGTCACCTTTTTATGAATGTTGCTTATCATTGTCTGCAAACTAATACTGGGAGATGAAAAGAAGAAAACAAGTGAACTGGACTTCTTTTTCCCATCGATGAAGTGCCAGCTGCCGCTGCCCCAAGGATCATAAGGGCTGTGTAATATCAAAGATAGTCTTTGTAATTCAACTTTCGAACACTATGTCAGCGTAAATAAAATTTATGCACTCTAGAAACAGTGTCCACTTGTCTACTAAGTCCAGGGCCTCCAAGCTATTGTTTCCCTTCCAGTTCAGCCATTCTTTCCCATTTTCTCTCCCGCCTACCCTCCCCTGTACATGTGCATCTATGTACATACACATATACTATGCTTTCTACACGCATGTTAACTTGCACAATTAATGTTTGCTACTTTTTCTTTTTCGTTTCCCTGAAGACAGGTTGTATGCTTGAACAGAAACTTTTTTTTGCTTTCAAAATCAACATTTACAACAAAAATGTGATATTCTTGCAGATCTCACTTCAAGTGGGGAGGTCAATTTCCTCCTACCGGAGGGCAGCTGATGTTAGGTGCAATGTGATGGACAGGGTAGTTCCCGACTTCTTTAATGGCCATCTTCAAGGAGCATTCCTGCAAAAACAGCCTGTTAAAGCTTTATATTCTAAATTTCTAGAGCACAGCGACCTATCTGATCCCGTGAGTATTATAAATACTTGTTCCTTCCAAAAGGGACAGGAAAAGAACCAGTTGGAGGTATTCTTATCTAGTGGGAGCTACTCTAAATTTAGGATAAATGAATCATTTGCAATTGCAGCAGAAGATCTTCAGTCTGCGGAAAGTTCTGGTGTGTCAGCTGGAGAAGAGAACTTGATGGATTTCAGCAACCAACTACTTGATCAAGCCAATAATTTAGCAAAGTCGACTTATCAAGATTCAACAATCACTATGGATATTGTCCGAGATGATCATTCGGTACCATCTGCTGCGCTAACCGTGGATCAAAATTCGTTATCAACAAATGCAGCTGATATTGTCAATGAAACTAAGAATTCCATAGGTGGTTTATTGAATAGAGGAGAAAATATTTTCAACAGCTCAGTTGATACTGTTAAGTCTTCAATAAGTTCAGCCCTGGAAGAAGCTAGTAAAGCATTTGAAAGCGTTTCTAGTGAGTTGACTTCATCTGTTGATAGAGCTGGAGGATCAGCAAGCAGTAAATTAACTGGCTTCTCTGGTGACTTGAAGGAAGCATCAGGCAAACTGGGAACGGTTTCCGTTGATTTGCTGAGGAATACAATTGTTGTAGTCGAGGACACTCTAGTCCGGGGTTTCAGCATTGTTGTATATTCTTACGATTCTGTTAAGGGATTGCTTCCGCCAGAGATTCAGGATACCGTTAATTCATCTGAGAGTAAGTTAGCTGAAGCGTTTAGTCCAGTTGGGGCAGTTATTCAGCAGGTGTGCTCAAGTTCTTGTCCTTTAAATAACATGCATTATGAAAATTGTTTCACGAAGGGGATGGTGTTTGTTTTGTTAAAAATTCCTTTTAATCTAGGTAAGCCGACTAGTTGCCTACTACGCCGACTACTCGCTAGTCGCCAGTTTGGCGACCGACTAGCGGCTTCTGCAACATTGATAGAAACCCGGGATATTGTGCTAACACTCACTCTCTTGCTAGCAGGCTTATAGTGCTCTGAAGGACTTGGAAGTAAATCTTGGCCTCGACCCGAATGACCCAATAATTGGATTCGTTCTTTTCCTTGGGGCATCAGCCACCTTATGGTATATATATTACTTTTATGCATTATTTGCTTCCTTTCATATAATGGGAAATAAGTTCTTTTTAGTTCTTTAAGGTTTTATGGAACATTATATTGCTTATCAGATTTTTGCAGGGGTTCTTATTGGATATTAAACTATGGGGGATATGCTGGAGATTTATCTCCGAAGTCAACTTTAGATATCTTGAAAGGGAAGGAAAATGCTGCCCTTATCGACATCAGGCCTGAGGCAAGAGACAACACATTTTCTTTTTCCGGGCCTATTCTTTCGTTTTCGTTTGTCTCTTGATTTTTGATTTATTGAGATGGGTTGTTATTTCAACTTCTTTTAAGTTTCTCTTAGATTTGCAATTAGATTGCTTACTTGAATAGAAGATATAAGGTCTAATTTGCACTTGTATCTGATTTATGGTTTTACTGTTGTGAAGGATCTCAGGGAGAGAGATGGTATCCCCGACCTTCGTCGAGGAGCTCGTTTTCGGTACAACAGTGTAACAATACCTGAGGTTGGTTCGATTTACTGATCATTGTTACAAAAAGAAATTGGTGAAATCTATATATGTGCACTTAATTTCATGAATAGTACTTTCTTAAAAGATATTGATAAAAGACAAGCTCATGCTTTTATGATTTTTCAGATTGACAGCAGTGCAAGAAAGTTGCTTAAGGGTGGAAGGGATCTTGATGATATGCTGATCGCTGCAGTGATTCGTAATTTAAAGATTGTTCAGGTATGTAAACGTACTTATAATGAAATTTCTGTTAATTTTTATTTTTTCTGAATCTAAAGAAGGTACATTTGTCCACTATCTTGGTTGTGCCTTTGCATCTCATTATTTTTTTTTCCAAAAAAAGTATACAATGGGGCTTTCTTTGCATGATTCCTAACTTGTAAACTTTTAAATTTAAATGTCCCGTTATTTAGGGTGGGGGGGGGGGGGAAACGACCCTTTCTCTTTTGAAATGACGAAAAGCAACATCAGTTTTCAGTTTTTGCCGTCCTAGTTCTCTGAAATGTATCAGCGAGTACTTTCAACAGCTAAAAATTCTAATATGAAATGCTTTATGTTAAAAATGCTCAAATTACTGTTTTTACTCATTATAGGACAGGTCGAAAGTCATAATTTTGGACTCCGATGGTTCTCGATCAAAAGGAATTGCAAGATCATTGAGGAAACTTGGAATTAAGGTAATTCGTGCGTTAGTAGTTAACTTACGTTTATTTCCACTTAAAGAAAGTTCATAATATAGTTGTTAATCAATCACATTGTAGAATTCATACCTGGTCCAAGGTGGCTTTCAATCTTGGGTTAAAGATGGTCTTCGAATTAAAGAGCTGAGACCTGAGACGGCACTTGTGATACTCAATGAGGTATACATCCAAGTCTTGAATATGTAAACTAATTTTTCTTCGCTATCTTAAAGTTTCATTCTTTGAAAGGTAATCCGACTTTTTTTCTGGCACTTGAATTTCAATAACTTGATTAATGAATCATATTAAATCTTCGCTACATTTCATCTTTTAGTATGGTGTAAGAAAAATGACTACCATCATATAATGTTAGAACGTGTCATATCAAGGACATGTAATCTTAGATTTTGGAGCCATATTATCTGATATAATGCAGCCGCTGGGCATTTAATCGGTCAACATATATAAGCTGTTATATGCTCTTGGAAATTATAGTAATCGAGCAAGAACATATTTTCACTGCTTGTGAAATTATAACTTTATATTTCGTCAAGGAAGGCTAGCTCAGTTGGCGCAACGTTTCCGTCTCGGAACAAGGGGTCCCGGGTTCAGCACCCCATTCAAGATTTTTTTTAAAAAAACACTTTACTATATTTCAAGAAAACCTGAAGAAAGTGAGATTAGACCAAGATTTGTAAATAGAATAATTCTATTTAAATGAAAGAAAATATGATGCAGAACATGAAATAACAATTTTGGGTCTTCATTTCAATTGTATATCTCTTCTTTTCTCCTCTCTCTAATAAAAATTTGGGAAATTATCAGGAGGCCGAGGCAATAATAGAAGATATCAATCCAACACCACTGGGCGTTTTTGGATACGGAGTGGTGAGACTTGTTACCTTTACTTATTTTTTTCGTCCACTAGGTGCAGAATAAATCTTGTCACACGGCTTTCTTCATCCTATCACTTTCGATTAGTCAATTTCTTTTGAACTCTGCTGTTAATATCCAATTGGAACCCGTAAAATGAGGAAAATTGAACCTGGAAAATTTCTTATATCTGAAGGAATTGGAAACAGAACTTATGTTCTCTTTCTAGAAACAACATGCTTAATTTTGCACTATTTACATTTAGCATACATTTTCCGTTACCCTCTTGGATGTGCTTAGATGAGGAAATTATGATATGTTTCCCAACTATATTACTCATGAATCTTATGAGCTCTCAGAACAATTTTTTCTATTGCATTCGATCTCACGTTTGTATATTCATCAAAAAATATATATATATATATTCATTAAGAAAATGTCACGTTTGTTTACTTAATACAAGTTCCTTGGACAGGGTTTAGTTGCAGCAGCATATGCAGTCCTAGGTGAGCTCTCTCTCTCTCTCACGCGCGCACACACAATTATAGCAACTTGATGACCTTACTGTGATAGAACATCAAAGAAATGTTTTCTATGTAAGCTCCAGCATATCTGGATTATTACTTTGCTCGGGTTGTTGAATGAAGCGGTAGATAGCCTCGGTTTCTGCTATATCATCCAAAACAAAAATATTTGGCTACTTTTTCTTTCAGTATAATTACAATATAAGATTTTTACTTGAATTCGTGTCTCGATCTACATATCATATGTTATCTATCTACTTCTTTCTCCTCTACTGGGAACTGAGTATTTGAAGTTATGTTCAGAGTGGGAGACGACGCTTCAGCTTGTTGGCGTGGTTGGCATTGGTCTGGTAATTATCCTCTTTTATCTTCACTCTTTTAGTACCTTCAAACAAGACTAAAACTCTATTTTCACCATAGTATTTCAACTTGCTTATCACCAAAATGCAAAATCATTTACTTTCGTGAATTTTGAGTGGAAAATCTATCAATACTTCTCGTACTCATGCTTTGTATCATTTGAACTTTTTAACCAGACTATATATCAGAGGCTTGCTTCTTACGAGGATTCTGAAGATTTTAAGCAAGACTTGAGGTAAAATCCAATTTCAAGCAATATCAATTAATTACCGATGTGTTTCTTTCAAAATTGTTTGATTATGTGTTATGTGCTCAAATTCATCCTAGTAATCCAAAATATAACTGAAGTCTGAAATGGGAAAAGGTAGTGAATCCTCTGCTCAATGATAGTTCTGGAATGAATGTGTCCCCCTCCTCCCTCTCTTTGATTTTCCGGTCCTTTTTGAAGTTGTCAGGCTGGAAATCCGCCGCATACTCCCTCCACCCACAAAAAGAGAGAGGTTATTCTTGCCTGAATTTTATGCTCAAGACTTGCTTAAAGCTGCTTCTAAAACGATCTTTGCTTAATTAAGAATGCCAGAATACTTGTATCCTCGGATGTATAACATGACAAAATAAGACTCTTATTCATGCCGTCTTAAAGTATCAGAGCTGATTAAGAATGATCTCTTGTTTAGATAATAAGCTAACTATCATCCTTTTGTAACTTTATATGCATATCATCATGCATACATGTGTCTATTAGTATTTGTTAAGTTTGAAATTTTGGATTTCTGTTTAATTTCCTCATCGTCTCTGATTGTTCTGTGCGTATGTTATTTAACGACTGAATCAATAAGTCGGTATAACTTGGTTTTAGCACCCCAAGGGAGAAATGCAAAGACCAGAAAGGAAGAAACAAAAGAGAATATGATAATATGAACGAACGTTAAAAAGTTCCCTAGTTATTGACAGAGAGAAAGAAGGGTATATGTACATCTTCTTCACAAACTTGTTTAATTTGGCTTAAAGTTAGAAACTCACTATTGCTCTATTTGCAATGCAACTTGGTAGGAAATATGGACTTGTGCCCTTTTCATGGAAGCTAGAACCCGAGAATTGGAAGAGTCTATGTTTCTTGAGAATGGAATTTTTGAACTACTCCCCGTCCACTTTTATATGTCCCGAAACTGTTGAATGCCTGGGGATTAAGAGTATGGTTAAGGTGCGGAGGGAAATGGTGACTCCACAATTTAAAGAAATTGGGGGATTAAGGAACTGTTGAATTTCAAACAAACATAAACTTACAAGACAACACTGCCCTTGCATTAATTTACACGAACACTCTTCTCTCTCTTCGAACTTGAAGTCAATGAATAAGGGTAAAGCTGGAAAGTATTTGTTAAAACACTAGTATTAGAATTTTTCTTGTGAAATTTATTAAAACATTATGGGAACTACAAAATAGCAACTAAAAATTGACAAGAAAACGGTAATTTGAGACGTAAACATGGACGGAGAGAGCAACATATTTTACTTGTATGCCTTCTACTTCTAGGCCACAATTACTTCCATCTGTTTTGATTCTTTCTGTTCTCGTTTACGTGTTCTCTTTTGTTTTTTTTTCCAAGGTTGCTAGTTGCTCCAGTTAGACTAGGAGGTCAAGCAATCTCATGGGCAGCTGGAAAGCTAGAAACAAGCCCGCGTAACGGACTCCCAACAATACCTTCATCATCAGATGTTCAGAGCAGAGTGTTGCAAGCTGCTGCAAAGCACGAATCTCAACCGTCTGACACTGAAGAAACTAAAGATTCCCCTCCTGAGTTAACAACAGCTACTACAAATGAGAATATCGATCTTTCTGAAGCATAGAAGTTAAAACCCCCTTCTGCTTCGCGTACATTCTGATGATCTTCGTAACAAGTGTTTTTTTTCTCCTTTTTTTCGAGTCTCTGTAGCATTGAAATTTAGATTTATGTACTCATATGAGATCATGCACAAGAAGTAGAAACATCTTCTGTGGATGCTGGGAATTGAGATTTTATATTATATATAATTGTGCAAAACCAATGAGCAAGAGGAAGGCCATCTATTCATTGTTTTCTTTCAGTTGTTGGTAAAACCTCTATGTTGTTGACTGGTTTTCTCTGTTTAAGTTGTCACGACTTTCTAAATTGAACTACGAGTCAATTATTCGACTGGTAGTTATTAGCTAAGTAGCAACATTGGCAGAGGTGAAGCCAAAAATTTTAGGTTAGGGGGCAAAAAAACTACAACAGTATGTTGCACAAAACGTTGGGAACGATTTTGATCAAATATTTTGAATTATATATAAAATTTACTATATCTCAATATTATTATTTTTTTTAAATTTCGGGGCGATTACCCCACCGCCCGTCTTCGTCACTGTACATTGGTCACTTTTGTTAGGAATTTTTTATGCTTTCCACAAAGCACACATACAGTTCTCTTTTGTTTGGTTCAATTCTTAAAAAACATAGGCATCCAAATGTATCAACGAGATTTTCCCAAGTCTTTCGGGAAGTCCTCGTGTTGCACTCCCTTCTTTTGTATTTTAACTATGAGGTATGGTGTGGTACTAGTTCGCCTCGTCATTTAATCATAATGTCAGGAGTTCGATTCCTACGCATAGGAATGGAGCGCATGGCTAGCCATTTACCTCTTCGGAAAGCTCTCGTGGCGAGAAAATTTAGTCACTGTTTTCGGTAGGGGTGTCAACGGGTTCGGGACGCCAAACTCGTGAGTTTAACTTTTCAATTTTTATGTGAGCTAAGCGTGAGCTACGCCAAACTCGGCTCACATATCTCGATTGACACCCCTAGCTGTCGACGATGGATACCCTAGGTCTCGACCAAAAAAAGAGATTTGCCCCAAGTGGGAGGGGATTGGTATTCCTTAAGCAAGGTATTGAGGTCAAATCTTGTGCATGGAAAAAATCGAATTTGTCATGGACAGTAAAATAGACATGTATACTAGTTAGATATTCCACCTTTAAAAAAAATAAAAAAATAATAATAATAAAAAAAAAGCATCGAAGAGCATGGTTCGCTCAAATTGTCACTTTCAACCTTCATCGGTACTGAAAATGTCAAATTCCTTGATGTAGGTAGATAACTTTGTATTAAGTAGTAATTTACTTAATTTCTTCGGAACTGGTGATTATTAATTTGGTAAAAAATTATAGGATCTAATAAAGGAAGGAAGAGTCGAAACCAAAGTTTAAATTTAAAACTCGAAAAACAAAAATAGTTTAAATTCAAAATAGGCGATTCACTCATATGGTAATTGTCACACCCCGTCTCCGGAATGATGACATGACAGTGTCTCGTTGGTAGATAAGACACCAAAGCCCACGACAGAGTTTACTGTTCAAAAAGGGAATTCAATTATGTAATTCAACATTCAAATACACTAGCGGAAGTATAAACGGAAGGGAAAGTTCTAAGTTATTACATTGTAATACGTTTTACTGTTCGAAAGGGAAATAACAAAAAACAATAAAGTGTTTAATACTAAGTTGATTCTCCATCACTCATCATAGGATCCCTCCCAGATTTCTAGGGACGAAGACACCCCGAGATTTTTAAAAATACAACTAGGTATAGTAAATTTTATATGTAGTTCGGAATATTTTACCAATTTGCTCCCTCCCCCAAGATTTTTTTTTTTTTGCCGTTTTTATGCGTAGTTCGACATACTTGTTGCAATTTTGCCCCCCAACACCAAATTCCTGGCTTCGTCCCTGCAGGTTTCGTCTTCGTATTAAAGCTCCTCCTCATAATCACCTGCACAAATAACGAATGGACTGAGCTTCGGGGCTCAGTATGATCCACACAAAATCCTTGTACAAATATACCAGTAATGCAAGCAACAGGCACGACACGAGTTCATAAGAATACCCAACACTTCCAGATCACACTCTCACAATTCAGATTACAGTACTCTTGAAACCGTGCAAAAATAGAACATTAACCTATTACAGAGTGTACCGGTCGACCTGTGTGGAATACCGATCGACCAAAATTTGGACAGAAAGATTGTCCCAAAAATAGTACCAAGTCCGCTGACCAGAAGCTGTAGTCGGTCGACCACAGCAGCCTTGGTCGAGGGACCCTTGGGTCATGTCGACCGAAAATCGCTGCCCTTCGTCCGATGAATTCCCAGTAGTTTGTCCGGACGACTAACTCGGTCGACCGAGATTCAGTCAAGACAATTTCAAGGAAAAATTTACAAAGGAAATGTACATTTCTGCACATTCCCATATCTTGCCCCAAAAATATTGGTTTTGACTCCAAATCACATAATAAGAATGACCAATGAAAAAACAAGTACAATAAACAAGAACTTAGTCCAATTAGTCACCCTCTTCACATCACACACGATTACTTCAGAATGTACTACGAGGACCATGCTCTACTCGTACGCCACAACGGAAGTTCACGAATTGTGACACTGTTAGAACTATCACTTAAGATTGTTGGTAAAATCTTCCTCCTGCTTCTGCTTCTTCATCTTGAATCCGTCTTCTTCTTCTTGAATGCACAAATGAACCTGAAATACTTCTAGGCGTGTAATCACTTTCCTTAAGTGATATTTGCCCCCTATAGTGCAAGGTTGTAATGCAAATTCATTAAGGATACATAGAAGCCTAACTTCAAATTGAGTGCACTCTTAAAAATTCAATCTTAGAATGTTTGGTTCGTGTGTTAGGATTACTATTTCCTTATCATATCATCTACACACTTCTTTGAGCATCTTGTCCTTTTATAGATAGGCTAGTACCTCTAGATTGTGGACATGACCCCTTATCTTACCCCTTAATGGTGCCTTTAAATGAACAATCATACCTAGTATGTACATTCATGTTCCTTCACCATTAGTTACTTTCATAAAGTAATTCTTTCCAATTGTTCACACATTTTCAATTAGAAATGTTTCCAACAATCCCCCGCCATTTCCAATTGATACTTTTAGTTGTTCCAAGCACAATCAATCGGAACCAATTGCATAGATGCTGGTATCTCGCGATTTGAACCAACACTTGGCGAAAATTCATAACTACAAATCTAAAGTGAAATGGTGGATAAATTTTTGAACCATTCATCCAATTTGATAAGTAGTACAAATAACCACACAATTAAGTTCCTAGTACAAACATTCTTTAAACTGACACATAAATGGTCGTGTGTCCTGTATCTCTCGTAAATGTATCAGAGCAAAGCCCTTCAGCTCCTTGAAGCGGCACCACTTCACATTTACATAGGTAGACTTATCAAGAACACCCCCGCAATTTGTGCTCTGACGAAATCGTCTATAGATCTATTAAGAGCGCAAGCTTAACCTTACTTTATATATGTGAGAATTTCAAGCACCTTCATATCTTGAATGGCTATACAATTTGGTGCTTACCATCACATATTGATGAGTTTGAACTCATTGAACTCAAGACTAAGCGTTGTACTTAGCGTTGAGTTGAGTACCTACCATATATGACTAGAACATGGGCTTGAGTCCCATCCAATTTATCAATTAAAACACATGAGCTCTTGTAAGATCATTTAGTCAACGGATCCGTCAAGTTTTGACTTTATCTTACAAAATAAACAGTGATCACTTTGCAAATAATCAAATTAATGTAAAGTTCTAGTTTTTTAGCTTTCATTCTTCCATTCATTGATTCATTCAGTCTTAAGCATTGTTAAGATGAGATATTCTTATCTCACAATAAAAGAGGAAATTAACATATGATCAATTTAGCAAGCGTGATCAAGAAATTATCGAAAATTGTTTGAATTTAGTTCAGGGGACAAGACAGATCGAATTTATTCATCACAGGATTCGATGAAATACTTTGAAATTTATGTCGAATTGGTAGGTGTACATGTAAGTGGAACTTTATTCTGATGGGAATCAATTCATTCAATGAAAGAAAAGGAATTGGCTTCGGTCTTGAAACAATTCATTACATTTTACGCTAGACTTGCTAGGTAAATCCATTTTCTTATTCAATAAGAAGCCACAAGCGACTATAAGTCTACTGTATATACTTATTTGTATATACTTATTAATTTTTTAATTAATATATACTTAATATATTCTATATATTAATATATAGAATATTCTATTCTATGCAATTCTATTATATGTAAATATTCTATGTACATATAGATTGTATATATAATAGATTGTATATATAGATATTTTATCCACACATAGTGACCCATTGCGTAATTCAATCAAATAAACCCTTTTAACTCAGCGGTAAAGTAACGCCATGGTAAGACGTAAGTCATCGGTTCAAATCCGATAAGGGGCTTTAGTTTTTTCATAAAACTCCGGTCGGAGTATTAAGGGAGGATAGAAATATTTTTAATACTTGGAATAAAACATTATTTTATTTAATTTTTAATTATTTATTAATACAGTAGTATTATAAGTATAGTAATAAGTTAAGTATAGTAGAAAATAGTTGTTCAATAAATTGAAATTATTATGAATAACGATAAGTTACTTCTTGAATGACGAAACCACATATTCCTATTTTCCATTCTATCAATCAAATCCATTGGAAAGAATAGAAATTAACAAAAGAAAAAGTAAGTGGACCTGACCCATTGAATCATGACTATATCCGCTATTCTGATATTAAAATTCGATAGAGATGAAATTGGAACAGTTGAATTTTTTTTTTTTAATTTCATTTATTTGACTCCGCAAGAATTTGTCGATATTTCCGATTTAATCTTCTTGTTCCTAGATTTTCTCTATTTTCTATATTCTATATATAGAAATATAGAAATATATTATTATTCAGTTACTCCATAGAGAAAGGTTTATTGCAAGTCATAACATAAGAGCCATTTCCACTATCTCTATCCTCATTGATTAGAGATCAAGATTACTTTATATCTAAAATATCTAAATAAGTTAAGTATAGTAGTAAATAGTTGTTCAATAAATTGAAATTATTATGAATAACCATCCATAGCTATAAACTTTCTTGTATTTATAAGAAACATAAAGAAGTTTGAATATAAGTCCTTAAGTCTTTTAAGACTATTAACTTATCACTTCTTTGTTCATACTTCTATACATTCATCTTTTGAACCAAAACAACATTTCAATATTTATGCCTAGGAATTGAATCGAATATTGATTATCATGTCTCTTTATTCAATAATATTTTTCCCATTATAGAATCTTTCATTCTATAAACATAACTGATATACTTTTAATATTTTGCATATCCTATATGACACATTCAATTCCTCTTTCCCAAACTTTCTTGTTAAGGTTCAAAACCTTACATAAACGTAGTCCTTTTATGATGGACTTTTCTTTTATTACATGTCTCACATTGAGACTATTCTTGTTCCACTTATTTGGAACACTACTAAACACATCCAGTTTATTTCTAGAAACTTGACAATAGCCCTAAACCCCAAACTTTATAAAGTTTAGATTGGACTTTCTTTCATCATGTCCCAAACGAGAGTATTTCCGTTCTATTCACTTGGAATGCTACTACAGTTTCTTTCTTCAACCTTGGTTAAGGACTTGAGTTTGACACTATGGTTTAAACTATTTTGTCAACTCTATTTTTCATTTTAACCACACTTTGTTTAGTGTGCATGAAATTGAATATTCAAGACAATTCCAATAAACTCAAAAAACAATAGAACATAATAACATTCTTTACTCTAATCACATATTAATGATTTTATAATAATCTTGTGACTAAGAACTATACCATTTTCTATTTTTCAATTAATACCCACACCATCTTGACATGGTGTAAGTTTCATATATTCTTCCAAAAATAGAAAGTAGAGCACCAAGATATTGTCCATTTCAACCATATTTTAACATGTATAATACTAACATTATAGTTAAACTTCAACATGATAAATTTCCTCTAACTCTTCATTTTTTTTTTCAATGCAAAAGATATATTAGATAAAGCGTGAACAACAATTTAATAAACAGCAAAATATCTTGTTCCTTAAACATGTCATAGAATGTAATACTTATTTCATAAATATAATTCAAATTAAGTATATTTGATTAACCTTCATTCTATTCGTAATGTAACCGTAGACATGCTATAAGTGAGAAAATGAGTAAAAAGAAATTCTTACTTGTGTATCCTGCTTACATATGTACCTTGCATCCAATCAATGAGAACTCTATATGTCGTGCCATGCCTCATATAATATCAATGACATTGCATGTGTAAATTCCATAAGCCTGTAGTGTACACACTGTTTCCCTTTCAATGCATGAGCTTGTTGGAAAAATCTTCCTCATGCTTCATTATGAATCCTTCAACTTCTTCTTCTTGACTTGAATTAATGAACTTGAAATAATCTGAAATGCTTCTAGGCGTGTAATCAATTTCCTTAAGTGATATTTGCCCCCTATGGTGCAAGGTTATGATGCAAATTCACTAAGGATACAAAGAAGCCTAACTTTTTGCCTCACCAGAGGAGGAGAATTATTGCCCCACTAAGGGGAGATACAGGAATCGAACACGGGACCTCTCGGCCCGTGTCCGGGTAGCCTTAGAATGTTTGAAATGGACACGGGAGCTTGTTGAACTCTATATGTCGGCCCGTGCACTCTCAAATTCAATTTTAGAATGTTTGGTTGGTGTGTTAGGATTACTATTTTCTGATCACTTTATTTCTTTGAACCTCTAGTCCTTTTATAGATGGACTAGTACATCTACTTAATGGACATGATCCTTTATCTTAACCCTTCATGGTGTCTTTACATGAACAATCATACCTTGTATGTACATTCATGTTCCTTTACCATCAGTTACTTCCATATGGTCATATCTTTCCAATTTCACATCTTTTTAATTGGAAATGTTTCCAACAATCTCCCGCCATTTTCAATTAATAATTTTAGTCTTTTCAAACACAATCAATCGAAACCAGTTGCATAGATGCTGGTATCTCTCAATTTGAACCAACATTAACAAAAATTCATAACTACAAATCTGAAGTGAAATGGTGGATAAAGCCTTGAACCATTCATCCAATTTGATAGGTAGTACAAATAATCACACAATTAAGTTCCTGGTACAAACATTCTTTAAATGACACATAAATGGCCGTGTGTCCTGTGTCTCTCGTAAATGTATCAAATCCAAGCCCTTCAGCTCCTTGAAGTGGGACCACTTCACATTTACATAGGTAGACCTATCAAGAACACCCCGCAATTTGTGCTCCAACGAAATCGTCTATAGATCTATTAAGAGCGCAAGCTCAACCTTACTTTATATATGTGGGGATTTCAAGCACCTTTCTATCCTGGATGGTTATACAATTTGATTCTTACCATCATAATTTGATGAGTTTGAACTCAAGACTAAGCGTTGTACTTAACGTTAAGTTGAGTACCCACCATTTATGACTAGAACATGGGCTTGAGTCCCATCCCATCCCATTTATCAATTAAAATACAAGAACTCTTGTAAGATCATTTAGTCAACATATCCGTCAAGTTTTAACTTCATCTTACAAAATAAACAGTGCACTTTAGTCAAATCAATTTAACCATAGCTATGAAATTATAGCTATAAACTTTCTTGTATTTACAAAAGCATAAAGAAGTTTTGAACATAAGTCCTTAAGTCTTTTAAGACTGTTAACTTATCACTACTTTATTCATACTTGCTATATGTATCTCTTGAACCAAAGCAACATTTCAATATTAAGCTTTAGGAATTGAATCGAAACATTATTGATCGAATATTGAAAATCATAAATATTTTCCCGTTATAGAATCTTTCATTCTACAACCATAACCGATATGCTTTAATATTTTGCATATCCTATATGACACATTCAATTCCTCTTTACCAAATTTCCTTGTTAAGGCTCAAAACCTTACATAACCATAGTCATTTTCTTTTATTTCATGTCTCACATTGGGAAAATTCTGTTCCATTTATTTGGAACACTACTATACATCTAGTTTTTTTCTAAAAACTTTACAATAGCCCTAAACCCCTAACTTTATAAAGTTTAGGCTGGACTTTCTTTCATCATGTCCCAAACGAGGGTAATTTCGTTCTGTTAACTTGGAATGCTACTACAATTTCTCTTTACAACCTTAGCCAAGGACTTGAGTTTGACACTATGGTTTAAACCATTTTTATCAACTCTATATTTCACTTTGCCATACCATTATATTCGGTATGCAAGAAATTGTCATTTAAACACTACCCAAACGGACCTAAAGAAGGCGGGACAGAACAATATCTTTCACTCCTTATCACATATAAACATAAATATTAATGTGACCAAGAACCATATCAGTTCAACTCTATATTTCACTTTACCATACCATTACATTCGGTATGCAAGCAACTGTCATTTAAACACTACCCCAACGGACCTAAAGAAGGCGGGACAGAACAATATCTTTCACTCCTTATCACATATAAACATAAATATTAATGTGACCAAGAACCACATTAGTTTCTATTTTCCACTTAAAATCATACCATCTTGACATGGTGTAAGTTTCATATATTCTCCCAAAAATAGAAAATAGAGCACCATGATATTGTCCATTTCAACCATGTCCTAACATGTATAATACTAGCATTATAGTTAAACTTCAACATGATAATTTTTTTATAACTCTTCATCTTTTCAATGCAAAAGATATACTAGATAGAGTGTGAACAACAATTTACTAGACAGTAAACTATTTTATTCCTTAAACATGACATAGAATGCAATATATATTCGTATATCATATGTCAAATTAAGTCAACTTGATTAACATGCATTCCTGTTCTTCTTCCACAAGCTTCCTGTTCTTCTTCCACAAGCTGCCAGCATTGTGTTCCATGACATATTATCATTTCTACAACTTCTGTACCACGCCATTTTACCAAATAAACTTTACCATATGCACCCTCAAAGTAGACATACAAAATATCACTTAAGATTATTGAAAAAATCTTCCTCATGCTTCATTTTGAATCCTTCAGCTTCTTCTTCTTGACTTGAATTAATGAACCTGAAATAATCCGAAATACTTCTAGGCGTGTAATCACTTTTCTTAAGTGATATTTGCCCCCTATGGTGCAAGGTTATGATGCAAATTCACTAAGGATACAAAGAAGTCTAACTTGAATTTGAGTGCACTCTCAAATTCAATCTTAGAATGTTTGGTTGGTGTGTTAGGATTACTATTTTCTGATCACCTCATTTCTTTGAGCCTCTAGTCCTTTTATAGATGGACTAGTACCTCTACTTAATGGACATGACCATTTATCTTAACCCTTTATGGTGTCTTTACATGAACAATCATACCTTTTATGTACATTCATGTTCCTTTACCATGAGTTACTTCCATAGGGTCATATCTTTCCAATTTCACACCTTTTTAATTGAAAATGTTTCCAACAGAGCTTTCACAGAAAGTTCAGTTTCCATGCCCTTAGAGTTATATAGCATAAGTTCAGACCACTCAGATCAAGACCTTTCACTTGAACTTTTTCTCTTAAGCCAACATTGTGAGGCAAATCCACAGGGACCAATTGAAGTAGACCTTGTCCCCTCACCAAATCAAAATCTGGATCAAGGGAAGCTTCAGCAATTGCCTCCTGCCAATTGTAGAGTAGAGAAGATGGCATTGATTCTCTAACTCTCTTTGCTACAAAATGTCCCCATGGTCCATGTCTATCAAATATACCACAAAATATCATGTCTTCTTGTAACAGAGAACATTTCATTTATTCGTGAAACGCCACTTTTCCCACTGTCCATAAACTCTGCACCAGAAGCAAAACAAAAGAAACTCACTTTGCTTTGCAAGAGTCCGAGCAAAGTGTTTTCGGAGGTTCAAAGAGAAGCACACCCCGCACAAACGCCACTTCATTCTCATAAATATTGCATGGGGTTTCCAATGTACATTATTAATTCATCTAGCAGATCCCAGACCTCTCATCCTATCACTACTTTATATATTGACTTTGTTTCACCAACTTCACCAACAAAGGAATATATTTGATATTGCACCATATACAAAGTACCCCCAAAGTAGACATAAAAAATATCACTTAAGATTGTTAGTAAATCTTCCTTATACTTCATCTTGAATCCTTCAGCTTCTTCTTACTTCTAGGCGTGTAATCACCTTCCTTAAGTGATATTTGCCCCATATGGTGCAAGTTTGTAATGCAAATTCACTAAGGATACATAGAAGCCTAATTTGAATTTGAATGCACCCTTAAATTCAATCTTAGAATGTTTGATTCGTGTGTTAGGATTACTATTTCCTAATCATATCATCTACACACTTCTTTGAGCATCTAGTCCTTTTATAGATAGGCTAGTACCTCTAGGTTGTGGACATGACCACTTATATTACCCCTTAACGGTGCATTTACTTGAACAATCATACCTAATATGTACATTCATGTTCCTTCACCATTAGTTACTTTCATAATGTCATTCTTTCCAATTGTTCACACCTTTTCAATTGGAAATGTTTCCAGCAGACACTACGAGAATCGCTAATGCTAAGATATGCAAGCACATACACTTCCCACATTACGAGCTCAAGTACCTATTCAAGACATAAACAATAATAACTATAACGACCCTAACATTGACTAAGTTAGAAATGTTCAAGTACTTCCGGCACATGTTCAAGTTTTTAAGGATCCATCCAATATTGTGTCCTCGCGTGGACTCCACAACACTGTTACAGTCCCAATGAAAACCTTATCCGGTTAAGGCCCGCAAGACGCTTAGGATCCGCAAGGTTCACACAGGACCCCTCGAAATCTTGCGTATTGGCATGAACCTCAGAATCCACAATGTTCAAGCATGATTCCTCGGCCACCGCCCCGACCATAGGTATCTTCCACATGACACGCAGGATCTCCTAGGCATAAACAGAATCCACATCGCAAGACCTGGTAATCCGCAACCAGTCGCAAGAACCTCAACATCCGCCCAAGTGGTTTATCAGATAATGAGATCGCACCGAATATTTTCAGATCACACATTTCTCACCAAACAAATGAATCCTGTCTCATTAATCAATTTCACATAGACATATGACTTTTGTTAATTGAGATTAGGGGGTTTATTGCAAGGAATTGAATAAAACCTAGATTAGGGAATTTTACCGTTAATGAATTGGGATAAATTTAAGAGAATTTGACACATTAAAAAAGGAATCTTTTAAACTAATCATTGGGAAAACAAGTTGGATCAATGTCCTAATCAACCTTTCTCTCATTATTCGATATCTTCTTCCTTATTTGTTTAAATTAGTTGTTATTTAATTTTAAGCATTAGTTAGTAAAACTCTAAAAAATATTTGTAGGTCTAAATTAGGATAATAAACAATTTTGGTACTTAATTATAATCTCTGTGGGAACGACACTTGTCTTACTTATATACTCAACTGGACACTAGTTCACTTGTTTGGATTTTGTGCATCACATATCATCTAAGCGAGGAATCGGATGTCTATATTTAATAGTTATTTTATGAATATCGCGACAATACGTACATAATCTAAAAGTCCTTTCTTTCTTAGGTACTAAATAACCAGACTTGCACAAGAACTTAAAAATTATCTTACCTGCTCCTTTTCCAAAAGTAAATCAATTTGCTTTTGAATTTCGCGAGTTTCTTCAGGATTTGCCCTATTGGCCGCGCGGTTTGGAAGACTTTCTCCCAGAATGAAATCGATTTGATGCTCGATTCCCCTAATTGGAGGCAGCCCCTTCGACAATTTTGTGGGAAATACGTCCTTGAATTCCTGCAAGAGATCAATAGCAAGACTAGGTAGAGAAGAAGATGTTAGATCAAAAGAAAAAGTGTTAGTGACAAGAGACCTTTCGGTTTCTTTAAAAACTAACAAAACCCACAAGTTGTTTTGTTCGAATTGCCCTATCTACATTTCCCGGGTTGATAAATAAACACTAATTTCTCTTTTTTGTGAGATTGGCTTTTGTCTCACTAAGCTCACTGATTTTTGGTCCTTTTTTCCCTCGGATTTTACCTCATGGGTAGGATCACTCTTCTTTTTCAACTCGCTCACTTTTTTCTCTCTTTCTCTTTTTTCTCGATTCTCGGCCATTTGTTTATCTACCTCACAAGCTTGACTATGAGTTAAAGGATGTAAAGTGAATCTGATTTTATCCTTAGTAACTTCGTGTACATTCTTTCTCCCCATATGCTCGGCACTTCTATCATATTGTCATGGCCTTCCCAAAATTATGTGACTTGCAGTCATGGGAACCACATCACATAAGACCTTATCCTTGAATCTTCTAATTCCAAACTCAATCTCCACTTGTTTATCCACCTTAATTTCACCATTATTATTCAACCAAGACAGCTTATAAGGCATATGATGTGTCTTACATGGTAAATCAAGCGCGGAAACCATATCATAAGAACAAACGTTAGTACAACTTCCATTATCAATAATTAATAAACAAAGCTTGCCTTTAACGTTGCACTTAGTTTGGAATAGGTTGCTTCTTTGTTGATGAACATCATCTAAAGATTGTGAATGAAGTAGATTCATCGTAACCAAAAGTTGATTCCCATCTTCCGGAAGTTACTCCACCTTCTCGGTTTCTTCCTCAAAATCCGCCTCTTCGGCTTCGTCATCACTAACCCACGTTCCATCATCCAACATGATCATTGCACTCTTTTTAGAGAAGTCCCTAGAAAAGTGTCATTTGCCCATACATTTAAAGCATTTCCGAACAAGATTTGGAGTATAATTTACCCTGGAATTTGATGAACCGGTTGTGATTGATGACTTGGCTTCCCCCGAATGAACCCGTGGATGATTTTTTACCACTTTGTACTTCTTTTCCTTTGTTTTGGCTCGGCAAAACAGTAGCAAAATTCTGGGGCTGATTCGGCTTTTCCCAAGCTTGGAAATTTGCCGATTTAGTCCTTGAACTCTTCTCATTTTGTTGCCTTTCAATTTGCTCTGTATAGTACAACATAGATGTAATATTATCAAGGTTAGCACGTTCTACCTTTGACCGAATTTTATCATTTAGGCCAGCCAAGAACTCGCGCCATTGTTGCCTCATCACCCTCTTGAATATCGGCTCTAATCATCGCCTTGTAATATTCATCAACCGAACTTTCTCCTTGCTTCAATCTTTGTAAGCGATTGTAAAGTTCCCTTATGTAATTTTGGGGAACAAAATGACGCTTCATCACATCTCACGTATCCACCTCTCTTTGACCAACTCTTGCCCTTGTTTCAGATTCTTTGTCCCACCATATAGATGCATAACCACTAAACTCCATGGTTGCCAATTTTACTTTCTTTTCCTCGGAATAATTGTGCTCGGCAAAAACATGGTTAACTTTACGAATCCAATCTAAAAACAATTCGAGATCGTTTATACATTCGAAAGAGGGAATCTTGGTTTTGATTGCACCAAGATTGTTTTCATTCCTTTGAATTTGGTCCCCTCTTCTCGGCTAAAAAATCTGATTGTTGATCACCCAATTTTGTGAATTTGCTCTCGGATTTGGATGATTTCTTGGCGGCTCAATTGCATCAATAGATTTCTCATCACTCTCGGCATCATCTCCCTCATTACCTTGCTGACTTGAAACTCTAAGAAGTTTCATCTCTTCCTCCATCTCATCCATTCTTTGTTGCATCTTGATCATCATCTTTTGCATCGCTTCTTTAAAAAGCTTGTCATGATTAACTACTCCGGATTGCTTTGATGGACTTGCCTGATAAGACATGTTATACTTTCAAGAAAAACACACACAAACTGTTAGATATAAAAGAAAAATTATCTCTTTATTCCAACACTACTCGTAAAAGAACTTCAAACTCTAGATGAATGAAAGGTACCTAACTTGTTGCGTTGATACAAAGCTGAAAAATAATTGAAAGAATACCTAACTTGACTTACACAAAAAAGTTAAAGAAAGAAATAAAAGAGTAGTCTTGAAAATCCTAGACCTAATCAAGAAAAGATATACTTTCTTGATTTTCTTTCTTTTCTTTTTCTTCTAGACTTACCCTTTTCTTGGCCACACTGTATCAAGAACTCAGGTTTGATGACACTACAATTCTTGATGTATGGTTATGTGCACGACAATGACAAGAACAAGGAGTGAACAAAAACCAATTCTTGAAACGAGGCTCGAAGCATAGGAATCAAGAAGTTTGCTTTTGGTTTTCTCACTTGTGTCTAATATATCTCGACTGCTTTTTCTAATAAAGCCGTATGTTTTTTCTTTTTTTTTTGTCTATTTAAGCAAACAAGAAAATTTTATGGAAAGCTGTAAAGGTACACCAAGAATGAGATGAATCTTTTGCTTTGATACCACTTGATGAAGAATCGAGGTAACAAGTACCAAGATTTGACACTTAGGTTTATAATCGGATCTTTCTCTAATCTTGAACTAGTTTTAATGGGAATATACTCAACGCAACTCTAAAGAAGGCTAAGCATCGACGGAGGCTGAAACACCACAACAAGTGAAACTAACTTGTTGATACAGTAACTCAAAGATGAATGAATTCTATAAAGAAGTTCAATTCACAAGTAGCTAAGGAATAACCTTACCAAAATAGCATATATCTAACATATCTTACAATGGTGGCCGAAATCCCTCTTAAATAAGAGTCATACTAGGATTAGGGCTCTTCAACGACCAACTAGCTAACAACTAAAACACTATCTAAGATAATGGACAACATGTCCTATTATTTAGCTAGCACTTATTTTACTCGCCAACATGGCTAAAAATAGTAAATAATAAAGCTGAAAATAATTAAAGTTTAGAATAGACTTTAATGTACAAAAGACTAAAATGCCTTTCTTTAGCCACTTTGCTTGCCTTTCTCAACCCCATGGATGGTCCCTCATCAATCTTCCAACAAAAAGTTAAGGCCTCAAGAGAGATTTTTCGTAGCTATAATAAAGAGGAGTGGTGAAAGCGGATCTCCTTGTTTCACCCATCACCTTGATTTAAAACAACCACGTGGTCTGCCGTTAATTAGAATAAAAAACCAATTATTCTGTAGAGAATTCTTGATCAAATTCATGAAATACCCTTTGAGGGTATAGAACCTAAGAGGGGTGAATTAGGTTCTTAAAAACTTTTTAAACTTTTCTAAAACTTCTTTTGCCTAAGTGTTCACCTTAACAACAAGTATGTTGTTTAAGCACATAAGGTGAATCAATCATGTTTGAGACAACTTAGATGACTATGTGAAGCAATTGTATAAAGTAAGGTAGCATGTTCATATAATCAAGTAGGCAAGTTATAACAAGTATATGAACAATGAATTAGAGGAGTAGGGATAGAGAAAACTGACACAAGGATTTATAGTAGTTCGATTCACAAAGATTCTACGTCCACTACCTTAGGGCAAACCCCAAGGATTTCAACATCCACTAATGGATACCCTTCACAACAAATGCAAGGTGGGTTCTAACGTTTACAATTGCCTCAACAAATGAGGACTTTTACTTCACAAAGAAGACTCCACTCACTAAGAATGTTTAGCCTAACAAAGAGGACTTTTGCCTACTCTTAGGACTTTTGCTTCACTAAGAAGTCTCCACTCACAAAGAGTGTTTGCCTTACAAAGAGGTCTTTTGCCTACACATAGGTCTTACAAACAATCACCAAGAGTGAAGCTCTCTAAGAGCTTTTTGTTAGCTCACAAAGAACTAGTTCTCACAAATGAGAAGATTGGGTAACCAATCTCTTTCAAAGGAGATTTTACAATAAGCTCACTTTTACAAATCCCTCAATTGGATTGGATATACAAATGAAATTTTAATCACTTTTTGAGAATAGAAAGATAGATGAAGTTTAAGCTCAACACAAATGCTTTTGAATGATTTGGAAATTAAGCACAAAAGTGTTTTCTTGTGTGTTTAGAAAGTGTGTATGCATATGCCCTCTTATGGCTTGATTGTTTATGTAAATTCAGCTTTAGAAGCTATTTATAGGGCAAGAATATACAAGCAAAGTTGGTCACAACGGTTATAATTTTATTCTTGAATTGACAGCTTCGGTCGACCGCTATTAGACAGTAGGTCGACCAGAGTGCCTTAAATCAAAGGTTAAAGGCCCTCTGTTCTTATCTCGGTCGACCGAGTTCATGGGGTCAGGTCTACCAAAGCAATGTCGGTCGACCTACCTTATATCACGGTTGTCCGGATAGAGTATAGATGTTGGAACATTCAAAACTCGAATAAGGAAAAAAACTCACTGGTCGACCGGATCAGCATTGGCCGGTCGACCGGACATCTCTGGTCTTCCGATGCTAGGCCTAGGTCGACTGGAGAACAGTCCCAAAATGGTTTTTACACTTCGCTAAGTTTTTAATGTTCTCATGCACATGCCTAAGTGTTTTATAAAGATGTAAAACACACATTAAATAACTTAGGCATTGACCAACTAGTTTTCAAAAACCTTTTCAAAGTATTGAACAAAGTAAAACATGAGGTTTTGAAAACATGCATAGTTTAGCTTTAAACAATCTTATATCCTAGTATTCTCAAAGGAAAGATTAGTCACAAAGGATTACCTATAATCTTTGACTAATCTTCCTAAGGTCTTCAAGTTGTTTATCTTCTTGGAGGTTGGACTTTGAAGCCTTTGATCAACATATTCTTTGAGTGTTGAAGTCCTCTATCATTCTTGAGTTGTAGTGTATTGGACTTCACACATCTTCTTGTCAAGGAGTCTACCACTTGATTCTTTACTTTTGTTGTATTGAGTAGCTCTTGACATGGCAATCTTCCTTCTTCATTGACTTTCCAAGTACTTCCATAGCATGTGGATTGATTTCATGCTTGTGCTATGGAGTCTTGCAAAGTGTAGCTTCCTTGTGTGTATGATCATACCTTTGATGTACACAGGGAGCTAACTTACCATTTTCATCAATGTTGGTGTGAGTGCTAAAGATCATATCATTAAGAACATGCTTACTAGGGGTGTCAATTGAGCTATGTGAGCTGAGCTTGGCTGAGCTCACGCTCAGCTCACATAAAAATTGAAAAGCTCACGCTCACGCTCAGCCCGGAAAAGCTCATAAACCTTGAGCTCACACTCAGCTCACATTTTAACACGAGCTCGAGCTTAGCTCACGAGCTTCCCAAGCTCATTTATATTAGCCAAAAAACAAAAATTCTGTCTCAAGAATAGTATAATACAATGAGCCTTAAAATTAAATTCTAGAATAAAAAAAAAGAAGCAAAAGTCCCAGAATTGTTTGATATGCTAATAAAAGGAATTTATATTTTAAAAAAAAAAGCAAGAGAACCCATGCACTTAAAAATCAATGAGCCCATTGTTTGAGTATTTAGTTTATCAATATATTATAATTATAATTTATATAAGTCTTTTTTTAATTAGTATTATTATTATTATTATTATTATTATTATTATTATTATATATATATATATAATATTTTAATTATATTAATCTTATTTGGGGTTCGAGCTTTTTTTTTGGCTGAGCGGGGTCAAGCTCACGCTCAGCTCACATAAGAAGCGAGCTTCAATATTAAGCTCAGGCTCAGCTCACGCTCACATTTTTTCGAGCTATGTGAGCCGGGTTCGGGCCGGCCCGAACCCGTTGACACCCCTAATGCTTACATAAACATTAGAACTATCAATGATTTGTTATCATCAAAACAAGATTGATCGCTATGCCCTTCGGGCTAACAGTTCACAAAGTGTGGACCAAAGTCAAACCGCTCCGAAATTGAGAGAAGAAAACCATGAGATACCCTATCAAACGTCTTCGTCATGTCCAACTTAAGAATGATATTTCTGCCTCGGACTTTTATATTCAACGAATGTACTATTTCCTTCGTCAAAAGAATGTTATTAGATATCACATGACCATGAACAAACCCAAATTAATTGGGACTTATAAGTTACGGAAGCAACGTAGCCAACCTAAGGGAAATAATCTTGGAGATGATTTTGCTTGTAAATATACACAAATATATTGGCTGAAACTGATCAAAAGTGGTAGGATTTTCTACCTTTTAGAATTAGGAAAATGCTTTACTACTAGAATTTTGGGGATAGAAACCCTAAACCCCCAAATTGAGGGTGTTAAATGACTATCTTACCTCCCTGATGGTATAAGGGATTCACCCAACTATAAGGGCAAAAAGGTCCAAAGACACTATTTTAGTCAATCTTTTAGCCAATAATTCTAGTAGCTTAGCAAGGTCCTTAGAAATTAGAATTAATATTAGGAAAATGATCTACTCCTATAATTTTGGGGATAGAAACCCTAAACCCCCAAATTGAGGGTGTAAAATGACTATCTTACCCCCTGCTGGTATAAGGGATTCACTCAACTATAAGGGCAAAAAGGTCCGAAAAACTATTTTAGTTAATCTTTTATCCAATAATTCTAGTAGGCTAGCAAGGTCCTTAATATTATAAGAAACATGTCATTGACTTTGGCAAATGAAGACCAGCCCAGAAATCCCAAACATCATGAGTCACATCAAATTCAACGGTCTTTCAACTAGCTCGGAAAAAACCACATGTGAACCCACAAGGCCAACAACACTTTGTGCTTCTGGAGAAAACAGTGTCTCCCGTACGTCCTTAATATTCGGCAAAATTGATAAAAATGATTGTCGAAATCCGAAATAAAAAAATGAATAACGTCTAGAAGTGAGGATGGGACTCAAGAGTGCCTACTCATGGGCGAAGATAGGGGGGCAGGAGCCGGCGTCCCCGAAATTTTTAAAAATACTATTATTTATATATATTTTGAAAAAATTTATCAGTTTCATCCTCCCAAGAATTTTTTTTTTGCAATTTTTATTGCCTGCCCCCCTCCAAGAATTTTTTTTTCCGTTTTCATCACTTGAACTCTGTAGTTCTACATACTGTTGCAGTTTCGCCCCCCCCAATACCAAATTCTTGGCTTCGTCCCTGTGCCTACTGACGAGTCCACTAAGAATAAATCAATTAAAATTACACGCTTTCGATCCCTTATTTATGAGTTGGATCATAAACACAATTCCCCAAAGCATTTTGTAACTTAGAAATATGCATCTTTTTCTGTCGATTTTTGCATATCGTATGAAAAATATTTAGTGTTTGTGTTTAGTTGGATTGAAGACATATATAAATATTTGACAAAATAAATGTATAAAATGTGTGCTCTCATAATACCACTGAAATATATGGATTGGAGACAGACATAAGCTTTGACAATAAATGTACAAACAACTGCTTGCAAAATATCACTGATGCAGATAAATTATGACCTAGCTAAGTAGGAAAATATCTGTCATGGAGTGAATTATGAATGAAACCTGAGAGGATCTAATTATCCTAGGTATATAATGGTCATCGCTTTTTTATATGTTGAATCCTACCCTATTTTTGTTCTCACTTTTGTTGTTAACCTTTCATTTCAATTTTTTTTTTTAGATTCACTTGATTTTTTGTTTTAAATGACGGGTAATATTTTTAGAGGGGAGACTTATATTAAGGTAGCATATATATTTGTAGGATGGAGGCATAAGGTTGTAAGAGGTAAGGGCCAAAGAATGTCTGGAGCGAAGTCATGAAGAATAATATAGATTTATTAGACTGGGATGAGAATATTATATTTGATAGAAGAAAATTGAGGGAAATGTATTCATGCTAACGACCACACACAAATATTATGTTGATTCATTTAGACGACTCCAATTACTTAGAATTAAGGCTTTGTTATTACTTTGTCAGACCCGTGCCCGGGTGATGACCTGCAGCTGTCTCGTCTACCAATGAGGCATCGAACGCAAAACATAAAGGACTAAAATCCAAATAACTTCATTATAATACTTGAGATATCTCAGAATCTTACATAAAACTTAAATGTTCTCAAAAGTAAATACATGTTCTTACAATACGAAACATAAGGAAACAAGCATAACTATTACATAAGTTCATACATCATTCCTCAACTCATATATCATCCTAATCAACATCTACAAAAGCAATGAGTAAATGAATGAACTACTAAACTAGCTAAGTAAGGATCAACAACCTTTGGGATGAAGTATCAAATAAGATACAAAACATTTCCCGACTTCCCCAAAATCATTGGAAACTTAACATAGCTTGAAATAACCTTTAAAACACTTAGAATACACCTCACATAACTTATAAAAGACTTAGTTTTGAAAACTGTCACACCCCGTCTCCAAGTAATGACATGGCAGTATTACAAGTCAATGATGCACCGTACCCAGATGACTAAAAGAAATTCCAATCGTTTTCATAACTTAAAAGGAAAGATTACACCATTCATAGGTTTTATTACATCATTAAAAGAAAGTACTAAGCTCAAAGGAAATTACTAAACTGTAAATGTTTCACATGTTCGCCAATACACTGTTTAACAAAATCAAACTTCATCATCAAGGTACTCCTCCTCATAGGTCTCATCTATGGCTCCATCCACATACTCATCTGCAAAAATGGTCAACGAATAAGGGTGAGCTAAAATCCCAGTAAGCACCAATCACCCCTGAGATGAAGCATCGAATAACGTTTCCCAAACCCAAAATATTTGTAACAAAACTGAAACAAAGTTAACTTGAAAATGCATTTCAAACAATATTGTAAATAATTGAAATGGAATCAGAACGGAAAACGGAACAATACAGAAAACAGTCAAGCACAGGCCACGGACGAAGTTGTAGGCGAATGCTTCGTCCGCAGTATCGTCCGCATGACAGTGCCAGAGACTGCGGGTGAAAGGGATCATCCGCGGTTCCTTCCGCAAGAAAACAGAAGCCCCAGTAGTTGTACGGACGAATGCTTCGTCCGCGAGATTCAGAAAGCTGTTTTTCATGTACAAATTTGTACATGAAATTCACTTTTCTGCACAACCCATTTTCAACCCAGAAAATCCAATATTCTGACTCTAAATCACATACCAAAAAAAATGCAACTTACACAAATAACATGCCTCAACTATATCCAACAATTCTGACACAAACGGATAAGAAATTTGTGCTACGAGCACCACGACTACTCATGAAGTAAAAAAATCTGACAATTATTATATAAGTAAAAAAGCACATGTTTTATGTATTCTCATGACCTAATTCTATCATTTTGGCAATTGTTACCTTTTTTTTGGACTTAATACATTATACAATTTTATGAAATAAATGTAGTAGAGCTGTAATTCGAACTGATCGTTCTTGTTCCTATTCGAAATATGTATTAGTAATTAAACCGAACTCAAAATAGTAAATATAAGAAGAATAGTCATTCCTACACTTTCTTCTTTATCGATGTAGAATATCCTCCAACTTGATCTCGAGTTTTGTTTTCGTTTATATGTAAAATTCAATATAATTAAAAGGAAAATGATTAATGGCTAAAATTTATTAAATAAAATTGGTTAAAAACTCAAATTAAATACTATCCACCCCATGTTAACATAAGAGATTTAACGAATTATTTACATATTTACTACTCCCTCCATTCCTAAATATAAGACTCTTTAGACAATTTGAGAAAAGTAAGGAAGTTGTCATTTTCACCTAAACTTCCAATATTACCCCACCTTCCCTCTCTCTCACTAATACATCATAAAGAAAAGAAAGGAAAATGTTGAGGGTATAATTGAAATAAATTGTTGACAACTAATAAAAGAACCTTAAACGACAATTAATTTGGATACCTAGATATCTCATAAACAACAATTAATAGGGAATGGAGGGAGTATCAATTTATCCAATTAATTGATAAATTTTAGTTACCTATCATTACCCTAATTAAAATTCCTTGAAAAGTAACTTGGAAAATAATATTTAGATCAAGAGTGAAAAACCCAAGATAAAATTACCCAGCCGAGACAATATTATCCCCATTCTCGAAATATAAGTCGTTTATAACATATATAGCGAAAATTAAAAAATTAAAAAACAAGATACTTTGTTAGTCAAAATATCAATATTACACTCTTAAATAGAAAGTCCTGCTTTAAAAAGAGTAATATTGATACTTTAACTAACAAAGTATTTACTTTTTTTAGGGTGAATAAAGTAATTTATTTTTACCTCTTTAATTTTCGCTATTTATATATTATGGAGCTGAGAGAATAATACTATTTTAATAAGAAACCATTAACGAAAAAGTTCATTTATTACTTTTTTTCATTATGGCCTCAAGTTGACATTTGATCTCAATCAGAACATACCAACAACAAGCCCAGCTGCACCCCAATAAAACTAGCCGTTACCACTTTCTCAACCTTCTTGCAAAACTAGCCCTTAAAACTCTGCTCCAGAAAAACTAGCCGTTGAATTGAATCCCCTTTTAAATACAACCCCCACCACCCCTTCTTCCCCTCACATCCCACTCTTGTAGGTATAGTAATTCTTATCCCATCTTCCTCAATTTCTCCCCCAAAACCCAATTTCTTTAATCAATCAATCATTTTGAAAATTCTTCAAATTTCAAGCAAAAAAATGGGACTCTCAATCAACTCGACAAATTGCTCAAATGTAAACAAATCCCATTACCATACCCACAAAATCTTTCTTCTTTCAAACTACATCCTCTTAGGATCATCCTTTAGTTGCATTTTCCTAATAATCGCTCTCCGCCTTATCCCTTCTCTACCTGGATTCTTCCTAATTCTCCTCCACCTTCTCACGATACTTGGGGCGATCTCAGGATGCAGCGCCGCTGCAGGCGGGTCCAACAAATGGTATGCTTTACACATGGTATCAACTGTACTAACTGCTATATTTCAAGGCTCTGTTTCGGTTCTGATCTTCACCACAACTTCCAATTTCTTGGGAGCATTGAAATCTTATGTTAGAGAAGATGATGGGGCTTTGATCTTGAAATTGGCAGGTGGGTTATCGATTTTGATCTTCTGTTTGGAATGGGTTGTTCTTGTTCTTGCATTTGTGTTGAGATATTATGGATTTGTTGAAGGGAATGAAGGTTGTGGGGTTTCTCTTAGTAGAAGTAATAATGGGACAAGAGTTCCAGATAATGGAGGAAAATGGGCTTCTCCATTTCAACCTTTTCCATCAGCAGCAGCACAAGTTTAATTTTAGATTGAAAGAAAAGACAATGGATCTATATATTGATCCTATATATATTGTTATAATTGAATTCAATTTTTTTCATTCTATTTGTTTGTATTGAATTTCTTACTAATTTAAATGGAGTTTTTAATTTATCATTTATTTTTTTGGGTGGTTTTCTCTTTAAAGAAGTGCAGTAAATTACTCTGTTTGGCATTTTCTACCTTGACTGAAAACAATATGTTATTCATAAAAAAAAATGTCAAATGAACATTAAAGGATATGAAAATGCTTTTGGACAATGCTACACTCCTCAAATCGATTGATTAAAAATAGACTAAAATGGTTTTTTTTTACCTATTTACCCTTTTAAACAGTAAAAGCTCTTTAAGTTTTTAAAAAAAAATGAAAAAATCTAGTCTATAAAGGTGACTACCCTAATGCTCATAGATGAATTTTTCCAAGCAAAGTTAATGCACATTCCTCTTCTTCATGGTGAAACTGAGAGGGAAGAAAAGAAAGTGAGAAGATGATGAACAAATGAAAAAATGATGCTACTGTTAGAAGGACGGAGATTTTTAATTTTTTCATGAAAAATGCTACTGTTCAATTCAGTAGCATTGTTCAAAACTGACAAAAAATTATTGTGCATTTCGCGCTTGTAAGTCCACGAGCTTAGAGCGAGACAGAGACAAAAGTCAAAGGGCGGCAAGTAAAGAAGATGAAAAAACAGTTAGAAGCCAAAATAAAAAGAAAATGAACATATAGATAGATAAATACTCCGTTAATGAATAAATAACCTCTTCAATTCATGTGTTATTAGCTGAAAGGAGTAGACTTGCAATTCCCTAGTTTTTGATAATTATGCTAGATAACTCCAATAATCTAGAGTTAATGTTCATAATATTGTTCGTTTTAAATAAAATGAATAACATTCAAATTTGTTTGGATAAAGTATTATTAGTAACTTTAATCATAAGCATGAATCACCTAGTAGTGCCATGTTAATAGGGAAAAATTGCAAGAAACATCTTTAAATTTGATCGCAAGTGAGGAATATGTAGAGAGTAGTAATTTAGGAGTATACTTTGTACATGTTAATGCTCATAGATGACTTTTTCAAGTAAAAGATAATACTCTCTCAAAAAGTACAAATACTAATTACTCCCAACTACATTTTCCAACCCGGTTACAACGCAGAACATCAAATGTTTCGCACAGTGCGAAATATTTGGAGGCCGTCAGATCAAGAATCGGACGGCTGAGATCTTTTGGCTTTACACTTATTTCATAATATTGAGACCCAAATGATCTCTGTTGTCAGTTTCTTGATCTAGCGCCACCAAATATTTCGCACGGTGAGGAACATTTGGTGTTCCGCACTGTAGCCTGGATTGTCATTTTCCATCTTTTTCTTCTTTTCACGAATTCTTACACCAAATGTCATTTTCACACTTTCGATACATATTTATTCATCAATTGCACGTAAAATCCCTATATCTTTTCTTAACTGATTACCCTAAGTCTCTCTAGGATTGTGAATTAATTACCCTAAAGTCCATATAAAATATTATTTTGATCCCAAATTTATTTATTTTAACAAATTGACCCGGGATAAATTTTTTATAATTTAGAAATTGAACCATTTCTTCTGAGGTATATTTTTTTAATTTACAAATTTACCCCAATTTTTTTTATTTTGTAGCCAAATTAAAAATAGTGTTGGTTAGAACACTAAGTATTATAACACTTGGTCTAAAACATTATGTGGTCTGAAATTATTATTAGAGTTACTTGAACACATATTATGATTAGATTACTTGTTAATATATAACGTTTGGGAAATGACGAACAAATCACAATATTATAACAATGATTATCAATACTATAACATTATGTAGATTAGTGTTTGTTAGAACATGAAGTAACACATAGTCTTACTAAACACCATATAAAAGGAAAACGAATTACTATAACAATGATTCTAGATATACTAAGTATTATAGAGTTACTTAAACATTATGTAGATTCGATTACTTGTTAACATATCACACATGCTAAAGGAAGAACAAATCTAAATGCTATAATAATGATTTTATTACTTATTAATATAAAGTTAGAATTAGTGTTTGTTAGAACACATAGTCTTATAAAACACCGCTTAAAAGGAAAACGAATATAATTACCATAACAATGATACTCAATATACTAAGTAATATATAGTTACTTAAACAAATTTAATAATCTATTTACAACGGTTTCGTAGTAGTAATAATATATAAACAGTCGGCGTTATTAACATTATAACATTATATGATTTAACTATTAGCATTATAATATTACTTAAGTAAGATTTGAATGACTTATACTATTAATTAATTTTTTCTAATATATATGATCTTAATTAATTATTATTTTTTAAATTTATATACTACTTAAATTTGTTTCTAACGTTCATTTCATTTTCTTTTATACTAATAATAATATGTTTGGTGTCAATTTTTTAATAAAAAATTTATAATCCAAAAAATAGTGAAATTTACTAACAGAATATTATTAGCTAGTTTTGTATGAAATGTGGAATTGCAATGAAAAAAATATTATAAATGCGATTCTCTATCTTATTCTCCTTCTTCGTTTTTATCATTATTATTGTAAAAATTCATTTCAAATAAAATCTTGAAGAATTAACTTTGCAAAGTTTTTCTCTGTTTCCATTAGATCATGTGAAGGAAATTATTCTAAGTTATTACTGGAATATGTCATGCTCATAGAATGCTTAACAAGCCGGTTCCAATGCGGAATATCAATTGTTTCGCATTGTGCGAAATAATTAGAGACCGTCGGATCAAACATTTGACGGCTGAGATTATTTGAGTCTCAATAAATATTATAAAGAAAGTGTTAAACCAAATGATCTCAGCCGTTAAATTTTAAATCCAACGGCACGTAATAATTTCTCACGGTGCGAAACAATTAATATTATGCACTGAATCTAACAACTAACAACTTCTGCAACACAAATTCATTTTTAGAAAGATGGAACTGCTAGAAAAGAGAAACAGAGAAAGTTTCAAAGTAACAATAATCTACTTTGTATTAATAAACCCATTTCGGAAGTAAGAAGAAACTTTTGGAGAGTTCACACTTTAGTACAACAATGGAGTTATTGTTCATCATCTTCTCCATCAAACCAAGCATAGCTGAGAGTTTTAAACCGTAGTTACTGTTTATCATTTTCTCCAACAGAAAATTTACTGGGCAACTCCTTTATTGCTTGCTGAGACTGAAATTTGGAAGAAGGGGAGTGATAAATGTTTGTTATAGGGAATGATGTAGTAGAATAGGTGGTAAAGATATAGGTAGAGTAGATCATTTAAAAAAAAACTAAACCAAATCTTGAAAACTCCCAAAAGGATATGATGGTCTTTTTACACACTCAATTTGGAATTTTAGCCATTCTAGTCAATTAGTTAGAGGAGGCAGGCATTATCCAATGCTTTTTGGTTAAAATTGTTTAAAACCCCAAATATCATGAATTTCTAAAATAGTCAACAAATTAATTATACTAATGCCACAGTTTATTTACAATTTTGTCACAATTGAAACAATTTATCCAATTAATTTTAGCAACCTAAAATTGTCCGACAAGATAATATGTAAATTATTCTGTTTGGCATCATCTACCTTACTCTATTTGGTGGTTTTGGTTTTCTCTTTAAAGAACATTAAATGATAATTTCATTTCGGTACCCTAAAGTCTCGGTAATTGTCAAATGAGAGACCAAATTTACATTTAAAAAACTAAAATTTGAAAATTTTGAAACCATTCAAAACTTCAAATCAACACATTCAGTTTGTATCAGTTTGGTTTGGTCGGTTTAATGAGATAAAAAAATCGATTGCAATAATATTCACGAACAACATAATACATGTTCATTAAATAAATTACATTAAAAAAGTATCAAACTCTTCTAATAGTTAATCTTTTAGCTACCAGGAATACGAAGGAGTGAGACATGAGAAAAGAAATATGGATGAAAGTAAAAAAATGATTTATTTGGATAGCTTGGATTTATCGATCAATTAAGAAGACTATAAATAACGTATACATAATACATAATATACATAATGAATAACTTCAATTTGGTTTGAATTGAACAAGATTTTTTTTCAAAACAAAACTGAAAGTTTTATTTTAATTTAGTTAAAAATTAAAATCAATTCAATTCAACACTCAAATCGAAAAATCGATTTGATTCGGTCTAGTTAATTTAGATTTATCGATTTCAATTCTTCTAAACATAGTGTGAAAAATAGGATGTTCTCCCCCGAACCGAAATTCTTTAGGAACGACGAGGTAAAATAGCCTATTTGGTCCTTTTCGTATTTCTAGATTGTCGTTAAGGTCTTCTTCGTTTAATTTTGACTTTTAAGGTCCATATTGTTTCTCGACCTACCATTAGAGGACTTCCGTCCAATTTTTCTGTCTATTTTCCGTTAACACAGGCATGTGCCTCACATGTGATATACTTTTTAAGGGCATTTCAATCTATTTCACACAATAAAAGATTTGGTACTCAATAGTTAAACAAAATAACTAAGAATACTCAATTTAAACTAACAACAAAAATTCTAAACCCATCTCCATCATCTACTCTCTTCACCACCAACAATCACCACCACCTGCAACACCCTTCAAAATGACGATGACTCACCATGTCAGTAATGGCCGATCCATTGATGGTAAGTCCAAAACAATCAGATTTATAAGAGAAAAAAAGAGAAGAAGAAAAAAGAGTTGCTTTATGGGAATAGATTTGACAAGAATCAAAACCCATTTCAATAACAAAATCACAGAAAATATATTCATAAAGCCCCAAAATAAGTTGTTAATGCAGGGATAATGCCATGGTTTGCGGATTGACTAGCCTTACAAACTTTATATTATTCTCTGAACTCAAATCACACAAAAACAATGGCCACTGCTTATTATACTTGGAGTTCACATTAAATTAAATTTCTTTATTTCAGACAATGCAAGGTTGCTTAACAATGCCCCACCCAGGTGCGGATCCATGATTAAAATTTAGGGTGATACCTCAACAATTTAGGGGAAACTTACAAATTTCGTTGCATATTAGACAATTTAAGATTGAAATTTAGGGTGGTCCCTTAACAATTTAGGATGTAAATTAAACTTATTTCTTTAATCTTGAGTGGTCCTGGACATACTTTGACCATCCCTTGGATCCGCCTCTGGCCCCACCCCATTTTCTTTCATCTCTCTAATTGATTTCGACAAGAATTTACAACAAAAGGAGTAAAACACAGTAGGCTCGACGTGTTTGCCATTCTGAAACCTAGGGGTGAGCATTGATTTCGAAATCGATAATTCGGTAGTTTGAAATCGATTTTTTTTAGTATTTTTTTTGAAAATACCGACCTATTTCGAATTCGATTCGATTTACCGAATTCGAATTCACCGAATTGGCGAATTCGGAATTCGGTTTCTACCGATTTGACCGACTTGGAGGTTTTTTTTTCTATTAAATATTATTGGATATATAATTAGCTAATATATATATATATATTAATAATATTATAATACGAAATTGAATTCGAATTCGGTGCTGAATTCACTAAAATCATATACCGAATTTGAACCGGATTCGAAGTTTTCGAATTCGGTATGTACCGAATTACCGAATTGGTCCGAATTATCGAATTCAATTTACCAAATTCAAATCGAATTCGGTCGGTAAATCGATTTTTACCGAATTTGCTCACCCCTCCTGAAACCCATAGTTAAGCAAGCAAGCTTATTGGCGATAAATGAATTGGAACCTAACTTGTTCTTGCAGCAAGATAAATTTATTAACAAGTTGTCATAAATGCATAATCCATAGCAGACACCTCATTTTTTTTAGGACCTTGCTAGGCTACTAAAATTATTGGCTAAAAGATTGATTAAAAATAGTTTTTTTCGGACCGTTTTGCCCTTATAGTTGGGTGAATCCCTTATACCAGCGAGGGGTAAGATAGTCATTTAACAGCCCTCGATTCGGGGGTTTAGGGTTTCTATCCTCAAAATTCTATGAGTAAATCATTTTCCTTTTTTTTAATGTTCTGTTTGTTGGTTTTTTTGGGTAAAACAAACAACAGAAAATCACTTATTCGTCCATTCAGATCTTAATGTTTTAATTTGCCCCAACAACCCTTATTGTTTAATTTTTACAATTGAGTACACATAATCAATTGTATGAATCTAAATGGATGAATATATCCCTGGGAAAGTTGAAAGTCTGATCGAGTGACTGGACAAACGGAAAATTGACAGAAAAATTGACGGATGTACTTTATTGGCAGGTGGTAAAATTTTAAAAAATCTTAAAAATTAAAATAAAACGAATAGGATCTTTAGAGGTGCGAAAAGAACTATTTAGGCTATTTTGCCGAACTACGACCCCAAAAGATAAGAGTTTCACCTTCATTTAGGAAAAAATCCAAAAATTGAAAAGAAAAAAAAAGAAAATCAGAAAGACAATATAATCGTCATCATCAAACCAAGAAGAAAAGAAAGTGAGAGAGAAAGAGAGTTTCATTCATCACTTCAGCAATGGCGTCTCTCATGAACAAGCCCTCCATTTACAGCTCCAAGATTGAGACTTCTCCTCTCTTGAACCGATTTTCATTGGGATTTAACTCAATTAGTTTCAATAATATCAAGAAAGTTTCATCTTTTTCCATAGCCTGCAAAGCAGTGTCTGTAGAACAGCAACCAAAGAATGAGATTGAAGGACTCAATATAGCAGATGATGTCACTCAGGTTAGATTTTTACTTTTATGTTTTATCCCATCATTTCACTTGTATTCTCATCTGGGTTTTTCTTCTTTCCTTTTTTTTTTTTTTTTTGGAATTGTTTGGAAAATCTGTGCAAAAAGTTGGCAACTTTGAGTTTCTTGAGGAGTAGTTGAATTTTTTTGTTGGATTCTTATCTTGGTCTTTTCTTTATCTGGCATTGGATGGAGAATTTGTGCAAAAAGAAATTTTCAGTTTCTTGATAAGTTAATGGAGAATTTTGTTGGATTCTTTTAGTCAGAAGATTGTTTCTGCTGATTGGTATGGGCTATTTTCGTGTTTCTGTTGAATTATTATCCGGGTTCTTTTCTTTTTTGGCATTTCATGAGAATCTGTGCAAAATGTTGGTAATTTTCAGCTTCTTGATAAGTAATTGAATGTTATTTACAACATAGTTGGCATTATGAGTTTCTTGATAAATAATTGAATGTTATCTGCAACAATTTGGCATTATAACGTCATGTCCTGGTTTCCAGAACACACACACAACTCACTCTTTATTCCTAAATGACAGCTAATGAACCAAGCAATCACCAAACAGTAAATAAGCCAAGAGCCAGATAATAGATATATTGATAATCTCAGTAAGAAAACTCCAAATACATCATAATAACATCAAGATGGATCACTGTCCCCAGGAACTAATTACTGCAAAACAAGTACTCCCTCCATTCCTAAATATAAGACTCTTTAGACAATGTGAGAAAATTAAGGAAGTTGTCATTTTCACCTAAACTTCCAATACTATCCCCCACCCTCCCTCTCTCTCACTTCTTTGTCATAAAGAAAGGAAAATATTGAGGGTATAATTGGAATAAATTATTGACAACTAATAAAACAACCTTAAACGACAATTAATTTGGATACCTAGATATCTCCTAAACGACAATTAATAGGGAATGGAGGGAGTAATAAACTAGCTAACTGAACCAAGATAGAAAAGAAGCAAACTCAGCAGGTGTAAAGCTGTCTTCCAATGTTGCAAAGCTTGTCTTCAACTTCCTGGAATCAAGGATGATCCAGTGAGAACCAGAGATAGGATGGATAGGGATTAGAGGGTGATTAGAAGTGGAAGGAACTTACAAGAAAGGAGAAGGCCGCAGCCAATTTTGGGTATCCATTTCTGGACCCCCTTCTCCTTTGGTGAATCCTTCCTTTTATAAATAGGGTTTCTTTCCCAAGATGGATCTTGCCCCCCTCCACCTCAGCAATGTTTGACAAGAGCAGAGAATCAACAGTGGCCAATCAAAGAAACTCTTCCATCTCCTCCTTCATAGCAAGTGTGAAAAAGTAGCAAGAATTGGCTGCTTGTGCACCCCGCAGTAGCCACTTAGGGCATAAGCAAAATGCAGCCGTTTAAGGCTCAAGGAAATACTTTAAATAGGACGGCGCCGTTTCGGCTATAAGTAATCTATATAAATGGAACAACGTCGTTTTGGGGTCTAAGAGCAATTTAATTAGTTTTGCCCAAATCCCCAATTTCCCTTAGCCTATTCTAACTAATTTTCCCACCAAAACTTATTCAAACCTCTCCTTCTTCATTGCAGAATCTGACATATAAGTTGCTTGATAAGTAATTGAATGTGTTATTTTTCTTGGTCAGTGTGAAAAGGTGAAATGTATCAATTATTTAGGAACGAAGGTAGTAGTTAGTAGCATAGATGGAATTAGAAGTTTAGGTTTTGGAGGGGGTGGCATCGTTTGTGATGATTGGTATGAGCCATTGCCAATTTTCTGTTGAATTCTTATCTGGGATTTTCTTTCTCACTTACCAGTGTCGTATGGAAAATTTATATGAAAAGTTGGAGAATTTCGAGTATCTCTAGGACTGATTGAATGTATTTATTCATTTTCTTGAGTTAGTTGTCTACTTTATTGCTTCAGATAGTAGGAAATGCTTTATCTAAGTTTCAATAGAAATATGAATAGGGTGGATTTTTCATTTGTAGTATTATTTTTTCAATTATTGATAATTTTTTCTTGGGACTAAGGGCTTGGTTGTTTGTATTGATAATTTGTTCAGCGTGACTTTACGTTATGCACAATGTTGGACCATTTTTCTTTTGTTTGGGAGAATTAAGGTGCTAGGAATTGATAAAATCTGCGAATTTTCGGTGATATTCTGTTATTGAATCCTGGACCCCTATAAAGAGTTTTCTGAGTTTCTCTTCATCTTATTTGGGAACTATTAGATAGAGTGTGAAAGTTTCAATCATGATAAACTTTTTTCTTCTTCAAATTTTCCTTTTTGGTATATCGTGGTTGCGTTATCTTGCAAGAAAATAGTGTCGACTCCCTCAATTTTCTCTTAAATAGGCAGTATCCGATATACTCATTTATGATAATATATTTTTTTTTGGGTGTGGTTTGCAGCTAATAGGGAATACACCTATGGTGTACTTGAATAAAATAGTAAAAGGTTCCGTTGCACATATTGCTGCGAAGCTTGAACTCATGGAGCCATGTTGTAGCGTCAAGGACAGGTGAGAGAAAGTTTCCAATTTGAACTTCAACTTCATTACCCTGCATCCCAGTTCTACCCTTCTTTTTGGAAATAGAATTGCTGGTTTAGTTGCTGGAATATAGGTCTAAAGTGGTGTGCTTTTTCCTTGACTTTTCTTTTGTTTGTTATCTGTATATAAGCATAGTAAGCTCGTTTTCAAAGCGAATATTTGGGTGACCAGTGTGGCATGCACAATTAACAAAAGGAAGATGATTCCTTTAGTTTTTTTTCACTTTTTTTGTTTTTATTATAATCGAGGCAGAGGATGTCGAACCTGAGACCTATTTGTTCGAGTCAGAAGTGTTGTGCCAGCTTCGCTAACCTTCTTTGATGAGTCAGGTGATTCTTGCTAAATAAACGCAAGGAGAAACTATTTCTCTTTCCTTCTAATCCTCCATCGCTATATGATTATAATTTTTAAAGTGCACCGAACCCATTTAAAATCTTGCTGTGGAACACATGTTTATCCCAGATTACTTGTTGTATTGATGTGCATTTGCTTTTCTTGGAGTGAATATGCAAAAGCAATGGGAATGGGGAAACTCTATTGTAGGAGATGTATTATTGCAATTTGGATTATTTTCTAAACGCTGTGTTGGACCATCTTATTAGAAGCACTAGTAGTTGCTGTCATTTAGGTTCTAGGGTGATGATTTAATCTTGTAAACAGAAAGAACTAGTAGGATCCAGAATAATCAAACTTGGAGCTGCCATGCCGCCGGGGGAGTGTTTGTAATCCAGTTTCAAAGATGATTCTTTCAATTATTTAGACTGGTAGATTCCAATACCAGGTTCCACTTGTTAAATTTAATTTTCCGAAGGGAGAGGCGGAACAGTGAAATCTACTTATATGGTTATCCATCTTCCTCGTCTAGTCTTCCCTCTTGCCAACAAGTTGAAGCTTCCTTTCCCACTGGCCAGACATCTTTGGGGAGCCTGGTGCACCTACGATTATTTTTGTGTTTTTAGTGCATGTTCAAAGATAATCATTTCATTTATTTACTGTGGTGGATTCTAATACGAGGTTCTACTTGTTAAGTTTTATTTTCCGAAGATGAGATGCAGATAGTGAAATGTACTTAGATGGTTACTCTATCTTCCTCACCATTTGCAACAAGTTTAAGCACCATTCCAATTTGACAGACGTCTTCGGGGAACCTGGTCCACCAATGATGACTTTGTTCATTTCTGTGAAACAATGATATTCCACAATAATTGTTGAAAACACTCGTTTAGCGTACTAAAGCCTAAAGTTCTATATGTTTTGGATTTGAAGCAAGAGAAGCTCTCCAGAGTTGTTCCAGTTGAAATTTAATTACCCATTAAACCAAACTTATTCATAGCACATCAAAAAGTATGTCTTACAAAACTCCCTCCAAGATAAAGAAAAGGTCATACAAAATATCCAATCTATCAACTCTAATACTGCACTTTTGAATCCCAAACAAAATAAGCTGCCCTCAGTCTCCTTTACGTTCGTAAATCTTCTTGAATTTTGACTCTTAAGGTGATGTGAATCATGTGTACACATTTTGTACTGCCACCTCATGTGCAATCTTAAAATATTGAGGTTTGCAAGTTACAAACTGTTATGGTGTCCTTTTTAATTTAGTGATTATGATGAGAATCGGACCCAAGATCTTTTCTCTCTATGTCCTGGTACAAGGTTAATGCGGCTAAGAAGCACTATTCAATTTAGATATCCTGATAAACAGAATCAGGCAACTCCTATAATTTGCTTCTAGTGTATAGATGTCGAGTTACTACCTCATCTGAATATTTAAATGCCAGAGGTTCTAGTTTATGCATTTGACATTGTATTGCTTCTAAATTCTGTTTAGTTAGTCAAAGTGAAGATCTCTCGAATTGCTGAAAGTGCTTTATAGAAGTTGTATTATTTTTCTCACAGAATTATTTTCCTTTCAGGATAGGATACAGCATGATAGCTGATGCTGAGCAGAAGGGTCTTATAACTCCTGGGAAGGTAAGATGGTATATCGGATCCGCAATTGAAGTTGGAAGGCATATAAGATATGGGTGCTTTGGTCCTTTTGGGACAAAATCCACCATTCCCGGCCGGTCTTACGATTCTTTTTAACTATACGAGTTTATTGCTTCGGAGAGTACTTACAGGCATGATGCAGAAGCTGTAGATGTAGCTTCATATTACTGCATTAAAATGTTAAGGGAAATACCTACCATTTCAAAGAAAACAATGCCGAGTAAGAAATCTTTTAAATAGTTGGCAATTATTTTGGGGGATCTTTTTCCTATATTAGTGTTGAGATATACCAAATGATACACCCATCAAAATAAGTTACTCTGATAAGCTAGATACTGTATATTGGAGATTGATAAAATTACTAAGTGATTCTTTTCTTGTTTCGATATTCCGTCTATGTTGAATGTGACTTACTTTTGCATCTTTCCATCTATGATGAAGCCTGATTATTATTGTCTCGATTCTTGCATATTTGCGATAACATTGATCAATTTCTTTCATTTTAGAGCATTTTGGTTGAGCCAACAAGTGGAAACACTGGGATCGGGCTCGCATTTATTGCTGCTTCTAAGGGGTACAAGCTCATATTGACAATGCCAGCGTCTATGAGTCTGGAAAGAAGAGTTCTCCTAAAAGCATTTGGAGCTGAGCTTGTTTTGACTGATCCGTCAAAAGGCATGAAAGGAGCCGTCCAAAAAGCAGAAGAAATCTTGAATAGCACAACCAATGCCTATATGCTTCAACAATTTGATAACCCTGCAAACCCCAAGGTACTTCTTTAGGCTTCTGTTCCTCATTTTTCTCGTACCATTTGTGACCTTTCATATCCTCATTAGATTGTGCTCCTTGAATTACCATTCACAGTGAAATGGTACCGAAGAACAGTTCTTGGAAGAAAAAAAGTGGTAAAAGAAAATCATCCTTCATATCTTTTGCAGATACATTATGAAACAACTGGCCCAGAAATCTGGGAGGATACGAGCGGCAAGGTAGATATATTTGTTGCAGGGATTGGCACTGGTGGAACTATCTCTGGTGTTGGTCGATATCTAAAAGAACGAAATCCTAGCATTAAGGTAGGAATTAGATTTGCGTATTTTCTTTGTTTTGGCATAGGAGATCCAGACAAAGTTTTCCTTCATACCTATGCCGCTATGCATGTAAATTATTTTGATTGTATAGTTATGCTCATCCTTTTAATTGTATTTTCTTCTCGTGTTTTTCGTCATTTCCTATTACCAGGTTATTGGCGTAGAACCAACAGAAAGCAACATATTGTCTGGCGGCAAGCCAGGTATGAGACATGCAAAATATGACTTTTGCCATTCTATTTCAGAATGAAATCTTTGTATATTTCTAGTTGGTGCAATTTGAAACTGCAGGCCCTCACAAAATTCAAGGCATTGGAGCAGGTTTTATCCCAGGAAATTTAGATCAAGGCGTGATGGATGAAGTTATCGAGGTTTCCCTCTTCTTTCACTTAATAAATTAATGATAATCTGAATATTATATCTCATATATTGATAACACTGAGATGTAATTTATACCGAGGAGTAGGACTCATCATATTTTTATGTGAAGCCTAAATTACTGAAGTATTCTAGAACAAATAATGACTTCGAGGTTGTTGTTGTATTCAGTAGAACCTCTACCTGTGAAGGAAAGCATTCTCATTATTTTTTATTGAATAGATTGCAACTAATTCAATTTACCCCCCACCCCCACCAAAAAAAAAGAAAGAAAAGAAACATGTAAAATTTACCTTTTGCACGTGACATGAGATCAGTGTTGTTAAGGATCACGCCTTAGGCGCGCCTTTGCGCCTCATACTCCAGGCTCGAGGATATCACCTCAAAATCTCAAGTGCGCTTCAAATTAGTGAGGTGCACGCCTTGAAGAAAAGGCTCCCTTAGTGCCTCAGGCTCGCCTTTCCTCCTCGGGCGTCATGCAATAGGGGTGTTATTCTTAGGCTGATTAGATCTTATGGTTGTTCATATAGTTTCCTCTTCTCTTTTGTAATTTACTCATCTGTCCACCAGATATCAAGTGATGAAGCTGTTGAATTCGCAAAGCAATTGGCTCTTCAAGAAGGCTTGTTGGTTAGTGTTTTTTTTTCTTCCAATTTTTCTTTATTTAATTTTGTTTTTGGTATATCATATTTACATTGCACAGCAAGGAAGATAAGTTAGACTTGTAAGCCAATAAATTCATAATTTAGAAGTCCACTGGCCTTTTGTTCTTTTTTCCTTTTCTTTTCTTTTGTTCTTTTGTTTTGTTTTTATATACTGATCCAAAAGGGACAAAGAAAAAAGCGATCCTCTGCTTCCAAACTAAAGATGTGAAATCCCAGGTGATGAAGTATATTTTTCCTAAAGGTATAGTAGTAACATATACAATAATTTCTCGAGGGGAGATTTTGTGATGCTTGGAATTAAACCTTATATCAGTATCTTTTTTAATATTTGTTCATCTTTACACTTATATTATGTGTTTAACTCGTTGATACAATAATTTCTTTGTTTCATGTACTCCTAATAAATGCTTAAAAATGTGTTGTCTTTATCCGAAATTTCATTTTTGTCAGGTCGGAATTTCTTCTGGAGCAGCTGCAGCTGCTGCCCTCCAAGTTGGGAAGAGACCTGAGAATGCAGGAAAGCTTATAGCGGTATGCCTTTTTTTAGAGGTTTTTATTTTTTCGGGGTTATTATTAAACCTCGGTAGGCTATGCGTTGAAGCTAAATCAACTTTACCGCTTAATCCTGGCACTCAACTCTATGATAGCAGTTTTGGTACATTGGTAAATCTTTCGGTTCCGTTCGGTGATATCCATAATTCCTATTTTTGTTCTTGGAATATGGAAGAAATTTGCTTAGAAAAATATTCATTGTGCATCCATATGGCTGTATATGCATGCGGTCTAGTTACTGGTAACAAGTTCCTTGTAGTCGCCAATTTCTCCTGTTATCTCTCCAATTTCGCCAATTCCTTGTAGATGAATTGCGCTTGTATGACGTGAAGTGGGACCAAAGTGAAAACATTGCATTGGGTTTAGGATCGAAACTTGCCCAAATAACAAATTTCTAAATTTTTTTACACTTGTTTGGATCTAGTCGGATATAATGGACGAGGGACCATTGTAACCCATATTCCGGTAGTAACTTTTTGTACTTTTTTCAGTTATTATTTGGATAAACGCTAAACCTTGGATGCGGTGTTTCTTGAATTTGTTAATTTTGAATGAAGCTTTTTCTATAGACGTTGGTTTAAAAAAATATATATTTCTCTAAAAAATAATTTTTTGTAGGTTGTATTCCCAAGCTTTGGTGAACGGTACTTGTCCTCCGTACTTTACCAGTCAATTCGAGAGGAGTGCGAGAAGATGCAACCTGAGCCATGATCAGTAAGCTACACACCAGTAATAAACACCGATTTGCCTTTCTTTTCACTATCTTCATCGTTTTTCTTCAAATCGTGGTTGAGCCTGCTGTGTATCCTAGATAGATATTTAGCGAATTCATCTTTAATCATGCTCTTAGAAGATATACGTTAGTAATAAACACCGCCTGGACTTTATCTTTTACATGTTGATTTTTTTTTTCGTTCTTCAAATCCCGGTTGTACCCAAGATAGATTGCTCGCGAATTCATATTTTTGTCATGATTTTACCCTCCCCCTCCTCTTGTCCCTCATGCTTTTTTTGGAAGTGTTCCATGTAAATGAACTCATCTGAAGTGATGTTCTTGAGCATGTTTATTTTGGACATATTTGCCCCTGCAGCAAATGAGTGTTTTTGAGTTTTTCCTAATGCATTAACTGTTTTGCCCCTTGCATTTTTGGCACATTCTTGGTATTAATGTTTTGAATATTTTTCATGAACTATTCATATTCTGATGGTATGTGTGAGACTGGATAGAGTTCTTTTTCGAGATAACTCGTTAAGTTTGTAAAAATTGAATTGTTACAAGGGAAGCAAAGGGAAGAACTTGAAATTTTAACAATTGGATGCTATCAAAATACTTTTTCGTCACAAAATAATTGTTCTCTTTTTTTTATGGGAATTAGGTTTTTTACCAAATTTCATAAAAAAATATTAAAAAAATGTCAAATGTATTCGTATTTAATTTTAGTATATTTTATCTCGCTTCTCTCTACAACCTACATTTGTAAAATGAATTTTTTATAGTACGTGGAGTTTGGAGTTGTGGCATGGTAACTATATTTTCTACCAACTTACTAAATAGAAGGTTGAAAATAAGTAGAGGGATCCAATTTAATTTATTTTATTAATGAACATTTTATTTAGAAAATAAATAATTTGAGACAGATTAGAAAAAAAATAAAAAATAAAATTCAGGTTTTGTTATTTTGGGACTGATGGAGTAATGGGTTTCAGTCCACTTTTCTATCTATCTCGTTCTTCCTATTTATTGGGTTCAAATATTTTGTGACATTTTAATTACAGAAATTTTCAATAATATAAGTTAAACTTTAGGTGTGAACCGATAAACTCTAAGTATGAACGTGATTATAATTTGTAAAATCACAAAGAATGTTACAGAGTATCACATGTACTATTTATTAAGGGTGTTTTACTTCAAAAAAATTCTTGATTTCTGAATCATTAATCTACGGATCAGAGGCCTCATGAGTTTCCTCTGTGACACTCTTTGTCATAGTTCATAGATTTACTTCTTGAGTTTACTTATTTTAATTTAGTTTATACGAATGAAAATTTATGTAATTAAAATATCAGAAGGTAAGAGACATACTTAACATTTGATAATAAATGTATAAAGTGCCAAATGGATTATGATGTTATTGTTGTTGCACTGCATGTGGCATCTATGGTGATGGAGTTGGTGGTGCATTTTGTATTTCTTTGTTGCAAATGGTGGAGTTGTTGGTAGCTTTCTTTTTACATGTTTGAAATATATAAGTTGCTTTTTAACTTCTTTAGATAAAATCCATTTTGAGATGTTCTTTGTTTCTCTTTTTCATTTAAAAAAAAAAGGGTAGACAAATCTACTTTAAAAGGTCAAATACTCATTAAAAACAATGTAAAAACAATGTAAGTATATATTCTCTTCGTCCCTAAATTATACGATAAAAACTACTACCACCAGAAGAGGTTGGGATTACGTGGGAGTTGATTTTCGGAACAAACTCTTACGCCTATATAATATCTTTTGGCCGAAACCCTAGGGTTACATTTTTTAGAGCCGCAAAACATAATACCCGAAATAGAGATTCCTGTCATCCCTTTTCTCTTGATTTCTGAAACTCAGAAAACGAAGAGTTAGGACTAGCTGCTCGTTTCATCGCGTGGATACCGGTAGAGAGCAATTCCGCAAGGGAAGGTTTTTGGTGGTTGCAGCACAACACCCGAAATTAAAACCATTAACGAAAAATTTTCTTTTTGTCTAAATTTCGATTCCCATAGTATGAGCGGATCCTTCCGGGGACGATTCATGAGTGTTTAGAACGAGTTTCTACCTATGAATCCCTTCATTAAATAGGGTCATCTTTGAAATTTTACAATATCACTCCCTCCGATTCAAAATATAAGTTCTTTTAGCAGTTTCACATAAATTAAGATACTAATTAGAATGGATGAAGTACCCCTAATTAATACTTCAAAGAATAAAGAAATTAGTAGAGAGTTGAATGAGTATTATACATTTTGACCAAAATGAATATATGGAGAAAATGATGTACTCATAAAAAGACTTATTTTGAATTGGAAGGAGTACTATAGAATTTGATGAAGTTTAATTTATATACAAAATAAAAAGTGCACAAATAATTTTATTCGGATTGATAATAGGATGACTGTGAATTCAACTCAAAATTATCGAGCTTCTAGTAAGTTTAAAAAACGCAATTTACACGAATTTCAAGAAAAGTGCATTTGAATGGAGTTTCAATTTCAAATCTAATAATTCCTAATTGATACATTTCACCTTTACGAAAATAATTGTAAGATAATAATTAGAAATATATATATTTTTTTTAAAATTATCTCTAATTAAAGTATGATTTGATGTGCATGAGTGCATGACTAAGTGTGAAAGTTAGAAGAAATATGACAAATATTTATTAAATTTTGTAATGTATCAAATAATTTAGAACGTATAAAAAAAGTGAATATATCAGGTAGTAATGGTTTAGGACACGCCTTTGCTCTTAATTAATTTAACGTCTCAGGACAAAATTTAAAACCTAAATTCTATCATATTCCACCATTAAAAAGCATAGAGATTTTTTTTTTTTTTTTTGATGAATAAAGCATAGTTCCTAAACCAATGTAGGATGATGCTTCATTAACCAATCAAATCAAAGAAATAAAATAGTTCGTTAGGCCGAAAAGGACCTATACACTCAATGTCACGCTTACAAAAAAAACGGCTCAAAAGTTTTTTTTTAAATTAATTTTTTTGTTACCTTTTAAAATAAGTACTTTAAAATGTGCCTACAGATACCATTCTTTATATAATAATTTTTTTTATCGAAGTACAAAAAGGAATTAGTGTCTAAAATATTTTACTCCTTTTGTTAAGAATTAAATTTAATTGATACTAGGAGGAATAGATACCCATACCTATCGAACCCTCTGTTCTCATCTGGTGTCCTACTTTTTAATTCACTAATAAAAAAATTGACATTTGTTAATTTTTTTAATTAAAAAATTATAACCTGAAAAAAATAGTTAAACCATAAAGAAAACATGAATACATATCAATTATTTATTCGTGAAGACATTAAACGATACACACAAGTGGGGGACATATGACTTTTGCCCCATACCCGTTTGAACTAACAGATGAACATGAACATTACAATATCTCGAAACATATTTAAAGCTAACTTCATCTAACTGCCAATCAGCCATTGATTTAGCGGTTAAGATTGAGGTCTCATCACGTAGAGGTAATGAGTTCAAATCTCCTCTCCACTTCTTAAATTCCCTATTTATTATAATACATATATCTCCCTCCCCCAATAAATAATAAAAAATTGAAAAAAACTTCATCCTATTGGGATAGGAATCTTTTGTTCCCAATTGGTATCTCGTTCCCAATTGGTATCTCATTCCCTACTCCCACTAATAAAAAATTAACATATGTGTTGATTTTTTAATTAAAGACATTATAATCTAAAAGAAATAGTGAAGCCCGTAGAAAAAAAATGAATATAACAAATATCTATTCGTGGGATGAGATACAAAATAGGGTAATATGATTTTTTTGCTATCTAACTGAGAGCTAAGAAATTTAACCTCACGGGATATATGTCCTAAGCTAGATAAAAAAAAAAGTATATTTATTTTAAGAGAATAAAATTTTAATTTGAGACATAAGGAGAGCACAATATTGTTCTGGATAATTGTGTGAGTATTTTGGTAAAGCTTTTTCAAGCATAAGCCTTTTTGGTCTTTTGTGGAACAGTGGAATCCAGGCATAATAAATACTCCTACATGCTTTTAGGATAGTGCATCTTTCTATTATTTGATTGATAATGTTTCAACTTTTATAACCCTGAAAATTATAGATTCCAAGTTTACAATATTATTGAAAGCCATATATCTTTTACGAGTACGACTGTGATGTAAAATATATATTTTTCTCATAGATAAAGAACAATTTTGATTGATCTGTGATGTTGGATAAAAAATTGAACGGTCTAAGATTTTTTTAATTTTTTTAGATTTTCAAACACTTACTACGTAAAACATGTATTGCATGCATAAGAATAAAGTTTTATAATGAAAGAACACCTATTGCAAATTTAAGACAAGTATTTGAAACGAGAAAACACTTGTGGAATAAAATTTAATATCTGTCCAAAAAATATTTCATATATACAAAAAACTATTCAACGCTATAGATATGGGTGAAAATTCTCTGTTCCCATTTCTGTCATATATATATATATATATATATATATATATATATATATGCAGGGTGAATTATGACTGATTAGGGATAAGGATGCGAACAGAAATGGGGACAAAGAATTTTTTACCCTAGCTATGAGCCTCCTTTACTATATTTCCTGTTCTATAAGGGTCGGTTGTCATTTACTTTTTCAATGTGTCATTTTCAGTGGTCGAATGTAATCTTTCATAGGACTTTCATAATTGACTATATATGTATAGCAATTAATATTATAATAAGTAGTTGAACTAAGAGGAAACATACAAGAAATCAACATAAAACACGATTAAATATAATTAAGGTTTGGCACCATGCATATTATAACCTTTGTTTAGTACATAAAATATTGACTCATTAACCATATGCTGATTCTTAATCGTAACTTGATTTTGATTAGTCCTTTCGAGAAGTGTCCCAGCGGCTGTTATTTGTGTATGACCACCGTCCTAAAGTTGGCCGGCGAACCAGGGTGGACATGACGGTTAATGTAGGGAGCTTAGGGTCCTCTGTGAACTACAAGTCTCATATATAGGATAAATCTGAAAGTTCTTACTGATATATAACATGGCCTAAGTAATTGTTATTATCTCGGATATCTATTTTGGAATAACGAGTTTAGTTGCCAAGTAAGTGGTTAGTGATGTTGCTATGTAATGTGTTGCGATTTCAGCCTACGGGCATGGGGCGTAACACTCTGGTATAGAGCCGGTCACCACTCAGCAGTACGAGAACTAAATGTTACACCGTGTGAAGTAGGAGCCACCTCTAGAATCTCATGCCTCTAGTGGATATTGGCTATCTGATATGGGACGCCCCTATCGAGGATGCTAGGGCCTTTAGGCGGTGGGAGCCACATATAAGGCCTTAAGGGGATACACCGTGCGAGGTGAGAGTCACCTCTAGAATCTCATGTTTTTGGTGGGTCAAAAATTAAGTGCTATATTATATGTGGTGGAAGCCACCTATAGAATCTCATGTCTTTGGTGGATACTGGCTATCGCCTCTATCGAGGATGCTAGGGTCTTTAGGTGGTGTGAGCCACCTATAAGGTCTAAAGGGGCTACACCGTGCGTGATAGGAGTCATTTCTAGAATCTCATGTTTTTGGTGGTTGGGAACTAAGTGTTATATTATACGTGATGGGACCTCTAGAATCTCATGCCTCTGGTGGGCTTGATTATCTTATTTGGGGCGCCCCTATCGAGGACATTAGAGCCTTATCCACCTCTAAGGCCTTAATAGGGCTACACCGGGCATGGTGGGAGCCCCGTTTAGAATCTCATATTTTTGGTGGGTGGACACTTTTTAAAAGTTCCCCCACAAGTGGTGTCGTTTTTTTTCGTGGCACTATTAAAATGCCATAAATAAATTGACGTCACAACTTATGACACTTTTTAAATGTCATAAACACATTCAAAAAATGACATATTTTGCGGCACTTTTTGGTAAATTTCATAAAAAATAATTTAATAAATAAAAAGAAAAGAAAATAAAAATTATTTTATTTAAAAAGAAAAAGAATAGCTGGAGGAGAAACGTCAACTTTATTCACAATCACACATTATATACAATTTAATATTTGCGTTTGGTGAGATTTGAACTCTTGACCTCTCATTTCACATTTGGTTATAAATTGTTACTTTTTGCGACTCATATATCGGCATTTATATACTATGTCGTTAAATCTTGTGATCTTTTCAGACAAACACAAATACAGAGATTATGTTTCTGAAATATATTTTTCAAAGAAACATTAAATACATAAAGACATAAATTATAAAAAAAATTAATGAGAGTGTATTAATTTTAATTTGATTCATAAAAATAAATTAAAACACAAAAATAAATTAAAATAAATAATGTAAAATATCCAATATTTCATTATAATAAATATATTACGAGGAGAAACAAATAACAAATGATCAATTAGCTCAGTGGCTCATTGCATGACATACATGCAGGAGGTCGCGGTTCGATTCTCATCCCTTTGAGTAAGGGGACATTTTATTCTACATTATTAGCTAGACTCGACGGCTCAGTTTGTGTAGGCTTAGACTCCGACTCCGATTATTCAAAGGTGGCTAGACTCGACGACGCGTCTTGTCTAGGCTCCGACTCTGGCTCGGGTCGGCCAACCTGGTTTCAATATTCACGAATGTCGGAATAACTATTTATTCACGGTATTTACAAACGTCGGAATATGTGACTTGTTGCGATTATTTACAAATGTTAGTAAAAATATCCTTTGCCGACACCTTAAAATGACGCAACAAATGTCTTAATAGATAGGTACTGGCGCTTGTAACAAATATCGTAAAAACTATAACGACACAGGTAAATGAGACGTTTTAGCGACATTTGCAATAAATGTTGGTACAGATCTATAACGACTATTTTTTACCTTATTACGACATATGACAAACATTGCAATAGACATTTTTTGTTGACATTTGCAATAAATATTGGTACAGATCTATAACGACTATTTTTTACCTTATTACGACATATGACAAACATTGCAATAGACATTTTTTGTTGTAGTGTGAATGATGACATTAGTTAGCAACATACAATGTTTTCCTATTTACATATTGATATAAGATTACGTGAAATGAATCATATATATATATATATGGCGACGATAATGCAGTTGAATATTGACGTAAGATTGAACTATCCCAAGCCCAACAAGAACGTAAGGAAACGAGGACTGGAGCGCACATGGTGAAATATATTTCTATGTATAGAAAGCCAGGATGATCTCAGACAACCTTGTATTTTTGCTTCAATTTAAGACGCCAAACAAAAAACAACCCTAATTTATATTTTCCTTTACAACAAGGACGGTGCCTCCAGTGCGGAATTTTTACCGTCTGTTGAATTAAAATTTTGACAGTTAAATATGATTTAAAATAGACACTTATTCTAAGCCTCAGAATATCTGTCGTATTTTTTAGTCTCAAAACACTTGTTCTAAACTTCAAAATACTTCTCCTGAATCTCAAAAAATCTGTCCTGAGAAGTTTACCAAAAAAACTGATCCGCGTAGGATCCCAATTGTATAACAAGTTGGTCCACAATTCCCGAGGCATAGCTTTCATATGATATGCTTTTTAATTTCCCTTCTGGGTTTTATGCAATCCAAAATATTGTTGTTCTTTTAGGAAAAATTTAATGGAAGCTGACTCCTAAATATTTATTGTTTTTTTGGGCTGAATCTAAATATTTAATGTTATATCTCCTTTAGCCCCTCTTATATATATATATATATATATATATATATATATATATATATATATATATATATATATATATATATATATAAAAAGACAATTCTAATATAGAGCGAGTTTATTGGACTTTCGTGGTATAGAAGTCATCAGCATTATTATAGAATTAAGATAGAATAATTTTGTGATGATGTGATCGATTTTGAACCATAAAGTCCACATGAATTTGGTCCATATAAGAATTTTCCATATGAAAAATCCACGTTATTAGGATTAGTGAAGGATTTAAATCGTGGATATATTTTAATTGGGTCCATCTAGCGATATAGGTACACCAATAATTTAGAAAGAGCATACCTATATACTTGGCAGGAATCGAATTCCCACAAGCGAAAACAAGATTAACACAATGCTAAGCTTAACGAGTTTGTCATATGCCGGGAGACTTTAGCCCCTCTTATATAAAGGGTGTCTCACTTTGCCTAAGCCATCATATTTTCTCTTTGCAAAAATGACTTCCTCAGAAGAATCATATGAGTCCATTTCCTTGTCTCCCTCTCTTCCAACAACCAGGTAATTAATCCACTTCTCCAATATCATCACTTTTTTGTTCATGTGATATTGATAGTCCCCATTTCTATTATGATTTTCTTTTTCTCCCTTTTGCAAAATGAACGTAATTAAAGGGCGAGGGTGGCGATCGTCCTTAACATTTAAAAAATTATCTTTTTTTCCCTTTTGCAAAATGAACTTTTTTTAAAAATATCTTTTAAAATATAAAATTTCCACCTCTCGAAAATAGTAAAAATATTCTATATTCTCCTCGCACATGTTTGTGTAAAGTTCGTCCATTTAAAATAAAATGTCTAGTTTTGCACTTGATATCTTTCTTATCGGTTTTCTTTTGTTAATATAAAGGACAAAGGCAGAAAGTTCTAGTTGAGAGAGTGGACTAAGGGTAAATTTTTACAAATTTTTGGAGGGACAAGGGTTGATTTTCTTACCGATCTTTTCATATTTTAAAAATTTATAAAGAAAAATAATTAAAAATTTTAAAATTTTGGGGACAGGCTTTGTCCCTGATCACAACCCGCACATTTAAATGTCTGGTTTTGCACTTGGTATCCTTCTTATTGGCTTTTCTTTTGTTAAGACCACAATTAGAGACGAAGTCAAAAATTTATTATTTGGGGTGAAAATAATTTTTTACAAAAAATTTGGGGACAAGGGGTTAATTTTCTCAGTAATGTTTTCAAATTTTATAAGGAAAAATAATTTTAAAATGTTTGGAGCGGCCGCCACTCCTCTGCCTCCCTTCTCTTCGTCCATGATCACAATAAAAATTTGACATAAACCTGTACCAGTTTATTAGAAATGAAAGTATAGATCAATTTTTTTATTATTGATGGAATATTGCAGGTGGTGGTCAAAGGAAACAATAGCCATAGTGACAGGAGCTAACAAAGGCATAGGTTTTGCAATAGTTAAAAGGTTGGTTGAGTTGGGACTAACTGTGGTTCTAACAGCCAGAAATGAAGCAAAAGGCTTAGAAGCAGTCCAAACTCTTAAAGAAAAAGGATTTCATGATGTCCATTTTGGTCTTCTTGATGTTTCAAGTCCTTCTTCCATCTCAACATTTGCCTCTTGGTTCAGACAAAACTTTGTAGCATTGGATATACTTGTGAGTCTTTCACCTTTCACTTTTTATTTTTTTATATATATTTGTTGTTTTGTCATTTATGGTCGCCGTTATAGTGTAGAACAACAAAAAATCAGTAAATATTGAACTTTTTTTGGTAGGTGTTACATGTTTTTAGACTAGTATTATATTATATTTAATAGGTGTTCTCTCATTATTAACATCTATTGGCATGTAACACATGTTTTACGCAACAGATGTTTACAAAATCACAACACATATTTGCTCTAAAAAAAATTGAATCGTCAATTTTGATATGATTTTTTACTGATTTTTTAGTGTTCGGCACCATGACCCGACATTGATATTGGATCACACTGAATTTTAAATTACTTGACCGTGTTCAGCATCTAATACAGATTTCTCTGATTTATTCTTATGCACAACAAAAAAACACATTGAATTTAGATTATGCTAAAATAAATAAACATAAGAATATGTAAATAAAACTTGTTGAGCAATGGCATCAAATCACATAATATAATTTTTTTTTCCTTTCTATTTTTGGGGAAAACCCAAAGATGCATGGGTATCAAGACAGTATCTCATTTTGAAAATAATTAGCAAAAAAAAATATCATTTTGAAAATAATATAAACAACTTTCATTTTTTTTTTTTTTTTGGTACGTTATATATATCACATAATTTTCAAGAGTCCTTGACTAACTGCAGAATTTGCACATCTGTGAAATATTTTTCTTTCGAAATATGAATGAGGCGATTGAAGAATTCTTCAAAGATTATTAAACTAACTTTTTGGGATGGATATATTTGAGAAACTTTATTATACGTGGTTAGTAATTTATAGATGGTACACAATTAATTATTTAGTTAATAAAAATGTAGACAAATGTATCATTAATAGGTTAGTAAATAATTAACTTGGAATCTTCAATACATTTGTCTCATTCTTATTAATTACATGGCTATTTGTGTACAATATGTATATTAAAACCACCTACAAAAGTATAGATTTTATAAACTACTAAATTATTTATAAAATTTACCAATTTACAAAATATTAAAATGGTAAGATTTGTTTGCATTTGGATATTTATATAGTGACCGACTCTTTACAAAAGTTTCTAATTGTTTATCAATCCGTTAAAACTGGGATAAAAATGGTAAAATTATAATTTAATGTTATAAATTTAAATTTTAAATAGTATGTTTTATTTTTCATCACATTTACCATTTTAATAAAAATAAATTAATCTTTTTGTCATGAAATTCACCATTATTTCATCTAAATTTACTATTTTATAAAATAAATATTCATGATAAAATAGTAAGTTTCAAAATAAAAATGGTGAGATTATAAAATAAAGTAGCAATATTCAACATTTACTAGTTATTTATTAAAATTTGTCAAAATTTGTTTTATTTTTTCCACGTGTCAATTAATCATTGATTTATCGCTAATTTGTAGATTTGGCTTTTCAACATCACAACACGTGTCTTAAAAAAATATGGATTTTGAAATGGTCTATTCTGTCATGGACCACGTCCATTGGACCATGGTCCACATGGACCCGGTCCATATCAGATATTTCCTTTTGAAATCGGTTTTTATTTATTTTTCTTTTGGTTCGATTTCCAGATAAACAATGCTGCGGTAACCTTCAATAATGACATCCACCATGGAAACACGGAGGAGGTGGAGTTGGAGCAGGCTGAGACGGTGATCAGAACCAATTTCTACGGTCCAAAATTGCTGACGGAGGCTCTTTTTCCAATGTTCCGCCGCTCTTCTTCCATTGGCCGGATTGTTAACATTAGCTCGAGACTCGGATTACTAAATGTAAGTCACAACTCTCTAGTAAAACATGTCATATCTCTATACTTATTTTAATAACTTACAATTTGTCACGTGAATTTGAATAATAACTAATGTGAATACGAATAATAATTGCTGAAAAAATGAAATTTGAGAATATTTACATGACAAATTCTGAATGATTGAGACAAACATGTGAACATCAATTGGAGACATAAAAAATTTCCCCAATTTTCTCCTTCATTTTATGCACCACGGCTCCGGTGCGGAATGAGAAATATTCCGCACGCACGGAATAGATTATCATCCGTTGGATTAAAATTTTGACGGGTGAGATTGATTTAAAAAGAACACTTGTTTTGATTTTCAGAACACCTGTTCGCGCGAACACCTGTTCTCAAGATAAAAAAAAATGTTTAACACATACTGAAAAATACATATTCTGTATAGAAGCCGGATTGCATTTTATGGTCGTAACTGATGTTAGACTCGTATCATTAGTTTCACTCACAAATCTATGTTTAAAGACCTCACCTATTCATCTTAGAATTTCTTTTTCCACATATAATAATAAACAAAATTTAAGGTTAGATCAAATAGTGTTATTATATTTGAAAGTTTCTTCTTCGATTTTATAAGAGTTAAATCAATTATGTAACGAGATGTGACTCCCGAATATGAAATTGGAAAGAAGTAGAATGAATAACCTTATCAAAATGCTTATAAAGTGACATATATCTAGTGAATGTATATACATCAACATTTCGAACTCAGAATTATGAGTCTCGAATTTGATATTCCTTTCCCTTTTATAAAAAAGATTCTAAAAGAAAATGTATGTAAAACAAAACAAAACAAATAAATAGATAACGAATTACAAACAATTCTCTCATGTATCATTTAAATAGAATTAAATGTGAGCTTTAATTCTTCTTCCTCATTTTGGCACAGTCTTTGGGATTTTACATGGCAACCACGAGAGTTGGGGACCATAGAAATGTCATCATATAGTACACATGTTTCTTTTTTAATTTTTTAATTTATTTAAGGGAACCTATCAATTATAAAAAATAGGAGGATTTTTTTTTTTTGAAGCCCGGATGGGCAGTTGTCCTATAAAGGGAGAGAGAAGCGCCTCACCGGAGGAGAAGATAGGCCTAGAAAATGAGACAATTAAAGCTTGCCACATTGCATGGGGAGGGTATGGAACTCACGACCTCATGGTCCACTGGGCTAAGTAACCTTTGATTAAAAAAATAGGAGGATTGAGAAGGAGATTTGAGTTCATAGAGCTTGGTAACTGGGCCACTCAATCATATGACCGTTATTATGGGACTGACCTCATAGTCCTCTTACATGAATTGATTGGAATCAACATCTACAAGTAGATCCCGCATAATTTATGTGAGGGGTTGTGTTGTCAGACCTAAAGAAACGGTACTATAATTGAATTTTCCTTTGGCGAATAGACCAATGCCTACTTGGCTTCTTTTTAGAAATTGAATATATCAAGTTAAAGTAAACTTTTCTTGACTTTATTACTTGAGGTTGAAATTTTCGCTCTAAACTATTAACAATTATTATCCACAACCATTTTTTCCATGCAGAAGGTAAAGAATCCAAAACTAAGAAAGATGCTTCTCAATGACCAGTTATCAGAAGACCAAATAGAAAAAATGGTCAAAACATTTCTTGAAAATGTGAAAAAGGGCACATGGAAAAATCAAGGATGGCCAGAAATTTGGACAGAATATGCAGTATCAAAACTTGCTCTAAATGCATATTCAATGGTTTTGTCCAAACAATTTGAAGAAAATGGTCCAAGTGTTAATTGCTATTGTCCTGGTTTTACACAAACATCAATGACTTATGGCAAAGGAAAATACACTGCTGATGATGCAGCTCAAGTTGCTGCCAATGTTGCTTTGATTCATCCTAATGATCTTCCAACTGGCAAATTTTTTATACGTTCTAAATCTACCATTTATTCCAAGCTCTAGATTCTATTTATTAGTGAAGATCAGAGACGAACACCAGCCGCCCTCTGAGATTTTTAAAAACCCTACTAGATACAATAAATTTTATATGTAGTTGTAGTTCGGAATATTTGATCAAATTCGCCCCCAATATTTTTTATTGCAGTTTTTATATGTAGTTCGGAATACTGTTTCAGTTTTTCACCCCGAAACCTAAAAGTCCTGATATTCTATTCATTCTATAATATAAGTTAGTTTAGGACATCCCCATAGTTATAAGGGTATGGACGTAGGATGGATATAAAATAAATATAACATTTGATCATGAATGCAAAAGATTTCATATTTAGAAATATAGACGAAGAATGAATATAAGATAAATTTAACAATTTAAAATAAATGCACAATACGACTGTTCGCAGAAATCCTTGCTCATTGAGCACCCACAAAAATAAAAACATAAATCCCTTTTCTTGAGATGAGCATGCTATATATACCATGCAATAACACACACGAGCAGGAAAGAAGCAAAGCAAACTACTATAAAATTGGAATGAGTGAAAACAAAAAGCAAGGGCCACTAATTTGGAAAAAAAATCATCTGTTCACGTATATATTCCAATTTTTATATCCAATTAATCACAATTTGCCATGTGTATATATAATTTAAAAAAAATATTTATATAGCGAATTCTAATTGATTGGATAAATGAATGGGGACAAATTTATACATCTAAATATCTAGTAAAATATATCAACTCGAAAGGAAACATCACATGACCACCATTAATTACGAAGCTAGTTAGATTTCTTATTTATTTGAATAAAAAAAATTGGATATTCAATTTTAAATAAAAGAATATGAAAAATATTATTCTTCTCACACGTGTCTTTTAATTGTTGGACAAAAAGTAGATGTACCATGTCTCTGTTAATTTCAGAATAAGAACTTATAAGTTTGTGAATTATTAACATTAAGAATTAATTTTTTTTTTAAATGCTACTCCCTCCATTCCCTATTAATTGTCGTTTAGGAGATATCTAGGTATCCAAATTAATTGTCGGTTAAAGTTCTTTTATTAGTTATCAACAATTTATTCCAATTATACCCTCAACATTTTTTCTTTCTCTATGACATAGAAGTGAGAGAGAGAGAGAGAGAGAGAGAGAGAGAGAGAGAGAGAGGGGTGGGTGGGGGTAATATTGGAAGTTTAAGTGGAAATGACAACTTCTTTAATTTTCTCAAATTGTCTAAAGAGTCTTATATTTAGGAATGGAGGGAGTAGTGTCTAAGTATTTTGGGCCCACATATAACTGACTTTGTTGAGATGAGAAAGAAGATTATTAGTATTTGTTTAAGTGGAGGTGGAAGTGATGGAGGTTGAAGTGGAGGTGGAAGTGGTGGGAAGTGGTCCATGCACACTGTCGGAAGTTGTGGTTATTAATTTAAGCTGCCTTCCTGATTGCTTTACCTTAAATTAATATATCATGCCGGTCAAAAAATCTGTAGAGTAGCTGAAAATGTTATACGGAATTCGATGCGAGACCACCTAGAAGAAATTAGGAATGCTAAAAAACACCCGAAATTAGGAATGCTAAGAAATTTAGTCATTTTGTTCCAAATTGAATATTTATTTTCTATATTAGTTTGTGATAAAATGAATGTTCACTTTTTTAAAATAGACATATTTTCTTTATAAACTTATAAGTTATAAATAACCCAATTCTTCATGACACTCCCGTCAACATTCAGAAATCTTTATTCATATATCCTAAACTAAAAAAAAGATAAACTCTAAAGGTGAAAATATATAATTAAAATGTGAACACGATAAGAAATGTTATAAGAAATGTTATAAAAAATGTTACAGAAAGTGACACATAAGATCATGTGATACAAATTCTACTATCATATGAGTCATACCATGAAAATGATATCATTGTAAATTACTAACGTTCAACTTATTCTTTTTAACTTTTATGCAAGTCCATATTGATATTTAATTCTCTTTTATTTTTGAGCAGTAATTCTCTTTTAATTAATGGGTGTTGCATCCAAAAAAAATAAATCATTTTCTTTGAAATGAGCATGCTATATATACCACCATGCAAATAACACACACGAGCAGGAAAGGAGAAAAGCATCCGGGTAGTCCAATTGGTTCGAGGGTGGTAGATTGTGTACAAGGGCGCAGGTTCGAATTTTGACAGCCGCAGTGTGGAAGTTTCAACCCTCCAATATGGGGGTGGTTTCTTGCGGTCGGGTAAGATAAGGCCTCCCACCAATCGAACCGCTGGGTCACCTTGATTTATATCCTCCACAATGCCTGTCGGATCGCATGGTGGGAACTCTGGGGACGTGAGTATCGCCTTTAGTGTACAAGGAAAGGAGAAAAGCAAACTACTATAAAATTGGAATTGGAACGAGTGAAAGCCAAGCAAGGGCCATTAATTATACATCTAAATATCTTGTAAAATAGATCAACTCAAAAAGAAACATCACATGACCACCATTACGAAGCTAGCTAGATTTCTAAAAAATTTGAATACGAAACTAGACATTTAAATTTATTTGAATATGAAATTAAGGGTGTGATTGGATTGAGTTTGAATTTGAGATTTTGGTCTCAGTCTCAAACTCAAACCAGATTCTATATGATTTAATATTTGAAGTTTCATTCCCAAACTTAATCCAAAACTGGTTTAGATCTGAGTTTGAGTCTCAAACCTGTGGGAGAATTAATTGAAAAGTGGATTTATTTGATCAAATTTAATTGTGTGTTACACTGATTAGTTTTAAAGTGTTTTGAATTCATCGCGTAGTGGGTTGCGCAAGCTTCGCGATGATATATAACACGTGAGGAAACTAATTGTCAGTGTGAATAATAAATTTGGTTAAAGTGGAGAGGTTATTAATGGAGGTGTGATGTTATCCCACATCGGTTGTGAGAATCGAATAAAACTAGTTTTTAACCACTAGCTAGACTAGTGATCTTAAACAAGTGGGTAAATGGGTACCCCTCACGCGCCGTCCTTCAGTCCATCTCGACTTGACTCACCGCGCCGCGCGTGTTTCTGCAAGGAAGGCAGTAATATCTTTTTGGACAAAATTACTGTAATAGTCTCTTAAGTATTGAGTAACTGCAAATGAGCCACATAACTTTCGTGTAATTACATAATGGTCCTTCAAAGATTCTCTAGTAGTTTTGAGAATTGCACATTACCCCACTACGAGAAATGGGAGTTACCTACGTTCTCCACTACGAGGTGAGGGCTAACTTGCAGTTTTCGACTGCTATAAAAGGCATCATCCCCCCTCGGAATTTTTTTGCTATGAAATAATCTCTCTTCTTCATTTCTACATTTCATAATAGTTAAAGAGAGTTTTGCAACGAGTTCTGCTTCTAAACTTCTGGTAAGCAGAGTGATTGGACGTTGTACCTTGGAAACTCGTTGCTCTTGTAGGCCTGAAGCAATTAGGCGAGCAAATAAAGTTTAAGGGCAAGTGGTGTACTACTGCCTCGTCCATGATTAAATTCGAAATTATTTTCTGGTTATATTCTATTCTGTTTATTTTTCTTTTCCGTAACAAGAGAACAACAATCTTAAATTCTACTTGCCTTTTCTTCTGTTATGCTTTAACGAATTAAAACAGAAACTTAAACAGTAGTCCTAGAAAATCAGAACATATTTTCAGTTTATTTCCTTTCTTGTTTTGTTTATTTATTGTATATTGCTACTAACTGTTTGTTTTGCAATATATAGAGAAACAAAATAACTGCAAATGATTCAAATGCTAACGCTACTGGAACTGTTCCTTCAATTAAGACTATGGGAAACGGAGTTAATCTGAATGCTGGTCAGACAAGCGGTATTGAGGTTGCTATGTCAAGGATGCCTACGTTTGTGCCTCCAGTGGCTTCTCGTCCAATTCAGTTTGGATAGTTTGCACAACCCGAGAAGTTTAAAGGGGGCTACAACTTCAAAATGTTGAAGGAAAAGATGATGTTATACCTTACTACGCTGAATTTAATTTACTATGTCAATGAGGACACTCTCGTGGAGGATAAAACTGATCCTCAATCTGTAACAGCATATAATGCTTGGATTAGTAATACTTATATGTGTCGTCATACTATACTTACTAGTTTAGATGATTCATTGTACCAAATTTACTATCAAAAGAACACTGCAAAAGAATTGTGGGAATCACTAACTAAAAAGTATACAGTAGATGATGTAGGTGCTAAGAAATTCATTGTTGCTCGCTTCCACGACTTTAAAATGGTCGATGGAAAATATGTCCTTGAACAGAGTGAAGAGCTACATAAGATTTATCACGATCTTGCCGCTGAGGGCATGGAGATCAACGACTCGCTGCAGGTGGTGTTGATGATTGAGAAATTACCCCCTTCTTGGGATGACTTAAAACACTACCTTAAGCATAAGAAGAAGGAAATGACACTTGAGGATATGATTTTGAAATTGGGAATTGAACAGGATGTAAGGAAAGTATCAAAAATGCCTTATACTTCTGTCTCAACGGCAAATGTTGTCTAAGCTGTTGGAAAGAGGAAGCGTCCAACTGACTCGAAGGCGTCGAACTCTAACAAGAAGTTCACAGGAAGCTGCTTCGTATGTGGTAAGCAAAACCACAAAGCAAAAGATTGACATAGTCGTGTGGACGGTCAAAGTAATAACTACAACAAGAACAAGAGGTTCAATGGGAATGGGAATGGGAACAGGAACAAGTATCAAAAGTGTAAAAACACAAGAGGGGGGTGAATTGGGTTTTAACTAATCTTGTATACTTTTTAAATTCTTTTCAAAGCTATTGGAAGTTTGAGCAAGAAGAATAAAAGCAATGCAAAACCCAATCAACAAGACAAAGGATTTAGAGTGGTTCGATTCACTTAGAATCTACATCCACTACCTTGAGCCGCACCCAAGGATTTCAAACAACTTCACTAAGAAGAATGTTTACAAATGTGGCTAACTCACTAAGAGTTTTACAACACAACCACACTACAAAGAAACTCACTAAGAGCTTGCCCACACAAAGTAGGACTTTACAAATTGCCCACACAAAGTAGGACTTTTACAAGAATTACCCAATCACTTAGAAAGGGAATTGAATGTTTAAAGAACAAGATAAATCACTCTTCTAAGTGAGAATATATACCTTTGAAGCACAAACAATTATAGCTCTTTGAACATATGAAAGTCCACTCTTTGTCTTGCTTTTTTAAAGAAACACCTTTGAATGATTTAGATCATGGAGATCAAGTGTTTTTGCTTTGAAGGTGTTTAGACTTGATAAGAAATCAATCTATCTTGTATATGCAAGTCATGGAATGTTTCTCTAGCTTTGGAGTATAAATACATTTCAAATTTGGCTGAAAATCGAGTCTCCAACGGTAAAAAAACGGCTAGTAAAAACAGAGTTCGGTGGACCGAACAGAGCAGTTCGGATCCACTATGCCCAGGGTCGGTCGACCGACCTCCCCTATGGTCGACCGAACCACAATTTTGTACCTCTCAGTATCTGCTCGGTTGACCGAACTTCCAAGCTGATTTTTCACACGTTTTGAAATCTTTTGAAGTCTTTTGAAGTCTAAAAAGGTTTTCCTAAAAGGTAACAAGTAAGAACACTTGGAAAACTTTTCTAAAAGACTTATCTATGAAATCAAAGGCTTTTTGGATAAGAACACATGTAAAGATCATTTTGAAACTTAAGCCTTTTGAAAACGTGTTTATGAAAACATGCAAGACTAGAGTGTAGAGCTTATGTTCATGAGAGCTTTGGTTAGAGCTTTAAGATAACGACTAATAACGACAAAGCTAATCTAACCAAACCTATGTCTTCAATCTTCAAACTTGATAGATGAGCCTTGAATGATATGACTTTGAATCTTGATCATGGCTTGATTGAAGTACTTAGAGCTTCCAATATTAGTTCCGATATTCTATCACAAAGATATAAACATTAGACACAACATCAAGTGTTTGTCCATTATCAAAAACCGAGTTTGATCTCCCTTAGGGCTAACAAAAAGGTTGGCCAGGCTCATGTATCTAAGGCCGTTAAGCTGTACTCTGGAATGGAGGACATGCACATCGCTGATGTCGTTTCAGAGGTGAATATGATAGGGAAACCCTAAAGGAATGGTTTGTGGACACGGGGGCTACTCGCCATATTTGTATCAACAAATGGATGCTCAAGACTTATCAAACTGTTGAGGATAAAGTCTTCTAAATGGGGAACTCTGCATTCTCCAAAGTTGAAGGAAATGGAAATATTGTCCTAAAGATGACATATGGGAAGGATTTGACTCTCACTGAAGTACTTCATGTGCCGGATATCCGAAGGAATCTCATTTCTGGGATTATGCTGAACAACAAAGGATTTAGGCTTGTATTTGAGGCAAACAAATTCATTCAGACAAAGAATGGAATGTATGTAGGAAATGGGTACTTAGTTGATAGTCTCTTTAAAGTTAATGTAATGACTGTACTCCCAGGAACTGATCCTACGGGCGTGAATGTAACTGAGGCTTCTACTAGCTCAGCTGGAACCAACGTTGCCCAAGAGGCTAATGAATTTAAACAAGTTGCTTATTTGGATGAGTCTTTTAATTTATGGCATGGTAGACTAGGTCATGTGAATATTAAAAGAATACAAAAATTAATTTCACTAAACCTACTACCAAAACTTAATGTTAACAAAAAAATTACAAGTGTGAGACTTGTGTAGAAGCTAAGTTATCTTAGTCATCTTTCCGATCAATTGAGAGAAGTTCAGAACCATTAGATTTAATACACACTGGTGTATGTGATCTTAAATATGTACAATCAAGAGGCGGTAAAAAGTACTTTATTACTTTTATCGATGATTGCACGAGATTTTGCTATGTCTAGTTAATGGAAGTAAAGACGAAGCAATAAACATGTTTGTTCATTATAAGAATGAAGTTGAAAACCAACATGGTAAGAAAATAAAAACGTTAAGGAGCGACAGAGGTGGAGAGTATGAATATCCATTCGCTCAATTGTGTGCTGAAAGTGGCATTATACATGAAACAACTATGCCATATACTCCAGAACAAAATAGAATTGTGGAGCGCAAAAACAGAACATTAAAATAAATGATGAATGACATGTTAATTAGTTCTGATTCACCCCAGAATTTGTGGAGGGAAGCTTTGCTTTCCGCAAATCACATCCTAAACAGACTACTGCATAAAAGGCTAGACAAAACACCTTATGAATTGTGGAAAGGGCATGTACTTTCTTACAAATTTATAAAGGTATGGGGATGTCTAGAAAAGTTTCCGATTTCACCACCTAAGCAGACTAGGATAAGATCGAAAACGGTAGATTGCTTGTTTATAGGATATGCACAAGATAGTAGTGCATACAGATTTTTAGTGCACAAGTCAGATAATTCTGAAGTGCATGAAAGTACCATTATTGAGGCTAGAGATGCATCTTTCTTTGAAGGGATTTTTCATCACATTGATCGCTCTGGATTTGACCCAAAAGTCAATCGAGATGTGAGAAATGTGGGGGGAGAAGATCTTCAAGAGGAAGTTGAAGAGCCTAGGCGTAGCAAGAAATGTAGAATTGAAAAGTCGTTTGGTCCAGATTTTCAGAAGATAAACCTCCCCCAATATACTAGAGACTCAAGTAGCCATAATTGTTGGAGTACATTTAATCTAAGGTGCGCCAATTCGATTGGGCCGGGCCGGGCCGGGATTGGATTGGGCACTTAATCGGGTTGGGCCAACCAACCCATTTGGATCAATCAATTCGATTGGGCCATGCCGGGCTTCGGGCCGGGATTGGATTGGGCCTTTAATCGGGTTGGGCCGACCAATATGATTGGGCCGACCGACCCGTTTTGGACCGACCTTATGGCTGGAAAAATGGACACATATTTTCAGCTCATATGTCTCTTATCTAGAGGTTAAAGGAGTGGAGAAAGTGGAGGAGTGGTTTCCTCCATGATCTCCCACTTTCCCCTTTATCTCTCCCCACTCTCTCTTGATAGACTAAGGAAAAAATACTGATTTTTTCCATTCATTCTAATCAGTTTTTCTCCAGCTTTTGAAGCTTAGAGATTAGAGAGAAAAGTGAGTTTTAGAGAGAAAAGAAAAGATAGATTTCTAGACTTGTTTTCTAGCTTTTTGCTAATAGGAAATAAGTTAGAAATCCCGTATCTTATTCTTCCGATAAGGTCCGAAATACATACTCCATTGAAGAGTGTCTTCAAAGCTTCTACAAGACGTTGGCTAGCACCAAGCGGTAGAAGACCATCCCCGGCAGATCGAGTGGATACTTTCGGGAGAGACGGAGCTCGCATTGTGGTGTTCCGTTTCAGTGACAACATACCGCTGAAAGCGTTTCAGCCATTCTAGCATCAATATAAGGTAAAACACTATCCCATAGTCGTAGGTTCTTACTCGTGGAAGATCCTGGTAGAGGCGGGTCAAGTTTTTATTCCGCTCGCATTTATGTGTGACCCGGTTATTCCTCTAACGGTGGTATCGAGCCACTCACGAGTACCACTATAGACTTTATGTGTTATAGTGTTTAAATATAGATTATGAATCTATGTTATGCATGCCTTAGGATTGCTAGAAATGTTGTAAATCATGTATGACATGCTTTTCCCGACTTTTTTTTGTATGTATATACATGTTGAGAATTTCCAGTTTTGAAGTCATTCAAAAGCTGGAAAAACTCTCGAATTCTAGACCAAGGCAAGGCAGAGTAGTCTGTTGGTACTTGGTTCGGATCAACGAGAGAGTGTTCGGTCGAACCGAGTTGGTCTTCGGTCGACCGAAAGTGCTGTTTGGTCGACCGAGGTACTCTCGAGTACTTTTTCGGTCGATCAGAGCTTGATGGGTCGGTCAACCGAACCCTGAGCAGATTATGAAATGTTCATTTTACTGTTTTGTTCATTTTTTCATAAAGTGTTATGTTAATTGAGCATGATGCATAGTAGTCGCCTTTACCCTATTGGTTATTTTATAATACGATCTGCGTATCGTGCCTATTTTATCATTCAAAAGTTGTAATTTTACTCTCATTAAATCCCCTCGAATGTAACTCGAGGTTTCCTTAGAAATTTTGTAATTCTAGATTAGGAGAAGGTACAGCTAAGATGTTGAAGATTTGGAGGCAACCAACTGAAGGTCAAGACGGTGTAGAATAAATGTTTTTTCATTTTACACCCTTAGATTGACTTCACGGTTTTTCCATTGGCTTGGAAAAACCCGAATAGGATATGGTGATTACTATTGCATTTTATTTTATGTATTGGATGCATATGTATATAAGCATAAAGCTGTTTTATTTATGCTTTTACGGTGAGATTGTTAAAAAACAAAATCCCTCATTTAAAATATTAATTAGTGCCTTCCTAAGTTTGGCCCTCGTCAAGGCCTAGATCGACATTAGTATGGGACATGCCAAAGTCGTGCATACGTGTCTATCCCAGGGTAGGCGCGAAGGATAAGTTGTGATATCCGTCGGCTAAAACTTAGGGTCCTAGTTAACTAGATTATCTCGATAGATGGATTGAGGATCTAGAGGCAAAAGAGTTGAGAAAAGTGTATAATGATACGCTTGAATAAATGTTATTCACTCAACTAACCAAGAATTACATAATTTGATGTAATTGGCAAAGCGTTGCCTACCTAAATAACTAAGTTTTGGGCGATCAGCCAAAGTCGACTTCGAGCGAGGTGAAATATGGATCTTGGCCCGCTAGAAAGTTAACGAACTTTCCGAGTTGATATTGAGGGTTATTCACTCGAAGAAAATAGTGGGAGAAATCATTAAAAAGATAAAGAACTAATAATGATTTTAATCGGTACTTACTTTTGTATATGCATATTTTTTTTGTAGAAAATGGCAAATTCAAACCAAACACTATCATCTGCGTTACGTCCTCGAGAAGGACAAATTAGAGGAGTTAACTTCCTCGATCTGGTTCGAGAACTTGAGAATCGTTCTCAAGCATGAAAGAAAGTCTGTATGTACTTGAACAGCCCAATTCTCGCTATACGCGAGGCTCGCGCTTCGACGGCTGATAGAACCGCTTATCGAAGCATGTAAGTGATGCTTTAGATGTGTCTAGCCTCATGCTTGTCACCATGAATTCCCGAGCTTCGAAAGCAACATGAGGACATGGGGGGCATATGAGATCTTTGGCTCACTGCAAGCGACTATATCGAGGGCAAGCACGCCGGGAGAGATTCGATGTATCGAAATCTCTCTTTCAGTCTAAAAATGTCCGAGGGAATGCCAGTAGGAACTCACGTTCTTAAGATGATAGGTTATGTTCGAACCTTGAAAAAGCTGGGATTTCCTTTGGGGACAAGAGTCGTCGACCGATTTGATCTTGCAATCGTTGCTCGAGTCATTCGATCGAGTTCATTCGAATTATCACATGAATGAAATTGACAAGCCATTGCACTGAGTTGTTGAATATGCTAAGGGACTGCGAGAAGGAAATAGGCAAGTCCAAGCCCAACACCATCATCGATGGTGTAAAAGGGCAAAGGCAAAGGTTTTGTGAGATCCAAAGGCAAAGCCCGAAAGGTAAGCCCGAGGGCAAGCAAACCACTTTCAACAATGCACTCGAAACCTAAGGGTGGTGTAGCCAAGGACTCTATATGTCATTCATTGTGGTGAGAAGGGTCACTGGAAAAGGAAGCTGCAAAGAGCTATCTTGCAACAAAAAGGTTGGAAAAGGAGAAGGTAATTGTTGCTTCGAGCTCGGGTATTTATGTTATAGATATTAATATGATTGATATCAATTTAAATACAACTACTTCTTGGGTATTTGATACCGGATGTGGTTCTCACATTTGTACTAATGTGCAGGGGACTGCAAATAAGTAGAGAGTTGGCAAAAGGGTGAAGTGGAACTACGAGTTGGCAACGGAGCACGTGTTGCGGCCACAGTTTGTAGGGACTTGTATTTTTACTTTGCCTTGAGGGGCTTGTTTTGGGGTTTAGAAAACTGTTTCTATGTACCTAGTTTAATTAAGAATATTATTTCGGTTTCTTGTTTGGACAAGAAAGGTTTTGAGATTTCGAACAAAAACCAACGATTGTCGTTATTTACGGATAATATGTTTTATGCAAGCGCCTCTTTGATTAATGGTCTATATGTTTTAGATCTTGATATGCCAATTCTAAATATAAATACCAAAAAGATTAAAACTAATGATTCTAATCCGACATACCTCCGGCATTGTCGCTTAGGCCACATAAAGCGAAGATCGCATATCCAAACTCCATAAAGATGGGCTATTGGAATCATTTGACTTGAGTCTTATGATCGATGTGAATCTTGTTTGTTGGGTAAGATGACGACATCACCTTTCACTAAGATAGGTGAGAGAGTCGATGATTTATTAGGACTAATACATAGTGATGAATGTGGCCCCTTTTAATATACATGCGAGGGGTGGTTACCTCTACTTCATTACCTTTACTTGATGACTTGAGTAGGGTATGGATATGTGTTCTTGATGAAACACAAATTGAAGCATTTGCTAAGTTTAAAGAGTTTAAACTTGAAGTAGAAAACCAACTTGGCAAGAGTATTAAGGTTCTTCGATCCGATCGAGGAGGAGAATACTTGAGTCAAGAATTCGTGACTATCTAAAAGCTTGTGGAATCGTTTCACAATTTTCTCCTCCAGCTACTCCACGATGGAATGGTGTATACGAAAGGAGGAACAGAACCTTATTAGATATGGTTCGTTCTATGATGAGTCACACGAGCTCGCCCAATTCCTTTTGGGGACACGCACTAGAGACGACAGACTTTAACACTTAACGCGTTCCATCTAAATCGATTGCAAAGACGCCATACGAGTTATGGGACTGGGAAGCGTCCCGGTTTGTCTTTCCTTAAGATTTGGGGAGTCGTGAAGCGTTTGTGAAACGCTCGACTTACGATAAGCTGGCTCCAAAATCGAAAAGTGCATATTTGTAGGTTATCCTAAGGAAACTAAAGAATACTACTTTTATATCCCTAACGAGAACAAAGTGTTTGTTGCTCAGTACGTGAGTCTTTCTAGAAAAAGAATTTGTTTCTAGAAACACGAGTGGGAGTAGCGTAGAACTTTCTGAAGTTCCGGACTCTCAAACTAGCACTAATGATGAGATGGAAAATGAACAGACTCCACAAGTTGTTGTGCGGCAGAGTGCCACAAAGCAGATTGTGCGGCAAGCACTGATTCAAGAAACACAAGAATTGCGTAGGTCTAGTAGAGTTCGTCGTCCCACCTCCCGAGAAAAATTTGGATTTTTCATAGCAGAACATGGTGATGTTATGTTTGTGGATCACGATGAACCTTCGACCTACAAACAGGCAATTAATAGCCCAGATTTCGAGAAATGGCTTGAGGCCATGAGATCCGAAATGGACTCCATGTATACAAACCAAGTCTCGGATCTTGGTTGATCCACTGAAGGGGTAACTCCCATAGGGGTGCAAATGGGTTTTTAAGATTAAAACCGAGCATGGAAGGGAATGTACAAAGCGTCATGAGGCGACCGAGTCGCGAAAGGTTTCAAACAAATTCATGGTATTGACTATGATGAGACCTTTTCCCTGTAGTTATGTTCAAGTCCATTCGGATTTTGATTGCTATTGCAGACTTACTATGACTACGAAATCGGCAAATGGATGTCAAAACCGCTTTCCTTAATGGAAAACTTGATGAGGATGTGTATATGACACGACCTGAAGGTTTTGTCACTCCAGAGAATCTTTGGAAAAGTATGTAAGCTTCGAGAGATCCATTTATGGACTCAAGCGAGCTTCTCGAAGGCTGGAACATCCGTTTTAATGATGCCGTCCAGTGAGTTTGGCTTCATTAGAAATGAGGATGAGCCTTGTGTTTACAAAAAGGTTAGTGGGAGCTCAATTGTATTCTGGTTTTGTATGTAGATGACATACTACTCATTGGAAACGACATACCAACCTTAAAGTCCGTAAAGGCTTGGTTGAGTACGTGTTTCTCTATGAAAGACTTAGGCGAAGCTGACTATATTCTCAGGGGAGTCAAGATCTATAGAGATAGATCCAGGGAGACTCATTGGCCTAAGTCGAGTACATATATAGACAAGGTGCTAAAGCGGTTTAGCATGCAAGAAGTCTAAGAAAGGACTTTGTCCTATGGCACATGGTACCCTGTTTGCAGTCGAAGGAGCAGTGTTCTAAAATGCCCTGCCGAATTAGAATGCATGAAAGAGATTCCCTTATGCTTACGCCATAGGATCCATCATGTACGCCATGATATGTACTCGCTCGGATGTCTCGTTTGCCTTAAGCATTACGGCGAGATACCCGATCTAATTACGGTGAACGTCCACTGGATCTCGGTCAAGAATATCCTCAAGTACTTACGAAGGACTAAGGATACATTCTTGATTTATGGAGGGAGCGGATGAGCTCGTTGTAATCGAGTTACACCGATGCTAGTTTCCAAACCGAGCAGAGATGATTTCGATCGCAATCGGGATATGTGTTTAACTTGAATGGAGGTGCTGTGAGCGGCGCAGATTCAAAGCAATCAACCATCGCAGATTCTACAACAGAGGTCGAGTACATAGCAGCTTGTGAAGCAGGCTAAGGAGGCGGTTTGGATCGAGAAATTTATTTCCGACCTCGATGTTGTTCCTAGTATTGCGAACCCAGTAGACCTCTATTGTGATAACAATGGGGCTATTTCCCAATCTAAGGAACCTAGATCTCGCCGGAGGTCCAAACATGTACTACGGCGATTTCACCTAATCCGCAAGATTATAGAGAGAGTGATGTGCATATATGTAGAGTAGACTCGGCAGACAATGTCGCCGATCCAGCTGACAAGCCACTGTCGCAGCAGCGAGCATGATCGTCACACTAGCTCCATGGGTATCCGATATCCGGAGGACCGATCTTTAGAGACAGATCATTAGTATGCCCTAAAGACCATTTATTGTAATTTGGGTCTTTAGTGCAAGTGGGGAAGATTATTGTACCGTATTTAATGTAATTTTCATTTTGATGAATAAAAGGCAATTAATTCCGGTATTATTCATTATGTTTCTGCGTTCTTAACAACATAAATAAATAATATGTCCTTAGAATAGTATTTATATTTGTTATGAGATACTATTCTGAAACGTCCCTAGTCGAACATTATTAAGGAATCTTCGAGGACAATAATAATGCGTAAGACTAGTATGTGCAGTGATTGATATAAGATATCGGATCGTCACATAGGTATATATGATTAGAGAATCATTATACTGGACAGACCCAACATGAGAAACACACCATGGGTTGTTATATAATAGTCAACGGTGTTTCTCAAAATATTTTGACTGGGTTGTATAAAAGATCCTTCGACTTGAGGTCTCACAAGAGTTCTTGCATGGCTAGTGTTATGCTTTGATAATGTTAAACGCTATCCATAACAGGGTGAGCAATAAAGGCATTTATTGGGTATATCACGAATCTTGTTCAGGATGAGTGGGATGCAAAAAGGATTTGTCCCTCCTATATAGCAGGAGCGATATCTTGGGCCCCTTGATGGAGTCTAACTAATTCATGGCCATGAACAAGTGAATCAGTATATGATATTGATGACATTTGATTAGTCTACTCGCGAATCAAGAAACTAAAAGATTGAACAATACAAGTGTGACTTTTTCCATGACTTGTGTTCAATCTAGATATCAAGGTCAAAAGGATTTAACTACAAATGTCAAATGTTGTGATTATGATAAATCACCAGATATTTATGAATTGGGGGGTAATGATGCGTTGCTAGATACCTCTCATTACCTGTGATATATGATGTCACGGCAACATCATAGATACCTCTTGGGTCGCACTCATAGATCAACTGGATTGGGCTTGTTGGAGTACATTTAATCTAAGGTGCGCCAATTCGAAGCCCGGCCCGGCCGGGATTGGATTGGCACTTAATCGGGTTGGGCCGACCAACCCATTTGGATCAATCAATTCGATTGGGCCATGCTGGGCTTCGGGCCGGGCCGGGATTGGATTGGGCCTTTAATCGGGTTGGGCCGACCAATATGATTGGGCCGACCGACCCGTTTTGGACCGACCTTATGGCTGGAAAATTGGACACATATTTTCAGCTCATATGTCTCTTATCTAAAGGTTAAAGGAGTGGAGAAAGTGGAGGAGTGGTTTCCTCCATGATCTCCCACTTTCCCATTTATCTCTCCCCACTCTCTCTTGATAGACTAAGGAAAAAATACTGATTTTTTCCATTCATTCTAATCAGTTTTTCTCCAGCTTTTGAAGCTTAGAGATTAGAGAGAAAAGTGAGTTTTAGAGAGAAAAGAAAAGATAGATTTCTAGACTTGTTTTCTAGCTTTTTGCTAATAGAAAATAAGTTAGAAATCCTGTATCTTATTCTTCTGATAAGGTCTGAAATACATACTCCATTGAAGAGTGTCTTCAAAGCTTCTACTAGACGTTGGCTAGCACCAAGCAGTAGAAGACCATCCCCGGCAGATCGAGTGGATACTGGGAGAGACGGAGCCTGCATTGTGGTGTTCCGTTCGTGACAACATACCGCTGAAAGCGTTTCAGCCATTCTAGCATCAATATAAGGTAAAACACTATCCCACAGTCGTAGGTTCTTACTCGTGGAAGATCCTGGTAGAGGCGGGTCAAGTTTTATTCCGCTTCGCATTTATGTGTGACCCGGTTATTCCTTTAACAATAATTTGACCAATAGTCCTTCAATTTTAAAGTCCAGTGAATAACCCGATAATATAGATAATCAATGACAAGAGGAAGAAACTAAGGATGATGATCATTCTTCAGATAGTCAAGAAGCCATTAGAACTATCCCACTCATTAAGAGGGTTGTTAAAGAAGAGTTTATTACAACGGTTTCATTGAGTACAAGATGTTTTTGTGGAATACGGCGTTAGCAAGTTTGATTCACGAGTTTTCTCCTCATGGTTTTCTGAAGAATTTGATGGTCCATGGTATGTTCATACTTCACTATATCTTGTAAGCGATGAGGAGGAATCGAACCAACAGAAAGATGAAAAGACTTTTCATCCAAACTCACTCAAGTGCATATGTTACCTATTGAATGTAGTGAATTGGAATGTGTTTACATTCCATCCAATCCAGAGGAAATTCAATTCTTGAATGCACATAATATCTTGGAGGTATACATTATTACAAGTTAAGATTTATGCAAAATGGTGCAGTTGATCAAGTAAGGCTTAGTAGAAGAAGGGTTGTGGGACCTTCATATAGGAAATTTTTCTGGATCATCAACGGATTGTGTCAAGACCTACTAGACGTTGATGAAGTAACCGAAGAAAGCATTGTTCAAGAAGGTTTCAATTTTTTTTTCCCTCGACCAGATGTCATAAGTTTTCTAGATGAAGACGGAGTAGGGTTGGCGATGCTTAACTATCTGACATCCTTGTAGGAGAAGAATAGACAGGATCATCAACATATGTCTAATGATGAGGATGGACAAGTAATGAAGATGAGAATAGCGATGAAGATTAGAATAGAGATGAAGAATAGATGCATAATGATTATGAAGATAGTGATGGAGAGGAAACTAACTAGTATCCTCCTGATGAAAATTAGGCAAACACTTAGGATTTTCTCACTTAAGTTCAAGAGGTAGTGATCGTTTGACTTCCTCCCATGTAGTAGTGATATATCAGTTTCCTCTATCTAGATTTGGTGTATTGTTAAGTTTGGAATGTGAGTACTAGTATTAGTTTTACAGTTTCCTTATTCACAACATTTTCTATTGTTTAATCTATCATATCCAACTCTAACTAGATGTACTACATTGACTCGTTTGGGATGTGATTTGTTTTACAAGTTTCCTCATTCATTTGGAACTCTAGCAGAGTCAGTACATTGGAATCTGAATAGCTTGTTTTGGAATTCGAGTCCACAAAAAGTTTTCCAATTCTTTATGAATTTTGATTGGAGTTACAAATTTGTACTACTTCCTTGTAAAATTACTTATCTCATTTTAAAAAATCTTTTCCAAAATACTTTTTCAGTTTCATAATAAGTGTTCTAGTTTCACTTTACACGGAGATTAAGATTTGATGCATATACATAATGCTCTTATTTAAAATTGATTATTTAGTATTCAAATTACAATTCAACATTGGGAATTGGTAAGTTAAACGAATGATTGAAAATCTAATAATTTTTGGAAAGAAAAAACATTTAAATAGTTTGTTAGAAATAAGGTAAAGTTAAATAATAATAATAAATGCATTCCTTATATAGAAATAGGAGAAATATTTTGAAGGAAAAAACACGATGAAAACTAGGATACTTTTGTCACGCTCGTGCTTGCTAGCTTGGAAAGTGACTCATGAGTTTGGCAAACCTCACGGCACCTACTTGTCAATCATTTTCATTATTCCAAAATTGATATTCATAGATGATAATAAATTATTAGATTCATTCTTAGGTAGCATTCAAATATTTCATATTTCTCATATGTGGGATGTGGTATCACACATTTGTAAAATGGAGGGAATACTTGTCAATTTTTCAAATTAAGAATTCCTTTATTGAGTTTCAAATTTTACCTTACTTTATTAGTCCACCAAAACTAATAATTAAATGCGTTAAAAGTTTTAAGATAATCTTTTAGTCCTCTAATGTAAAAAATAAGATAAAAGTAATGACTTTCTTAATCATCTAAACCCTCCACAGCGACACTAAATTTGGGTGGAGGGAATACACCTTTATGAATTTGAAATGGTGATTATCACATATAATTGAGCTTTATGGTATAAACACGTCAAAGTGCCCCTAAACAAAATATGTAATAACAGTTAACACATAAAAATAATTAAATACACATCAATCACATAAGTTCATGCAAAATACTTGAGTCAAAAGTCTCGGGTATGACAGTTCATTTGTTATCTGTAGCTTTAATAGCTCCCATATGTAGGGGTCGTTAAGTATCCAAGTCCTAATATTTGGCAATCAAAATTCCACTGATATTTTTTTAGATAGAGGAATGACACCTACCTAGTCGGATCCATTGGTGGTCAATATGGATTTCACCTTCTATCCGTGTTTCCAAGATATTTCTTCGAATGCTCTAATTGATGACTTGAAATAGCTTGGGAATGTCACCCTAAATGACTGGAATGAAGATACAATGGTACTCCAACGCCATATGAGATTCCGTGATAAAACAGAAGATATGGATGCAATTAAAAAACGGTCTATTCATAATTGTGTAGACTTTAAAGTTACTCGGAGCAATCGAACTCTTTGGTCAGCGAAGTGTGCACAATCAAACGAGGATAACATGTGTCCTTGTTACATAATCATAATAAAAAAGAAAATGCATGGGCTATGACATGCCACTTTTTCCAGGTCAATGCACACTTTCTTCATTAGAGAAACACAATATTTCTCACCATAATATGTCGGCTAAAATGATTTTTCAACATATCCCATATGTGGTGCAGGTAGATTCAGAAACGTCACTAAAACTCATTAAGAAAATATTTGGATATGGCTGCTCTTACAAGAAATAGTGGTATGCTCGAAGGTTGTGGTAGAGCTGTTATTCAGTGACGGATAATCCACTTTTACCATCATTTCCTTAGTACACACGCGAAATAGAATATGCCAATCATGGCACAATTGTCCGTTGGGTGCACCATGAAATCAGCACCCCATCAGTGAAAGTATACAATTTTCTGTTGTAGACTTTATATCCCTACATCGCGGGTTTTCTTCAATGTCGTCCCGTCATATCAATTATAGCGAGATTCATTAAAGAGGCGTAGTACACAAGCACGGCATGTCATTTCTAGACTTATCGGGGTTTTAACAAGGAGGCTCGTGTCACGATTTTCACTTCAAAAATTCACTGTCATTGGGTATACCAAAGAAAGAGAGTATTAAGAACTCCTCGAGGAAAATTCATATGAAATTTACCCCTAATATTAATGACAAAATGAGTGTTATTAATTGCTATCACATGGGATGCTAACAACCACCTTTTCCCCGCTTGCATTTTCTATTGTTGACAAGAAGTCCACGGATATTTGGAATTGATTTTTCGTAAGCCTTCAAGAATATGTTGTGAAAGAAATATCCATTTGTGTGATTTTTTTTGTCACAACAGTATCATGAATGTAGTCACAGAACAACGAATCTACCGACCACTGTTTGCCCATCACAGATTTTTTTCTTATACATATAAGGAATTTTTTTAATAAGATGTTCAAGATTAATAGAGAGTTGAAATCTTTGATGTGGCAAGCAGGGACGACAACTAGTTGATGGAATAAATTAAGAGACAGAAGGTTGAAGCTTTCAATTGGCTATGCGACTTCCAATTTGAGCAATTAACACTGATGCACGATGGTGGTTACAAATATGGTATCATGACTACTAATGTATCAGAGTCACTGAATAGTGTTTTGAAAAAAGTAAGGCCTTTGCCTTTGAAGACTCTAATAGAGATGGTGTGTAGCAAGATGGTTCAATACTTCGACGAATATTGGGAAAAAAGATATGGTGTTTAGCAAGATGGTTCAATACTTCAACGATTATTGAGAAGAAGCTCACAAATGCAAACACCGATTACCCAACAGGATTTGGGATAAGTTTGCAGAAAATCAGAAGAAGACTCAAGATCACCGAGTTGTCTAGTACAATAAGCAAACATGTATCTACACCATCTAGTCACATGTACGTGGGGATGACATAGACAATTACGTATACACTGTAAATGGTTGACAAATCATACTCTTGTAGAAAGTGACACCCAATTATGACTATCCTTGTTCGCATGCGGTGACAGACTATATGAGTAATTGATGGAATGCATAAAAAACGGTGTTCAAAATCTACGCTAAAGATTATTAAAAAAAATCGAATGAGACAAGCTTTTATTCTGTTGCAAACCAAACCTTATGGAGAAAGGCACCATTTGAGAGTTCATGAGCCAAACCAAGTTGGTGGAGAATTTGAGAGTTCTCAAACACATGATGCAGCTAAGTGTAGAAAATATAACCCCCAACAAGAATATGCTTTTGGAGAACATCAAGTTACTTAATTTCCTAACCTTCAAAGTAATAATTTGCTTTCCTTACAATTAAATAATTGATCCTTATTCCTGTTGTTTGCTAAAGCTGGAGCTAAACTTTGTTATGTAAGGTTGGTTGTTTACTGCAGCCAGTATCTAATAAACCTTGTTATGTAAGTTTATTTATCCATGTCTTGATCATATAGGTTAGATGAAATCTGGTGTTGATTTGTTCTTTGGTAGGAAATCTTTTGTTTACAATTTTTTGATTGACAATGTTGTTTGTATACTTTTGTTCAATGTTACTCGAAACCTTTGTTTATATTTATCGTATTCGTGTCAACACGACACAACATGAGATACTTATTGGATCTGGTCAACACCGACCAGACACTTAAATACATATCCATACCCGAGTTCAAGTAAGATAGCTTTGCTCTGCCAGTTAATAATCAATTAGAAGGATTCTATCAATTTACTTATTGTCTTGTCTTTGGATGACATATTAGGATGTTTCATTGTATCTTGTTAGTTTGTACACATTAACCAGTTCCACATCACAAGTCCTTAGCCCAGTGGGGCAAAGACCTGCCCACGATCATGAGGTCGTGGGTTCGATACCCTCCCTTTACATGGGGCAAGCTTTAAATTTCCCTTTCTAGGGCTACCATCCTCCTCTTGTGAGGCACCTCTCTCCCCTACATGGGACAATCGCTCAGTCGGACTTCAAAAATAAAAACCAGTTCCACAAAATATTGAAATAAAGTACTATTACATTGAATCAAAATACCAAACCATTCCATTACTCCCTCCGTCCCAAATTATCTGTCCACTTTATATTTTGCACGGGAATTAAGATTTCATCAAATTCTATAGTGAAATATGGTACAATGTCAAACATGACCCTATTTAATATTACTCCAATTTAATTGTACCTCCTCTTATCTCTATAGCCTTCTCTCTCCAACATTTAATGTAAGGGTTAAAATTGGAAAAACTGTAATTAATGAGCCATTTATTTAGAAAGTGGACAAATAATTTGGGACAGATTAAAAAGGAAATGTGGACAGTTATTTTGGGACGGAGGGAGTAACATTGAAGTAAACTACTCCCTCCATTCCCTATTAATTGTCGTTTAGGAAATATCTAGGTATCCAAATTAATTGTCGTTTAAGGTTGTTTTATTAGTTGTCAACAATTTATTCCAATTATACCCTCAACATTTTCCTTTCTTTATAACAAAGAAGTGAGAGAGAGGGAGGGTGAGGGATAATATTGGAAGTTTAAGTGAAAATGACAATTTCCTTAATTTTCTCAAATTGTCTAAAGAGTCTTATATTTAGGAATGGAGGGAGTACTACATTACTATTACATTCATTAGTAGCCACAAAACCAACACAACACCCCTTTCGCATAACAATCTAAAAAACTATTATCTTCATTCCTAAATATAAAACTTTCATTAAATGTTACAAAAATTAATATGTTTTTGCAATTAAAATATCAATATCACTCTCTTAAATAGATTTAGTGGTATACAAGTCATATTTAAGAGAGTATTATTGATATTTTAATTAGAAGAACATCTTAGATTTTGTTTCTTTAATTTTCGAAACATGTAATGAATTTTGTATATTTAGGAATGGAAGGATTACTACATATTACACCCTTTCGGAAACCAACATCCCAATCTAATTTCCATCTAAATCATGCAAAACATTGCTGCTAATATTCCAGGAAAGAACACAACTATAATCACCAAGACTTTCATCCACTTCGCTTGATCGCGTATTTGGGCTTCATTTTTCTCAATCCTCATGGATAAATTACAATTTAATACTTCCTTCGTTCACAATTATTTGACGCTTTAAGACAGTACATTCGAATTAAAGAAATATTAAAATGTATAATTTTAAAGATAACTAGACACTCTTACCCTTCAATCAATAGTGTATATTGGTAATAGTTAAATTAGTTCATGATTGTAATAAGAGCAAATAGTTATTTCTATCACAAAAATAGTTGCGTGTGTTATTTCTGACACAAATAGTTTTAGTGTATTTTCTACCATAAAAGTAGTTTTGTGTGTTATTTATAGTTTTTCGGTGTCTTTTCTTCCACAAAATAAACTGTGTATTATAAGTATCATAATGCGACGTATCCAATTCAGACTCCACCATTAACTTAACAGACTCTGCTCCCACTACAAACAAAAGATATTTAGTAACGAAAATTTTCATTAGGAAAGGTCAAAAAATTCGTTACGAAAGACTTTCGTCACCAAGTTCGTCCTGAGAGCTCCATCGCTAAAGGTCTTTCCTAACGAATCACCATTTTCGTTACTAAAGGTATTAGTGACGAAATAGTTTCGTTAGGAAAGGTCAAAAAATTCGTTACGAAAGACCTTCGTCACCAAGTTCGTCCTGAGAGCTCCGTCGCTAAAGGTCTTTCCTAACGAATCACCATTTTCGTTACTAAAGGTATTAGTGACGAAATAGTTTCGTTAGGAAAGGTGAGAATTCGTGACAAAATATTTGTTACTAAAAGTTTCAAAGTTCGTTACTAAAAGTTTTACAAAAAGGTATTACTTATTGTTCCTATTATATCTATTATAATGAAGTTTTGTATTTTGAACCTTTAGTTATTTTAATTTCTCTTTGTGTTGTGATTTTTTTTTTTATGAATTAAATTAAAATTAATACATTTTCTTCAATGTATTTGTGTATTAAGTTGTTATAAAAAAATAAGAATAAAATTATTCTAGTTGCATATATACTATTTTTTAGTAATACTTTTAATATAAAGACTAAACAAATATAAAAATTAAAATTATATTCTAAATTATATCATACTTATATATGTATATTCTTAAAAAAAAAAAAATTATTTTAAGGCGAACCTTTTCGTGACAAATTTTTGTTTCGTTACGAAAGGTTGACCTTTCGTAACGAAAAATGTGTTTGTCACGAAAAGTTATACCTATCATGACAAAAATGTGTTTTCGTTACGACTACTATTTTTAGTGACGAATATTTTTTTCGTTACGAAATGTCAACTTTTCGTAACGAATCAGAATTTCGTTACGAAAAGTAGACCTTTCGTAACGAAAAATGACTTCGTCACGAAAAGTTCGTCCTAACATGTAGTTTTTTTTGTAGTGTCCACTGCCTTATAATTCATGGGTAAAATTGACGAACCATCCAATTCTAAACAATTTCCTCCAACCTAACTCGACCAGACCATTAACTTGACATACAAATATCAGACTAATGGTAGGGGTCAGGCCGAGGTCGACATTTTCTGATATTTGGGAACAAAGATGAAAAGAACCCAAATGGCTAAGAAAAAATACTTTGGGAACCACAATAGCTAATTATCCACCTAAGATGCTACAAAATAAAATAGTTAGAATAAATGTTTTTTTTTTTTTGCAAAGTACTCAACATGGTATGATTGCAAAGTAGTAATGTTATTAGAGGGATAATTATGATATAGACTAGGTCCATTGGACCCTGCAGTTTAGAACCGGTCACATCATCACATAATGAGAAGAGAGATAACTTTGTAATGATGTGATCAGTTTTAAACCATAAGGTTCACATGCACCTGGTCTATATCAGAATTTTCCTTATTAGAAAGTATAAAGAGACAATGGAATGACAAGGTAAGACAGTCATCGAACAATGTCATCTCATCACTAGTACGCACAATTGTAAATTCTTTTCGCTTCTTAAAAATTATTATTTAGCTCCCATTAATTTTGTAAAATGGGCAAAAATGTCTGGACGTGTGGGAAATATCCCACTTAGGTCTCTTCCCAGTGAAATTTTTTGTGATTCGGGAGGTATGTTCTATGTTATGGATTTATAAGATTGTCCCTCTTCCTGCTGCGAACCCCCCCTTTTTTCCTGCTGCCTCTGGCCAGATTTGGCCATTGGCTCCGGCCAATGGTCGAATCTTGGCCAGTTATCTGCTTTTGTTAATTTTTTGTGTCTTCACCCTCTGCTGTAAATCATGATAGAGTTTTTTCAAGGTATTCTTATTCAAGATTCAAGACTCAGATGCAAGATCAACTTGGATCCTTCGGATCCGAAGTTTCCCTCTATACCCGGGAGTTGTTCCGGGCCCTTCTCGCTTTTCTTCATCTTTCTGAGACATTCTATGGGACGGTTGATACGCCCATGGTCTCGTAGATTGCTGATTTCTAAGAAAGGTGTTGGAACTGAGTTTTCTACTGCTGTTCAAGTATTTTGGAGATGATGCTGCGAAGAATTTTATTATGTATATATTTTTTCTACTTTTTGTAGTGTTTACCCGGTCCAGGGTGTGGACTTTTATCTGTTATCATGGTGGTCTACACCATTGTATAACTTTTATTTTATTGTATGTTCTTTTTGTCCTTTGATTGTAATGGCTTTGGCTATTTTATAATTAATGGATAATTTTTATTTAGCAAAAAAAAAAAAAAAATATTGACATTTCTAATGATTAAGTCGTAGTTCATCAAAAAAAATTATTATTAGTGGGAAAGTAATAAAATCAAATTTAAAGTGGCCTTTTTCTAAATATTGGGCCCAATCCAGTAAGAAAATTTTATAGCCTATACAAGATTTACCCAAAAAAAAAAAAAAAAAAATACCCTTATTGTCGGTCTTAAACAACTACACTGCATTTTCAGGGTTCTTCATTCACTGGTTGGGAAATCGATCTTCATCAGAATCTTTAGGTTAATTTCTTTCCTTTCTATCCATTTTTGCTTTTCTTTTTTTGGGTTTCCGAGATTATTTGTTTCTATCTTTGTTTTATTGGGCTTCTGTTCCCCAATAATATGGTCTGATAAAGTTGAGATATGATTGCAGAGGATAAAGGATGATGAGATTCCCACTGTAATGTACTTTCTTACTCTCTTTAATGTTTAACAGTGCACGTAAATGCATCGGATGCTGAATGAAAGAATCAAGTTAATGTACGTATTACTGAAAATGGTTTTTGAGTCTATATTCTCTGATGTTTTTTTTAACTTTGATTTGAGTTCTTTATTCCGTAGCAAACATGACACTATAAGAAGACTATTGTTTTAGTGGCATTATGTGAGTAGTTAATTTGCGCATTCATTTCTAAATGTTAGGTCCGTCTCCAATCCATTTGTTTAAATGGTATCCTGCTAGTAGTCACTTTGTACATTTATTGTCAAATGTTAAGTATGTCTCATATCTCTCTTCGCACATACTCCAGTTGTTAGATATTTAATGAGTTATGTTATTTTTGTTGTACATGCAGCTCAAACATTTTCTCTGTGTACTATTTTGCTGAAATGAAATAAAAGGAATATGACAGATAAGACAGATAAGGGGAATGTAATGGCTAAAGTTTTCCTAGGATTGTGATGTTCGAAGGAAGTTTTTCCTTCTGCATCAAGATATTCTACCTAACATAATTGAAGAACTTGCTGTTTATTCTTTTCATTTTTCCCCTTTGTGGGTTGAGGGGAGGTATGGTGGCAAGGTTAAAATAATGCTTGGCTTCAAATTACTTTGGGCCTTCTTGGCATTTGTGGTAAAATGTCTATATTGGTTTAATAAGCATTCACTCCATTTCATAACATAAGTCGTTTAGAAGATTTACCGAAAATTAAAAAAGTAAAAGAAAAAAAATTCGTTAGTCAAAATATCAACATTACTCTCTTAAATAGAACTTGTATACCATTTGTTTTATTTAAGAGAGTAATATTGGTATTTTGATTAACAAAGTATATTTTTTTTTGCTTTACCAAATTTCGTTATATGTTATAAACGATTTATATTATGAAATGAAAATAATATCTTGTAGTTAAAAAAGTAGTATCTTAGATATAATGTCTTTGATTATGTTTTTATCTTTGATTTAATGTCTTTGATTATATTTTTTATCTTGGATTTAATGATTTTGGTTATGACTTTGTTTTCCTTGTTGTCTTGAATTTTTGTCAATTATTTATATTAAATTTCAAATAGCGCCGTTGCCGCGCTATTCCGCTATAGTGTTTTTTGGGTCGACCGTTATGTGACGCTATCCGGATTGACAAAACTATCTTATATCCGATGTCTTAATTAAACCGGCGATAAGTATGGCATGGCAGTGTCTCTAACTTCTGTTTAATGTCTCTCATAGACATTCTCTGGGGTTCTCTGTAGCAGCTGTAGATAGTTCTCTTCTCTATGATGCACTTGGTTTAAATTATTCACATGCTTAAATTATTCCCTGCATTTGATGGATGTATAACTTACTGGATATTATTTAACACTTGTTAGTTAAGCAACTTAAATGAAAGAACATGTAAAGAGAAAGGCGCTTAACGCCCTAGTTTTGAGCTTTCGCTAGGGGTGTTCATGGTTTGGTTTGGTTCGGTTTTATACATTTTTCAAACCAAACCGAAATATTCGGTTTGAAAATTTTGAAACCAATCCAAACCATTTAAAATCTCAAACCGATGCATTCGGTTTGGTTTGGTTTGGTTTGGTTTGGATTGGTTCGGTTGCTCGGTTTTGCGAGACACAAAAATATTGATTATAAAGTTTAAAAAAAACTTTATTTAATTAGTTAGTTGCTAAAAATATATTTTTAAAAAAATATGCCTATTATTTTCTAAAGGTAAACACAATAAAGAAAACAAAATAATAAAACATAAATTCTTGGTCTTGCACTTTAAACAAATTACTTCAAAATCATCCTACAAGAAAAAAGAAAAACACAAAAATTACATAATTATTAGTTCAAAATAGTGAAATACAATAAAAAAAATTGGTAAATCTAAAATCGCATACCTGACTTTTTAATTTATTGGTTTAACACTTGAAGAACTTGCACTTGAAAATTCTAGAATGAGACACAAAAGTTAGAAATTATACTAGAAATCATTTTAAGGAAAAATATATTTTATTGCAAAAAAGTCCTTTAATATATATTATATATATTCGGTTTGGTTTATAATTTTTTTTTAAACCAAACCAAAAATTTGGTTTTAATTTAGCTCAAACCGAAATCAGTTCAACGCACTGCTCAAACCAAAAATTCGGTTTGGATTGGTCGATTTCATTTTTTTTTTAACACCCCTAGCTTTCGCCCCAACCCACTAGGGCGTCTAGCGGCCGTAGCTTGCAGCTGAATGCATACAGCCCCAGTTGCCGGTTGGGCTGGTTCAATGGTTAGAGGCATCCAGCAGGCATCAAACCCACGAATTAGCCCGGTTGGGCGCTTTACCCCCAGTCCCGTGAAAGCCCTCCCGAGGACCTCATTCGCTCACTTTGCTTCCCTTAAATTTTATATATGAATTAAGTGCAAGGTTAATGCTCTAATGCACAATTATTCTGGAGCTTTTGCTACATTCTCTTTACTCATATTTTTGTTTTTATAAATCCATCATTTCTTGTGTCCTGAACCCTTTTGGCGCATCATCGATTTAACTTACTAACGCTCGTACGATGTGCAGTTTCGAAGAACAAATTTGCCTAGTTAAAGATATGCCTGGTTTTAGTTCCCTCGGGAAGACAAAGGAATAGTACATTCTTCGGAAACATAATCTAATTCGTAAATACAAGGAAGACGAGATATAGAAGAAAAACTAGATTTAGGAGACTCGGGTACACTACTAACTAACTTAGAAGATACACTACTAAAAGATGACTCCGAGTTTCATAAAACACCTCCAGTTGATTATTATTTTCAGAGTTGGAGGGTTATAATTAACCAAATCGATGATATAAGCCTCAAACAAGCCTTTGTCAACTCTGTTCCAGAGGAACTGGCAGACGAAACAATGAGACAAATTTGCACCAAAGGCATTGACTCGCGATCCATTACTTTCGGCCGAGATATGGCAAATGATGCAACGAGCACTCGAAAAAGCGTGCGTGCGAGACTAGATTCGGCAAAAATATCGGTCCCATGCCAAAGCTCTTGGTCGGTGTGTTACGATAAACACACTGTACATCAAGTGCAAAGATCAAAAAAACACTGCTCTGTTAAAACATGACAAAATCAAAAGAAATACAAGCGAGCAGACAGGGACAAAGACACGGGGAAGTCTAAAGGATTCAAGAAAAAATGGAAGTTCCTAAGGAAAAGATCAGGCAAGGAAAAAGGAAAGTACGCCACTTGCTTTACTGTGTAAACAAAAAGGTCACTTTGCCGGGAATTGCCCGAAAAGCTCAAAGAAAAAAAGCAGGTTCATGGCTCAAATTGCTCCTTATCTAGAAGGAGAAGATTATTCAGATGTTGAATCCTGTTTGAGCTCACTGATGATCCATCTCCGAGGTTTCTTAATGGCAATATCCTACACGGATGATGATACTACCCAATCAGATGGAGATTACGATCACGATACTTCGATCCTTTCTTCGTAATATCGGATCCCTTCACTCCTGTTCCGGAAGACCCGTATCCTCCGATCTCTACACATATCTCTCATGGCAATTCTTTGGCCACTCCCGTGATAGCATTGTTGGATACTGGGGTGCCGCCTCCACCGTTATGAATCCCAGGCATTCTTCCCAGAAGATTGTTGGAATCCATACTTCAAAGTCTTCTCTACGGCAAATGGGGGTCGGTTTGTTGTTGATAAAATCGAGTAACCCCTATAAACATCCACCTTTTCCCAGAACCTCACAGTTACTCACCAAGTCCTTGGCTCCAAGCTTCCACAAAAAGACCTTGTTATTGGTTTTGACCTGTTGAGCCAAATTCCCAACCTCTCTTTCAGTCCAGACGGAAACCAAAGGCGAAGAATCTATTGGTTGCTGGTGGATTGACAAGCTTTGTTTTCGGGACTTATTTCTACACAATGCCTGCAGTTTCGAGCATAGATGAAGTGCAATCTGCCATTGATAGGCTTGAAGCTGAGAAACACCTCGAAGAGGCAAATGAGGGAGTCTTGACATCTAAGGCCTAAGTATATATACTCCCTTCGTCCCAAATTATTTATCCACATTTCCTTTTTAATTTGTCCCTTGTTAATCCAAAGGAAAGCAAACTAATACAAAAGTTGTGATAGGACTATTTTACCCAAACCATGTTATTAGGAAGCTCTTGTTGATCATGGTTAGCAAAACAAAACAATCTTTTGCTTGCCTCTGAGAATGATTGAATAATCATCCTTTTGATCAACATATCATTTAGAACTCCTATTTTTTTGTTATTATCTATGTGTGATTGTGATGGTGCACATAAATATTCTGAATGTTGAACGGAAAAAAAAATGTCCTGTATCCCACTATCGGCCCACCACCCGAGCCCTTCTCCTGTCTTCTCTGACGTCGCCTTTTGACTTTGATTTGAAGGCATGATTCCGTAGCAAATGTCATGGTACGAGGGACTATTGATTTAGTGGTATTCTCTCAGTAGTCATTTTGTGCATTCATGGTTAAAAGTTAGGCCAGTCTCTAATTCACTATTTTGATAGTAGTCATTTTGTATATTTATTGTCAAATGTTAAGTCTGTCTTCTATCAAACTCCGCTCATACTCCCAATTATTGGGATTTAATGGGTTGTGTTGTTTGTATCTCTATGTGATTGTGCATCAAGGATTTTCCTCTTTTTTTTTTTTATAATTATAAGCTGTGATGTTCTAGTAGCCTCCATATTATGGGTATACTCCAATTGAATCATATCTGATCCTTCCTGAAAAAAAATATGCAAAAGATGTTCCAATAAATCAAAGAAAGCTTGATCTAACATCTAAAGCCTTTAGGTTGCAATTGAGAAGGCCAACAAAAATAGTAAAGGCAAACTAACCAATTTATATACTACCTCCATTCCTAAATATAATACTTTTATTACATGTTACGAAAATTAAGAAAATAAAAATTAAGATGTTTTTGTAATCAAAATATCAATATTATTCTCTTAAATAAAATTAGTGGTATAGAAGTAATATTGATATTTTAATTACACAAACATCTTAATTTTTGCAACATATAATGAAAGTATTATATTTAGGAATGGAGGGAGTACTTCTTAAAGATTTTAAAGTTCTTAAACTAATTTCACTATTTTTTATTTTGGCCAATATAGTCATAACTACCTATTCTGTGAAGAAGATTGGTCAAAATTAGTTTGTACCTCTCAAATGTTGGTATTTATTTAGCATCTCAGTAATAACTTAGTGGTCGAGTATTTAACTGGTAGTTTCAAAATCAAACCTTAGCAACTTAAAAAAAAATATGCCAATATATATAACGGCATTAAGTTCATATGCTTACATTTCCCTTCAAAATCACTTGTTTCTTAAATCGATTCATGTCATGAGATGTGACTAAATTCTACGCTGATCTTTACGAATTTCACCGCAACCCTCCTCCTTTATCCGGACTTGAGACTAGCAGTAAGTATCGCAAACTAGAGTCCATAACACTTACGGGCGGTAACCGACAGTAACTATCACAAACTAAAAGTTCAAATTCACTTGCTTAATAGAACAAAATCAAAAAATAGTTTAAAGGCTAAATTGACCAACTTCCCAATAGTAAATCAAGTTCATAACTCAAAAAGAGTTTGGGTCTATTTGGATTGGGTTTGGGTTTGAGACTCAAACCTAGATCTAGGTTTGGGTTTTGGCGGGAGAGGCTAAAAAGTGGGCGGAAAATATTCAAATTCAAATTTTTTTTTTTCAAATAATCGTTCAATTCCAAATTTTTTCTCAAAAAATTGGAATTTGAACATCTCCCGCCAATTTTAGAGGTCAAAATTTGAATTTTTACGCTTATTTGAAGAAAAAAATTTGAATTTGAATATTTCCCGCCCACTTTTTAGCCTTTCCCGCCAAAACCCAAACCTAGATGTAGGTTTGAGTTTCAAACCCAAACCCAATCCAAATAGAGCCTTTATAACACATACTCCTATATGAGTTATAACAACAGAAAATTCATCATCTAAGAGATGCCTTTTGTTGTACAATAGAAAAAACACCGATGGATTCGAGCAAAACTCAGTATTCGAATCAAAAGTTTTCTTCTCCCAATTTAAGACATTGCCTGATGGAACAAAATCATAAAATAGGAACACTTCTACGCAAATTTTTCTTGCTCGCTCGCTCAATCGTAGACTCTGAGAGCATTCTTCAGACTCGCAACAAGAGGCGGCAAACTTTTGATGCTATCTTGGACGGATTGGTCGACACATGACTCTAAAACCTTCATGGAATCACTTGTGTTCTGCTGGAGTTTGGCGGACTCAAATTTGTCTTGACAGACCATCAAAGTTCTATTCAACCTTTCCTGGTTACGCCCAATACAAAAACAGTTTAGACCACGAAACTAAGCATACAACCACAACAGTAAAGAAACTCCAAACTCTTTTATGCCGTATTTTATTTCAATGAATACACAAAGTAGTCTGACTGCTTATAGAATACCACTGAAATAGTAATCCTCCAATACTGTCATGTTTGCTACGGAATCAATCATACCCTCAAATCAAAACCAAAAGACATCAGAGAAGGCAGACCCAAGAACAATTTTAATAGGATGGTCATATTAGTTAAGTATACAAATCAAGTTGAACTGTTGGGACTTGGGGGCAACTACTGATTGAAGTGCAATGAGCAGTTTTTATTTTCATTTTTAAACAAGAAATCCGTAAAATACAAATACTGCTCCAAACAATTTTTCAGAATCTAATAAATAAAATTAACTCGATGGCATTTCTTTTTTAACTTAACTCGTTGTCATTCTTAAACCCTATGTTACTCGGACTCTCCACTTACCTATGCCGTACCCATGTCGGCCGGGTATGACGCTGGTACTGGTATGGCAAACGTACCGGACATGGTCAATTGCAAATGGGTACTTTGACCATGGCTGCCGGAGTTGTGAATTTGGGCGGAGTTTGGACGGAGTTTGGAGTTTGAACCAAATTGCAGCAACAATTGAAAGGAACATGTAATAGAGAAGATTCTGACATGGGATTTGAAATTGGTATGTTTTGAATATTTAATGGGGCTTCAATTGTTAGAAAAAGGAAGAGAATGAACTAGGGTTGGAGATGAGACGGTGGGGAAGAAAGGCTGAAGATGCTTTTTTCTTCTTTTATTATTTCCGTATCCCCGTATCCGTGTCCGAATTTGGAGAAGTGTCCCCGTATCCTTTATTTTAGATGTTTAAGTACCCGACACCTAAATACATACCCGTACCCCACACCCGTACCCGTGTCTGAGTAACATAGCTTAAACCTAAGCTACTTCATAATTCTCCTGTTCTCTCTGAACCATCAGCAAAGCTTCCTTTCCGCCAGATTCAACATATCCAACCACGTTGAAAACATCCAAGCTAAACCCTCTTACCCTTGTTTGGAAATACAACCAAATTCAGGGCTGTCACAAAATTTTAAAATGAAAATTTTCCTCAACCAGAAGCACTGCCAGAAATTTCAAGTTTCAAAGTTCAAAACTTAAAAGGACACACATTAGGGGAAAGCATCCATTGTTTTGCAAAAGTGAATCTTGTGGAAACTGAATATTTCAAAGGATTCCCCACCACCACCACCACCACCACCACCACAAAAAAAACGGAGGAAAAGGATCTTCTACTGAGGGAGTTATTAGTTCTACCCCTCACAGGCCCCCCCCTTAGTTCTACCCTGAACCTCAGTACGGTACCAAAGACCCAAAATCTCTTGCCTTCCAACTTCTAGTTTGAAGCCTTGACCAACTACTCCCTGAAGTTCAAAATGAATAACCTCATTCCTTTTCGGATAATCAAGAATACTGTCCATTGTCTTGAGACATAATCAGAATTCTATGTAAATCTCAAATAACCTAACTTTTATGAGAAGCATCTAAAAGTAAAGTGGTAAAACACATGAAGAGTAAAAAAAATCCCCATTAAATTATTGTGTTCCTAATAGAATGTGGACATACATTTTAAAACAAAGAGCGTTCAAGAGTTTAAGTGACTCCTCTAGCAATGAAGGCCTAGACTTATGATTAAAGCAAATTAAATCTCTAAAGTCTAGAGGCTTTATTTTACCAGGACTAGTCACTTCCTTCAACTGTAATCCACCCAATGAAGTGGATACAATTTTCCATCTCACCCGAATGATTACGTCCAACCTGAATTGCTCTTCACTATGCAAATTATAATGAGAAATTGTCACACTATCTGTCAGTCACACCCACTTTATAGTAAAATGATTCGAGGGGAAAAGCTGAGCCTATTTCTCAATAATTGAAGATGGAACTCATGATTACCAACTAGTTACTGCAAAGCAAAAATGCAATCCATACCAAGATAAGCACCAATCCAGGAAGTTCAGATAAAAGATAGCCAGTAATAATTGGCTACAGGAAGCATTCTATGCACACGGGGCATTGTATTTGTAATTGCATCAACAGAATAAAACAGATATCAGAAAAACAAATTCAGCACTCAAGAATCAATTAATCAATTCAGATTTAGAATTTCGCATCCATAACGATTACATGGATAAAACACTCATCATCAAACAAGTCAATTACTAGCATAAGCTGCCAAATAATGTAAATCAAACAGAAAAATAACAACTATAACCAAAGAAAAATTAAAAAAATTAGCCTAATTGAACAAGACTCAATCTTTCACCACAAACACCAACAAAAGAGAAAACCCAAAAATTAGAAAAGGGAACCTGAAATTTAGCCATCTCGGTCTCAACAAGATTCTGGGACTGAAGAACAGGGACACTACAATGCTCCACACAATTGCTTATCTCATCATGCTTCTTTCTTCTGTCGAAGCAGTCGTACGCACACCTAAAATAAGCTTGCTGCAAAAACCAGTTCATATTACTATTCTAATCAATCTCATTAACAAATCTAAATAAAATTTTCACTATTTTTATGTAAGTTTTTTGCACTGATGAAAAATCAAACTTTCTAATTTTTCTTCTAGGCTTACATGTTATGTTTAAAATAATAATAACATAACCCATTAAATCTACAATAATTGGGGTATGGGAGTTGATGCTTAAAGTAATCTTGCTGGAAAAACCCAGTTCATATATCCACTTATTAACAAATTTACAGAAAAAAATCACTATTTTTATGTAATTTGAAAACTCGAAGTTTCTAACTTTTTCTTCTAGGCTTACATGTTATGCTTAAAATAAGCTTGATACAATAAAACCCAGTTCATATATCCACTTATATTACCAATTTAATTAAAAAAAAATTACTGAAATACAGAATCAATCAAAAATAAAAAATAAAACAAAAGAAAAAGGAAACCTGAAGGGTGAAATTAATATGATCTTGAACGGGAGCAAGTTGGGATTGTGCAGCTGTATTGACTTCATTCAATTTCTGCCTCAATCTATCATTAACAATACGTTCTTCTGCTGCTGCTATGGCATCCATTTTTGCGGTTGTGATTTGTGAATTTTTTGCTCTAATTTGTATTGTGGGATTTCTTGTCCAAGGGTTTTACCAATTAGGGTTTAAGGAGAAACTTGTGTTGGGAGGGTCTTGAAATCCGACCTCCCAGAGTTATATAACTTGTGTACCTATGCAGCATGTATCCACATCTCAAAATTTGTTAGGTAAATGCAAAAAATATTTTTTTTAGCTTCACTATTTATTTTAGATTATAGATTTATTAATTAAAAAATGGAAAATTCTGATATGGACCGGGTCCATATGGATCATGTGGTCCAGATTTAGCCACATCAATGCAGAATGAGGATAGAGAAGGAAATGCAGTGATGTGTGCTTGGGTTTGGGTTTGAGTTTGGGTTTGGGTTTGAATTTGGGTTTGGGTTTGGGCGGGAGAGGCTAAAAACGGGTGAGAGCAATTCAAATTCAAATTTGTTTTTCAAATAATCGTCCAATTTCAAATTTTGGCTTCACAAATTTGGAATTTGAACATCTCCCGCTAATTTAAGAGCTAAATTTTTTTGAATTTAACGATTATTTGAAGAAAAACATTTGAATTTGAATTGTTTCGCCAATTTTGAGCCTCTCCCGCCCAAACTCAAACCCCAAACCCTAAATCGAAACCCAATCCAAGCGCGCACACACACACACACACACACACACATATATATATATATATATATATATATATATATATATATATATATATATATATATATATATATATATATGTTATTGCTTAGGCTTATTTTATTAGTTATGTTATGACTAAGCTTCCTAAACCCTTAATGAATTTTGGGGGAAAAGAAAAAAAAACTAGTTGAATCCTACATGAATTTTTTAGGACTTTTGTGTAAGCTCAGGCGTGACGAACTCGTTTTGATATTGGACAAACATTTGATGTTGTGTCTAATGATCTTAATCTTTGTGATAGAATATTGGAAATCTTGTAGGAAGCTCTAAGTACTTCAATCAAGCCATGTTCAAGATTCAAAGTCATACTATTCAAGGCTCATCTATGAAGATTGAAGATTGAAGACTTAGTTTGGTTAGTTTAGCTTTGTCAGTCATTAGTCAGTAATCTTTAAAGCTCTAACCAAAGCTCTTATGAACATAAGCTTCTCACTCTAGTCTTGCATACATGATTTCATAAACACGTTTTCAAAAGGCAAAAGTTTCAAATGTGTTCTTATCCAAAAAGCCTTTGATTTCATAGATAAGTCTTTTAGAAAAGTTTTCCAAGTGTTCTTACTTGTTACCTTTTAGGAAAACCTTTTTAGACTTTAAAAGACTTCAAAAGATTTCAAAAGCGTGTGAAAAATCACTTTGGAAGTTCGGTCAACCGAAAGCTCAAGTTCGGTTGAACCGTCGAGAAACCGAGAGTTTTTGAAATATGGCTTCGATCGACCATGAGGCGATTCGGTCGACCTAAGCATGGGGGTCGGTCGACCGACCACGTGTGAGGTTGAACCGAAGCTTGGTTCGGTCATCGAAAGTCTCGCGAACGGTCAACCGAACTCTGTCTTTTACTAGCCAGTTATTTGACCGATTCATGGACTCGATTTTCAAACTCTATTTTGAAATGTATTTATACTCCAAAGCTAGAGAAACATTCTAAGGCTTGCATATCAAATATTCATTGATCTCTCATCAAGCCAAAACACTTTCAAAGTAAAATGCACTTCATTGCAAAATCTAAATGATTCAAAAGTGCATTTCATAATAGCAAGACAAAGAGTGTGCTTCCTATGTTCAAAGAGCCAACAATTGATCGACTTCAAATGCATGTATCTTTCACTTAGAAGAGTGAACAACTTTGTACTCTAAACCTTTCATCTTATCCCCTTTCTTAGTGATAGGGTTATTATTGTATAAGTCCTACTTAGTGTGGGCAATTGTTTATAGTGGTTGTTTGTAAAACTCTTGGTGAGTTAGCCACTAGTGTAAAGTCCTACTTTGTGTGGGCACATTCTTCTTAGTGAAGTTGGCAAAATCCTTGAGTGCGACTCGAGGTAGTGGAGGTAGATTCTTAGTGAATCGAACCACTCTAAATCTCTTGTCTTGTGATTTGCATTGGGTTTTGCTTTAGCTTTTGTTAAACTTGCACTTACCTAGAAAAGATTGGAAATAGTTTGCAAGATTTATATAAACCCAATTCACCCCCCCCCCCCCCCACCTCTTGGGTTCCCTCATTTTGGCTATGAACTATTTGATCTGATAGCTGTCTACCATTAATTCATCATTCATATATACATAGATGCTAGAGATCTTTGTTATTTCTTGAGGCTGCCTGGGCCTTAAATCAATCTAGTCTACACAATTTTGTTTAAGGTTTTCTAGTCTTCCATTTTATCCTACTTTGGTTGTCGGCTCTTAGAGCGTTTTTCCTCTCGATTTCTTCATCAATAAAGGTACACAAATAAGTCAAGAGATTAGCGTTCCCGTGGGAGCATTCTGCCTGGGATTGTAAGGTCTCAGGTTCGACACTCTCCTCCCTTCCCTCCCTGAAGAAAAAAAATAAAAAAAGTACACAAATAACCATTTGATCCCAAAATTATATTTTGATTGTGTTATTGATATAAGGAAAAACGAAAAAACTACCCTCCGATCCTTAGATGAAGTGTTGTACATTAATGTTCATATACTCTAAATAGTACTCTTCCTTACATTACTTGGTGTGCTTTTGAACAGTTAAGTGCATTTGTGCACTATACTAACAGTTCTCAAATCCATATAGGAGCGAATCTGGACCGGTTTATTTGGTGGAATTGCATATAAATGAGGCGGAAAATCGTCTGCTACGTGAATTTAAAAAATGATTGAGTCATAACACTAAGGGTTCTCCCTCTTCCCTCCAATATCTAATAGGGAATTTAAATTGCAAGACATGTCTCAATAAAAATATACCATAAGTTGATTGTATCTATTGCGAATATATATATAGATATTGTGCTTCAAAATTCATTCCTGAAAATAAATGATCGAACTTTTTTCCTTCTCGACATGTTAAATTGTAATAATGCTTTTGAACTTGACCAAATTTTTTTAGGAAAACCTTAAAAATAGGAATTAATAGCCATTTGGTCACTAAAGTTTTTTCGGCCTGTCACTTTTGTTAAAATTAAGTTTTTTTAACTTTTTTCATCACTAAAGTTTTTTCGGCCTTCCATTTTGGTCAAAATGATTGTTTAAACTATTTTCATCACTAAAGTTTTTTCAGTCTGCCATTTAGGTCACTAAAGTTTTTTACCAAAATGGCAGATCGAAAAAACTTTAGTGACCAAAATGGTAGATCGAAAAAAATTTAGTGATGAAAAAAGTGAAAAAAACTCATTTTTGACCAAAGTGACAGGACGAAAAAACCTTAGTGACCAAAATGGCTATTTATCCTAAAAATAAAAGGAAAATAACTGCCCTTAAAATTTGAGCCCCGAGCCTTTTTTATTTTATTTTAAAAAGAATAAAAATAAAAAGATTCTACACAAACCTACATTTTTATATTATTTTTTAAAAATAATAATAAAAAGACCAAAACAAAAAACCAACCATAGATGTATTGGCAAAATATCCAAAATATCCTATACCAAAACCAAAAATCAAAAACTAAAAACCAAGGTGTTAGGCTAGTCAATATATCCTATATTTATAGGTCATGTAATGTTTTTACTGATATATTGGTAAAATATGCTATGAGGTCTAAGAATTTGTCTCAATGGTTTGAAAATTCTCCGAATTTTCTCCTACAATATATCTTTTCTGATATTCATTAATGATATACAGTTTTTCCGTTCGAAAAAAAAACTACCACAGATGTTAGCCTTATATTTTTCTTCTTCATTCCCTAAAATCAAAGTTAAAAGGCATTAAAGAAAGCATAAGACCATTTTTAATTTATTTGCACATTACTATATTATTTGCATCCAACATTCAGAGTAAGATGTTGGACTAAGATAAATCCTCCCACCTAGTCGAGTCGTTGATCACATTGATTTAACTCCTCCACAATCTCTGTCGGACCGAGGTGAGGCCCTAGGGTGAGGGATTTCGCCTTTTGTGACAAATGAAATACTCACAGGGTGGTGTAGAGATAGTTTGTGAAAGGTCTTATTGAGGTATATCCAAGGATGAAGTTAAGAATTTGGCGTTAGGGGGTGAAACTGCAACAATATGTCGAACTACAAATAAAAAATGCAAAAAATAAATTTTGGGGGCGAAACTGATAAAATATTTCGAACTACATATAAAATTTACTATACTTAGTAATATTTTTTAAAATCTCGAGGGAGCGACTGCCCCTCCCTGCCCCTGTCTTCGTCCCCGGGTATATCCCGCAATTTAAATCATTTTCAAACCCAAATGACTTAAAGGTGGGCTCTATGAGTAGATACAGTTTGTGAAATGTCTTATTAATGTATATCCCGCGATTTAAATCCCTATCTAACCCAAGTGATAGAGAGATGAGACCTTTAGGTTGGAGTTCAATCCTCTCATGAAGTACTCACAACTTTATTGATGAATCAGTGGTAAAGGAAAGGAGTTTCGTATTTATTTATTTGTTTTTCTTTGCCTTTAACAATGTTTTATATTCATATTTAATGGGCAAAATGAAAATTTCTTTGTTATCAGATTTACTTATTTATTTGCAATTGTATATGACATTTTGAGGAACAAATCTAGTTGGATGCTAAACAATTTGATATCAATCAATTTTTTTTTTCCTTTTTTTATTAAGGACAAGTCCCCGACAGACAAATCGGTATCCAAGTCTCTTTCTGGAGTCTAAGATTAAGAGTATTTTTTTTATTTTTTTTTTACCAAAGTATAACAAATTATTTTGTAATTTTTATTACTGTTCTAAAAATAGAGAAGACGTCATTGACAATGGTGATTTAAGTACAAAAGTTTACAACTAAATATGTTGCAGAACCCATCAGACAATTTAAAGAAAAAAAGTTGTACTCAGTACACAAGGCTCCCGCATCAGCAAAGTCTTACGGCAGGTCCTAATGTACAATCAAAATTTTGATTTCTGCAAAAAAAAATTCCCATAGGTATATGAGATTATTGATTGTCCTGCCTACAGTTGAAGACAACAAAATCTTACTGAATCTTATTGCTGAAGATTTCCAGGAGTAACTCGAAAGACGATACTTATTTCAGAAATCAATGTCTTCTTTGCTTTGCGCGCTTCCTCGATTGCTTTCCTCTTATTTTCCACTTATCCACACCACCGGCCCTGTTTTGCTCTTCAATCTCTCGAACTTTCCGTTTCCTGTTAAGTTTTCACAAGATTAAAACAACATTACGTAAGGAAACACACCTACAAGCAATTAATTTCTCAAGAAAAAGACTAATATGCCGTTTGAATCAGACAGAAATTCATAGACGCGTTTTCATTCAGAAGGGAATTCGGTCTGGCCATATAATGAACGAGCCGTCTTGTTTCATAAGTATACATTTAGGCCATATTCATTGCACCATATTTCAAATCTGAGATTCCTTGAGCATGCATAGAAGTTCTTGAGCGTAATATGATTAAAGAAAAGTATCCGGACAAAGTAGACTGTGAATGGAAAAAATAATGGTCTTTGTGTTCGTACCTATACTGTACAAGTTTTGTATCAGAGAGCAGCTCATCGGCAATAGTCGCCTTCCTCTCCTTCTTTGTAAGTCTACCCGTATAGTATTCTGAAGCAGGCTCTATTACAGTGCCCACCTGATTCATAGTCGAAACAAATATCAGTACTACACCTCAAAAGATGAATATCCATGTGGTTATTTAAGAATACCAAAATAGGAAAGGGGAATATTCAAACATGTACTTGCCTGAAAATATTTGGGCAATGTTTTCGATTTTGAATCACTCTTCTTATAGTGTCTCTTAGGATCAATGACACTCCTTAGCTGCAGAGCCAAAAAGGAAAAGTAGAGGTTAGCCATTTGTACCTTTCGGATTTCTCAAACACTGAAACCACTAAAATTTGTTCTGACAACCAGCTCCAGTGTCTTAACATAATAGAGAATTGCATGTAAGTTCATATTTGGTCCTAAGGTTAATAGATATGATGAGACTGAATTTCAGTCTGCAACAACGATACAACCATGATGAGCGTATAAAGATATTACTTAAGCAGCAAACATTTATTTGCTGGAAATAACCATATCTCTCGTGCTCAATATCCCACCTCCCAACCCACACAAAAAGAGGGGAAAAAAAAAAGAAAACAATAACAATAAATAAAACGAAGAAAAGAAGAAGGAAAAATAGCAGATTAGAATTTGATTAATTTGCAGAAAGTTGAACATTAAACAAGCTTGACTACCAAAAACATTTAAATGAAGGGTTTTTTAGTTATGTTACGGTTCAAAAGGATCAAATGATGATGTTTTTCATATACTAGATTATATAAACTCCCTCAGTGATGTTGCAGAGTTTTACATACTTGAAATTAAACAGTGGAGGCGGGGCGGGGGAGAGGGTTGTTGAACCCGGGACCTACGGATTCTAGTCGAAAGGGCTTGACAAAAAAAAATTTTATCGGAGGAGGGTGTCGAACCCAAAACCTATGGTTCTGAGTCACAAGTGTTGCCCGACTTTGCTAACCTTTCTTGGCACATATATCAAACATTCATCTAAAAGTCATTAACCTAAATCACTTTATGACTTTGCAATAATTAGTGGGCAAAACAAAGATCCTTTCTCTGCTCCTTTCTTTTCTTTAAAAATAAATAAATAACAGAAAGGCAGCTGAAGAAACCCAGTGACTTAACCCTTGCAGACCTAAAAAAAAAAAAGCATCATCTATAATTCAATTAGAAGAAAATTTAAAAGAAAGCGTCTGACACTTCATCGAAGCAGGCACTTTCATTAAGCTATTCAATGACAACGGAGGCTTTTCTCTTACTAAATATCGCAAAAATAGAGGCCCAAAAACTCAGAATGAAGAATAAACATATTGATGAGAAATGGATGGGGATGGTTTGATCAGCTCAATCAGGCAGTTTGCGAAAGATACACATGAACTTTCAGCAGTTTGCGAAAGATACACATGAACTTTCAGCAATGTTGCAGAAGTCGATAGTCGCTAGTTGGTCGCCAGACTGGCGACTAGCGCGTAGTCGGCGAACCTAGATTAAAAGGGATTTTTAAAATTCCCTTATCCTATATATTATACCAGTCAAACAAAATTTCAAACAAAAATTAAAAATCAAATACTAGTAACACAAAGTCCATCCATAATAATTAAATTCATTACCATAATAAGTAATAACAAGTTCAAATACTAAAACAATCGTTTTGACCGATTTTGACCGACTTTGGCTGATTAAGTTGGTCAACCGATTTTTTACCACAACTAGTCGGCCGACTAGGCCGATTTTTACAACACTGACTTTCAGTAAGCATTTTAAAAGAATAAATAGGATCAAGCTTCAAAAGTTTCGTTCATGCAGAAGGAAACAAGTAATAGGAGGAATAGTAGTAGTTTGCAGCACACCTTCAATAATTGGAGGTCCTTCTTCAACTCGGGAGTCATAGTCGGAGCAGTCATGTCAAACCTACACAAAAGTACACAAAAAGCATATTCACTACTTCACTCAAATGAACTCTTAAAACTAGTTTACAAATTCATAAATGAACAGAGCAAGAATTAGAAGATTAGAATCTGAAAGACAGTGGCCTTTCGAGATACCCACTGAAAGTTTTGAGAAAAGAATAAAGCAATAGAAAGGGGAAAAAGAATACCAGCACTTCCCAGCAGTGTCTTTAACTTGTTTCCTGAGCAACTTGTTGAGCTTTTTAGGATCGTTCGGAGGAACATAGAGGCCGTCAATAAGCTCAGAACTAGGACTATAAACAGAAGTACTGGTTTCGCCGATATGGTTTCTAGATCCCACTGATGATGAGAACGAAGGGAGCTTTGGCTCCCATGAAAGCCCAATCATTGCCTTGGTTTCACTGTTGAGCATTTTGATACTACTTTCTGCCAACAAACAAAATCAGTCATGCCAATAACAGAGAAAATCATTTTGTGATTACTTCGAGACAAGAAATACTCGGGCATTGTAGCAGAAGCGTAAGCCAAATTGCATCTTTATACTTTTTACCTTTATAATTATTCTCCAAAGTGAGTCCAAGGGCATCTAACTTACACTTGTTATAGATTAGACAATAGATTAGTGTATTTCCGTGGGGCTGATCCGTGTTCCCCCCTCTTTTAATAGTCCAGAGGCTACATTAAAACTCTATGATGGGATTAGACAATATGGAGAATGCAACAATAGATTTGGATCGCTAATCCACATCCTATATTGTAAACAAAAATTAAGAAACAAGAAAAACGTAAACTTGACTTCCCATATGATATGCAGCTTCTATTTGCTTTCCCTAAATTCTTTAGTATTCAAGTTTTGGCATTTGGCAATGCAATATCTACCTTTATCTGCTACCATAGAGAATTTTCAAATCGTAAACTTCCTTTCAATGTATTAGCTAGTCAATTATTAAATAATAGAAACATAAAAAAAAAAATAGCAAGGGTAATAATCACTATGACTCAAAATTCCATGACTAAGCCGAGAACAGCGAAATCGCAACACATTCTCCTTCTTCATGCTGAGGATCTATTATCCGTTTACTTATTCAAGGAATGCAAATCAAGAAGCAGATCAGTTTTAACAAGATCCATTCAAATGGTAAAGATTATATAGAGATAAATGAGAAAAGAGGGACTTAATTAATTCACGATATCCATATTACACTAAAAGAAAATGCTCTTTTTTACTGCTAATGCTATGATTTAGTTAAGTATTTCTGTTTTTCCTGCCCGTTCTACTTTATATTGCCACACAAAAATAATTGCACTAAGAAACAAAACATCCCACCAGTCAATAAAACAGGAAAAAAAAATGGATTTGATAAATCTAGGTGAAGAAGCAACAAAATCAGAGGACATAATCTTAAAATAGCAGTGAAAAGAAGCTAATTTTAAGCACTAAACAAAGTCAAAGCTGAAATATTTCCGATTACAAAATCTTTTCCCAGATTTAGAACCCAAAATTGTCCAATATCCGTTTCATAGCACACAAATAAAACTAAAAATACAACAACAACAACCACATAACCCATTAAGTCCCAATAATTTGGGATATGAGCAGGAATGGATAAGAGATAAACCTAACATTTGACCATGAATAAAGTAGTTGCTCTCATAATATCACTGACCAATGGAGTGGAGACCGGTCAATCCTTTGGCAACGAATGGGCGAAGTGGTTGTTCACTGAATACATCGTAGTCCCCTCTACCGTCACATTTCTTAAGAACCATTTTGATTTATATGCACATTAGCATGTTTACTTCACTCACCATCTAGAGTATTTATGTGAACTTCGCAAATAAAACTAAAAATAATAACAATAATAATAATCCCAAATTAAAAAAATCCCAATTTTGATTTCCATAATCAGTTCATGAATTCGGTAGCAAATAACAATCCAAAATACAAAATACAATTTAAAAAAAAACATATGGAAAGAGACGAACCTCGATAGTTATTGCCAGAATTCAATCAGACAACGACAACAAAGTATTTCCCAAATAGAAAAATCAAATTTTCTGTTTATTTTCTCTAAACAGAGATAAATGTTGTTGGAAGGAAGAGAGACGAGCGGGGGGTTCCGTTGTTATGTTAGGGCTTTTCTTTCTCGACTGTTAAGCATGAGGAATGCCTCTTTCTTCAATAAGTGCGGACATGCGTCTTACAAACCAGACAATTTTTCCTTTTAAATCAATTTTAATTGAGATAATCACTATTTTTGTCCCTGAGCTATCTTTCAAAAGCAACTGTTACCCCTAAGGAATATATCGTGTCATTTGTATCCCCAACAAGTTTCGGGGTGCCATTTATGCCCAAAAGTGGAGGAATCCGGCGAGAGGGGGCGGCATTCCACATGTGCGGACCGCACATGCATATTTTCAGGGGCAATTTTGTCCATTCTTCCTCCAAAATCAAAACTTTCCCCCCAAAATCTCCACTACCCGCCACCACCACCCTCTCTTCATCTTCTTCTTTAAAAATCAAAACTTCCCCCCAAAATCTCCACCACCCACTGCCACCACTCACCCACCACCACCCTCTCTTCATCTTCTTCCTCCAAAATCAAAACTTCCCCAAAATCTCCACCACCCATCGCCACCACTCACCCACCACCACACTCTCTTCGGGCTTGCTTGGATTGGGTTTGGTTTGGGATTTGGTCTCGAACCTAGTCCCAACACGAGTTTGGGATTGAGTTTGGGTTTGGGTTTAGGGCGGGAAAAGGCTAAAAAAGCAGTAGGGAACAATTCAAATTCAAATTTTTTTTCAAATAATCGTCGATATCAAATTATGACTTCACAAATTTAGAATTTGAACATTTCCCAGCTAATTTAAGAGCTAAAAATTTTGAATTTAACAATTATTTGAAGAAAAAAATTTGAATTTGAATAGTTCACCTGGTTTTTAGCCTTTCCCTGCCCAAAGCTCAAACCCAAACTCAATCCCAGAGTTTGGGTCTAGGTTTGAGACCAAATCCCAAACCAAACCCAATCCAAGCAAACCCTTCATCTTCTTCCTTCAAAATCAAAACTTCCCCCAAAATCTCCACCACCCACCCGCCACCACCACCATCTCTTCATCTTCTTCCTCCAAAATCAAAACACCTACCCACCACTACCCTCTCTTCATCTTCTTCTCCAAAACCCATTCTTCCAAAATCAACTTCAAAGCTTTTCATATCCATTAATGGAAGCAAAATCAACTTCAAAGCTTCGTCTTCATCTTCAAAGTTTCAACCACCAATAAATCCTTCAAAATAGCATCTTCCAAAATCAACTTCAAAGCTTTTCATATCCATTAATGGAAGCAAAATCAACTTCAAAGCTTCATCTTCATCTTCAAAGTTTCATCTTCATCTTCAAAGTTTCAACCACCAATAAATCCTTCAAAATAGCATTTAAAGAGAGGTGAGTGGTGGAGGAGATGGCAGAGGAAGGGAGGGGTAAGTGGCGGGGGAGAGAGGGAGGGATGGGTGAGTGGTGGAGGAGATGGAGGGGTGAGTGGTAGAGGAGAGGGTGAATGACGATTTTGCCCCTCTGATTTCGCATGTGCAGTCCACACATGTGGAACGCAGCCCCCTCTCGCCGAATTTCGCCACTTTTGGGCATAAATGACACCCCGAAACTTGTTGGGGATACAAATGGCACGATATATTTCTTAGAGGTAACAGTTGCTTTTGAAAGATAGCTCAGGGGCAAAAATAGTGATTATCTCATTTTAATTATCAAAATTTTTAATGCAACGGACAATAATAAGTTTCATATGTACTGAAAAAATACTGACAAATTCATTATTTTTAGGTTGGGGCGAAAAACTACAAAAGTATACCAAACTACAAATAAAAATTTCAAACAAATGTTGGGGGTGAAATTGATCAAATATTGCGAATTACATATAAAATTTACTATATCTAATAGAATTTTTAAAAATTTCGGTGGCGATTGTCCACTCCCGCCCGCATTGGAACCCCAGCACATCCCATAATTCAAATTGTAAAGAAACAGAGGACGGCTCTGGTGCAGAATGGGGTAATTCTGCACGTATTGAACTTTTCTCGTCCGTTGAATTAAAATTTTGAAGGTTATAATTGATTTAAAACGAACATCTATAATGTTTTTAGCGTCATAATACTTGTACTTTCTGGAAAAAATTGTTTTACGTAGTATCCAGACTGTAAATAGAGATATGATATTTTTTTAATCAAAATATTAGTATTATTATTTTTAAATAAAATTAGCAATAAACAAATTATATTTTAAAAAAATAATATTAATATATTGCGGAAAATAATATTAATATATTATAAAATGGAGGTAGTACGAATTTGGACAAAAGCTTGTTCAGGCCCATCTTTAAATTCGGATTTTCAATTATTAAGCCCATAAAAAATGCAGGCTGGAAAGGGTTAAACGTGGGCCAGCCCGCGCAAATTTTATGGTTAAATGCTCGCAATCTTTATATTCCAACGTAATTGGACTAATTTGGTTTATTAATATTTTTTGTGAAATTTTTTATAATCTTTTCTCCCGTGCTTTTGGTTGCCACATTTTCACCGAGTCTTTTGTTGGCGGATAAATTGACAATATCCCATCTATCAATAAGGTATCCAACTCATAGAACCTCAAAGGACTTATATCATAACTTGAAAGAAACTTACATCAGTCTTTCGTCTTATAAAAGTACTACTACTTCCATTAATTAATATAAGTCTTTCATTACATTTTATGAAAAATTAAGGAAGCAAAATTTAAAAAATATTTTTTTAATCAAAATATGAATATTACCCTCTTAAATAAAATTATGTTATATAAGTCATATTTAAAATAATAATATTTGTATTTTAACTAACAAAATATCTTATTTTTTTCTTCTTTAATTTTCGCAACATGTAAGAAAAGTTTTATATTAAAGAATGACGGGAGTACAAGATTATATTACTGTGGAATGGAGTCTTTTCATCCAATGTACAAACCGAATCGAACCGAACCATACCGAAATAACTTCGGTATTCGGTTTGTATAAAAATTTTGATTCGGTTCGATTTTCACAAATCTTTATAAAACTGAAATGAATTCTGAAATTTTGTTCCGAAAATCAAACTGAATACTGAATGCACACCCCAAAACATTGGCAGACATAGGGTGGCACCAACCTTTCCCCAATTTTTTTTTGTTTTTTGGTTTTTATAGTTTTAGCTTTGTTTCTGTAACACTCTGTGTCGTAAGCATTTTCTAGTGTACCTATTTTGAGTCATTTTTCGATTTGAAATTATATTTTGTGGTTCGTGGATTATAATAATAACACCACTTATATATTAACAAGTTTGGTTAAAAATTTAACAAGCTTAAATGTGTAATGAGACTATTATTTTTATTTAATTTTTTTTTTAAACAAACTGAAGTGTAAAAATTTGAAATCTTGTGAAAATTTTACTATATGGTGATTATCAAAGAAATTGGCAATGATTTGTTTTCTATTCTTGTTAATGAATTCCGTGATATATTAATGAAGTTAGTTGATGACATATATTAGAGCATTTTGTTGGTTTCAGTTATGTATCAAGTACTATCGAGAATTATGTAATTATAAAATATTATCAAAGTATGAAAATGCTTGTATGCTTTTGATTGTGCTCCTCATTTCTTTAAGGTCTGCGTCCGTCACTTCCCCATAAGTACGAATTAATAGCCAAATTAGTCATCAACTAACTTTCGTCTTACCACTTTCATATTTTTCAAGTTTTTTTTTAACTTTTTGGTCATCAAATAATTTTCAAGCAGCCACTTTCATTATTTTTAACTTTTTTTAGCCACTTTCATTCCCAAAGATTTTACGAGCAGCCATTTTTGGTCATCAAATTATTTTCTAGCAGCCACTTTCATCATTTTTAACTTTTTTAAACTTTCTTCATCCCCAAGTATTGTACGAGCAGACATTTTTTTCGAACAGTAAATGAATTTCAAGATCTTAAGTTTGAGTTTGGGGTGATAGATAGTGATTTCACTCCAAGTTGCAATGTTGTGGATCTACAGTTTCATCAATTTTGACTGTTTTTAGACAATTATTTGACAGAATGATAAAAATGGCTGCTCTGCTCGTAAAATCTTTGGGGATGAAAGTGGTTGAAAAAAGTTAAAAATGATGAAAGCGACTGCTAGAAAATTATTTGATGACCAAAATGGCTGCTCGTAAAATATTTGGGAGTGAAAGTGGCTGTTCAAAAGTAAATTGATGACCAAAAAAATTAAAAAAACTTGAAAAGGATGAAAGTGGCAGGGCGAAAGAAATTGGCAATGACTTGTTTTATATTCTTGTTGATTAATCCCGTGATATATTAATGGAGGAGTAAATGTCGGTAATATTTCGTTATGTGAAGAATGACAGATATTAGAGCATTTTGTTGGTGTCAGCTATGTATCAAGTACTATCAAGAATGATGTAATTATAAAATATTATCAAAATATAAAAATGCTTGTATGCTTTTGATTGTGCTCTTCTTTTCTTTAAAGTCTGCGTCTGCACACGCCTACATTACCCGCATAAGTACATACCCAAAAGTTTATGGAACATTCGATATGGGACCAGGGGCGAGGGGTAGGACCACGGTCACTTGCAGTGAGAAGCGCCACGTCACCCCCTTCTCTGCAAAAAAAATTTTTTTTTATCTCTCGATCACGGTTAAAATACAAAAAAAATAGTTACGATATGGGACATGATTAAAAGTAAAAAAATTTCTCTCTCTCATTTTATAGTGATGTGACAAGTTTGTACAATTTTTTTACTTTTTAATCGTAGTCCCATATCAGACTATCTTTTTTATATTTTAACCGTGATCGAGAGATTTAAATTAAGAGAGGGTGACGTGGAGCTTTCTCAGCCAAGTGGACCAGCATATCAGAATTTTCCAAAGTTTATTGGAAAGGTTCACCTCTTGTGGAGTCCTTGTATAAACCGAAATTGGACTTAATATATGGGCTTTGTCATTTTATCAAAACCCATAAAACTAATTTGGGCTAGGGTTTCCCCTTCCATTTCCCCATCGTCTCTACCTATAAATAAACCCTACGAATATATTCATCCGCAGTACTTCCTTCTCCTCTTCTGTAATCAACACATTCTACGAAATTTCATTTTTTTTTGTTTTTTTAAAATTTTTGTTTTCACTCTTAATGATTTTTTAGTTCCATCTTTCGATTTATGTGTTTTTCTGAATTTCATATTTTTGTTTGAGGATGAAAATTGAAAAAGGAAAGCCAATTTGCAGAGCAAGTGCGTCAATTAATAATGACGAAACTCTTGCATTGAAGGTTGGCAATAACATAGAGCGATTCTCCGTGCCTTTCAAATATTCTCCGATTTTGATTACGGCCTCGAACAAATCGCTACATCTTACCACGATTTTTTTTCATTCTCCTTTTTTTTTTTCTATCTATCGTCAGTATTTGGAAGAGATTTTGAATCTTTTTGAATAATTTATGTGTTACTTAGACAATTACTGCAATTAATTTTAGATAATTGTTTATTTGTTATATTTTTGGAAATTTGAGAGATTTGGTTTTTTGATCTCCTTACTATGATGTTGTATGTTTACGTCATTTATCTTAAAATTTTAATTTTGACTTACTTTAGTAAATTAGTATATGTCAAGTCGTTTTAGCGAAATTTAAGGGTTATTTTATTTGAATATTAATTTTTACTCTCTCAATTTATATTTTGACCAAGTAATATGTTGTTTTTAGTTTTAGTTTTTATTAATTAGAAGAATTTTTAAAAAAAGAATTTAGTGTTCTTATTAGCTTTTTATTTATTTCTTTAAGAACTCTGAGTACCATCCAACATGGACCTTGAGTCTATGAATATGGAAATATAACTTTTATTAAGCAACCAAGAATTTAATTCCGCTGTGAGGCTTTTAACTTTATCAACTTCTCAGAACGGAAATATTTTCATTTTTTACTATATTATTTTGCGAAAATTAGTTTAGGGTAAAGCTGTTTCTGAACAAGATGGGTATCAGTGTAAATTTCTCCAAGATATAATAAAATTTTGAAATTTAAATTTGTGAAATTTAAAAGTATTACGATGATTATTGAATACAGAATTCTTTCTCCAATTTATATATATACCCAATCAAAATAAACAAACATGTATGGAGGCTATAATTGTGAACTGTGATTGAATCTATGAAAGAACGAATTTATACATTTCTCTTAGTTTCGGCTCTAGGAATAATTTTTTTCGCTATTTTTTTTCGAGAACCACCTAAAGTTCCAACTTAAAAGTAAAATGGTGAAGTGATTTTTTCAGTATGTATATATATATATACACACGAAAGTAAAATGGTGAGCGCGCCTGCAAGTTCCCTAAATATTGTAATATTTCTAACTTTCTTAATTATAAGATTACTAAAGTTCAATTTTTTTGTTTACTCTTAATTAGACGAATTCTGCATGTGAACGATCCTCCAACGGTATAATCTAAAAATTCTATTCTCTAGTTGAATTATCTCTTATTAACTTCAATTTCTCTTTTAGTCAATCGAATGTCTTGATTCAAATAGTCAAAACTCTTAATGTGTATATAACGAAAAAATGATTAAAAACCACACGATTAAGTAATTACAATTACGTTATTAATGCAAAGTTATATTCAAAGATTGACCTAGAGAATTTGGTGTGAAAGTTTGTAATGGGATGAAAAAAGAGAGATTATTGGCACTCTATTAATATTGACTTGAGGAAGAAATATGTTAGAGGAAGGAGCTATATTTTTCCAAACGGTTATTTTTTTTAAAGTATAAATTTTTTTCATTACCGCTCTTGATCCGGGTCAAGCTGTTTCATTTAATAATTAATTAAATTCTTCGACACAAACATTTAGTAATAATTGTTTCCATCTTTGCCACAAACATTTATTGAGTTACATTTGCATTCTTTATTCTTTTCTTACTCTAAACCGACTTCAGCTTGATATTGTCACAATTTCGCGTCTTCGGCAATTGTTAATTTTTTTTGGGGGGTGAATGTATAGGAGCGAATATATTAATCAATCGGAGCCAAAGTATCGGGAATTACATCAGTGGGTGTTATATCACTAAGTAATCTCACAAAAGTTGCTCCATGGGCATCACCGCCAATGCTAAGCTAACTAATGGGGGTGGTACTAAGTAACTAGAACAGTAAAAAGAGTCCAAAAGAGCACCATTCTTCGCAAGTTGATCTGCACAGACATTAGCTTCACGAAGATATGCTTAATCCTGACTTTCTCGAATTTCTTCAACAGTTCCTTGCAATCAAAGATAAGGTCAGAAATAGGGTGAGAGTTAATATCCATCTGGTTGAGGAAATTGATAACTATTATAGCATCCAACTCAACATCCAGTTTGTCGATATTTAAGTTGGAAGCCATAACCTATCTCTGAGAGCCCACATCTCAGCTTGAATGCTAGAGCAGATTACCAAATTTATGCTAAAACCTCCTACCTAACCACCAATGTGATGTCTAATAATACCCCCACAACCTCCCCTGCAAGGATTACTTAGACTGGAGCCATCAACATTGAGTTTTAACCAACCCAAATTCGGCTTCTGCCAAGCAACCAGAGTGGCATTTTTTGTACTCCCTTTTTTAAATCCACTTCCAAAAGCTATAAATTCAACATCTTTGGTTATGGTTTCTTTGACTGGATCCATCATGTGGTTTTGAGGTCTAAAAATACTATGTTTTCTGTTGATCCAAAGGGCATACATCCATAGTTGAATAAAGTGTTTCAAGGAATGTTTTGTAGATGAGAGATGTTGTTAAGAGTAGAGCCCTTCTACAACCACTCCTTAAATCCCAAGTTCCCAAGAGTTGGGTGAATTCTCTGGATATCCAAGTCTGCCCAGAATTTAACTGCTATAGGGAACTTTCTAAGGATGTGTTCTTCATCCTCTTATTTCCCATAGATAGTACACAGAGAGCACTGGACAATTTGCCTTTTCTTTAGTAACTTTCTAGTGGGTAGTCTTCCATGGTTGCAATACCATAAGAACATTTTCAGTCTATGGCTGCAGTTGGATTTCCAGGGAAATTTCTAATATAGAAGTCCGAAAATTGTTTATGGTTATAAATGTACAAATAAATTTTTTTTGTCTAAAACTAGAAAAGTAAAATTGTTGGTGTCCAAAATAAGACTATTCACTAAAAAAATATTTTTGATAGACAATTTTACCCATACCCTAGCGGCATAAGACTAATTTTGACGAGAATCTACTATCTTTTCAATATCGGGCTTCTTGTAAATTTTTTACGTTCATAAACGTACAAAACAAAGTTATGTCTAAAAAGAGAATAAAAGATTGTTAATATCGAATTAGAACTATTTACTCAAATATAAATTATGGTCACTCACTAATAGTTAGTGGTGAAACCAGGATTTAAGTTTAGGGGGTGCCGTAGTAGAAAAAATTGAAAATTCTTGGGGGGCCTTAGTAGAAAAAATCTCTTTTATTCTGAACCGTTGGATACATATACCTAGTATGTAAAAAAATTGAAAATTCTTGGGGACCCTGCCCCTTCAATGCTCCGCCACTGCTAATAGTCAAGCTAATCTTCTTAATTATGGTGAAAGTTAAATGTAGAAATTCAATTTGGTACAGAATGAGCAGTATTTTTTTTTCCTAAAAGAAACACCAGTGATTTGCTATTATAATTGCTTTTCAATTTCTCTCACTAGTAGGTACTGGACGTGTAAGTCTGACATGGGCCGGTCTTTGTGGGATTGATCCCACATCCCTCTCACATGAATTGAGGTGGAGCCTACCTGCAAAGTAGGTCCAACCTCAATTCATGTGAGGGGGATGTGGGGCCAGTCCCACAAAGACCGACACATATTAGAATTTTTCGTACTTGACAAGTGATTTTTACAAACAGGAATAACTTTTTGTTTTTTTCTTCAATATAGTATTTTTATTATTTTCTTACTTTCTATTAATATTTTTAAAAAAACATGTTTATACGGACTAAGGTCTCAAACTTGAGATCTATTATTTTAAGTAAGAAATGTTGTACCAATTGCACTGACATTGTTTGACCATAGTTGACTTTTAGAAAAAATGTAATACTTGCTAAAAAACAAGAACAATTGACAACGGTAAGACGGTTCACTTCTAACCGGTAGGTCGGGAGTTCGAGTCATGCTGGAGGAGAAGTGGGGAACCACTATCGATCCTCCTTGGAAAAAAAACAATTGAAATTTGAGTAATTATTTATCATTTTTCGTAACACCAAGTTTTTAATTCGGCCCCAATATAAGAATCTGGCTGAACGGCTCTCAGTTATTGCAATATTAATTTTGATATTGGTTCTCCACAATGTATTATTCTTTTAAAATGAAAATGATAAAATCACTTTACATAGGCTATGAGCTTACGGAGTTCTTCTTAACCTACGTTTAATCTTTCCTTTATGGATAATCAATCATCTTGCTAACCCCAATTTGGGCTTAGATGGATAATCTCCCTTCTACTATATCTTCAACTTCAGCTGCTGATTCTTCTCTCTGCTTTAATACAATATCGTTATTTTATTTCAAAGGAAAAAACAAAGAAACTAAAACCAACTTATTTTTAAGTAAATGAGAAAAGACACTAACTAAATAAGGTTGTTAATATCAGAAGAATTTTGACTTAGAATAGAAAAGGGGGTCTAAAAACTCGTAAACACGAGGATTATAGTACAGATTGGAGGATCGTAGTAGGGATCAGAAGATCCTACCAACTTGTTTAAATAATATTTAATGATAAATTTATATCAATAATATTTCATCTACTCACAAAATCGATAAGGAATTTTAACTACATAACCGTCAAAATCGATTAGGGCTTATTAATACCAAATTAATGTCAAAATAGTCGCCTACGGTTAGAACAAATGATGACTGAGGAGTTGAAAATGAACTCAAAATAAAGTTTTTCCATTCAACCGAATATATATATATATATATATATATATATATATATATATATATATATATATATATATTTTAATTCGGTTCCCCCAAGCCAAAACCTACCTTATCCATCATGTCGACCTGACTGAACATGTACAAAACTATCGCGAACCAAATCATCCGTTTCAACGGTTCTACGAGTTAGATCGTCGATCTTACCCGACCATCTCTTCCATCGATATTTAACGAATTTAACTCGATTTATACCTCTCGGATCGTTCCGACTCACGATTTTGACAACCTTGACCTAAAGTGCAGAACTCAACTTTTGACTTCGTCCCTTTAATCTTAGATATGAGTGGGACAGCACAAAATGAATTTGAGCATCCAAGACATGACTAAGCAACCCAGAAAAAGACCTAGAACCTTAAAAAACCAAACCTTACGTGCTGAATATAGTATCATATAATAGTATAACTCTCTTAGACAAAAAGCTTCTAATCTTCCAAATTTTACAGAACATATGTGCAAGTCAAGTCCTCAGAAATTTGAATATCATAGAGATAAGTACCTTATTCGAATAGCAACGAGGGCTATTTTACCTAGACTCGGATACGGGTGTCGGATACGAACACATATCCAGGTGTCTATGCTTATACCTCTAAAAGTAGGGATTTAGGAACACTTCTAGAAACTTGGGCATGAGTACATTGATACTAGAACAAGTAAAATATTTTTTTTTAAAAAAAGTAGTGACTTATTTTGTCACGTTAATACAGAAACAATTAGTAAACATGACAAAATCGCTTCAAAGTTTAAAAAATGAAAACTACCATGGTCTAAAACTTCAATCACATTTTTTATATCCTCCTAACTATACACAGAATGAGTAAGATCACCATTAGAGATGCACTAGTCTTGGTCAAAGTACCCAATTGTTTTTACCAAATGCGTTAAGAATCCCACACCACACTCGAATCGTATCAACACGGGTGCGGCAGACAAAACTTAGGAGTCCTGATAACATAGAACAATGGTAGGTTAAGGACCAGGGTACCAGACTGAAGAATAAAGAGCTTACAAGAAAACCATCATCATCAAAATTGCCTGGGATTGAGATAGATAGTACACTTACTGTCCCAAAACACCACGCTAAAAACATACCAAAATCGATTCAAGAAAACACCAAAATCAAAACTACAATTTCTCCTAATACCGACACAACGGAAACAATGGTATCTACATCCAACCAAAGTCGCATCTAAAAAAAAAATAAAAAAATCTTTCTTCCACACAAAGGAATGACCAAACGGAACATACAAAGAGACTATAGCTCGAATGCTGTACCTACATTTGTCATTTCGAGAAGAATAAGCTTGCAAAGGGGTCGAAACTTATCTTATTTGGCGACGGATTTAGAGTTGCACTTCTCTATCATATATCCAGCTGAAAGGGATTTTGGGTCCTTGTTTGGCCCTCGCTTGAGCTCTCTCTTCAAGCCTTCTAATTCTCGGTGGCAGCCCACAGACGTAATCTTGAGCTTTACGACCCTCTCCGGATAATCCAGTCAGGTCTTCCACTTTCCATCTACCAACCAGAAATTCCATTATGTCCGCATAGTCCTTGGCTGTGTAAACGCCAAGCCGCTGGGCGACAGCCGAGAAATGGTCGAAAAGGTTGTCATCACGTCCGTCGTACATCAGGTGAGCCGGCATGGAGATTTTCTTCCTCATCATGTTAGCAAACGCCAGCACTGTTCCATCAGGGTCAATCTCAAATAATTTCTCAACTATTTTGGTGTAAGCAGTTTCATGACGCTTCTCATCTGCGACAATTATACCACAGATTTGGGCCAACTTAATATCGCCATGTTCTTTAGCGTGTCTGGCTGTATTCCCATGCGAAATAAAAGTAGCCCTTTCTTGAAATGAGGTGTATATAAATCCTAGGTAAGGGTTGTTTTCAGTTCGAGGGTCCTGCAATGGTTAACAAAAGAGAACGTTAAAGCTAAAGCATATATAGTTGTACAGAACCAAAGGGGAGGGATTAAACTATACCAATTCAAATTTCACCTTTACATTGTTGTATCTGTTGGAGTGTTAAGTATATGCAAAATTCACAAGCAATCACATTTTTTATTTCCGTTTATCAATATATACGGAAAACATAAGTAACAAGCAGAAGAACTATGCTTACAAATTCTCAAAACGATCACGAAAAAGGTCCGAGAAAAAAGGGACTGGTCTGATCAATGGTTCACAAACTTAAAAAAATAATCAGCATTTCTGCCTGATCAGAACCGAACCTGTGTATCCACCAACTAATCTTCCCCGTACCCACCAGTCCCAGACGAAAAAATGGGAAGTGACTAACTTTGGACGAAAATGATCAAAATAATGGTAAAAGATCGACGTAGGTCATTAAAATTTGTAAGAAACACACACAACCTATCTCTCCGAGGAAGAGAATGTATATTTACAGACAACTAATATAAATCACGGCATTTTAATCCTTTTCTCTTTCGGTTTGATTAGTTTATTTATCTAGGGAAAAAAACATATATTTCATAACATGGGAAAGGGTCAAAGGGCATTGAGGAGCATATCTTTTTCCCGTTTTCTTAATTTTAGAAACAAATTGGATCAAGAAAGTATAGCAATAACTGGTCAACGGTATCATCGAAAAGAGTTTTACGTTTTTTAGTGAGGAAATAGGTGACAGAAAGAATCATATTATGCGTCAAAATCTCACCATTCCAGACCCGATCAAATACTGGATCGTCTTTTCAATTTGTCTCATGTCAACACGGCCACACAAGTAGAGATATTTATTAAGAAGATCACCATGTCTATTCTCCTCAGCTGTCCAAGCTCTAGTCCAAACGGCCCAAGGAGTTGGACATGCCCCTGTTTCATCACGAACACCATCGAGGGTATTAAGCATCGTTTGATAAGTTGGAAGAGCTTCTTCAGTGATCATGTCGCCAACTAAAACAACAAAATATTCATCTGGAATCTCCTTTGCCCGTTCTCTCAATTCCTTAACTTGATCATGAAATCCATCAGAAGCAGGATCTGGCAGGAAATCCTGGGGTTGCCAGCATTTCTCCACGGGCTTCAAATGAACCAATATATTTTGCTCCACCCAGTCCTCCATTGCTTTAAACATCTCAATCTTTTGAGGTGGCATAGAGTGAGTTACTTGAAGATGTACCTCACGGGGAGGACTGAACGTCTTAGCCTCCCTAAATACAGGATAAAAGAAAGTTAATATTTAACAATATAAATTTTTAGTTGAATAAAGATAATAACGGAGAATAAACCAGCTTGGTTACTGTTGTTGTAGTTGTTGCTAAGAAGTGCAAGACAAGTTTGGATTTGGTAGCTCGTTAAGAACTACCAAAACCAAAGAGTATTCAGGAATTATGAGGCCAACATACAACGAGACTAGTAAACGTAGCCCACTATTACAAGTCAGACATGAGGGCAAGATAGGCCAACTCATTAAAATACGAGAGCAAGACAATCGGAAATACCACAAAAGTTCTTAGTAAGGGTTGGTTAACCAGTTGGAGTTATTGTGCACTAAGAATAAAGTTTGAGAGAAAAGTATCCTCATGATGTAAGCTTCAAGAGTATATACTGAAGAAAATCAAAATTATGGATGACAAAAGATGTTGAGGAGGGTGAACGTTTAACCATATTGAATGATGTCATAAATGGCCATGCCACCGAACTAACAAAGAAAATGGTCAGATTTTGTTTTGTGTTTCACATCTTGACACGAAAATAAAATGCACAAAGTGTAAACCAGCTGTACTCGTATTCAAAATGTCAGATGAACGGTGACAATAAACTAAGAAATGTCAGATGAACGATGACGACAAAATAAGAAACGTCAGGCGAACCAACTCTTTGACGCAATACACACACAAACAATAAAATAAAAGAATCCCCCCAACAATCCCAAAAAATAAAAATAAAATAAAAAGGTGTAAAACTGAGTGGCATACTAGTTTAACGGATCACATAATAGGAATAGGACAATCATTTGAATGGTAGAAAGCCACGGGACTGAACTAACGAGGAACATGTTCTAAATTTTGCCGTATGCTTTCACATCTTGACACGAAATGAACATGTAAAAAATGTAAACCAGCTGTAGTCAGGTTCAAACATGAGGACAAAATAAGAAATGCCAGATGGACTATAGCGACAAACTATGAAATGTCAGATGAACGATGACGACAAAAATAAGAAACATCAGACGAACCAACTCCCTGACGGAATATACATAAACAACAAACCCCCCCACCCCAAAAAAAAAAATTAGAAAAACTCATATTTCAGAACCAAGTGGAATTCTAGTTTAACAGATCACCTAATAGGAATAGAACAATCATTTTATGATACAAAGGTTAACCTACTTTTCTAATTTTCTGAAGAACTAAGCAGTCAATTCTACTACAAAGATGAAACCCAATATAAATTGATTGTCCAATGCTCTTGCAACCACAGATTCGAAGATGAACTCTATTATAATCAATATTAAATTTCTAGCATAACCACCACAGACCAGTCTTACTAATTGCAATAATTATAAATGATTACTGGGAATTAAACAATAAACAATAGAAGAAGAGCCCTGTATCAAACCAAATACTAATTCAAAACCATGATTACAAAGATTTTACCAATATAACTAATTGCTTGAAATAATCCAATATTGCAATTCAAGTGAGGGAGTAACCCCTATAAATGCATGTTTTTACCAGATAAAAGTAATTGTATTCCCAAAATACAAAAACCAAGGAATAAGAATCCATCAAAATTAAAGCAATCAAGAAGCAAATCAGAGCAAAAATAAGGAGAACCCAGATCATAAAAAAACAACAAATTCGAGTAAAGATAGAAACTTTACCTCCATGTATAATCATCACATTATTCCAAAGAAAGAAAAAAATTGAAGCAACAGGAATAACTCACTTTGTTTGAGAACCAAGAGTTGAAGCCATGGAGAACTTTGGGGATCTGATGCTGGCCATTGGTGGAAGAGCAAAAGAAGGGTACTTTGGGGATTGAATGTTGATAGCATTCAACTTCATAGCCATTTTCTTGAAAAGCTTATTTGGTTACTTTGAGATAGTCTCTTTCCTCCACAGAAGTGAAAGCTGAGAAAGCCAGTTGGGGAGGTTAGTTATATAGTGATGACAATGCTCCCGGCTCCTATGCGGAACACCTTTTTGTTCAAAATGCAGTGCAGAGACAGCGTCTCAGCCAGTCGAATGATATTTTTTAACGGTTCAGATTTGGAGAGATAAAAGTTTTTTTTAATTATTTTTAAGTTAGCCGCAACTTTTCTCTCTCCAGATCTGTACCGTTAAAAATCTCATCCGACGGCTGGTATTGTTCGCACATGCGGAACTTTGGCTGTTCCGCATAGGAGCCGAACTGGATGACAATCAAGGTTTTGAAACCCGTCCCGGGCATCGACCAGGAAAAATTACTGGGTCACGGGTCACTGGTCGGACCGGTGGTCGGACCGTCATCGATCTGTTCATCAACCCGGTAACGTCATAAATATTAAAAAAAATATAATATATACTTATTAATAAAAAATAAAACTAATTAAAAAATTTTAAATAAACATCTCGGTGAATTTTAGACCATTTCAGACTTATTTGTAATATAAGTATTTATAAGATTTTATGTGCTAATATTTTAATTGCACTTTTAGTCATGAGTATATATATAATATATAGGGTCTTAAGAGAACCCTAACCCTAAGTTTTTTTTTTTTGCCCCAACCGCAACCGGCGCCCCCTTTTTCTTCTTCGGCTCCGGCGACTCCAGCCACCGCCATCGCCATTTTCTTCTTTTTTGCCTTCCTATTTCTTCTCCTCTTCTTCTTTTCTCCTTACCTCATCTTCTCTCTGCCGCGCAACAACCATCTCCCTTCTCTTCTTCCTTTTTTTCTCTCCTCCTCTTCTCTGTACCGCCGCCACCGATAAGAGGTGAACTCGTCCAAATATTTCTTCTTCTATTCTCAGAGTCAAATTTCATCCAGTGAGTATTTTCATCTTCTAATCTATTTTTATCTTCATCCAGTCAAATTTCTTCTTCTATTCTCAGATTTTAGGGTCTATCTACTCTAATTTTTCATCTTTCTTGAAATTTAGGATTTTCCCCCATTTGTTTTCCTCCTCCGGCGATTATCGCGGCTCTGTGCTTCTCCGATTCCGCCGCTGACCACCTCTTTGGTAAACTTTGTGACCCGGCCAGTTTTTCTAAGATCGTTCCGATTTTCGGGTCGACCGGTCCGACCGGCCGGGTAAAGCGGGTCAGTGAAATTAGAGCGGTTTTTAGCGTGTCCGGGTTTTGGCACCTAACCGGACCGCTCGGAGGTCCGATCGACGGTCGTAGCGGTCTGGGTTTCAAAACATTGATGACAATGCTCGTCTTTTATTTTTTTTTAAATTCCACTTTTGCCCTTTAAGATCTTCTCCAATTTTAATTTATTAATTTTTATTTTTGTCAAAATTTGAATATATTAATATTCAACGTGGTGAGATTTGAAACACAATATTATTGTAGGGGTTAATTCTATTTTACTACATTGAAGTTGGGGGGCTAAAAAAAAAAAAAAAAGTTGGGGGGCTATGCATTTTGATCGAAACATTACTTAAAATGCACTAGTAGTCCAAATGTTAAGTTTTTGTGAAATAATAGTGTCAAAATGACTTCAATGCCTTTCTACCAATTTTGGTATTTCACTAAATCAATTTTGAATCTTTTGCAATTTAGTTTCTTTAAGAAATAAGTTAACTCATTACTCTTTAATTTTAAAGTTAAAATTTCTAAAAGAAAAAAAAAGTTTCCTTAAAAAATAATTCATTGCTCTAGTCTTTTCCACATTATGTATAGAAACACTAGCTAAATTTGTGCTAGTTGTCGCAATTGGTACTATCATTACATGTATATTATTTTCTCGTTTTATAATATTAACCCTTCTATCTTTATATTTATCCTGAATAAAGAAACTTTCTTGCACTTGATTATATCATCATGCTCCAATACAAAGCGAAAGAAAGATAAGAGAAGAAACCAACACAGGTGGTGATCATAATCGAGTGCATGCAACTTTCATGCTGCCGGGGGAAGGGAGGGGGAAGCATAAGAGTTAAAATTATAAAACAAGAGAATGATAGATAATAACAATGATTTTTATTTTTTTCTTTTGAAATCGAACTCTAAAATCAAAAGCGAATGAGTTAATTTATTTTTCAAAGGAATAAATTACAAAAGAATCGAAATTGGCATAGTAAAATGCAAAAGTAGGTTGAAGGACATTGAAGTCATTTTGTTACCATTTTTTCACAAAAAAAAATAACATTTGGGCTGCTATTGCATTTTTAACAAAATTTTGATAAAGTGCATAACCTCTTAACTTCATGGTAGTAAAATGCAATTAACTCTATTATAAACGAATAAATAGATATAATTACCCTCATGTCCCTTGTCTATGTTTTTTCACTAAATATATCCCGTCATGCAATTCATGTGAAAAATCTTACTGAATTTTGCCTTGAAATTTTTTGGTGAGGTAGATTTAGTCATAATGGATATATTTAGTGAATAATATAGATAAAAGGCATACAAACCTGACTCTGTACAGGCCCAATGTACCATACAAAACCGAGCCTCTCATTTTATGGGGCCCCGATTTTTTTAAAAAAATCTCTTAATATATTAAAAAAAATTACTATATCTCCAGTTAATATTATGATTGTTTGCACCCTTAAAATTTGAGTCTATAATTATGTTTTGACATTTTTTTATAATTTATAATTTAAAAAAAAATTGAAGGGCCTAACTTTGGTAATTCAGTATTGTTCAAGACTGGCCCGAGGGCATAAACAACAATCCTGTGAATAGATGAGGGATACTTATAGCTATTTACTCCATTATAAACAAACTGGAGATCTCGATGTTTGTGTTTTCTTAATTTTTTATTCCAAGGATTAAAAATTATGTTTTCCAATCAAACCAAATAGAAAATTCAACTAAGTTTGGGGCACGTTTTTTGCTTTGCTCTTTTTGTTTCAAAGGAAATGAGAGGTTTTAGTGGTTCGTTGTGTTAGGATGGCTAATAAAAGGAAATATATGAGATGTGCTCGTATTTCCATCTTTACTCGTACCATTTGATGAAAACAAGCTTTTTAATACAAGGATGATTTTATTGATGAAGTTTTATTAAGTTGATCTCTTTTCATTATGATTTTGTCTATTTTTTTTTTGACAAAAAGATACTTAAATTCAATACTAGAACAAATTGCTCAATTTCTTTAAAAAATAAAGATTTAGACTGCTTAAAATTCAATTTGTTTCTCTCTTTTCCTTTCTTCTACTTTTGTCTCCCTTAATCTAAGCGATGCCTTAAATTGACATCTGATGTGCAACCACACCACTTTCTACTTGTTGGCAATAGTTATTGTAGGCATTACCCCTGTTGGGTTGTGTCCATGCTTGTGCGGTCGTGAAAGTTTTTGGGCAGGGACATATGTTGCCCCCTCCCCCCCACCACCTGGTGGAGCTGGCTGTGCCATTGGCATTTGCTCCCATCCTGAAAGACTTGTGACCATGGGTAGGCTGTTGGTACGACCATTGTAGATATTTGCCCCCAGCTTGAAAGGTCTGATGCTAAGAATATGCCGTTTGTCCGGTCATGCATGACATTTGTCCCCCCTCGATCTGAAAAAGTCTGGTTTCCAAGGATATGTTGCCTATCATGCCATTGATAGTATTTGTCCTCCAACTTAGGAAGGTACGTAGAGGTTATTAATTTGGTGCTTGGTAGGGAGATTGACCTTCTTGCATAATGTCGAGGTTACTTTGAACAAAGTTAGACCCTCCATTTCATTTTCTCCCTTGATCTTGTGGCTATTGTGATATGACCATAAATCAAAGTAGACTATTGTTGTGCGGGTTGCCAATTTTGTGGAAAGGCCACCCTCTGAAGTCACGTGCCGTAGGTACTTGATGGTCTTCCATTGCCTGAAACTCGTTATGGGTCAAAGACTTTATGACCGTTGTTAACTGTTTGACCAGGATATGCACTTGCTCGCAAATAATTACATCAATCCGCTGATGATAGCAGCCAAAGATGTTGGTAAGACGGGTGAGTTAAAATTGTTCGATTGTTTGCTCTGAGTCTAAAGATCCGACTCCATATTTTCAATATGTTTTTCGGATCTGAGACGCATTCAAGAAAGACATACAACACTGTGTCCCATAGGACGTGTCAAAAAGTGTTGCCATAAAACATCCAGTTGAACGTCGAGCTAACAAGCTTATCTCGTCGGACCTTGTTTTCACACTTGAAATTCCTTTCTACACGATGATTTACACTTGAAAAAGGGTGATCCGTCCAAGTATGTGTTATTTGGAAGATTTTCCTCATGCAGATAGCATGTCTTTAGTCAAACATACTACCTTTAGTCACGCAAGAAGTCTAGTATAAGGGGTACATTCTAGTCTAAATATGTGTTATTGGGTAAGTATCCTCACACATAAAGTCTAACATATATGATTTGTTAAGTCTAAATTGAACTACATGAATCTAAGTGTGAAAAACTTGTAAGGAAAGCATTAAATAATGTATAAATGAAGACAAAAAAGACATTTTGATTGTTGATGATGATGTCCTTGTTGCTTCTTTTGATATTCTATTTATAGACACAATGAGAAAATTGCTTACCTCCTTGCATTTTGTCCACTTCGACCATAATTTGATGGAGTGGACATGTTCCTCATGTCTTGGCTGAGATGGAGAACATGGGCTGGTCACACATATTTTGGATAAGTGGACACATCTCGCAATTTTTAAGGCTATTTGGTTGTTTACTTAAGCCGAAAACCCCTCTTGGTCGAATCACAATTTCCTACGTGAAAATCGTGGCAGTTGAAAGTGTATAAGACCCAAGACTTAGTCAAAGAGGTTGCCAAACTAATCCCTGATTACCAGAAGTTCTATTTGTTTATCTGGACTGACAGTATTCTGTGGCTGTTTCGATCTCCTGTTTCCTGAATGCTTTCGGTCGGTTCATAGTTCTTTTGGTCTGGCCATTTACTATTTACATCTTGGTTGGACCTCGCCTGGGCCGTTCTGCTTGCTTCCTTAATGGTCTCGGCCTAGATTGACTATCTCAAGATATTCCGAGTGTCAAATATTTATTGACTATCTCATAAATTATTCAACGTATTATGATAATCTTCTAAACCACTAAACCTTTCAAATGTGATCTCATTTCACATTTGTCTACGTCTATAAATAGAGGCAAAGGCGTTGGAAAAGAGGGACACAAGAAGTTTCATTCTCTGAAAACAAATTGCTTTCACCATCGAGTTTTCAAACCCTCTCAATCAAGACTAGCCTTCAATCTCAATGTTAGACGTTTCTTGACGATCTTCTTCAACCAATTAGAGGAAGTTTAACCGTCAAATCTGGAATCAATCTTCAAAGCCCTTAGGTCAAATTGACGAGAAAAATCAACTAATCATGTTCTCAAATTGACAATTATTCAAAGATTGTAATCGTATTATTCAAATTAATAAAATTATCATTTTCCACTACTTGCTTTTCTTGTTTAAATATTTTACAAACAAGAAATTTATGTGTACAAAGAGTTTATTGCCATTTTGTTCATTCATTTTGTAATTGCTTGCTTTTAAACTTGTGGGAACAGAGGAATTGCAGGGTAGCCTTAATGGGAAGACTAGACATGAATTATTTTGTTTTGCTGTTCTTTTAAGTAATTTCTTGAGGTGGTTTTGCCCCCTCTTTTCGCTGAATAATTAATATCTGTATTGATCTTCAAACTGAACATACAAAATTGAAAATCTAAGCTCGATTGATAATCTTTTATTTGAGTAAGAAAATCGATGATCTTGGCAAATCCTAGGATTCGTAAACAATTTCTCGCAGCCTTGAGACATTTTCGAAATTAGAAAACCTACTAAAAAAAGAAAAAGAAAAAAGACATTTTGGAGCATCAAACTTAGCTCATCCACTTCAATATGCCCCTGGATGTACTGGGGGCTGAGGCAATGGAACGGTCTTGGAGCAATAGTCCTTGATTTCTGGCGGGAAGAGCGGATTGAACGGAAAGATTTTTGGCCAACAATTGTCCTCAATGGTCAAGGCGGTGTGACAACATTGAGGGCCAAGTAAGTGAACTTGAAGACTCAAGAATGAGGCGATGAGTTCATTGACACAGCCTTGTGTAGTCGCGAACGACGCTAGGCACGCGTTATCAAGGGGCAGACCGAAACCAAGAGAAAGCAAATCTATAGTTCCATAGCATGGTGCTGTCAAAAGAGATAGGCACCCCACTATGAGTGCAACTGTTGCAGCTACTTTCCTTGCTTGACTCATTTTTTTTCCTATTTGCTGAGAACTGATAAGGTAATTTGAGGATATTTATATGGACACAAAAAAGATTGAAGTCTTTGAAACTGCTTTCTGGGATTTTAACTGAGCAATTACAATGCTGGATTTGCAGCCTATAAAAGGAAGCTCTGATCAGCCAGAAAATCCATCCCGAAATTCCATTCTCTTCCTTTGCATTATGCTAATTTTTCTGCACTTCATATCATACTGCCTAAGAGTTCTACTGTTCAAAAGGGATTCGAAGTTACTATTACTGCTGCTCCCAGTTAACAGTGTGTGGGCGTTGTACCTTGGGAGTTCAGTGTTCCAGAGACCTGAAGCGATAAATGCGAGCATATTGAACTTAAGAAGAAGCGGTGTACTACTGACTCGTCCGTGATTTAAATTCAAAAACCAGTAACAACTTTAAATTAATTTTGGTCAGTTTGACAAACCCGAGAAGTTTAAGGGTGGCAACAACTTTAAATTGTGGAAGGAAAAAATTATGTTTGACCTAATTAGCACTCAACATCTGATTCGGTTTATCACTGAGTATAAACCTGTGGAAGACATTAATGATCCTCAATCTGAAACCACGGTACGAGCGTGGCTAAGTGTTGACTACCTCTGTCGGCACAGTATATTAATGAATTTAGATGATTCTCTTTATCAATTGTACTATGAAAAAAGTACAACAAAAGATTTATGGGAATCTCTTCTGAAAAAATATATTGTGGACGATGCGGGGTCTAAAAAGTTTAGACCCGCTCGTTTCCATGATTTTAAAATGGTGGATGAAAAGTCTGTTCTTGAACAGAGTGAAGAGCTTCAAAATGTATAATGATCTTGTCGCTGAGTGCATGAGAATCAACGACTCTTTTCAAGTAGCGTTATTGTTTGAGAAACTCCCTCATTCTTGGGGACAATTTCAAGCATTACCTGAAACACAAGAAGAAGGAAATGGTTCTGAAAGATCTGATGTTGAAACCGAGGATTGAACAGGACTCACACAAGATAAGTAAGAAGCCCAATAGCTCCGTGGCTAAGGCTAATGTAGTTGAAAGTGACAACTCAAGGAATACGCTAAGAGAAAGCGTCCAAATGAGTCAAATGTTTCAAACTCCAAGTTTAATAGAACCTGCAATGTATGTGGTAAACTTAACCACAAACCTAAGGATTGCCGTAGTCGAGTTGCGGTAACCAACAAGAACAAGAGAAACCATGGTACTGAGAATAAGAACCGGAATTAGAAGGCTGGCCAAGCTAATGTGGCAGAAGATGGAAGGCTGGACTCTGGAATAGAAGACATGCATATGGTAGCTGTCGTTTTAGAGGTTAACTCGGTTAGTGGAAACCAAAATGAGTGGTTTGTTGATACTGGGGCCACTCGTCACATTTGTGCGAATAAATGGATGTTCAAGACATACCAAACTGTTGAAGATGAAGTCTGCTTTATGGGGAACTCTGTGGTCTCCAAAGTAGAATGAAAGGGCAGTATTGTCCTAAAAATGACATCTAGAAATGAGCTGACTCTGATTGATGTGTTTCATGTGCCAGAGATCCGGAAGAACCTATAAAAATAAACCCTCTCTCTTGAAGGGGTAAAATGGGAAGCAAAAAATATGAAACCCATATCTTCCCTCTCCTCCTCCCAAACCCTCTCTGCAATTTAGTTTTTCTTCCTCCGGCAGCGGCTCCAAGCAGAAATAAATATGTCCTATAGACCGTCTCCACTCATCCGACGAGATCTACGGATCTGAAGAAATAAAAAGTATTTATACCCTTACAGATTGTTTGAATTTAATCTACGTTAATGTTGTTGGTTCAAAAAATTGTCTTTCAGATTGTTTGAATTTAAACCCATAATTGTTATTAGTTCAAGAAATTGTCTTATGGGTTGTTTAAATTTGATGAAATTCTTTATGGGTTGTTTGAATTTGATGAAATTATTATTAAATCAGGTATGTTTTTTCTAGCTTTTGTAATCTTCAAGGTTATGGTAATTGGAGAATTTTAGTGAAATCTTCAAGCTTTTGGAATTCTTCATTTTGCATTCTGGCAGCAACGATGATATTTGTCGTCGGCGTAGATGATGGATGTAGTATATTTGTCTTCGGCGCCGACGATATTGTAACCGGTGGAGCTGATGGTTTTGTAATTTTTTCCAATTATACCCTTTGAAGATAGATGGAGGATATTCAGATGTTAATGCCACATGATGCCATTTAATGAAATTAAGAATTTTTTTTGACAAAAGGACAAGAATGACTGTCCGTAAATTAATTGAGGATAAAAATAAGTAAAAATCTCTAAAAATGATAAAAGTAGCTAAGCATAAATAACTTAGGGACAAAAATGGCTATTTATTCTATTTTTAGGCATCACGAATTAAAGATCGAAGAAAATGAATTTACTTTTTTTTACTTTAGTTTAATTTTAATATATATATATATATATATATATATATATATGTATTGTAATTTTATGTAAAAGGTAAATTTAATTACAAGTAAATCAATGTATTAATTTCTTTTTATTTTTTTTATTTTTTCTTCACGTTTTCATTTTATGTCTTGCATATTTTCCTACGATAGTTAGATAAAAATCATATATAACTCAATATTAGTAAATTTGCACTATGAGTTTCAATCTAAATACACCCAAGTTCTTTCTGAATTTTCATTGGATACTCCAAAGAATGCACCTCACCTCCTTCCAAATACTTAATGAAAGCAAACCTCTCTCCATTCTCCAAATGATCATACTACATATCTTGTTTAACGAAACCATATCCAAAAAACATATGATAGCAGCGGAATAAAAAATCAGATATGCTTCTACAAAATATCCTTATGAGTTAGAACTAAACGAGTCAGTTAATGATTATATATTTTGTACCAAAAACTACTCATTTGTTTCACAAATTACTTGCTCCTTGAAAAATCCTAGTCAAATTACTTGTTGTCTCTATAGTATCCACTCGGATCAAATCATATATGTAATACCCCGGGACTTTTTTCTTACGTATTTTGCATGTCTTGTGTTTATTTTTTGTATGATTAATTGTTATTACTTTATTTAATGTTTTATGTGTTATATGTTGGTTTATTTATGTTAAGGCGTGCATTTGACGTGATGGGAATTTGAATAACTTAAGTATTAATGTTAGGAAGTCTTGGGCTTGTTTGTAAGGAATTTAAAAGAGGTTAGTGGGGGGTTATGGCTGGGGAAGTTAAAGAAGGATCAGTGAGAGGAGAGAGAAAGGAAACGGTAAGAAAAAGAAAGAGAAAGAGAGACAAAAGAAAATTTGGGAAAAAATAGAGAGATGTTAGGGTTTTTGCATAGTAAACAGAGTCGAATCAGAGCGATTCCTTCGGCGATAGAAAGAGAATTAAAAGGGCTAAGTTCTGTAGGTGAGATTAAGCTTTCAACGTTATAGTAGAGAGTAATGGACTTCGAAAGAAGGTTGTTATTCCTGCACTTTTGTGATTCGAATTCTTTGTAGAAATTAACTTTAAGATTTCGAGGTAAGGATCTTTCATCCTTGATTTTCAATGCCAAAATAGCATGAAATGTTATTTTACCGAAGTTATATAATTGTCTTGAATTGGGTTTTAATCCATATTTTATTGCATTCGAAAATATATGTAGTGTTGATATAATTGCATTGAATTGCATGTTTTAATTGGAAATTCTACGAATGATGTGTGTATATATTTGTTATTATTGTGTTGTAATTGATGTAATTGTGATTTGAGAGTCTCGCCAGTCTTGAGCTCTTATCTATGAAAGAATCTGTAGTAGGATATGTCCAATTTCTGTTTCGCTAGAACCCGGGAGTTCGCGATGAATGTTATATGATAAGTGAGGCCCGGGCCCTAGCTGGAAAAACTAGTTAGGGCTGCTGACAGTTAGTTGTGGAGCTCTCGTAAGTGGGTGGTTATGACACAAAGAATGTATTCTTTATATTTGGCCTATGTTAGGGGGGAAAGTTTAGCCGGACCATGTATCAAATAAGTGAGGTTTGTCCCTCACTGGAATAACAAATGTGGACTGTTAGCAGTGATTATGGAGTATAGATTGGACGATTGTGTGGATTATATGTGTGTTAGCATGAACAATACTCGTAATGTCTAATGTTCTGTATATCTGTATGTTCAGTTATGAGTAAGTCATGATACTTATAGAATATTTTGAAGTATAAAGTGTTGGATAAGATCAGTATGGTTCTATGCATTGTTGTGCTTATTTGGTATGTGAGAGTTGGTCAAAATGTCATTTTAGGGTTGGAATAAAGGTGATTTCAGAAAAGTGGTTATTCTTTGTCATTTTTTTACTGAAATTATCAAGTCACAACCTCGAACGACCATTCCGATCGATTGGACTGATCATCATTCGCCTTGAGGGATTTACTAAGGCTACTGCCCGGATCCCGGATGACCGGGGTAAATTTATCACTCTTACGGACTGGTTCGGATGACCTCTAGTCGACCGGGCTTACCTTTGCATCGTCCGAACTTTTTTATACAGCTATTTTCCATATTTCGGAGGGCCTCTGGCCGCTCGAAGCCTCCTGTCAGGTCATTTGGACCCATTTTGTATATTTTGTTCTTTCTTCCATTTTGTTTCCAGTACTCAGTATGTCCTTAGTTATTTCACATTATTTTCAAGTGTTTTACAAGCTATTTCCAAACAAGTTCAGTTCAAACGATTTGGGATGGGGAAAATGTATTTTGAGTCCTATTTGATACTTCATCACAATGTTATTTGATCCTTACTGGGCTAATTTAATAGCTCATTCCTTATCTCTTATGCAAATTCCTTAGTTGATGCTCCCGTTTTGGAGCCTCGGTACGAGGAGCTGATGAAGGAACTCGAGGATTGAAGTGTTTCACGTTTTGATGTAATAGTTGTTTAGTAGTTTTTATCTGTTGAACTGATAAGTTAATATTTTCTATATAAATTATACTACCTTTTCACTTAGTTTTTACCTAAAGAATATTATATTTCCATATTTTAGAGTCAATTTAATGTCAACTTCTTAATATATTTATTGTGATTTGATTGATATATTTTAGGTATTTTCATATGCTAAATAGAAGCATATTATTAAGAATCTTTATTTTAGGATTATATTATATTTTCTTAAATTTATTTGGCAGGAAATCATATTAATTAGATACTAGTTGATATGAAAAAGGAAATAAAAACTCACATCTCTATCTCCATAAAAAGAAGGCGAAGCCATAAGAGAGAGAAAACCGCGATCAGCAGACGAAGCAAGCCGCGAAGAAAGAAAAAACCAGCCGCAACCAAAAGCACCCAGCAACCACATATCATCACCATCATCACCAATCCGTACCCAATCATATCCAATCCTTACCATCCTCATCATTACATAATCATCATTGTCAAATCATCCATACATCCAGCAGTGAAGAATACAAAGGATTTTCTGGCGCGGTGGTGTTCTCGCGGAGACTGCAATCAACTTAGAGAGATAATTTCGATATTAAGTTGTAATCTAAAACTTACCTCTTATTATTATTTTCTTGATTCGTAATTTTTCTCATGTCTAAATTAATTGTCATGGTTGGTTGCTACATGATGATTGACTAAATTTTCTAGTTGATTAGACTTGTGAAAACTTTGTTGGAACAATGATTTAGTTTATTATTTTTCCCTTAATATTGTGTTCAATATTCCCTTAATCCCTATTTTATTAATTATTTTTATGGTGTGTTTAATGCTTGTATGGATTTGATCACTCTATACATGATCTCATAATTTAAATGCGAAGGACCGGGAGGTGAAGTAATTAATTAGGAACTAAGTAATAATAACTCGTAGTAAAACTGACTAGGAATAGATTCGGTTTCTATTGAGCGGTTTCCAAAAGTAGATAACTACGGGGATTGAAATTGGGGAATTCCATAAATCGTTAATGCTGTCTCATTAATCAATTTCACATAGACATATGGTTTTTGTTAATTGAGATTAGGGGGTTTATTGCAATGAATTGAATAAAACCTAGATTAGGGAATTTTACCGTTAATGAATTAGGATAAATTTAAGGGAATTTGACACATTAAAAAGGGAATCTTTTAAACTAATCACTGGGAAAACAAGTTGGATCAATGTCCTAATCAACCTTTTCCTCATTATTTGATATCTTCTTTCTTATTTGTTTAATTTAGTTGTTATTTAGTTTTAAGCATTAGTTAATAAAACTATAAAAAATATTTGTAGGTCTAAATTAGGATAATAAACAATTTTGGTACTTAATTATCATCTCTGTGGGAACGACACTTGTTTTACTTATATACTCAACTGGACACTGGTTCACTTGCTAGGATTTTGTGCATCAAGTTTTGTGCGCCGTTGCCGGGGATTATTTAATTAATATCATATAGTTGTTAAAAATTCTGAGATTAGACCATTCTTTACTTATTAATTTTTTAATTTTTTTATTGTCTTACTAATATTTTCTATTGTTGTTTCTCAGAAAATAAAAAAAAATATTATATATTCTTAAACAGGAGGAAAAATCTTCTTAAGCATAGACGAGGTAGGAAGAAGAATTTGTGTCTTCTTACAACAAAGGAGGGGTAAGAATAATTTATTAACTCTTTGTTTTATTCTTTTTCAATTTCTTGTTGTTTTTTATTTTTTATTTATTTTATTTCTTTGGTTGAACTTATTTTTGCATGCAAACTAGGAGATATAATAAACCTTTGTTATTTTATCCTGATCCGTAAGTTATTGTTAGACAAAATAGGAGGCTAGTTAAGGGATTCTAAAAACTAAAGAAAAAGACATTAAAATGGCGAATGATGGTATTAATGATATTGCTCTTAATAATAATCAAGACCCACCTAAAACTCTTAGGGATTATGCTGCCATTAAGGTAGATAACTTTCATCATGCTATTTTAAGACCTGCTATAGCTGCTAATAATTTTGAAATTAAGCCCGCTGTAATTCAAATGATGCAACAAAGTGTCCAATTTTATGGTTTGCCTAATGAAGATCCTAATGTTCATATATCTAATTTCTTAGAAATTTGTGACTTTTATGCAAATTGGGGTAAGTGACGATGCTATAAGATTAAGACTTTTTCCCTTTTCCCTAAAAGATAAGTCTAAGACTTGGTTAAATTCTCTTCCCTCTGGTTCAATAACTACTTGGAATCAATTAGCCTCTAAATTTCTAAATAAGAATTTTCCACCAGCTAAAACCATGAAGTTAAGGAATAAGATAACTAATTTTAGTCAAGAAGTTGGGGAAACTTTATATGAGGCTTGGGAAAGATATAAGGAAAATCTAAGAAAGTGTCCACATCATGAGGTCCCATTCTGGATGCAAATCCAAATATTTTATAATGGCATGAATGAACCAACTAAAAATATGATTGATGCAGCAAGTGGGGGTAGTATAATGGGTAAACCACCAGATGAAGCTTGGGAATTATTAGAGGATATGACATCTAGTGGAAACGAAAGTAATAATGAACGCAGTAATCCTATAATAAGGGGAAGTGCTAATGGAATTGATGCTACTCAAACTATTTTAGCTCAATTAGCTTTAATCTCTAATAATTTAGGAATTGGAAATCAAGTAAATTGTGGAACTTGTGGTGGTAATCATTATAATATGAATTGTCCGCATAATAATTCTTCTAACCTTAATTTTCATGAATGGGTTAATTATGTAGGTCCTAACCCTAGGATAAACAATCCTTATTCTAATACATATAATCCTGAGTGGAGGAATCATCCTAATTTCTCTTGGAGTCAAAATCCGAATCCTAATTCGAATCAAAATGTGAGACCTTCACCACCCCCTAGTTTTTCCCCCACACCCGAGAGAAAACCTGATTTAGAAGACTTGATTTCAAAGTTCATAACTAGTGCTGAAACAAGATTTCAAAACCAAGAAGTTTCTATTAAAAACTTAGAGTCTCAATTAGGACAAATGGCTAATTTGTTAAGTAATAGGGTTCAAGGATCATTGCCTAGTAATACGAAAGTCAACCCTAAAGATTGCAAAGCCATAACTATAATAAGTCGGGAGGAGATAAAAGAAGCAAAAGAAATTGAAGAAGTTGAGGATAAAAAAGATTTAAATATTAATGCTTCTGTAGAGTTTAAGCCATCAATCTCAAACAAGAAAAGAGAAAAGAAAGATAAATACCTTAACGTAGAAGTCGATTATAAAGCTTTACCTTTTCCTCAAGTGGTTGAACCCCCTAATCCTCAATTTAAGAAATTATTAGAAATATTTAAAAAATTGGAGATTAATATTCCTTTTGTTGAAGCAATTTCTCAAATGCTAAATATGCTAAATTTTTAAAAGACATATTATCTAGTAAAAAGAGGCTGCAAGATTGTGAGAAAATTTGCTTATATGAAGAATGTTCAGTTGTGCTTCAAAATAAATTACCACAAAAACTCAAAGATCCTGGTAGTTTTATAATTCCTTGTAATATTGGTGATTTATTTTTTAAAGATGTTTTATGTGATTTAGGAGCAAGCATCAATTTAATGCCATATTCTATTTTTAAACGTTTAGGGATAGGAGAATTAAAACATACCATGATTACCCTTCAATTGGCAGATAGATCTATTAAGTATCCTAGAGGGGTAGTGGAGGATGTTTTAGTCAAAGTTGATAAATTTATTTTCCCCGTAGACTTCGTGGTTCTAGATATGGAGGAAGATGTTAATATGCCCTTGATATTAGGAAGACCTTTCTTAGCAACTGGGAGAACTCTAATTGATGTATACAAGGGTGAACTTATATTAAGGGTTGGGGATGAAAGTGTCACGTTTAATATAAATCAATCAATTAAACATCCCCAAGAAAATAAATCTTGTTTTTCTGTGAGCACCAAAGATGTAATAGTGGCTAATTGTGTTCCGAATAAGAATACTAGTGAATCAATAGAACACAATATAATTAATCATATTGCAGTAGACAATGAAAAACAAGAGTTAAATGAGGGTGATAAACTTTTGGAAGCTAAACAAGAACCTAGGAATGAGAATAAAATTGATGAGCCTCCTTGGAAATTAGAATTCAAAGCTCTATCTTCCAATCTTAAGTCTATACTCTTATGTGCCGATAAAATTTTATCTCCAATAATATCATACTTGTTAGATGAATTAGGAGAAGAGCAATTGGTGAGAATACTTAGAGAAAAGAAAGAGAAGACTAAGTTACTATCTAACAAGGATAAGGAGCCTAATAAATTTCATATAGGTCAAAATGTTTTGCTATTTAATTCTCGTTTAAGATTATTTTCAGGAAAGAAAAAATCAAAGTGGTCGGGCCCTTTCGAAGTCACACATGTTTATCCCACTGGAGCCATTGAGATTCAAGACAACAATAAGAGGAGATTTACTGTCAATGGACAACGCCTTAAGGAATATTTGGAGGGCATTCCATCCAACAATTTGAAGAATGAGGGGACTGGGTTCTCGACCCCTCTCCAAAAGAATAAACATTAAAGGAAGTCAAGCTCGAGACTATAAATGAGAACTACACTTTTTATGTTTAGTTATTTTGAAATTATAATTACTATTTTTTTTATTATAAAAAAAAAGAAAAAAAAACTGTTTTTTTGTATTTATTTCTTTTTCCCTTACACACAAAAAAAAATTAAAAAAACAATTATGTAGTTTTTCCCTTAAAAAAAAATTATGTTTTATTTATTTATTTATTTCGGCAATTTTTCTGTTTTTTAATTATTATTATTATTTCTTTTTGACTTTGTAGGAAGATTTCGCCATACATCCGTTTTTCTTTCTAAGAGTACAAGCTTACTCCCTTGGGATTTTTTTTTCAATTGATGTCTTGACACACTTCCAGCTAAGTATCTTTATTCCCTTTTGTTTTCTTTTGACACATTGAGGACAATGTTTATGTTAAAGTTGGGGGTAGAGACTACTTTTATGTTGATCTCAGAGCATGATTATTTTTTTCGAAATTTCTAATTTATGTGCTATATATAATAAAAAATAAAAAAATATACAAGATTGCGACCTCTCTTGATATATGAATTTCATATGGATTAGAATGTGATTGACAAATTTGACACTTTGGGATTCCTTTGCTAATGATATCTTAGAAATAAAATAATATTTTCTTCAAAACATTTATGACCTATACATTATAGAATCTTGTATTTTGAATTAGATTTTTAGACTTTCTAAAGATAACCCTTATCTAATTGCGATTTAATCTCTAGGTACCCTTATTTAATGTGCATTTAGTCTGGCTTTTGAATATATATTCCTAACGAAAAATAAAGACCTCTTCGATATATGAAAAAAAGAAGAAAAAATATATTCCTTATGTGTTTAATAGTATTTATGTCAAGTGATCAAAGCAAAGCTTGTCACACCTGCGACCCCCCATGGTCACCCTAGGGCAAGGTCGTGGGTTTGAGACATTTTGGATATTTGCTGGGCAATGTTTCGTTGCTCTTGGGTTTTATAAGTTGGCAAATGAAAACCAGCAAAATCAACGGATTTTACCAAGAGTATGAACATGCGTAAGTAAGCACACCAATAAGCGTTCAATAAAAATGTTCACATTCATTGGTGCCCCAAATATCATATTTAAATTAAAAGATAGAAAAAAAATATATATTGAATGATGTCACATATTCTTTCTTTAGTTTTATATATCTAAGAGCCGAACCGAATGCACATTGAAAAAGGGTACCCATAGATTAAAAATACAATAAGAGGAGGCGTGAAGAATGAATGTTTATTTGTTTAATTCTAAGTACAAAATTCTCAAATGTATAGTTGTCATGGTAAATCAAAGACCCATTTTTTCATGTCTAGATTTTATTAGCCTTGGAATCCTATTTGTCATACATTGATTGAACTTTTCTAAAACCATAGCTGATGATACTTGCTTACAGACTCGCAAGATTGATAGTAATATTAATAAAACTTTTTGTTTGAGATCTTCATGAATTGTTTTCTTTGATCGAGGACTATCAAAATGCTAAGTTGGGGGTAGTTAATAAGTTAATATTTTCTATATAAATTATACTACATTTTCACTTAGTTTTTACCTAAAGAGTATTATATTTCCATATTTTAGAGTCAATTTAATGTCAACTTCTTAATATATTTATTGTGATTTGATTGATATATTTTAGGTATTTTCATATGCTAAATAGAAGCATATTATTAAGAATCTTTATTTTAGTATTATATTATATTTTCTTAAATTTATTTGGCAGGAAATCATATTAATTAGATACTAGTTGACATGGAAAAGGAAACAAAGACTCACATCTCTATCTCTATAAAAAGAAGGCGAAGCCATAAGAGAGAAAAAACCGCGATCAACAGACGAAGCAAGCCGCGAAGAAAGAAAAAACTCAGCCGCAACCAAAAGCACCCAGCAACCACATATCATCACCATCATCACCAATCCGTACCCAATCATATCCAATCCTTACCATCCTCATCATTACATATTCATCATTGTCAAATCATCCATACATCCAGCAGTGAAGAATACAAAGGATTTTCTGGCGCGGTGGTGTTCTCGCGGAGACTGCAATCAACTTAGGGAGATAATTTCGATATTAAGTTGTAATCTAAAACTTACCTCTTATTATTATTTTCTTGATTCGTAATTTTTCTCATGTTGTCATGGTTGGTTGCTACATGATGATTGGCTAAATTTTCTAGTTGATTAGACTTGTGAAAACTTTGTTGGAACAATGATTTAGTTTATTATTTTTCCCTTAATATTGTGTTCAATATTCCCTTAATCCCTATTTTATTAATTATTTTTATGGTGTGTTTAATGCTTGTATGGATTTGATCACTCTATACATGATCTCATAATTTAATTGCGAAGGACCGGGAGGTGAAGTAATTAATTAGGAACTAAGTAATAATAACTCGTAGTAAAATTGACTAGGAATAGATTCGGTTTCTATTGAGCGGTTTCCAAAAGTAGATAACTACGGGGGATTGAAATTGGGGAATTCCATAAATCGTTAATGCTGTCTCATTAATCAATTTCACATAGACATATGGTTTTTGTTAATTGAGATTAGGGGGTTCATTGCAAGGAATTGAATAAAACCGAGATTAGGGAATTTTACCGTTAATGAATTAGGATAAATTTAAGGGAATTTGACATATTAAAAAGAGAATCTTTTAAACTAATCACTAGGAAAACAAGTTGGATCAATGTCCTAATCAACCTTTTCCTCATTATTTGATATCTTCTTTCTTATTTGTTTAATTTAGTTGTTATTTAGTTTTAAGCATTAGTTAGTAAAACTATAAAAAATATTTGTAGGTCTAAATTAGGATAATAAACAATTTTGGTACTTAATTATAATCTCTGTGGGAACGGCACTTGTTTTACTTATATACTCAACTGGACACTAGTTCACTTGCTAGGATTTTGTGCATCATGAACCTTGTCATTTCATTTAGATTATAGAACATATAAGATTCTTAGTAGTATTTTCCATAAGTTATGATTTATAAACCTTTAACTTCCTTTTAAGTTATCGAAGTTTATGCTGATTTATGTTATTTATGTTTTGGGTTCGGTGTTTCAGTTGTATATGAGGCACTGTCGGTCACCTCCAGGTTACGGGGTGTGACAGAATGGTATTAGAGCAGGTCGAACCTTAGGCTTTAACATATGTTTAGGAGTTAAGTATGGAATGAACATATGAAGGATTTGAATATGACTTAAGATGTGATTTTTGGGTAGAAACTCGGGAAATATGACATATGTGTTTGCCTACTACTTAATATGTCATCAATGATATGCTATGCTATGTTATGTTAACTTGATGTATGAACTGTTACGTGAATTAGGTATTTATGTATTTGCTAATCGTGTTTGCTGGAAGATCGAGGTATCATGTATGAATTGTATTAACATTTTAGCCACGTTTTATTTTCTTTAACTGTATTAACATGCTAGTTGACTTTATTTACTTCAGCTGATGTGTCATGTTAGTTTAGCTTCGTAGCTTTACTTATATTAGTTTGATGGCATTACTTTATTTGCTTTGTATATTCATATTTATCTACATTTGTGCTACGTGTTTAAGCGAGAAATTATGCATATAAGATTGACCTAGAATGCTAGTTAGTTTTTTTGTTGCTTTATGTGTTATATCTATTTGTCACTTGGATCGTCACACGGGAAAAACAACAAAGTGAGAAGGGAAGGAAGATCACTTAGGGACAGACCTCTAGGTCTTTCACAGCTCACGAGAGGATGAGACTGATAGTTGTGCCAGGTGGATGCTTGATAGTGAAGATATGTGCCAGGTGTGGGCAGAGAAATCCAGGAATGTTTCATTGGGGATACAGAAGCCTGTTTTAGGTACGAGAGAACAATCCAACACATTAACCAGTGTTTGGATCCACCTCTTAAAGAAGTTCGGATGAGGGGACACCCTGTAGTGAAGAAATGTAATAGATGTGTACTGTGGCAACCAGGGATATGTAGCGTGTTTCAAGTGCGGGGATATGAGACACCAAATTAGCCAGTGTCATACAATAGATCATGGTAGGGGTCATGTTGTGTAAGTCACTCATAATGTAGAGAATCAAGAGTTGGGGCTTGATGTCGAAGTGGTTGCCCTCGCACAATAGAGAGCACGGACATCGGGTGATGCAACAGTTACGCTTGTGTTTATATGTATATCCGTTTATGTGATACTTGAATATGGTGTTACATGTTCTTTTATACTTCATACATTGTCATATAGTACCATACTTATTTTATGAATTCCAATAGAGTCATTGTATCTAGTCAGAGGGTTCTTGTATTTGTGTTTTGTGAGAAGAGCAAGTTTCGAGGACGAAACTTTTGTAAGGGAGAAGTATGTGATACCTGAGAGTTTTTTCTTACGTATTTTGCATGTCATATGTTTAATGTTTGTATGATTAATTGTTATTTCATTATTTTATGTGTTAATGAATGTTTTATATGTTGGATTTATTTGTGTTAAGGAGTGCATTTGACCTGTTAGGAAGTCGAGGGACTTAAATATGAGTGTTAGGAAGTCTTGGGGCTTGTTTGTAAGGAATTTAAAAGAGGTTAGTGGGGGTTATGGCTGCAGGATTTAAAAGGGGATCAGTGAGAGGAGAGAAAAAACGAAACTGTAAGAAAAAGAAAAAGAAATAGAGAGAAACGAAAAATTGGGAAAATCATAGAGTTGTCAAGTTTTTGGTATAATTGACATAGTAAACGGAGTTGAATCAGAGTGATTCTAGTGGTTTTAGAAAGAGAACTAAAAGGGTTGTGTTCTGTTTCAGTGGAGAGTATTGGACTTCGAAATTATGTTGTTTTTCTTGCACTTTGGTGATTCGAGTTCTTCGTAGAAATTGACTTTAAGATTTCAAGGTAAGGATCATTCACCCTTGATTTTCATTCTTAAAACAAAATGAAATTTTATTTTATCGAAGTTATACGATTGACTTGAATTGAGTTTTATTCCATATTTTATTGCATTTGAAAATGGATGAAGTGTTGATGTAATTGCATTGAATTGCATGTTGTAATTGGAAAATATGCATATATTTTATTTTATTTTTGTGTTGCAATTATTTTAATTGTGATTTGAGAGTCTACTTAAACTTGAGCTCTTGTCTTGAAAGAATCTGAAGTAGGATATGTCCAATTTATGTTTCGCTAGAACCCGGGAGTTAGCGATGAATGTCATATGATAAGTGAGACTCGAACCCTAGCGGGAAAAATAAGTTAGGGCTGCTAAAAGTTAGTTGTGGATATCTTCTAAGTAGGCAATGACACACCGAAAGTATTCTTTGTATTTGGCATATGTCCGGGAGAAAGTTTAGCCGGACCATGTTTCAGATAACCGAGGTATGTCCCTCACAGGAATAACAATTAGAGACTATTTGCAGTGATTATGGAGTCTAGATTTGACGATTGAGATCGATTGTTTGAGTATGTGTATTAGCAGGAACCATACTCGTAATGTCTAATGTCTTGTATATCCGCATGTTCTGTTATGAGTAAGTCAAAATGCTTATAGCATATTTTTGACGTATTAAGTGTTGGATAATAGGAGTATGGTTCTATGCATTGATGTGTTTTTTTGAGTCTTACTTGGCATGTGAGAGAGTTGGTCAAAATGTGTCATTTTGGGTTGGGAAAAAAGGTGATTTCAGAAAACAGGTTCTCCTTTGTCATTTTTGCACTGAAATTGTCATGCATTAACCTCAGACGTCCTCTCCGATCGACCGTACTGATCATCCTTCGTCCGGAGGGATTTACTGAGGCTACTTCCTGGATCCCGGTCGACCGGGGTAAATTTCTGTCTCTTCCATAATTGTTCGGACAACCTCCAGTTGACTGGGCTTACCTTTGCATTGTCCGAAATTTTTGACATAGCTACTGACGCAATTCAGGACGACTCGCGTCGACCGAAGCCTCTTGTCAGGTCATCTCGGCCTGTTTTGTATATTTTATTCCATCTTCCGTTTTGTTTTCAGTACTTAGCCTGTCCATAGTTATTGCACATTGTTTTCAAGTGTTTACAAGTTATTTCCAGTTAAGTCCAGTTCAAATGATTTGTGGTGGGAAAAATGTATTTCGCGTCCTATTTAATACTTTATCCCAATGTCGTTTGATCATTATTGAGCTAGTTTAATAGCGTATTCCTTATCTCTTTTTCAAATTCTATAGTTGATGTCCCCGTGTGGGAGGTTCGGTACGAGGACATGATGAAGGAACTCGAGGATTGAAGTGTTTTATTTTTTTACGTAATAGTTGTTTATTAGTTTTTATCTGTTGAAACTTGTCATTTCATTTGGATTACAGAATATGTAAGATTCTTATTAGTATTTTTCTTAAGTTATGGTGTATAAACCTTTTAAGTTATCAAAGTTTGTGTGGATTTATATTAATTTTATTTTGGGTTCGGTGTCTTATTGGTATATGTAAGCCCTAAGGGCAAACAAACTCAGTTTTTGATATTGGACAAACTTTTAATGTTGTGTCTAATGATCTTAATATTTATGATAGAATATCGGAACTCTTTATGGAAGCTCTAAGTACTTCAATCAAGCCATGATCAAGATTCAAAGTCATATCATTCAAGGCTCATCTATCAAGATTGAAGATTGAAGACTTAGGTTTGGTTAGATTAGCTTTGTCATTATAAGTCTTGATCTTATATAGCTCTAACCAAAGCTCTTATGAACATAAGCTCTACACTCAAGTCTTGCATTCACACAAACACGTTTTCAAAAGGCTTAAGTTTCAAAATGATCTTTACATGTGTTCTTATCCAAAAAGCCTTTGATTTCATAGATAAGTCTTTTAGAAAAGTTTTCCAAGTGTTCTTACTTGTTACCTTTTTAGGAAAACCTTTTAGACTTCAAAAGATTTCAAAATGTGTGAAAAATCAGCTCAGAAGTTCGGTCAACCGAGCTCAAGCTCGGATCAACCGAAGAGATACTGAGAGTTGGCTTTTGGAGGTTCGGTCGACCTAGGGCAAGGTCGGTCGACCGAAGTGGCATGGGTCGGTCAACCAAGGGGTAGGTCGGTCGACCGAGGTGGCTTAGGGTCATCCGAAGTTGCTCAGCGGTCAACCGAACTCTGCGAGAAACTAGCCGTTTTCTGACCGTTAAAGAGTCGTTTTTCAGCCATATTTTGAAATGTATATATACTCCAAAGCTTTAGAATGACTCTAACACTGGGAAAGGCTTGCAAAACATATTCTCATTGATTTCTCATCAAGCCAAAACACCAACAAAGAAAATGCACTTCATTGCCATGATCTAAAGCATTCAAAGGTGTTATTTCAAATGCAAGACAAAGAGTGAACTTCATATGTTCAAGAGCTGAAATTGTTTGTGCTTCAAAGGTATACATTCTCACTTATAAGAGTGATCAATCTTTGTACTTAACCTATCTCATTCCCTTTCTTAGTGATAGGGCAATTGTGAAAGTCCTACTTAGTGTGGGCAATTGTAAAAGTCCTACTTTGTGTGGGCAAGCTCTTTGTGAGTTTTCAAGTTGTGGTTGTGTTGTAAAACTCTTAGTGAGTTAGCCACAAGTGTAAACATTCTTCTTAGTGAAGTTGTTTAAAATCCTTGGGTGCGGCTCAAGGTAGTGGATGTAGATTCTGAGTGAGTCAAACCACTATAAATCCTTTGTCTTGTTATTGGGTTTAGCTTTGCATTTGCTCATCTTGCTTAAACTTTCACTTGCATTGCAAAGATTCGAAAAAGTTTACAAGAATAGTTAAAACCCAATTCACCCCCCCCCCCTCTTGGGTTTCTACAGTATATGAAGCGTTGTCGATCACCTCCAAGTTATGAGGCATGACAATATCGGAGTTCATGTCTCTGATGCTAGTCGGAGTGACGAGCTATGGGTAATCTATGAGATTAGGGTTTTGGAATAGATGTCGAAGTTTTAGAATAGACGAGCTACATAAATATGTAAAGTTATATATAGAAGTTTGGGAATAGACGTCGAAGTCAAACGTCAAATTCTACGGTAGTATAGTTTTTTGTAAAACCTTGTGGGATAGAATTTGAGGCTAAGTTGTCTTTATATAGCCTCATAAGAATTCTATTATGATTAAAAATTCTCACTTAGGTATTCCTTAATTGGTTTAGAAATCGAACATATTAATCAACTAGCCAAATATCAAATTGGCTCAATCCAAATGGCCCATTCCAATTAGAGCACATAAATCAAATTTTCAATATTCCATCAGCTCAATCCAATTGATCTTAGAATGCAACCCATTTGGTACTTGCAATATTGGTCACGACAACACTTGCCACTTTTAATGAGCGTATCTAGCAACACGTCATTATTACCAAAGCATAAACATTTGGTGATTCGACATAATCACATATATGATCATGTAGGTAATCCTGGTGTACGTCCATGAAATCTGGATTGAACACAAGTAATGGAACGTGTCACGCTTACAAAATTTAATCAATGTTACTTGAATCGTGTGTAGACTAATATAAATTATAATGATATCTGAATATCAAATCATTTGTTCATGACTATGAATTAGTCTCACTCAATCAAGGGGCCAATGATTTCATTTATGTTATATAGAAGGGACAATCCTTCATTAATCACACTCATCATTTTCATGGTACACTACACACCCAATAAATCCTTTTATTGCTCACTTCGTTACAGATAGTGTTTGGTTCCATCAAAGTATACTACTTGCCACACAATAAATCTTGTAAGATTTCAAGTCGAATGATCATTTACATCACGATCAATATGAGAATACTTTTTTACACTCATATAACAATTCATGTAGTCTTCTCATAGCGGGTCGATCCAGTATAATAATTATCTAATCATATACCCATTTGTTGATTAGATATTTCATATCAATCACTACACATACTAGTCTCAATGCATTATTATTGTCCTCATTCCATAATTATACTTGATTAGGGACTTTTAAGAATATTATCATAATAACTATTCTAGGGACATTATTAAGAATTAATATAATTACGCGGACATAAATAAACATAATAATGGAAATAACCTTTTTATTCAATAAATGATACAAGTATTTAAAAACATTTTCTTACTTGCACTAAAGACCACTATCATATAAAGAGTGGCCTTTGGGGAATACTACAATTATTATCTCTAAGACAAATTCTCCATGTATCTAATTTCAATGGAGTTAGTATGACGATCACGTTTAGAGGTTTAGTTAGTGGGTCATTGATGTTATCGTCTATTGGTATTTTGTATATCCTCACATCACCTGATCATTAGGATTCACAACTCTAGGCACCACGTCAAGCTCATCAATGAACTTCTGGATCCAAACTGCCTCTTAATAAGTTGCATAAGTAGCAACTATATATTTGGCTTCTGTTGTATAATTAGCTATTCTTACTTGTTTTGAACTTCTCCATCTTACAACACTTCCATTTAAGAAGAATACATAATCAGACTGCAATTGGAAAACATCATTGTCAATTTGGAAGCTAACATCAATGTAACCACTTATAATGAACTCTTCTGGATCTCTATATATCAAGAATGTGTCATTAGTTATTCGTAAGTACTTAAAGATATTTTTGACAACTGTACAATGACGCTCACCGTAATTTGACTGGTATATGCTCGTTACACTGAAGGTATACGAGACATCTAAGAGAGTACATAGCTTGACACACATGATAGATCTAATTGCATATGCATATGGAATCTGTTTAATGCGTTCGTTCTCTTCTGGTGTCTTAGAACGTTGTTTATTCAAAAGAACAATTTCATGCGCTATAGTACAATATCCTTTATTTGATTCTTGCATGATTAAAACCGTTTTAGAACTTTGTCTATATGTACTCTGACTTAGGTCAAGTATTCTACGTGATCTATCTCTATAGATCTTGAAACATAATATATGGGTAACTTCACCTAAGACTTTCATAGAGAAACACTTTATCAACCAAGTCTTTACATACTGTAAAGTTGGAATGCCATGCTTTATTAATAGTATGTCATCCACATACAATACAAAGAAGACAATTGAGCTGCCACTAATCTTCTTGTAAACGCATGGTCCATTAAAACGAGTGATCCAACTTCTGGAAGATTGCTTTAGTCCATAGATGACTATTTTAGCTTGCATAAGTTTCCAATATTTTATGGAGTGACAAAACCTTCATGTTGTGACTTGTACACATCCTCATCAAGATATTCATTAAGCAATGCAGTTATGTCATCCATTTGACATATTTCATAATCATAGAATGCATTTATTGCAAGCAATATGTTAATAGATTTGAATATCACTACTAGGAGAAGGTTTCATCATAGTCGATGTCATGTATTTGTTTGAAACCTTTCGCGACTAATCGCTCTTTGTATGTATGTATATTTACATCCATATCAGTTTTAATCTTGAAAACTCGTTTGCACCCTATAGTTGTTATCCTTTCAGATAGGTCAACAAGATCCAAACGTGGTTCGAGTACATGGAATCAATTTCGAATCTCATGGCATCTAGCCATTTCACAGAGTCTGGACTAGAAATCGTTTCTTGATAGGTTGTAGGCTCGTCATTATCTATAAACAAAACATCACCATATTGTGTTACAAGAAATCCTAATTTATTTGGTGCACGACGAGCTCTATCATACATTCACAATTCTTGTGTTTCAAGAACAGGCTCTTGTTGCACAAACATTTGTTAAGACTGTTCAGGTTCCATTTGTTTTTTTTTTAGAGTTTTGAACTTGTGTATGTTCTATTTGACTCTCACTTATCCTTTTAGAAATACATTCTTTTTCTAAAAAAGTAACAAATACTTCGTTCTCTGTAGGGATATATAAGTAGTATCCTTTTGGTTGTTTAGGATACCCCAAAAAAAAAAAACAATTGTCATATTTTAGACCGAGCTTGTCAAAAGCTTCGCGTTTGACATACGCCTCACAACCTCAAATCTTCGTGAGAGACATACTGGGACGCTTCCCAGTTCATATCTCATATGGAGTTCTTTCAACTGATTTAGATGGAACGCGATTAAGTGTAAAAATTGTTGTTTCTAATGCATTCCCAAAATGAGTAAGGAAGGCACGCATGACTCATTATAGATCGAACCATGTCTAGCAATATTCGATCAATTTTTCATTTCAGATATATAGTCTAAGCAACAATGCCAGGGATATGTAGTAATTGAATCATTAGATTTAATCTTTTTTTATTATTATTTATGTTATAGATAGGCTTTTCAAAACCTAAAATATAAATGGCATTCATCAAGTGTGCACAACCATAATAAATGGAATAATGTTTGTTCTTTATATCAAAACCAATACCTTTCTTTTCCAAACAAGACGTTGAAATAATATTCTTATTAATGGTAGGCACATAGAAACAATTTTTTTAATTCTAAAATAAGACAATAGGCAAAGTCAAACAATAAGTGCCTGCAGCTAAGGCAGTAATACATGCTTCATTAAGTACTTTCTAATGGGACAATATCCATATTTCAGTTCATCTCGAGGTAGTTTTGGTTTATCACTCAAGACTATGTTATTTAGGTAGACAACTCTTTTGACAATTACATCTTAAAGTAATTCTTGGATAGTTGAGTGAATAACATTTTATTCTAGCAATCAGTAAGTACTTTCTCAACTTTGTATGTGCCTCTAAACCTTCAATCTTATTGAGATGTTCCAGTTAAGTTGTACCAAAAATCTTAGCCAATTGGATATCACAATTATCATATCGTGTCTAACCTGGACTGATACATGTATACTACTCTACACATAGTTGATCTAGGCTTTGACGAGGGCTAAATTATGGAAGGCTTTAACTTAATGTTTCATATTGAGTGATTTTCAATTACATTATCTCACCATAATAAGTTTATTTTGCTTGAATATTAACTACAGACATGCATCTCATACATGAAAAAAATTAAACTATAGGCATACATCTCACACGTGAAAAAAAAATAGGCCTGTATCTCATACATGAAAAATAAATGTAACACATTAGTTGTTCATCTTATGATAATTCTCCCGAGCCAATGGAAGAATCATATGTTAATCTAAGTTGAAATAAAAGGAAATAAAATCTTCTCTTAATAAACCTTTGTGGTTGTTCCATCATTGGAAAACTCTTTCGTACGACACACAGGTCGTAAAATGAGTAAAAATAAAAGAGAAGACACGAAAATCGTATTTTAAGTAAATAAATAAATAACAACCGCAAGTTAAAAAAATTATTGGTATGCATCATACTCAAATAACATGACAATCATTTTATAACATATACAATTTTAATTGTATATATATATATATATATATATATATATATATATATATATATATATATATAATTTTTTTATTTTATTTATATATATACAATATCAGTGTATTGTAACAACGTCTGCATGCACTTGAGCTATGTGCTCAATCAATTATGAAATTGTGCCCCTGCATCACCCTGAGGTGACCCGTAGATTACCGGTCTTTCACCACCTCCTTTTTATTTTATTTTAATTATCATAAAAATTAAATATTACATGATTTCGTCTATCATAAGCAAATCGATTCAAAATCACAAGGCACATATAATAATGTAAAACTAATTGATGTGCGTACGTGGGCTCTGATACCACTTATATAAGAAATCATATCCAAAACACAGATAATAACAGCTGAATAAAAATGGATATGCTTATATCAAGGATCCTTACGAGTTAAAATCGATCAATCCGTTAAAGATTATACATTTTATGCCGAAAATTACTTGTTGCTCAAAAAATTCTAAGTCGAATCTTAAAGAACTCTGTTTCTATGGTATCCACTCGGATTAGATCGGATCGGAGTTTGTGTCTCTGATGTTGGTTGGAGAGACGAGCTATCAGATATCTATGGGATTAGGATTTCATATTTCACAATTGATATGTAGAGTTGTGTACAAGTTCTACTTTTGTTTTCATTTTTTTATATATTTATTGGGAGTTGGACCTCTATATTAGAAGAAATAGAGAATTCAAAAAGTAGGGAATCTCAAAGAACTCTGTTTCTATAGTATCCACTCAGATTAGATCGGATCGGAGTCCGTGTCTATGATGTTGGTTGGAGAGACGAGCTATGAGATATCTATGGGATTAGGATTTCAGATTTTACAACAGATATGTAGAGTTCTATATAGAAGTTCTACCTTTTTTTCATTTATTTATTTATTTATTGGGAATTGGACCTCTATATTAGAAAAGAATAGGGAATTCGAAAAGTGTAAAGATTATTCGAACTCATGACCTCTACGCCTCATACTTGACCACTAGACTAATGCCTCACAATGAGGCCAAGTAAACTTTATATAGCCTCATAAGGACTATAATGTGATTAGAATATCTCTTTTGAGGTTCTCTTGAATCGGTTAAGAAACCAAACCTATTATAATCTGATAGGAATCTCCCCACCAGTATATCCAATATATGTTCATATCACAATTTACATGCATATTTATCCAGCACAACAATTCACAAATAAAATCAATCTACAAATGAAACCAGTATTTCCTATACTTTTACTTATTATCCTTTTACATTAGTATTCTGTAATCAAAATATTACCACCCCCAAACACTCGGTAAAAGGAAGGAAAAAAAACAGCCTCAAAAGAAAAGTAAAAAATGGTAAAAAAGAAAAGAAAAAGAGAAACTAATATGAACGTTAACGTTGGTGAAAATCGTCTGTACACGTGTATGTTCCATTCCTGTGCCCAACTACTCAAAATTCGCGATGTGGACATTTCTTCTAATTATATATACACATGTTGAATTGTGAGTTGTTGGGCACAAGAATGGGTACATACACATACACAGATGATTATTTGCCAACGTTAAGAAATAACAGATACATGAAAATCAATCACACAAATCTGTTAAATGGTTTCTTCCCAACAATGGCTGGCATAGAAACTGTAGAATCCAAACTGACTTCCCCGATCGATCTCATAGACTCTTGTTTTTCCAATACCTTTTGGGGAGTAGTAGTAACATCTTTATTAGATCCTTTGCTCCACTTAAAAGAACCAATATTCGGAGTCAAAGGAAACGAAAACCTCCTTTTCGAATCATTACTCGGGGTCCCCGGAACTCTTTCCTTCGGGTTGCTGTTTGCTCGCGCCTTAGCCTTGGCCGAGACAGTAGGTACCATGTAGTTTGGGACTGAGAAAGGCGGACAGCTAGTAAGACTATCAGTATCATTCATTGGAACATCAAAAGTAGAACCGGCTGTACTGGCTCGAGGTCTTGTATATTTCGTTAGCCCTGAACTTTTTGGCGGCGGTGTTCTACTTGGAGTGTGAAACTGTTTGGCTTGTGCTGGTACCGTGGACTTTGATGACCTCGGTGTCATTGATTCATGATTATCAAAAGTGAAATTTTGGTGCCTATAGTTACTTGCTTGAAGTCGTGGACTTGGCGTTGCTGGAGGTCGAGGACTTGGCTTGTGCTCGGGAACTGCCCTTGGAGGTGTGTGTTGAACACTTTTAGCAGCAGTATGGCTTTCCGGGGGATTTTCTGGAGGTAGCTGACGTTCTAGCCAGTTCCACCACCACGGGAATCCATTGGCACGGGAATCCATAGCTGATTTTGCATTTTCTTTCGATAACTGATGGTCAAAGGCAGGGAAAAAGGAATTCAGCAGAAAAAAACAGTAGTTTCTTTAAGAATTATGACCCTTTAACAAGAAACTCATTCTCATAACTAGCCGTAGGAGAAAGAATGCCTACAATACACCCCCGCCTCCCCCTTTTCTTTCTTTCTTGGATCGATAAGAATAAACCAGATAATCCTACAATACCTTGTGAGAGTATGCATAGGCCATGGCTCGTTCTCGCTTAACGACTGCTTCGACTTTTTTTTGGAGTCTTGTTTCAACTTCCTCTTTGGTGAGTAAGCTGTCATCCCAATATTCACTGCCTGCCTCAGACTATAACAAGTGTATCCCCTTTAATAAATAATATAGCTAAAGTTTCCAACAGAGGAAGAATTTATTACTAGATAACTTTATGCGATCACAAAGAAATGAAACCACATCTAGTTATACAACCTCATGATCCAACTGTGTTAGCTTATAGCAATCAGATTGAAATGTTTTAGTCAATTTAGTGGATAAAAACTAATTCAGACAAAGACAATTGTAAAACATGGAATCAACAACAACATTTCCGCCCTAGATACGCAACAGAAGGGACTACCAATGTTTATAAACAGGGGAATTGTGATTGAATAATAGAGATCCATAGAGCTATAGGAAAATGGAAATTTATATCAAGATGCACAAAACTCACCATCTGGTTCAACGTCCATCTGCTCATTGTACTCTCCAAGTCTTTGTCGTTCATTTGAGCTTGGCGCTGGAGTGCTTGATTTTCCAACATTTGAATTCTTCGTGATTGAATTTGAGTTTGAACCCGAACCAGAAGCTGCATTTGTTTCATGGCATTAATGGTCTGTCGTTTCACATTTTGGCCTCTCATGACTCCTTGAAGCCTTACTAAACCCCTCAAAGCCCTGAAACTTCTCCTTGCCTATATAACAGAAAAAAGTATGCAATCTCAATCCTGTTAGATCTCGTATTAATACGATAAAGCTCGAGGATAATTGAAACAATATAAACCCTTTTGATATTTCAAAAAAGGAACTGATAGTGTTGATAGCTTACCATGTAACCTCTATATGCAGCCTGGATCTTGGTGGCTGAAAGATGTTGGTTTCTCAGTGTAGGTTCAGGCCTGAAGACAGAGTTAACTTCCCTACGGTTTTTTGCTACTGCAGGAGAGGAAGTCCTCGGTGAAACCGCTCGAGGAGCAGGAGCCTTAGGCGAAGCAACCCTTTGAAAGGAAGTGCTCGGGGAAGCAGTTCGAGGAGCAGAAGCCTTGGGCGAAGCAACCCTTTGAGAAGAAGCCCTTGGAGGGGAAGCAACCCTTTGAAAGGAAGTCCTTGGGGAAACAACCTTTGGAGACACGGCCCTAGGGGATGCTGCCCTTGGAGAAGGAACTCTAGGTGAAGCAACTCGTGGAGACATTGCCAAGGGTAATGCTGGTGGTGTTATTGATAATTCAGAAGATGCCGGAGGCCTAACAAATAGTTTCTGTTGATCAACTTCCCCCAGTATTTTCTCAATACTGCTAGGTTCCCTGAAAATGGGAATAAATGATTTGTTCTCTCCATGCTTTAGTATTCCTCTACCCTTCTTCTTTTCCTTGGTACTTTTCTTCTCCGGACCCTGCAAGGACGTACATGTTAAAGAACCTTTTGAATTCGCCGATTTGGGTTACTCACATCAGCTATATTTCTTGCCTATACAATACCACATTATCATGTAAGCCCCTCTTTTGGTCTGTTCTTTTCTTCAACTTCATTCAAGGATCCAGGGGAAAGGAAATGAACTTCAAAATAAGTACCGCAGCAAGAGCAATCTTGACCAGTTTTGGTGCTTTTTGGCTACTAAGATTTATATTTTTAGACACCCTTTACTTGATAAATCTCAAATCATGCAAAAGTTCCATATAACTACTAAAGATTTTTGGCTCATCTTCAAAACACAAATCATAACTATATAAGATTTAGAACACAATAAGAGAACTAGGATTAGAGCTCCAATCCAAAATAACATTTTCAATGCAGACGTACTTCGAAAGTTGGAAAAAATGAAAAAAAAGAAAAGAAAATGATATTCCTCAATTCCTTTGAAGTTTCTGAGAACTCTTCAACGACAAACTGCGATACATTTGTTCCGCAGGGAATGAATTGTTTCTCTCAACTTCATAGAAAATTCCTTATTGTAAGACAAAATGAGTAATTTGAGAAACTTTTACATGAAGAATTTAATCTTGTTGACCTTAGTTAAGACCTATACTTACACTGGGTGGCTTCTCCTTGGAGCTAGAGGAAAAGACCTTCTTGATGGCTGAAAACCAGCTTCCTTTCTTTCCCATGTTTCCAGCATCAGTCTCTTAACCTGGATTAGTACATAAGTGGGGAAATATATTAATGCCTTAAAATCATCACCACTGAATTCTAGATCATAAGTATTTAGTGTCTTAACCTTAATATACATCAAGTTTTCCCACATTAACCAAGCATGAATTAACTACTTAAAAGTCACATAAACCATCATCCTAAAAACTCCTTATTTGCTGCGGCAGTTTCTTGTGCTTTCACATGTCCTTTTGGACCACTCAAACATGGTGGTTGGCAATGCATAGATACTCGAGAAAACAAAAACATGTATCTAGTGTACAAGACTCCTGCATCAGTAGGATCTCGGAAAGATACCGATGTATGGAGTTTTACCCTTAAATATACCGATACAGGCAGTCTTACCCTTATGTTTTTCATAAAAATGTTGTTTTTCGGGGTTTGACCCAATGATCTAGTGCATAACAAGTAACACCTTCTAATGCAAAGATACTAAAAGAATGATAGTTCTGATATGGACTATGTCCATTGGACCTTGTGATATAGAAATGGCTACATCATTACAGAATGAGAAGACTGGCAAGTCTGTGATGATTTGGTTAATTTCTAAACCACGAAGTTCATGTGGGCCTTGTCTATATCAGAATTTCCCCCCGAAAGAATACACATGAAAATGAGAAGGGTAGAGGTATCATCCCTTCCTAGTTCAAATAATTGTCCCATGACAAACGTTGTCTGAACTAGATCTAAGGCGATATAACCCCCAGACAGAATTTTCTGATATGCACCATGAAACAGAAACAAGCTAGCTCAGTTAAAGACAACACTTTCAACCTGGACCATATATGCCCGGTTCGACACTTGTATGCCTCCCCATATAAAAATAAACAAATATATTAAAAAAATTGCAATGAAAACAAAGAAACAAGATAAAAGAGTCAGAGGGCTCTAGAGGAAATGGTGGAAAAACATGATTTTTTCTCCAAATCTCTTTATTATTCTTCTATATTCTCAGAGCCTGATTTGATTGGGTTTCAATCTAAGATTTCTGATCTCAGTCTCACACTAATTTCAAACTCAAACTAAATTTTCCACGATTTGATCAATTTAAGAATTAACTAGAAAAAGGAGGAAACTTTAGGTAAAGCAGATTTCATTTTTCCCCCCTTCAATTTCAACAATTTAGAGCTCAAAAAGTGGAAATTGATATGCAAAATTGGATATTTAACCAGAAAACAAGAAACAGTTAATTCTGTTTCTCTCCCACCAGAGTGAAAATAATAATAAAAAGAAAGAAAGAAAGATTAAAACTTGTTTTCAGAAATTACCATCATAATTTACAAATCCCAAGAAGATTTATGAAAAATCAAACAAATTTACCTTGAGATATTTTCTCTATCCTTCCATATACCCCTTTCTTCAGAAGTAAAAAGCTGCAAACCAACTAAAAAGAACCTTCAACAAAGTTCTCTCTCTCTCAACTGAAGAATTTCTTAATCTCTTGAAAGAAAGTTTTATTAATTGCCAGACTCTGCTTAGGTGTGCAATAACATGCTTCTTGCCTTCATCCCTTTTGGAATTGGAATTTCTTTTGTTCAAAATTGGCCAACTACCTTTTTGAAGAATCTCATGTTCTTGCTTTGCTTTGCTTGTGAGAATTTCTACTTTTCTTTCAACTTTTGTGTGTTTAGTATAATCTTTTCTTTTGCTTTTGCTTTGATCAATTGATGATGAAAGGTTTTGTTTATATGGTGTGGTACTAATAGTATGAGTGTGTGAAGGGTATAGAATTTTCTATCCTCGTCTGGTGTTTGTTCCTGTTCTATCCATAAGAATTTTAATATGTATTAATTTTTTAATTAAAAATTATAATTAAGGAAATTAGAAATCAGGAAAAAAATTTAAAATATGTAAATTTTTATTGATAGAACAATTAATAGAAACATATGATATTTTTGTTGTGTGTGAACTGTGGAAAGAGGAAAATATGTATATTTGTGTCACGTTTATAATGCAAAACATTAAAAATTCAATATATACTAAATATTTTGTATGTAAGTGTTACAAAATGTTAAATAGATGTTACATTATAGGGTTTTTTTTTTAAGTCCGGATGGACGGTTGCCACATAAGGGGAGAAGAGAGCACTTCACAAGAGGAGAAAAAACCCTAGAAAGGAAGACAATTAAAACTTGCCCTATGCATGAGGGCATGAGGAGGGTATCGAACCCACGACCAAGAGGCCCTTGCCCCCACTGGACTAAGGGACCTTTGATGACTGTTACATTATAGGTTCATGTGTTTAACATTTTTCTAATTAACCTCGGTTCTCACATCTAACACTTATTTTGTACAACAGATGTTAAAAATTACAATACATGTTCGATTCAAAAAATCTAGACCATCAAATTTTTATTCAAAAAAAAATCAATATTTATTGTATTTTATGTTTTCCGCATTATATCCGATGTAATCAATGGCTTTAGCTATCTTTCAACTAACTTTTCTTAAATGAGAAGACTATTTTTTAACAAAGATACCAATCCCTCCACTTAATATTAAAAAACAACTGTTAGGTACACTTCTCTTATCTGCTTTCTTTGTTTTATTATTATTAGTAGTAAAAGGATACCACCTGTCTTGCATAAAAAGAAAAAAAATATATATAATAAGAAATGATAGTATAGTTAATTTAGCATTTTAATTCTGCATAATAAGTTTTGTATTTAATATTAGTGTAATTGACTTATCACTCTAATCATGAATGATAAGTTTTGTTTTCGACATTACTATATAATAATATTATTATTTTAAAAAAAATTGATAGTCTTACATTTATTTTTATTATTAAATATTATTAATATTTAATCTAAAAAATGATTTACATCCTCCGAAATATATTTCAAAAGGAGAGAAGAGCATTTTTATTTTTCTTGAAAACATAAATAAAAAGTTCTTGAGTTATTTTATTCATGGTTTCATTTTAGGTTAGACTACATGGTTATAAAGAATTTAAAATATGTAGTGATAATGTCTCAAATTATTTGCAATTTCATGAATTCAAGATTTATTCATGTTTTTTTTAACTTTGCGCTTTCATTTATTAATTTAGACAAATGGAATATTAATTATATTCAAACTTTTAATTGGGGTTTTTGGTAATTTAAGTCACAAAATTAATATAGTAATTAATTATTTCTTTAATACGTGTAAAGGTTAGTTTTTAAACTTTTAAATTTGGGAATGAACGAATCGTTCCCAAGACTAATTTTCATTTTAAACCAAATAATAAAAACATTTGCTGGGTAAAAAATAAACAACTTTTTTAGTGTATTTGAGTTTATCTTAGCATTCAAAAAATAAAAAGTTTATCTTCTCTAAATAGTGTTGTTAAAAAATAAAATTTCCCTAAACAAACCAAAAACTATTTTGGCGCATCAAGTGTATCTGAATTGATTTTATATTTGATAATTTTCTGCCCGAAAATTTAAAAAAAATGAATTATTTATAAAAAAAATGTGATAATTAAATTAAAAATTTTATGTTGGAGGATGTGAATTATTTTACAAAAATGCACCCGTGGAGCCCAGAAATGCACACAGTGATTTTCTCTTCTTTTTTTTCTTTTTTTCTTTTTTTTGGGTAAAGAACAAAGATAAAAGAACATGTGGAGCCCATAAATTGAAGAAGTTGAGCTCTAAAATTTGTCTCCCCATTGTTGCCCGTTAGAGATTCCAAAAGAAAAAAAGGGCTTGGGTTTGAGTACGACCGCACAAAAATATTGCTTTTAGTGTGAAATTTTGTATTTTAAGCAAAGTCATATGCTTTAGCATTGATAATATTGTTTTACCTAATTATGGTATGATCATTTAAAAAAACAAAATTATGAAATTTGCCTAACTACTAAATTTACCTTATGATTAAGAGAATTTTCCTAACCACCATATTTTTGTTGTAATTAGAATATAAGTAGAAGGTGCATGTTGTTTTATGGGAATTATTCACGCTTGGTGTAACATAATTATTTGTTTAGCCTTATTCTAGCAAATAAGATTTCGAGGTTTTGTTTTTTTTTTCTTGTTTAGCACATGACCCTGCAAATAGGATTGTATTGCAAAGAGTAAATAGTTAGTTAGTTGACTGGTCTATTTACATTGATGTTTTGGACACGCGACTATTTTTGGATAATTATAGAGTGAACTTAAATTATTTTTGCTTTTCGAATTTTTTATTTAAACTTTGTTTTCGACTCTTTCTAAACTTAAACAATTTACGGTTTCCCCGATATAGAAAAAATTCAAATTTCCGACCAAAAAATGTCACGTGACTGAAACGTGCTGTTTTAGTTGGGGGTAATAATGTCCGCACACAAAACAAAACATGAATCCCTACCCGACCCATTATACTACTCGACCCAATTCCTTTTAGCAGCTGACAAAACAACCGATCTTGACGGCACAGCCGCCATTAATATCGGAAAATGAGTTCCGAAAATATCGCTAAAAATCTGCCCAGCTCAACCCATCTCCGACGCCGTGAAGACATCGCCGGAGCTTCAAATTAACCCTCACTTTATACCCTCTGAAACTTTTCTTCCAGCAAAATTTCTAGCAAATTTGTAAAACAAATGAAGAAAGGGGAGGTTGACGAAGAGGAAGAGGTTATATGTTCTTTCTTGAAGAAGAAAAAAGCCAGCAATATTGTCACACCCCGTAACAAGGGTGATGACATGACAGTGTCTCATTGATTGATAAAACACCAAAGTCGACAAACAGAGTTACTAAAAGGAAATTCATTTATGATATAATCCAAAAACAAGAGTTTAGTAGCGGAATTAAATTACTATGAGTGAAATACTAAGTATTACAAAGGTAAAAAAATCCAACAATGCTATAAAAGAAATAGTTCTACGAATAAACGAATAAAATAACTAAATCTCTAACTAAAGCCTTTTATGGATCACTCTTCCTGTTCCCCTTCCCAAGCTCTATCATCATCATCATCAATGTACTCGTCATCACCTGCACAATAAGCGGATGGAATGAGCTTCGGTGCTCAGTAGGGACTAGATATTCACAAATAATAAACACAAGCAAGCACATAACACATTCTCATTTTCAAAATACAAGTTGAAACAACAAGTAAGTTAAATAGTCACATTCTTCGCATCTAAACGCTTTCACAATCGAGTGTAAGCAAAGCACCAAGCTTTACCAACACAATACACTCCATCACTACATCGTTTAGACACTAGAAACATCACTACCGCTATGACACTAAATCCCGCAATTCGAGCTCAATCGTCTATTCACGTATTAATCAACAATGACTGTAACGACCCTAGTTATAGTCCAAACTAGGACGGCCCAAGATGTTTCAACACGTGGGTTCAGTTTGATCCCCTAAACTAAGAGTCCAAGGTTTAAGGATCCATTCTATGTATTGCATCATCATCCCCTACCAGGGACTCCACAAAACCGTTACAATCTCAATGATCTCCTCATCGGGTTAGGCCCTGGATGTTTCACTGTTCACTTAGATCACAAAGGATCTTCTTATACGACTCGATATTCGATATAAGAATTAATAGATCTTAGACAAGAGATCAAATAGAATTATCGCACGTGGCTGCAAAGGGCTAAAAAGGAATCAAGAACCAGAGTGCAAGAAAGGGATTGACTTGGTTGGTTCACTGATAGTCTCGCTCGCGTATCACCCGCTGGCGGATCGGCCGCTCTTTCCCTTTCAAGTGCCTATACCTGAGAGTTCTCTATGCGAGTCTGACTCTGTACTTGGTAACAATCCCTTCTGTGCACACTTCCTTCCTTATCCTTCGGCGACGACTCGGTCGACCAAAATCAAGAAGGACTGAACGACGATAACCAATTAGGACGACTCAAGTGATAAATAATTAGATAAGTTTATAAAATAGGCAATTAACGACCCACGAATCACATTATCACTTAACCATATTTATATCACTTAAGAATAAGTATAATAAAGCAGTAAACCGGTATAGAAATCAGATTATAAAGCGATTAAACCAACCTCATAGCAATTTCGAAATATTCAAAGCGATATAAACTCAATTCATGCAATTGATTCGCAAATTAAACAATTCATGCAATATATGATGTCCAATCACTACCAAAGCAGATGGCGGAGCCAGGATTGAAGTTTTGGGGGAGTGCAGTAGTAGAAAAATTGAAAATTCTTGAAGTGTAGTATATATATATATATATATATATATATATATATATATATATATATATAACCGTTGGATATATATACCTAGTATATAAAAAAAATTGAAAATTCTTGGGGGCCAGGGACCCCCCCTGCCCTCTCTTATGCTCCGCCATTGCCCCCAAATCAATAATCCAACATAACTCACTGTTTATACACGATTAATTGCGATAATTAAATGACGTAGGGGTCCCTACCTCTTACTGAGACAAAAGATAACAGGAAATTCGAAATCTGCATTGCATAGTCTTACTCTCGAAAGTATAACTTCCTACTCAAGACTCGGAATGACGTGTCGTATGCACTCACTCGAAGCTAACTCGAACGCCTTCGAATAGGTATATTATAGGCTGGAAATGGACGAGTAACGCTCCCTCACTGGTCTCTCAAAGTCTGACAAAAAAATCTGCCCAGATTTCTAAACTCACCAAAAAGGCCCTATTTTTTCCCAATGCCTCGCAGCTCAAATAAGCCGCTGCCTTTAAGTTACCCACGGCTGCTGCTCTTTTCTTGTTCTCTAATTGGGCACGGCTCCCGAGCCCTCATCATCTCACGAAACTTGTTTATTTGAATTCTTTTTATGTTATGAGATCCCTGCCCCCTATATATAGGGTGAAAATCCTCTCGTCACATCAGATGTATGTTCAAAGTGTCATAGCAATCGTAATTTCTTATATAAATATTTGTTTTAATTATATATACTACGTGGTGAATTGTGATTGGTTGGGGACACGGGGACATACACCAACGGGGACAGAGGATTTTTTGCCCTATATATAATATTATATTAACCTTTTAAATTCCTTAACCAATCCATGAAAAGCCTACAGTGACTATTCTTTTATTAGGTTTAATTCCCCTCAACTGATGCCCTTCCATTTTCTTTTAATTTTCTTTCCTTATCTAAGTGAAACACAATTTAAATCCTTAATTACAATATATGTGTGGAACGCCCCTCAATAAAATGTGCACATAATGAAACATGTAACATGTTATAAATTTAAATGAACACGTAATCAAACGAAATAAATTATGGTCACACAATTACTCGCAAAAATTAATTACACGTCAAATATCACGTAAGTAAAAGTTACGAGTTTCACAAATATCATCTCAAAACAAGCCAAAGTCAAGAAAGAAGAAGCTAAAACGGTGAAGAAGAAAGAAGAAGAACCCTCCCCCAAAAAAAATTCCAAGAACACCCCTGATAAGGTTTTTATTTTATATTGCATTATTTTCTTATAATCTTGCCTTACACTTTTTTTTCTTTCAACTGATGATCATTTTTACCAGAAATATTTAATCTTTATTTGCTTAGAATTGGAAAAAGGGTGCCAATTGTGAGTTCAAATTTAGCTAAAGAAGAAAGGGAAGAGGCATGGAAAATGGGTCGGATTGGATTTGGGTGGGTCGTGTCGATTATTTATTTATTTTGTTGTTAAAAGGGTATATGGGTCTTTTTAAAATTTTAGGCCAAATATAAGGATAAAATTGCCGAAATATACCAAATTATCTATATCGGGGCAATCGTAAATTGTTTAAGTCTAGAAAAAGTCGAAAATAAAGTTTAAGTCTAAAACCCGAAAACCAAAAATAGTTTAGGTCTAAAATAGGTAATTCACTCATAATTATATCACCTTGGTGTTTACGTGTGGATGAAAATAAAATACCACTACTTTTTTATAGTGGTTTCCGGTCAAATTAGACATGTGTTGTCATGTGACCAATAATTCAAGGATAAAAATGGAAATTAATATATCAAACTATTAGTGGCTCAAAATAAATATGTCTCCCTATTTTTCAAGGCTCAAATAGTAATATAAGTATTTTAATTTAAAAATTACACGAATTTTTATTTCTTAATCTATATTTTATATAAATAGAAGAAAATGGATGCATATGGTAGCTTGTATAGGTTTCATTGGCATGAATCAAATAACCCACACACCCCTCTTTTATGTTGTTCACATCCCTCTCCCCTCATTTAATTTTTTTTCTCTCTTCTCCCAAAAAATCCTCTCTCAAATTTTTTTTCTCTCCCCCTACCCTACCGGAAAATCCTCACTCAAAAATTTTTTTGCAATTTTTTTTATTGCAATATTCCTAAAATAATATTTAGAATTTTCTAGAAAAAAAAAATTAATTTTTTTTACCGCGCCCTACCCTACCCCACCCTACTGCCTGTGAGGGTGCACACGCCCTACCCCCTTCCCCTACCCAGGGTGCGGGCTCCCCTACCCTTAGCATCATCAAGCAGGGTTGGCTCGATCCCGGTCTGGGCCAGGTCCGTCGCGGATTACCCTAAAACGGACCGGACCGGATTTGGACCAAATTTTGCGGACCAAGAAACTCCTAGTCCATACCCGTCCATAAGAAATCCGCGGGTTAAACGGGCCGGTCCGCGGACCAAATTAATTTTAAAAAATAAATTTTAAAAAAAAGAAAATAAAGCTTAAAAATGATTTTTTTTGTTTTTATTTTTAAAAATTGAAAAGAAAAATTGAAAAAAAAGAATATAAAGCTTAAAAATTGAGTTTTGTTGTTTATTTTTGAAAATATTTATAAGAAAAATTCTAAAAATGAGAAGTAAAACTTTTAAAAATATTTTTTATATATATTAATTTAAATGCGGGTTGGTCCGGGTCCAGTCTGGTCCGGTCCGCCTTGGTCCCAGTGGTCCAAAGCGGAGCGAGCTAAAATAGCTCGCATTTAAACGAACCATGAATAGCTTGGTCCAAATCCCAGTCCAAAAACGCGGACCACGGGACTCGGTCCCGCATGACTAGTGGTCCGTTTGATGAGTGCTACCTACCCTACCCCCATCTGCCTGTAGAGTGCGGGAGCGCCCCTACCCCTCCCCACGCCTACCAGGGGTGCACACGCCCCACCCCTACCCCCGACCTACTCCCACCACTTTGTGAGGGTGCAGGCGCCCAACCACCCCACCCTCCCTACTCAAATTATTATTATTATTATTATTATTATTAATTTTTTTTTAAGAAAATTCTAAATATTTTTTAGGGGTATTGCAACAAAAATTAGGTGCAAATAAAATTTAAACTTTTTAAGAATTGTAAATTTTTTAAACTTGTGTTAGTTGTGATGCTATTTTAAACTTGTAATTTTTTTGAAATTTTGATGGGTTATTAAATACCGTAAGTGATAATAAATACAAAAAAAATACTTGGAATTTTTTTACACTTTTTTTTTTTGTTGCAATACCCCTAAAATAATATTTAGAATTTTTTGCAAAAAAAAAAATATATATTTGATTGACCGCATGCCCTAAAAAAATGGCCGGAAAATTGCTTCCGGCGGCGGAGACAATTTTTTGGCGGTGACAAAAGTTTTCCGGTGGGCAGGCAAAGTAAGTTGGGAGATTTTTTGGGAGGAGAGAGAAAAAAAATATTAAATGAGAGGAGGGGGATGTGAACAACATAGAATAGGGGGTGGCTATAGTGGGCATGTTTTAATAGCCACTTCATGAGGGGCCAGGGGCCAGGGACCATCTTTTTTTTATCAATCCTTTAGCAATTGCTTCAATTAAACTAATAGAATGATTAAGTGAATTTGAATCGTGGTTAATATTTTTATTATCATTTGCCACTATTCTCTCATATTCATTTTCGAATACAAAATCTTCAATTTTGGATTCTATTATTTGCTAATCTATTAAAAATTAGATCAAATAGATGAAGAAAATCACGACTATTGTTGTTTGCTTCAGTTTTAAAAATTTGAAAATCATATTATATTTTCATTTTTTTATAATTTATACCTTTTTAAAAAATTATATTATATTTTCATTTTTTATAATTTATACTTTTTTAAAAAATAATTAAGGGGCTAACTTTAATGAACACTTCTGATATGGACCGGGTCCATTGGACCATGCGGTCCAAATTTGAGCACATCATTGCATTTCCTTCTCTCTCCTTATTCTGCAGGGATGTGGCCAAATCTGGACCCGGTCCATATCAAAATTTTCCAACTTTAATACCTAGTACATGACTCTAATATCGTTCGAGACTACCCTGAATTACAATAAGAAAAAGGAAAATTGCTGCCATGAAAATTATGTTCTTTTTACTTGGGGTGGGAGGATGGGTCTACAAAAATGCTTCTTCCAAATAATAAGGTCATGTTACATTATGGCTCAACAACTAATATGTGGAGGCAATTAATAGTCCATTCATTAAATGCTGAAAGTACAATAGTTCCTATGAGGCTATGACAGGTGAAGTTTTTTTTTTTTTTTATTTGGGGAGGGGAGGGAGGCGAGGTGTCGAACCTGAGACCTCACAATCTCAGGCCAAGTGCTCACCCACTGGAACTGCCGCTCTCATACTATGACAGGTGAAGTTAAATCTAAAATGATTGGTACAAATATAAACCATCAAAATTTGTCATAAGACAAAGGAAGTTTTTTTTCCCACGGTGACAAAGAAATAAGGGGGTGTGCTTGGATAAGGTCTTGGTTTGGGTTTGGATTTGAGTTTGGGCGGGAGACGGTAAAAAATTGGACGGAACAATTCAAATTCAAATTTTTTTCTTCAAATAATCGTTAAATTCAAAATTTTTAGCTCTTAAATTGACGGGAGATATTCAAATTCCAAATTTGTGAAGCCAAAATTTGAAATTGGACGATTATTTGAAAAAAAAAATTGAATTTAAATTGTTCCCGCCAATTTTTAAATTTCAAATTCCATAAACTATGTCCCAATTGTAGTGTTTCTAATGAGAAATAAAATCGTAAAAACTATTCATAATTCGGTAAATACTTTTTCAATTATACTTCTTCAATCGACATTATTTGTATTTTATTGGCTATTTTATTTTTATTTTCTCATTTCTCATATTTTTGAAATAATAACGGATGAATAAGTGGATTTGAGAGAATATCTACAGGGCAATTTTCGAGGTGGTTTAAATAAATATAAAAATCATCAGTTGGATACAGACAATTTTTTCATGTTTCTAAGAGTAAAATAGTATTCCAAAAATTAAAGGTTGTACTCTACCGATAGAAGAAAGGCTACAAAATATTCTTTTTTCTTCTGTATTTTTTAAAAAGATAAAATCGCGTTGACTGGGAAAAAAATTCACCAGATTATTAAAATCTCTTCAGCCAGCATCCGGCCAACAACAAAGCTCCTGATGACTACCGGCCTCCCAGGCCCGGCTCCAAGGGTGTCCAAGGTGACATCCGGAACCGGGCCTCATATTTATAGGGGCTCCAATTTTTTTAAAAAATTACTTAATTTGTATATAATTATTATTTAAAAAAATTGAAGATCTTAATGTTTTACAATTTGTTGCTCAAAATCTTTTTTACCATACACCAATGCCGGTTAATAGGGGATGCGAGCTGAGCGACCTCAGAGGACCCCCCAAAATTCGGGGCCCCAAATTTTTTTTTTATTATATATATATACTTAGCCTAAAATCCGGAGCCCCAATAATTTTTTTGTTTATATATATATATATATACATACTTAGCCCAAAATCCGGGGCCCCAATTTTTTTTCGACACAGGGCCTCGAATATATTTGAGACGGGCCTGCGGCCTCCCAATATCAAAATATATAATTACAATAAAATAAAACATGACCAACCCAAACCCGACCCTCCTTCATCCCTCAACAACAACAAAACCTTAATCCCAACTATTTAGTGTCGGCTGCATTAATCAATATAAAATTTATGTTTGCAGGCCCATTTTTGAGAGTGCTTAAAGTGCCCACAACACAGGGCCTCCAAAAATTAGGGGCCTCAATTTTTTGTTACGTATATACATGTATATGTTTTTTTAGAAGAAATTTGAGAATTCTTTAATATTATTTCCAAAATTTGGGATAATCAAGTTAAATGTAAGAATTCTCTTTTTTATTTTTATTCAAAGATTACATAAAAAAAAATAGTATTAGTATAATGCTAATATATTATTTATTAATCTATTAAAAATTAGATCAAAATAGATGAAGAAAAATTATGACTACTGTTGTTTTTTTTGGTTTTCAAAATCCGAAAATCGTATTATATTTTAACACTTTTTATAATTTATACTTTAAAAATTAAGGACCTAACTTTAATAAGTAGTATAAGGCCTAAATATTATTCCAGACGTCCTCTTCTTCTGTTTGCCCTTATTCATATTATGGATTTTGAGAAAATTTAATATGGTTGAGACTGAAGGATTAATGAGTAAAAATTCCTCATTTCACCCTCTTTTTTAATATATGTTAAATTATTTAAAAATGCTTAAATTATTAGACAAAGAGATTACATTATATTTGGACCCTCCTAAAAAATTCAATCAAACATCGGCGCTCTTAAATAGACTTGATTTTCATTGATCACAGTAATTTAACTTGTAGTAGGGATCATGAGAGTGGCAGCCCTTGTGGGAGAGCACTTAACTTGAGACTGTGAGGTCTCAGGTTCGACACCCCTCCCCTCCCCGAATAAAAAAATGTGGGACACATTGGCAATCAAATGCAGCCTTTAATTCCTGGCATCGATAGAAGGATCCCAAGAATATTGTTGGTCTGGAAAGTTATTTCAGAAATGATTGTGCTGAGTTTTTTATTGTCATTTTGTAAAAGCTCTTATTGCTCTACCATCATGACAAAGCAGTCTAAGCACGTGATTCTCCAATTTTACACCATCATAATTTTAAAGCACCATTTTCATTACCCTTTTTATCAATAAAACAATACAACAATAAATAACACATTAAATCCTTAATAATTAAAATTAGACGAAAATGGATAAGAAATATATTTAACTTTTAGCAAATAAATACATAAAGTGTATATTCCAAAAATATCACTAAAACAGATGCTATGTAGACTGCCATAACCTTTAACAATTACTGCATATAGTCGGATATTTCAATCTAGCGATTCAAAAATATTGTTACAGTCAGGGACGATTACGGGGGCTGCCCGGAGATTTTTAAAAATACTACTATTTATCGAAATTTTATGTGTATTTTGGAAAATTTTGGAAAATTTTATCAATTTCACCCCCCAAGAATATTTTTTTGCCTTTTTTATCGCCCCTCCAAGAATTTTGGAATTTTTTACTGGGTTTCGCCCTCTCCTCCAAAACATCAAATGCTGAGCCGTCCCTGGTTACTGACATTGAAGAGTTAGCATCTTAACACTTTAAAACCCAGGGGACGAAGCTGAACTTTGAAAGCTGAGGCTAAAACTGCAATGATGATGTCGAACTACATATAAAAACTGCAAAAAAATGTTGGAGGGCGAATTTGATCAAATATTTTAAACTATATATAAAATTTATTATATGTAGAAGAATTTTTAAAAATCTCGAATCGTCCCCTACCCGGCCCTTGTCTTCGTCCTTGCTTTAACCTCCCCTTATAATCAGTCGAGGAATTTAATATTTCTTTGAAGTGTTTTATTACAATATCTTGTTAATTACTTTCATGCTTGTCATTTTATTATGAGGTGTCATTTTCCAAAGTAGTAAGGCCCGTTTTCGGCCTTCTCAAGGCACGTGGTTTGACAAATTTAGGTGTGATTGGATTGTGAGATACCTAAGTCAACTGATTATTAGATCACCTAAGCATAAACCAAAATATTTAATAGTCTTTCAATTTCATAATATTATACGACATTTTGATACTTTGGTACAGGGATAGGGGTGAGCAAATTTGGTAAAATTCGATTTACCGACCGAATTCGACTTGAATTCGGTAAATCGAAATCGATGAATCGGGACCAAATTCAGTAATTCGGATCATACCGAATTGAAGCTTTTCAATTCAATTGAATTCGGTATATGGTTTTGGTGAATTCGGTATTACCGAATTCGAATTCAAAAAAATATTTTAATAAATAATACTAAAATAAATACACTATAAATACTCTCATAAATCCCTACTTCTAACAAAAAATGTCACCCACACTAGATTACTCCCCTTTTTCTTCCTCTTCTTCATCGACTCCAGCCCCAAACTCCTTCCCCTTTCTTCTTCTTCGTCTTCTTCTTCCTCCCGTCACCACCCTCCATCGTTCTCCATTCTTTTCTCCTCTTCTCCTCTTCTCTTCTTCCTCTTCTCCTTCTCTCTTCTTCTCTTCTCCCTCTATTTTAATTTTCCCCAAAATCCAAAATCCCTAAATCCCCAATTTCATCTTTATTTCTAAAAATTTCTTTTTTTTTTCTCTTTCTGTCTTTACAGTGGCTTCCCCATCACCACCGCTGCTCCCTCCATTGACACCGCCCCAAAACTCCCTCCAGAAAGCCGAATCGGTAATTCGGTAAATTTACCGAATTCCAAATTCGCCAATTCGGTCAATTCGAATTCGGTAAATCGGAATTCGGTTCGAAAAAGGTCGGTAGTACATGTGAAATTCGAATTCGAATTCGGTAAATTCGATGTAATTCAGAATATTTTATCAGTTTCGCCTCCTAAATTTTTTTTTTATCGTTTTTATATGTAGTTTGACATACTGTTGCAGTTTCGCCCCCAACGCAAATTCCTGACTTCGTCCCTACTTTGATATAAATTAAAAAAATTAAAAAAATATAATAAGTGATATTTTTTATTGGAAATTTACTACTTCCACTATAATGGAGAAAAACATTATATTTATAAGTTTTAAAAATATAATTCTTAAAACTTTTAGGTAACCAAATTCGGTAAGAGATAAAATTGCAATAAACTTCTATTGCCAAAAGGAGCATTATTTTTATGTATTGTCTCAGTTTTTTTTCTTTCTTTCTTTTTATTCTGCAATTTGTATATCTAGTCTTTATCACCATAAATTAGAGAAAATGAAATAAGAGCAGGAAGGAACCGTATGGGAAAAGTCAGTGGGAATTGATTATAAAGTCCTTCTACGGCCTAATCTAAAATTTATATATTAAAAGAACAAGTTTAACAATGGAAGGAGTACAAGTATTGAATTTAAATTTTACAGTCCAATTAAAGTCAAATTGGCCTGACAATTGTGTTAGCATTCCTTTTACTCACGGGGTAGGAGTTTGATTCCTACCGGGTGCAACAATCAGCCCTCTTATAAATTGTTGATATATAGACAATTCTGAAAAATCTCACATAGACACGTCCTTCAATTTAGTTCCTCCACATGGACATATAAATGGGTCAGTGGGGACGTTAGAGTTGTGACTCAATCCTTTTATATTATAGTAAATCTTCAAATTCTTCTGGAGCGAGATTTAATAATTACAACGAAATAATAATAATAATAATAATATTTTATAAAATATACGGTATCTTGAAAAAAAATCTTGAGTTGCCAATTTAGTTTCATTTTGAATCCTCTATGGCTTTATCACACTCTTTGTAAAATTATCTCTAACACTCCATGTAACAATCTAATAATAATAAAATTTATTCTTATTTAGCTACCAATTAGAGACCGAATTATTATACTTTTTTTTTTTTAATGAGATTGATCTTTAATCGGTAGCTAAATATTTAGCTATCAATTAGTGACCACATTGTTTTTTATTGAAGTGATCAAAGGTACCAATTGTAGAACAATTTAGGGACCGAACACGACAAATATTTTTTCAGTCTCAATTCGTTAGGTATTTCGTCGTTATTTTTTCGACCTATAAAGATATTTTCTTGTAATGTGTTGCATCCACTTCGTATTCTCTGTAACACTTCATGTAATATCCCGATTAATTTTTAATAGTCTTTTCACCCCTATGATTTACTAGTTAGAGTTCAAGTTATATGAATAAAAAAATCATTATTAGATTATACTACATCTCCCTGTACTAGAATGAAGAACAATTGAATGAACAGCTGTCCATGTTGGACTTCTAAAAAATGATTTTATGGCTACAAATATTCATTGAACATTTTCTCAAATGTCATAATCTCATTGGTTTCTTGAAATAATTAAAGATCCTTGGAGACTTTGAACTTCCACATCATATATTATCATAGAATTTTAGCTTTTAGAAAAGATTGCGCTTCAAACATGATTTACATAATTACATGTTGAATATATAGTAATTAACAACTTGTAATGGATTCACAAACCACAGAAAGAATAATGATGAGAATTTAGAAATTAGTCTGTTTGGTTCTCTATTTAAAATTTTCTCTTTTTCTGGGCTGCATTTTCATTTTTTAAGAAAAAAATCCCTAATTGTAGGGAAAGTCTGGCATGGAGCGGCCCTTGTGGGTACGGCCACACACTCCTCTCACATAATTTGAGACGGGGACCCACCCTGCAGGGATAGTGCCTCGTACGCCTTCATGCCTCATGAGTGACTCACAAAGCACTGTCCCATAGAGATTTTTTTCCCTACTTGTAGTGGGAAGTTTAGATTGACTATGGCAAGAGAAAATGTTAGATTCCAAATCTAAATTCTTCAACAAAGCTGCTGGTTATTATATTTTTGCAGTCCACATCGATGAACTGTGGCATCGTCCGTGTAAAATAATACTAAACGTATCACTTACTCATCAAAGGTCCAATAGCCCAGTGGGGTATTGACCGACCCGTGGCCGAGAGGTCCCGGATTCGATACCCTCCCCAAGCATGGGATAAGCTTTAATTATCTTTCTTCTAGGGTACTCTTCTCCTGTTATGAGGTGTTTTTCTCCACTTTGCGGTTGGTTCTCTCCCCTTTGGGTTCCGCCCTTACTCGTCCATATAAATTAGTACTCCCTACATCCCAAATTATCTTGCTCATTTTGTATTTTGCACGAGAATTAAGGTTTCACCAAATTCTATAGTGTAATATGGTTCAATGTCAAATATGACCCTATTTAATATTACTCCAATTTAATTCTACCTCCTCTTCTCTCTATAGCCTTCTCTCTCCAACATTTAATGTAAGGGTTAGAATTGGAAAAACTGTAATTAATGAGCCATTTATTTAGAAAGTGGACAAATAATTTGGGACAGATTAAAAAGGAAATGTGGACAGTTATTTTGGGACGGAGGGAGTATTGGACATGGCTAGTGATATTGCCAAGGCAATTTTCATGCTGCCAAGGCAATTTCCATTAAAAGGACAATGTTGCCCTCTTGTCAACTACCAAATTATTTTCTCATCCATCTTCTCTCCTATCCCCGTAATTAAGGAATTTTCCCTGATTTCTCTCTCCTCTTCTTATCTCTCCCTCTCCCCTATCCTCGTTTCCAATTTCTTCTACAAATGTTTTAAAAAGCAAAACTTTACATCTTGTTAAAGTACTTGGAGATTTACTTAGCAAAAAAAAAAAAGTACTTGGAGATTTTATGTCAATGGTATTCTACAACACACAGTTCACTCCAACGTCCAAAGCTAAAGCTTCACAAACATCCAAACTAAGCATAAAATAAAAGCATGATAAAAAATTAGCAAACTTTTGAAGATTGATAATATCAAGGAGTATCCTTACAGGCTTCAGTACAACTTTTGTCCTTTTAGATTCATTCGAATATCAATTTTCATCTGTTCATAAATAGGAGTATATCAATGCTTTCTTTAGAGGAGCATATCAGTGAGAGGGAACTAAATTTCACCAGTGGAGATTTCGTGTGCTTTTAAAGGTTGGGAAACTTAGTTTTAAAGGAGAAGAGAAAGAAGACGGGGAGAGAAGAAAATGGAAAGGACGACGACAGGGGAAGATAATGAATTGGTGATTGACAAGAAGGGCAACATTGTCTTTTTAATGAATATTGCCTTGGCAGGATGAAAATTGCCTTGGCAATATCACCCGCCATTGGACATGCCACTTACTTTATTGCATAAAGTAGGAAAACTATAAGATATAGAAAGAGAACATAAAATAATTACGATTTCTCGAATGCCTTACAGTGATTTAAGAACTTTGACAAGCAATAACTGAAATTGCGTAAAATATATAGAAGAATATCTTACTATAATGAAGTCAGATATTAAAAACTGAACGAACTAGTCGTAGCAGTGATTAATCTAACAAATTAAGGAATTTAATCTTGATAATAATGAATTAAATTAAGTAAAGTGAGAAAGTTGCGGGAAATTCCCCATTACAGAGAATAGACTAAGACATAATATTATTAATATTGTTTGATTGAAGAAGTGTGTCCTTCTCTTGAATGCTCCTACTACTTTTATAGCCAGTTGTTGATCTCTTATCTTATTTTCTTTCAGCATTCCGTGATTGTAGGAAAGAAACGCGTGAAATATTAATCAAATCGCGCTGAAATCGCGATATAACAGAAACAGGTGCGGAATAAATTGGAATTCAAAAATGATTCTAGTGTGGCGCGCATCTTGGACAGCAGACATTTTGTTGGCCACTAGATCTAGAATGCACAGATCTAGCGGCCAGCAAGACGTGCTGGTTATGCTGAAAATGGATCTCTTCAGCACTATAGCCGCGGGCCTAAAACTTATATATTAAAAGAACAAGTTTAACAATGGAAAGAGTACAAGTATTGAATTTAGAATTTATGGTCCAACTAAAGTCAAATTGGCCCGACTATTGTATTAGTATTGCCTTTACTAATGGGTTAGAAGTTCGATTTCTAAGAAACGCAGAAATCAATTTTATTATGAATTTTTGGTGTATAAACAGCTCTAGAAAATCTCACGTAGACACATCCCGCGATTTATCTTCTCCACATGAACATATAAACGGGTTGGTGGAGACCTTAGAGTTTGATCTGGCTAGGGTGTTGAACCCTTCAAAGTTCAGCACCTGCAGAACATGGTTTGGGCCATAAGATCTTTAAGCGTGAGATCCAAAGGCTAGGAAAACGCTCGGCTTGCAGAGACAAAAAACCACGCGCCACACAAGATAAAAAAAACACAACAAAACCCACGAACAGAACATTTCGTCTTCTTTACCCACGATTTCTTCAGGATTAATGGCGATTAAAGAACGTTCAGCACGAAATCAATCTTCATCTTCCTCAATAACTATTACCCACTAAAGGCCGAACACGATCTCCACCATTAATTAATCTCAGAATTTTTGAATCATATAAATCGAATAATGAACACGAATTTGAGTCACAATCTGCAAAACCTAGAAAAACTTAAAACGATTTTCCAATATCATAATAGTTATTTTGATTTTTATACATAACTATGGAGCCAAAAAACAAATTGTTAAGTGTCCACTGGCTATAAACACATTGTAGACATTAACAATCAAATCAAAGAGAACATATCTGCATACAAAAACGATTAGAAAGGCTTAAAATGTGCAGTTTTTTTTATTCACCGAGATAAAATTTTCCAAAATATTTGGGGATGCATGCAGTTTTTTGCTGAAGACTACAACTCGGAAGAAAAATCTATACTATTCTCAGGTGGACGTAAACTGTCGATTACAACTGGCTGATATTGAGTGAGTTTATGGGGTAAGAAATGAGGGCAGACAACTCAATTTAGACTCACTACCCGATGCACCATGGGGTAAGGAATAATGTGAAAATAAATATAATATAAAGATCAGCAATAATGCATACATGAAGGAGAAAGTAATAAAATATCTGTTGGAAGAAGATGAAATAGAAGATGACGACAAATGGTGTGTCATATACATCTTGTTTGTAATGTCTAGTGCAATGTTGTCGGATACTGTCGAGAGCATGAACATGCGGTATGCAATGCTATTGGAGCCATTGACAGATGCAAGAAAACTTAACTGGGCAGACTATTTTGCAGCAGTGATGCACCAAAGCCTGGAAACAAATAAAATCAAAATGGCTTCAGAACAGAAAAATATCAAGACTGTAGGAAATATACATTTCCTCATGGTATGTCCTGTTTACTCTTTTTATACATGTGAATAATAGCTCTAAATTACATTCTTAATAGTAGTATTGGATATAGTTGAACTGTTTTTGAAATATTATAATGATGGAGACTATACTATATGTTTTGTTAAATTTAGTGTAATAGCTGTAACATATGATCATAATAACAATAATACATGTATTTTATAGCTATTACAATATTTGGATAGTAATAAACAAAGTTGTATTGGTAAGTTGCATCATATATAGTTATTATGTAAGATGTTAGAAGAATATAATATTTCAAATTTAAGGCAAATAACCGTAAACTATGTAGATAATAGCTATTACGTACACATGTATTTAATAGCTATTGGTTAAGTCCATAATAGCTACTTCTAGATATTACAATTGAATATTGTTTTATATTGTTTAATAACAACTTATAATCTCCTTAAAATAGATTCATTATCTTGACTATGATGCTGCAAAGAGGAAGAGTATTGCTTCACAACTGATGCATCAGCCAGAGAACGAAGTGCTAGAATGGACGAAATCACACGCAATACATTTCCCTAGGAAATATGAATTAATTAATGTAATGATCCTTTCTTGCGATTGTTTTTTAATATATATTACATTTTTAATTTGTGAAATTAAAGAAACATACCAAGTGTGAATGTACACAATAGTTGTATGGCATGCATATAATATCTGTAATCTATGAGAACAATAGCTATTATATTACACTGAACACTAACAATATTTTTACAATAGTCGTAAGAACTGAACGTAATAACTATAAGATATATACACAATAGCTATTATTTACAAATTGAAAAGATTTGATTTCATTAGAAAATAAGCAGTCAACTCTGAAACGTCTCGGAATAATATTGTACTTAGACCTCTGCGTGTGCAACGTGATTTGACTTTTGATTGAGTTTATTCGCATTGGGTCTCTTACAGTAGTGAAATCCGACTTCTTATAACAAACATCAATCCCAGAATGGTTATTTTATGATGACACACCAGGAAATCCTTGATTAGCTGTAAAAAAATGTGCAATATTTATCAACAAAAGAATAAATATTTAGAATTAACAGACATAGCTATAATACTAATTTCAATCCAAATACAGTTTAAAAATGGTAAAACGAAGATTATACAACTATTTCGATAAACAACACAATAACAAAAGTGGAATTAACATAAAAAAATATACTATCATGAACTAAATCATCCAATACATTCTGCACTGTTAAATCATTAAAACCAGAGAATATCGATATGATTAGCAAAATAACAAAAATTGTGTGAACTCCCTATGGAATCAAAAACATGAATTGATTGACTTGCAAGCAAATCTACGAAGCAAGTTGGTAGTTTCCAACTACCAATAATTGAATTATCCATTGGAATAATCGGAAAAAATTAAAATATTGAAAAAAAATAAGAACAGTAAGAACAACCTTCAAATTAAAAGAGTTTAGGTTTTTTTTTGTGTATTCAAACTCAATATTATCGTGAAAGTGATGAATAATAGGCATGTTGCCCATTATTATTGAAAATTCCATGAATTTCGCCCCCAAATAGCGTTTGGGATTGATCAAATCCTGCGAAATCAATCACCTAAGCGGGAAGAGGGAAAAATCAAAACCTCGATTCTGTGTGGCGCGCGTCTGTGGACAACAGACAGCTTGATAGCCGCTAGATCTAAAAGGCGCAGATCCAGCGGCCATCGGATCGTGCTGAACATGCTGAAAAAGGCCAAGTCATCACTGTAGCAAAATGCCTTAGGGTTGTGGCTCAATCCTTTTATATTATAGTAAACCTTCAAATTCTTGTAGAGCGAGATTTAATATTTACAACAAAATAATAATAATATTTTATAAAATATAGGGTATCTTGAAAAAAAATCGTGAGCTACCAATTTAGTTTCATTCTGAACCCTCTATAACAATCTTTGTAACACTATCTCTAACACTCCATGTAACAATCTAATAATAATAAAAAAAATATTCTTATTTAGCTACCAATTAGAGACCAAATTATTATTTTATTTTAAATTATTTTTATTAATGAGATTGATATTTAATCGTTAGTTATTTAGCTACCAATTAGTGACCACCTTGTTTTTTTTATTGAAGTGGTCAAAGGAAACAGATGGTAGGATAATTTAGAGACCGAATAACGACAAATATATTTCCAGACTAAATTCGGTTGGTATTTTGTCGTTATTATTTAGACCGTATGTTTTGGTCGCTATAAATTATTTTCTTGTAATGTGTTACATCCACTTCGGATTCTTTGTAACACTCCATGTAATATCCCGTAATTTTTAATATGGTCTTTACACCTCTATAAAACACTAGTTAGAGTTCAAGTTATATAAATTAAAAAAAAATATTATTAGATTATTACATAAGTGTTATCGACTACTACATCTCCCTGTACTAGAATGAAGAACGCCTGAATTGAATGAACAGCTGTCCATGTTCGACTTCTAAAGGATGATCTTATGGCTTCAAATATTCATTGAACATTTTCTCAAATGTCATAATCTCATTGATTTCTTGAAATAATCAATGATCCTTGGAGACTTTGAACCTCCACATCATATATTATCATAGAATTTTAGCTTTTAGAAGAAATTGCGCTTCAAACATGATTTACATAATTACATGTTGAATATATAGTAATTAACAACTTGTAATGGATGCACAAACCACAGAAAGAATAATGATGAGAATTGAAAATTAGTCTAGTCGGTTTGGTTCTCTCTATTTAAAATTCTCTTTTTCTGGGGTGCATTTTCATTTTTTAAGAAAAAGTTACTAATTAAATTGTAGTGGGTAGTTTAGATTGACTATGGCGAGAGAAAAATGTTAGATTTCAAATCTAAATTCTTCAACAAAGGTGGCGGTTACTAGATTTTCACGATCCACATCGATCAACTATGGTATCGTCGATGTGAAAATAGAATTGGATATGTAACCTACTCGTCCATATAAATCAATATTTGACATGTCACTTACTTCCATAAAGTAGAAAAAGTATGAGAAATAAAAAGAGAACATAAAATAATTACGGTTTCTGAATGCTTTACAGTGATTTAAGGACTTTGACGAGAAATAACTAAAATTGCGTTAAAATTTAAAGAATAATGTTGGACTACAATGCAATTAGATACTAGAAACTGAACGAAATAATTCTAGCAGTGATAAATCTAACAAATTAAGGAATTTAATCTTGATAATAATGAATTAAATTAAGTAAAGTGAGAAAGTTGCGGGAAATTCCCCATTATAGAGGATAGACTAAGACATAATATTATTAATAGTGTTTGATTGAAGAAGTGTGTCCTTCTCTTGAATGCTCCAACTACTTTTATAGCCAGTTGTTGATCTCTTCTGTTCATCTTGTAATCTATCATGAACTCTTTGGAGTCTATTTTCAAAGATTGTCACGAACTATGTCAGCGGGCTCGAAGCATGACTTATAGGTCTGACAGCACTTCCGATCACTTACTTGACACTATTGTTATGCGAATTGAATATTCTGAGTTGACCATGAGGCTCAGATACCTGCGACTCATGTGTCTGGTAGCACTCAAAGATTGTCATGTTCTATGCCTGCGGGCCCAAAGCGCGACTTATAGGTCTGTCAGCTCTCACGATCACCTATTTGACAACTTTGCTATGCTAAAATGAAAATTCTGAGTTGACTACAAGACTCAGACACCTGCGACTCATGTGTTTGGCAGCACTCAAAGATTGTCACGTTCTATGCCCGCGGGTCCAAAGCGCGACTTATAGGTCTGACAACACTCACGATCACCTATTTGACAACTTAGATATTGCAAAATGAAAATTTTGAGCTGACTACAAGGCTCAAACACCTGCGACTCATGTGTTTGGCAGCACTCAAAGATTGTCACGTTCTATGCCCGCGGGTCCAAAGCGCGACTTATAGGTCTGACAACACTCACGATCACCTATTTGACAACTTTGATATTGCAAAATGAAAATTTTGAGCTGACTACAAGGCTCACACACCTGCAACTCATGTGTTTGGCAGCACTAAAAAATTGTCACGTTCTATGCTTGTGGGCCCGAAGCGCGACTTATAGGTCTGACATCACTCACGATCACCTACTTGACAACTTTGATATGCCAAAATGAAAATTCTGAGCTGACTACAAGGCTCAGACACCTGCGACTCATGTGTTTGGAAGCACTCAAAGATTGTCACGTTCTATGCCCGCGGACCCAAAGCACGACTTATAGGTCTGACATCACTCACGACCACCTACTTGACAATTTTGATAAGCCAAAATAAAAATTATGAGTTGACTATAAAGCTCGGACTCCCTACGACTGATGTGTTTGACAACACTCGGTATCAACTATATAACAATCACGGAACAACGTACAATCCGCCTTGAACTCATTTTCTCAAAGCAGAGTCTTTCAGCGATGACATTTACCGATACATCTCCAACAGTATCGATCAATACCTCTATGGTCATCATAACCCTTAAAATAATTACTTTAAAACGACCTATTTATGCAATCAAATTATAGGCTATTTTTTCTAATTTTTTAAAAATACGCGGCACATACACAAGATTTTTTTTTATGTTTATCCACATCTCTCTTCGTTAAAATTTTATTTAAAAAATTCAAGTTTATACCTAATTAATTTCTGGGTGTGCAAATTTTTTATTCATTTGATTCAATAGTCTTAATTTAAAAGAGAAAAAAGATTGTGCCCCAACTGAATAGTCAATAAATAGTCCTACTGTAATTATACCAAATAGTTAGATAAAAATTCAGATTATTAATTTTAAAAAAAAATGAAAGACTATTTCATGTAATAATTATATAGAACATTTTACAACTCAAAATTCATGCTTAAATAAACTTATTAAACAGGCAAGTTCTTTTGCCTCTTTATGTTAATTTTCCAAATTTAACTATTTCTACAATCATTTGACACTAGCATACCAAGCTGATGCTTTGTACACAAAATTCTGAAGTCTAGAAGATAGTAACAAAGTTAAAGTAGATCATGAAAAAACAAAATTAAAGTTTTTAACCCCCAAAAAAAAAAACATTTCTACGCTATCCACCATATTTATGAGTAAAGTGTCATGTACTGTCATGGAATATTAGCATAATTGATATTACATTTCTGACTCGAAATAATATGTTTCAAGCTTAACACCTCGATAATTAATATATTTTTTTAAAAGAAAAAGGCATGTTAACTTTCAGATATACCCATATGAAAATCGAATTCACAAGTAGTTAGAGGATAACTTCGGTTTCCTAATATGCCTTTTGATTTTGATAGGATAACTACTATTCTTGCTCAACAAGGATACTTCATATTAATATTGGATTTATCCAACATCCTTCCATTTAATGTGTGAAAACAACAGAAAGATGGATAGTAATTCTATCAAAATCAAGGGTGAAAATCCTCTATCCCCATTCCTATTCCCATCACTGTTCTCAACCAATTAAAATTTACTATATAAACATTTTTTCCAATTATGTATACACAGGGTGACTTGTGTTTGGCTGGGGAAAGGGAATTTTTTGCCCAAAATCAATGTGATAATTATTTTATTTTCTTTTTTCTTTTTTCCCATCCTGGGGTGGGTGGGATTGAGGGAGGGGTGGGGGTAGGGGTTTGCAAAACCCAAATTGAGAACCTTGTGGTATCATCACATATATTTGGCTAACGGGTGAAAATCGTCTGTCTCCGTGTATATCCATATTTCTATACTCAACCAATTAAAATTCACTATGTGAAATGTAATTAATTAGGTATAATAATGAGAACGTACATGGAGACAGACGATGTTATGCTTTGGCTAACCATCAGTTTCTAGGTCAGTCTAGGTTAACTACATAAAAGGGAATCCAATTTTAAAATGTTGATTTTGCTTATAAGGCACTGTAAACACAATCTTTTGCAATATAAATATTATATCTTGTATAACCAATTAAGTTACCACTTTTAAGACTAGGCATATATTGCTTAGTATGATTAACTAATAAACTATCATTTGTGTTCCTGAAAAGAGGGATGAGGTCTATAAAAAAATAAATAAAATAGGGTTGATGAACAAAATAAATAACCCATAATCCATAATCCGGGTCGATCCAAAGTTGAATACAAAATTATTCGAGTAAAGGTTCAGAGCGAAAACTTTTAAACATCATTTCATTAATTACTAAGTACAGTTGAATACCTGATGTTACTTTAATATTAGCAGTTCGATGACTAATTGTGTGTCCTAATTACCACCAGTACTACATCTTGTTACTCTCAAAGGTAAAGAATGGCAATGGATTTTCATCAAAAGACACGAGCCATATATATCATCCCAACACAATTGACATACCAAAATTTGAAGAAAGGCAACAAAAAGTGAAATATTCATCCACTTCCTATTCTGCTAAAACCATTCTACTAAGGGGACTTTGTCCAACATTTTTTCTTCTCATTGTACTTCTTTTTCTAACAATTTCCATTTCATTCCTTCTTTTAAGTTGCATCATTGATTAGGTACGATTCACTTGTATCACAAATTATATACTATGTACAACTTTTTATATAACACGTACTAAATAATTTTGAAATATTTATTCAGTATCGGCATATAATTAATCTTTTGAAACATTTGCAAGCGGAAACCAATCGAGACAGAATCTTGCCTCTGGTTCGAGAAAAGTAAATCAAAATCCAGTATCGGCATAATCTTTGACAATGTAGAATTTCAATAACAAAGTAAAAAACAGACCAAACCATTTTTGGGATAAAAGGTAAATAGAAAAATCAGATAATTATATATGCACGAAAAAAGGGATTCTGAAGCCGTGGGAGATCTCAAAAGCAGACCGGACTAGGTCAAATCACGAGTATGAAAATGAAGAGACTTTAGGCAAATGGCGAATTGGGTAACAAGAATTCTTCTCTTATTTTCTTTTTGTCATTCTCTCGCTTCTAAGAAGTTGCTACGGGATTATTTTCTCTTTAAGATTTCACATGGCTAGAAATCTTCCATCTCATAATTGTATACCTATCCCTATCGGTAAAAAATCGTCTGTCCCATTTCTGCTATCCCACACGAATAGATATTTGTGCCGTGTATATTTTTCTCATGTGGGTTCCACTATTTCTTTTAGGTTATAATTGTTTAATTAAAAATTTAATAATGTCATTTTCTTAATTATTGGTGGGACAGAGATGGGGACAGATGATTCCTAAACATTCCTATCCCTATCCTTTTTTAAATATTACGTCACGTGATTAACAATTTTCAACACTAAATCATTTATCGTCAAAACTTTTTAACAATGTTGGAAGTGGTGGGGTACGTGGTGTGATCTTACAACAATATTATTTAATAGTAATAGAAGTGGTGGATCACATAATGTAATATTATCGCACAGACAGAGATGAGTACATAGTATGAGACAAAATTTCTAGTCAATTCACATATATCTGTAGATTAAGAATGGACGGAATGGATCCACAATGAGTTGAGAGAAGACTATCAAAAGTTATTGGCAACATGATTTTGGAAGGGTATCAAGTCCTTGACTTTGTCTTTTCCTCAATAAGGCCCAAGAAATTGGAAATTGGAAATTTTACCCAGGGACGAAGCCAGGAATTTGGAGTTGGAGGCGAAACTGATAAAAAATTTAGTGGGACAATAAAAAAGGCAAAAAAAAATTTTTAGGGGGCGAAACTGATAAAATTTTCCAAAATACATATAAAATTTCGATAAATAGTAGTATTTTTAAAAAATTTGCGCCCCCACCCCTGTCTTCGCCCATGATTTTACCCAAGCATCAGAGTGACGAGAATATAAATTGAATTCCCAACATGTGTTAAACCAAGTGGAAGGAACTTGAAAACTCTCAGAATTAATAGCCAATTTGGTCATCAATGTTTTTGCGCTTAGCCAGTTTCATCATTTTTAGCAAAAGTTAGCATTTTTCATCCCCAAAGATTTTACGGGCAGCCATTTTCATCCTTCCGTCCATAACTTTCAAAAAAATCGTTAAAAGTAGTGACGTGGCATAACGGGGAGAATCTGCCTCTTTCTTCCAAGGGCATTTCTGGAAACCCACGAAATTATCCCATCTTCCCCAACTATCTCCTCCAACTCCTCTCCACCACCATCATCAATGGCTTCCATTTCCAATCACCCTCAACCCCCATCATCAAAATTTGAAGAAAAATTATTTGAAGAAAAATTAAGAAGACATAATTGAACCCCCCATCATCAAAATTTGCACAAACATTCGAAAGAATTAATGGGTTTTCGTTTTTTTGGGTGCTTTGACCTCTTGAAGGGTTGGATTGGATATGCGATGATGAAGGATTGATTGTCTCCAAAAGAAACTTTCAATTGAAGGATTGGATATCATATGCGATGACGAATTTGGAAGTTGTTGTAGTGTTGTAGGATGTCTCTATTGGTGGTGGTTGTGGTGGCTGGATTAGGCGGGGTGGGTGTAGGGTGGCGGGGTTAGGCGGAGATGGGGTGTGGGGTGGGGCGCGATTAGGCGGGGGTGGGGTGGGGTGGCGGAATTAGCAGGAAGAATGAGGGATTAAGACCCATTTGAAGATGGTGGTTGGAAATGAAAGCCATTGATGATGGTGGTGGAGAGGAGTTGGAGGAGATAGTTGGGGAAGATGGGATAATTTCGTGGGTTTCCAGAAATGCCCTTGGAAGAAAGAGGCAGATTCTCCCCGTTATGCCACGTCACTACTTTTAACGATTTTTTTGAAAGTTATGGACGGAAGGATGAAAATGGCTGCCCGTAAAATCTTTGGGGATGAAAAATGCTAACTTTTGCTAAAAATGATGAAACTGGCTAAGCAAAAAAAACATTGATGACCAAATTGGCTATTAATTCAAAACTCTCATATATTCCTTAAGTAAAATTTTGAATTCAAATCTTTTGAATAGAAAAGTCTCTCATGAAAACTCGATTTTTCAAAAGAGGTCTAACTTTAAAAATGGATTAAATTGTCATTAATTATAAAACGGACACCGATACTGGTTAGTCTTAGACCTTACAAAAAAAAAAGAATATAAATTGATTTTATAACACATCATTTAATGTGTGATATTTTTAATAATTAAGTTACTATTTATTACTCACTCCATCTTAAATTATTTTCTTTGTGTTTTGCACGGAAATTAAGGTTTAATCAAATTCTGTAATAGGTTGTGGTAAAATGTTAAACATGACATTATTTAGTTTTACTCCCAATCTAATTCTTTCTTCTTCTCTCTCTATTATTTTCTCTCCAAAATTCAATGTAAAATGTATGATTGGAAAAATCATAATTAATGAGTCATTTATTTAGAAAGTAAATTGTTAATTTGAGATAGATTAAGAAAATGTGGCGAATAATTTTCGACGTATGGAGTACCAAACTTCGTACGGTTCGCCTTACCAAATTAGGGCAAATAATCCTCTGTCCCCAATTCCTGTCCCCATCCCTGTCCCAGCCAATCACAATCCACCATGTGTATATATAATTGGAAAAACTATTATATAGTAAATTTTGATTGGCTGGGACAGGGATGGGGACAGGGATTGGGGACAGAGGATTTTCACCCCCAAATTAGCAGCCTCGGATTTAAACAAAAGAAACTGAAATTAATAGGTAACTACGTAGAGGCTTTTTTTTTTTTGGGTTTATCCGTGGGTACTCGGTGTTCATCACGTGGTGACTAATTCAGTTTTGGTATGCGGTTTGGCTCGTAGCGTGACCGCTAACGGAGGGTCTGGCACATACTGCTCTTTGTAAACGGAGCTTTACCACTGAGAAAAATTTCTACGAGAGTCGTTCCCTAAAAAAATCAAGCACTCGTAAACGGTGATGCATGTAACAGCTCCAAATGCTGCCCAAAACTCGAGGTTAACTACGTAGAGGTTTTGGTTGTTAGCTCATTCATCATAACTAAATTGGGCCGTAAAAACTATAAAGGCCTATATGGGCCCATTTTGAATATATGTTTACATAAAGCGCAAATTGGTGCCCAAAAAGATCAGATTCTATGTCACATTCACATCTCCCTCTAGTACAGATCGCTCCCGGCTCCTATGCGGGATAGTTTTTGTTTCGTATGTGCGGGACAAGTTATCAGCCGTCGGATGATATTTTTTAACGGTTCAGATCTGAAGAGAAAAATTTCTTTTTTTTTAATATTTTAAGTCCAGCCGCAACTTTTCTCTCTTCAGATCTGGACCGTTCAAAATTCCATCCGACGGCGCATAGGAGCCAGACTGGTATAGATCGGCATCGCCAAAATAGCAGTAACTAATTTCATCGCTACGAAAATTCTTCAAAGATATATATAATTGGTTATTAAATTTGGTCCATTGTCATATTTAGGAGTTCTGAATCGAACTTCTGACCTTAACTACCATTAGATCTCAACTCACGATTCATTTCTCTCAATAAATTGCCACTTTCAAGTTCAAGAATTGCTTTTTTGATTTTCTTTGTAATTGCTACAACCATATATAAGTAAATGCAAGTCACTTATATTAGAGGGGGTCAAGCAATTATATGAATATTTTAAGAGCCTATTTTGGATCTTAATTATTTCATGTAAATTGATTAAAATCTCATTTAATTACTAATCTAAAATTACCCTTGAATAGCTTAAAGATTTCACAAAAGAACTCAATGCAAAGAAAGCCTTGTAAATCTAAATAAAAAAAAATCAATAAATCCATATTAAGAATCTAGAGAAGGCAAAAGTTACAGGATTTAAAAAAAAAACCAGAAAAGGGAGGGGGTATGGTTTTTTTTGAAGTCCGATTGAGCGGTTGCTCTATATAGGGGAGAAATAACTGCCTCAAACGAGGAGGAGATAGCCCTAAAAAGGAAGATTAAAGTTTGTCGCACGCAGATGGAGGGTATCAAACCCACGAGTCGTGGGCAGGGAGCTGACCCACTAGGTAGGACACCTTTGATGTTGGGTATTGTTACCTTGATAGTGGGATTTTTGGATATTGCATGAACAAACCAGATAGTGAGAGAGAGAGATGTAGAAAGAGAGGGAAATAGTTCATATGTGTTTGAAGAAGAAGCAAAATTATGAGAAAACAATCCCAAATATCCCTCTATTATTTTCGTTTAGTTTCGATAGTCCTAGTATGATTTTTTCAGCCCAAAATCTTCATAAAACTTACGTTTAGTCTCGATAGTCCTAGTATGATTTTTTCAGCCCAAAATCTTCATAAAACTTACGTTTAGTCTCGATAGTCCTAGTATGATTTTTTTCAGCCGAAAGAATCTTCATAAAACTTACGTTTAGCCTTAAGAATTTTAGCCACCACAATTGCGGTGGTTTTTGACTGAATGGAGTCTCGTGCCTTGCACATGACTTTTAATTGAGGGCAAATGCGTCTTTTAAACTCGACCCGCTCCAATACCCATTCTCATACCTGTTTGAAAGAGGGATTAAATCCCACATTTGAGAATAACTCTTCATCCGTTTCAAACTCTGATCTTGAAACATCGCCTTTCTTTATCTCTGATATAAATGAGGGCCTGAAGGACGGATTATCATCAAGAAAATGAGAAATAGAACTTGACGAATCTGGTTTAGAAACAGAAAGTGAGAACTTGTCATCAATCTCCTCAAGTTTGAGATTCCAACCATGAAAATTTGAGAGAAGCAATTTATTTTTCCCGAAATGGACTGCCTGGCCCTCCCCCTCTGTGTTCAATTTGCCAACACAAGGCTCCCGTATTTGGCAAACCTCAGGTCTGTTCATAGGGGAGTCCTTCCAGATGGTCAAGAAGTTGCTGTCAACCAACACAAATGGGCAAGTAGTCAAGGGGATCAAGAATTCTGCTCAGAAGTCGAAGTACTTAGTTGTACTAAGCATCACAATGTTGTTATGTTGATTGGATTCTGTATCGAGGATGGTAGAAGATTACTCGTTTATGAATACATCTGCAATGGATCTTTGGATTCTTATCAACGAATGTTGTACTCACACTTTTATTATGAAATTGAATCATCATAAATGAAGAGTTATTCTCAAATTAGGGATTTAATCCCTCTTTCAAATGGGTATGAGAGTGGATATTGGAGCGGGTAGGGTTTAAAAGACGCATTTGCCCTCAATTAAAAGCCACGTGCAAGGCACGTTACTCCATTCAGGCAGAAACCACCGCAATTGTGGTTGTTAGGATTCTTAAGGTTAAACATAAGTATGTTTTATGAGGATTCTTTAGGCTGAAAAAATTATACTAAAACTATCGAGACTAAATGTAAATTTTATAAGGATTCTTTGGTTTGAAAAAATTATACTAGGACTATTGAAGCTAAACGAAAATGATAGAGGAATTTCTGAAGCTGTTTCTCCAAAATTAAATGGGAAACAACAAATTGTTTGAATTAGTCACTGAAAGATGAGTTGGCATTGTGGCTTTCTTTACTTTTTTTTTGGCTGCTTTCTTTATTGCACACTCTCCCTTTTGCTTTGGCAGGCATGATTTAATAGTGGACAATTCTGTTGTGAACCTGATCAATTAGACTATGTGATTCAAAATTGAACACATCACTACGTAGTTGTTTCTCTCTTCATTCTGCAGTGATGTGGTCAATTCTATACCACATGGTGCATGTGGATCAGGTCTATATCAGAAAAAATCTTCATATTGTGTGTATGAGAGAGAGATTTCCAAAAAATTGTTACTTTTAGCCAAATTACAACTAGACCCTAAGCTCACTTTTTTTTTTTGTTTTTTGTTTTTTGTATGAGTAATCACACTTCAAACGTGACGGTATTAGAAATTGTTGTTGAATTGCAATTTTGAAGTACTCTTTATTTTTCGGGTAAAAATTTTCTGTCCCTCATTCCTATTCTCATCCCTATCCCCAACCAATCAAAATTTATTATATAAATATTTTTTCCAATTATATATGCATATAGTGAATTGTGATTAGTTGGAATAAAGATGAAAAAAGAAAGGGGGAAAGAGAATTTTTTGCCTCATTTTTCGGGCCTCTATTCTTTTCAGTCGGCCCTTCCTTCACTGTTGTTGACCACCCCGCCCCAATTTTTTGACTCTTTTTCCTTCCCTCACGGTCCCTGTGATATTTTTAAAATTTTCTAGTAAATTTAATATGTAATTCGTAATATTTGATCAAATTTATCCACTCCTAATATTGTTTTGTAGTTTTTATATATAGTTCGGGATACTGTTATAGTTTTTCGCTCATATCCTAAAAGTCCTGCCTCACTATCAACATAATATCAAGCAATCCCTTTCCAAAAAAAGTCACTGTTCAAGAAATGAGAAAAAAAAATTAGAATTGCCAACATAATAAGCACATAATAATGAAAAAAGTAAAAGGAAAATTTTTGGCAAAATTCATAGCTTTGGTCTACGGATTTTATTCCAAATATCTCCCGAAAGATTATGAATTTGCTAGTATTTATCAATGAGATTATTTCATATATAGATGGGAGAATGAATTTTGAGTTTGTGGGAATTTTAGCCAGTATATAAATTGTTTACAATGCAAGCTTTGTACCTAATTTCATGTGCTCCTAATGAAATATTGTTTTTTCATGTAAAGTAAATATTTAGAGATAAATCTGAAATATTTAAAGCTTAAAAAAACAAAATAAAGTATAAAATTAAGGCACTTTTTGAGTAAAGTTACCAATATTTATCTACTAAATGGATGACATAATGATGCAATCTTATATGCAAAACTCATTTGTCCAACTCTAATCAGCTTCATCCCACCCCATTTTACAAAAAGCCTTAAACATCATAATCAGTAAACATTTAAAATAAATACTTTCATAAAAAGGAAAAAAATAAATTTGAAAATTAACCTTGTTCAGAATAAATGAAATTTTCAAGTTGTATATCAATAAATGTTCTAGATTCTAAATGAAAGAACATGATAATGTGCAAATAAATAAAAAAGACTCTTGGATCTACCTTCCTTCGTGCCTTTTGACTTTGATTTGATAGTATGATTTCATAATAAACATGACATTATACAAGAACTACTGTTTCATTGGTATTTTGTTAAAAGTTACTTTGTGCATTATTCTTAAATGTTAGATCAGTCTGCAATCAATCTGTTTCAGTGCTATTTTGGGAGCACCGGCTTTGTACATTTATTGTCAAATGTTAAGTATGTCTCCTATTCACCCAGCTCATACCCCAATTATTGATGATTTAATGAGTTATATTATTATTGTTGTATATGAGTAATTAATTTTCTTAAATTTCAGAAAGTCCTTAATCAGATGATGAATGCAGATGGCATACTTTCACAGAAAAATCAAAGCCGCTACAGAATTGTATGCAAAAAAAAAGCATATTCCAGCAAAATGGAATGGATAACATACAAAACTCATATATTCTACAAAGCAGCTAAGATACAAACACACTAAATGTCAGATTCCATCCAAAAGATAAATCAAATCCTAAAGATAACTACCCCACCTCCATTTTGGTTATTCTGTTGGCACTGTGCTGAATCAATCTAGGTTGTTGGGTCGTTTGATCCGACATATGCGATAGCAGTTCAAGAACAGTTCCGTGATTTGTTGTCCCTAACAGCTATCTCAGCTGTCGACTCAAAGAACCCGACAACCGAAATTAGTTCAACAGGGTGCTAGGGGAATAGCCGCAAGCACCATAACCGGATTGCTCTACCTCTTCCAAGAGGGAACACCACTGTTAATATCAGAAAGTCCACAGATACATGCTGCCACAATTAAAAATAAAATAAAATAAAATAATTCTTAAACTGGCTGCGGCTGACCTACTTAAGAGCGATGACTGACAAATGCGCGGTCAATGATTTGAAGAGAGAAATGCGCGGTCTCAGCTTCCACCATCTACAGCTAGAAACCGCCTTGCAATGTTTACTACCGATCTTGAAATGAGTCAATGGGTATCAGGTTCTCCAGTTACTTGACGACTCCAACTACCCGAACCAGCTCTGCGCTCTCCTCGTTTTCTTTTACTTTTGGGGAAATTAATGTCTGAAGCTAAGCACTGTTTCAGAGTTGATTGTTCCTGTGACAAATTGGTTTCTGGAACTTGATCTTCCGATGGAAGTGAGGGAGGATTAGTAGTTTCGTCTTCACTGATTTCTGCTTCTTGATTATCGCTCTGCTTCAATGTCTCGATCTCCATTTCCACCACTTCATGGTGTACCAAAATATTGTCCACAATCTGAAAATATCAAATGTATTAGGCAGATTTTACAATTCCAGAAACTAATAAATCCCTGACTTAAAAAATATCGAACATCTGTGAATGGAATGAAAACACAATCATGCAAAGACACAGAGCTCAAAACGGTTGACGACCCGGAAAGTAATTTCAAATAGATTTTGAGATATTGAAACCTCATTTTCCCAACTTTTAGCGTACATCTGTAATTGCTGCTACTTTTCTTGAATGCCGTACTTAAAGACATGAGACAAGTTAAGAGATTATGTTCAACATATATACCATGCTATGTATGCCTGCCAACTATTTAGGTGTCAAGGAAGGTTAGCGCATTTGGCGTAGCATTTCCGACTCATACCCATAAGTCTCGGTTCGACACTCGTACCCCGTCCGTCCCCTGATAATATTTTAATGTTAATTTTTTTTAAAAAAAAAAACTATGGGGACGAGGCGAAATGTTTTCAAAAGATCCTAACAAGTTCCAAAACTATTTTTTTGAAAAGTAAACAAGTTTAGCAGTCTTACTTTTTCACATGAATCTCCGACTTGCGACTGATGCTCTGTGACATCAGCTGAGGATAACAGTCCTACTGTACTCTCAATTATATCAGGAATGAGTATACCGTCTCCGTAGTTTTCAACTGCAGCATCAGGCATAACAAAGTCTCCAAGTTCATATTCTTCTGGCATTTCCGGGAACGATGCATATAAACCTCCTGCTGAAACAGTGTCTCCGTTGCAAGCGGAGTAAGTGGGACTCCGAACTGAACTTGTCTGTGCGTCGCAGGGCACAAGATGGGTCAAACTCTCACAAGAAGAAAACTTTCTAGCATACTTCGTCGTCACAGTGTCAAGTTGAGCCTTAAGCTTGTAAACGCGAGAAAGTATTAAATCAATCTTCCGAAGGATTTGCTCTTCGTGATTAAAATTTTCTTCCTGAATTGGCCAATCATCGTTCAAAGCAAACTCATCGCTGCCAGTCGGATTCTGTCCAGTCACTAATAGAAAAAATATAATCAATTAAAGACATCAATTGTGTCAGTAGTAGACAAACAATGCACCACTGGTGTCATTTTTTTTTATTGATTTTAAAGATATTTCTTTTATTATCAAGGCAGGGGGGTATAAAAAAACGGGTCTTATTTTCCGATTCAGAAGTGTTGTGCGAACTGAGTGCCATTATTAATCAGAAGAATTAGCAAAAGCATAATTTCTTGCCGCTGTTATATCTGCTCCAAACCCTTTGCCCAGACCATACATAACATTTTCTTCTACACCCTCACCAGCGGTGGATCACACCAAAAAAGAGAAAAAAAATGTGGACCTCTTTCCAGACTCCCAAAACTAGCCTGGAATATCGGACATAAATATTTCTCCTTTATCGAACATCTGTACATTGATCAGGAGCTGGAATACTAAATTTATATGAAATCAGGGACCTTTAGAATGTTAAGCAAGAAATAAAGATGTACATACATCAACTAACAAATATCGATCCACATATATTTTTCGGTTCATAAACATGTGTTTTAGAGGGTCATATATATGTATATACATATCTATGCGCACTATCTTCCCTTCAATATGATCATATTTGACCATCTAAAAGACTAAAACAAGAAATATGGCTTGTATAAATAGGACAATGTCGTCAAACATCATTGAAATGATAGAAACATATACAGAAACAAAGAGATCAAATATTGAAAGTCAGTTTAGATTTAGATCAAAGCATACCGTGATTACCAAGATCATCACTGGTAGAAGCTCCATCTTGGTCAGATTTTTTATTTCCTGCAATGCGTCCAATGTCACACCAACGAATTGTATTAGTTAGCCTAATCGGGAGGGGAGGGCTACCACATAGCCTAAAGTGTAAAGAAACTAATACCGCGATATGAGAAAATGTTATGGTTAGCCATATATGATGCTGCATCAGTGACGTATTCAACTCTCTTTCTCTTCCTCCTCTTTAAGGGCCTTTTCCTGTGGCTTTGAGAAGTATATGGTAGTGACCTTGAGCAGAATTCTTCTACACTTGACTGATCAAATGATATAAGTTTCTTCTGATCATAAGCAGCAACCTTTCCGCTATACTTTGAGGCTTGCGACTCAAACTCTTTTATCTTCAGCTCCGTCCATTTACATCGCCACATTAGTGGACGTATAAAGTTTCTCCAGTGACTAGTCAATTTCTTTTTCCTGAAAGAAGTTATATTTTGTGAATAAACAAGTAATCTCTCGGATTCCTAGCTTTCTACAGATATTGCTCAACAATATATACTTATCCCTTATTTAACATATTTTCACAATTAATGTAGAATATAAGGAGATTACTTCAGTCAATCAGAAGACCCTTTTAAGCATTGAGCATTTCTATTTTATTTTTCTCGCCGCAGTGTTATCAATGGCGGATGGCGGGCTACGGCGGAAAGCTCAAAATCCGCCATAGAAAATGGCGGATGGCGTTGCGGGGTATGGCGGGCGTTATGGCGGCCTTAAAAAAATATGTTTTATATATATAAAAACACCAAAATAAACATTAATATAGCAAAAGCCACAAGCCCTCAAACAGCAAAAGGCCCATTTAAAAATAATAATTTTTTTAAACCCCCTTGGCTCCCTAATTTTTTTATTAAAAAAACAGACCAAAATAAATTAAAAAAACAAACTGAGAGAAAAGAAAATTAACGAAAAATAGTATATGCATGATAAAAAAAAAATTAATATACTTGCAGCTAATTTTAAAAAAGCCCCTAAAATTTTAATAATAAAAAAAAAAATCAGAGAATGAAGGGAAAAAAAAAAAAAGCAGAGAATGAAGGGGAAAAAAAGTGAGACAATGAACAATAAATAGCAGAGAAATCAGAAAAGTAAAAACTGGTCGCCGGAATGGTCGCCGCAGATGATCGCCGCAGATGGTGGCCGGAGACTGTTGAACTACTTTTTATTCAATTAAAGCTTAAGGTAACTACTTTTTGTTTAATTAAATATTAAGTCATCAAGTATTTATTACAAATAACTGTAGTGACTGGGCTGCTCCTTTAGAAGCCCAAGCCTACTTTAGGCCCAAAGAGCAAAAACCCAACAAATAAACATACCAAACAGGGAAAAAAAAAACCTAGCCCCCGCCATTCATGCCATATGACGCCATAGCCGCTATGGCTTCCGCTACCAATGCGGCCGCTTTCACCGCCACGGGATTTCCGCCACGCCACAGGTATAATATGGCGCCGGACCCCAATTCCGCCACCGCCATCCGCCATGGCCGAAATTTAACAACACTGTTTCTCGGTCATGCTCCAAATTGCAAGAACCTTGTAGCAATTGACGAGAAGATATACAACAATAGCATAACCCATTAAGTCCCCAATAATTGGGGGGTATGGGCGAGGATGGACGGGATACAGGCCTAACCTTTGTCAAACAAAGTGGCTGATCCCAGAATCATCATCAAACAGATGTATTGAGACTAACCTAACCTTTGGCAACAAGTGCACAAAGTGGTTGCTCATATAATACACATGTAACAATTGACGAGAAGATATAGCAAAAAAATAATCCAGTAGAAACAAGCACTTTAGAACCATCATACCTCATTGGAAAGAAACTGCCTAATTCATCATATGAACCATAGAATTGGGACTCAACTTCAGCATCACTCAACCCGGAATAATTCTCGTCCCCAGATGTAGTGTCGGCAAATGAGCTAGAGCATTCTGTGGCATCTGGATCGTCCTTAGCGGCAACTCTAGCATCACCGCACCTTTTAGATCCAGTAACATCAATAGCTAAATCATCAATGCCCCTTGGAGGTTTAGCTTGATCATTCAACATATCTAACCTCTGAAACTCGTGTCACCAAAGCTTTTCCTATCGAAGTTTCCGAAGTTATTACCAGCCTTCTGAATTGCTGAATCAGTTCCTATTGACAGTTGAGCATTTGTTTTGGCTCATTGTCTGTCCTTGCACGCTAAACGGGGCTACATCAAGTTCCCCTGGATTAACATTTAAACAACTCAGATTAGCTCGATACCCTCAACAGGTTGGATAAAAAAATCTGACAAAAATTTATTTGAAGCAGTCTCCTAAGCTTATTACAACTTTGGTGCATAACATGTTCGTATCAAGCATATAATAGACATAACTTCAGTAAGCACAGGAATCAGACAAAACTCAAAATCATTATGAGTACAGGCACCACTCTGACCATTAGAAAATGGCTGTTTCTTTTTTTGTTACTGCCGCTTAAAAAATGGTAAATATTCTGTGATTTACAAGCACTTCAAACTGTGTCCACGAAGATCACGTTGCAAAACTGAATTTCATGCTTGATTAATAGCACTAACATTGCTTGCAAAATAACCCCTCATTGGCAGTGATTTAGTTGATAAATGTAACCAATCAATCTATCATCCTAATTCACATTTCCACGACCAGCCACAAAATGAAGTAATACAAACAAATACAGGTTTTCATATCAATCAAGTGTGCAACATCAACAAGCAACAACAACCAAGCCTCAAGTCCCAAAAGATTGGAGGGTTCGTTTTTATAACAACAACAATCTGAATCTAGTTTTTATAAAATTTTAGCTTCAAAGTTCGTTCTTATTTCATGAATCAGCTAACTATACTTTGAATAACTATGTTCATTGAAAAAATATGTCCACTAAAAATAAAGTAGACGAGGTTAAAAAGGTATCAATCAAAGGTTACAAACTGGGACACTTCTTTTAGGTAATATCCTGCTATGAGGAGCACACCTCTAGCATCTGTCTTTTCTTTCTTTTATAACGTCGTTTGCTACGGAATCATGCCTCAAATCAAAGCTAAAAGGCATCGAGATGGAAGATCCAAGACCATTTTGATTTATATTTAAAGCAATTTAAAAAATTGTGCCCCCATCCTGTCATGCAGGGACGAAGCTAGGAATTTGGTGTTGGCGGGGCGAAACTGTAGCAGTATGTAGAACTACAGAGCTCAAGTGATAAAAACGGCAAAAAAATCTTGGGGGGCAATAAAAACGGCAAAAAAAAAATTTCTTGGGGGGCGAAACTGATAAAATTTTCCAAAATACACATAAATTTTCCATAAATAGTAGTATTTTTAAAAATCTTGGGGGCGCCGCTCCCCCGCCCCCCTGGCTTCGCCCCTGCTGTCATGGTCCAGAAGCGGTGTCATATAAGTTCCAGTATAGGGATTACACAAGTTCAGAATCACTCTTAGTACATTTTCTAAGTTTAAATTTATACTCAAAAACTAAAAAGAAACCAATTTTGTTAAAAATCAAAACAATGTAGACAAATTAAATACAACATTAACATATAAACTCCAAGAAAATATATCAATGAGGGTGGCAGAGAACTCAATAATCATTCACCAACTCATTCACAATTCAAGAACCCAGAAAAAAACTCAACAAAACAAACATAAATCAAGAATAAAACTAAAGAACAGCAAAATCAAGAATCTTCCTAAATTTAAATGCCGACAAAAAAAACATAAATTCTGGTAAGAATTAAAACTTTCTACTGGAATCTGGTAAAGGGTAATACCAAAAGAGATTAATATTATAAGAACTGAGACTACGTATCTAAAAGAAGTAATTAAACAGAGAATTTAAAGTTAAGAGAGGCAAAAGGAACCTGTCCGAGGAAGTGTTTATAGTATTGAGAGTAGTAGGAGAGGCGTTGGCGGCGACAAAGAATGAAGTGGGCACTACACAAACATATGAGAAAAGTGAACGTTACCAATGATAATTAACCTAAGACTAAAATGGGTTGTCCATTCCATTCAGTATTCTATTTTTCATGTTTGAAATACCAAAATAGATTTATTTTAAAAATACTCCTTTGACTCTCATCAAATGTTGCGAAATTAAAAAATTGAGGTAGTACATTATCATACTAATTATTTTATTAAAAAATTATTTAAATTTCGAGACGAATATCAAACTGTATTTCCAATGCACAAACCTCACATCTAACAACACATTTTGGTACATTGAAATTTAATGAAATAAAACCATTTTCGACCCAGAAGAATTTTGAAATATTCTTTACATTCAATTAGATGAGAATAAAGTTATAATGGGTTGACCATTCTTTTTCTATATTTGAAAAAACTATTATTTAATGTCAGAATATAAATTTGATTTAGTAATATAATAAGACCTAAGTTCTCTTCTAACCTATGCTAACAACACAACCAATTAAATACACAATGTACACACTTTCAGTTGAAAATAATAATATTAATACACCAATGCGCATAAATCATATTTTCAATATTAAAACATATATTGTCCAAAAAAGGGTATATAAACATAATATAAAACAAGTATATTTTGTATTAAAAGTAAATAAAAAAACTAGCAAAAGAAACAAAAAAATATTTATGTAAATTATCAAGTATAAAATTTTATCAGGAAAATAAAATATTTTTGATGAATATAAATATCGTTGTCTCTCATTCAATCACTATAATAAATTAAATGAAAGGTATACTATTTTTTTCATTTCAATTTTTGCCTCTTATTCTCCCGCTAAATCAAACAATTAGAGATTCTATATTCTTCTGGACCGGTCATTTCATACAGTTTGGAGTGGAATGAACTTTCTCACTTCTTCCTTAAATAAGCATTAATGTAAAAAAATGTCTTTCCTTATTAAATTATACAAACTAAAAAAGAGAAACTAAAAAAGTGAATCTAATCCCGTGTATCAAAGGGCAAAAAACCATATGTCCTCATTTTGTGTAATGTTATTGTCACACAAATAGATATTTGATACGCGTTCATTTTTCTCCTACGAATTCATATTTTTTTTAGTTATAATTTATTTAATGAAAAATTAACACATATCAATTTTTTATTAATAGAAATAAAGAATAGAACAACGGGTATAGAAGATTTCTATCCGTATCAAACCCGCTTTAGTAGAACTTTGTAGTTTGTACAAGTGTTTTTGTTTCGGAAAAACCTCAGCCGTTAGATAAAACTCATCGACTCTCTCAGCTGTACATTTTCTCTCCGGGTAAAACAAAAGAAAAGAAGACGTGGAAGAAGAATTTGAATATTGGAAAATGGGTTTAGTGATCTGCACAGTATCATTCTTCTTCTTTTTCTTGCTCTTCGAAGACAGGCCCGAATCGGAGTGATCTCATTGAGAGCAGAGCATCAGCAACAACTTAGTACTAAAGAATGTGAAGCTCTGGGCTTCAAATTGCAACACTTTCGCTGACTATGTAAAAGACCAAGGTACTTATATATCTATATATTTCTCTTCAAATTGTTCGTTTTTAATCAGTTTTTCATTCTGGGTTTTTATTGTTTTTGGAATTTAATTTGTTTTTTTTAATCAGCTTTTTATTCTGGGTTTTGATTGTTTTTGTGATTTAATTTATTTTTAATCAACTTTTTCATTCTGGGTTTCATCGTGGCAGTGTGTTCTTAGCAAGAAATGTATAACGTTAAGTTGAAAAACACGGAGTTCGTTCTCTTCATGTTCTGAAGTTGCTTTTGTGGACTGAAATTACATTATCATGATATAGTAGTGTTGTAGAAATAGCTAGTCGCTAGTCGGGCGGCGGCAAATGCCACCCTAAATTACAAATTACAATGTATTTTTAAAATTTTTTGTTATCATATACATTATACTGCAGAATAAGATGCATCAAAGCAGAAATAATACATATTTTTTCTTGATTTGTCACCACAAAAATTTGAGCAGAATAATAATAATTTTTTTTTTTAATTTCTCTGCCCAAAACGACGTCGTTTTGGGTAGAAAATCGATTTTTTTAAAAAAGTCAACTGACTAGCCTGATTTTTGACTGACTGACCCGACTTTTGACCGATTTTTTTACATAACCGATTTTAGAGTTTTCTTCTAGTCAGTTGGGGGCCGACTAACAACTAATCACTGTGATATAGTTTTGAATTGAGAGTGTTATGACTTTCTGCAAAAGTAGAGAGCATGGAAAAGATTTCTTACTAGTGACTGAATAATGTTAATCGTAGAGAATGTGAGTGCTTATTTAAGACGATGAGACATGCCTAGAAGAATGTTGATGGGCAAAGCTCTTAACTTCCACTGCAGTTCACATGATTACGATTACCTCGAAAAACCATATTTTAACTTATTCAGCAATATAGACAGATCTTAAGCTGCTGAAGGTCAATTAGCACCCTCAGATTCTCATATCGTTTTCAGCCGTGAATGTAATAACATATATTAATCTATTCCTATGATCATATATGATTTTCTTTGATTGAGTTATTTAGCAGCCATTCTGAGTTATTGGGACAATTGTCGTTGAATTTAATGTGAGTCAGCTGAGAAGGGGTCACTTTAAATATGTATATATCCATTTCTTTGTTATTACCTTCTACAGTGAAGTAGTCTGCTGCTTTACAGGAATGCATATGATTATCTACTAAATGGACTTGTCCTTCTCTTGTTGCTTATTTTTGAGGAAGTTAATCTTGGTCGATGATTTTCTAATTTTAGTTTCTTAAGCTTAAAATAAACTTCTCATAAATCTGATACTTCCCTGATAGTTTTCTTCCCAAACAAGTCGTCGATGTTAATGTATTAGCTCCATTTGGTAAACAATGTCATATTAATTGTTTTGGAGGTTAACATAACGCTCTTATGTTAAACACCATTATAGTAATATGATTTGCTAATTCTCTCATTTTCTGTATTGACTCCATTGTTCTTGTGGTTTGTACTTGAGTTGTGATTTAATATTGCAGATATAGTACTTGTTTGCCTGAAGTGTTGTACAGAAGATTCTGATGATGCCACCAGTAAGGTAACGCTAGATTAAATTGTTGGGTTGTGAAACTTAAATCATCAAATATGTGCAAGTCCACATATACCCGTATGAATATGCTGCTGATTTTAACTGAAGGTACTCACTGTTGAGTAAAATCTTTGTCGTTGGTTTGAGCTATTGGATGTCGCAATATATTAATATACTGTTATAATGTTTGAGATATTTGCTTTTGGCTAGATGTGCTCTTAAATTGTTCTGCAAATGTTTTTGGCTCATTTTACACGTATAATTGTTCTTTTGTTTTTTGCAAAAGTTCATATGGATTATTGGATATGTTTTTGCAATTAGTATATAACTGAACAATTTAATTTCGATGCTTTCAGTTTAAATTTTGCATCAAGATTCTAGAAATTGGTATGATATCTTTGTAGCCCTTATTTTATACTTGCTGAAGTTTTTCTGATGCTCATCATCTTTCCATTTAGGGTATTGGATTCCTGAATGATCCAAGAAGGCTCAATGTTGCCCTTACTCGTGCTCGTTATGGGATTGTCATACTGGGAAATCCCAAAGTTCTGAGCAAACAACCGCTCTGGAATGGCTTATTGACTCACTATAAGGTTTCCTCACTGCTTCTTGTTTTACTTCTCTTGTGAATGAACGCTAGATTCTTGTGAAGGCCTAGTGGGAAATTGATATCCTTAAGAGGCCTATCTAATGTCTTAGTATACTTCCTCTGTCTAAAACCGAGTGTGAACATTTCTACATTATCCCGAAATGAATGCCCCCTTTCCTAGAATAAGCATGTTTTCGCTTTAAACTCCCGTACTTAACCTCCTTCCTTTAAGGGACATAAGCTTCACGAATGCATGCATTCTACCGATAACCTATTTAATTTATAAGGATACGGACATAGTTTGCTTATGGTCAAATACCCTCTTTAATTTGTGTCAAGTCAAACTGGCAAATTCAATTTTGGATGGAGTTGTATTCTTGTTTGACCATCCAACTTTCTGATGATTGCTCGTCTATCCAGTTTCCAATGGTCTCCCACAGCTGGAGCAATTTCATTTACTTAATTATGCCCCTTGTTATTATGACATGTTGTTGATGCTACTTGTCTAATTTATTTACTAGGAACATGAGTGTTTGGTTGAAGGACCCCTCAATAACTTGAAGCAGAGCATGGTTCAATTTCAAAAGCCTAAAAAGGTATAATATTCAATGACAATTCTTTTGGTTCTACTCGGTTTATCTGTTTGTTTCCTTTGTTCATTATCTCTTGCTCTTTTTCTGTTTCTTTCTATCAGGACAGTGTCAATTATGATGATTTTTTTCTTTTGTTTTTAATATATTTTTAATGAAAACAAGTATGGTGAGTGTTTTTGATTATTTTGTTCTAAAGGATGTTTGTTCTCGTCTTAGATTTATAATGATCGGAGACTTTTCTTTGGTGGTGGTCCGGGAATTGTTCCTGGTGATTCATTTGGGTCTATTCCGACATCAAGTGCAAATGCTGATAGGAGGAGCAGTCGCTCTAGGGGTATGTAGCTTAAACGATTTTATTTGGCCGTACTTTGTTGGTAATATGTTGGCTGTACTGTGTGTCTTTCTCATCCTTGGGTTGTTGATGAAGCAAAATGGACTTCCTTGCATAGAAAGAACATTTAATCTCACACAGTAGTAAGCATGCTCCTAAATATTCCTTTCAATTTTGGGTGAATTTTTCTGGTGCGGTTACGCTCTTAAAGATGGGTAATAGAAATTAAAAAGATATCATATTAGACATTCATTCAATTGTTGGGAAAAAAATGCAGCCTGAATACTTCTATTTTTTCTTGAAGCAGGCTCTTACATGCCACCTGGCCCTCCAAATGGCACACATAAAGCTAGCATGCACCCTTCTGGTTACCCAATGCCTCGCGCTCCCTCCCACATTATCATGGTGCCCCCACCATCTCAACCATATGTGATTCCTACCCGCAATGCTGTGCATGGACCTGTTGGAGCTGTACCTCATGTTCCACAACCTGGAAGCCGTGGCTTTGGAGCTGGGCGCGGAAGTGCTGGTACTCCAATTGGCAGTCATCTTCCGCACCAGCAAGGTTCACAGCAGCCAATTGGAAGTGTCGGATCAAATTTTAATTTTCCACCTTTGGAAAATCCCAATAGTCAGCCATCTGTTGGGGGACCATTATCTCAGCCTGGCTATGTTTCTAATGTTAGTGCCGTCACTTATGTTCTATTTATTTTGCTATTCATTTCTGTGCCACTTTGTTTGTACTTGTTGATTTCTTACATTACTTGAATGATAGATGGCTGTTCAGGGGCCAAGCCAGACTTTTCGAGATGGATTCTCCATGGGTGGCATGTCTCAGGTATCGGTTTTTTGGTAGCCTTAAAATTCTATTGCTTTTATCTGATTTAAGTACGGTAAATTAAACTTCTTCCAACTTGTGGATCAGGATTTCCTAGGAGATGATTTCAAGAGTCAAGGATCACATGTTCCTTACAATGTTACTGATTTCTCCACACAGGTAAAGTCATATAATTGTCATTCGGTATCTCCGTCTCTTTCCTCCCTTTGATCAATAGCTGCTCTTTAGATCTTTGACTGAAATTATCTGCTAATGTTGTTTGTTGTTAAATAGGCTTCTCAAAGCGGATATGCTGTTGATTACGTTACTCAAGGTGCGCAAGGTGGATTCCCTGGAAGCTTCTTGAACCAGAATTCACAAGCTGGTTTCTCTCGCTTTGGTGCTGGAAATGATTTTATGTCTCAGGTATGGCAACTATATTAATTGCCTCTCGAGATTTCCTGATGGGTTGAAATCACACAAATTGTATTTGCTGTTCGAATTTTGTGATTGTATTGCCTACTCTTGATTGAGAAAAGGTTATCCTAGCTGTTTTGTATAATACTTTTCAAAGTTGAGGATTTTCTATTACATACTTTGCCGTTGGGCATTTGGAATGACGCATTATGTTGACATGCACAGGACTACATGGCTCATGGTTCACAAGCTCTATTCACTCAGGCTGGATTTAATGATCCATCTCAAGATGATGCTTCTCAGAACCACTTTGGTGTAGCCAATTCTAATGCACTACAGTCTCAGGTTAATTCTGTCAATACTCTCTTTTATATAGGAATGTTGTCATAAAAATGTCATTCTCGCAAGTCATGTCAATGGAATACGTTGCCACTTGCCATCTTGATCCTTTTCTAGTTTTAAAAAATTCCCAGTTTTGCTTGATGATTCCATTTATCTGCTCTACTATGAAGTCAGTTTTAACCATCCTGCTCTTTTTGGCGTGATATGTGAATTATTTTATTGATTACAGAGTATGCTCAATCCACTTTATTCCCAGCCGTTTGGCCACTACAACACGCAGCCATTAAACTTGCAATCCAGTCAGCAGCAGCAGCAGCAGGCTCAGCAAGGTCAAGGCAACCAAAATCAGCAACTCCACTACAATGGTTGAAATTATGGGCTATATTGGTGCAATGGGTTTTAGTCTTTGGCATTCAGCAACTTGATTCGTGCTGTTATATGTGACCATATTATCTGCCCTAAGATGCAGTAAGGAATCAAACTTAATACAGAATGGAATGGCGGAAATACCTGCTTTGGATGAATGAATGATTGGATCAACCAATTGATGAATCAGTCCTGCGTCTTGGAGCAAACACAGACAGCACATCTAGTACGCTGAGGAGAAAGATAACCCTAAGTTTCTTCGTGAAATATATAGCTTGCAGAAAAAAAGTTAAGTTTATTATTATTATTATTACGGAGAGCATTGCGTGGGCATGGTTTTGTCAGAAGGATGGGTTATTCTGGAATCAGATTCGAGCCCTTTCATGGAGGTGCAATATTGGCACATGATCGGCTACAGCTGTGATCTGTGTACAGCATTGAAGGAGATTTGCCCAGACCTTTTGGCTCTTCCTGACATGTAATCTAACTCTTTAAAGTAAGTCTTGATAGCTCGATGCTGACGATATATGCTAAATATGTCATTGCTAAATATGTCATTACCGTAGGTAATGCTTGGTTTATATATATGTTGCTGCAGATTGATTTGCCCCAAAGAGAATCCCTTTGTGGATTCAAAATCAGGTTTGACAATTGGGGAGTGTTAACTAGTGTTTTGCTGAGTATAGTGAATGATTGGAGTGAATTGTTATGTGCATTTCGTTATTACTTGCGTTAACTAGTACCTATACAATTCTAAGAATAAAAGATTTAGGACTTGCCTCGTCAATTGCAACAAGAAGTGCGACTAAACTTTCCAATTTATCAAAAAATTACTGAACGGCCCTCAATTAAACAATTCCCAAATAAATTGGAATTTTGAATCTCAACGGTTATATTGTGTGAACAACAATGTTATAGGTCAGAATTTTTCGATCGGGCTCCTCTTTGCGGTCGACCGCAATGTCTCCAATAGGCATGTCTATGTTGATTCGGAAGTACTCTGGGCGACATACTTGCTAATTCAGTCGACCGAAGATATCCTGTTCCTGTCACAGGTAAAATATAACCGTTGAAACTATTTACTTGTCATTTTTTTTTGCATCTATATAAGCATTTAAGGTTGATCGACATAGACTGGACAGAAGAACTATTCCTTAACTCATCAATTGTCTATGAATTTTAATTCCAAGAATAAAAAATTTAGGACATACCTGGCCAAATAAAAATAGAATTGAGACTAAACTTTCCAATTTGCCATAAATTTATTATTCTCACTTTTTCACTCAATAATATATTTAAAACTAAGTAATTACTACAAATATATTATTGTAGTAATTATACTAAAGGCAGACACGACGGGCCATGCCGCCATTGGCGATTTTTAACTATACGAATTTTATTACATTTGACAGTGTTTCTTTGGATTTTGTCAATTTAGTGGAAATTTCCAAGATTTTTATTTTATTTTTTTGGGGGCCAAGTATCACAAAGCAAGCTTCTCGATCATATTATTTAACTAATTGCAGCTGTTAATCGGATCAACTTTATCCACAAATGCCTTTTACTATTAATTGACAAATGTAGCTTGAAACGAAGACCCGAATCCACAATTCCAATTGCCAAATATGATGGCAATAACATGTGTCTTTATTTTTTATTTTTATGGGCAATATAAACTCTTCTCATATTAAACAAATTAAAAAAAAAAAGATTAGGTGTATTATAGATTGGCCCATTTACCTAATCTTACTAAACAAATATATTTAACTTTTTTTTTTATCTTTAATACATTAATTATTAGTACTCTCTCCGATTCAAAATATAAGTCATTTTATAAGTTTTCACACATTTTATAGTGACTAAAGTACCTCTAATTAATACTGTAAAAAACAAATAAATTAATAGAAAGTTGCATTGAAACTACACATTTTGATAAAAATGAATATAGAGAGAAAATGACGTAGGAGTAAATTAGCCAATAAACGTACTATTCTTATAAAAATACTTCTATTTTACAGCAAAAAATAACTTTTAAAATGACTTATATTTTTAATCGGAATGAGTATTATGTAATGGCACTTGACGCGTAACGTACAATTTATGGCACTTAAATTCGCAATGGACGTAACATTTGTACATGAACTTTCTTTTTATTTTTTTCTATAAGTCATAAAGCCATAGAAGTTATACGTAAATGTTTGTACATAATATTATGTGCACTATACGTAATATTTGTACATAAATTTTGACTGGGATTGCGTCCCCTTTGATCTACATCTTTAAAAAAAAAGGACTGATCTCCCCGTCTTTACAATTAGGGTTAGTAAAAGAGTTAAATTGTATAATGTGTTTTAGTTGAAATTCATCAGAGTTATCTGTACACCAACAACTTATAAGAGCAGGGATAAAGACAGGGAGCGGGGGGAGGCAGTCGCCCCATCGAGATTTTTAAAAATACCAATAGGTATAGTAAATTTTATATGTAGTTCGGAATATTTTTTCAGTTTCGCCCTAAGATTTTTTTTCCATTTTTATATGTAGTTCAACATTCTGTTGCAGTTTTGCCCTCTAACGTCAAATTCCTGGCTTCGTCCCTGCACAAGAGGTTGATTACTACACATGAAATGAATTGAACCCTCATGGTGTAAGACAAAGCTAGCACAACACCACTCATAATGAATTTACCAGTTGAGCTATACTCTCGGGATACTTTGATCTCCATTTTAATATTCAGAGAACATGCAGTGAATTTGTGTACCAATTCTTGAATTATATTTTCTTTAGAAAATCAACTATAATATAAGGCATTAATTTTCATGTTACGGCTACTTATATTATTAGAATAGAGAGAGTATTTTAAATTGATTAATAGATTTTTTTTTTCCTGGACGTCATTGTCTCTGCAAAATGTTTTAGTTTTCTTCTTTTTTTGGTGTTTGAAATTTTTTTGCCTTTTTTAAAAATATGGTACTTCCTGCAATTATCAAGTTGAAAGGATCGATTTTGCTTTTAAAAAAATAGTAAATTTTTTCATTAATGTCCTTATGTTAAAAAAAATAAAAAAAAATAGTGGGAAGTAACATGAAAAGAATGTTCATTTTCTAAAATAAATATATAAATTTTTATAATTGATTTGGATCCTTTATGTAATGCAATGGTGTCTTATGCTCATTCCAGAAAGCTATCATATCAAACCGTGGCGGATTTAGGAAGAAAGGGTCAGACATCGATTTGTGTGAGGTCATTTATCATCTAAATTAATTAGAAAAATATATTTTTTAATAGAAAATAAAGAAAAAATATACTATTTTTTTTTTATTAACTAGAACCATTTGATACTACTGCCACCATACGCAAGTGATACCAAATAAGAAAAAAAAATTATTAGTATATTTTGATTTATTTATATATTGTATGTTTATGAATAAATCTTCTAAATCTAGTATATACATACACAATATACATAAAGTATTATGTAGGTACATTTATTTTTTTAAACTCATGAATCTTATACATTTTTAAATTCATATTTTTAAAATATGAAGGAGCACATTTTCAAGTGTCGTATAACATGTATATTAGTTTTTTTTTTTTTTAAATTTTATTTTTTATATCTAAACCTCTATTTAAAAACCTCATTTAAGTATAATCTCTCTATATTAATATTTTTCTCGGTCCCGAAGGTATTATGGTATATATATTTATTGTATTATGAAGCATGGTGCATAATTAACCGTTATATCCTCATCTTGAGACTTGATGCAATCTTCTTCTTTTCCTTAATGAAAATAAAGGATTTCTTTAAAGATGGTTAACAAAGTTTCAATATTATATGCTGACTCATAGTAATCAACAAATATTTTCTCAAAACTAATTGTAAGATTGAGAACATATTTTGTTTAGATACACTTATCAACTCAATAATCATATTTAATTAGTTGAAAAAAATCTCAATAATCATATTTTATTTAGTTATTTTTTTAATGAATCACATGAATCATTGTCAAATTTATCAAAACAAGGTGAAACACTACATACATTACATTTTGGAAAATCGTCTTAAACATTTCCAACTATTTTATTTGACCTCGATAGATTCTGTTATACTTTAACAGCATAAAAAACTCTTTAAATATTTTTTATTTTGAACAATAAACACTACAAATTTGACTCTGATTCTAACTAAAGAGTGTTTATCTTTAAATGTTGCCCAAACTTGCATTTTGCTAAGGGAAAAAGAAAAGAAATATAAAATTGGAATAAAATAACATAACCTGTGATACCAAAAATATTTATACCCAGGTCTAGTCTCCTCTTCAACAATGATATAAAAAGACATTTTGTGATACCCGGACTTTTCTACTTACGTGTCTACGTGACGTATATTTGATTTGATTGTAACTATATGATTTAACATATTTATGTGTTACATTTGTGATTTTTAGTTGATGGGTGTAGTGGATGTGTTGGTTAGTCGAGGGACTTGAGTGGATTTGTTTGTAAGTTGAGGGGGCCTTTTTGTTAGAGGAGTTGTGGGGGAGTTAGTGCAGGATTTTGGGTGGAAGTTACAAGAAAAAGAAAAGAGGAAGAGTAGAGAAAAAGAAAAATCTGGCAGCTTGACGGTCTGTAGGAGATTGACCTTTTGGAAGGACTACGGTCATCGGATTTAGGCTTACTTTATATCAATCTTACAGAGAATTGAAAGAGCTACGAGTAGGAACTGACGGATTGTGATTTCGAGGTCTGTAGAGAAAGTTATAGCCTTCGGAAGTAGGATGTTTTCTGGAATTCAGGAATTAGTGTTCTTCGTGGGATTTTGTTAAGCTTTTGAGGTAAAGATCTCCCCCTTGTTATTTTTAGTCCTAAAAGCATGAAATCAGTGTTTTAATGATATTGAATTGTGTATGAAAGATTTATTCATGTTTTTATTGCATTAAAATCGGATGAAACATTGAAGTATGTGATTTGTATGAACTGTTTGTTATCTTCGTATTGCTGCATTTAATAATTGGTTATATGAGTTTTGATTTGGTGACATTGCAAGTCTGAAGTTGTTATTCTCTATTGGCTATGAATGAAAGTGAAGAATATGAAAGTAAAACATGGTGGTCTAAGAGTAAAGTTAAAGCATAATATGTCTCTGATAGTATGTAAAGTGTTTAACCGCTTGCCTTGTGTGAGTGAGGCTACTAAAGTGTATATGTTATATGAACCGGTTGTCTAGTGCAATCGAGGTTACTAAAGTGTTTAACCGCTTGCCTTATGTACAAGAGTTAAAGAAATGTGTAGCTTTGTTCCTTAGTTCGTTATAGAAATTGGTTCGTCTGTAGGAAGACAGTGCTACTGTCTTGCCGTGGACGAACCATTCGTCCTAGGATCGTGGATGATATCGTGGACGAATGCTTTGTACTAGGGTTCGTCTTAGGGTCCTGTTTCAGGCAATTTTTCTGGTTTGACCAAGAGTTTTAAAGTGTTTTTCAAGTTAAGTTTTGCCAAGTAAAGTATGCATTGATTTCACATGTTTTGGGGATTGAGAAACATTATTTTCGATTCTATTTGATGCTTCATCCCAAGGGGTTGATGCTTACTAGGTTAGGTTAGTAGCTCAATCTTTCCTATATTTCCTATTTTGCAGATGTTCAGGTTGATGGTATTGATGATGGGGATTGGATCGAGAAATATTATTGAAGTGTTTGTAATAGTTAGAACTGTTCACTTTTTCTGTTAATGTTTAGTTCCCTTTGTAGGAACATTGTTATATTTGGTGTATTTCTGTCACACCCCGTGCCCGCTGGCCCGCAACGCGACACATGGGCTTGGTAGTACCCATGACCATCTATTTGGCAACCGGACTCGCTATGCCAAAAGGAATATCCCGAGATGAGAATGGGTACTTAGGCAAACCTTATATACTAGTCAGAACTTTCAGAGTTATCCCATGTGGGATGGGGTTTCACATTCACCCCTCCTTAAGGCCCTAACGTCCTCGCTAGGTGCCCCAAACATACTTAGCCCATGACCAACCAGGTGTGCAAGATTCTAGAGGTGGCCTCCACCCCTTACGATGTGGCACTTAGCTCCCACACGTCCGCCTGGTCACCGGCTCTGATACCATAAAATGTCACACCCCGTATCCTAAGGGCGAGACACGACCGTGTCAATAGTCCAAAAGCTACTAACACAAGGTCTCTTATTCGTCTTAACTTAATATTTCCAAATAAAATAAACCACGAAAGAATTTTATATAACTTAAAAATATCTCAAGATACTTATTATACCAAAACTTTCGCAGCGGAATCAATAAAGCGTAAAATAGAATGTTATCAAAACTAAACCAAAAATAATAAATGAACTCCCTTCACCAAAAGGGAACTTCTTCCCAATCTCCTAAATCGTCATCCTTAATGCTATCTTTACCTGCAAACAGGGAAAATAGTGAGATTCCAACTCAGTAAGAAGTTTATATCCTTTTTGGAATGAAGCACCTTTTTTTTTTTATTCTTTAGTTTTACAAAGGACTAATCATTTAACTAAAATAGAAACCTTGTAGAGTGATTTATTTTAACTTCTTTGAAATGAGAAAGGAACACATGAACAGTAAGCTCCCAACATTAACAATGCAAAATATGAATTTTGGAATCAGTAAACTCCAAAACAATGACCCTTCAAAATTTGAAGTGTAGCAAGAGATAATAAAAAAAATGCTTGCAGGGGAAGGGGTATCAAAAAGCTTTATGTAAGTTGCCTAACTATGAATTGGAATTGTAAAGCATGAATTGGAATTGTCGTATAAAACATGATTGCAGGAACAATAAATTATCTCCAAAACGGGAATGGTTAAATCATTTTCTTTTCACTTACGGTTTATAAACAACTTATTTTCATTAGACAAAATTAATAGTTCGCTTCAGAGAGTTTTGTTACAATAATAAAATCATTTTTATTTCTTCGGCTCTTTCTCGTAAGAACATCGAATTGACTCATTGAGTCCTTAACCGGAGGTATACTTCGAAAGTTCGGCTTCGGTCGCGGGCGATGATCACTTAATTAAGTCATAAAACATACCTTGAGTTTTTTGGAATTTGTTTTTGTCTTCTTTACCAGAAAGCATGCTCACAGTAGTAACCTTGAGCCAATGATTTTAAGGCAAAACTAAAACTACTTTGTTTTATTCCTTTTCTTGTTCAAATAAAACACATTAAAACCATACTGTATCGTATCAAGCAATATAGCCAAAAGCTAAATCAGAACTCTGACTCATTTTCAAAAATATAATTTAAAGGATGATTTCAATTTTATCTGCATTGTAAAGGAACAAAAATATGGCTTATGGGCTCGCAAGTTTTACCACAGTTCATCACTTTCTTTGCACAAAATGCAAGATTCATATAAAAAGGATCATAGTTTGATATAACCTAAAATAAATTCTTTAAAATACATACTTGATTCCTCTCTTTTTTCACAAACACATCTAAATTCCAATCGAATCACTATAACATTAAAATTTGCTTATTAACATTAAAAATTTATCATAAAATCACAAGAAAACAAAATATTCTAAACCCCTTACCTCAACACGAGTCCTTCTTCTAACTCAATTAGAAAATCCTAGCGCCGCTCCCTAGTCTCCGCCTCTCTCGTTTCTGCAAATTACCAAGAGATACCTCAGAATCCACACTCGTTCTCACCTATTCGTTTTATTTTCACAAAACTGTTTCTTCTCTCTTATATTTTTTTTTAAGGATACACCACTAGAGAGGGGATTATATACTACTTCTCCTAACAGAATACTTCTGCTTAAATATATTTGAAAATTGAAAAAGATCCTGATACTAAGTGGTTTTTTCTTCTCTTTTTCCCCTCTTTTTCTCTCTATTCTCTCTCTTCCTCCTCTCTTTCTGCTGCGACCTTTTTCCCCTTTTTCTCTATTGCCTCTGGCCAGATTTGGCCATTGGCTCAGGTCAATGGTCGAATCTTTACCAGTTGTCTGCTTTTGTTCACTTTTGGTGTCTTCACCCTCTGCTGTAAATCACAATTTAATTTTTTCAAGGCATTCTTATTCAAGACTCAGATTCAAGATCAACTTCAGATCCTTCCAGATCTAAAGTTTTCCTCTATACCCGGAGTTGTTCTGGGCACTTCCTCAGTTTTCTTCATCTTTCCGAGACAATCTATGGGACGGTTGATACGCCCATGGTCTCGTAGATTGTTGATTTATATTTTTTAATTTTTTTTAATTAAAAAAATTATAATCTAAAAAAATAATAATGAAAATTTTATAAAAAACTAACAAATAACAATTTATTATTAATGAGATAGTAATGGGACACACAGGGGGTGTCAACTAAGAGAATTTCTCTCTTCTCTCGGGATTTCTCTGAGGTTTTCCTCAATAGAGAATCCTTGAGCATCTCTTAAAGATTAATCACATATCAATTCCAATATATGTGCTGATCACAAGAAGGATAATCCCATTCTCAGCCAAATACAACCAAGATATCCTCAAAATCAAATTGTATAAGGAAAGCAATATTCAAGTCACACGTTTTAGTACAAGAATTATGGAAACTTTAAGTTTTCATCTCCAAAATTTGGTGCTGGGATTTCTGAAATCCTTTGGCTTCTCTAGACGTCAGTCGTATTCAGTGGCGAACCTTCTAAGGGGCAGGAGGGGGCCTTGGCCCCCCAAAATTTTTAAAAATTGCACATTAGTACTAGTAATTTTTTTTTGGTATAAATAAGTCCTTATAATATAAAATATCTTGGTTCTTTAATTTTTTTGAAATTCATAATATTACTCTTTAAAACATAGTTTCACAACTAACTTTCATAATAATGCTATTTATTACTCATTATATTAGGATTTGAATGTACAATTTTCATTTTTTCATGTCCAAAATTGAATATCAAATTTTCTAAAATAGAAATAATTTGAATTTGAACTTATACTAGTAGTCTTCTATTAATCTAATAGAATTAAAATCCACAAGTCTATTAGTCCCACAAATTCCCGAATTTAAGGTGTTTAAGTTCTACTAACACATAGTTTCACCACTAACTTATTAATTTCATTGATTAAACTTTTTAAACACACTATTTTTTTTAATTGAAAATGATAATTTGTAAATTAATTCAAATTCAAATTGTATTTATAATGAATTGTATATAGAAAACTCAAAGTATACATAGCGCTCCAAATACATAATTTTTTCTCTAAAAAAAGTACATACATTTAATTCACTAATATTTTTTATAACTTTCTCATTATATTTTGGAATATGATCTGTGACACTAGTCTCTACACACTAGTCATTTTTTCTTTATTTATTTTTGTTAACTTTCTTCCTTAGTTTATGTATTTTTCGAAGATATATATTGTTTAAATTCAGATCTTCTAATAAAAATATATCATTCTACCTCAAATATATCATTTTACACCATGAGCAAATTTTAGTTCGCCCCCTAAATTCAAATCCTGGCTCCACCACTGGTCGTATTATAAACGACTCTTCCTAGTAACTTCTGCTCACACCAATCTTGAAAAATCCATATTCCAATTTGTTGTTCTAGACTTTCCGCAACCAAATTCACCAATGGAGTACGTTTCTGATATCGTTTCTTGGTTGAAAAACATCACTCATCGCGGGATCGAAAAGCATATCGCGATTTTCGAAAATCTCTGGCCCTTTATGGACTGATTGGTTGAGTTTTTTATGGCTACCAATATTCCGAATCGGGATCATATTTTCGCCTCAAACACTCATCGCCAATTATTTTTTCAAAGAGGGCTCCCTCGCCAAAGTGTGAGGACCGTGAACTTTTTATTGTTTTTAGACGGGTTTTGGTTGACCGACGTTAAGTCAACGCCAACCAAAACGCGTCGTATTTGCTTAAGTGTTTTATTTGCTTTCCCGCCATATTGTCTGGCCGACCGGCAAGCGCTGAGTCATATCGCTAGCCTTTTTTATGCCTTGTAACAGTTGAAACTCGTTTTATAACGTGTCTTATGCCTATTTTGCTTGCTTTAATTATTTGTTAAGTGTTATAGCATGTTTTAAGACTTGTATAACATTAAGATAAGATAAGGGACCTTTGGTGATTTCTAGAAAGTAGTGGGAGTTGAGAGAGGGGTTAAGAAGAAGTTAGAGGCTGTTTCTAAACTTCCTAGACAGCCATTTTCGAAATTCCATCAGTTCTAAGTCTCAGAAAGAGAATAAAAAAACAGAAAGAAAAAGAAAGAAAGAGAAAAACAAGAAAAGCAGATTCTGGACAGCTTGCGTGCACTACTCTAGAAACGTCATAAAGGTAAATGTAAAACTCCAAATCCTCAGATTCTTTTTTATTTAGAAACTAGACTTATAGGGTTATGATCTGACTAGAGGGATTTTAACTTTTAGATTTTCATGTGTACGTCTTTCAATTAGGAACACGAACCAAATTTTCTGGATTTTTACAAGTTAAGAACGTAACGGTGATAAAGTAAGGACCCTTCAACTTTGAGTTTTTCCAAAGCTTTCATAAACTGATATTTCACACATTATGTATGAAATATGAATGAAAAATGGTTTTATCATGTTTTCTTGTATAAAAGTGGATGAAGCAATATTTAATGTGAATGCATAATTGTATGATGTTTAATTGTGCATGTATGTGATAGCATGATTACTTGTTGTTTTTATGATTGTAAGCCTAAGGGAACATCCAGTAGGGACATTGACTAAGAAAGGATCCAGTATGTTTATGTTATGTTATGAATTTCATGAGGAGTCAATGTACCTAACTTGGGATAAGATGTAGCATGTAGAGTTGTGTTATATGATAAGTACATTGATAATATGTTGGGAGAGACCAAAACATCAAGTCATGATGTACGATGTCACGAACAGTATACAACGATATATGATGTTTGCATTTGATATTTGATATGAGCCGTTTTGCAGGGAAATGGAAGTCATTTTCTAATTGTTTTTTCAGGTTTTGGAGTTGTTTCGTATTAAGGGTGTAGACGTCGGCCATCGTCTGTACTCTAGCTATTGAAAAGCTAGGCATTCCCACGTATACGCTAGGCTAGAACCTTCACTTCCTAGCGGCCTCGCAGTGGAGGGGTGAGAGTGGCGGGTGTGTAACCGTCATTCCTGAAGCTATTGATAAAGCTAGGAGGTTGAGTCGCAGATATCTATGATTCCTCGGGTGGAGGATCAGAGTGTAGGGTCATTGTATGGGCGGAGATCCCGCACTCCCAATATTCTAAGAAGTCATAAGTATTTTGCATACCATGATTTTACTACTTTATTGGTGATTATGTTTTAAAGTTATGAAATGTTTTTAGGATGCATAAACCATTTTAATTAAGTGTCTATATATTTCTTCATCCCAAGGTTGAAGGCATCTTACTGAGCAATAGTCGGTTTTGCTCACCCTTATCCACCTTTTGTTTTCAGATGAGCAGGATGTTAGCTATGAAGGGTACGTGGGGGACGTCGTGTTTGAATATCAAGGAGACGACACTTTATAGACGTCTAGTTCACCTTACTGTTTTGAAATAGAGTAAGTGTGATGAACTTTGAAGTATGTTTAAGTTGTACTATTTCCTTTTAAATTATGATATACCTTTTTAAGTTAAGTTTATAATATATATATATATATATGTATATATTTGAGGTTTTTTTTCTTAGCATGTTTATAGCTTTCGTTGATGCATGTATGAGTTGTATGTTATGGGCTCTGTGTTCCGTTTGGCAAAACAGAACGCTGTTGGGGCATTTCCTGGCTATGGGGCGTGACACAAAGTCCATGAGTCGCTTAATTGAGAATTGTCTAGGACTTCGCAATCCCTGGGCGATTTAAGGCTTTGTGTGCTTCAGTATGACGCACAAATCTATTAATTTTTTATTTTTAATAAATAAGCCGCATGTTGACCTCCTGATTAATATAATGGTAGCCTTGAATTTTTTTCTTTGTCTTAATTTAGGATTTAATTCGAGTTTTTTTTCACAATAAATGGAGTTGATCGTCTCAAACTTGAAGAAACATCACTCAAGATAGAGATATACAACATGACTTTGAATGGAGGATTGGAAGCGGACGTTCTGTTCGTATCGGGCATGGTCGCTGGCAAACTATCCTACGCGGGTTTCAGCTGATCCATCTCCTATTTTTATACGTTGTGAAAGTTTGCAATCAAGAACTCTAGAAAGTGTGGAAGGCCTCTGGTTTGCACGTGACCTCTAGTTTGTTTTTGTTTTGTTTAAGTCTGTTTACACGGTCATAGAATATTGTACCTCTCGAAATTTATTCTTTAGTATTTTCTATGTCCGCTGGTCATGTAATGTTATGGCTTTTTGGCTAGCTAGTCTTTTATTTAGGCTTGTTGCCTCAATTCAAAGGGTAGGGGATCCATTGGAATTCCGCCTCCCTCATGTAACTCTTGATATCAATTAATGATATTATTTCTTAAAAAAAAAAAAATATAGGGGTGTCAACGGGTTCGGGGCCGGCCCAAACACAGCTCACATAGTTCGAAAAAATGTGAGCGTGAGCTTAAGTGAACTTAATATTCAAGCTCGGATTTTATGTGAGTCGAATGTGAGCTCGACCCCCGCTCAACCCTAAGTAAATTCGCACTCGAATAACAATATATATATATATATATATATATATATATATATATTATTATTATTAAACTTCTAATTAAAAAAAAAACTATAAAAACTGGCAGCAAAATGTATAGTTTCTTTTCTCAAACCCTATATTTGGTTTTTTTTTTTTATCAATTTATATTGCTACTACATGAATTAAGTATCATCATATTATATAGATTCGTATTCTTATCGAAATTTAGTCTCGTGGCTAATTGTATTATACTATTCTTTGCACTGGTTTTTTGATGTTTTGTTAATATAAATTTAACTTTCATGAAAGCTTACTCGAGTTCACATTAAAATGTGGGTTGAGTATGAGCTCAATATTTGTCAGGTTTTTTGGGCTGAACGTGAGTTGAGCTTTCAATTTTTATGTGAGGTAAGACTGAGCTAGACCAAGCTCGGCTTACATATCTGAATTGACGCCCCTATATACCGAATTAGGATATACCATTTTTGGCCATCACTCAAGCTCTCCAATTCCTAATAATGACTTCAGTCCGGAACAAGGTAATTTCGCATGTCCAAAATTTTTCTCGATTGTTGGATTAAAATTTTGACGATTAAAATTGATTTAAAATTAACATTTGTTCTAATACTTATAACACTCGTTCTATTTTTAACGCGCAAAATACTTATTCCGAACTTCAAAACACATGTCCTAAACCTCATACAATCCGGACCGCTCCTTCCTTGAGCTTGGACTCCCCTATAGACTCTCTCCTTTCCTTTTCCTGTCTCACAATTCACCACTTCACACTCTTTTTACTTCCTCTCTCTACAATTCCATTCATATTCTTCATTCATTCGGTATATATTTACATAATCAATACATTCCTTCCTTCATTCACCATAACTGCAAAGGAAAATATAGCCTCTACCACTGCCGCCGGGAATTGGAATTGCAAAAAGAGAGAGGAAAAAAGAAGAAGATATTCTGTAACAGATTCTCCAGAAAAAATCAATTTCTTCTCTGGTTAGTCAAAATCTGAAGTGAATTTCAGTATCTGTATTTGAAGTTTATTTTATGTGTTTTTTTAATGTCTAAAAAATTATCTATATATTTTTCCTTTGGGTTGCATTGCATATTTGCATCAGGAAGTTTTTTTTTTGGTGATCGTCAATGACTTGATCAGTTTGAATATTCTTGGTAATTGTTACTCCCGTCCCAAATTATCTATCCACTTTGACAAATGCACTTGTAATTTATTTAGAAAGTGGACAGTTAATTTGACACGTAGGGAGTAATAAATAAATATAATACTAAATATGGAAAATAGATAGGGAAAGAAGAAGGTATTTCATTCATATACATGTACGGTTTTCCTGGAGTACACAACTCTTCTGGTTAGTTTTGTTTTGTCGTTGAAATTTGTTGCTTATTTAATTTTGTTTTATATTTTAATTTTATCGATATACTTTTGTTTTTTACAAGTCTCTGTTCTATAATCTCGACTGTGTTAAGTGATCCGATTGTTGAAATTTAAAGTTGATTTTTTGTTCAACATTATTTCCTAAGCAATAATAGTAACGCCAGAATAATTTTCTAGCTAAATTTGGAGAGGAAAAGGTATTAACAAATTACAGAATTTCCATTTTTTCTGTTAATTTAACTTGATTCTTTAGTCTTTAAGTAATTAAGCTCTTTTATTTATTTATTTTTAGGTTGTTTGAAACTTAGTACTGTGTCATTTTGCTTATGATTATTTTGAATATGTTTAGAGGAGAATAATATTTGATCGTAGTAATGTTATTATTTCCAAGGTCCAATTTGGTAACTGATAGATGGATCCGCTTCCAGGATATGTTGAATGTGCATGGTTTCCTGTACTGGAGCTACCGGTCAGCTATATCTTTTTGATATGGCAAGCTTGCAATCTAGCTTATGCATATAGGATTTTGCAAGACTTCTTAAGACATCCTGAAGGAACTTTTACATTTCATTGAGTTTATTAAGATCAAGTGGCCCTGAGGCCTAAGCTGCTGGTTTTGGCCCATATTCACTGGATTAATAATTAGATATTAATTAGGATAATAATTAGTAATTAGGTAAATTACAAATTAGGTGGATTCCTAATTGGATACTAATTAGGTTAAGAATTAGTAATTAGATGAATTACTGATTATGTGAACTCCTAATCCATTTAGCAAAAGGTTTACTACTCCTCTCTCTCTCTCTCTCTATATATATATATATATATATGCCTCTTATATGGTTTGGAGTAGTAAGGCGAGGGAAGCTAATGGATTGGTGGAATATCTATTGTATTCTTGTTTCTCCATTATAATGAGAGTATGTGCTCGTCTTACCCGTGTATGTAGGTCAGTTGACCAGAACCACGTAAATCATTGTGTCCCTTTATTTTTTTCCTTATTGATATTTACTTGTTGGCTAGAATGAGAGCGGATCTATTTCCCAACAACCGGTATCGGAGCTGGGGTTCGAACATAAGAGGAGTTGTTTTGACTCATAAGTTTTGCCGGAGTTTGGATGAGAGTATCGATATAATCAAAAGCGGATTATTTCGATTGGTTAAGCTGAGTGGGAACGCTAGCACTGCTACATCGAATCTGGCGTTACTCTCCGAGTGAAAGATCGACCATCTCACAACTCGTAGTTATGTGCAATTCTAGTCATCGTCACTGAAACCGCTAACACATGTGGAAATATTGTTATGTATGTCCTCCAAAGATGGAAGAGATCCGTTAGAGACGATAGTAGAGACCCGTTAGAGATGGAAGAGAGATCCATTGGGGATGGAGCACACTTGCTGACAGGGGTTCTGGATGAGAATATGTGTCTCTGAAAGAGACAAAAATCTGGTGTGGTTGGTGTACAAGTCAAGCAAATAAGAAGGATTAAATCTAGACGGTTGAACTAGAAGGGTGGAAGGATTGATCCGGTATGTTTCAGGTGCATGGACCCGGAGGTACATCGAGTGTCCTAAACCAGATTGGGTTTTGTGGACTTTGAACGTTGAGCAGTTTGTTCCGTTATTGGTGTTGACGTGTTTGACCGTTAATCAAAGTTGACTAAACTCATCTGAGTCAAATTTCCCTTAATTCAACGCTCGATTTGAAGGTTCAAGTGAAGAGCAATGGATTTCGTGAGTAGGGGCATATGAGACGTGTCACGACCGTAATCGGAAATAACTCGGCAGCTGCTCTGCTGCTAAACTGAACACGTAACCCATAACATAAAACTCATACATGCATCAACTAAGCTATAAAACATACTAAAACCTCAAATAGTATATATATATATATATATATATATATATATATATATATATATATATATATAAACTTAACTTAAAAGGGTACTTCATAACTTAAAAGGAAAATAGAACAACTTAAAACATACTTCAAAGTTCATCACACTTAGTCTATAAAGTGCCCTCTCCCCGATACTCAAATACGACGTCCCCCACGTACTCTTTCGTAGCTAACATCATGCTCATCCCAAAAGGAAAAGTGGATAAGGGTGAGCAAAACCAACTACTGGCTCAAGAAGATTCCTTCAACCTCGATGAAGAAATATATGTACAACTTAATTAAAACAATTTATTTTAATTAAAACAAGTTGAAGGGATCTTACTGAGCAATAGTTGGTTTTGCTCACCCTTATCCACCTTTCCTTTTCAGATGAGCAGGATGTTAGTTACAAAGGGTACGTGGGGGATGTCGTGTTCGAGTATCTGGGAGATGACACTTTATAGACGTCTAGCTCACTTTACTGTTTTGAAATAGACTAAGTGTAATGAACTTTGAAGTATGTTTAAGTTGTACTATTTCGGTTATGATGTACCCTTTAAGTTAAGTTTATATATATACTATTTGAGGTTTTATTTCTTAGCATGTTTTATAGCTTCAGTTGATGCTGTAATGAAGTTTTATGTTATGGGTTCCGTGTTCCGCTTTACTCGGTGATAACCGATAGTCAAATCGTAATCCTTAATCAATTCCAACCATCTTCGCTGCCTCATATTCGGTTCCTTTTGAGTGAAAATGTACTTTCAAACTTTGGTGATCGGTGAAAATTTCGCACCGCTTCACCGTACAGGGTAGTGACGCCCTGCATTTTGAGCGCGAACACTACTCGCTGCAAGTTCTAAATCATGTGTTGGGTAGTTTTTTCTCACTCGGTTTCAGTCTGCCTTGAAGCATACGCAATCACCTTACCATTCTCGCATTAAAACACATCCCAAACCAATTTTCAAGCATCATCAGTATATCGTGTAACCCACTCGATTCTTCTGTAGTGCTAAACCTGAGTCGTTGTCAATCTTTCCTTCAACTGTTCAAAGCTTTGCTCACATTCTTCACTCCACTCGAATTTCACCTGCTTTTGAGTTAACTTTGTTAACGGTGCTAAAATGCGAGAGAAGTCCTTGACAAACTTTCGGTAGTATCTTGCTAACCCCAAAAAGCTCGCGAATCTCTCAAGCGTTTTCTGCCTTTGCCATTCAACCACCGCCTCAATCTTTGACTTGATCAACCGATACCCCCTCTCGCTGAAATTATATGTCCCAGAAAGCTGATACTCTTTCAACCAAAATTCACACTTGCTGAATTTTGCGTATAACTGTTCCTTTCTCAAAATATGTAAAGCTGTTCTCAAATGTTGTTCGTGAGTCTCTTCTGTTGGCGAATAGATCAGTATGTCGTCAATGAAGACAACGACAAACTTATCTAAGCAGTCCCGAAATATACGGTTCATCATATCCATGAATACCGCAGTGCGTTAGTCATTCCAAACGGCATAACAAGGAATTCGTAATGACCGTATCTCGCTCAAGACACTTTTTGGTATGTCATTTGACTTGATTCCCGAGTTGGTGATACCCGATCTCAAATCAATCTTCGAAAATACTCGCTGCACCCCTTTAACCGATCAAACAGTGTCGTCAATCCCTCGAGAATCGGATACTTGTTCTTGATCTGTAATCTTGTTCGGCTCCCGATAATCAATACACATCCTCATCGACCCATCTTTCTTCTTTACAAACAAGATCTGGGCGCTCCCCACGGTGAAACACTTGGTCGAATAAACTTTCTCGTCCAAAAGTTCCCTGAAGTCGAGACTTTAATTCTTTTAGTTCACTGGTGCCATTCGACACTGGCGCCTTAGAAATAGGCTCACGACCGGGTTGTAGAAGTATCTCGAAGTCAATCTCACGGGCCGGTGGTACACCCGAAGATCTTCCGGAAATACATCCACAAACTCGCTCACAACCCTCACTGCTTCAGCTCCATCTTTCTTTTCATCCTTAAGTATCGCATAAAGCTAGATATGCCTCGCAGCCTTTCCTTAGGCATTTCGCGCTTTCATCGCTGATATGATCGGCAAACACTTATCTTTTCTCTTTTCTGAACCTCGGAACATCACAATCTCACCATCCCCAATCACAAACTGAATAGTCTTATCCTTACAATCAAGTAATGCATGATGCTTCGCTAACCAGTCCATACCCAAAATAACGTCAAAGTCAACCATGTTTAACTATATAAGGTCAGCTAACAAGTTTCGGGATTCTATATCTACCCGGCACTCCGTTTTCGTCAACCTCTTGGTTAAAGGTGGGATCCATCTTAAGAATATGAGAAAATAACAGATATATAAACTGAACACATAATGTTAGAGCATATAAGACATATAGAATGAGAATAAACACATAAACATGGCTGAAAAACTGAAAAACATGGGAAGTTCGGTCAACCGCAGTCATCTCCGGTCAACCGGACTTTTGGTCACACACTCAGACACCTTACCTCGGTCGATCAAACACATACTGGTCGGTATCTTTACCTCTTCCGAGCAGGTTTGGTCAATCGGAACGCTAAATAAGCACATATAAACATATAAAACCATCATCTAAACTCTACCCGACACCGCAGATTCATTTATTACTTAGTTCTAGTCATATTTTATGGCCTAAGGTTCGAACTGTTCTGATACCACTTATGTCACGCCCCGTAACCGGGAAATGACCTGGCAGCGTTCCGTTGCCAAACAGAACACAGAACCCATAACATAAAACTCATAAACGCATCAACGGAAGCTATAAAACATGCTAAGAAATAAAACCTCAAATAGTATACGTATAAAACTTAACTTAGAAGGGGTACTTCAAAACTTAAAAGGAAATGATACAACTTAAACATACTTCAAAAGTTCGTCACACTTAATCTATTTTAAAACAAGAAAGTGAGCTAGACGTCTATAAAGTGTCCTCTCCTTGATACTCGAATACGTCGTCCCCCACGCACTCTTCGTAGCTAACATCCCGCTCATCCGAAAATGAAAGGTGGATAAGGGTGAGCAAAACCAACTATTGCTCAAGTAAGATCCCTTCAACCTCGGGATGAAGAAATATATAGACACTTAATTAAAACAATTTATGCATCCCGAAAATATTTCATAACTTTAAAAAACATAATCACCAATAAAGCAAAGAAAAATCATGGTATGCAAAATACTTCGATTTCTTAGAATATTGGGAGTGCAGAATCGCCGCCCATACAACGACTCCTACACTCTTACCCCTCCACCCGAGAAATCATAAATACATGCGACTCAACCTTCTAGCTACCTCGACAGCCTTTAGGAATGACGGTTCACGCACTCCGCCATTCTTACCCCCTCCATCTGCGAGGCCGCTAGGAAGTGAAGGTTCTAGCCTAACGTATACGCTGGGAATGCCTAGCTTCTCACTAGCTCGAGTACTGACGATGGCCGCTGCCTACACCCTTACTACGAGACAACTTAAACAACTCCAAAACTTGAAAAACAGCTTAGAAAACGACTTCCATTTCCCTCGCAAAACCAGCTCACATCAAATATCAAATGCAAACATCATATATCGTTAGTATCATTGCTCGTGACATCGTACATCATGACTTGATGTTTGGGCCTCTCCCAACATCTTATCTATGTATTTATCATATAACACAACTCTACATGCTACATCTTATCCCAAATTAGGTACATTGACTCCTCATGAAATCCATAACATAACATAAGCATAACATAAACATATTGGATCCTTTCTTAGTCAATGTCCCTAATGGGATGTTCCCTATGCTTACAATCATAAAACAGACAAGTAATCATGCTATCATAGACATGCGCAATTAAACATCATACAATTCATACATTCACATTAAATATTGCTTCATCCACTTTTTATGCAAGAAAAACATGATAAAACCATTTTTCATTCATTTTTCATTCATAATCTGTAAAAATCAGTATATGAAAGCTTTGGAAATACTCAAAGTTGAAGGATCCTTACCTTATCACCGTTACGTTCTTAATTTGTAAACATCCAGAAAATCTGGTTTGTGTTCTTAATTGAAAGACGTACACAGGAAGATCTAACGGTTAAAATCATAATCCCTCCGGTTAGATCGTAGCCCTATAAGTCTAGTTTCTAAATAAAAAAGAATCAGAGGAATTGGAGTTCTAAATTTACCTTTATGACGATTCTACCGAAACTGCACAGAAAACAAATTCTGGAAATCAGCCCTCACTCCCGGTGTGATATCTTCTAACTCTGAATTCGGAATGTGAATCTGTTTCCACTCCCTCGTAGCTTGTTTCGTCGTGGATCAATTTACATATAAGGTTTGTCGAAATCCGACCAAAATTGCCCACTCAAAAGTCTTCTCGAAGTTACTGAAAAACATTCCCAAAACTCTTCTTTCTTCTTCCATGTTGCTCACGGCTCCAAAGCCATTCTTTTCTTCTCTTTGGCAGTTTCCCGAGAATGAAACTCCCTCATCCCACGATTGGCCTCATCATGGCTAATTAATTAGAAATGATTAGGTAGTAATCATCCCACGATTGGCCCATCCCACGATTGGCTGATTAGGTAGTAGCTGCTTCTATTTCTTTTATAATATATAATTCCTTATTAAATCACCAATCAATTAATTGTTTCCTCGTATTTAATTTATTTTATTCCTACATTAATTATTATGGTGACTTCTAATCTAATTTAATATTCCTAATTCAATTCCAATTCCATTTATTCCTCTAGATGAATTACTATTAAGTCCTCCAACTAAGTTACGCGTGCAAAAATGCCCCCTCGATAAACGTTCACCAAAAATAACACATAATATGTTATGAAAATTAAATAAACACGTACTAACATAATTAACACAAATAAATCACATCAACACAATTTAATCAGACAAAATAATTTACACGCAAATATTACGTAAGCAAAAAGTTACGGGTATTACAATTTGATTGTCTTTGATGATGTCCGGGGACGTCGAATTTTGGAACAATATCAAATTTGCATCGCTTGAAGGTTCTTGTGGTAACCGTAATGATTACCACAAGAAAAGGCTGATGTTGCTGCTGCCTCTTGCATAGAATCTCATGGCTATGTTCATAAAATGGAGCCATTGCTCGCAGATGATTCTTGGACTCTTTTTTGTAGAAAAACATTTGAGGACAAATGTTGTCCTGCCCACCTAAGGAAGGTTTGTGAAAGTATATTAGGTAAATGTGAGGGATTGCCTCTTGCAATTGTTGCAATTAGTGGATTTTTGGCTCTGAAAAACAAGAACAACTTGATGGAATTGGAGATAGTTCAGCATAGTCTCGGGGCAGAGTTGGAAGGAAGTGGTAAGCTAGACAGGATCAAAAGGATCTTGTCTCTCAGTTATAATGAGTTGCCTTACTATTTGAAAACTTGTCTAACGTATGCAAGCATTTTCACTGAGGATTACCAAATAAGTTGCCAAAGACTAACTCGGTTATGGATTTCAGAAAGATTTGTAGAGGGGAGAAGAGGTGTGAAGACCGTAACTTTTTACTATTTTTTTAGACGGGTTTTGGTCGACCGAGGTTAAGTCAACGTTGACCGAAACGCGTCATATTTGCTTAAATGTTTTATTTGCTTTTATTATTTGCTAAGTGTTATAACATGTTTTAAGACTTGTATAACATTAAGATAAGATAAGGGACCTTTGGTGATTTCTAGAAAGTAGTGGGGAGGGGAGAAAGTAGTGGGGAGTTGAGAGAGTAGTGGGGAGTGGAGAAAGTAGTGGGGAAGAAGTTAGAGGTGGTTTCTAGACTTCTTAGGCTGTCATTTTCGAAATCCATTCAGTTCTAAGTCTCAGAAAAGAGAGAAAAAAAGAAGAGAGCAGATTTCTGGCAGATTGGGTAGGCTGTGGGAGAATACACTTTTGAGATAGCAAATGGTGTCGGTTTTCAGCGATTCTTAGTGCGTTTCGAAGTGGACCGATAGATATACGCTTGGGATTCGACGGAGTAGCATTTGGAATTCTGGATTTCTAGTTATAGGATTTGGAAGTCAGTTCTAAGTCTCGGAAAAGCAAGAAAAAAAACAGATTCTGGGCAGCCTGCGTGCACTGCACTAGAAACGTCATAAAGGTAAATCTAGAATTCCAAATCCTCTAATTCTTTTTTGATTTAGAAACTAGACTTATAGGGCTACGATTTGACCAGAGGGTTTAGGATTTTAACTTTCAGATTTTCCTGTGTACGTCTTTCAATTAGGAACACGAACCAGATTTTCTGGATTTTTACAAGTTAAGAACATAACGGTGATAAGGTAAGGACCCTTCAACTTTGAGTATTTCCAAAGCTTTCATATACTGATTTTTACAGATTATGAATGAAAAATGAATGAAAAATGGTTTTATCATGTTTTTCTTGCATAAAAATGGATGAAGCAATATTTAATGTGAATGTATGAATTGTATGATGTTTAATTGCGCATGTCTATGATAGCATGATTACTTGCTGTTTTATGATTGTAAGCATAAGGGAACATCCCATTAGGGACATTGACTAAGAAAGGATCCAATATGTTTATGTTATGCTTATGTTATGGATTTCATGAGGAATCAATGTACCTAATTTGGGATAAGATGTAGCATGTAGAGTTGTGTTATATGATAAATACATAGATAAGATGTTGTGAGAGGCCCAAACATCAAGTCATGATGTACGATGTCACGAACAGTATACAACAATATATGATGTTTGCATTTGATATTTGATGTGAGCGGGTTTTGCAGGGAAATGAAAGTCGTTTTCTAACGGTTTTTCAGGTTTTGGAGTTGTTTAGCTGTCTCGTAGTAAGGGTGTAGACGACGGCCATCGTCTGTACTCGAGCTTATGAGAAGCTAGGCATTCCTACGTATACGCTAGGCTAGAACCTTCACTTCCTAGCGGTCTCGCAGTGGAGGGGTAAGAATGGCGGGTGCGCAACCGCCATTCCTAAAGCTGTCGAGAAAGCTAGAAGGTTGAGTCGCATGTATTTATGATTTCTCAAAGTGGAGGGTAAGAGTGTAGGGTCGTTGTATGGGCGGCGATTCTCGCACTCCCAATATTCTAAGAAATCGAAGTATTTTTGCATACCATGATTTTACTCGCTTTATTGGTGATTATGTTTTTTTTAAAGTTATGAAATGTTTTCGGGATGCATAAATTGTTTTAATTAAGTGTCTATATATTTCTTCATCCCAAGGTTGAAGGGATCTTACTGAGCAATAGTTGGTTTTGCTCACCCTTATCCACCTTTCATTTTCGGGATGAGCAGGGATGTTAGCTACGAAGCGGTACATGGGGGACGACGTATTCGAGTATCGAGGAGAGGGCACTTTATAGACGCCTCAGCTCACTTTACTTGTTTTAAAATAGATTAAGTGTGATGAACTTTGAAGTATGTTTAAGTTGTATCATTTCCTTTTAAGTTATGAAGTACCCTTCTAAGTTAAGTTTTATATATACACTATTTGAGGTTTTATTTCTTAGCATGTTTTATAGCTTCCGTTGATGCGTTTATGAGTTTTATGTTATGGGTTCTGTGTTCCGTTTGGCAACCGAACGCTGCCAGGTCATTTCCCGGTTACGGGGCGTGACATAAGGAATGATTGTCGAAGATGTAGCTGAATATTATCTTATGGAACTCATTAACAGAAGCTTAATCCAAGTAACAGACGTATTTTCGGATGGAAAACCAAGGACTTGTCGCATTCATGATCTTTTGAGGGAAATCCTACTTTCTAAATCAAGAGGCCTAAGCATTATGACTCTAGCCACTGGGCAACAACACATGAGGTGGCCTGAGAAGGTTCGGCGCCTAGTGATCCACTCTTGCCATGATAACACACCAGACTTGGACTGTTATAAGAATCTTCGTTCTCTGATTACTTTTGGATCCATAGATTCGATGTCAAAATCCTTGATATCTGATATTTTAAGTGGTGGTTCTAGATTGCTAAAGACTTTAGATTTAATGAACTCAGAGTTGGAGGAAATCCCAGTTGAGGTTTTCAACTTGTTTCATCTCAGGCGTTTATGCCTGGAAAATACAAGGGTTAAGATAGTTCCAAAAGACATAGGGAAGCTTGTAAATCTGGAATATTTGAATCTTGCTGTTACAAGAATTGCCTGAAGAAATCCTTAAATTACAAAGACTCTGAGAGCTTAGCCTTTTTAGATGGGGAAATTATCTGGATACTTACGACTGGAATGGATTCCAAGCTCCTTATAAAATTGGAGCGCTTCTTTCATTACAGCATTTGTTTATGATACATGCTGATACTGATAAAATAATTGTGACGGAGATTGGGAAGCTCGCACAATTGAGGTCATTGGGCATCGGGAAACTGAGAAGAGAAGATGGAAAGGAGCTTTGTTCTTCCCTTGAAAAACTCAAGAACCTTGTTCAATTATGGGTGTCTTCAGTTGATATAGGTGAGATAATAGATCTGGAAAGTCATTGTCTGTCTACATCTTTGCAATTTCTTACGTTTCTAAGCTTGGAGGGCCGCTTAGAAAAGGTGCCACAGTGGATCCCTTCCCTTCAAGGATTGATGAGACTTGATCTGCGTTGGAGCGAGTTAAAGGATGATCCATTTGAATCTCTTCGAATTTGCCAAATTTGTTGCATCTTACTCTCAGTCAGACTTACCAGGGTGAAGGGTTGTGTTTCAAAGCGGGAGGTTTCCTCAAGCTCGAGATATTATCCATAAGGAGAAGTAGCGGACTGAGATGGATGAAAGTGGAAGAGGGATCAATGCCTCATCTCAAAAAGTTATATCTTTCAGAACTCAAGTTACTAGATGAGCTGCCCCGTGGAATCCAACACTTGAACGGTCTTAAACTTGTTTGTTTGTATAATATGAGTGACAATTTGATAGCCAAGCTTCGAAACGCGATGAAGAGAGTGAAGAATGCAGAAAAAATCGCGCATGTTCCCTGAGGTAATCATTGCTCACTGGGGGCAGGAAGGATGGGAAGAAAGGTACCTATAGAAGCAGAAAAAATAAAAAAAAAGGGGACTTTCAGATTTGGATAGCGGGAGTATATGATTAACATGAAATTCGAGTAGGCTATTAGAAATGAAAGTAGCTGATTTTGAGCTTCTATTTACTAGATGGTATCACCTTTATAGAAGTGATATTGCAAAGGTTTACCAATTCCTGGTGTAACTTTTCTTCAATTTTTTTATTTATTTATTTATGAATATGTAACTTTTCTTCCTACTTACTAGTATTCAGTTAGGTTTTATGCACCTGCAGTTGCAGCTAACACTCAAATCTTATAACTTCTTTGTTTTTTATTTCTTATTTTGGTTCTTTTGGAAGCCGGTTTTTTGGACTGTCAACATTGGAAATTTGCATTTCCTATCTATCTAATTAGGAATAATTTTTACAAAATGGTTTTGATAGCATTCTGATTAACTATAGATTCAAAACCCTGCATTCCCTCCCTGGTATTCTGATCTCCCTCAAGTAGAATTAATAGCATTGATTATCTTAAAACCAAATGGAGTCTAAGAAGATCTCTTCACGTAGCCAGACTTCCATTAGATCAGGTAAAACTAAACTCAATTGCTAGTGCACAAGTGGAATAGATACAACTGTAAACAGTAAAAACTTTTGGGATAGCTTCTCCTTTACCAACTGTGATCTCATCTCAGAAAATTTCATGTTTATGTGTTTATCCATTATTATTATTGTTGATGTTTTTTTTTTTTTATTATCATCATCATCTTGGTATAAGTATACATTGATCCATAAACTCCACCACATTGTATGGAGCAGAATATGGATTGATTTTTTTGCAGAAAGAAAATGCATCTTCAATCCTCTGTCTCTTATTACTTGCATTACAATTTCCACAGTGGTAGTGCTGGGAATGGAGGTGGTCTCCGTGGAGAGAGGGGCACTGTTACTGGGAAAAAGTGCCCTAAAGGTCTGTATGGAACATTTTCTACGGTATGTATGTATGTCTTTGTCTTTCTATTTCTTTCCGTAGCATAAGGTTGCAGTTTATATTTATATTTTGAACAGTATGGAAGCTGATTATTGTAAAAAAGTGTGGGAAAAAGTTCTTGCTTTCTGTTTTCCAGATAGAGTAAGTGGGAGGAGCAGTACCTTTTTCTCCAACCATCATGTCAACCTTTTCATCAGACAGATGACATGCTAGACAAGAGAGATCTATTTTGGCATACCTCTAAGTTCCAGTGTTGAGGGACCCCTATTTTAACTCGATTAAAATCCCATTCTTTGTATACTTGGTTCGAAAGCTCCCCATTTACAGTTTTTCTCAAGTCTTAACTGTCATTTTTCTCCCCTCTCTTTCACAGGGATCACTAACCTGTAATTTTTTGTTGCTCTCCTCATTTCCTAGAATAACACTGCAGAGTTATTATTTGACATCTAAAACTCTGGCAGTCAATAATACCTAGCGATCTTGACCATATAAGCTTATCATATTGCTTGTGCTAGTAGACTGGACTGCTGTAGAACACAAATTGCACCAAGTACATACTAAGTTTCTTTTAGGCTTTTTTTTACTTCTCCTCATGTTAGTTTCTTCCTATGTACATGAGGGATAAAAAATTTGTTCGTTAAACGTCAAGGTTCTTACTCAATTTTGGTATATAAGTTACCTGGTAATAAGCAAAACAAACAGAGAATATTAAAGAATACAAGACTTATTTGGATGAGTGCTTGATAAGCCTTTTCTTCTCAATCTTATTTCTCAGAAAAGTTGCTACTGTAGTACAAAAGAGCCTAAAGCAACCACAACAAAGTCATCTAAATCCAGGTCACGCTTTAACCCCCCGCAAAAGAATTATGGGGTGAGTTACTGGTGGTCTGATAAATGATACTACGTTGAAGTCACTGGATTTCATAAGGGACTATTTGTTTCCATTTTCTCTTTTGTTGCAGAACACCAGACCTGTGGGAAGGCAGGTACTTAAATTTTCCTCCTTGTACTGGTTTGATTAATGCCCACAACTAATATTGGGATATGCTTTGTGTTTCAGGACAACGTACAGCTTCTTATCTGTATCATGCTCCTGGCAGACCTTTTTGTCACCATCCTTATGTTGCTTCTGTTCTACTGGACCTCTCTTGGGGTTTTTCTTGCTGTACTGCTCATCCTTCCTCTATCATTGCTTTCTCCTTTTCCAGCGGGATTGAATGCCTTGTACAGTAAAGGTGCCAGAAGGGCATCACTTGCTCGGGTTTATGCATTGTGGAATGCAACCTCTTTCTCAAACATTGTAAGCTGGAATACTAGGCCGGGACACATCGTAAATTATTCCAATTATTGAACATAAGTTATGGTCTCTTCATCTGAGGAATTTAATATCACTAGGGAATGACTAGTATTTGTATCATGCAATCCATACCACCGCCTCAAAAACTCTGAGATAGTTACCCAATATGGCTTCCAACATGGTGAAATACACATCATTTCGAGCACCTTTAGTAATCGCTATTAAGAAAAAACGAGTGAGGAAAGTGTAAAGAATAATTTCCAAATGTAGGCTTTTTGGTATCAAAAGTCTGGTTTTGAAACTGTTATGTTTCATGCTCTGGCTTGACCTTATCATTTTTTGTGGCTTCATGCAGGTTGTTTCTTTCATTTGTGGCGTAGTTCATTATGCTATTTCCTCATTGAAGCCCCGTCAAGAGGCGTGGAGTTCCAAGAGGTGAGGTCATTGCAATATTTTCTTCAAAAACATGATCAGTCATAGTTGTGCACGATACGAAAGTCTGTAGAAATTATGGCCTTCCATAAAATGCTGCATAGCTAAAAAAAAATGTTGCTCCATGGCGTTAGTTCGCTCAAATATGACTCTGGATCAATAAAACCATGCTGCCCGACTTTTCATTGTCTGCGTGTGCTGGTTCTCTAGGAATGAATTTTCTAAATGCAAAGCCTTGCTATTATTAACTTCCATTCAGCAGAAAGTCCTTTTTGGCTAAAAATCATTACAATCAAGGTAAAAAGCCTTATCTTAAACAATTTAACATGTTTTCACAATAGCTCTTTACAGGATAGTTTCTCCCATTCGTTTTGATTTATGATAATTCTGTTCTTTTTTTTTTGAGGTTCACTGAGCTCTTAAAAATTATGATGTCGGGGAGGACGAGAAGTGGTGGCTTTTGCCTACCATCCCTGCTACTATTTAAGGCGATTCGAGCTCGATTTGTAGATTGACATATAGGAAATTTGGAAATCCAGGACTTTTCTCTCTTCGCTACCGATCCGGATATTTTTTGGGCTTACGAAGATGTGTCTTGACATGAAAGACTGGGGTGAGTTTTTTTATGGGAATTGCGAGCTCTGTAAAGCTTCAATACACATGAACAATAGTCTAGTTCATTTAACATTAAAATACTGCATTTTTTGAGACATAATTGTTGATCACTTCTCTGCTTCCTTTTGTATTAGCTTTTCTTCGTTATGCAGTTGTCTAAACTTCGAGGCGCGTTCATTCGTTTCATCAAATTCAGGTTTGGATTTCTTCTTTGGTCAAAATTCCCACCAACTCCCATTTTTTAATGTCACTCCACACCCCCTTCCCCATTTTCCATTGTGTTTTTCTCTCTCCTCTTTTAAAAATTTCTATCTATATAATATTCTAGTCAATTGGTGTATTTTAGTTACAAATAATTTTCATTTGTTAGACAAAGTTCCTACTCGATTGTTTACGACTTTTTTAGGTCCCCCATTCAATTTACGACCAAAGGAACTATTTTTTTTTAAAATCTAAAGTCTGCTAATAAAAATTGGTCAAGTAAATAGGGGTAAAATAGGAACTTCACATATTTTAGAGATAATTGATACCATTTGGACTCAATTGTAAAATCTTGTAGGAACTTGTCTATTGATGAATTTTGAATCTTTGATCTTTTGTTTCTAATCTATTGATTTCGTTCGCCAAACACAATCTTTTAAGCAAGAAGTGTGAACTCAGACTTAAGTTATTACTCCCTCCATTTCTAAATATAAGACTCTTTAGAGAATTTGAGAAAATTAAGAAAATTGTCATTTTCACTCAGTGTTGTTAATAGCGGGTGGCGGATCATGGCGGCAAGCCAAAAAAATGCCATAAGTTTATAGCGGACGCCATAACGGCTTATAGCGGACACAATAAAATATGCAAAATATGTATAAAACACTGCATAATGTAATAAAAAGCAAAAAACACATGAATCAAACAAATAACTCAAAAGTTATAGCGCCATGGCGGCGCCATTGCGTATATACCGGTGGCTGCAAAAACCGCCACGCCATAGCGCCATGGCGGCGCCATGAGCGCCATTTGACAACACTGTTTTCACTTAAACTTCCAATATTACCCCGTACCCTCCCTCTCTCTCACTCACTTCTATGTCATCAAGAAAGAAAAATGTTGAGGGTATAATTGGAATAAATTGTTGACAACTAATAAAAGAACCTTAAACGATAATTAATTTGGATACTTAGATATCTCCTAAACGACAATTAATAGGGAATGGAGGGAGTATTATTTTACTTAAAATTTAGAATATGTTATCAAACATACTAAATATATAAGCAATTAGTAGTAACTGTTATGAAACGCAAGTAATTAAAAAGTGTTGGACCAATTAATTTTTAAATATTAAACTAATTCTCAAACATGTCTAAGTCTTTTTATTAATAAAATAAGACGAGTAAAAGAAGTTAAATGCGCATTGCATATATCTAACTTACAAGAAGACTCAAATAAATAGGGTTGATTTATGTACAGTGACTCTTATGCGGGACACCTTTTGTTCCGTACGTTGCGGGACACGTTCTCATATGTTAGATGAGATTTTTTAACGGTCTAAATATGGAGAGAGAAAAGTTTTGTTTTTATTATTTTTTAAGTCAGCTACAATTTTTTTTTTCTCCAGATCTGGACCGTTCAAAATCTCATCCGACAGTTGAGATTGTTCCACACGTGCAGAACTTTGACTGTTCCGCATAGGAGGGGACTGCTAAAAATAGGCCAAGAATCGCCTGTCACATCTCAATGTCTCCATGTGTCTCTTCACCTATTAAATTGCGCCACATGTACTCCACTAAAAATAGTTAACAGCCAACATTAAATTTCTTTTCTGTTAAATCCCACATTTGTTCTCTTTCTCAAATTTTTTTTTTCCTTTTCTCTCTCCACACCACACGTTTCAACCTGAAACTTTTATATTCACTCTCTCTCTCCTTTTTAATAATAAAGTAAGAATAAATTATTTGCCTCCTTTTTTTCCCTTTAATAAAGTAGGAATAAATTCTTTGCCTCCTTTTTTTCCCTTTTTTCCACTCCTCTATATTGTCTTCAGTGTCAGTTACTTTCTTTCATCTTCATTGTTGCAATTAGTGGATTCTTCGTTGATACTTTGCCAATTATTGTTGCATTATCCTGAAAAGTAAAGTTGCTTTGAAGTCAAGTGTACATCAATGTCGGAATGAGAATACAGGTGAACCATTGAGAAATTTACCCATTAGAAGCTTCAAAATTATATGTTCACTGGCTCAGAAAGAACCCTGAATCCAATATCCTTTTTTTATCCCTGAGAAATATTTATCTTTAAGAAAAATCACACAAAGAAGTTCCTTTACGAGAAAATGGCAGAGTCTGTGGTTTCTTTTCTGCTTCAGCATCTCTCAACTTTACTCCTTGAAGAAGGAAACTTATGGGGTGGGCTTAAACAAGATGTCCAGGAAATCAAAGACGAACTTGAGCAAATGAGGGCTTTCTTGAGATTTGCAGAATCAAAGGAAGAAGAAGATGATCCTAGGCTTCAAGAATGGGTTCGGCAAGTTCGTGAGGCTGCTTATGATACTGAGGATATCCTTGATGATTTTATGTTTCAGTTTGCTCGAAACCGTCGTGATGGATTCTATGGTTCCATTAGTAGGAGTTTCTCCAAAATCAAGAAGCTTCGTACTCGTCGTAAGATTGCTTCCCAGATTCAACGAGATCAAGAAAAGAACAAATGGGATCTTTGAAAGGCAACAAAGGTACCAATCTGAATATGGACTGTCAGTCGAAAAATAATGTTGCCCCAAGAATGTGGAGATCTAACAAAGATGATGCACTTTTGGTGGAAGAATCAAAGCTGGTTGGAATTGATGGGCCAAAAAATCAGCTAGTTTCCCAACTTATTGACAGTGATCCTCAAATAAAAGTTGTTTCAGTGGTTGGTATGGGGGGGTTGGGAAAAACTACCCTTGTAAGAAGAGTCTATGAAGATCTACAGATCAGAAGTGATTTCCAGATGAGGGCTTGGATAACTGTATCTTCTCAATCAAGAAGTGAAATTGAGGACCTACTCAGAGACTTGATTCGACAATTGTACAATGAAAGCAAGGAACCAGCTCCAGAAGAAATCAAATCCATGAGAAGTGATGAGCTCAAGAGGTTTTTGAAACATTTCCTCAAAGATAAAAGGTATTTGATTGTCTTTGATGATGTCTGGTACATCGAATTTTGGAACAATATCAAATTTGCATTACCTGAAGGTTCTTGTGGTAACCGTGTAATGATTACAACCAGAATAGCTGATGTTGCTGCTGCACCTTGCATAGAATCTCATGGCTATGTTCATAAAATGGAGCCATTGCCTGCAAATGATTCTTGGACTCTTTTTTGTAGAAAAACATTCGAGGACCAATGTTGTCCTGACCACCTAAGGAAGGTTTGTGAAAATATATTAGGTAAATGTGAGGGATTGCCTCTTGCAATTGTTGCAATTAGTGGATTTTTGGCTCTGAAAAACAAGAACAACCTGATGGAATGGGAGATAGTTCTGCATAGTCTTGGGGCAGAGTTAGAAGGAAGTGGTAAACTAGACAGGATCAAAAGAATCTTGTCTCTCAGTTATAATGAGTTGCCTTACTACTTGAAAACTTGTCTAACTTATGTAAGTATTTTCCCTGAGGATTACCAAATAAGTAGCCACCTTCTAACTCGGTTATGGATTTCAGAAAGATTTGTAGAGGGGAAAAGAGGTATGACAGTTGAAGATGTAGCTGAAGATTATCTTATGGAACTCATTAACAGAAGCTTAATCCAAGTAACGGATGTATGGTATGATGGAGAACCAAGGACATGTCGCATTCACGATCTTTTGAGGGAAATCCTACTTTCTAAATCAAGAGACCTAAGCATTATGACTGTAGCCACTGGGCAACAGCACATGAGGTGGCCTGAGAAGGTTCGGCGCCTAGTGCTCCACTCTTGCCATAATAACACACCAGACTTTAACTGTTGTAAGCATCTTCGATCTCTGATTACTTTTGGATCCGTGGATTTGGTGTCAAAATCCTTGATATCTGATAATTTAAGTTGTGGTTCTGGATTGCTAAAAACTTTAGATTTAGAAAGCGCAAAGTTGGAGGAAATCCCAGATGAAGTTTTCAACTTGTTTCATCTCAGGCTTTTATTCCTGGGAAAGACAAGAGTTAAGATAGTTCCTAAAGACATAGGGAAGCTTGTAAATCTGGAATATTTGGATCTTGTTGATACAGAAGTGAAAGAATTGCCTGAAGAAATCCTTAAATTACAAAGGCTCAAAGAGATTAACCTTTATAGTGTTGGAGATTATCTGGATAATTATTGCTGTTATGGATTCCAAGCTCCTTATAAAATTGGGGCGCTTATTTTGTTACAGGAATTGCATAAGATACATGCTGATACTGATAAAATAATTGTGACGGAGATTGGGAAGCTCACACAATTGAGGGAATTGAGCATCGGGAAACTGAGAAGTGAAGATGGAAAGGAGCTTTGTTCTTCCCTTGGAAAACTCAAGAACCTTGTTTATTTACACGTGTCTTTAGTTGAAAGAGATGAGATAATATATCTGGAAAGTCATTGTCTGTCTTCATCTTTGCAATTTCTTCAGTTTCTACACTTGGAGGGTCGCTTAGAAAAGGTGCCACAGTGGATCCCTTCCCTTCGAGGCTTGACGAGACTTGAATCTGCTTTTGGGAGTGAGTTAAAGGATGATCCACTTGAATCTCTTCGACGATTTGCCAAATTTGTTGCGATCTTATTCTCAGTCAAGCTTACCGAGGGTGAAGGGTCGTGTTTTCAAAGCGGGAGGTTTCCTCAAAGCTCGAGATGTTAGAAATAATGAGAAGTAGCAGATCGAGATGGATGAAAGTGGAAGAGGGATCAATGCCTCATCTCAAAGAGTTAATTCTTACAGGGACTCAAATTACTAGATGAGCTGCCCCGTGGAATCCAACACTTGAACGAACTCAAATTTGTTGATTTGAGTGATATGAGTGACAATTTGAAAGCCAAGCTTGGGAATCGCGATGAAGAGAGTGAAGAATACAGAAAGATCGCGCATGTTCCTGAAGTAATCATTGCTCACTGGGGGCAGAAAGGATGGGAAGTGTAACGAGTGACAAATCTTAGCACTTGAGTCGCCCCTCGTGACAGAAGAAAGGTACCTATAGAAGCAGCGTGTTCGAATTGTATTTTTAATCATTTTATTTAGTCGTTTGTAATATTTAAATTTTATTTTTTTTTTCATTTTATTTAGTAGTTTGTAATATTTAAAGTTTGTTCGTGTTTGTTCATTTTTTTCTCACTAGTTGTCCGATCTAATGTTCGAATTCAAATTTTATGTTCAATGAACCGTTTGTGTTGGTTCGAATAATATTGGAATAACATTCCATTTGACCAAAAGGGAATCAATTGTTTTTTGTTGGAAGCTCTACTTCTCGAAGAGATCTCGGCGTTTGGTTAGAATTACAAGTCTACACTTGCAATCATTTCAAGAAGGTTGAAAGTTATATTTTATTAGGTGATTTTTTGATGAATTGTTTTATTAGCTGATTCCATCTTCCAACTTGTGTCAATGTATAGGTGACTCCCGGATGAAGAGAGATGGTGCAGGGTAGAAGAGTTTTTTCTTTCTTTTTTTCACATATCACATCTTTTTATCCTAAATAAAATACATGATCACACAAAGGAATTTCTTCAACTGAGTAAGAGATGATTGAAAGCAGGAGGTTTCCTGAAGCTCAAGAACTTATCCATAATGAGAAGTATAGGACTGAGATGGATGAGAGTGGAAGTGGGAGCAATGCCTCATCTCAAAGATTTACATCTTTCATAAAGCCTGATTGATTGAGAAAGAGGGCCAATAAATTTGTCACGTTGTTTGGAATATGGGTAACCATTTCAACTTCATATTTCATTGAATTGAAAGTAGCCCTCTGCTTATTAAGCTTCTCGTATTCATCTACTGCATCGACTTGCATTATATACCTCATTCTGAAATGGTCTTCTGGGTTTAATCCTATAAAAATGAAAAACTGTGACACCCTTGCATGTGTTAAATAGTTCTTTTAAGTCTGGAAACCCCTTTCTTTTGGGATCTGTCCTTTTCGCAGAACATACCTGAATATATTTCAATTTTCCAGTGTTCTTTTGGATAAGTCCACATGAAACTGATGTGCGAGTAATTCTCGAGTCCTGACAATTACATGGTCTTAAGAATACTGGGAAAAAAAACCATGAGATTCAAAATTCCTGATATAGCTCTAACTTATCAATTACTCCCTCCGTCCCAAATTGAATGTCCACATTTGACTTGCACAAGAATTAAGAAGAGTAGTTTGGCCGTGAGATAACTAAGATGAATTCATGTTCTTTGTTGACTAGAAGATTAATGGACAAATACTATGAATATAGAATTAAGAATATCAGTTATTGCTAATTACTCTTATGACATGACTGGAATTTTTATTGTTGTAAAATAGGAATTTTTACATGCTATTGCAAATTATGGTGTATATTTGGGGAGTATGTTTGGGTGTGCTTCTTGTGTTAAATGTGACGTCGGAGCATTTTAGCTTCTTTTGCCATAGTCGTGATGTCGTTGATCCGATTATTCTTGATGATGTCGATGATAGTAATGAGTGGTTAATTGGGGAAATGGGAGTTGATGATGATGATGTTGGAGATGATTTAGTTTTTGAAGATGACAATTTGACTTTTGGTCAAGTTGCCGAGGCAATGGGGGCTAATGAGCCCATAACTTACACTAGGCGACAAATAAGGTTGAGGGAGACAATTGCTTCTACTTCTAGGCCTTCAATCTCAAGTGGAAAGGGTAAGAGAATGGAAGCAAGGAGAGAAGTTAACGATATGGAAATTGAGGAGGAAGAGGAGGAAGAGCTCTACAAATCCAATAGTGACAAAGAAGATGAAGATTTGGTTAATTTTGAAAGTGACGACGAGGATTGATTAGTCATGGAGTCTCTAGAAATTGAACTTCTTGTCTTGATTTTTCTTGTTCTTTTTATCATGGATTTAATGCGTTTGATTATCTTTTTATCTTGGATTTATTGCTTTTGGTTATGAATTTGTTTCCTTATCGTCTTGAATATATATTTTTAATTATTTGCATAGAAATTCCAAATAGCGCCGCTCCCGCTATCCGCTATCCCGCTATAGCGTTTTTGGGGTCGGCCGCTCCGCGCCGCTATCTGGGATTGACAACACTGGTACCGGCAACAAATATATATTTCTTAGATTTCCCTTTTTGTTCTGTCTTTTCTTTTTCTCGTGTTTAAAAATGCATACCAATTTTGTTCTTGTTTCATAAACCTTACTAGAAGACTAGACTACAATATTTCATAACCATTGTGCAAATGCAGGTAATCTATTCTGGAGGAATCCTTTAAGTCTGCATGAGAAAACCTGTATTTTATCCCGAAATTGTTGGTTTCATTGAGGAAGAGAAGGACAAATTCCCTTCGGTAAGAGTTAACTCGCCACCAAAGTTGATAATGCTGGACGATGATGGTGAAACTAAGGAAACTATTAGGTACAAAACTATTATTGTATAATTGTTTTGCTATTGTTCTTACTATTATCTGAGATTTGCAAGTATTTATTTCTAGAGTCATTTAACATTTAGTAAACACGTTTTTTACGCCAATCATTACTGGAATAGGAGTTTCCAACTGTTGTGGCCGGTAGTACGGTGGCTAGTTGTACACCATAAAGTGCACTCCACAGTTAAGAAATACACCATGTAGTTGTAGTAACCATTTCGCCCTGAATCTATCATTGCTTTGTGCACTGTCTAGCAATCAGTTTGCACCTACTATATACTGCCAGCTATTCCAACGAAATTGGATGTTTTATATTTAGTTGCGGGAGTAATTGAATCGCATACCTGTACTGTTTACTGGAATAGTTTAACCAATCCACCATTTTATCTTGTAGAATTGACAATTGGAAACGCGAGCACATACTGCAGTTCCTGAAAGGGAAGGTTAAACCATCCTCGGAAATCTTGAAATTCGGTATCATCTTTCCCCATTTTCCTACATGTTCATCAACTTTGCAGAATCTAGCTTCGAAGAAGTCGAGGAATGCTGCAGAGTTGAGAACCGACAATTCTTCCTAGGACTGTTTTTAGTTTTTTTTTTTTTTTTTTAAATATATTCTAATATGCTAGTAACACTTTCCAATGCTTATCATCATTATATACTCTCTTTTTGCTTGTCCTTCCCTTTCAGTCCTTTCCAAATTTTGTTTTTGCTTAAATATCTTTCGGGAAGCTTGAGGTTGACGGGTTTATCCGACGTGCAAGCGGGGTTTAGCTTTAGAGATATTGAGAATACATTTTTTCTTGTTCGCGTAATCTGATATAATTTAAAGAAAACCTTTGAATCGATTACGATTTGCAATTAAACTCTCTTGAGCTACGTAAATTGATATAAAAACTTTTCAAAACTTACAAACAATGTTGTTAAAATTCCGATTTAAATCGTAAAATCGAAAAACGAGTTGAATCGGAAGTAAAATCGAAATCTGGTAGAATTGGAGTAGAATCATATAATCGGATTGTAAAATTGTAAAATCATAAAATCTTTCTACAAATTTACTATTTTCAGGCGGATTTCAGCTATTTTCAGGCAGATTTCAGCTATTTCCAGATTGAAATTGGCTATTTTCAGGCGGATTTCAATTACTCGTTAATAAGGTCAAAATTATTTGTTCAGTTCTCTAAGTTTCGTATTTTAATAACATATTGGTGTTCATATTTGTTGCTTATTTACATAATCGGTGGTCTGATATTTTTGTGGTTTATTTTATTTTGATATTTTGAAATATTTATAAGTTAAAAATTATGTTTTGTCGCGTTTTTATATTTTAAAAAAAACTTGTGAAATTATGTTTTATAAATTTTCGCATATTGTTAGACCATATGATATGATTTATATGTTAATTATTGTTATTTATATATAAAATATATTTTTTAATTTTTGGTACGCTTTTACGATTTATTTTACGATTCACGATTTTACGATTTTTCATCCTCCACCGATTCTATGTAGAATCCCGATTTTAACAACCTTGCTTACAACGATTAATTTTTATAGAATTAAAATATACCAACACATGTTTCTACCACTTTTAAGGTATTAGCAATGCATATCCACTCAACATGTTATAATATAAACAACTATATGACAAGCAACACAAGAGTATAAAATTTAAAAATGTATATATGGCCCCAACAGAGACATTGGCAATAAAATTTAAGGAAATGATCTTCAAACAAAAGAGTACAACACAAGGTCAAAAAGAAAATAGTGAGGCAGACATACAATACAATGAGAATTATTGTCTAATATATAGAAAAAGAGTCAGAGTTAAAGAACACACATTCCCTTGCAATCCAAACCAGGACAACATTCATCGGCACTAAAATTACAGGTTTGGCCTAAATTACGACAAGGAGGAGGAGGAGGAGGAGGAGCAGGTGTTTTAGCCGGAGTTCCTGGCATTCTTGCTGGCGTTGTAGGAGGACGTTTAGGTATTATCGGTGTTTTAGCAGGAGTTCCTGGCATTCCTGATGGAGGATGTTTAGGTATTATCGGTGTTTTAACAGGAGTTCTTGGCATTCTTGCTGGTGTTGTAGGAGGATATTTAGGTATTATTGGTCTTCCAATACTAATTGCATGGACTTCACAACCTGCAATATTAATCAACATGTTAGAGAGGGAGAGAGAGAGTCACAACCTGCAATATCCATCAGAATGTGTGTGCGAGAGAGATCTGAGGGACTAATTACCAAGAGATGCAAGGAGCAAAAGGAGAAAGATGCAAGCAATCTTATTATTAGCCATTTTCTTCAAAGTTGTGTGTTTGATGCCTAGATTTGGCTCAATTTATAGCCAAATTATTATCAATAAACTATAATATAAACAATCACATGTCAGGTGTGGCCATTTGAATAATATAAAATACAGTCCTTCGCAAGACCAATGTTCTTATGTTCACATGATGTTTAGCGATGATTTTTTTTTTTTCTCTTTCCTTTTCTTAATAAACTCATGGTCAAAGATGTAGTTCGAATATGGGCCTCTTCCTTTAATAAAGAATGTTTGATAAGTATCTTTTATATCTTGTTTGAGGACATTTTTGGGCAATCTGCATAAGATCCTAAAATTTTTGTTTTTATAAGAAAATAAATCCTATTATTCTGACGAGAAAGAAGAAGTCGCCGGTGAGAACAGTGACAGAAGAAGCTGAAAGCCGGGTACCACTCCTCTTCTCCAACCACCAACTGTAAATTCCAACCTCTAAAAAAAATCTTAAAATACCTTTTTCCCCTTAAATTTAATTCTATTTATTATGAATGATATGTTTTTCTCAAAATGCCCCCATTTTTTGGACTTCCATTATGATGTAACGGAGAATATGGATGGAAGGTCAAAAACCAAAAACCGAAATAGTTTAGGGGGTAAAACTTGACCGTTTTTAGTTGAGGGTCAAAAACCAAAAAAGAAAATAGTTTAGGGGGCGTCAGCGCTTTTTACCCTAATATAAAATACAGTCCTTTGCAAGACCAATGTTCACATGATGTTTAGTGATGAATTAAAAAAATAAAAACTAAAAAACGCGCAAAACAATGGTCAGAAAAGAGGGACTTCATCTAGTTTCCAAAGAATATTTGGAATATAATACATTATTACATCTTACTGTAGTCTGGGTGCACTTTTTTGCCTTAAAAGAGAAAAAAAAACATTGTCATAGGAAGTTCAGAAAGATCTAATCGTAGGTAGAGATTAAAATCTGTGCGGGTAGGAGCATATGTAGCCTAGTGGCGATGTCGAAGGAAGTAGACATTCCTCTAGCTTTTGTCATTTAATCAGCACAAGAGTTGCCTTCCTTGTATTTTTTACTTTTTACCCAATTTTGTTAGTCAACTAGTGACGGAATATTCGTAGGGCAACTTTTAATAGAACTATTTCTATATTGTTAAATAGGCATATTTATAACAACTTTATTCCTCACCCTCCGAATTAGTTTTATATATATTTCTTACTTTACCAAAGAAGTGAATCAAGGCCCCGGCCTTGATCACACTTGCAAGTTTCCCGGCACAGATAGAAGGAATTGGTAAAGGATGTTGTGGGTAGAGGAATTTTTTGCAATTTAAATTTGCGGTCTTGTATTTTAATTTTTTTCCTCTTGTAATTTCTTATGTTTAATTCAAATTCTAATATTCTTATCGGAGATGGGTGGAAGATTCCAGCCCAAGACCTACTAATGGGCTCCGAGTTGGACTCAATCCGGTGGACTCACGCCGATATTTGATATGTGCTAATTAGACATGTCAGACTTATGTCAACTACTATATTGTTCGACTCTTTGTGAGATTGAGATTACATATTTCATATCTGATTATAACACTTGTATGGTATGTGTACTTCTAATAGGTAACTACTATACTTATGAATTTATCTATTATAAATACCATGTATCAATTACTGATTTCATTCATTACGATTTACTTGATTGCTAGACATTGAGTTCTCTCTATGTCTCTTTCTCTCTAAAAGCTAAATTTGACACCAGAGAGTGGTTGAGAACATCCCCACCAGCCTTTGACTGTTTATTGTTTTACAGGTTACTCTCTTTCATGTGAGATCCGTTTTCTTGCTTAGAGGGTGGAGACCTGAGATTGGAACCCGATTGTCCGATACACATAATTTGGCACCCACTGTGGTTGTGCATAGAACAACCCACCTTACAAATTCCTCAATAGAAACATTGCCATCATCATGTCTCAAAACGAAGGTAATGAGAGTACTACAACTCCTGGTCAAATTGATCAGGCCAGAGAACATGCCCCAGCGCTGTCTCCCCGCCCAAACACTCATGCCACATCTACCAACCATCACCAAGACGATGGCGTCATTCCTACGAACAAGAGAACAATCCAACAGCTGCAGGAGTTCGTCAACATGATGACCCAGGCTATGAACATGGACACGAGCCCCCGTGCCCGGGCTCCGCGCCGTACTCCCTCAGGCTCTCTGACTACCCGTGCCCAACCGGAGAGCACATATTACCCGGAGAGGGGTCCGTCGGTCACACCAACTTATCAGGAGAATCGAACTCCAACACACGTCTAGAGCTTCGACTCTAGTAAGCCCATGCATCATACTAGCAAAAATCATTGGAATTCTACTCAGCACAACTTCCTGGCCGCATCCTTACTGGCAGTGAGCATCCATCGAGATTGCTAGAAGGTGAAGGTAGAAAAATATGAGGGTACCACTCAACCATAGGAAAATCTGAATCTTTACCAGGCGACAATATATATCCATGAGCCTCATGACGCAGTTCTGTGTAGACTTTTCCCAAAAATCCTTAAAGGCACGGGGTTAAAATGGTTTTCGCGTCTCCCGAATCAAAGCATTCATAATTTCACACATCTACAAAGAGCTTTCCATACCACTTCTGTGCTTAGTAGGTGTTTGAGTACGATACCGATCATCTATTACAAATGGACGAGGGAAAGGACGAAATTGTCAGCGAATTCGCAACGCGATTTAATCAAGTCTCTATGTCGATAATGTAAGCCCTAAGGGCTAATGTGATCAATCTTGTTTTGATGGTAACAAACCATTGATTGTTCTAATGTTTGTGTGAGCATGTTCTTAATGATAAGATCCTTAGCACTCACACTAACATTGATGAAAATGGTAAAGTAGCTCCTTGTATACACCAAATTCAACATCCTACACACAAGAAGAAGCTGCATTTTGCAAGGCTCAATATCACAAGCTTGAAGTCAATCCACATGCCATGAAAGTATTTACAAAGTCAAGAAAAAACTTAATTAAGCGTTGGTCAATGCCTAAGTTCTTTAAAATGTGTTTTATATCTTAACAAAACACTTAGACATGAATTTGAGAACATTGGGAACTTGACTAAGTTCTACCTAAGCCTAGCCCCAGAAGACCAGATGAAGTTCGTTCGACCGACATGTGTGTCCGGTCGGCCGATGTTGTTTATGTCCTTAGTCAGATTTTGAATGTTCCAAAACTGCAACAACTATATCATCTCGGAAGACTTTGCTCAAGGTCAGTCGCCCGAGCTATGGTTCAGGTGACCTGACCTATCTAGCGGTCTACCAAGATGAGACCAGAGGCCTTTTAATCTTTACTTTAGAAGCAGTTTGGACGACCTACTTCTACCTGCCGACCGAAGCTGTCATTTCCAAGCAAAAAATATAGTCGTTGTAACTATTTTGCTTGTGCATTTTGTCCCTATATAAAGCTTCTAAATCGTATTTTTCATTACGAACCAAAGCAATAAGAGGGCATATGCTATACACTTCATAAACAAGCAAACACACACTTTCTTGAGTTTAATCTTTAAATCATTCATCAAAATATATCATTTTGAGTTGAGCTTAAACATATCTATTTTCTTCTATTCAAAATGTATTAGAGATTTTATTTGTATATCCAATCCAATTGAGAGATTTTTGTAAGTGAGCTAATTTTTTTGTAAAGTCTCGTTTGAAAGAGACTTTACCTTTCTCTTTGTGAGAACTAGTCATTTATGAGCTAGAAAAACCTCTTTGTGAGGTTCACTCTTTGTGAGGTAAACCTCTTGTGACAGGTAAGAGCTAGAAAAACACTCTTTGTGAGTGGAGTCTTCCTTATGAAGTAAAAGTCCTCATTTGTGAGGAAATTGTAAAAGGTTAATCTCACCTTGTATTTGTTGTGAAGGGAATCCTTAGTGGATGTTGTCAAATCTTTAGGTGTGTTCTAAGGTAATGGATGTAGATCTCTATGATCGAACCACTATAAATCGCTGTGTTAGTTTTCTCTATCCCCTACATCTTTAATGTATAGTTCATGAATTGCTATATCTTGTTTACATGATTACATGAGCCTATTTGTTTAAGAGTTAGTTGAAAACTCACATGCTTCCTTACTTTATACTTTGCTTCACTTAAGTCATCTAGTTGCCACAACATAATTTACTCTCCTTATGTGTTTAATCAACATAATTGTTGTTAAGATGATCACTCTGGCAAAGAATTTTAAGAAAAGCCAAAAAGTTTTAGAACTTAATTCACCCCTCTTTGGTTCAAACAATACTCGGGTATTTCATTAAGGTTATGTTTTTGTTAAGTTTTTATATGTTTAAATTAGTCAAAATAAGTGATTTTGGGGAGGGATATTTAAAGTGTAGAAATTAACATTTCCTTCATTTTTTAAGCTTAAAAATTGGTTGTTATGAATCCCGGACGACCTCTCCGGCGGACCGGACTCAGCCATAATCGTTCGGAGAAACTACTGGGGTTATTCGGACGACCCCTCAGACTATTTATGTCAACCGTGGTAAAAATCACATCGATCAGGGCTGATCCGAATGACATTTGTTAGATCAGAATAACTTGTTTATCGCATAAACGTTTGAACAAACTTTCTGTCTCGGTCTCAGAAGATCCTTCGGTCGACCACTGCCTATTTTACCTCGTTCGGAGTCCTCTTTGAACACTTTTACTATTCTGATTTTTGTCATGTTCATGTTATATTTCTTCAGAACTCTTACGTTATTTTTTCAAGTTCTTTACAAGTGTTTTAAAGTTGTTTACATGTTATGTAATATCAAGCTATATACTTCATATGTTTTGAGAAACATAGAACGTTTTGATATTTCCTTGGTCCTTCATCCTAAGGGCGATCGATCCTTACTGGACTAGTGTGGCTCATCCTTTTACATCTTATGTTTTTGTGGATGAGTATGTTGATAGTGTTGGCGAGGAATCTTGGGAAGGATAATACTATGAGTAGAACTCAAGACATGTAATTATGATGTAATAACTAGCAAATTTCGTTTAGTTGAACAAACACTTATATTAAGTTTATGTAATTTTCCTTAAGATGATGATGATATATTAAAGACACTATGGTAAAATTGGGCTTTGGTGGCATTTAGCTTGTGACACTTATAATATATGTCATTTATTTACGACATTTATGTGAAAATACCATATTTTTGTGACACTTCACAAAATTTATGACATTTTTTTAATTGCCTCGCTACATAATTATGGCAATTTTGAGAAAATGTCACATTTTCGTGGCACTTTTTAACAAGTGCTACAAATAATTGTGGCATTTGTTCAATTGCCACATAAAGTGTCACAAAATTTATGACAACGTATCAAAATGTCATATTTTAGTTATATTTTTAAACTAGTACCTTAAAATTTGTGGCATTTACAGTAAAAGTGCCACATAATATTCCATTAGATATTTAATTAGTTAATTTCATAAATGTAAATGAAACATTATAAATGAAATTTATATTAAAAGTAATTTAAAGAAAAAATATTGATATTACTTTTTAAGTGTTTCAAAATTTTGGAGATTTTTTGAAATATGAAAGTTTCAAAATAGGGATAATCTCGCGGCATGATAAGCATGATGCTTGATGGATTAATCCAAAAATTTTGAGCAAAAAACGTCGTGGTGGCGAGAAAATTTTATTGATTGGATAAAATATCTTATGGGCGGGAAATAAGGATCGGAATAAGGGGGATTGAGTGTTGCGGGCTTTTTAGACAGCCAGGGATAAAAGCAGCTACGAGATTTAAACCTAACAAATCCAACAGTTGGTAGACTATTCAACCGTTAGATCAAACTCAGGGGCTTTCTCAGCTGTAACATCTTCTCTCTGGGTAAAACAGAAGAGAAGAAGAAGTAGAAGAAGACTCAGAAGATTGCAAAATGGGTTTAGTGATCTACACAGTACCATTCTTCATCATCTTCTTCTTCATCTTCTTGCTCTTCGGAGTGATCTCATTGAGAGCAGAGCAGAGCATCAGCAACAACAACATCAACAACTTAGTACCAAAGAATGTGAGGCTCTGGGCTTCACGGGCCATGCTCTTTGTTCCGATTGCAACACTTTCGCTGACTATGTAAAAGACCAAGGTACTTATATATCTATATATTTCTCTTCAAATTGTTCGTTTTCAATCAGTTTTTCATTCTGGGTTTCATTGTTTTTGGAATTTAATTTGTTTTTTTAATCAGTTTTTTATTCTGGGTTTTGATTGTTTTTGTGATTTAATTTATTTTTAGTCAGTTTTTCATACTAATTAGTTTTTGATTTTGGGGTTTGATTGTTTTTGTGATTTAATTTGTTTTTAATCAGTTTTTTATTGTGGTTTTTTTTTTTTTAATTTTTTTTGTGATTTAGTTAGTTATTTGATTATTATAGTTTATAAGGTTGTTCAATTTGAGGGATTAGTTCTTATTTAAGTAGTTGTTTTCATTTGATGAAGCCAATTAAGAAAAAAAGATTATAGTTTTCTTTTATGGGATGGCCGCTAGTTAGTGGTAGCGTGTTTCTTAGCAAGAAATGTATATATATACCGGGGGAGGGCACGGGTGTTGAATGGTTCCGAGATGTAAGTGTTGCGTAAGCTGTACACGACTTCCTTGACTTATCAAGAATCTTGATTGCTGTTGGTAATTATTTTCGTATGTTTCTTACATTTTAATGTCTTTACTTAAAGAGCTGCAGATTTGAATTGTTTTAATTTTTTGGAAGAAATTCTGGTTGAGTTGGTTGGCAAGACTTAGTATATGAATGTGATTATTTCCCTAAAAATTAATGTCTATGATAATTCTCTTAAGGCTTCATTGAGAAAAGGCTATTTCTATTTTCGCCAGTTTTTGTGAACATAAGGAATATGAACATTTGAAATGAATTCCACAAAGGTAATAAGATTGTGATACTACAATAATACACCAGCTCATTGCCATTTTGCACCTATAAGTTCCTTTTCCTACCAAGTATAACATTAAATTGAAAAACATGGAGTTCGTTTTCTTCATGTTCTGAAGTTGCTTTTGTGGACTGAAAATACATTATCATGATATAGTTTTGAATTGAGAAAGTGATAAGACTGTCTGCATAAGTAGAGAGCATGTAAAATATTTGTTACTGGTGATTGAATCATGTTAATCGTATTGAATCATGTTAATCGTAGAGAATGTGAGCGCTTAATTAGGACGATGAGACATACTTATAAGAATGTTGATGGGCAAAGGTCTTAACTTCCACTGCACTTCACATGATTACGATTACCTCGAAAACCATATCTTAACTTATTCAGCAATATAGACAGATCTTAAGCTGCTGAAGGTCAATTAGCACCTTCAAATTCTCATAGCGTTTTCAGCCGTGAATGTAATAGCAAATATTAATCTATTCCTATCATCGTATATGATTCTCTTTGATTGAGTTGTTTAGCAGCCATTCTGAGTTATTGGGACAATTGTCGTTGAATTTAATGTGAGTCAGTTGAGAAGGGGTCACTTTAAATATGTATATATCCATTTCTTTGTGATTACCTTCTATAGTGAAGTGGTCTGCCGTTTTACAGGAATGCAACTGATTATCTACTGAATGGACTTGTCCTTCTCTTTTTGCTTATTTTTGAGGGAGTTAATCTTGATCGATGGTTTTCTAGTTTTAGTTTCTTAAGCTTACAATAAACTTCTCATTAATCTGATACTTCCCTGATAGTTTTTCTTTTCCCAAACAAGTCGTCGATGTTAATGTATTAGCTCCATTTGGCAAACAATGTCATATTAATGGTTTTGTAGGTTAGCATAACGCTGTTATGTTAAACACCATTAGAGTAATGTGATTTGCTAATTCTCTCATTTTCTGCATTGAATTTTTTTCTTAATCTTTGGTAAAAAGATTTGGTTAACTCTCTCCTGTGGTGTGTGAACTTTTCTTAATCTATATCCATTGTTCTTGTGGTTTGTACTTGAGTTGTGATTTAATATTGCAGATTTAGTACCTGATTGCCTGACGTGTTGTACAGAAGATTCTGATGATGCCACCAGTAAGGTAACTCTAGATTAAATTGTTGGGTTGTGTAACTTAAATCATCAAATACGTGCAAGTCCACATATACCCGTATGAATATGCTGCTGATTTTAACTGAATATACTCACTGTTGAGTAAAAGCTTTGTCTTTGGTTTGAGCTATTGGATGTCGCAATATATTAATATACTGTTACAATCCCTTAACTTTGCTACATTTCTTCATTCCTCTGCCTTTCCATTTGAACTCAATATAGTAATCATGCTTCGGGCCATAGAATGTTTCTTTAAGAGGATGAGAGGAGGGTAAGGATGGAAATAGGACGCTTAGTGGAGATGAGGAGAAAGAGGGGAAAGTGGAAAGTCAGGACCACAGTCATTCCAACAGAAGTGAAGTAGTGAAATAGAGGGTTGGAAGAGTCTACATTGGCTAAGATAATTTCAGGCTTCGTTTGACCTGAATCCAGCTAAACATTTCTGATGCTCAATTACTATATGGTAGAGTACTAATACGGGCAGAGATTTTAGGAACACAGCTTCCGCGAAGATACATCGTTTTTAGTTTAAGTTTATGATATCACAAAAAGCAACTTTAGTATTTATATAATTTATGTTGAAACTTTTCTGATGTAACAAATGCTTTCAGAACTGGACGTTATGATTATCTTGGGTACTCAAAATGAGCTTTTGAAACAGTTCAGGTCACCTGCCATTAGATATACAACACTGACTTCTTCTTTCCTTCCTTAATTACTGGGATGAGGTTTGATTGTTGTTTTTCGTCGTCATTGTGATTTCTTTCCAATGTTTGAGATATTTGCTTTTGGCTAGATGCACTCTTTAATGGTTCTGCAAACGTTTTTTCTCCTGTTTTTCGCAAAAGTGCATCTGGATTATTGGATATGTTTTTGCAACTAGTACCTGAAACAAATATATACTTCTTAGATTTCCCTTTTTGTTCTTTCTTTTCTTTTCCTCGTGTTTAAAAATGGATACCATTTTTGTTCTTGTTTCATAAATTTTACTAGAAGGACAAGTTTAGACTGCATTATATTTTTTTCTTGTTTCATTTTTCTTCTTGTTTCATAAATCTGACTAGACTGCAATATTTCATAACCATTGTGCACATGTAGGTAATCTATTCTGAAGGAAACCTTGAAGTCTGCATGAGAAAACTCGTATTTTATCCCGAAATTGTTGGTTTCATTGAGGAAGAGAAGGACAAATTCCCTTCGGTAAGAGTTCAATATGCATATAACTCGCCACCAAAGTTGATATGGTGAAACTAAGGAAACTATTAGGTACAAAACTATTATTGTATAATTGTTTTGCTACTGTTCTTAGTATTATCTGAGATTTGCAAGTATTTATTTCTAGAGTCATTTAGCAAATACTAAACAATTTTTTACGCCAATCATTACTGGAATACGAGTTTCCAACTGTTGTGGCCGGTAGTACGGTGGCTGGTTGTACACCATAAAGTGTACTAAGTGCACTCCACAGTTAAGAAATACACCATGTAGTTGTAGTAACATCTATAACTATAGTTGTGTATTGCATACATTATATGGTGTACATCTACACAATTTGAGTGCACTTGGTATGCTGCATGGTTAAGTTTCTAACCATTTCGCCCCGAATCTATCATTGCTTCGTGCACTATCTAGCAATCAGTTTGCACCTACTATATACTGCCAGCTATTCCAACGAAATCGGATGTTGTATTTTTAGTTGCGGGAGTAAATGAATTGCTTTTTTGTATTGTTTAATGGAATCGTTTAACCCATCCGCTGTTTTATCTTGCAGAATTGACAATTGCAAACGTGAGCACATACTGCAGTTCTTGAGAGGAAAGGTTAAGTTATCCTCGGAAATCTAGAAAATCGGTATCATCTTTCCCCATATTCCTCTGTGTTCATCGACATTGCAGAATCTAGCTTCCAGGAAGTCGAGGAATGCTGCAAAGTTAAGAACAGATGATTCTTCCTGGGATTATATTGCAGAAGACTCTGAGAAAAGTTTTGAAAATGATGCTTGAGATGATGAGGAGGAGTTAGATAAAGGGTAGAAGTGCATTTTAGTTCATGCCTATTATTTGACTTACTAATTATATCCGAATAAGGTGAACTTTATGAAATTCGATTAAAAGAATTTTGATTTGATTTACAATCTTCTTTGATTGGTAAGACTTGGAAGTCAATTGAATATCAAGAATTTATTACTTGAAGTTTGTTATTATGATATGAAATAAGGTCAAAGTATGTTTTGATGTGCGATACTTTGTGAAAAAATAAGTTCCAAACTTCGAGAAGAGCGAGTTTCACGCACAGAACATACTTCTTCTTCTCTTACTGAAAACTTCCAGTTGATGTTTGTCATTTCCTGAAGAAAGGTCGATAAATTACGGGCATGGACATTGTATGTGTTTTAATGTATCATTTGGTTTATGAGTTTGGTTGCCATTCAAGGTGTACAATATAGAGAGGTAAATACCGATGAAATTTTATACCCGAGTTTGTGAAAATAATTTGTTAATGTGCATGTATAGTTTATGATACAGGAGAATTCGGGATTTCTTTTCTTGAATATATGCAACAAAATGTATGGTTTACTCATACCGGCACATTTGTGTCCAATGCACTCTCGTGCAACATTTATGGAGGCACACAGCAGCAAAAACAGGGCTGCTGATGCAAAACTGCAGTCGGACAGATCCAAAAATGTTGCTAAAGGCATGGTGGTCGGGAGAGAGTGCTTCAATTGGTTTTGTCCAGCTCCGTTTACTCGAGCTCATCTTATATAGGTGGAAACGAGACCAATACTCGGGCAGAGATAGTGTCATTAGAGCAGGGCATGAAACTTGCAAAACGCATGGGAGTAAATTCAGACAGATTCTCTGGTCTTGGCTACGGCAGTGAGCAAAGGCACGGTATGTATCTTCTTGGACTTTAGATGGTTGCTTCAATTCGGCAATGTCACGAGCCAAAGGAATTTCGATAACTCACATATATCGGGAAGCTATTTTTTTTTTTTTTTTAATGCGCGACTAGAATTGTTCCCTTTAGACATTCGGGGCTTAGTTGTTTTGGATAGGAGAGGAACCCCGGATCCAAGGGTCCTGCGTTAGCCTGCTTCAAATGCCCCCATTTGTATTCTTTCTGATTTCTGGGATCCAGAATAGACTTGAATATATATAGTTCTGCCTTGCCATAAATGAATTCTTCTCCATCAACTGTTCCTTCTCTATGTCAATTTGGGTTGTGATTATTTGTGTGGCCCTTTCATATGCCTTAATTCTCTACCAATTATCTAACTTTTCTGCATCCACAATATCTGTCAATCATTCGGGTGTCGGGACACCATGTCCAGGACAATCAACTTATATATTTTGAGGAATTTCTGCTCGGTCAAACAAAGTTTCTTCCACATCCAACTAAACTAGATTAGTCGGGTAAAAAATATTCAGCCAAAAACTGGGATCAGCGATTGGCACAATTTGTCCAATCTTTTTGCTGAAACCAAATCTTTCAACCATATCTGCCTGGCTAAAGGAGATGCTCTGACTGTGCAACACAAAACAGCCTTTATAGTAAAACCATATAGTTTTTGATTCGCTGAAGATGGCGCTATATTATACAAATTGAATGTCCAAAAGTACTAAATCAGGAAGAGAATTTAGAAAGTAGTATAAGCTAAAAGACCTTATCTCCAACTGGTGATAAGGATCCTCAGCAATTTTGCTAATTTTGTGAACACACACACACACACACACACACAAAAGTCTAGCTAGAAGCCTAAGAACAAGCAAAGCAGAATACATAGAAATCAAATGGGTTTTAACTTTCAGAGCAAACAAAACAAGAAGTATATTTTGAAGAGACTGAAGGGAGAATGAAGACATCAGTAAGAAGAAACCAACAAACACGCGAGCGCGCCATTCTAAATTTTCTCAGTATTCTACTGATTAGAATATATTCACCACAAAAAAAGGAAAAATAAGAAACAATATGTTCTCAGGAGAACAACTGAGAAGGAAACTTCTCAGGAGAACCAAAACGAACTGCATCCTTAGTGGATTCAATAAGCTAAAATTTACATGGAAAAAGAAAAGAACTGAGAAAGCTCTTGTTTGCCAACTCCCAATCATCATTTCATTTTCTAACTTAGCACAGCAGTATTTCCACCAACCAAAAGGATTATGGATCATCTTCAGAACAGAGTTTTAGATGATGCATTTACCTTTTCTTCAGAAAAATAAAACAAGCCAGTGATTCTTCAAGACACACCGGAGGAACGTCTCATACTCCCAAAATTAGCTAAAAGAATCAGGAAGCACAAGTACTCAAACTTCTTGTTGATAAAAGCAACAATCGGTTCATTGATACAAATGACATATTAGATTTGCATTAGCCACACCGAAACACACATCTTTATCACTAGCATCCGCTTAAGAGAAAAATACATTTCAAAGATAGTATATTATCACATGACAAGCCTTAACATCTGAGACTAACCATTACAGAACCAAAAGAGACATACTTTAGTAAGACAGTTATATCCCTTGTCTCAGGAAAGCTACAGAGAATTTTCTAATGTACATCTCATGTGATTCAGAGTGAATAATCAATGCATTTGTCCAAAGAATCCCAATATCACTAGCCCTGCTGCCTGCCTCTGCTGTGACTATCTATACTGAGACAGTTTCCTCCTTCATCATCTTCTTCCAAAGCCAATGTTTCCTCCAAACCTCTTCCCCGATCGATTCCTTGCTTATTCCCGTCGTCTCGGGCACCATTAAGCATGTAAAAATAACACCGACAACGGAAATAAAGCCCAGAAATAAAAAGAAATATGCTTGGAAGAAGCACAACATTCTCACAATTATTTGATTGATGATGAAAGTCGTAATCATGTCGCTGCAACCTATGGAAACGTCCCCAAAAGCTCTGAAATGGTCTGGTAACCCAACACTAAGCCAACCAGAAGGATTAGTTAACACAGAAGTTACCACGACATCTGCCAAAAGAAGGCTCGAAACAGCATAAGCTTTTGCGTCTTTCACATAGAATCTATTTATTGGTCGTAAGAGCAACAAGAACGTTACAATCTGCATTTGAAAAAATATATGAAATTAAAGTTATGTTCTTTAAAGTTTCCAATATAAAAAATTCGTGTATGTATGTATGTGTCAATGAACTTTCACAATTTATTCAAAATACAAATGAATACTCCCAAATAAATGTAAATTAGAAGTTACCTTGATAATGCATATACCGACAAACGAACCAATGAGTGCTCGTCTCCGACCAAATATCGTCACTCCATAGGCCGAAATGCAGGTAACGATCAAGCCAACCAAACTGCTAATGAAGGCAAATAAAAAGCTTGCACGCAAAGACACATGCTGGTATGCAAGCTGAAATGACCGGAAGATGTACGGACCAAAGAAGACCAAAGAGTTTATAGCAGTAAGTTGGGGTAATATCTTCGCCAAAGTATTAATCAAGAAGATTGGGCGACTGTCATCTTGCCATAACTCTCTAATCGGCTGCATCGTAATGACTCTGAGGGCAATCTTATCTAATTCTTCTAATTCATCACTTATGTCACTACTACCTCGAATGTTTTGTAAGGCACTCCGTGCCTTTTCTCTTTCTCCCCTCTCCATGAAAAAATTTGGGCTCTCGCTAATATACAGGGAGATGGGGATAAGCAAGCTAATTATCCCCAATAAAACCATCGGGGTAACTCTCCAACCCCAATCTAACATGCCCGATCCTATATAATTGATGAGGAAAGCTAATGTGCCTCCACCAGCTATAGAAATTTTATTAAACAGGATAATGTTACCCCGTTTGTCTGGGGATGGTATTTCATTGCATATCACTGAAATAATCTGCATTTAATAAAATAAACACAAGTAAGATTTTAGAAACTTAATTAGCATATAATGACATGATGTAAATATGAATATGAGATAAGTCGACTTCGGATCGCATGCATTTACACTTTATAGTGACATTAAGTATAGAATTTCCTTAAAGACATTCATTGAGAAAAGAAAAATACAAAAGTTGTAGTAAAATATAATAGAAAAAAAATATGATATTCTCCTTTAAAGCTCATCTATAATTCAGTTTATTTGTTCCATAGTATAATGTATACAATATTTCACACATCTATTATTGCTAATTTGACTGAAACTATAAAGAAATTAATGCAATAAGTAATGATAAAAGATAATTCTAGTACAAATTAGGAGAATATAGAATATGACAAAGTAATTTTAAAATGATTTTTATGGAAAAAACGTAAATATTAAGGTGCATAATAGAGACTTCAAACGAGTTGCACTATGAAATTTCCTATGTTGAAACTCACATAATCTAATATGCCAAGAAAATTGAATAATTTAAATGTATTTTTTAAGACATTTTACTTTTTCATACATACCTGGACGTAGAAATCCCATCCCTATTCCAATTGCCACCATCCCAACAGTCTCTACGGTGCTAACAGGGAACCATGTCACTCAACCAACTCCAATCAGAGATATAGTTGAGGAAATTATAAGCGTCGGCTTCCTCCCCCACCAAAAGCACAACTTGTGCCCGAACCAAATTGACATTGATGCCAATAGATGCACCAATGAAGAAAATAATAAAACACCTTGATTTGTGTAGGCACAAAAGGTAGTGCTCTCAGACCTACGAGTCTTTATATAGACTGACTCGGAAAGTTTTTTCAAGTATGGACGCATGGCAAGTAATCCTCCTGATATATAATATAAATAAATAAACAACATATTATAACATGTTTTTATATACTTTTTAACTATGAGAGAAGAAAGGACAAATGAAGTTAGCTAAATATATACCAAAAGATAGGTAATACATAACACCCTACAGAAAAAATAAAATAAACAAACCAAAAACCTTAAATACTAGGCTAGCAATAATTTTTTTTATACATTAACAAAACTCAGAAGTTAAACGACTTTTACAAGATTCAATTATCAGTGCAGTTTATCATTCAACTACCCTTAGGTAATTTGTGGCCAGAATACTTGTCTCCACTCTTAAGAGTGTTTTTCACCTTAAAATTCATTCCATGATGAAATTTTGTCCTAACGAACCTCGTGCTTTTGAACACGTAATATAGTATGTTTCATATTTATTGAGATTATAGTATACTTTTAGACACACAATAAAGTGCTCTTTATTTTGATGTGTAACGACTTTGACTCCGTACAATTTGTTTATCTTCTATTTGAATCCGTTCAATTAGTTATAGAGAACTATAGTGCTTGTTATTTCCTCCACTCCCACTACAAGAAAATATATCGTTAGCAATGGATGTTTCGGTTACTAAACGGTCGCTAAATTGAAAATATGGGGTTTTCTTCTATTTGAATCCGTTCAATTAGTTATAGAGAACTATAGTGCTTGTTATTTCCTCCACTCCCACTACAAGAAAACATATCGTAAGCAATGGACGTTTCGGCTGCTAAACGGTTGCTAAATTGAAAATATCGACCGTCAAGCGACCGAATGGTTTGGTCCTATAATTTTCGTCGGTAAGTAAGTTAGCGACCAAAATTTATTTTTAGTCTCTAAATAGTGATTGATTAGCGACGGTTTATTCGGTCACTGATCGGTTGCTAAGTTAGTTTAAAAAAAATCTAATATTAAAGCTACCTACTACCACAAAACTACCCAAAAAAAAATAGCCATATGCAAATCCAAATCATATCTCCAAAACAAAAGTCTATGAATTACATAGAAAGACTTAATCGCTAGCTATATGCAGATCCATATCATATATTTAAAACAAAATCATAGTACAAATTATATAGAAAGACTTGAAATTCGGTGTGCTTTATTGCCTTATTTAATTTTTAATAATTTATTAATGATATTCGGTAGCTAATTTCGCTACCGAATAACTATCGAATATAAAAACGACTTCGTATTGTGTGCTTTATTGCCTTATTTAATTTTTAACAATATATTAATAAAATTCGTTCGCTATTCTATCAGTAGCTAAATTTAGCTACCGAATAGTGACCGAATATCAAAACGACGTCGTATTGTGTGCTTTATTGCCTTATTTAATTTTCAATAATTTATTAATGAAATTCGGTCGCTATCCAGCTACCGAATATCAAAATGACGTCGTATTGTGTGCTTTATTGCCTCATTTAATTTTTAATAATTTATTAATGACATTCGGTCGCTACTTATTTTGACTGAGGTGGTCAAAGGTACCAATGGTAGCGACTATTTAGGGATTGAATAGCGACAAAAAATTATGGTCTCTGAAAACAGCTGATTAGTTTACATTCATTCACAAGGACTAAATTGCAGAACTCTGAATTTAGTCAGAACTCTGCCGGTCAGTTTTATAAACTCAAGTTCGTGACACTCACTGCTAATGAGTGTTATGAACTCTACTAGTTCGTGACACTTACTATTAGTCCCAATGACGGATAAGGGATGAGTGTTACAATAAGGTTTTGTGACGACCAACATAAAACTGCGTCACATACTATAATATGAACCAATCTAAGAATTATAGAAGATTCGGTATCATGGTGCATGTTGTATGTTGATGATATAGTATAGATTGATGAGACCAACGTTGGTGATAATGTCAAGTTGTATTTATGGAGACAATTCTTAAAATCTAAAGGTTTTAAAATTAGTACAAGTAAAACATAGTATATGAAGTGTAAGTTTAATACTAACCTAGCATGTTAATGTCTAGCATAATAAAATTTACAATCACATGCAAATGACAAAACGAGTTTGCTCGTAGTTATAACACAACAAATGTATGTTTTACCTGTCATATTCAATGAAAAGCCAATGCTCAGTCCCCCGATGATTGCTAGGAGATAACATAGCACAGTAGTTGCAGTTGGAAATAATCTGTAAATCCAAGAAAACTTTATTAAAATATACCAATGATAAGAATCTATAAAGTGAATTCCTCAATATTCTTTAAGAGAAACTATATATATATTAACAAGACGGTACCTATTATTATTCCTCTGTGAGATGGGACGAGGACGTACTTCAGCTGGAGGTGGAAGAGGGGGAGGTTGATGATCATCATCAGGCACCTCTGTAATCTCTCTCTGCTTCAAATAATTTTAACAAATATTGAGAATTTAATGTGAAATGTAATTTTTAACCAAATCATAGGTAAATTTTGAGCAATTAAAAACTGCTTTCCTATGGAGGGAGGTTTTTTTTATTTAACTTTTATCAGTTAGAGACAATACATCATCATTTTATTTACAGAATTAAAAAGTACTAGGGGACTAGACAATTATAAAAAATGACATGATGCTATAAATTAAAGTTTCATTATACTCTTATCCATTTGTTAGGTTTCTTATGGTGGAGAGTTTAAGAACCATATGTGTCTACAACTACGAAGTTTGAATACTTTGGGCAGATCCTATACACACACACGTGAGAAAATAATAAGGCATACATATTGTAGTAAAATCTCAAAAATCTTAGTTGGATGAGATAATCATTTTTCTTCTATAAAAAAATGTTGGGGCGGCCTCAAACTCTTCCACCCTTAGTTTTTCCCATGCATATTAGTGGCTTTTCGAAGGTTAATTGCCACTTAGATCACACACAAAAATACATTTTTAATGAAGAGTACTTATTTGAAAACAATTGGATACAATGGTATTTATTTTAAAACTTCCAATCAAAGCAGTACCTTTTGTACAATTTCTTTTTTCCTTTTCTTGCCAAAACATATCTCTAAGTGGAAAACTATGTAAAATAAAATAACTCTGAGAAAGGATTTAATATACTTTGTCAGCAGATTGTACATTTTGAAGGATATTGATGCGTTTTTCCTTGAAACATCAAAGTAGTAAATAACAGCTATTAAAGGTTTAGGCATCTGCGAAGAACAAAACTTCACTTGCATTTATCCTAAAAAGGATTTCATACAATAGTAAAAGCTACATCTATATTTGAGGTAATATCTCATGTAACATATTTTGGTATTCGTCCAATTTCTATTAGGCTATCCATATGGAATTGTGCTCCTCTTATTGATAAATTGACTAACATAGTTACATTGTAAACAATAATATAGTTTTCCTGTGGTGAGAGGTTTTTTTATTTTTTTATTATATATAATTAGTTAGGGCAAGTTCATAATGCTTTTATTTAAAAATGTAATATGCACAAGAAGACTAGACATGTGAACAGGTACGATGTTAACAATTAAATGTCCTAACCTCCAATGATGGTAGTGGCGCACTACAAGATCTTTGGAGCACGGAAGCTCCTACATCAGTATCATCCAATTCAAATTCATCTACCCTGAAATGTAATGTTTAATTTTAGATAGTAAGAAAAGGAAAATAATCAAAGAATTGTAAACCCTTGATTTTCGTTTAGATAAATTATATACCTAAGAATTCTACGCTTTTCTATAAATACAGATGCAAACAAAATCATGTGAAAACTTACTTTATTATTTTAAAATTTTAGAGATTATTACACACTAAAAGTTCACAATACAAATTTTAACGGAAAACTTACCATTACAAATAGGGTGGGGGGGGGGGGGGAGTCTGTCCGCTAGAATACTAGCCCCTTCCCATTTCCTTTACACACTCATTTTATTAGTGATATTATTCTATCTCTTTCCACTTTCATTTTTTCCATTTCAGTGATACAACAAAACATAACAATGCAATCGCTAACTAAATACATGCAAACCCAACTTTATAACTACATTAAGAGTCTTTAGTTTAAGGTAAAATTTCTAAAATTTCATTACTTTTTTCTTGGATATTGCTAAACACGAATTTCTCATTATCAGAAACTTGCATGATTTTTCCCATAGTAACATACAACTCTGATTTGGTTCATTCTTTTATACAACCTTCTAGACTTCATGGAGTGTGTGCAGAAACAGTTTCATATTTATTAGAGTTTCATAAAATTTCTTTCTTCTATAGAAAATAATTTTAGGTAATATTTCTCAAATCCCACATGGGTTAGAAAAGAAAAAGCTCAAGGCAAGAGGCCTTATAAATAGACCCACCTAGTGTTGAGTTTAATTGTACCAACTCCTTGAGTCTTGTGAGTGTTTAGACTTGGAGTTTTAGAAGAGGGTTTGTAATTTTTATTCCGTTCAAAAATTACATAGTGAAAGTTTGTACCCTCCGGGGTCGTGGATGTAGGTCTGCATTGAGACCGAACCACGTTAAAATTCTTGTGTTGTTTTTCTGTTTTCTTTTCGTTTCCATTATAATTTGTTGTTTGGAGTGTTCCGTTGCCCAACAAATAACAAATGCATATATATATATATATATATATATATATATATATATATATATATACATGTTCCAATCATGTTAGAAGTATTCCTCAAAAGAAAAATAATGCACAGGCAGAAAAGGAAAATGCAAAATAATTCGGGAATTTTTTTTAAATGATTTTCATTCTTCTTAGCACTCCATTTTTGCAATGAATATACTATATTTTCAATAATTTTAAAGGTATTATGCTTCAAAAATTGCAGTCTTTTAGATTAAATCACAAATACTTCACGTAAGAGAAGCATTATTTTTAAAGGAAAGGGAAAGGGAAAGGGAGAACGGAGCACGAAAAAGGGAAGAGCATGCAGTATATATATGCTCTTATGCATTAATTTGACACCAAATAAAACGTTAGAAGAATATGAAATGCAAGCAGCCAACTGATCTATTGAAATTATTTTTATTATATAAGTGGAAAAAATGAAATTAGCGTAAGTTTAAAAAAAAAAAGTAGTTTACAACAAAATTGGCAGATTGTAGAGACTAACGTAGAGATATATTAGCTTAGTTGGACATTAACAATTTTTCATTTTTAATCTTTTTTTGCCACAAATTTTCATTTTGTACATTTACAAATTTTTGTTGTATGTCATGGATCTTCTTCTTGCAAAAATCAGTGAATAAGAGATCATTCTTTTCAAGTTTTCGCCATAGTAACATACAACTCTGATTTGGTTCATTTTTTTATACAACCTTCTAGACATCATGGAGTGTGTCCAGAAACAGTTTCATATTTATTAGAGTTTCATAAAATTTCTTTCTTCTATAGGAAATAATGTTAGGTAATATTTCTCAAATCTCACATGGGTTAGAAAAGAAAAAGCTTAAGGCAAGAGGCCTTATAAATAGACCCACCTAGTGTTGAGTTTAATTGTACCAACTCCTTGAGTCTTGTGAGTGTTTAGACTTGGAGTTTTAGAAGAGGGTTTGTAATTTTTATTCCGTCAAAAATTACACAGTGAAAGTTTGTATCCTCCGGGGTTGTAGATGTAGGTCTGCGTTGAGACCGAACCACGTTTGTGTTGTTTTTCTGTTTTCTTTTCGTTTCCATTATAATTTGTTGTTTGAAATGTTCTGCTGCCCAACAACTGGTATCAGAGCACGAGGTTCAAGTTTGGGAGCAGACGAAAGAAGTTGCAGATTTATTTTGCGTGTAAGTTTCTGGTGCTGTTTTAATTAAGATTTTTGTGTTATTTTAATTAAAGCTAGTGTTTAAATTATGGAGTGTTTAAACACCGTTGTGCCGATGAAGAGTGATGTTCCATCTCCCCTATTTGATGGAAAGATTGATTTTACCTTAAGGCAATGCACGATTCAAGACTATTTAGTGCAGAAAGGTCTTGATTCTGCTCTGGATGATAAAAAACCAGAAGGTATGAAAGATTCTGAGTGGGTTACAATTAAGAAGAGGGCGGTTAGTACAATTCGATTAGCTTTGGCTCCACAAATCAAGATGACGGTGTTGAGAGAGACGTCACCAAAGAAGTTGTGGGAGACTCTGGAGAATAATTATTCCTCGAAGACGTTGACTAACCGATTGAAGATGAAGATGGATTTGTATTCACTCAAAATGGAGGAAAGATGTAATCTTATTGATATCACTAATAAATTTAATGAGTTAGTATCTCGACTTGAGAATGCAGGGGAAGAGATTAAGGATGAAGAACATGCGTTGCTGTTATTGGCTTCATTACCGAAATCCTATAAATCGTTGGTGCAGTCACAGTTGGCAGGAAAGAACACACTGCAATTGAATGAGGTTTCAAAATCCTTGAAGGAGAACCAACAGATGATGAATGAGGATTACCCTGAGGAGGATCGAATACTAACTGTAGAGAGTTCTCGAAGAGGGAGAAATCGAAGCAAGAGTAGAGGTGACCAAGGAAGAGGGAAATCTCGGCAAATAGGTGATTTGTAGCGAGGTAGAGTGCTTCTATTGTGGGGAAGTTGGTCATTTCCAAAGCCGTCGTCCAAAGATGATGGAGGATTTGAAAAATCTCCGTGAACAGATGAAAGGCAAGGCAAAAGTATGTGATTTCTCTACAAATGTGGTCAACGATTATGATGATTTATATTTGACGAGATGTTTGGATGACATTGTTGAGAATCATTCAAACTGGATTATGGATAATGCTGCTGACGTGCATATCTGTAAGGACCGAGACTTTGCAGATGGGAGACTTTGGCTACATCAAAGTGGGCAACAACTCGAAGGTGAAGGTTGAGGGAGTTGGACGAGTCCGCCTGAAATTCCACAATGATGAGGTAAAAGTACTTTCTGATGTTAGATTTGTACCTGATTCGAGTGCCAACATAATTTCGTTGGGTGAATTGGCATCAAAGGGTTACAACTATGTTGGATTTGGAAATTTCTACAAAGTGTATAGAGGCAACCGTCTGTTTATGCTAGGCAGGAAGAAATGGAAGAATTTATACCATCTTGATGGTCATTCCTTGAAAAAGCAAGGAAGTAAAGCTGGAGGAAGAACAGAGAAGAAGACCGCGAACACTGAGAAGAAAGTTAGGTTTTTTGATTCTGTTGAAACTTAGGAATTTGAGAAAAGGGAGGATATGTTAGGTAATATTTCTCAAATCCCACATGGGTTAGAAAAGAAAAAGCTCAAGGCAAGAGGCCTTATAAATAGACCCACCTAATGTTGAGTTTAATTGTACCAACTCCGTAAGTCTTGTGAGTGTTTAGACTTGGAGTTTTAGAATTGTAACTTTTATTCCGTTCAAAAATTACATAATGAAAGTTTGTACCCTCCGGGGTCGTGGATGTAGGTCTGCATTGAGACCGAACCACGTTAAAATTCTTGTGTTGTTTTTCTGTTTTATTTTCGTTTCCATTATAATTTGTTGTTTGGAGTGTTTCGCTGCCCAACAAATAACAAATGCATACATATACATGTTCCAATCATGTTAGAGGTATTCATCGAAAGAAAAATAATGCAAAGGCAGAAAAGGAAAATGCAAAATAATTCGAGAATTTTTTAAAATGATTTTCATTATTCTTAGCACTCCATTTTTGCAATGAATATACTATATTTTCAAAAAATTTAAAGGTATTATGCTTTAGAAATTGTAGTCTTTTAGATTAAATCACAAATACTTCATGTAAGAGAAGCATTATTTTTAAAGGAAAGAGAAAGGGAAAGGGAGAACTGAGCACGAAAAAGGGAAGAGCATGCAGTATATATATGCTCTTATGCATGAATTTGACCCCAAATAAAACGTTAGAAGAATATGAAATGCAAGCAGCCAACTGATCTATTGAAATTATTTTTATTATATAAGTGGAAAAAATGAAATTAGCGTAAGTTTAAAAAAAAAAAGTAGTTTACAACAAAATTGACAGATTGTAGAGACTAACGTAGAGAGATATTAGCTTAGTTGGACATTAACAATTTTTCACTTTTAATCTTTTTTTGCCACAAATTTTCATTTGGTACATTTACAAATTTTTGTTGTATGTCATGGATATTCATCTTGCAAAAATCAGTGAATAAGAGATCATTCTTAATCAGCTCTGATACTTTACGACAGCATGAATCAGAGTGTTATTATTTTCAAGTTTGTGAAGTTATTACTCGACAAATGTTTTGGATACAAATTTTATAAACTATACAAGTTTAGCGGCTAACTAACAATTAAAAAAAAAAAAAAAATTGTGTTGTACTTTTCCGTGTTCCATATAGTGAAAAACATTATCCACGAACCATAATTTCTTTTCTTGGTCTCTTCCTCAAAATATAACACCAAGTAATATGGATATCTATAAATTGGGATGATAGACTAGTGAATTAGGAATAGGAATTAAATATATTTATTTGTTTTCTATTCTTGATATCTCCTCTGTTATTAGCAATCATTATTAGTTGATGATTGTATAATTAGTCAAAATGGTCCCCAAATAATTTTCAGCCAGCAACATTCATCATTTATCTGTTTTTAACTATTTTTATCTCCAATAAATTTACGGGGGCCGCCCAAATCATCTTTCCAAATAATACCAAATTTATCTGTTTTTAAATAATACCAAATGAAATGGATTACTTCAAATTGATGTATTGAAAAATCCATAGGTTTTCAAATTTATATAGTTTTACTTTATGCTTTAATTATGTTAATAGATAGTTAACACTATAAAAATGAAATTTTCCTAATGAACATACCTTTTCCCTCCATCTCGTATATCGTTCCTGTGAACCTGGTAGAGAAAAACCAAAGTGGTATGTCGATAAGTAAAAAAAAAAAGAAATCACTTTAAATGTGGACATATAATACATAGAAGTGGATCACTAAAATAAATATCAGACTATACACATCAAATTACTTTGGGGCCATGGTTGTCAGTCTTGTGAAACAAGATTGTCCTCTTGTCGAATGAAGATTTTTTCTCGGAATTATAAAGTTCAATAAACAAATGAGCAAGGCTTATGTAATTTAATTTAGATTGATAAAGGTATACCATATAGCAGTAAAGAAAGTTTTCTAATCCCTTTTTGTTTGGCAATTACATTGGTATGGTCTTGTATGATTTATTTGTGAACCATTATACTAGTTCTTTTGTTGAAGTGAAATTGTTTGTTCCTAAGAGGAGGTTTTGGCTTTTAAGCCTACTTTGTACTTTTAAGGTGATTTCAATAAAATAGATAGGGGTCCAAACATCTCACCATAACATGTTATGTTCTCTAAAAATAATTGTACTTCAATTTTAGCAAGTGGTGACTAATTTATAATTTGGATAGTCGGGCTATACATAAATAAATTGCATATGAAAATATATATATATATATATATATATATATATATATATAGTAGTAAAATCTCAAATATTTTGGGATGAGTGAGATAATCTTATTTCTTCTATAAAGAAGTATAGGGAGAGTTAAATTATCTAATGAAAGTTACAGCCATTTTAGGAAAGTCGCTCATGCATATCTACAATTACGTAATTAGGGAGTTTCCACCTAGTTTTACTAGTTTATTAGCTGGTGTTGATTTCCTATAAGTGTATTAAGAATTCTATCATTGTGTTTCAATAATTTGACGAAGTAATTCAATGTTTTATTTTCCTCTATTAGAGGGATGTTCGAGCATTGGCAATAAAAGGCCAAGAACATGAAGTTACGAAAAAAGGAAGTTTGGGAATTTATAATATTCGGTCTTTGGCTTTTGAGAGCAAGGATTTCAGCTTAATCTTGAGCTCTTGTCTCTTGGGTCGACGTGAATTCCTCATTCTGGTGAATTTACTCTTTTCATCTTCGCGTATTCCATAGAGTGGCAAGTTATATCATTATACTCTTATCCATTTGTTATATTTCTTAAACTGACGAGTTTAAGAACCATATGTGTCTACAACTACAGAGTTGTGGAATTTCTCACTATTTTGACTAGTAAGTTAATTCTCTTAGATTTGTTTATTAGCTAGTGTTTATTTCCTATATGTCTAACAAGTTTTAAACTATTCTATATATGTTTTCATTAATTTTTATTAAGTGATAAATCGTTTTCATTTCCAAAGCTAGAGGGATGTTCTACCAATGGCTATAAAAGGCCAAAATCTTACGTTACGAATTCGATGAAGTTTGAAAACATATAAAATTCAGCATTTGGTTTTTGAGAAAAATGATTTCTTCTTAGTCCTAAACTCTTAAGGCCTCGGTAGATTCGATAGAATGGCGAGTAGTTCTTTTATATTTTTACAGTTTTTTAATTCCTTAATGCGACGAGTTTGAGTACCATTTGAGCATTCCCCTATGTTTATATTCTTTTATAGGCTCCTATATTTTTTGGTGTCATCTTTTGTTATCTTAATCTATGGGCTAACAAATTCTTTATATTCAAAGTGATCCAATATTTTTTATATTCTTTTGTTAGCCTCTGACCCGGATGGTTTCTCGGGTGACTTCTTTCAAAATTGTAGGGACATTATTGGAAAAAATGTAATGTAGGAGGTGTGTGATTTCTAGGAGGAATTGCCATTGTCAGGGTATCTCTCTAGTTTGTTACTTGTTCTTCTCCTTAAGGTAAGGAATCCCGCTCACTTTGGGGATTTTCGTCTCATAGCTTTATGCAACTTCACCAGCAGGTGATATCAAAGGTTATAGCTTCACGTCTCGCTCATATTTAACCACGTTTGGTTAGCCTTAACCATATAGGGTTTGTGAAAGGGCGATCAATTATCGATAATATTCGCCTTGCTACAAAAATTGTACACTACATAAATAGGCGAGTTCGTGGTGGTAACTTGATTATCAGGTTGGATATGATGAAGGCATTTGTTAAGGTGTCTCATGATTTTTTGTTTGCAGTACTCAAAAGATTCGGTTTTGGTTTTCATTTTGTTGGATTGATCTGTAACACTCTACGATCCAATTGGTTTTCTGTGATGAGTCGCTTGGTTTTTTCATGGCAACAAGAGGTGTTAAGCAGGGTGATCCGTTATCATTGTTGCTATTTATTTTGGCGGCAGAGGTTCTTTCTAGGGTACTAAACTCAATGTTCCAACAGGGATCTACTATGTCGTAGTCTTCGCCGCGAGGCTCGGTGGAAAGTGCTCTTGCTTACATTAATCCTCTGCTCTGATGCATTTTCATATTGTTTTTGGAAATGCATCAACGTTTCCAAGCATCTTTTGTGGCTGTTGGTGAAGATTATAATGTCATTGGTAAATGCTAGGTGAGAGACTTGCACCGATTCTCGACACGATCCTGTTAGGTTATGGATCCTAATGCTACAAAGATTAGGAAATAAGAAAGGAGTAGGACTCTTTCACATATGACATCCTAATGCTAAGTGGAATTAGATATTGAATCCAATTAGGAGTCAGGGGTTTTTCTTTTCCTATAAATAGCTCATCTACGTAACCTTAATATTGTATCTCATCACATAGTAATATCCTGACTTGGTAGCTCCCCCAAACGTAGCCAATTCTTTGACGAACTGGGTAAACATTTTCTCGTGTCTTTCTTTATTATTTTTTGATATAGTTTTGTCTCCCAAATATTGTTGTATATTTCCCAACAATTAGTATCAGAGCCTGGTTCAGGCAACATAAATAAATATGATGGGTGAAGGGAAATTGCCGATCGAAAAATTTGACGGAGCAGATTTTGGGTTCTGGAAGATGCAGATTGAGGATTACCTATATGGTAAAGATCTGTATAAACCTCTTGGTGATAAACCGGAAGATATGAAAGACGATGATTGGAAGTTGTTGGACAGGAAGGCAATGAGTGTTGTGCGTTTGTCTTTATCCAGAAACGTGGCACTCAATACGGTCAAAGCAAAAACAAACAAGGAGATGTTGGAGACATTATAAAAGATGTACGAGAAGCCTCAACAGCAAACAAGGTTTTTCTGATGCGACGTCTGTTTAACCTAAAGATGGCAGAAAGTACAGCGGCTTCCAATCACCTCAATGAGTTCAATGTGATAATAGCTCAATTGAGCTCAGTTGAGATTGATTTCGATGATGCGGTACGTGCCTTAATTTTGCTGTCTTCTCTACCAGAGAGTTGGGGCGGAACAGTTACTGCTGTTAGCGCTTCGGCAGGGAAGGTGATGCATAAGTTTGACGAAGTCAGAGACCTGATTATTAGTGAAGAAATTTGTAGGAAAGAATCAGGTATAGCTTCGGGATCAGCCCTGAGTACAGAAAATAGGGGCAGATCAGAATCAAGGTGGAAATTCTACCGAGGTAGATCAAAGTCGAGAGGCAGGAATCCCAAGAGAGATAAAAGCACAATTAAATGTTTTAATTGTGGGCAATATGGGCACTACAAGAGCGAGTGTACAACACCGTCGAAGGAAGATAACAAATCAGCAATTGCAGCAGTGGAAGAAATCTCAGATGCATTAATTTTGAGTGTGAGCAGTCCATTGGAATCGTGGGTTTTGGATTCTGGAGCATCGTTTCATTCTTGCAATATTATTGATGTAATGGTACGTTACACATCTGGTGATTTTGGTAAGGTTTATCTTACTGGTGATGAGCCATTGGAAATTGTGGGGAAGGGAGATGTTCAGATCAAAACACCGCATGGAATTGTAATGTCAGATATGTTCCTAGGTTAAAGAGAAACTTGTTTTCTGTTGGACAATTGGATGATAACGGTTATTATTTTACATTCAGCGGTGGTTATTGGAAGATAACCAAAGGAGCTATGGTAGTAGCTCGAGGAAAGAAGGAAGATACGTTGTATTTGACGAATAACACTCATGAAAGTATTGCTCTTGCAGGTGCAATTAGTGATACAGATTTGTGGCATAGTCATCTTGGCCACATGAGTGAGAAGGGGATGAAAGTGTTGTGTTCGAATGGTAAACTGCCAGACCTCAAGACTGTTGAAGTCGGTTTATGTGAGGATTGTGTTTTCAGGAAATAGAAAAGGGTGAGTTTCTCGAAGGGTGACAGAATTTTGAAAAGTCATAAGCTAAAGTTGGTACATAGTGACTTATGGGGACCATCACCGGTGACATCTCTTGGTGGTGCGTCATATTACATGACCTTCATTGATGACTCCACAAGAAATGTATGAGTTTATTTTCTGAAAAATAAATATGATGCTTTTAGTACCTTTAAAACATGGAAAGCCTTGGTAGAAATTGAAACAGGTCTAAAAGTGAAGTGTTTGAGATCCGACAACGGTGGAGAGTATGAGCTCCGTGAGTTCAAACAGTTTTGTGCAGCGAATGGTATTCGCATGGAAAAGACCCTGAGAGGAACTCCTCAGCAGAATGGTGTTGCAGAACTTATGAACAGAACCTTGAATGAACGTGCTAGGTGCATGTGGTTGAAGTGTGGACTTCCAAAGATGTTTTGGGGAGAAGCAGTTAACACTACTTCATTCCTTATTAATAGAGGACCATCAACCCCCTTGGAGAATGGCATACCAGAAGCATCATGGACTGGTAAGGAGGTAAACCTAGAATTTCTTTGTGTGTTTGGTTGTGTTTCTTATGTTCATGTTGATACTGCTGATAGAAGCAAGTTGGATGCTAAATCTATCAAGGGTACATTTATCGGATAAGGTGGTGACGAATTTGGTTATAGATTTTGGGATGAGCAAAATTGGAAAGTAATTCAAAGTCGAGATGTCATATTCAATGAACATGTATTGTACAAAAATAGGTTGGATGCATCAGAGGCTCAGGATGAGAGACCCGAAATTGTCGAGCTAGATATTTCAAACTCGGGTGGGAACAAGATTGTTCAAAATGGTCAAGTGGTTGTTGAGGCAGAACCACAAACACCACCTCCAACAACCCAGCGGCGGAAATCTACCCGGAATTGTGGACCACCAGATAGGTTTTCTCCTTCAAGTTATAATAACTATCTTTTGTTGACTGATAGTGGTGAACCAGTGTTATGCAGAGGCTGTACGAAGCGATCAAGGAGGCAAGTGGAAGTTTGCAATGGAGGATGAGATGAATTCACTATTGTCCAATGATACTTGGGAACTAGTTAAGCTCCCAAAGGGAAAGAAGGCACTGCATTGTAAATGGGTCTTCAGAATTAAAGTGGATGTGGATGCAAACGAACATTACAAACCAAGACTGGTTCTGAAGGGATTTCAGCAAAAATACAGTATTGATTATACTGATGTTTTTACGCCTGTTGTAAAACTAACAACTACTCAGTTGGTTTTGAGTATAGTTGTTGCAGAGAACTTGGTGTTAGAACAGATGGATGTAAAAACAGCCTTTCATCATAGTGATTTGGAGGAAGAAATATACATGCTGCAACCAGAAGGATACATTGCGAAGGGTAGCAGTGAGCTCGTTTGTAAACTGAAGAAGAGCTTGTATGGCTTGGAACAAGCACCGAGACAGTGGTATAAGAAGTTTGGAGATAGTTATATCATTTTGTTGTTCTATGTTGATGACATGTTGATAGCAGGTTCTAATGCTCGAGAAGTGATTAAGTTGAAGAGGCAGTTGTCTGAACGGTTTGCTATGAAGGACCTTGGAGAGGCTAAGCAGATTCTGGGTATGCAGATTATTCGAGATAAGCCTGCGTGAAAGCTATATCTGTCACTAGCTGATTATATCAACAAGGTTATGAAAATCTTCAGTATGAAGGATGCGAAACCAGTGAGTGTTCCATTGAGCAGCCACTTCAAACTATCTAAGAAGGAATCACCTAAGAGTGCTGAGAAACGTGCTCATATGCAGAAGATCCCATATGCTTCAGCAATTGGTAGCATAATGTATGCTATGGTGTGTACAAGACCAGATATTGCACATGTGGTGGGAGTAGTTAGCAGGTTTATGAGCAATCCAGGTAAGCAACATTGGGAAGCGGTGAAGTGGATTCTTAGATACTTAAGAGGTACCACAGAGAGAGCCTTATGTTTCGAAGGAAGAAATGTTGAATTGGCAGGGTATGTTGATGCAGATTTGGCATCAAATGATCTTGATAAAATGAGGAGTACAACCGGGTATGTATTTACTTTGGGTGGTACCGTAATTTCTTGGGATTCTAAGTTGCAGAAGATCGTGGCCTTACGTACTTCAGAAGCAGAATATGTAGCAGTGACAGAGGCTAGTAAAGAGATGGTATGGTTGCAGAATTTCTTGCGTGAATTGGGGAAGGAACAGAATAATATAGTTTTCTACATCGATAGTCAAAGTGCTATCTTCTTAGCAAAGAACCCAACATTTCATTCAAGAACAAAGCATACTGAGTTGAGGTATCACTACATACGCTATCTCTTGGAGAGGAAGGTCTTACGGCTTATGAAGATTCGAGGAAGTGAAAATCCTACTGATATATTGACTAAGGTTGTGACCTTAGAGAAGTTGAAGCTATGCATGGCTTCAACTGACCATAGAGCTTGAGATGGAGGTTGGCGCTACTACACATCTATGGATTACTGAAGAAATGGTGGTTACATTAGAGTTAGTCTCCAGGTGGGAGATTGTTAGGTTATGGAGCCTAATGCTACAAGGATTAGGAAATAAGAAAGGAGTATGACTCTTTCACATATGACATCCTAATACTAAGTGGAATTTGATATTGAATCCAATTAGGAGCCCCTCTATGTAACCTTAATATTGTATCTCATCACATAGTAATATCCTGGCTTGGTAGCGCCCCCAGACGTAGTCAATTCTTTGACGAACTGGGTAAACAATTTCTCGTGTCTTTCTTTATTATTTTTCGATATAATTTTCTCTCCCAAATATTGTTGTTTATTTCCCAACAGATCCGGTTCAGCTCAACGACATATGATACAAGGTGCAACCGTGTTCATCGAGGGAGAATTTTCAACAATATATTTGGGTTGTACGATTTCTTCAGTTCGAGCGAAGGAGCAATATTACCAAAGCACGGTGTATATTATCTCTTCTAAGATCGAGGGATGGAAAAACAAGCTTCTAAGCATGGGGGAAGGATAGTTCTTTTGCGGCATGTCCTAACGTCAATGGCAGTGCATATTTTAGTGGTTTCGATCCCCCAACATTAGTACTACTAGCTATGGAGCGTTTATTCGGTCGGTTTCTATGGGGACGTTCAAATAGTATACACATAAAGCTTTGGATGACTTGGAATGGCTTGTGTGGTGAGATGCAATTTAGTGGCCTCGGTCTCGTATCTTTTTATCAATATTCAACGGCATTCACATATAAAATATGGTGGAGATTTAGGACGGTCAAATCACTATGGTCGGTGTTCTTGGAATCACGATATTGTTCGGATTTGGATCATGTTACTCAGGCCAAGCTATTACCATCTAGCTCGCCATTATGGAGAAGGATGATTTCGATTAAGGACATCGTCGAGGGCCACATAGGGGTTCTTATCCGAGAGGAAAACTCAAAGTTAAGGTATGAGCACATTTCAATTTCAGGATGCCCTGGTTCGGTAACTTTGTTTTTTTGCTCTAGTTTGAATATGCTAGAGTTAGAAAGCTTAGTTTAATTTTGTGTTTTATAAACCTTCCATAAGTGATTTTTGTTACCATCCTGTTGGGATTCCTTGTACCTTAGCTAGTTTTCTCAGCTTATGTTTATAAGTGACGCCACAGCCAGTGAATTTATAAATAAAAAAAGAAAATTTTATGGATGGTTTTCTTTTCCCTTTTTGTTTAGCAATTAGATTAGATAGTCAGTGACTTTTTTTTTTCTTTCTAAAAGGAGGATCGATAGTGGTTCCCCACTTCACCTCCAACACAACTTGAACTCCTGACCTATCGGTTGGAAATGGAGTGTCTTCACCGTCCGACCCATGCGCTTCGTCATATAGTCAGGGACTTGTAGATATATATATATATATATATATATATATATATATATATATATATATATATATATATATGAACATTTTTTACTAGTTCTTTTGTTGAAGTGTAGTTGTTGGCTCCTAAAGTGAAATTTCGGCTTTTAAGTCCCCCGCTATGAACTTATTAAGATGATTTCAACAATATTAATAGGGGTTCACGTCAAACTTTTCACCACAACAAGTGTCGTTCTTTAAAAAAAAATTGTACTTAAATTATAGAAAATGGTGACATTTCCTAGTTTGAATACTTTGGGCAGATCCTCTCTCTCTCTCTCTCTCTATATATATATATATACACACATGTGAGAAAATAATAAGGCATATATATTGTAGTAAAATCTCAAAAATCTTGATAGGATGAGATAATCATTTTTCTTCAATAAAAAATGTTGGGGCGGCCTCAAACTCTGCCACCCTCAGTTTTGCTCATGCATATTAGTGGCTTTTCGAAGGTTAAATGCCACTTAAATCACACACAAAATACAGTTTTAATGAAGAGTACTTATTTGAAAACAATGGTATTTATTTTAAAACTTCCAACCAAAGCAGTACCTTTTGTACAATTTCTTTTTTCCTTTTCTTGCCAAAACATATCTCTAAGTGGAAAACTATGTAAAATAAAATAACTCTGAGAAAGGATTTACTATACTTTGTCAGCAGATTGAAAATTTTGAAGGATATTGATGCATTTTTCCTTACTTGAAACATTAAAGTAGTAAATAACAACTATAAAAGGTTTAGGCATCTGCGAAGAACAAAACTTCAATTGCATTTATCCTAAAAAGGATTTCATACAATAGTAAAAGCTACATCTATATTTGAGGTAATATCTCATGTAACATATTTTGGTATTCGTCCAATTTCTATTAGGCTATCCATATGGAATTGTGTTCTTCTTATTGATAAATTGACTAACATAGTTAAATTGTAAACAATAATATAGTTTTCCTGTGGTGAGAGGGTTTTTTGTTTTTTATTATATATAATTAGTTAGGGCAAGTTCATAATTCTTTTATTTAAAAATGTAATATGCACAAGAAGACTAGACATGTGAACAGGTACGATGTTAACAATTAAATGTCCTAACCTCCAATGATGGTAGTGGCGCACTACAAGATCTTTGAAGCACGGAAGCTCCTACATCAGCATCATCCAAGTCAAATTTATCTACCCTGAAATGTAATGTTTAATTTTAGATAGTAACAAAAGGAAAATAATCCAAGAATTGTAAACCCTTGATTTTCGTTTAGCTAAATTATATACCTAAGAATTCCACGTTTTTCTATAAATACATATGCAAACAAAATCATGTATGTACGTAGTAGGTAAGCGTTCTTAAAACTTACTTTATTATTTTAAAATTTTAGAGATTATTACACACTAAAAGTTCATGATACAAATTTTAACGGAAAACATAAACAAATAGGGTTGGGGCGGGGGCGGGGGAGTTTGTCCGCTAGAATACTAGCCCCTTCCCATTTCCTTTACACACTCATTTTATTACTTATATTCTTCTATCTCTTTCCACTTTCATTTTTTTCATTTTAGAGATACAACAAAACATAACAATGCAATCGCTAACTAAATACATGCAAACCCAACTTTATAGCTACATTAAGAGTCTTTAGTTTAAGGTAAAATTTCTAAAATTTCATTATTTCTTCTTGGATATTGCTAAACATGAATTTCTCCTGTATCAGAAACTTGCATTATTTTTCCCATAGTAACATACAACTCTGATTTGGTTCATTCTTTTATACAACCTTCTAGGCAATAACAGTTTCATATTTATTAGAGAAAATAACAAATGCATATATATACATGTTCCAATAATGTTAGAGGTATTCGTCAGAAGAAAAATAATGCAAAGGCAAAAAAGGAAAATGCAAACTAATTTGGGAATTTTTTAAATGATTTTCATTCTTCTTAGCACCGTTTTGGCAATGAATATACTATATTTTCAATAATTTTAAAGGTATTATGCTTCAAAAATTGTAGTCTTTTAGATTAAATCACAAATACTTCACGTAAGAGAAGCATTATTTTTAAACCAAAACAAATGTTAAAAGAAAGGGAAAGGGTGAACTGAGCAAGAGTATGCATTATTTTTAAAGGAAAACAAATGCACTATATATATGCTCTTATGCAGTGGCGGAGCAAGGATTTGTATTTAGGGGGGACCGAACTAAAAATTTGCTTACGACGTAAAATGATATATTTGAGGTGGAATTATATATTTTACTAGAAAAATTGAATTTAAACGACATATATAAAGGCTTAGGTTAGCGGAAGAGGGGGGTCCGGGGGCAGCGCCAGGAATTTTTTTTTGATTCTTCATCAGCTCATCAAATGAGTTTTCTACCCCGATTTTTGAAGATTTGATTGAAGTTTTTGAAGTCATTAATATCATCACAGTTACAAACTGTTTGGTGCAAAAATTGGATGAATTTAATGACCCGAAAAAGATTTAGGTCTTAGGGTTTAATTAAATTAGAGAATTTATCATCAATATCATCATCAAAAATCAATCTGAAACGCAGAAATCACTCAAAAAATTGGGCCTTCACTCAAGTATATAAAAAAATTAAAAATTCTTGGGGGGGGCCATTTAAAAAAAATAGCTCTATTATTCTGAACCGTTAAATATATATACCTAGTATATAAAAAAAATTGAAAATTCTTGCCCCCTGCCCCTTGTAAGCTCCGCCACTGCTCTTATGCATTAATTTGACACCAAATAAAATGTTAGAAGAATATGAAATGCAAGCAGCCAACTGATCTGTTGAAATTATTTTTATTATTTAAGAGGAAAAAATGAAATTAGCGTAAGTTTAGAAAAAAAATAGTTTACAACAAAATTGGCAGATTGTAGAGAGTAGAGACTAACGTAGAGAGAATCTTAGTTGGACATTAACAATTTTTCATTTTTTATCCTTTTTTACTTGAAATTGAAAAAAAATAGTTTACAACAAAATTGGCAGATTGTAGAGACTAATGTAGAGAGAATCTTAGTTGCATATTAACAATTTTTCGTTTTTTATCTTTTTTTACTTGAAATTGGATATATATATATGGAAAACAATCATGCACGTATATAGTATGTAAAAGTTCATAAAATTTACTTTATTATTTTCAAGTTTGAGAAGTTATTACGCGCCAAATGTTTTGGATATAAATTTTATAGACCATAAAAGTTTAGCGGCTAACTTACAATTAAAAAAAATAAAAAAAATGGGGAAAGAACCATATGTTCAGGAGTATTCGAGCCCCTTTCCAAACATATTTTTGTAGTTTTATTCCTCTATCTCCTTCCACTTTCCTTTTACATTCAACTATAATTTGGCTCCTTGTTTGACCGAATATTCTAGACATCATGGATTACAAACATAAACACTTTTATAATATTTAGAGTTTTTTTTTATAATGTTTCTAAATTTCGAGACCTGGAGAGATTTTTTTCATTTCGAGATTTTTTAGTGTATATGTTTAAATTTTTTATGTGGGCGGTTTTTCTGAACATTACCCTGAAGAACAAGTAAATAATACCAAATGAAATGGATTATTTCAAATTGATGTATTGTAAAATTCATAGGCTTTCCAATTGATATATATAGTTTTACTTTTTGCTTTAATTATGTTAATAGATAATTAACACTATAAAAATAAAATTTGCCTAATGAACATACCTTTTCCCTCCATCTTGCATATCGTTCCTGTAAACCTGGTAGAGAAAACCAAAGTGGTATGCCATAAGTAAATAAAAAAAATCACTTTTAAATGTGGACATATAATACATAAAAGTGGACCACTAAAATAAATGTCAGCTTATACACATCAAATTACTTTGGGGTCGTGGTTGTCAGTCTTGTGAAACAAGATTGTCCTCTAGTCGAATGAAGATTTTTTCTTGGAAATATAAAGTTCAATAAACAAAAAAAATTGAATATTTCGTATGTGTGACTTGTGTCGAACTTGATATTTCGATCGAACTCTGGAGAATAAACTTTACTAATTTGGGTCCATAAATTATATCAAAAGAAACCTTTAAGAGTCTAGTTTATTTTAGATAAAACAAATCTCAATTTGATATTGTGTAATGAAAGTTACAACTATTTTACTAATTCACTTATGGTTGGCTACAACTACGAAGTTATGCAGTTTCTACCTATTCTTTTAGATTTGTTTATTAGCTAGTGTTGATTTCCTATATCTCTACCTAGTTTTTTAAACTATTCAATCTTTGATTTTTCTTTAGTTTTTATTAATTAATTAACCGTTTTCATTTCCTATGCTAGAGGGATGTTCTACCAATGACTATAAAAGGCCAAGATCTTACGTTACGAATAAAATGAAGTTGATAAATTTATAAAATTAAGCCTTTAGCTTTTGAGAAGAAGGATTCAATCTTATCTCTTGGGCGTATTCATTAGAGTGGGGTGAGTTTATTCTTATCTCTTTATGTTTCAATAGAGGGGCGAGTTATTATTTTACACTCTTAACACTTTTGTTTGATTCCTTAAGGTGTTGAGTTTGAGTACCATTTGATCGTTCTCTTACATTTCTAACATTTATTATTCTCTTACATTATTTTGGCATGAATTTTTGTTAGTTTCATCTCTGGGGCAACAAGTTCTTTCTCTCAAAGATACTCACTATGTGTAGTTAATTCCACTCAAGATTTTTAAATGTATTTCTCGACATCGGATTGCATTTTTCAACAAGTTCCACTTTTCCTTTTCGCTAATATTACTTCTCATGTATATCACATTGTTAATAAAGTCACTTTTTCATTGGCTAGTTAAGCATACAAAACAAAAGCATATTTCTCCTTTAAAAACATTTCCTATTTATCTAGATTGATAATGTATACCATATATTTCTCAAAGAAAGTTTTCTAATCCCTTTTTGTTTAGCAATTACATTGCTATGGTCTTGTATGATTTATTTATGAACCATTTTACTAGTTCTTTAGTTGAAGTGAAATTGTTTGTTCCTAAGGGGAGGTTTTGGCTTTTAAGCCTACTTTGTACTTTTAAGGTGATTTCAATAAAATAGATAAGGGTTTGTGTCAAACATCTCACCATAGCAGGTTATGTTCTCTAAAAATAATTGTACTTCAATTTTAGCAAGTGGTGACTAGTTTCTAGTTTGGATAGTCAGAGTATATATAAATAAATTGCATATGAAATTATTAAGGCATATATATTGTAGCAAAATCTCACAATTTTTGGGAGGAGTGAGATAATCTTATTTCTTCTATAAATAAATATAGGGGAGTTAAATTATCTAATGAAAGTTACAACCATTTTAGGAAAGTCGCTCATGCATATCTACAATTACGTAATTAGAGAGTTTCCACCTAGTTTTCCGAGTTTATTAGCTGGTGTTGATTTCCTACAAGTGTACCTACTAGTTTTTAACTATTCTATCCTTGTTTTCATTAATTTAACAAAGTAATTGAGTGTTTTATTTTCCTCTATTAGAGGGATGTTCTAGCAATGGCAATAAAAGGCCAAGAACATAAAGTTACGAAAAAAGGAAGTTTGAGAATTTATAATATTCGTCCTTTGGCTTTTGAGAACAAGGATTTCTGCTTAATCTTAAGCTCTTGTCTCTTGGGTGGATGTGGATTCCTTGATTATCAAGTTGGATATGATGAAGGAATTTGATAAGGTGTCTCATGATTTTTTGTTTGCAGTACTGAAGCGATATGGGTTTGGTCTTCATTTTGTTGGATTGATTCGTAACACTACGATCCAATTGGTTTTCTGTTCTGATTAATGAGGAGTCACATGGTTTTTTCATGGAAACAATGGGTGTTAAGCAAGGTAATCCGCTATAGCTGTTGCTATTTATCTTGGCGGCGGAGGTTCTTTCTAGGGGACTAAACTCAATGTTCCAACAGCGATCTACTATGTCGTAGTCTTCGCCGCGAGGCTCGGTGCAAGTCTCTCACCTAGCATTTGCCAATGACCTTATAATCTTCACCAACGGCCACAAAAGAAGCTTGGAAATATTGATGCATTTCCTAAAACAATATGAAAATGCATCAGAGCAGAGGATTAATATAAGCAAGAGACTTTCTATTAATCCTCTGCTCTGATGCATTTTCATATTGTTTTAGGATACAAGGTGCAACAGTGTTGACCGAGGGTGAATTTCCAATGATATATTTGGGATGTACAATTTCTTCCGTTCAAGCGAAGGTGCAATATTACCAAAGCATGGTGGATATTATCTCTTCTAAGATCGAGTGATGGAAAAACAAGCTTCTAAGCATGGGGGAAGGATAGTTCTTTTGCGACATGTCCTAAGTCAACATTAGTACTACTAGATATGGAGCGTTTATTCGGTCGATTTCTATAGGGACGTTCAAATAGTATACACACAAAGCTTTGGATGACTTGGAATGGCTTGTGTCGTGAGATGCAATTTAGTGGCCTCGGTCTGGTATCTTTCTGAATATTCAACGGCATTCACATATAAAATGTGGTGGAGATTTAGGACGGTGAAATCACTATGGTATATTCGGATTTGGATCATGTTACTTAGGCAAAGCTATTACCATCTAGCTCACTGGTGTGGAGAATGATGATTTCGATTAAGTACATCGCCGAGTGCCACATTGGGGTTCTTATCCGAGGGGGGAAATCAAAGTTAATGTATGAGAACATCACAATTTCAAGGAGATTGGAAGGGCTCTGTCCACCTTCGACACTACCCAAGAACTCATATGTTATCGATTTTTGTGGTGTTGAAGGACGGGATAAAGCTAGATTTTCAGAGCATCTTCCAAGTTCAGCAATCAAAGCATTTCTGAATGCCAGAATTACATCGGGTGTGGACCAATCCATATGGACGTTGGAGTCGTCGGGAGTTTTCTTTATGAGATCGGTACTGCACAAGCAAATGATGGACGGCGTGTCGCGATTTACCAGAAAATGAATTTGGTTGAAGGAACTTCCTCTTTCGATTTCATTTATTTTGATTAAGTAAATAAGTGTTTTCATTTCATATGTTAGAGGGATGTTCTACCAATGACTATAAAAGGCCAAGATCTTACGTTACGAATAAGATGAAGTTTGTAAATTTATAAAATTCAGCCTTTGGCTTTTGAGAAAAAGGATTTCATCTTATTCTTATACTCTTATGTCTTGGGTGTATTCATTAGAGTGTTGTAAGTTTACTCTTATCTCTTTGTGTATTCAATAGAGTGGCAAGTTATTGTTTTACACATTTAATACTTTTGTTTGATTCCTTATGGTTTTGAGTTTGTGAGTAGCATTTGAGCATTTTCTTATATTTCTCATATTAAATAGTCTCCTATATTATTCTTGCATTATCTTACATTAGCTTGATATTTGAGGCAAAGAGTTTTTTCTATTATGAGTTATTCAATATTTGTAATTAATTCCGCTCGCGATCTTCAAATGCATTTCTCGACATTGGATTGCATTCTTCAACGGCTTCTACTTTTGCTTATCGGTAACAGTACTTCTCATATATAACACATTGTTAATAAAGTCTCTTTTTAATTGCCTAATTATTCATACAAAAGAGGAGTGTATTTCTCCTTTAAAAATATTTCCTATTTACCAGAAAAATTTTCCATCATGATTGATAAGGCATACCATATATTTATAATAGATAATTTTCTATTCCCTTTTTATTTAGCAATTATATGGCTAAGGTCGTGTATAATTTATTTATAGACCATTTTACTAGTTCCTTTGTTGAAGTGTAATGTTCCTAAGGGAAGGTTTTGGCTGTTAAGCCCCCTATACTTTTAAGATGATTTCAGTAAAATTTATAGGGATTCGTGCTAAACATCTCACCATAACATGTACCATTCTGTGAAAGCAGTAGTTTGGATAGCCGGGTGAATCTAAAATATATATTGCATATGAAATTAATAAGGCATATATAGTGTAGTAAAATCTCATATATCTTGAGAGTAGTGAGAGAATCATATTTCTTCTATAAAACTTTTAGTAGGGGGGGTTAAAATTATCTAATGGTAGTTACTACCATTTTAGTGGCAAAAAATCCTCTGTCCCCATTCAGTGTATGCCCAGTGTCCCAAACCAATCACAATTCACCATGTGTATATATAATTGAAATAAATATTTATATAGTAAATTCTAATTGGTTAGGGACACGGGGACATACACGGACGGGGACAGAGGATTTTCACCCCATTTTAGTAAAGCCGCTCATACATATCTACATCTACAAAATTCGGGATTTTCCATAAGTCTACCTAGTTTTAACTATTATATCATTGTTTTAATTTATTTGACCAAGTAATTGAGTTTTTTTTTAATTTCCTATGCTAGAGGGATGTTCTAGCAATGACAATAAAAGGCCAAGAACATATGTTACGAAAACAATGAAGTTTGAGAATTTATATTATTCAGCATTTGGATTTTGAGAAGAAGGATTTCTTCTTAATCTTAAGCTCTTATCTCTTGGGTGGATGTGGATTACTTATACTAGTGAGTTTACTCTTATCTTTTTTCTTGTATTCGATAGAGTGGCGAGTTATTTCATTATACTCTTATACATTTGTTAGGTTTCTTATGGTAGAGAGCATTGTTTTGAAACCCGGACCGGACCGGGCGGTCGGACCGTCGACCGGACCTCCGGGCGGTCCGGTTATGTACTAAAGTCCGGACACGCTAAAAACCGCTCTAATTTTACTGACCCGCTTGACCCGGCCGGTCGGACCGGTCGACCTGGAAATCGGAACGGTTTTGGGAAAACCGGCCGGGTCACAAATTTTTTTTTTTTTTTTTGAATTTTTTGTATAAAAAAGTGAAGAAGAAGAAGAAGAAAAAAGGCAATCAAAATATTATCACATAAACCCTAAACAATAATTATAGTACAAGAAAGTCCTAAAAAGTTTATTTTCAACGTCTAATTGGTCGTTGGACATTAAAACTAAAGGAGATATTTAAGGGAATAATTAACGTAAAATATATCTGAACTAGTTTTATATCAACGAGATGTTTATTTGAATTTTTTTACATTAACAATATTTTTTATTAATAAGTATATATTATATATTTTTATAATATTTATGACGTCACCGGGTTGATGAACGGGTCGATGACGGTCCGACCAGTGATCCGTGACCCAGTAACTTTTGCGGGTCGATGTCCGGTCCGGGTTTCAAAACATTGGTGGAGAGTTTAAGAGTCATATGTGTCTACAACTACGGAGTTTGAATACTTTGGGCAGATCCTATATATATATATATATATACACACACACACATGAGAAAATAATAAGGTATATATATTGTAGTAAAATCTCAAAAATCTTAGTACGATGAGATAATCATTTTTCTTCAATAAAAAAGTGTTGGGGCGGCCTCAAACTCTGCCACCCTTAATTTTGCCCATGCATATTAGTGGCTTTTCAAAGGTTAATTGCCACTTAGATCACACACAAAATACAGTTTTAATGAAGAGTACTTATTTGAAAACAATTGGGTACAATGGTATTGATTTTAACACTTCCAAACAAAGCAGTACCTTTTGTACAATTTATTTTTTCCATTTTCTTGCCAAAACATATGTCTAAGTAGAAAACTATGTATTTGTTCGTTAGTAAATTGTAAATTTTGAAGGCTATTGATGCATTTTTCCTTACTTGAAACATTAAAGTAGAAAACAACAGCTATAAAAGGTTTAGGCATCTGCCAACTACAAAACTTCACTTGCATTTATCCTAAAAAGGATTTCATACTCTACATCTATATTTGAGGTATTATCTCATGTAACATATTCTGGTATTCGTCCAATTTCTATTAGGCTATCCACATTTAATTGTGTTCCTCTTATTGATAGCTAAATTGTAAGCAATAATATGGTTTGCATGTGGTGAGAGGTTTTTTTTTATATATAATTAGTTAGGTAAGTTCATAATGCTTTTATTTAAAAATGTAATATATACAAGGAGACTAGACATTTGAAAAAGGTACTATGTTAGCAATTAAATGTCCTAACCTCAAATGATGGTAGTGGCGCACTACTAGATCTTTGGAGCATGGAAGCTCCTACATCAGCATCATCCATGTCAAATTTATCTGCCCTGAAATGTGATGTTTAAGTTTAGATAGTAAAAAAAAAAAAATCAAAGAATTGTAAATACTGTATTTTTGTTTAGCTAGATTATATACTTAAGAATTCTACGTTTTTCTATAAGAAAAATTCTGATATAGACCTGGGCTATATGTGGGGTTGTGTACCACTTGATCCACAATCAATCACATCACCTTTCTATAAATACATATGCAAATGAAATTATATATGTACATAGTAGGTAAGCGTTCTAAAAACTTAATTTATTATTTTCATATTCGAGAGGTTATTTACACACTAAAAGTTTATGATACAAATTTTATAGTGTATAAAATTTTAGCGGCTAACTTACCATTAAATAAAAGAAAAAAATGAAACTAGGCAGCTCAATAAATCCAAATAATAGGGAGGAATTACAAGAAAGAAATGCAATAGAATGTAAAAGGATCCAAGAACTCAAAAACCCATAAAGGAATTAGCACGATTCATAAAGAAAATTAACGTTCCCTTCACAAATCAAAGAAAAATTTAACATTTTTTTTTTCAAGAACAAGAAAAAGGACAAAAAGTTGAAGGCTTGAAGCAACTGTACCATAGTAGGCAACTTGGTGAGTTGAGAGGGAGGGAAAAGCACCTGAAGGTGTACGGAAAGAAGAGCGGTTAAGGCTATTATCCCTATGGCGCATGTTAGCGCCTTCCTCAGAACCACCACCGTCTTCCACTTCTAATAGAAAATAACAATATATATATCATGTTCCGATAATGTTAAAGGTATTCTTCAAAAGCAAAATAATGCAAAGGCAGAAAAGGGAAATGCAAAATAAATCGGGAATTTTATTAAGATCCCGCAAAAAAAATACCCTTTCAAGATTTTCTTCTTCTTCTTCTTTCTCTAGGCCTCTTGCTGTCTAGTTCTTTTTAAAACTAGACCATTTATAAGTATGGTCTAGCTTTATTACAATTATTTATTTATAAGACCTCACCCAGCAGGAGGAGTAGTAGAGGCCTCGTTGAGCGGGTGCCCGTGAGGGTCGTAGAAGTCCCGATGAGCGGGTGTCGTAGAAGCCCGTTGAGCGGGTGCCCGTGAGGGTCGTAGAAGTTCCGATGAGCGGGTGTCGTAGAAGTCCCGATGAGCGGGTGCCCGTGAGGGTCGTAGAAGTTCCGGACGAGCGGGTGTCGTAGAAGCTCGCTGAGCTGGGTGCCCCGTGAGGAGTATAAGACCTCATCAAGTGAACCCAAAGAAACGATAATTAAATCATTCCCTCACGTGGGAGGGAGGGATCGAACCCCGGACCTCTCGGTCCCGGGCCAAGTACTTACCCACTTGGGCAAAGCACTTGATGATTTGCTGTCTAGTTCTTGTGAAGGGAAAGGAAGGGAAAATATGAGAAAATGTTGAGAGGGATTTGGAGGGCTTGGGAAAGGTGAGAAAGGTTCTGGGAGTTTTGAAGATGAGTTACAGAGAGATTTGGAGTGTGAGAGGGGAAAGAGAAGAAGTGAATATGGTTGTTCCTTTTAGGCCGTCTATTATTTTCTTGGACTTGCATTTCCTGACATTTGCAGACCTTTGTGTACTATATTTTGTGCCTTAGATGTTACTCCCTACATTCCTAAATATGAGACTTACTTTACATGTTATGAAAATTAAGAAAACAAAAATTAAAATGTTTTTGTAATTAAAATATTAATATTACTCTCTTAAATATAATTTGTATACCACTAATTTTATCTGAGAGAGTAATATTAATATTTTGATTACAAAAATATTTTAATTTTTACTTCCTTAATTTTCGCAATATTTAATGCAATGTTTTGAAACACGAACCGGACATCGACCCGGAAAAGTTACTGGGTCACGGGTCACTGGTCGAACCGTCATCGACCCGTTCATCAACCCGATGACGTCATAAATATTTAAAAAAATATAATATATACTTATTAATAAAAAATATTGTTAATGTAAAATTTTTCTAAATAAACATCTCGTTGATATAAAGATAATTCATAATATAAGTCATTTTAAAATACGAGAGTTTTCTCAAAATCCTACTGATTTCACTCATATCTATAATACTTTTATGCTCCTAGTATCATTTTCCTAGTATTACCCCTATTTACTCTACTAGTAATATGATACTCCCTCTATTCCCATTTAATTATTGTTTAGGATATATATATGTGTGTGTGTGTCAAAATGTCATAAACGTCATATAATGAGGAATACTTGTACAATTTTCTGTCTTATTCCGCTGCTCTTTGTCAGAACCATATTGACGGATATATTTATTTATTTATTTGAGCATTGTATCTTTCTGTCCTAAATTATTTTTTCATTTTGTGTTTTTGCACATGGATTAATAAACAAAAGAACTAAAAGAAAAAATTATAATAAGATTTATGTTAAATAAAAATAAAGTATTTTATTAAGGGAAATTAAAGTTACAAAGACAGAGAATCTACAATTACAAAGTTAAAAAGTAATACAATGATACAACCCTAGCGAATAAATATTCCTAGTCTCATTAGCTCTAAAAAATTAACAGACTTCCGCCACGGGTCAGGGCAGGCCCTAGGGACCATAGATCGCTTACAATATGCCACCTCCTTTACCATATACGACGAACGATGTAAGAAAATATTCTTTTCCTGTATACTATCAGTTGAGCACACCTGAAAATAACAAATCTATTAAAAAATAAAATTTCATAACATGCTAAAAATTCAAAAATATTGTCGCTTCTGATTCGGACAAATTGAAAAGACTACTTCAGAACATTAAATACTTCTCGGGAATAGATATCCACCAATTTCAATTTTTTGATGAAATACACATTCAAAACAGGGCTTGCTTTAACATCAACAAATTTTAAAGAAAAATTATCAAAAGAAAAATTACAACTTTATTCACAACAATACAACATATTCGTAAAAAATAGTTTTTAAATTGAATAACAAGGATTAATTGCCATTTGGGTCCCCAACATATTTGCGCGCAGCCAATTTCATCCTTTTTCTTTTTTTTTAACTTTTCACATCCCCAATATATTTTCAAAGCACCACTTTCATCCTTTTTAACTTTTTTCCAGCATTTTCATCCCTCAATATATTTTCTAGCAGTCACTTTCATCCCTCAATATATTTTCAAACGACCCACTTGCATCCTTTTTAAAGTGGTCGTTTGAAAATTTTTTGAGGGATGAAAGTAGTCGCTAGAAAATATATTGGGGATGAAGATGGCAACTAGAAAAATATATTGGGGATGAAAGTGGCTGAAAAAAAAGTTTAAAGGGATGAAAGTGGTCGTTTGAAAATATATTGGGGATGTGAAAAGTTAAAAAAAAAAAAAAAAGGATGAAATTGGCTGCGCGCAAATATGTTGGGGACCCAAATGGCAATTAATCCTGAATAACAATACCAATATCTTGATCTAATTTCTCCGTTGAAGGAGACGTTTCATTTTTCATAACATCCAAATTCTCAAAAAATAACTCGTAGAAAAATATACTATAATATTACCCTAGTTATCATCTAGCCACGTCATGTTTGATATTATGAGGGTACAAATAGTGAAACCTTTTCACCAAAGAAAAAAATTATCTGAGATAAAATTCAATTGGAACCAAAGATTCAAATCGATCAAATAAAATAAGCGCAACATATGTAATCAAATCAAACAAATTTCACCAATCTAGTCACTTAAAAAATTGAGTATCTCAAAAAAGTATAAAATATAAAAATGAATCATAAAATTGGTAATCCTTAGTTAACTATATGAGTTTCTCTTTGAAATCATTAACAAAATATAATTTATTATTTTTCAGTACGTAATAGTCATATATTTGTTTTCCTTTTTATGTATCTGATATTATTAAAGTAAACTTCAAATTTTTTCATTTCTTTTATAATAAAAAAACGTTTCAAAGTTGATTGTTTTGATTTAGATATATAAAGGTTATTTGCATTAGCCAGATAAAAGAGATTTGAATATATGTAATACTGGATTATTAAGGATTTTTTTCGATGTGGCAATTGCAAAGTGGCTTGAAATTAATCCTAGAAGCCAAATAGGTCACCAGTCACCACTTTTTTTATATACTTTGCATGCAAAACCTTTTCGTTCTTTTCTTGAAAATGACATTATCACACTTCTGTAAAGAAACCGAGACATGCTTCTTCATACAAATAAAAGTACATGAGCCAACATCTCTAAGAATCTTTCGTTGAATATTCCAACCATTCATTTCCAACAAGGTTTTTATGAGATAAAATCCAGTTTATTCAAGATTCTCCATAAATTATTAATTTGATAGATAATTGTGATAATTCTAAGTTTGAAAATTTAATTAAAAAAAAGGAAAAAGAGGAAGAGAGTGTGGTGGATAAAACTATTTGGTAGACATTCGTGGTCTGGATGACTAGTTAAACGAAAACGGAATTGGTGAAAATTATGATATATCAAATCAAGATTTGCATTCATTCTTTGTTGTGAATATGGTGATAATTGTGCTAAAATTAATGGATTTTATGTGATTGAAAAGAGTGAGTTTTTGAGACTTTTTGAAGTTCAAGAATTAGTTGATGATGTCTCTGAGTAGGAAAAAATCCACACCAGATAATGTATACTCAAGATGCAAGAAAATATGAAATTGATATAGATTTTGTTAGAGTTGAATCCTTAATCTCAAAGAGTTATTACGAGGTTGAAACCGAATGGGTAGATATGATTGACTTCTTTGATAAGGAGGAGATAGTAATGAAGTTGTTTGCAACGTACAAGATTTGGTCGTCTCCTCGTGTGGAGAAGATTGTTACTGCACAGATTATTTATAGCAAAAGAAATTGCAATTGAGATTTTTGCTCGTGATGGAATTGGACCGGATTTATTGACGAGCTTGATTCATAGGAAGCAATGTTGGAATTATTAAATCAAGCTTATTATTATTTAGGATAATATTTAATTTTGATAATTACTAGTTTTATTGTAATATGTTTCTTTAGTAGTATCCCAGTACATTATATTTCCTGATATATACTAGGAGGATTTTGACTCCTATAAATAGGAGAGTTATTTACGTATTCTGTGTGGCTTTGAACGTGGTCTGGAATAGTCTTGTGATGTGGTTAGAATATTGTCTCTGCTCTCTGTAGAATTGTTGTGAGATTTGATTTGATCTGATCTCTGTCTATGTACTCAACCCGCTCATCACAAAAATTATTTATTCAATATATATTTGTTTCTGCATTGAATAAAATATTTTTACCAACATTATCTAAAATTAAATTATCACCATATATTTAACGTTATAAACATCTAATATTAAATCATATTGCCCTTTATGCATGCTCCCGTTCCAAGGATGTAGAATTGTTCTACTATCACCACATTCTCTCTTACTTATATATACATTTTCCTTTTATTTGGGGGGGAACCAGACTTCCTCAGTTTTGAACTAATTGTCGAAATTTTTACTATGTTATGCTAAAGTTTATTTTTTAATCTCATTCTAGTACTTATTAATTATTTTTAATAGTACTCCATCAGTTTCATACTATAAGCATCTATTACGTCTTCAACTGACTTTTCATTAAGTGAAATTCGTTTTCATATTTATTTTCAAATACATTTATTTTTTTTTTTACTTTAGGCTCCACACATACTTAATTAAACAATTTACATTTTCAATCTCAAACGAAAATTTTGAAAAAAAAAACGATCTAAGAGAACAGCCATTCTGGTGGTCCGAGGCTCTCTACCCTCTCATATCTCTATCTCTCTCTCTTTTATTTGTAGTGGTCTTCACCAGGGACGAAGCCAGGAAGTTGATGTTGGGGGGGCGAAACAATTAAAATTCTTGGGGGGCAATAAAAAGGGCAAAAAAAAATTCTTGGGGGGGCGAAATTGATAAAATTTTCCAAAATACACATAAAATTTCGATGGTCTTCGCCCCCCTGTCTTCGTCATTGGTCTTCACAGCAAAGAAATTTAAGTCTTTGTAGCAATGAATATTTGAAAATCTGGTGGGTGGGGACCAATCTTCTTTCAAATAATCGGATAGGCAAAAGACACATTGGGTTTCCTAATATGGTATGTATGTTTTAAAGAGGTTGTAGAGTAACCATTTTGCTTCCCCTACCTACTCTAATCTTCCCAGGATTTACAAGATCGTTTTTTCCTTTAAATGGATGCATTTTAATGAATGTATCTAAACCTGGAAATGAATACTTTCTTCACTGGATGTATCTAAACCCTTCACTCCCAAATTAATGAATGCATAATTGCAAGCCTTCACTCCAAATTTATGTTCTACCTGTTCAAATAATACAGGCTAATATGGCATTTTCACGTTTTCGATCTGTTCTCTTTTTTTGTTTGTTTTTTTAGATTAAATTTAAATTTTCATATGATGGATCCACCTTTTGTAAACTCATTTAATATATATTTTGCAAGATCGTTTTTTCCTTTAAATGGATGCATACTTAATGGATGTATCTAAACCCTTCACTCTCAAATTAATGAATGTATATTTGCAAGCCTTCACTCCAAATTTATGTTCTACCTGTTCAAATAATACAGGCTAATATGGCATTTTCACGTTTTCGATCTGTTATCTTGTTTTGTTTTTTTTTTAGATTAAATTTAAATTTTCATATGATGAATCCACCTTTTGTAAACTCTTTTAATATATATTTTGCAAGATTGTTTTTTCCTTTAAATGGATGCATATTTAATGGATGTATCTAAACCCTTCACTCCCAAATTAATGAATGCATGTTTGCAAACCTTCACTACAAATTTATGTTCTACCTGTTCAAATAATACAGGCTAATATGGCATTTTCACGTTTTCGATCTGTTCTCTTGTTTTTTTTTAATTTAAATTTAAATTTAAATTTTCATATGATGAATCCACCTTTTGTAAACTCTTTTAATATATATTTTGCAAGATCGTTTTTTCCTTTAAATGGATGCATATTTAAAGGATGTATCTAAACCCTTAGCTCCCAAATTAATGATTGCATATTTGCAAGCCTTCACTACAAATTTATGTTCTACCTGTTCAAATAATACAGGCTAATATGGCATTTTCACGTTTTCGATCTGTTCTCTTGTTTTGTTTGTTTTTTTAGATTAAATTCAAATGTAATTTAAATTTTCATATAATGGATCCATCTTTTGTAAACTCTTTTAATATATATTTTGCAAGATCGTGTTTTCATTTAAATGGATGCATATTTAATGGATGTATCTAAACCCTTTACTCTCAAATTAATGAATGTATATTTGCAAGCCTTCACTCCAAATTTACGTTCTACCTGTTCAAATAATATAGGAGAATATGACATTTTCACGTTTTCGATCTGTTCACTTGTTTTGTTTGTTTTTTAGATTAAATTTAAATTTAAATTTAAATTTTCATATGATGGATCCACCTTTTGTAAACTCTTTTAATATATATTTTGCAAGATCGTTTTTTCCTTTAAATGGATGCATATTTAATGGATGTATCTAAACCCTTCACTCCCAAAATAATGAATGCATATTTGCAAGCCTTCACTACAAATTTAATTCTACGTGTTCAAATAATACAGGCTAATATGGCATTTTCACGTTTTCGATCTGTTCTCTTGTTTTGTTTGTTTTTTTAGATTAAATTAATTTAAATTTTCATATAATGGATCCACCTTTTGTAAACTCTTTTAATATATATTTTGCAAGATCGTTTTTTCATTTAAATGGATGCATATTTAATGGATGTATCTAAACCCTTCACTCCCAAATTAATGAATGCATATTTGCTAGCCTTCACTACAAATTTATGTTCTACCTGTTCAAATAATACAGGATAATACGGCATTTTCACGTTTTCGGTATGTTCTCTTGTTTTGTTTGTTTTTTTAGATTAAATTTAAATTTAAATTTAAATTTTCATATGATGGATCCACCTTTTGTAAACTCTTTTAATATATATTTTGCAAGATCGTTTTTTCATTTAAATGGATGCATATTTAATGGATGTATCTAAACCCTTCATTCCCAAATTAATGAATGTATATTTGCAAGCCTTCACTCCAAATTTATGTTCTACCTGTTCAAATAATACAGGCTAATATGACATTTTCACGTTTTCGATCTGTTCTCTTGTTTTGTTTGTTTTTTAGATTAAATTTAAATTTAAATTTAAATTTTCATATGATGGATCCACCTTTTGTAAACTCTTTTAATATATATTTTGCAATATCGTTTTTTCCTTTAAATGGATGCATATTTAATGGATGTATCTAAACCCTTCACTCCCAAATTAATGAATGCATGTTTGCAAGCCTTCACTCCAAATTTATGTTCTACCTGTTCAAATAATACAGGCTAATATGGCATTTTCACGTTTTCGATTTGTTCTCTTGTTTAGATTAAATTTAAATTTACATATGATGGATCCACCTTTTGTAAACTCTTTTAATATATATTTTGCATTTGTATAGGTCTGCCGAAATTTATTTGGGCACACATAAGTTGTATATTCAAGCTACACTTGTTACATTGGGATATTGAGACCGGTGGTGGAGCCAGAAATTTTTTTTTGGGGGACAAATTGCTTACTTAAAATTTTTAGGGCTGCGAAATACAATATTTATAAGGAAATATCACAAAATATAATTTTTCCTTATAGAAAATTTGTCGTTTCTGAAAATGTTCGGGTCCTTGGCTTCGCCACTTCTCATCCATCATAGTAATACGGTTACCTGATATTCAGGAAGAAGATTAAATCAGAAATTAGAAGAAAAACAAATTGAGAAAAAAAAGTACATATAAGGGAAATCCATTAGTGTCATTCTAAAACATCAGTTAATTCTGATAAGTAAGTGTGGCAGGATGAAAAATCACAAAAAGTATGTTAATTTATAAAATAATAAAAATATAGAATATTTAAAAAAGAACATGACCTAAATTCAAAGATTAACATATCTCAAAACTTCCAAACTCCTGAGCTTGTTAAAATTTTAACAAAAAAATGTTAAGATATAAGTGGTGTCATTCTTACAATTCACGAACTAAAAAATCTAAATTTAAATCGTACAGTGATTCAAAATGTTCACGGGACGAGGTGTTACAAAAATAAAACTAAAATTATATATAATATATATATATATATATATATATATATATATATATATATTGGAAAAAACTGTGCCCCACCAAATTCTATTGTGCCTCCGCCAGTGATTGAGATGGTAGATATTTAGACGGCTGAGTATGCCATACTACTAGTTAAATAATATGAATTGAACTGTAATTCCTTTTTATTTTATTTTTCTGTTCTTGACCTCAATACAAATATCTCTTGTTAAGGTACCGACTATTTTTGGACCACAAGCAATCTTTTGTTTCAAATAATTAATTTTACTTCACTAGTCAAAACTTAGAAGTGATAATTCACACTTCTATTTAAAGGAAAACAAATATTAAAGGAAAGGGAAATTGGTGGACTGAGCCTGAAAAAGGAAAAGGGTGAACTGAGTGGGAAGAGCATGCAGTATATATATATGCATCGATTTGACACCAAACAAAACGTTAGAAGTGCATGCAATGCAAGAAGCCAGCTGATGTATTAAAATTATTATTTTTATTTAAGTGGCGAACATGAAATTAGTGTAACGATTAAAGCAGTTAAAAAAAATTAGTTTACGATAAATTGGCGGATTATAGAGACTAACGTAGAGAGAATATCTTAGTTGGACATTAATAATTTTACATTTTTTTTCTTTTTTGACAAAATAAATTTTATTGTGTACATTTATAAATCATAAACAATTTACAAATGGCAGGACCTGGCAAAAGTGGCGAAATCCGATGTTTGATCACATTCTCCATGCTTGCCGGCAAAAATATGAGCCAAACAAGTAGTCTGAATTAGGGGTGTCAATCGAGGTATCTGAGTCGAATTTGGCATAACTCACGTTCATCTTACACAAAAATTAGGAAGCTCAAGCTCAGCCCGGAGAAGCACACAAACCTCACGCTCATATTGTAAGGTTACAATTTATAACAAAATTTAATGTAAATGTCGCTAACCAATATCAAAACGCGGCAACAATTGCTATAAAAATTACTATGAAACGCCGGTATGAACAACAATTGTTATGTTACTATGAAACGTCGTATAAAATCCAGATATAGCGACGTTTGCAAAAAGTGTGGTATTAACTTACTTTTTTTTGGATTTAAGGGACGTTTGGAAAAACATTGGTACAAAAATATCACAAAAGACTTTTATTGTAGTGTAAGATTATTCTCTTAACTAAAATATTTTTCTGAGTAAAACCGCAAATTTTACTTCTAACAAAAAAAACGTTTGCCACAATGTTTGCAAGATTAAATTTAATTACTTCATATTTAGCTCTTGCATTTAATTCCTTTTTTTTTATAAAAGAAAATATTTTAATACCGTTAGTTAGTAAGGTTTTTTAAAATCACTATGGCAAAATTGGACTTTGGTGGCACTTAACTTGTGGCACTTATGATATATGTCATTTATTTACGGCATTTATGTGAAAATGCCATAGTTTTGTGGCACTTTATAATAAGTACTACAAAATTTATGGCATTTTTTCAATTGCCTCATGAAGTGTCACATAATTATGGCAATTTTAAGAAAAATGTCACATTTTCGTGCCATTTGTTCAATTGCCACATAATTATAGCAATTTTGAGAAAATGTCACATTTTCGTGGCACTTTTTAACAAATGCCAAAAAACATTGTGGCATTTGTTCAATTGCCACATATAGTGGCACAAAATATATGACAATATATCAAAATTTCATATTTCAGTGGCATTTTTAAACTAGTACCTTAAAATTTGTGGCATGTACAATAAAAGTGCTACATAATATCCCGTAAGATAATTAACCAGTTAATTTCATAAATATAATGAAAAATTATAAATGAAATTTATATTAAAAGTAATATAAAGTAAAAAATATTGATATTACTATTTGAGTGTTTCAATTTTAAAAGTTAATAAGATATATTTGTATTAATGATAATAAATAATTACAATTAATTGACTTTGAAATTAATTAATTTTTTCATTTTAAAATTAATAAAAAATTTTTTTTTGATGAAATACAAAAAAAAACTCAAATTGCACAAAATTTCATATATTCTATATTATACATTTCTTATATCAATTTTATTACATTTTCAAGTTTTACACAAGAAATGGAAAATATTTAGTTATTAAATTCATGTTATCAAATTTTAAAAATATTATATTAACAATAATATATATAACTAAAAATTATAATAAATAAACTTATTAGTTTATAACTTATTCTATAATTCGTATGATGCTAATATTAAAATTTGTATATGGTTTTCATTTAGTATTTTATTTCTACTCAGTTTTTTTTTTTTTAAAAGAGTTTTATTTCTAATTGGTTGTTGTTAATATACATTAATAAATATAAATATAAAATTTAAAAGTAATTAAATAAAATTTATTGTTATGTTATATAAACAAATTTGGTTAAAATTAAAACAAAACTCATCGTGGTTAGTTGGTTAGAGCGTTAGTGTTTACAATGAGAGGTCATGTGTTTGAATCCCATCAAACGTAAATATTAAATTATAGATAATGTGTGACTATGATAATTCTTACGGATCCTCTTGTTATTTTTTTCTTTTTAAATGATTTTTTTTTATTTAAAAAATTAAATTATTTTCGCGGCATTTACAAAAAAGTGTCGTGAAATATGTCATATTTTCAATGTGTTTGTGGCATTTAAGAAGTGCCACAAATTGTGCCGCCAATTTATTTAATGGCACTTCATTAGTCCCATGGGAAAATAACGACACCACTTGTGGGGGCACTTTCAAAAAGTGCCACACAAGTACTATAAAAATAGTTTTGTGGCACTTAAACAACTTTTCGTGGCATTTTTTCAGTGCCATCAAAAGCCAAATATGCCATAGTGAATGTTAGATTTGAATTGCATTTATTACATTTTATGTATTCAAGTCTTTTTGTCTATAAAATAAGGGGAGAATAGGGTGCAAGAACTAAATGCGGTACAAATATAATTTCTCTTTTTTATCACCAAAAAGGATTTAATACATTGGTTAGCTTATTTGGAGTGCTACATTTTAGTTAGTTTCTTTGAGTATGCGATATTAAAGTATTTTTATTTTATAAAATAAGAGAGGGGCATGCAATAAGTTAAAGAGGAGTAAAAATATAACTTCAGCTCAGCTCAACTCACACTAATTTTGTTTAGTTCATATTTTATATGAGCTAATCTTCTCAGCTCATTATTAGTTTACGAGCAGCTCAACTCAACTCATTTATCTTAAGATATTTTAGAAAAAAATACGGTGATTTATAACATGACTTTAATATCCAGGTGATACAAAATAATTGAAGATATTTTCTCAGCACAACGGCATATAATAGAAGTTTAATATCTCTTTACTAATTATAATATGTAATGACTTCGAAAAAAAAGATTTTTTTAACAATATATAAAATAAAACCAATGTAAACCAACCAAAGTCTAATTCCCAATTATTCTAATCCTTATTAATAAACAATAAATCTTTGAAACATTCTTATATAAGCAATTTAATTTTTGTGGCATATTCTTCCACCCAAAAAGATTAAAATATAGTATTGTTATAAAAAATAAATGTATTTTATATACTAATAAGTGATGAACCAATAACAAAAGACAAGTAGTAATATAGCTTGAGTTTCTTCTTATTTTTATAAGTGACTCAAAGTCAATCCCCTCCAAAAATCAATGATTGAACTATTTTAAGACAAAAGAGCTTGATATGAATTAATAACTCTTTCAACTTGATAAGATGAAAAGATTATACGAGATTTATAGGGGTTTCTTGATTTATTTTATTGAGAAGATGTGCGAGACTACTTCTTTTTAGGGGTATGTGCGACTACTTCGATATATATATATATATATATATATATATATATATATATATATATATATATATATATATATATATATATATATATATAGAGAGAGAGAGAGAGAGAGAGAGAGAGCTCATGAGCCAAAATGAATCGAACTCTATCTAGCTCAAGTTCGACTCATATTTTAGATGAGCCAAGAAATCTTGGCTCATGTATTACTCATTTAGCTCATGAGCTTAGCTCGTCGAGCCGAATATCAAATCGAATCTTGAGTTACTTTCTTCATTTTCATCAGAGTATTTTCATCATTTTGTGATTTATTCATCTTTTATTAAGTACATATTTGTTATTATGCAAAATGAGCTAATTCCACTTTAACAAGGGTATTTTTGTCATTTTGCAACGAATGCATCTTTTATAAAATCGGACCATAAATTTTTTCTTCATATTACGCAAAATGGTATTTTGTTTTTACTCTAGTAGGGAATTTTCATCATTTTTATACCCGAAAAATTTCGTCATTTTATACTAGGGTTATTTTCGTTCATAAAAAATATTTTAGTTTTTCAACGGTATTTTATCCAATTCATACTATAAAGGTTTTATTTAGTAATGTGATTGTTTTTTAATTTTGCAACAGAAAATATTTCCTTTATTTTACACCGATAATTCTTTTAACAAGGATATTTTTGTCATTTTACGTCAAATATACTTTGGCTATTTGTATTATGAAAATATTAGTCTTTTCACACTAGATGCATTTTTTCATTTTATTTTTAATTATGTGACTTTTTGGTGTTTCAAATAAATTGTGACTTTTTGGTGTTCCAAACAAATAAATTATAATTATAATTGAATTCCACATCAATTCTGTAGTTTTACCAAACAAATGAATTCAATTATTTGGAATTGGAATTTCTTAGTATTCAAATTCTTAGAATTATATACCATTAGAAAACCTTAGAATTCCAATTTCTTGTAATTCTATGGAACTAGTGGTAAAGCCCGCGCGTTGCGCGGGGTAGTTTGAATATATTTTAACATCGAATAATGTGTATATATAATAAAATAGGTGATTTGCATTATTTATTTATTTTTACTATTGTAAGGTAACATAAAAATATAATATATGAAAGGGGAAAAAAGTGTATTAGAGTTGAATTTGAATTACATCGATAGTTCATTATTTTGGAGATCCAAGAGTAACAACATTGTAAATGATTCCTCTTACTTTTTGAAAAACTACGTAGTCATCTTTCTTGATTTCCATGTCTTTGACAAATTCGGCCCATCCATCATTCAGAATCTTAGTCTCTTGTAATTTGGTAATGTATACACTCCATAATGTGCCTTGTTGATTTGTTAGGAAGATTATTTCTGGACTATTGTCTTCGTTGTCAATGATAAAGCTACTTGGTATTTCCTAAAATTAAATATTGGTTAGTTTGGAAAAAAATAATTACATGTGATAGATTTACAACGGGATTAAAATCGAAAGTAGTTGAAATATTTACCATTGCGATCAAATCATTGGCATTTGTCATGCACTTGATGAATCCTTTTTCAAAAATTGCCATTGTTGAGTTTGTAGGATTTACAATTTTTCAGAGGGGTGTTTTGTGGATTGTATCTCTTTTTTGGGTTGAATGATAAATCAGAAATAATTGAATTGAGTTTGTGTTTGGTGTTGGGGTTTTATACAGATTTCAAATTTAATTAATATTATTTATTTAATGTGTTGTTATTAATTATATTAAATTCGTCCGTTCTGTTCAAAAAAAAATTAAAAAAAAATCGTCCGTTTGTTTTAGTGCTTACCACGTGTGTGGTTATTAGACACACAAGGCTGTTTTGGAAAACAGGTGGCGGTCGATGATGCAAAGGCAGCCTTAGGCCTTTTTTTCGTCTTCTTCAAGTTTTTTTTATTTTTTTTTCAGTTTCATGGAAATCGCTGTAATCCTTTATTTTTTTCCATATGATTACTTCATGGATTTCGGAATATTATTTATTTGTATTTGTTTATGGTCGATATTGTCGTTTTTTCCTTCATTACATGTTGATTTAATTCAATTTCAATTTTTCCTGAGTTGGAATTGGGGGTTTCTGCGGTTCAATGTATCTGAAAAGGGCTTTAATGCTTCAATTATATAATTTGGTAGTCGAAGAGGATCATTGATGATTATTAGATTGCCGGTATGAATTTAAAGGTATGTTGGTTCGGTGTCTCGAATTTATTTGATTTAATTAACTGTTAAGTTTTGTTGGATAATTAATTTTAACTTTATGATATGATTCATGCATGTATATGTTGGTTTTGTTTCTGATTATTCATGAACTGTTGAATCTGTAGGGTTTTTAATTAATTTTGATGAATTTGTATTTATTATTTGATTTGAATGTTTATTTTTTCCTAATAATGTGTCTAAAATATTGTATAATTGATTGTTTATGTAATTGATGATTAATGATTAAGGTTTTGAAATTAAATTTCAGATTTCGGGTTTGTAGAAGAATGCAATTCCAGCAATTTTGAATATTCTGAAAAATAGTGACTCTTCACATGGAGACTGTTGGGTTTCATTATGCTTGTATTTATTATTTGTTGTGCATTTTAAATTTATTACTCATAATGTGTCTTAAAACTGTATAATTGATTATGTGTTTGATGATGAATTCTAAAGGTTTTTAAATTAATTACAAAGTAAATTTCAGATTTTTGGTATGTAGAAGACTTTAATTCCTGAAACTTTGAATATTCTGAACAATAGTGTCTCTTCACATTATATTCATCAAGTAGGATGACTTAATTTCACGTGTCGCAGGATGCTGCAAAGGCGACCCTTTAACCCCCTTTTTCGTCTTCTCCGATTTGCTTTAGCAGATGTTCCATTTTGACGAAAATTTCTCAAAATTATTCAAAGTATTTTTCGCATTATTTTTTCCATGGATTTCGTAATATTATTGATTTCTATGAGTTTATGGTCGATATTTTCCTTTTTTTTTCCTCCCTTATTTAATTCAATTTTAATTTTTTTTTCGAATTCGAATTGGGGGGTTTCTACTGCTCAATGTATCTCGAAAAGGACTTTAATGCTTCAGTTTATACAATTTGGTAGTCGAAGAGAATCATTGATGATTATTAGATTGGCGAGTATGAATGTAAAGGTATGTTGGTTGGGTTTCTTGAATTTATTTGATTTAATTCACAATTAAGTTTTTTTGGATACTTTGTTTTTAAACTGCATGATATAATTCATGAATCGTTATGTCAATTTTGTTTCGAACATACATGAACCGTTGAAGTTGGAGAGTTTTCTTTGAACATTGATGATCTCGTACTTATTATTTGATTTGCATGTTTAATTTTTTTGTCATGATGTATCTAAAAAAATGTCTAATTGATTGTTTATGTGATTGATGATGACTATTAAAGGTTTTCAAAGATTTTAATTCCAATAACTTTGTATATTCTGAATAAGCGTGACTTTTCATATGGAGTCTGTTGGGTTTCATTATGATTGGGTGTTACCTTTCAGAAATCTTAATATATATAATCTGTGTTTATTGTTGTAGGATGCACTGCTCATATTTTCCGAGTAACTTTTGTAATTTGTGTGGCTAAAACTTCAAAACATATTACTCAGAAAACTTAAAATTGTTATAAAATTGGGTTAATTAATTAAGTAGCAGTAGGACCTGGACTGAGTAAGAAATATTAATGGCATTTTTTTTTTCCTTTACTCTCTCTGGAACCATGATGTGAATGCTTTGGGTTAATTAATTAAGTAGCAGCAGGACCTGAACCGAGTAAGAAATATTAATGGCATTTTCTTTTCCTTTACTCTCTCTGGAACCATGATGTGAATGCACATTCAATAGACATTTTCTTATTTTGATAAATAAAAAAAAAAGACATTTTCTTAGTCAATCTCTGGAAGACTGGAACCATGCCACGATGGTGCTATAAAAAAATGAAGAAATTCATTGCAACCAACCAAAAGAAGTCAACTAATCAATACATCACAAACACTGACATGGCTAAATTGAAATTTTTGATTAACATATAATATTGGCCCCAAGTATTATACTCCCTCCATCCCAAATTATCTCGTCCCACTTTAACAAATGCATGACTTTAAGGTACATTGCAACTTCATCGCTTTCGCTCAACGAGTTCAACATCCTTAAGATGAGTGTTTTTCACTCCCTCTTTCAAAGAATCTAATTTCCTCTTCGCTTAAGCTATGTTTTGCAAGGGGAGTTATCTTAGCATTCGATTGCTTTTTCGAGCTCTACAGACCCTAACTATACACCACCATGCCAACCACAAAGAATGACCATCCCCATGATATTCTTAAATGTCACTCCGAATCAAATATTAGACACCCCAAAGTTAGGACACAAACAGCTTTTCATATGACCTAAAACCCGGAAGGAAACAGTGAGAAGAGTCCAATACATATGTACTCGACTTACATTGCAGAAAACAGCTAGAGAGCATGACGAAGAATGAATATCTGCAGGCATTACAACCACAAATTAGATTGAACTAATGATCCAATAATGTTCTGAAGTAACCAATACATAGCAAAAAGAAATGCTTACAATGGCACTCGAACCATCAAATTTAACATATGACTACTTGAAATTGTGAAGTGTGCAATAAATGTTGTCAAATTGTTAAGTTAATCTTGTAATATGTGCTTGACTTTGTTAAATATGCAATCGTATACTCTTAGTGTTCAATTCCTTGGTATTTAGTCATTGTGGTGTGTAACTAATACCTGTTGCATATTGAGTGTTCTATGTCCACTGAGCAGCTAAATGCAACTGCAAAACACTATGTTGTATGCATCTTAATCATAACTATTTAAAAAAAAATCAGTAAATGAAAATAAAACAACAGAAATTAGGGTTAAGAACTCGAAAAGATAAGAACTTAAGCCCCATATATATTTTTTAAAAAGATACCCAATTCCAGGAAAAAAATTAACATCTACATTAAGGAAGGTAAGTAAAAACTCAAATAAAATCATTCATTGAAAAGCCCCATCAAGGAAATTAGAACGCCAAGAAATTCAGAATATGACACAAAAAAAAACATTTTAGTACGTAATAGATTAAAACAACAGGAATTAAATCATACCCAGGAACAATAGGATACTTGGTCATGCCCCATTCGTTCTTGATCATATGAAGATCCGAATGACAGATCCCACAATACATTACTTTGAACTGCACATCTTTCTCTCCCGTAGCCCTATATGCCAAAACAACCGCAAAAAATTTAACAAAAACAAATAAAAAAACAAAAAAACCGATTGCAAAAATGCAAAACCTGTCGATAAGAAGAAAAAAAAAACATTTTCAAGATAGTAAAATGGAATCTACCTTGAAGTTGTCCATATTAGAAAATTACATTTCCTAAAAGCAGGGGTCTCATTTGATCAGGAAGAACGCTCTCCACTCCCGAACCCCCTCCCCCCCAACACACACACACACACACACACACACACACACAAATCCCCAGTGAATGAGGGATTCCAATCTCACAACATATACTCTCCATCTCAACCATCATCTGACCTCATCTCATGTTCACCAATCAGACAAATAATATAGGAAAAATAGAACATCAACAGAATAAATCAACCACCTTCATCCATTGCATCTATCTCCTTCTAAAGCTTAGAGTAAAAAAAGTGAGAGGTCAGAGAAAATAGAAGTAGAGAGGAAGCCGAGGGTGAGGCAAAAATCAGGGATTTTTAGCCTTTATCTATGGAAAACTGTCCATATTCATCTAATGATCATTAATAGGCTAAAACTATTTACCCTTTATCTATGTAAAACTGTCTAGATTAATCTAATGATCATTAGTATGGTACAACTATTCACATTCCCGAATTTAATCCTCAATCAATGTATCAATTGTAATGTGTTATCCCCGATATGCCCTCAAGAACTCTATTAGCTATAGATATTATCTAAGGTTTTTTTCTAAAGGGATTTGTTTAAGAGCTTCTTAAACAATTAGAAGAAGTATATCTAATTAGTATAGCTAAAGGTCTTTTATAATGCTATAAAAGGTTTTTAGAATCTATACATCTTCTTCTTATTAAATAGTCATTATTATTGAATTAAACATATACATTGAACTTATTCTTTATAAATTAGGTTCAAAGATTATGTTATGTACTAATAACCTTAGCTAATGCAGGTGAAACTTCATCAATGCAAAGCCACCACATGGCACCCTCTGATTCGCCCGTTGCAATATCAAGTCCACGTGTCGAAGCTATAGGCGTCTGCCCGGCTTATATATATATATATATATATATATATATATATATATATATATATATATATATATATATATATATAGATTTCATAGAACTGGAATTCCAATTCCAAGAAACAAACACACCCTTAATGTTTTTCGAAAGGTAGAATGTGATTAGTCAATAAATTTAGGCTAATATAATTGTCCGAGATATGTTTTTCTCATCATCTTATGTACAAATATATATATTTTTTTAATTTTTTTTGTTATTATATCAAAATAAGAGCGTCGACCGAAATATATTGTTTTGAATTAAAAGTACTTGAGAAGTATATTAGTCTTTTTTACATATGTACAAAACTTAATCCCGTTAAAACTCTTTCTTCATCAACCGACAATGGCCTCAAATTTGTGATGAAAGTAACAATTAAGATGAGTCATTTGAGGAATTTGTTTGAAGAATTTGATGAAAATGATCATTCTTAAACAAAGACCCAATGAGTATTGTCATTCAAAGAGAGAGTTAAGGCACCTTAGCATATTATGATAGGGAAGAACTGTCAATTGTATATGATGAAAGCGAAAACTAGCAGGAAAAAAAGTGGTAGTGGAAAGAGAAATCACTTTTTAAAAAATGAGGAAGCAGTTCTTGTACACATTGTTGTTAAAAACGCGAGTTAACTCGTAAAATCCCACGATTATACGATTCTACAGAAGCAAAACGTGTTGAATCGACAGTAGAATTGCAATCTGGTAGAAATGGAGTAGAATCGTAAAAACGTAAAAATTTACGTTTCTACCGAGTCTACCAGAACCGGCTTTATGTGGTGCTATCGATGCATTCTTTGACAATTTAAAATTTCCTCATGATGACGAAGAATTTGATGAAGGCGGAAATGATACAGAAGATGATTATAGTGATGGTGGTTCGAAATTCGACTTGCTCGATTCACTACAAGAAAAACGTGTTACAGAGACGGACAAATCCGTCGCTAATCCATCGCACCGAATGACGTGGTAGTGTATTTTTCGTCGCAAAGTAAATTATCGACCGAATACCGACGGAAAGTCTAGCGACCTAATATTCAGTCTCTATTTACCGACCGAGTGGTCAACATTGTTGACTTTTGACCAAGTAACGACCGAATACCGACGAAAATTCTAGCGACCTAATATTCTGTCTCTATTTACCGACTGAACATGTCACCGCTATATAGCGACCGAATATCGACCGAATGGTAAACATTGTTTGACTTTTGACTTTGACTGGTTAACGATCGAATACCGACGGCTAATATAGCACCCGATATTCAGTCGCTATTCCGTCGCTATATTGTTTTTTATTTAAAAAATAAATCTGAAATTTAATTAAATCCCTATTATAAAAAATAGCTGCTCAGAAATACAAACCAGAAACAGTATTAATAAGATCCCAAATAGCAAAAATAATCAATAAACCCAAAAATAACATTACATAACCAACTTTACACTTCTCATTTATATTACAACACTCACAATCAAAGTCCGCACTTCTCATTACATTACAATACTCACAATCAAAGTGCGCACTTTGAATTACAACTATCACAATCAAAATGTGCACTTCTCATTACATTACAATGCTCACAATCAAAGTGCACACTTTGAATTACAACTCTCACAATCAAAGTGTGCATTTCTCATTACATTACAATACTCACAATAAAGTGCACACTTTGAATTATCAAAACTCACAATCAAAGTGTGCACTTATTATTATACTACAACACTCACAATCAAAGTTTACAGTTCTCACAAACTCCTTGATGTCATTTATATGTATATCCTTGGAAATGCATGAGTTGCAATATGAAAATTCAAGAATCAAATTATTTTATGGAAATAAAATTACCACTTTGAATTATGATAAAAAGTTATACAATATGGCAATTAATTTATGGAATTCCAAGAAGCGAGATAGAGATTAATCATTCTAAATCATCCTCTTCTTCATAATTGTCATCACCCGACATAATTTCATCATCATCATCATCATCAACACGGCTCGTACCGGACACAAGCACAACTTCAATTTCTCCTGACCGGTGTGCAAGTTGACCAACTTCAGTAACAGTTTGATCAATGCGAAAGGTCTCCTCCTCGCGTACTTCCTCCTGATACGGTACGGGAACACCAGGAACGTCAATTAGACGTGGTTTGGAACGACAAACAGCCAACCAATCAACCAATCAGCAATCAGCCCTAGATGTGTATAGTAGACTTGTTGACATTGGGAAGCAAATACTACCCGGATAAGGTGTGTAGTAGACTTGTTGACATTGGGAAAGCAAATACAAATTGATCGTAACCCTGGTACATTCTTTTCCTATGTATTTCTACAAGTTTATATTGACGATGCACCCTCAAATCTCGATTTGGAATAGAATCAAACCAGTCGCATTTGAAAAGAATTATTTTTTGGTGAGGTACTCCAGCAGTTCAACCTCAACGATTTGCTTTAACTCTCCGTAATAATCTCATGTAACCCATACCCCACTGTTTGTCGCTCCTTTTCCATCGCTGTGGGCTTTTGTGTGAAATCTATAACCGTTAACAAAGTAACCGGTGTATGACATCACTCTCCTTGACGGGCCCCATGACAGATTTTTCAACAACCTTTCGGAATGTTCCGGAAGGCTATGTATCTGTTGAGAACAACAAAAGTTAAATTAGTTTAGTTTAGGCATTCTTAAGACAAGTACATTTCTACACAATACCAACTTACATGAGTTCCAAATCATTTGGAAAAATCATTATAAACCCGGCTTTGAAGTTTTTTCTCCGTTATCTGCGGCGTTTGGTCATGTACTTCACTGACAAATTTCCTGAGTTACAAATTAAATGACAATATTATTATTTGGCTACTTTTAATTATATAACAAAAATGAAGCAATAGATGGGTTTATTTACTGAATATATGGATCGACCTCTTCACAATTCATGACTTTTTTATAATCTTTATCAAATAATAAAATCTTTTATTTTTTTCCAAATGATCTTCCCGGTAAGTTGCAAATTGATAAAAGTCACCTAAAGCATTATTTTGTGGAGGAAGTGCCTCTTTCATCAACTACGCAAATTTATCTATACTAGTTTAGATAAGTTGTCTTCGGACTTAATGCTCAACATTGTAGCAGTCATTCATAACTGTGAATGGTTTGTACAACCATTGTACAATGGTCTGTCAACAGCCTTCAAAATGTCATAGAACATTTGTGCCTCTGGATTGGGAGGTTCTTCCATATCTCTATTATCCGGCTCATTAAAATTTGGTCATGCAGCATCAAGAACCATCTCTCGATAATTGTTCTGTGTCGTATGTCTTCTAGAATTATCCATATCATGAGCAAACAGGATTTGAGGCATGGAAATGAATGCCTTACCATGACATGTCCAATTAAAATAGTTAGACACAAATCAGTTCATAACAAGATGATACTTCACAGTATCAGGCATATGAAAATACTTATTCTTACAAACCCCACAAGGACACCTAATCCCATTAATTTGTACATTAATAGACATACTAACAGTGAAATTCACAAATCTTTTCAATCCCGGTATAAATTATGGATTATGACGAGGTCCACCATTTGTTGTTGAATCTATATACATCCAACTATGGTCCTCCATTATAAACACAATGTGCAGCATATATCAAGTTTTATTAAGTAAATAAATATTAGCGATGAACCTTATGTTTGATGATTTTCAACCTTAATTTTCAAGCAATTGGTATGTTCGATTATCAATTATTTAATTATTGAAACTAAAATGATATAATTAGCCTACATTCCAATAATTAAAAATGGAAATCCTTAAAACTTAAAAAACCCGGGGAGATAATACAAAGATAGAAAAGTCAAGGAAGATAATACAAAGATAGAAAAATCGGGGAGATAATACAAAGATAGAAAAACAGGGGAGAGAATACAAAGACGCAAACAACCGGGGAGATAAAACAATTACGGGTCTTTAAAAGGGAAAAATGTAAAAAAAAATAAAAATTCATAGGTCTTCATGACAGGTCTCATCTATACAATGCTGCTGAAACACACCTTTCACATGCAAATTGGCAATTGGGTGATCCGAATCTGCTCAAAAATACAAATATTGGTCAAATCTCAGAATATTTTTACAAGAAATTCATTATAAAATCATGAGTGTGTGCATGAACAAAAAGTCCTTTAGTATGATAAATTTTCAATCCAATTAATGTTTCATTGTATATTAAAAATGACTTGAAATCTAAATTAATGTTTCATTGTGTACATGAAGCCATACTTATTTTGGACATTCCAAATTTTGCTTACAAACTAAAGAAAACAACTTCTTGACACATTTTCCTTCTTTTAAGCTATATTTGAATTTTAAGCTTCTTTTAAGCATATCATCAAACACCTTAAATCCAACCTAAAAAATAAAAGGTAAAATGTTCTAAAGCAACTAAGATTTCACTAAATGTCCATATGCAACCAAATCTTTGTATCTTTTCAACCCAAAGGTTTCATTCTTACAACTAGGGGTATTATAATTTTAGGCAAAAAACATGAATTGTGACCAATTTTTTCAAACTCTCTCAAAGGCAAGATTCTCACCTAAACCCTAAAAAACCCTAGAGAAGAAATGGTATAAGAGCATGAATTTAGACATTAATAACACTATAATAAATAGAAAAGGCAAGATTCTAACCTAAACCCTAAAAAACCCAACTGAAATCGGAGATGGTGGCGACTCTTAGAGGTGGCGGCGACGTCTTGGAGGCGCCGGAGGTGGTGGGGATGGGAGGAGGGAGGGGTTTCGTGGTGGACTTGGGGGGAAATCACCAAGAGGTGAAGGTGGAGGTGGAGGTGGAGGTCGCGGTTGGCAGAATAAAGAAACATGGAGAGTCTTCTTGCCTTAGGGATTTTTAGAGAAATAAAAAGCAAACAACGACGTCGTTCAGTCCTTTCTTATTAGCGACTGAATAGCGACCGCTTTGTCAAATTCGGTCGCTCATTTTAAATGCAACAACTGATAAAGAACAACGTCGTTTAACCCCTCAAGGCCAACGACCGAATGGCGTCCGCACAGCCGATTTCGGTCGCTATTCCGTCGCCCCTGTATGCGTAGCGACGGACCGTGTTGAAAAATTAAAAACCCGAAAACCGATAGAATGCGAGTACGAACTAATATGAATATTTTAGTATTTATTTTTTATTTATAATCAATTATTAAAATTTAAATTACATTACTCAATTATTATTTTAAATGTAAACACAAAGTATTACTTAAATTGTTCTGCTACGAGTCTATTTATGGATTTTGTGAATAAGTTTAAGTTTTACGTGTTTGACTATTAAATTTAATGTTTACATAAATATACATTAGTAATAGGAAATAAAAATAGGCAGAATATTATTATATATACTTTAAAACCCCCGCTTTATTATTAAAAACGGAAATCGGGAAAACTAACGACCGAATTGCGACCCCACAACCGATTTCGATCGCTATTCCGTCGCCCTGTATGCGTAGCGAATGAATGGCGACGGACTGTGTTGCCCGAAAACCGACTGCGTTCAGAATGCGAGTACTAACTAATATGAATATTTTAGTAATTGTTTGTTTATTTATAATCAATTATTAAAATTTAAATTACATTACTCAATTATTATTTTAAATGTAAACACAAATTATTACTTAAATTGTTCTGCAACGAGTCTATTTATGAATTTTGTGAATAAGTATAAGTTTTACGTGTTTGACTATTAAAGTTAATGTTTATATAAATATATATTAGTAATAGGAAATAAAAATAGGCAGAATATTACTATATATACTTAAAAACCCGCATTATTATTAAAAACGGAAACCTAGAAAACTAACAACTGAATTGCGACTGGACAGCCGATTTCGGTCGCTATTCCATCGCCCCCTGCATGCGTAGCGACGGAATTGCGACGGACCGCACAGCCGATTTCGATCGCTAATCCGTCGCTATTCGGTCGCCTAGCCCTAACCCTTAACCCTAACAAGGTCGCTAGTCCGTCGGAAGTCGATCGGCACAAAGCCAGTTTTCCAATAACATATAACAGAAAACATAACAGACCCCCTGCCACAATTCAGTATATCCATAATTCAACAGAAAACAGACCTCCTACCACAATTCAGTATATCCACAATTCACCAGAAAATAGACCCATATAAATTTCAAAATTATAAAAATACATAACGCAAAAAGCATACAATAGTTAACTAACCAGTTTACAAATTGATACAAAAGAAACTAAATAATCTATTGACTCCCCAAAACATCATCTACAGTTAAGGGGTCATCATCATAGTCTGATTTTAACTCATCATCTAAGGTACTAATCAACTTGGCTTCCATCTCAGAGGCACTTAATACAATATTGTCCTTATTTGTTAAAATATCTGCTAAGGTACTAGCTAATGACTTGTTTCTCTTCTTTTCTCTCATCTTGAAATCTCTTTTTTGCTCAGCCAATTTAGTTTCCATCTCATTCTTCCACTTGGCTTCCATTTCGTTTCGTATTTGTTCCATAGATGAATGCGAGACTGCTTGGCTACCTCGCTTCATTGTCTTTACCACATCGGTGAACGAACCAAGTCCTTGAACACGTCCCTTTCTTAGCTCGCCCACTGCCTCAGCAGATAGCTCAATCTGAGTCGGCAAATCTAGAGGAAGCTGGCCGGCTAGAGTTGCTTGACTTGCGGCGGCGTCATAAACCAACATGGAACACCCCCTGTCAAATCAAATGTCAGGTTATAACAATAAAGAACTAATATAAAAAGGGACAAAAAGTAATGAAATACTTACAAGCAACTCTATAGAATCTTCACCAACCCATTCGCCTTTCTTTGGGCCGATATGGTGTTGATGAAGATGATCGTAACTGGTCGGGAATGGGACTGCATGTCCGGCCTCCTTTTCCTGTTAACAAAAATCATTAAAACATTTAAATACGCACATAAAATAAAAAAAAATATGAATGTGTAAAATAATATAATCAATTACCAGTCTCATGTGGTGCTAAATGTGGTTGAGCGAACCGCCCGTGTGTTTCATCGGGCCTTTGCCACCCTTCCCTTATTTTCGATTTTTTTAGGCTTGTAAAGACTTGGCTTTAAATTCCGGAGTCTGCCAGTACTCTCGAAGACGCGCCCAATCGGTCTCGCAAACCCATGAGGGCCTCTTATTTTTTTTTTCCGTGCATCGCTCATAATGCCGCTGAGTCTCCTCGTAAGCAAGATACGCCAATTTGACTTGACGCCCGCCTCATGCTCGGGAGCCCAGCGGTACCTTTTCTGCATTTTTAAACAATGTTAGATAATTAAATTCGAAGACCTGTAATTTCAAACTTATTTGCTAATTAATTTATTTACCATGAACTCTTCCCACCACAATCTTTCTTCTTCCTGGGGAACATCCTTTATGGTGTTGTATGCCCCCTTGAAACGATTTTGAAATATTGAAGTAATGACGGCGGAACAGCTGAATGCCAATCTAAATATATAATAGCCAGAAAAAAATTTAATTAGTTACTAAAATGATTACAATAAGTATAATTAACTTAAAGGCAATAATTAAAAATTTTACTTACGTGCCAAGGGTAGGTTGCAGGAGAGTACGAGTATCTAGTGTAGCCGCAACTCCACCAGTACTGGTATCAGTTGTCGTCTGTGGGACAGTAGACTGGTGAGTCGCAGATCCTGCAACCGGCGTAGACTCAGTCGCCGGTACTGATGCAAACACATCCTGAGATGCATGTGCATCAGCATCCCGCTCGGGGGCAGATGGTGGAGTAGAAAACGAGTCCCGTGATGGACATGGTTGGGAGGTAGGGGCGTAGAAGACGCTAGCGACTGCCTAAATGGTAATCGAACAGCTTTCTTTGGAGGCATCTCTGAAATACAGATTAAACGGATTAAGAAGTAGCAATAAAGGACAATTGAGTTTTAATGATTCGTATTTCCACAAAACAACGTTTTACTCGACTTGCTATATCACTCTCATTTAAGTTTTAATCATCCATGTATTATAAGTACTTTCCTTTTCCTCAAACTAGAACTTCTTTGCATCATGAAATTTCATTACTGATCATTTGCCTATTTGTTTCCAATATCTAGAGGCGTTCAGATATCTACAATAACTTTTTCTTTATTCAAAGAGAGAATTGGTGAATTGTTCTTGAAAAATGAAATATGATTATAGTACAAGTCCTGAATTTTACTCATACATATGATTATTTCACTGCAACACACATGGAAAAACTTTAATTAAAAGAAAATGTACACGTACACTTGTTCGCGAACATGTGTTCATTTTTAAAATCAATCTTAGCCGTCCACATACACTTGGTTGATTCGTTGCTTGAAAATTTGTAGCTTGAAGCCATCATATATCAAGAAAATCCAATCAATCATTATAGACTTTCTCAGAATAAACAGAGGCAATTACAGATACATTGTAAGTTCTAGAACAGATTAGTTAATCTGAAGTCCGAACATTTAAGTTCAGGCTATATTCAATTATATAGAATCCGACAGCTTTGATATATTCCTCAAGTATATGCTCCAAACCTTAGTCATTTTGCCCGAATACAGACCCTGATCTTATTACACCCGATTTAGTTCAGAGAATAATGTCCAACACAAAGATCTACGATTTGATCGTGTAGCTTATCCCGTGATTTTACGTATTTATCTATATATAATTATACAGATCCTGATAATGCAATTACACAAGAAAACCCTCTACTTCTTGACATCAATAAAGGAAAGCTCTTTCAGCCACAAAACTAGATAAGGTTTATAATCAACAAAGACAAGCAAGAACAAGATAGTCCTTCAATGGCATATACCACCTGCCTTGACCAATGAAAATGTGGATATCTGTATAAAGTATGACATCAAACATGAACTATCCATTGATGCTCCTCAATAGGTCAAACATCACATCCAGAAAACTGTTGGGATTCTCTCAATATCCCACATCGGTTGTGTTAGGAAACTAGGAAGGAGGAAAACCTTATAAATAAGGATCTCCTAGTTTAGTGTTAGGTGTGTGTGCCGCGTTGGGCGCCACCAACTCAGATGGTGAGTTTCCTGAGTTTGGTTCCTGAGAGGGTTTGTAATTTTGTTCCGTCCAAAAATTACATAGTGAAAGTTTGTACCCTTCGGGGTCTTGGATGTAGGTCTGCGTTGAGACCGAACCACGTTAAAAATATTGGTGTTCTTTTGTGTGTTGATTTATTTATTCTTCTTTTTCTCTCCATATTATCCACGTGTTTGCTTCCGCTGCCCAACAACTGGTATCAGAGCGTCAGGTTCGAGCCTGTGATGAGTTCGAGTCCTGGGAGAAGCGCAGATCTTAGAAGAAGGCGCAAGTTTTCGTGACTGTGATGAGAGAAAAGAAGCATTCCTTGACCCAACATCAAGGAAGTAAAACTGAGACGAAACAGAGAGGAAGAAACCCAAGAGAAAACCTAGGGTTAGGGGTTTTCTATTTTAATTGTAATTTGGGAACTTGAGAAAAGGGAGGATTTGTTAGAGATTCTCAAGATCCCAATAGTGATAGGTTTCCTTATTCTGTTTAAGTTGTAATTTGGGAAATTGAGAGAAGGGAGGATATGTTGGGATTCTCTCAATATCCCACATTGGTTGTGTTAGGAAACTAGGAAGGAGGAAAACCTTATAAATAAGGATCTCCTAGTTTATTTAGTGTTAGGTGTGTGTGCCGCGTTGGGCGCCACCAACTCAGATGGTGAGTTTCCTGAGTTTGGTTCCTGAGAGGGTTTGTAATTTTGTTCCGTCCAAAAATTACATAGTGAAAGTTTGTACCCTTCGGGGTCGTGGATGTAGGTCTGCGTTGAGACCGAACCACGTTAAAAATATTGGTGTTCTTTCGTGTTGATTTATTTATCCACTGTTTGCTTCCGCTGCCCAACAAAAACAACAGCAAAAAAAAGAGAAAAAGAAAATCATAAAGTAGTAGCACTCAACTTCCACTATAACCTCTATGTTTGTCACAGTGAAAGCAAGAAAACAGACACCCTTATTCAAATCTCCCCCTCCTCAGAATCCAATAATCCAAAAAACAGAGGCAACAATCAAAAGCAAAAAACAAAGGCAAAAATCATAAGCAAAAAATCGAAGCAAAAAACACTGAAAAATGAAAAAATAAAGAGTAAAAAACACCTTTAATGGAGGTGGCTGAATGACCGATTTGAAGAAGAGAAGCCAAAATCAGAATAAAAAAACATAAGCAAAAATCATAAGCAAAAAACAAAAGCAAAAAAACTGAAAACATGAAAAAATAAAGAGCAAAAAGTACCTCTAATGGCGGTGGCGGAGTGGCGGTGGCCAGGTGGCAGAATTGCGGTCGCTAGGGATTTGAAGAAGAGAGTTATTTAGGGATTTTGTTCTTCCTTCGATTTTATATTTTTTTCACAAATCAGGCAATAAAACGACGTCGTTTTGATACGCATTTATGTCTTCCGACACGTATGCGGTCGTTTTTCCGTCCTTAACAAGTCCGTCGGCAAACGGTTGCTAACGTCCGTCGGTATTCTGTCGTTAACATCGAACAAAACGACGTCGTTTTAATTAATTTTAAACCTTAATTTTTTAAAAGAAATAAAAGATCAAAACGACGTCGTTTTAATTAATTTTAAACCTTAATTTTTTAAAAGAAATAAAAGATCAAAACGACGTCGTTTTAATGCCGTTATGTATTCCGTCGGCAAACGGTCGTTAAATTCCGTCGGTATTCGGTCGTTAACATTGAACAAAACGACACCGTTTTAATTAATTTTAAACCTTAATTTTTTAAAAGAAATAAAAGATCAAAACAACGTCGTTTTAACGCCATTATGTATTCCGTCGGAAAACGGTCGTTAAATTCCGTCGGAAAACGGTCGTTAAATTCCGTCGGTAGTTGGTCGTTAACATTGAACAAAACGACGTCGTTTTTATTTGGTCAAGGTGACCGATATGGATGACCAATTAGCAACGAAATAGCGACCGGAAGCTTGTCGGTTTCGATTCCATCGGTATTCGGTCGTTATTAGTGAACGAAAATATCGGTCGCTAAATTCGGTTGCCCTATGAACCTTCTAGTAAATCCTCTGTGACAATGTATAGTATACATAATGAAATTGTTACAGTCGTAACAACATAATTGGATTAAGCTAAATTCACATGCTCCAAACACTCATTAATTACTACAAATTACAAGTGCTTAAGCAAGAATTAAGCTTCTGGATTTCCCATTACTCAATTCAATTAACCGTAAATACATAATCTTGGAGCAAAAATGGGAAGAAAAATATTGCAGCTTTATCTATAACTTTGTATCTTAATTAAGTAGAAATATCAAAAGGGTTGGCAGGAATACCATTGAAGGAGCCTGGTCTGGAATGGAGAAACCAGCTTTGAGAAGCATAGAGCCACCATCCACTGCCACCACCTCCATTAGCAGGGAAGAAAATTGGTCGAGAGCTTCAACTGAGTGGAAAGAAGAAAAGTTAGAAGGAGAAAGAGAGGAGGACAAATTGGAAATTTGAAAGGGGCGGGGTAGGAAAAGCGGAGCGAGAAATGTGGTGGAATGACCAAGAAGGATAAAATTTTAAGGACCTTGCTAGGCTCCTCAAAATAATGGAGGTGAATTTCATTTTGTTCCGTGTAAATGACTCGTAGTCTCAAGTTCGTCTTTAAAATTTCGGAAATGTCAACATCATCCTTATAAATGGCTCGCAGTGTTAATTTCGTCCATGAAATTTCAGAAATACACCTCGTCCCTAGAAATGACACTTCTGTTCTAAAAAAATTCTTCGGTCGTTGACTAACTCTATACTAACAAAGAAGTGAAAATTGAAAATTCGCGTAAATGAATTTCAAAACCAATTATAATGAAATCATAATCAATCTGCAAAAATATATATACAAAAACTTCTACAAATTGCAACATCACTTGGTATCAATCTTGAAATGTCTAAAATTTTAAGGACAAACTTGACAATGCGAGCCATTTCTAGAGACAATGTTGACATTTCTAAAATTTTAGGGACGAACTTGACACTGTGAGCAATTTAAAGGGATGAACTTGACATTGAAAGCCATTTCTAGGGATGAAGTTGACATTTCTGATATTCCAGGGATAAACTTGACACTATAAACCATTTACAGGGACCAAAATGAAATTCACCAAAATAATCGACTAAATTTTTTTCCAGACAATTGTGCCTTTTTGAACTGACCTTTCCTTTTCCTAAAAAAAATATTAAAAATCAAACCTAGAAATTAATTGTGCCCTTTCCAAAAGGATTTTTTAAAAAATGAACCATCTTCAAAAGTATTTGTTCTTCATCTGCAAACTCTACAATGAATAAAATACTGTTCATATCCGACGCATTTTTTAAAGGTGGCCAGAAATCACTGTTCATCACATTTCAAATTTTTAGAATAACAATTTCTCTCAGATTCAACATGAACAAATGAGCTTGAGTGGTTGAAACGCCATGATCAAGGCTACCCTTTCCATTCTCAATTTCACCATTAATAAAACCAAAATACAAGCATAAACATGCAAATGTACAAGAAATATAAACTGCCCAGCTCAAATCTTTAATCTCTCAAATCCAAATATAGGCACATATAAAAGAATAAAATTTAAAAACGTGATTAGTTACATACTTTCACAAACCCAGACATAAGTCCCAACTTCACACCGTGTTTTTCAACAAAAGCATCCTTATACTCAGATCGGAGCTTCATAAAGTTGGTCCTGTAAGAGGAAAGAAACTATAAAGACAAGGTACAAAAGATTTGCATCTATAAGAAAGAACATAGATTTTATTAGTCCCAATATGTGCTGATACAGTTTTTAAATAAAAGGAAAATGGTCGGAAATTACTGTTCATCACTGTTTATCCTAGATAATATTTCTTGGTTACCTTCCAGTCAATTTGTGGTTGCTAAAAAATTAACGTGTTAAAAAAAATATTAATGTATTATCTAATTAATGTGTGAAGAAAATTGAAAACTCATTTACCTTTCCAAGCATCATTAATGCACTGAAAAAGAAGATGCACTAATTACTTTTTCTGCATTTTACAACTCGGCTAAAGCGTAGAACACCAAATATTTCGCCCGTGCGAAATATTTGGTGGCCTTCAGATCAAGAATTGGACGTAGGGCTGAGCACCGAATTCCGATTTACCGAATTCGAATTCGAATTGACCGAATTCGAATTCGAATTTCACATGTACTACCGACCTTTTTCGAACCGAATTCCGATTTACCGAATTCGAATTCAGTAAATTTACCGAATTACCGAATTAGAGAATACATAGAAAGAAGAAAAGAAAACAGAGGCTTACTGGAGGGAGTTTTGGGGCGGTGTCAATGGAGAAGAGGAAGAAAAAGGGGAGTAATCTAGTGTGGGTGACATTTTTTGTTAGAAGTAGGGATTTAGGAGAGTATTTATAGTGTATTTATTTTAGTATTATACTATTATTTATTAAAATATTTTTTTGAATTCGAATTCGGTAATACCGAATTCACCAAAACCATATACCGAATTCGAATTGAATTCGAAAACTTCGAATTCGGTATGATCCGAATTACCGAATTGGTCCGAATTACCGAATTCGATTTACGTCGGTAAATCGGTTTTTACCAAATTTGCTCACCCCTAATTGGACGGATGATATCATTTGTCTTTAACTTTTTTTCATGATAAGTATTGAGACATAAATGATCTCTATCATTAGTTTCATAATCTTGCGGCCAACAAATATTTCGTAAGATATGGAACATTTTAGTGTTCCGCACTGTAGCCAGAATGACATTTTCCATCTTTTTTCTTTCTTATTTTCACGGCACCTTTCCCCAAATGTCACTATCACAATTTCAGTACATATTTTTTCACCAATTGCACGTAAAATCCCTATATCTTTTGTTAAATGCTTACCCTAAGTCCCCCTAGGGTTGTGAATTGATTACCCTAAAGTCCCTATAAAATATATTTTGATCCCAAATTCATTTATTTTAACAAATTGACCCCAATAACAATTTTTATAATTTATAAATTGTACCATTTCTTCTAAGGTATATTTTTTTAAATTTACAAATTTACCCAAATTTTTTATTTTGTAGCCAAATTAAAATTAGTGTTTGTTAGAACACTAAGTATTATAACACTTGGTCTAAAACATTATTTGTTCTGAAATTATTAACACTAAATCATATAACAATGATTAGATTACTTGTTATTATATAATTAGAATTTGTGTTTGTTATAATACAATGACTTATAAAACACCGGTTAAAATGAAGTAACACATAATCACTCCTAGAGTTAATTAAACATTATGTAGATTCAATTACTTGTTAACATATAACAAATCTTAAAGGAAGAACAAATCTAAATACTATAATAAAAACTAGAATTAGTGTTTGTTAAAAAACAAAGTACTAGAACATATAGTCTTATAAAACACTGCTTAAAAGAAAAATGAATATAATTACTATAACAATGATACTTAATGTACTAAGTAATGTATAGTTACTTAAACAAATGTAATAATATATTTACAACGATTTCATAGTATTAATAATCTATAAACAGTCGTGGTTATTATCATTGTAGTATTATATAATTTAAATATTAACATTATAATATTACTTAAGTAAGATTTGAATGACTTATACTATTAATTAAAATTTTCTAGTACTACTTACATTTGTTAACAATAATAATGCACAGTGCAGAATAATTAGAGACCGTCGGATCAAACATTTGAAGTTTGAGATCATTTGGGTCTCAATAAGATTATAAAGAAGGTGTTAAACCAAAAGATCTCAGGCGTTAGATTTTAGATCCGATGGTCTGTAATAGTTTCGCATGATACGGAACAATTAATATTCCAAAATGGATTTAATAACTCAAAAGTCTCAACATCCCCGCAACACAAATGCAAAACAGACGGAGTTACTGTTCATCGTCTTCTCCAACGAACCCTGAAGGCCTCTAGAGTTCTATTTGAATCACATTTTTCAATTAATTTGTTTAATGGGTTAAAAGTATACATATATGATTTGCCATCAAAATACAATAATGATTGGCTTGAAAATCCAAGATGAAGCACCATTTATTTGCCTCTGAGGTTACGATTCATAAAGCCTTAAAGAGCAGCGATGTTAGAACATTGGACCCATTAGAGGATGATTTTTTCTTTGTCGGGTCTATTTTAGATTATTATTATAGTCTAAATACCGTTTATCAGAGTTACTATTCATCTTTTTCTTTAAGACAATAACTGAAAAACTCTTTAATGAAGAAGGAAGAAGGTAGAAGGAAGAAGGAAGAATGAGAGAGATGATATAGTAGAATAGGTTGGTAGAGTAGAGCATTTAAAAATAAATTTAATCTTACAAATCACTAAAAGGGTAAGATAGTAATATGACATGCTCAATTTGGGGATTTAGAGTTTCTACCCGTCATTTTTGAGGAGATAATTTTCCAAATTTTAAATGGTTAATTGTATTTTGGGAAATTGTCATGTTTGATCCTCAAACTATTTCTCAAATACTCGAGTGGTTCGCATTCTTTTTTTATTTCCCATTTGGTCATTAATGTTATTTTGTGCTTCCTAACCGGTCCCAGCACCAAAACCCACGGTGTTTTTGTAACAAAAATCTCAAAATATGGATTAGAACTGCGCAGCTGCTATAAAATCAACTGCTCATCAGCTTTTGATTTGCAACTGCTTCCTGAAGCAGCTGCTCAGCAGCTTTTGATTTGCAGCTACTTGAACTGCTCAGCAGCTTTTGACTTGTAGCTGCTTCCCTTAAGCAGCTGCTCAGCAGGTTTTGATTTGCAGCTACTTAAACTGAAGTAGCTGCTCAGCAAACTTCCATTCTTCTATAAATAGTTCATATTTCCTGATTTCAATTCCATTCAAAATTCTCTCATCTTCTTCATTTCCTTCTTTATACCATATGATTTTGTATTCTCAACATTTGAGCCAAATTCTAGCATTGTTTATTGGAGGGTTTGATCTTTTATTATGGCGAAGTTCTGTTTTAGGATATATTTGGGATTTGAAGAAAGTCAACTAATCAGGTGAGTAGTCCTAACCCTTTTTACAAAATTATATATACGTATCGTGTACTCATTAATTGTTCATTGCACTCATGGTCTGGATCCACTCATGACATGCACTGATTACATTTATTTGTCATCATGAAATAGTTTTCTAAAATTGGGGCCTTATTGTTAATGCTTTTGGAAATGAAATGTTTTACTGAACCTTGAATGAGATCTGTCCTGAGATTATTGACATGGCATTACGAGACTGCGAATATATTGAGTCGGGCCTAAATGAAAGGAATCGAAGGAACTGCGTGATACACCAAAGGGTGGGAGCCACCTCCAGAATCCTGTCGATAAATGTCTAGATTGGGGCCCGTATGAAATGTGATTTAATGTTATTGAAATGCCACTGTCAATCTGATCTCGACAGTCCCGGACAATTGTTTCAGAAAATTAGGCCCCTTATTATAATCAGTATATATGTGGTTTTCTCATTGTGCGAACTATTTTCCGGATATAAAGTAATTTGGAAGGAAAATGGTTTTAAAGACACTGGCACCACTAGCACGACCTTCACTGAGCTTCGGCTCACATTTTCCAAAATATTTCCCCCCTCTACAGGTATCAAAAGTTGGTGCAAGATTTTGGTATCAGAGTGCGCAGCGAAAGCTTGGGATTAGAAATCTGTATATATGGATTTTATTCTTGTATTGTATTGGATTTCATTGTACTTCCTTTTGTATTGTAAAAGATAGAACCCAATGCCGAGAGGCACGCGGCATTCCCGGCTCGAGAGGGTAGGGTTGTCACAGTTTTCCGGTCAAATCCCTCTCTATGTAGTATTTATACTTCACAGATGATCCCTGAAGTATTTTTGAGCTCCCAATATGGTCATATCATCACCTTCTTCATCCTCCAAGATCCATCACCTACTACTAGCCATTTCTCTCCCAAATCTGACCTCCAACGTCATCCACTCACTATATCGCTCCCAAATCCGATCACCAAGACGCCACCCACCAGTTTTTGCCAACCCAAAATTGGATCACAATAGTCTTCATACCAAGAATAATGATTATTCTCAAATCCTAGCTAGAAATAAGTCCGGAATGGTCCACATGGGATGCGTTGGTAGTATAATTTAGGAGAGAAATGATGGGTGAGCGGCAATGGATTTTAGTAGATGAAAAAGATGATGTTAGGACCATCTTGTAAGCTCGTAAAAACTTCTGGGATCATCCAGGAAGTAAAAATACTACAGTGGGGGATTTGGCCGGAAACCACCATGGATGGTGGTGTTGGGACCGGTTAGGAAGCGCAAAATAACATACATGACCAAATGAGAAGTAAAAAAATGAGGGTCACTCGATTATTTGAGAAATATTTTGAGGACCGAAGAGGTCAATTTCCCTTGTACTTTATTCAAGTACACAAACTCAAGTTTGTGTGTATGATCGGAAAGGTGTCGAACGATTGTAGCATCGTAACTCGGATCATAGATTAAATATTAATTAATTTCATTACTATCCTAATTTCTCTAAATGAAATATGAAATATTCCAAAATTTTATGATATGTACTAGTATTAAACAAATATTCATCACATTAAAGGATGTAGAAAAACGGTATTCTGTTATGTGTCTTAGAATTTCGAAACTCAATTTCTTTTATCAAAATTATTGCAGAAAAGAAATAGAAAAAATAATCTACTCGGACTTCGGGGAACTAGCGTAATCTAAATTCAACAACATTGATTCTAACACTAATTATCTGATTTAGTAACTTAATCGATCAAATCATAGTTTATGGTTTCAAATTTACCTTTTCGTTGTTCCAGGTGATGGCGAATGACGAGCTCGGAAACAAAAAAAAACAGAGGCAAAATTTGAAATTAGAATCGATCAAGGAAAAAAAGAAATTGGTCAGCAATTGAAAATTGAAGACTAGAGACTTGAAAAGATTGAATAAGTCGTAGATTGAACCGAGAAATTGAATCAGAAAAGTTTGAGTTGATAGAGTTTTTTGTTTGTCTAAAATGAAAAATAAGTTTTTAATTCGGTATGATCTACGTTCACGAGTCCGATCCCACGGGTTTACACAAATCCTACTTGATCACCGATCATACTCAGGATCTAAACATGTAAGACTCCTTAAAACTCGTAGTATTGTACGATCGTACGAGTCAACTCGCGAGTTTGACTACCTTGAATTTTGTTACTCCATCTGTTCCAAAAGTCGGGTTGTACATTTATCAGTTTTAATCGAATATGTCACCAATGTTGGTATACATTATTGTGTTTGGTCAATTATGCTGCGATTAAATACAATTTTAGTAGCCACAAATTATTATTTTTGTTCGATCGCGGTCTAAATTTTTTAAAGTTAAACTGCACCGTAAATGTTTAAGAATGTGTATCAACACATGCTAACTTCTACTCGTGTAAATAAAATAATCCAATTTTTTCATCATCCAAGATTAGCCTTCCTTTATAAATATTGAATGCTATTTTTAATGTTTAAATGCAGTTGAGTAAAAGAAAACAATATCTTGCAAACAATTTCTTTACAAATGAAATGTCGGGACAAAATAGAAGTTGCAAGTAATTATTTATAAATAGAAGTTGCAAACAATTTCTCCAATAGCACTAAGTATGGTACTTCGGGATCAAGTAATTATTTATCCTCCTTCTCGCGATCTTCAGTAATATCTAACGAGAAGACGACTATTGGTGTACTACTTAAAGGATGTGATTTGTCCATAAAGAACATCTTCTAGATGTCAAATTTTGAGATCAAGAAAAATCTTAAATTTCCATAAACTCGGGATCACAATTTTTTTCTTCGAAAAAAGACCTGCTATTATAACTTATTTAAGAAAAATATCTTGATAACTTCATCATTCTTCTTTCAACTTAAGATATTGATCACGCTTTATGCATGTTTTCAGGCCCGTTTCGAACAATACTGAGGCCCTGTGCTAATTACCAAAGTTAGGCCCCTCAATTTTTTTTTAAAGTATAAATTATAAAAAAAGTAAAGACTCGAGTTTCAAGGGTGTGAACAATAATAATATCGAGTGAAGATATAGTGAATATTTTTTTAAATATGTTAAGTGCTTTATTTTTTAAAAAAAAATTGGGGCCCCATAAAATGAGAGGCCCAGAATTTTGAGTGAAGATATAATGAATTTGTTTTTTTAAAATGTTAAGTAATTTTTAAAAAAAAATTGGGGCCCATAAAATGAGATGCCCAAAACTTTGAGTGGAGATATAGTAATAATTTTTTTTTAATATGTTAAAATTTTGTTTTAAAATTTTGAGGCCCCATAAAATGAGAGGCCCGGTTCTGTATGGCACCTTGCCCTGTACAGAGCCGGGCCTGCATGCTTTAGATTCATTATCTATAAAACAAAATCACATTTTGTTTTGTCGGGACATCTTCACACGTAAGAAATACTCTCTCCATTCCTAATCAATTGTCGTTTAGAAGATTTATAAGTATCAAAATTAATTTTCGTTTAAAGTTCTTTTATTAGGTGTCAAGAATTTATTCTAATTATACCCTTAACATTTTTTTTATTTGCAGTCTCTGTCATTTTTTCCATTTTTTTCTTTTGCTATAGAAGTGAGAGAGAGGTAATATTAGAACTTTCGGTGAAAATGACAAGTTTCTTAATTTTTTAAAATTGTCTAAAGAGTCTTATATTTAGGAATGGAGGGAGTATGTGATTCTCTATCCATTGAAGAGAGATGTCAAAAGTCTAGTTTGATGATTGACATCAAGTTAGTGATCTTCACATTAGAATGATCAATCAGCAATAAAAAAAAAGTGGCATTAGATGGAAATAGGGGTGTCAACGGGTTCGGGCCGGTCCTAACTCGGCTCACATAACTCGAAAAAATATGAGTGTGAGCTTAATATTCAAGCTCGTATGTGAGCTGAGCGTGAGCTTGATCCCGCTCAGCCCGAAAAAAGCTCGAACCCGAATAAGATTAATATAATTAGAATATTTTATATATATATATAATAATAATAATAATAATATTATTATTATTATTATAATATATTGATAATAACACGTTTACAAGGTAAAATTTGGCTCTTTCTTTCTAATTGTACTATGCTACTGCATCAATGGACAATTAATCCAAATCTTGTTCTATATTTATGTCGTTTTGTCTCTTTTGCTTCTTTTTTTGTATTCTTGTCCAAATTTAATTTTAAGGCCCATTGTATTATACTATTCTTGAGACAGGATTTTCGTTTTTTCCACTGATATAAATGAGCTTGGGAAGCTCGTGAGCTAAACTCGAGCTCGTGTTAAAATGTGAGCTGAGCGTGAGCTCAAGATTTATGAGCTTTTCCAGGCTGAGCGTGAGCGTGAACTTTTCAATTTTTATGTGAGCTAAGCGTGAGCTATGCCAAGCTCAGCTCACATAGCTCGATTGACACCCCTAGATGGAAACATAGTCATCTTGACTTATGGACAAACTTAAGTGAAATGAAAATTCACAGAATATAATGAATCTAGAGCAAGAATTAATATATTAATGGTAAGATTATTAAGATGATCCTCATTAATATGTTAAAATAGCAAGTAATCGTTGAAGAAAATAATTGTAATCTTGGAATTAGAAAATTCAAGAATTTTCTGTCATTCTAACACTTAGATTCTGAGTTCTACATGGACAAAGCGCTTTCTTTAAGTAGTCAAAAAATTATCCGATCGTTATATATTATTAAATATAATTCTGGACTGAGAAAGCAAGGACAATCTACTACTCCCTCCATTCCTAAATATAAGACTCTTTAGACAATTTGAGAAAATTAAGGAAGTTATTATTTTCACCTAAACTTCTAATATTACCCCCACCCTCCCTCTCTCACTTAATTTCCAATATTAAGAAAGGAAAATGTTGAGGGTATAATTGGAATAAATTGTTGACAACTAATAAAAGAACCTTAAACGACAATTAATTTGGATACCTAGATATCTCCTAAACGACAATTAATAGGGAATGGAGGGAGTACTTTGTCTTTGAGTACCATATATAGTGCTCTTGTAACACTTATTTATCTGACAACTACGTATTAGTAGTTCTGATATTTTATTTATAATGGATTTGCTTGCAAGAGAAAGTTCTTCTACACTATGAGATTTGAACATTAAACATATTGTTCAATATCGAAAATTAATATTGAATTATTTTATTTAGATGAATCAAAGTTATCATTGGTTGAATATACATACATTTGTTATTTATCTGATCTCCACAAGATGCATTCTCAAACATTTACTTGTGGTAGTAAGTTTATGTCATAGTATTATATGAGCAAGTCGAGGATGTGTATGGTTAAGATTAGAAGGTTTATTATCTGTGACAAAGTTGAAACTTATCCTCGTAAAATCTCTACAGTGTTGTATGAGAGTAATATAGCTTGAACAACTCAATTGAAAAGAGGATACATGAAGGGAGATAGGAACCAAATTAAATTTCACTAGTTTTTCACTTATGATGAGGTGAAATTGGATTGCTATGATTATATGTGATAATTCAGAAAATTTATTCACTAATTGTTATGATTATATATGATAATCTAAAAGTTTTATTCACTAAGACATTATCAACTTAAATTTTTAAGAAGTGGATTTATAAGATTGATATATCTCCTTCTTTGTTTACTTTTATTACGGGTGTGTTCATGAAAAATCGAAACCGATCCAAACTAATTTTTCAATTTGAGTGGTGTATTGGACTGGTTTCGGTTTGGAATAAATTAAAACCGAACTTTCGATTTTGTTTAAATTTTTTTTATGAATACACAAAGCTCTATTTCTCCTAATTTTCTTCTTCTTGACCGCCAAACGGCTACAAGACTACAATTATAGATAGTAGGTGGTTCAGTTGCATGACTCGTAGTTCATGAAATTAGAGATCAATCTCTGGTCACATGGGGAAAAAAGAATAGTAGTAACAGTAGATAGATAAAAAGTATGAATAAAGACGTGATGATTGACACATTTGTGTTTCTTCCGTTTTTTAGATATTCTAAAATGTGCTTAAGTAATATATTAAATCATGATGTGACAATGGTTATTTTAGTCCATTAAGAGAAAAATGGTCTCCCAACAAATTATATGGTTCTATCATTTCTGAATTGCCAAACATTAGTGCCAGATCACATAGTGCCTGAAGAAAAACGATAATATATGAACAAAAAAGAATTGCCTAGAAGAAAAATCAATAATGTATGAACAAAAAAGAATTAACAGTGACAATCGATGCATTAATCAACAATGTCAAAAAACTGTAACATTCATGCACACAAAAAAATGGTATATCACCAATTATTTGATGGTCTTTATATCAGTTATTTAATGATCTTTTATGCCCAAATTTAATATTAATTATTTAGGAGTATGTTTCGACAATGAGGATAATGTTGAGAGTGGCAGGGCATATGAAGGGCCTAAATTTACTGGCAACTTGGCAAGAATGCATTGTAATGTAGAAGGTTACTTTTGTTGTGAGAATGATATATTGTTTGACGAAATTTTAAATGAATTTTGTTCAAATATTTTATTTTAAAGGTTCCTTTAAGACATCAATGAATATATTGATTTTTACAGAATTTGACCAGTGTAATAAATATTTACATTAAATATAACGCATATCATGATGCATATTTCTTATAATATTCAACAATGTGCTAAACATTTTTTTAGTTTAACAATCCAAGTAAGTGAACATCGCACAAAATAAATTAGATGAAATTCTAATTCTATCAAAAGTAATCGATATTGTAAAGATTAAAGACATGAAGATTAAGATGATACTGGAACTTATCTTAGTCTCGATCTTCCCTGAACGGCTTTAGGTACTTATCAGGAACATATGCCAATATAACTTACCATGTAGTTTGAAATTCTTACCATTTCCTATTCACCTCACATCATTTGCAAAGTAAAGAACAAAAAGATTTAAAACAATTCTATACAAATCATAATCAAATTGACTTCAAATATTACATATGATATTCAACAAATCATATCTTTTAGCTAACATGCTAAAATATAATATGATAAAATCAGGATACCTGATTCACCGATTAATTTGTGCCTCTTATTAATTAGTATGATCTCAAAAGAACCCGTTGGCAAGAATTTCAAATGATAGAGGACTTAAAGAAAAGTTTATGCATCTATGCTTGCAATATTATTTATTTTCCTTGTTTCAAAGACATGATGTAAAACAATAACCGGACCAACTTGACAAAGTTCAGTCTTAAACTCATTATACCTTAAACAAATCTCCGAACATCCCTTTCAAGGGATTTCGACGTTTTACACCATAGAACTTATCAGCTATTTCATCCAGCAACTAAACCACGACAGTATTCAAGAGAGGAATAGCAAAGAGTGTAAGATTGGGATCTCTTTCTATATTGGATTTGTAACTCTGCCTCAGTATATTGAACAATGGCAAAGCATCCCTTTGTAACCTGCACGGAAATTCAAAAATATTGTTTCAAGATTAAGACATTTTAAATGTTTGAAATTGAAAGTAATAGTTTTCAAACCCAGCAACAAGACTTGAAGTGTTGCAATCTGGTTAAGTACTAAAACTAATGCAGACAAGTTGTCTACATTCTAAAACCTAGCTCTATCATATCAAAACTGGAAAGCCTATTCTGACACTAACAAGATTAAGCAACCCCAAAGTTTCTTAAGAAATTCCTAGTGGAAATGACATAAGAGGATACTCAGAGATTTCCCATGTCTTACAAATTTTGGTCAAAGACTATTAATGTGGGAAGAAATAGACTTATACCAACTTAAGATTAATAAGGAATTGAATGGGCATAATTTAATACACTAAATTAGAATCTTTTTTATTTTTATTTTTATTTTATTTTTGGGCCTCACCAGAGGAGGGAATATAAGTACCTCACAGAGGAGGTAGATTAGAAGACCGGCAGACCGGTTGTCCAATGAGGGGAATATAATTGTCTCACAGAGGAGGAAGATTAGGAGACCCATGTAGGGGAAATATAAGTGCCACACACAAGAGAGAACTCAAGAAAAGGAAATTAAAGAATGCCCCTTGTGTGAGGAGGGTATCAAACCCACGACATCACGGTCATGGGCATACCATAGCCCCACTGGACTATGTACCTTGTGATCACTAAATTAGAATCATCCAGGCGAAAGAAAACATAATCTTTTTTTACCATGTATACTAAATACTTCTCCCACGTTCTTAAGATTTTAATAATCTAAATCGCCTATTATCCCTAATAGGATAAACTAAAAGGTTTTTGGATTTGATAACTCTTAAGGAAATTAGTCAAAGTCGTTCTCAAACCGTATTTGAGATATTGTTTACTTCGTCGAACACTTTTTCAATCTATTTTTCATCCATGAACTTTTTCCAAATATCTAAATGGTCATCAAGGTCAATTTTGCTATATCATCAATTTGTCTTTACCGTTGTTCTCCCAAAAAACCAAAAAACAAAACAAAGATGGGTAATATATACATAGCCCCAATATTAACATAATTTACAGCCCTTAAAAGACATGGAAGAGTAGTCTTGGGAAGCATCATGAGACTGAGGGAAAGTAGATAATTGCCCCGAATACCTCTGATCAAATAAAAGTCGAAGAAATTTGGGTTGGTGTTTATTTGTCTATGAAAGAAATCTCTCTCCCTTAGTGAGTCAAACATTAACTTGTAAATGCTAAAGAAAAATTAGTTAGTATACAACTATAGAATGAAGTATGTCTTCCACAACGGCTTTCAGTTGACATTTTCAATTTAGGAGTTTGGAGAAGAGAAAAGAAACCGCTCTTATGATTGCTACTCAGTCAAGGAGGTTTAGAGTAAATCAAGAAGAATTTCTCTTGGTTGACAAGGATTTTGGATCATGAAGAGAGGTACTGTATGCATGCCCAAAGAACAACTTGGTCACAATGACAATGATTAGGGGTAGTTTTACATGGATCGTGGTGTGTACCTATAAGTAAATTCCTTAACATAGCAATATAAGATGACACCATCATAAACGCACAGAAGAGTGCTTGAATATGTGATGCCCAATAGTAACTTTGTATTCTTATACTAGTGGGCAAAGTTTGAAAGCATTAAAGGATAAATTCCATTGATTGTCCTTTCGGTATTTAATATCACTCTGACACTGCTAGCTCTTCACATGTGAAACTAATTTCATCTTATCACTTCACGGTGGCCCCGAAATACAGTCATGGAATCAGGCTTTCACTTTCATCTCTAACACTTTATCAAGACCAAAAGATACTGGACTTGATTTCATCTCTAACTCTTAATCATGGCCCAAAATATTGTGACACGACATATGCTCAAGACTTCAAAGCAATGAAACTACGATATCCATGATACAACAAATTAATAACAATATTAGATTCTAGCTATGGTTGTGGCCAAGAAGCGGGCAGTGATGTGAGGTCTACGAAAGGATCCTAAATATAACTTCATATGGGAATCAAGCCTTAGGGTTCTGTTCCACAGCTATCATTATGTAAGACAAAAAGTCCTTCATTACTCAATAGCATCCTACGTCAGGTGATTTAGGTTTGCGTGATCTTTGTACTAGAAATACTTCTAAAATATTCAATGTCCTACGAATTGTCTTCAAGCACTTAACTAAGTTTTAAACACTTTAAATACAATTAAAAAGGCATCTTATATGCAGCAATACTACAAAACACGATATCTGAGGTATCATACAAATGGACTCGCATCATCACTACATATATGTATCACGTTGAAGAATTATATCGAGATAATCAAGCTCACTAATGCCTTCATAATTTTTATCCAACAAATTGTCGTACACACTTCAGAAACATAAAAATTGTAATAAAAACAACTTACGTCAGAAAAAGGTATTCGATAAACTCGGTTATTTATGAATGTGGAAAGTCAAGCTCCTTTGATTGAATTTCCTTATTTAATTCATCCATGACACAATTAGCATCCTCAAGTTACCTAGAGACAAGTACCTAAGAAGAAACAACTTGAGGTCAGAAGAATAATCGATAAATAGTGTCAATTCATACTCTGAAAAGTCGAGCTCCTCATAATGCATTTGCTTGAGAAATTCATCCATGAGTAAATTAGCACCTCTCAAGTTAAAAAACAACAAATATGTGAAACCGGAGCAAAAAAACTTAAAACCCTTGTAGCTATAAAGCACTTTGAAATTCAACTCTTATTATTTCAATTTTTTTTTATCAAATCCTACCTAATATTTTATAGTAACTATAAATAGAGATAAAATATTCTACTATTTTTAAAGTATGGAGGAAATAAGTCAAATCTTCTTAGTTGGAGATGTGAGTGCTTTGTGCACAAAATAAAATATTTGTAGATAGAATTTGAGCCAACATAACTTGCATGAGAACGTGTAGATCACAATTTTGATGGTGAAAATACAACCTAGGAGGACGATTATGCTGTAACATACAATAAATTTCTTTACTTTTTATCCCAGTTTCCTTGTGGAAAATCAGAGAACTAACCTATATGCACTCTCATAATGGACTATATTTCTTTTAATTCCTTTAAATAGAGACTTTAACATTAAATTAATAAAAAAAGCCAGAAAAAAATTGCTAAGAAATTTTTAAAATTTATAGGACCTAAAAGAGTAAAGAATAGTTTGACAACTTCGAAGATGAAGTCTGCAACCAACTGGCTAAAGGAAGGAATATACGGAAGAAGCATGTAACTTTTTGAAGAAATATACATAAGAAGCTTGTAAGTTTCTAATGCACAAATCACAAGCCATGTCTTTATTGAGAACTCAACTAGCCGAAGTTTAAGCACAATGGCATGGATAAGGGGGGATGTGATGTGGTGCCGAATAAATAATAGAGGTAAACGAATGAAAAATTGACATGTGGAACAAAGTAACCTGCTATTGCAGGTTTTCAGTTTTTTTTTTTAAAAAAAGATTAAATAAATAAAATGGACGAATAAGAACTTGTCATGTCATCCAGTCAATTGACCGGTTACCTGTCAAACAGGTCAAAACACTTTTATTTACCAATTTTTTTTAGTATTAGTAATTTTTGTATTTTTAATGGTAAAATTAAAACAAAAAATTGTAAATTTTAATGCATAACTAGTAAATGTTGTATATTACTACTTTATTTTATAATCTTGCCATTTTTAATTTGTAACTTACTATTTTTATCATTAATATTCATATTATATAAAATAGTAAATTTACAAAGCAATAATGGTAAATTCCATGACATAAAGAGTAGTTTATTTTATAATAATGATAAATGGGGTGAAAATTTAAACTTACAATTTTAAAATAAAATTTATCACTTTAAGTTTTAATATTACCGTTTTTATGTCATTTGTAACCAATTGATAAAATGGTAAGTTTAGTGACAAATTTGGTAATTTTATGTACCTTGTTTGTAAATTTGTTAAAAAAAAATTAGAAACTTATGTAAAGAATAAAAATCAATATATAAATATTCAAATTCAAACAAATCTTACCATTTTAATTTGAATGTTAATATTCTGTAAATTGGTAAAATTTACAAATAATTTGGTAATTTTTAAAATAAAATTATGAATTTTATGAATTAGTTGGAGTTATTTTTTTTAAAAGTATTATTGTTACAAGATTATTTTTAATATTCATAAATCAATCATATGAAGAAAAAAAAAAGAATTAAGTTTAAAAGATAAAAGCATAAAACACTAAAAAAAAATTGCAATGGGCTTCGTTCGACGCAACAGGTTTCGCCCCAAATAACAAAAAATTGCGATGAAAATTTCCGGTGACATAGAAACTTGATGCAAAAATTGCGATGGAACAAGGGGAATTAATAAACCTTAGTGGGTCATAAAAGCAAAATATAAGATTATATAGACTAAAACATAATTTTTAAAAATTAGTTCGTGACTTCCGATTTGAGTTATACCCGATATATTTTCTTCTACTCTGTCTAGTGAATGTGTCCTTCATTTTTATGTCCAACTAAATATTTAAAAACGCTAAGTGGGCAAAGTAGGACTTGTTTGCAATATATATCATGTCTAGGGGTTTACTTATTAATTTTAATTTTCTCTTTTAGCCCCTCTAGATATTTCCCCCAATTCTTAATCCTTAATCTATCATTTTCACACTCCTCCTTCCTCCGTCCTTAATCCCGACGCAGCTCCCCTACCAACAACCTCATCGTCGCCCTCTCCTTCTCCAGCGACAACCACCCCTAAATCTCTATCGGCCTGCGCCTCCATCTCCCTCTTACTCTGTTAATTTATGTCACCATCAATCATCAACTCAAATCTCCTTCAAATCATCGCCACGCCAGCCACAGCTCTCCACTAATCGTAATCGTAATAAGTGATCGATTAATAAAACTTTTGAATAACATTGTTTGTGTAAGGTTAAATTATAAAGATTGAAGAATATCCATTATAAAAAACACTAACTTACATTGATATTATTTTGATAGAATATTCGTTAAATGAAAGTTTTACATCATGGCTATAATTAGCATAGATTATGCTTTGAAAATAAATTTCCAAATTAAAAATGTCTTTAAAAACATGTTTCAAAAAAACATGATTTGTTTTGGAGATAATGGGATTTGAACTCGTGACCTCTAAAAATATTGAAACTCACCTCTTCTCACCACTAAGCAAGAAGGAATTTAGTTAACAATTTTGATTACATTGAATGTAACATTGTTCAGCATGTGACCTCTAAAATGTTGAAACTCACCACATCTCACCACTAAACCAGAAGGAATTTAGTTAACAGTTTTGATTACATTATAGTATGTAACATTGTTCAGACGAATAAAATTAAAATTTACAGAGAAAACGATACGCGATGTTGTGGAGTAAATGTAGTAACATTTCTCTCCATCTGATGTGTTTGCCTTCTCTTCTACCGAGGATTTGACTTTGAGTGTCTTAAAGCTTTTATACGTTTTTTGCATAACACATCTGTCATATCATATCACTAATTTTTGCCATCAGATAATGTACTTTCACTAACATTTTTTTTTTGATAAGTAACTTTCAGTTTTATATTGTGTCGATTTCTTTACTATGAACTATACAAAATATGTCTCCTTACAAAATATTATGTTGATCTCAATTTAAATTATTTAAACAAATGACCCGGATAATGTTTATCATTTATAAATTGAACCATTTCTTACGAGATATATTTTTTAAATTTATAAAATTACCTCAAATTTTTTATTTTGTAGCAAAATTAAATTTAGTTATTGTTAGAACACTATTTATTATAACATTTAGTCTAAACATTATGTGATATAAAATAATTAACACTAAATATTATAACAATGATTAGATTATTTGTTATTATAAAATTATAACTCGTGTTTGTCATAAGACACAATACTATAACACATAGACTAATAAAACACATGTTATAAAATGAATATATGCAACAGAAACAACGATCCTCAATATTAAACATTATTTGGTAACATGCACTAATTTTGGGTGTTTGTTGGTTATCTTATAATTAAAATATATAGTATTGAAAAATATTTAATCCAAAGTATTATAAATTACTTATGAGTATATTAAACCTTTTATTATTTAGCAAAATTAAAATATTAAACATGTTATTAATTTGTCTAATAAAAAAGAAAAGAATAAATAAAAATGTTGTATAAGAGAATTGAACCAATATCATTCCTATAACTTGTATTCTAGCCAAACAAAGAAATATACAATTTCTTAGGTACATTTTTTCATCTAGTTTGTTAATGGACAGAGTTTTGTTAAATGAATGATGTTATACTGTTGTGATTTTGCACCATAGTAGGATTTAGTTCCAAAACGAATTTTATTTCTGGATGCTTTCTGACTTGCCACTGAGAATTCAAAAAACTTCATTTATGGAATGTAAAGTGTTAGGAGTTTGGAAAGAGATTCGGAAAAAAAATGCAGCAAATTTAGTACTACTTGATAAAAGGATGTCAGGAAGTTTTTATTAGTTGGTAAAAAAATGTCAGAAAATTTAGTGTAGCTATGTATCTAGGTAGAGTAAGTATAGTACGTCAAATATAAAAAAATAAAATATATGACAAAATCCGTGAAATATATAAAATAGTAGACTTGTCTTTTTAAAAGGTCAAACTGAGTTCTTATTCATTTTAGACAAAAAAATTTACTCCAAAAGCATTTTCCAATAGAAATATCATAATCATTTTGGAGAAGAGAAAAAAGAACACCAATTTAGTCATATGATGCGAATAGTATATACAACTTCATCTTTTAATTTTAAATAAAACTATCATAAGTATTTTGGAGAAGATAAAAAAATAAAACCGCAGAGAAGGATGATGTGAAAGGAGTAGATCTTCGGACTTTTAATTTTGTTTTTTTAACAAGTGGAACAATGTAATTAGTCCAAACCTATTAATTTTCCATAGTTCAATAATATTTCACATATAATAATTCCAATTAATATACTAGATTAAATAATATAAGATCCAAAGTCTATTTTCAATAATTATTACAAATATGAATCTTTATCATATAAAATACACATAAGTTTTACTATGGATATTTATTTTAAACAATGAATTAATCTCGATTAACTTTTTTTTAGCAGATTCTTCTTTTCTCTTTTAAAGCTAATTCTTTTTTTATTATTAATTTAGGAATATTAAATAATATTTTTTAATATTTTTCTCATTATCGTTAAAAAAAGTATTCTTATTCTTATAAAAAGAAAATATACAACTTTAAAAAAAAAAAGTAACTCCAATTAATTCATCAAAACTATTAATTTATTTTTAAAAAATTACCAAAGTATGTGAAAAATCTACCAATTTACAGAATAGTAATATTCAACCAAAAATGGTAAGATTTGTTCGAGTTTGAGTATTTATATAGTGATTTTTATTCTTTACAAAAGTTATTAATTGTTTAACAAAGGTTACAAACAATGTAAATAAAATTACCGAATTTGTTACTAAACTTACAATTTTATCATTTTATTAAAACAGATATAAAAATGGTAAAATTATAATTTAATTTGATATATTTTATTTTAAAATAGTAAGTTTTATTTTCACCACATTTACCATTTTTTATAAAATACATTACTATTTTTGTCCTTAAATTCACCATTGTTGTGTCTAAATTTACTATTTTATAGAATATAAATATTCATGATAAAAATAGTAACTTTCAAAGAAAAAATGGTAAGATTATAAAATAAACTAGTAATATTCAACATTTACTAGTTATGCATTAAAATTTACAATTTTTTGTCATAATTTTACCATTAAAAATACAAAAATTACTAATATTAAAAAAAATTGGTAAACAAAAGTGTGTTGACCTGTTTGACAGGTAACCGGTCAATTGACTGGATGACGTGGCAAGTTCTTATTCATCCATTTCATTTATTTAATCTTTTTTTTTAAAAAAAACCCCGAAAAACTGTAATAGCAGGTTACTTTGTTACACATGTCAATTTTTCATTCGTTTACCTCCATTCTTTAGGTGCCGAATATTTTTCCATTCGGCACCACAACACTTTCCGGATAAGGGAGTTAAGGGGAATAATTGATGCAATTACAAATAGAGTTGGTAAACGATTATAATACTTTATAGCCTGACATTTGTAGTGTTACCCCCAACGAAAGGTCAATGGTGAAACTGGAAGCAAAAGATCAATTGCAGTACTTATAATTTAAGGAATATTGGATGGGGTCCTTTCTATGAAGGTTAAATGTTTAAACGAACTCAGTTGGTGCTTCACAAACAAAAGAGATATCATTAATATTGAAGAAGGCCTAGGTCCCTATTGATTATTAGAATAAAAATTTCATGCATTCCTTGGTATAAGATGCAACATTTCAATACTTGGTCGAATAAATAAAGGCTTTACTTGCCTCAAAATGCATGGTACAAGAGAACAATTGGCAGTGGTACTACCTCATAAGCCAAGTACATCTTTTTTCCCAAGAGTAATCAAACACCAAATACGATTGTCATTTTTGTAATCACACCACCACCAAGAAACTTACATCAAAATTGCCCATCCAATGGCCAAATCATCTTCACCAGGATAACACTGCACATTGAATATTACAGATCAGACTTAATCTGCGAGCAATAAATAATACAAACAACTGACACCAAAAGACATCGAACGCAAACGACGAAGACAAACATGAACTTGTAGCATCCCCTTGATAGCTTCAATTTACAACTATGATAATGTTCGAGATTCCAAGTCTAGACACCGTGTTCCAGGATTATCATTCCAAATCACACGTGATAAGAAATTAAGTGGAAACTTTAATCTCCTTTCAAAGCCCCAAGCTGCTATCCTCTATGGTTTGGTAGGAATATTCGAATGGATGAAATGGTTCAACAAGCCATCTCCCATATCAAACTAAAAGAGTAATGAATTAAAATGGTTCTTCCAATGATAGATTATAAATTATTGTTTTAAATACAAAAGAAAAAATCAACAATTTTTAATAATTATTTTTTTAACAACTGGGGAGGTAAAGGAAAGATGCCCATGAGTCCTTGAGAACACACACTAAAACTTCCAAATGAAGAAAGAAAGTAATTGCTGCAAGCTTTTTATAGTATTACAAAATTTAGGTTCTATTATATCAAGATTTGATGGCTTATTAAAACACTTAGAAACAATATCAACTCATACACATAACATTTCATAACAATACTTAACCAAATTGATCACATACATATCAAAAAATCGTGCTCCGAATACTTAACATAACTTGACATACTCGTAGTCTTCCAATATATATATATATATATATATAACTTGACATGATTGTTGGAAAAAGCTTGTATAGAATGGCTAAGTTGAATAAGAAATTTGAGTGGAAGAGTCCCACATTGCTTTGGATGGGAAGTTGGAAGCACTTTATATTAGAAAGTGCTCCATAAAGGTTCAAAGAACTTTGCAAGGTTATGCTCGCGCACACCCGCGCGGGGGGGTGCAAATCCAAGGCCTGTCTGGACCAAAAATGGCTTGACTGGTGTGCGCACACGAATGCCCGAACAAAAATCACGGGCCTGATCAACCCGCGTTTTTGCTACTGGTTTTATTTCCACATTCAAATTTTTTTTTTTTTTTTTTTTTTTGTAACTGTTAAGGGAATTTATTCTGTAACAGCTAGGGGTTTATTACCCAGTATTTATTCTGTGTAACAGCCCTTTCATTACAGATTTTAATTCAGCTTTCAAGCTCTATCTATAAAAGGGGGATTGCATCCTCCTTTGAGTCTACCCCAGAATTACAGAGCTTCTGTAATTTTTATTCCTCTCTTTTTACTTCATTTTTTTTTTCTAGTTCATCATTTGTTTTCTTGTTCTGTTCGGTTGTGTTGAGGTTGTTCTTGTGCAGAACAAACTTCATTTTAAGCCGTTGTATCCTGGGAGACGGACGCCATTCGAACTCCAGCACATTACTGGGAGTTGGCGAATCTGTTTTAAGGAAATTGCGTTGAACGCAATTCTCGGTTTTGTTATTTCCTTCTTTCCCGAAACCATGACTTGTCTTTATTTGCAGCAATTGTGCTAACAATGATTAGTACCAAAATGACATGCAACAAGTAATTCTACAATCAAACAAGTAATGAAACAATAACACTATCCAACAAGTAATGATTGTAGTTTGGGGCTGTTAACAGTTGGATAGTGTTATTGTTTCTTGACTTGAGCAATAAGACTTGCATTTAGAGATCTTTATATCTTTATATATCTCTTGTTAAATGCTCATGTCTTGTGTGTTTGTTCTTACAAGCTTTGCAAATAGGAATCTTGACTTAGTCAATACTTGATCAAATTAATTGAGATGTAAACATCAAGGCAATTCAAGATCCCGCTCAAGTACTAGTTGGACCAAACAAAACGATTCAGAGAAGAACTTAATAGCTTGGTTTAAAGAGTCCAAGAATAAGAAAAGCACATGTTCCTTAAGGAGAGTGAGGCTGATTACACTTATCAAAGTGGACACAGACATGGACCGACTTGGCGGAATTGAGAACTTGGGTTAAACGTGGTCTAAACGTCCAACTACGATCTAGACCATTATTTCCCACATTATGTTTAGTTGCTTTATTTTAGGCAGTTTAATAAAGTAGTTATTTAGTAGTTTTCTTATTTTGTATTTCAGTCCAAGAAGGATTATACTTTGACTTGGACTTGAAAACTATGTCGTATTTCAGTTCAAGAAGGAAATTTAGGCCAAAATCTCGAGCTTTCGGCATCATTTGTTTATACCAATTCATATATATATAATGTAAGCTTTTTCTTTCATCTTGACTTCTTTAAAGAACTTATTCGAACTTATCAAAGATTTCCTTGTGGCATTCAAACTGACTTATCAAACGAATTATTCACCTTCGTTTATGGCTTCTTCCTTATACTGAGGTTGCTAATCACATGTTGATTAGAGGTCAAGTTTTCCACCCATCATAAGTTGATTTATCCCTAGGTTGCTAGTCATGAAGTAGGATCCTTCTTATTGGTTGATTAGAGATCGAAAGTCCCCATCCAGACTTATATTTGGGCGAAATCCTGGACTTGTTACTAAATTGAAGAGGGTTTCGTTCACATTGTCTTGTATTCCTATGTGTTGCATTTACACACATTAGTAATCTAAGTGATATTCCATTAATTCACCTTATATGCTTAATAAACATAATTGTTGTTAAGGTGATCTCTTAAGAAAATATTGTGGTAGAAAAGTTTAAATTATTTGAAAACCTTTTTCACCCCCTAAGGTTCCCCCCTTCGGGTAATGCAAATTCCCTTCAAGTATTTCAACATTTGTCTGGTTTTTTATTGAACATAATTGCTTATGTTAATTGTATATCCTTGTTGTCGTTGATGCGTTGTATTTGTTATACTTGTTATTTGAGAGTCTCCCCAATTTAGAGCTCTTGTTTAAGAACGAATCTATAGTAGGATCCATCCATATTATTCATCACTGATCACTGATTACTAATTACCGTACTAACCAAATCACTGAGCCCCTCTCTAATAAGGTTAGCCGTGTTAGAGCTACTAGCATTCTAAAATGGGGCTGCAACCTTAAAAGCACCGATCCTTTGTTCGTGAGGTATACTGGACCATAACTATATCACTGGACCCTTCATTAACTAGGGACTAATCGTTAAGGGGCTGCTTGTAGTTGTCTTAGAGTCAGTATTGGATAATTGAGCTCGGTTGTAATAACATAAACATTGGATTTGTCTCCCTTCCATCCCCGCTCATACCCTCAATTATTGGGGATTTAATGGGATATGTTGTTGTTTTTTTGTTTTTTGCGTGTGTTAAGTAATGGATTATGTTGTTGTTCTTTATACTATTATCACGAACAAAGAATTAGACCGCTACTTTCTCTCGAAAAGAACTAAACAATTCATTACTTTTACATTCTCATTAAATCTATATAAATGTATAAAAGCCGAGGCAGACGTCTGTGGATGCGACACGTGGCACCTCAATGGGAGCGGGCGAATCAGAAATCGCCATGTGGCATTTGGCATTGATGATCCTGAATCTTCATTAGCAAAGGTTATTAGTTAATAACTTGATCTATGAACCTAAATTAGAATTAAATGATAATAACTATAGTTATATACAATTAATAAACATATGAATGAAAGCTAATCAAAGTTTTTCAGTTAATTACATAAACTATTAACCTAAACTAGAAGTAAATGGTTATAACTATGGTTATTTAGAAAATGAATGAATACAATAATTAAAAGATATAAGTAGAGAAAATTAGTTGAATTTTAATGGATATTATTATGACCATTTAAGAACATGAAGTTGAAGTGATTTTAAAACCATCATATATCTATATAAAATCATCTATAATTTGTATGGTTATAACTATGGTTATTTATAATGAATGAATACAATAATTAAAAGATATAAGTAGATTAGTTGAATTTTAATGGATATTATTATGACCATTTAAGAACATGAAGTTGAAGTGATTTTAAAACCATCATATATCTATATAAAATCATCTATAATTTGTATTATATTTTCTTCTTCTAAGAGTCATAAGAGGTTATAAGTTTTAACCTTCAGAAGAATGATTTATGAAGAATAGTTTCATCAATTGTGTTTAGCTAATAACTATAACTATTTAATCATGGGGGCATAAAAGGTAAATCACAATCTAGCATGAGGGCATAAAAGATAAATTACAATCTAATTCATTTATCATTTCAACTTAAATTCTAAAAATTAAAAAGTTTAAACTCATTACGACTTAAATTCCAGCAATTGAAAAGTTTAAACAAAAATTGAAAAGTTTAAACTCATTTCGACTTAAATTCCAGAAATTGGAAAGTTTAAACTCAATTCTTTTATCATTCCAACTTAAATTTCAGAAGTTGAAAATTTAAATTGACATTCAATACGTGAAGATGGAAAGTTTTCCTTACCTATAAGTATTTCGAAATTGTTCATTTTTCGTACTCCCACCGGCTTTCTTCCCACCGCTCATCTCCCATTATCTATTCACGAGAGTTTGAGCAATTCAAATCAATTAACAAGATATCAAGAGCTGAAAATATAATAGTCAAATTCAAAATACACAAAATGACAAAATCAAGGATGCAATATGTATTTTTGAATCAATTGGCAAAGGGAAAACAAGAGAAAAGAATTCTATGTCGTGTAATTCGACTTTGGAATACATACAACGCTATGAAGCCGGACGAGTTAATGAGCATGGATTTTGTGATTTTGGATGAAAAAGTAAGAGTCTCTTTATTTTAATTAACTTTTCTATATTTTGAACAATAGTAACATCAAGTTTTCTATATTAAAAAAAAGCAGTAAAAAAATAAGAAAAATGAGATGCACTAGATTTGATTACCAATTGGTTTATGATTCTGAGATACAGTAGATTTTGTTATCAATCAATTGGCAATTCATAAACATTGTATTAAGAAAAAACAGTAAAAAAAAATAAGAAAGCATGCAGTAGTTTAGGCATTATCAAAGGGAATCAGTATTAATTGAATGTTTATAGTTTGTGTTGCTTGATATCCTTTTCACATAATCATGTCCATGGTGATAATGCCTAGCCACAAATAAGAAAGCACAAGAAAGTTTAAGATCCCTGCTTAAAGTAATTTGTGACATTGTGAAGAATACTAAGCATTTAGTATGAATATAGCATGCTGCTTCCATCTTTAGTATGAATATAGCATGGTGCTTCCATCTTTAGTATGCATTTAGTAACCTTGAAATTGCAAAATGAATTCATTATCAATGGGTGTAATATTGATATTGTGCTTTCTAAGAATTACTAAAATCGTTTATTGACTCATAACCTGCAATAAGAAATGAATATATTTTTCTTTATTCTTTATTCTTTTAAAATTTGACAACCATCACCACTATTGGTTCTTGAAATTGAAGCAGCCCTACAACCACAATTTCACTTCCAAATAAATGAAACAATTCAAGTTTAGCCAAACAAAAACAAAAAAAAAACTCATGCCCCCTTCACCCTCTTTACCCCACAATGCCCCAAAACTACCAAAAAAAAGGTTTCTAATAATGTCAAAATCACCTTAGTTGAAAATTACATAAAAAAATTAAAATAAAAGAGGGAACCCCAGTTATCATCACTTCCTTCTATACATGAAACAAAGACATATTTAAGAGAACTTACAACAAATTGGCATGATGAATGTCTGATTCAAGAGCCTTGATGGAATCTTGCAAAGAAATGGAACTTGGAAGCTGATGATAATCCATGTTCAAGACACAACAAAATGATCAAATATAAGACGAAATTTTGAACATTTGTTTTGAGAAATAGGATGATTTGTGGAGAATGGAGTATATATGCAAAAGAATCACTCAAAAAATGAATGACCCAAATCACAATTTAGGAAATAAATAGGAAGAAGGTTTCTTTCTTTTTTCCACTCATTCAATTCGTTTCATCAACTTCCCCTCATTCAATAGAATTGGTATGATATCCTAAATCATTCATGATAAACCCTTAAACATTAAATATTATAAGCATTACCTTGGCAGTTTTTTTATTATGCTATTGTTTATTTTTGTTCTTATTGATAAACATTGATAGATTACTAATTGCCACTCAAGTTTTCTATATTAAGAAAAAACAGTTAAAAAATTAAAAAAAAAAAAGATGAGCAGATTTGATTACCAATTGGCAGATTTGGGCTTTCAATATGGTGTGAGATAATTTTACTATTTCATTCCCAGATTTAGGATGAATCAAACTGAAGAAAAATATGAATTTTGGAGACCTAGATACTTTTCATTTAACGGAGGCTGAATCAAACTGATGAAAAATATGCTTTTAGGAGACCTAAATACCATTCTTCAATTCTAGAATAGTCACACTAATGAATTCATATTGACCATTCTAAGATTATGCATTCAATATTAACATTTTTTTTAATATATTTAACAGGACAATATGAAACATTGTACTATTAGAAGCAAATTTATTCCTGAATTTCACGATCATATTGAAGAAGGGAGATATTAAATTTCAATGTGCAACCTCCTAGACCTCTGTACAAGGTTTTAGATGAAGAGTTTCAGATTTTGATTGATGCAAGCACTCATATTGAAGAAATGATAAGTGATATGCCTGATATTCCAAGACACAAGTTTCGTCTATTCCCTTTCGAAGATATTCGTGGTCGAGCTGGTGATGTATCTATACTAATAGGTAATATTTTCCAATCTAATCATTTATATTGCATCAAAAACCATATTCCTTACTATCGCTTCATTGATTTTTTAGTTGAAAATATGATTTTAAAATTTCATGATGTTGATGAATGTAATTGAATTGAACATAAAATATTAATATGAACAATTCAGTGAAAGGCAAAGTTTCGAAAGTATTTCGATTTGTAATATAAGTAATGATTAATAGTCGTAATATATTAAATGGTGGAGTTTGTGGTTTAGATGCATTCTAATGGATTTAAAAGTGCATGCTTTTTGATCAAATAATCTAAAATACTTAACAACAGAAATTTGCATGAGAATTGACTTTAAGAGCCTGTAGTTGATGTTTTAATCTTTAATATGACTTAAATATTGAATTTTTATATTATTTTTATACCAAAAAAATAGTGAGCTGTGCAATAATTTTGTATTTCCAAAGGTTAACCTTGAAAATCTATTTGTTTAGATGTTATTGGGATGGTGGTAGCAATATCACAAGTTCAGGAGCGACTTAGCAGGGGTAATTATGTCAGTTTACAAACAATGACTATCAGAGATTATAGGTATCAAATTACACACTTTTCAATAAAGGCAACGTGTTATTGATTTCTTGCTTAATAATTGTAAAACAAATGATTGTTTATGCATTAAGGAATAATACTCTACTAGTAACACTTTGGGGAGCTGTGGCTAGAATTATCAATGCATCAACAATTTTAAACAATGAAAACAATTCTATAGTGATCTTGACTTCTATGATTATAAAGAAGGACCAGAATCAAGCAGCTATATCAAGCAGTAGCGCAACAAGAGTTTATTTGAACATTGACACTACTGAGGTTACAAATTTCAAGCACATGTAAGTGTTTTCATGTGAAAACAAATATTTAATGATTTCTTTATGATGTTATTGTTATTTATATGTCACTCTACATCATAGGTTTCAAGCAAATGCTACAATTGAGAAGCCTACAGAAATCAATGTCCCTTCAATTGTTCTAAGCAAGTCTACTTATGAAACAAACAAGAGAACCCTAGACCAATTAAATACAATGGTTGATTCTGGAGATGATTTGGTAAATTATTCATTATGAAATCATTTAAATATTACCTTCCATTTTATTGTATCGCTTTTTTTATTACATTACATACCAAATTTGATGCAAAAACATATGAATGCAGGGAGAATGTAAATTATTGCTTCGTGACTATACTTGAGATTGATACTTACAATGGGTGGAGATACGACTCTTGCAGTAAATGCCGCCGGAAATTACGTGTGAATGAAAATAATTTGGCATGTGATGTATGTTTGCGGACTGAAGACTACCCTGGCACAAGGTAAAAGCATATTATTCATTAAGCAATAAATATGTATTTAGATGGTCACTGACAAACAAGAAATTGATCATTAAATTTATTTGTGATTCATTAATGCAGATATCGAATTGAAACTGTTGTGGGAGATCATACAGGACAAGGGAAATTTGTTTTCTTCGACAGAGATATCGAGAAGATTGTTGGCATAGCGGCTAAACAACTTGCCGAACTTATTATCGAGGTAATAAAAAATAAAATTTATCTATATACTAATTTATATATTGAATAGTATATATTTTAATGAATTTATGTTGGTTAAGCAGGAAAATATAGATGATGCTATTCCCCCGACATTGAAGAAATTGATTGGAAAAAGCATTGTATGTCAAGTTAAATTCAATTTACAAAGTCGCGGTACATTACGCGAAAGTTTTACTGTCAATCGCACTTATGAATTAACGGAAATCCTTGATGAAGAAAAAGCTGAAAGCCAGGTTACAATTAATAGAATATTCATCATTGTAAAGATATTATATATGTTTTTGGAGATAGTGAATTAATTATATATTTTGACAACTATAGGTTGATACTGGGAAGAAGATCATAGAAAGTGGAGTAATCATAACTGAGACAGCATCAATGAATCCCATTGTCACACCATCTCTTCCAGAGGAAAAAAAGAGGAGATCGAATAATCAATTTAAAAATTCAGCAAAGGATGCAGACGCTAAGAAATCTAAGTTGACAGGAATGGATAATTGAAGCATCTTTCTCTACATCCTATTTTCCAAATTGAAAACAAATAGGCGTTTAGTGTGATTTGTTTATCATGAATACTTTTATATGTTTCAATTTATTTTATGAAACAATTTGTCTATTTAAATTTAAAATTTTTGTTATTCAAGTGACCATCTATCAATATCAATATGAATTTCCATAGTACTCATTTAGTGTAAAAAATAATGACATTAAACATTAATGATATAATGTCATTTTGTTTTTGTGGGGAGGGGGGGGGGGATTTGAACTAATTGAATCATAAGAATTATTGAAGGTTACTCAAAAAAGGATATAGGCCATTGGGCTGCATATGTTCTTTAGCTTCTAATGACTAAAAATTGCAACTTGAATTGAAGCAAAGAAAATGTGCATCCAAATTAAGCATAAATTTAAAATAAAAGCAAAATAGAAGCCACGACAGAATACAAATACACAGCTGAAAATAAGTTATGTTCTTTAAATTCCAGTTTTAGGTAAAAGAAAACTAAAAGTAAAACACAAGAGACTACAAGAAACAAAACAAAACAAAAACATTCATCCAAATTTCTCATAGAAAATACGATAGTGACGAAAAGAGATGCACCTTTCCTTTACAAATAACCTTGAATCCTTGAAGACGAGCAGTACTAGAGAAAACCCCTTCAAGAATTGGTGGATATTCCCAACATACATGCATCAATCATCCAAACAAAATAAAAACCATGACAGCAAATTATAATCCAAACACATATTATGATTCACCAAGTATTTATACAGAAATAACAAATTATACATCCTATAGCATTTGAAGAACTAATAGTAATGGAACCACACACTCTTAAAGGAAAAAAATCACATCACATTAATCGTTTCAAAGGATGGAAAAAATGTTAAAAAATGAAAAATAAATATTATATACTCTAATCAAATCCGGAAGACATATTTCAATTCAAACTAGCCTCTATTTGCAAATAATGGTAAAATGTAAAGATACAAAGAAAAAAAAACGCAAAAATTAAAACATCAACTACAGGCTCTTAAAGTCAATTCTCATGCAAATTTCTGTTGTTAAGTATTTTAGATTATTTCATCAAAAAGCATGCACTTTTAAATCCATTAGAATGCATCTAAACCACAAACTCCACCATTTAATACATTATGACTATTAATCATTACTTATATTACAAATCAAAGTACTTTTGAAACTTTGCCTTTTATTGAATTGTTCATATTAATATTTTATGTTCAATTCAATTACATTCATCAACATCATGAATTTTAAAATCATATTTTCAACTAAAAATCAATGAAGCAGTAGTAAGGAATATGGTTTTTGATGCAATATAAATGATTAGATTGGAAAATATTACCTATTAGTATAGATACATCACCAGCTCGGCCCTGAATATCTTCGAAAGGGAATAGACGAAACTTGAAAAAAAAAAACACTCAAAAATTAAAATTGAAAAATAAATCGCACTACCAGATTTTAGAAATAAAAATAAAACTTCATATGGAAAACTTCTTGACCTGACAACATAAAATTTATTTCTGAGTAAAAAATATCAAATATGCATGGTGTTTAATTTCATCAATGTAACTTTTTAAAATATATACTAATATCATAAGATTATATTTTATCTTTATAATATCGGAAAAAATGAAAATAATATTAAAAGACTATTAATTCATCATCAAATTTGCAATTAAGTTAATTTATTAATAACAATAGCTAATGAATGATAAGCCATAAAAGAAAAACCACAATATAATTCACTACCATTTTAACTTAAATTCCAGAAACTCTAAAGTTTTAGCTGACATTAAATACTTACAAGAACTTGGAGCTATAGGAAATGAAGAGTTTTTCTCAAGTCACTTTTTTCCCATCAGAAGACTAAAAGACTATTACGACTTCATCATTTTTTATGACATTCAAAGGTTATGGAATGCAAAGTATTGAAAGAGGTATTTTCTGCATCTATATGTTACAAGATTTATAAAATTTAGTTTTTTAAAATTTAACCATGTTATTTCACTATAGCTGTTGCAAAAGAAAAAAGGAAAGAACGCAGAATCATTATCAATTCAAAGAAGAGAAAAAGGTTGAACGCAATCGTACCAGGTATAAAAGCTTTTAGTTAAATTAATTATGTTTCACCATCCATCACGAATGCTATTGTTGATTTCTCACTGTATTTCATTTCTCAAAACTTAGAGACAATAGTACGACCAATCTGCAAGAAAATTCCACGCCTTTTTTGCCTACAAGAAATTTAAATATGAATAATGGTTACAAAATTTATATTTATGCATGTTAGTTGTTACAATATGAAAAAAATTATGTACTTATAAAAAATTCTGAATTTCCACAGTAATTCCAGATACTGGAAACATTAATGGAGCATCAACAAGTCAATCTGTAGACAATCAAATTTCACACAAAAAATCTCATCCTGTTGTAGCAAGTAAGTAAAATGAAACCTTCAGTATTTCAAAATTTGCACATTGATATACACAATGTAATTATTTTTTGATTGTTTAATTTTCAGGTTTGAATATCAATGCTACATCATATTATGGTCCTCCTAAATATCAATGCAAGTTTTGTGCTGCAATATTTTGGGAACAAGAGAAACTCAAGAAGGGGCCTAAAAGCCTTTATCCGAAATATAAACTTTGTTGTAAGCAAGGAAAGATTACACTGCCTAAACTTAAAAAAACGCCTGAACCGTTAAGTACATTGCTTGATCCACATGGGTGTAATGAATCACCAAGATTTCTTGATAATATTCGAGCTTACAATGCAATGTTTGCAATGACATCAATGGGGGCAAAGGTAGATCATAGTATTAACAATCGAGCAGCTCCTTATATATATCAGATTAATGGTGAGAATTACCATCAGATGGGCTCTTTGTTGCCTGGAGTGAATGAAGATGCCCACTTTATTCAATTATATTTCTACGATACAGCAAATGAGATGCAACATAGAATGAATGCTGTGAACCGAAAGCAACCAAATAAACACCTGAAGCCAGAAATTATACAAGATCTAATTTCTATGCTTGATAAAAATAATGAATTAATCAAGGTGTTTAGAATTGCACGAGACAAGTATATTTCTGGGGAAATTTCAGAGTTTAAAATTAGGCTTTTTCACAGCAGGAAATCTAATCAGAGGCAATATGAGCAAGCAATTGGAAATGAAATCGCTGCTTTAGTTGTTGGAGATGTTAACCAACATACTAAAGATAGAGATATTATTCTTCAGATGAATGATGGCAATTTTCATAGAATTAGCTATCTCCATCCATCTTTCATGGCTTTGCAATATCCATTGCTCTTTCCATATGGAGAAGACGGATTCCATTTGGAAATTCCGTATGTAAGAAATAGTGGCACAAGGCGAACCAAAAGAAAGTATGTCACTATGAGAGAATATTATTCTTATCTTATTCAATACATAAAAGAAGAAGGGTTGACTCTGCTGCTTGGAGGAAGATTATTGCAACAATTTTTAGTCGATTCTTATACAGCAATTGAACAAGCAAGATTAAAATGGATATCTGACCATCAAGGTAATTTACGTACTGATTTGTATAGGAATTTAGTTGATGCAATTGAACGTGGTGATACTGATTCAACTCAAATTGGGAAAAGAACTATTTTGCCCTCATCATTCACTGGTGGTCCTAGATATATGGTTCAAAATTATCAAGATGCTATGGCATTATGTAGATTCTTTGGAAATCCTGATTTATTCTTAACCTTCACTGCAAATCCTAATTGGAAAGAAATACAAGAAATTCTTACTGAATTGCTAGGGCAAAGGGTTGAGAATCGACCAGATATTGTTGCAAGAGTTTTCAAAATAAAACTTGATGAAATGATTAATGATATTATTAAACTGAAGATCTTTGGAAAAACTTTTGCAGGTACATAGAATATCATATTATTGTTCACGCAATTTTATACAAATTTTCACATAGATATTTCTATTTAATTTTAATTGACATTTATATTTTGCAGTTGTGTATACAATCGAATTCCAGAAACGTGGATTGCCTCATGTTCATATTATCATATGGTTGGAGGATTCATCAAAAATAACAAGTCCTGAAGAAATAGATTGCATTATTTCTGTAGAAATACCTGTTAAAGAATTTGATCCTCTTGCGTATGAAGTCGTATCTCAATTCATGATACATGGACCTCGCGGGAATTGGATATGAAAGATCACCGTGCATGTTAGAAGGTATATCTTTTACACTCAAAATTTTTATATTAAACAATCTATCAATGTAGCAAATGCATCAAAAAATGACAAAATTTTGTTCCTTTAACATGCTTCTTCATATATATAATTGGTTATGTATTTGTAAACTAATCCCCATCAAATATGTTATCCTTTACATATGTATTCTCTTTAAAAATTCATGTCAATAAAGCATGTATCATGAAAATATAGAATTGATTTATGCTCACATAAGAAATATTATGTGTACCATGCTGTTTACTAAGATTTTGGTCTCAAAAAATGGATGAGAATCTCATGAAGATAATAATTCATTACAAAAGTCACTAAAATAACATCATATAACCATAACACTGGAATCTGAAGTATATTAAATATTGATTTATTTGTCACAAAATGTTCCTGAATATTTTTATTTATTTATTTTTTTTTACAGGAAAATGCACCAAACATTTTCCTAAAGAACAACAAGAAGTAACATCTATGGATGAGAATGGTTTTTTAATCTACCGACGTCGAAAAAATGGTCCTCTTATTGAAAAGAATGGAATTCAGCTTGACAATCGATTTGTTGTTCCATATAACAGATATTTATTAGTCAAATTCCAGAGTCACATCAATGTTGAGGCATGCAATAAATCCCGGGCGATTAAATATTTATTCAAATATGTGAATAAAGGACCAGACCGAATGACAACTGTGCTTGAAGGAAAAAAAAAAGAAACAGAGGGAAATTCCAAAGAGAAATTGGAGATCAATGAAATCAAAATCTTTCTAGATTGCAGGTACATATCTGCTTGCGAAGCATGTTGGAGAATTTTTGAATTTGATATTCATTTCCGAACACCTGCTGTTGAAAGATTAGGATATCATCTGGAAAATTAACAGAGCATTATTTTTTATGACAATGCGAATTTACTACAAGTTGCTGGCAACGAAAATGCACAAAGAACCATGTTCACTGAATGGTTTGTAACAAATGAACGAGATTCTGAAGCGAGAAAATTGACATACGGAGAATTCCCACAGTACTATACATGGAAATCAAAAGAAAAAAAATGGTCTAAGAGGAAAAGTGGAAAGAAAATTGGTCGGATGACGTTCGCACACCCAATTTCAGGAGAACGGTATTACACTATACATACTGCTATCAATTGAAAAAAACATGTTAATTTGTTATCAATGTTCTACTATTAAGATGAAAATTTCAGGGAACAATCCAAAATTAAACACATTTTCCAGTAGCAAAGTTGTTGAAGTAAACAACTACTGAATCAAGCAATAACTTGCTTTGCTAGACTAAGTTTTTAGCATTGGACATTTTCACATCAATTTGTCCACAGTTCTTCGTGTTGTCAACTGACATTTTCTCCTACTATTACCTTTGTTGGTGACATTGGATGATTGCCTACTATTGTCCTGTTCTTCATATCCTTGAAAAATCAGAAATATTTATTTATGAGGATTGTTTTCAAAATGTAACCCTACAATTTACCTTTGTTAAATCATACCTGCTAATTGATTTTCTTTTCTTCTCATCTTGTGATGGGAGATGTCTCTGTGATACTTTGTTGGCTATTTGAACCATCTCTTTCATGTTCTTTTTTTTTTTTTCCGGTCGCTTGGCGTATGTGGATTATGGTGGTAGCATTATTCCTCTTCCCTCCTTCCCCCGGTTGGGGAAAAAAATTATCCTGGGAATCTACATTATGTGACATTGATAAGATTTTAATCTTGTTGTAATCTTTTAATGCAAAGACTGAAAGACTTGTATTGTTTATTGCATCCACTTCAAATGTGTGGGATTCTTTCGGCCTTTAGATGGTAATTACCGAAGGAAAAACCATGATATATTGAAAAAGAAGGCAGCTGCTTATAATTATTTTTCAGTCGGAATTACTTTTTTTTTTTTTAATCCAGAAGAAAAAAGCTTGGCATAGGAGGAACAGATGGAAAATTGAGCCATCCCAAAATCATGTTATAACGGAAAGAAATTATAGTAATGTTTCCCCCATTAACTTGTGAATTTTAAGGTGGTAGTAGACTCTCAACTGTTATGCAGCATTATTTTGGTGACTTATATTTAGACTTAGATAACAGTAGAAGTGTAGATCCAAGAAATTTAGGGTGGGATTAGATAGTATTTGGTAACGAAATTTTGTCTTCGAGTTCGTAGAAGATAAATGGTTTGTGAAAGGAGATGTGGGTCCCAAAACCTAAAATCTTGCAGTTCTTTCCAAACGAAATGCTTTCCAAGTACACCTTTATGGTTTTCTTGTTCCAGTTTGAGCAAAGATGCAAATGATAAATATTACAGAAATCCCATACTTAAGATGTATACATCCATTTTATTTTCCCAAGGGCATAGTTCCAACTTCCAAGGACTTGGATATTACCTTGACTTTTAACCTTTACTTTAATCTCCTTTTCTGGTCTATTTTTTTTTAAGGTGATGATGTTCCACTAATGCAGTTGAAAGAAGGTGTTTTCAGATGCATAATGCAATTGTATGACTGCCTTCTAACTGAGGTTCATGAGCGTTGTAAGAAGGGTTTAGGCTTGGCCAAATTTTTAAACAGCAGTTTGGCTTTGTTTTGTTATGACCTCTTGTCTATCATTGAGCCTCGTAAAGTTTTTGAGCTGGAATGCTTCTTATTTAGATTTTTTAAATTACTTTCTTTTCTTGTCTCACTCTCGTATTTCAAGAACTGGATTATGGTATCAAATTGAAAAGAAAGTATGGAAAAGCTACACTTGTTTCGTTTTATCAACTAAAATGAGGTCTCTTGAGAATTAGCCAATCATCTAGGGAATGGGTTAGCTTTGAGTAGAAATCTGCTTGAAGGATCCCATATGATCATCAATTTATGTGGTAAGGATTAGAGGATGTACCATAGAGAGATGTTGCAAAATATGTTGACCAATAAAAATCTAATCTAGTGCGTATACACGAGTATTGGTGAAAATTCATTTTCAGTTGTTGATCTGATCTATAATTTTTAATATCACTGCTCTGAATTTAAGTATATCCAATATTGATTCGTATCCATACTCTTCTCCTGAGTTGCCCTTATTTCTTCATTTAGTTGCAGTATAAATGAAATAGTGTAAATTGTTGGTGATCTACTTCCATCGAATGATACAACAACAACAACAATAGCATAACCCATTAAATCCCCAATAATTGGGGGTATGGGTGGGGATGGACGGGATACAGACCTAACCTTTGTCAATGAATGCACAAAGTGGTCGATCCCGAATCACCATTGAAACAGATGTATTGGAGACTAACCTAACCTTTGGCAATGAGTGCACAAAGTGGTTGCTCACATAATACACATGTAACAATGGTCCCCCTATGCCGTCGCGTTTTCTACGGAATCATGCCCTCAAATCAAAGCCAAAAGGCATCGGAGAAGGCGGACTCAAGAACCATTTTGATTTATGTGCACATTACCATGCTTCTTTCATTCAGCATCCAGAGCATTAGTGGTGCACAGTTACTTCCATCGAATGATGATTTCCTTAATTTTGATGAATCAATTAAATTTCATATGAGATACTCGTCTATTATTATTATTCCCATACATCCTTTAGACCCCGACTTCACCTTAAGAGTGATCCCACTATGCCCTGAAAGTCTATGCATGATTAATAGACACCTGTAACAATGGCACAAGTTTTTACTTGAGGATACTTGCTTTCTGGACGCAATTTTCTTGTTATTTTGGGTGTTGGCATCTGTTACCTTTTCATGCTCCCTCCTACTTTACAAAAGTTTATTAATTGTCTGATATTCACCTTATGGAATTACAAACGCCTTCTAAATTAAGGCTTTCTTTACCATATTAACATTGTCTTTCCCTTGGGTGTATTATTAGTGTACTTTAGCAGCTCATTGATCTAGAAAAACTCTCTGGTATTCCAGACATATTTAAGGGGTCTGCTTTCTATCACCCAATTAACTAGGCTTCCGTAACTGCCACTGTTCTCCCCGATCTCAGTTTCTCTTGTAATTAGGTACTAAGCATGTAAGTCTCATTTTTTCTCTGTTTTTTAGGTATCCTTGTACTTGGATAAATTCTCCGGGGTTTGTCAACCAGTGTTGCATGACTGCAAGCTTTCACTTCTACAAATCGTATGAGATCATAATCTTTTTGTGGAGATGCCTGGGGCGAGATCCTTCAGATAGGTAAAACTTGCAAAAGAATTACAAGACTTTTACTACCAGATGCTAACTCCGCACACTTATACCTTCCCTTTGATGACGCTATCTGAAACCATTTACATTAAATTTGATATCAGTACAGCTCATACATTTTTTAAGCCTAGTTTTGCTTCGTTTACATATGAAGGTTATCACCTTATCCTATATTTAGTTCTATTCACAGTTCTCTCAATATTTCTTTCTTCTTTCGTTTTTATCTGCTTGCATCCTAACTGTAAGTAAGAAACAACGTGATACATGTTAAATGACCTCCTCGGTATATTTAGATTGAGGGAAATGAGAGGAGAGAAAAGGAGCGTAATGAACTAGAAAGGAAATGAGAGGAGGGGGAGGATTGCGCCTTTATGGTACTATTTGGATTTGTAATTAAGACATAAAGAAGATATAAGCTACTAATTACATATTTATTTGTATATCTATAATCTATATGAATAAAACCATAAATCTGGCAGTATGAGGCTTCGATAGATCAATTTTGCTACACTAACTCTTGCATAAAAAAAAAGTTTCATGAGTTTAGGTTCATCTTGAAGCTCTCTCTCTCTCTCTCTGTGTGTGTGTGTACACTTCAGTTCCTTTTTTCCTCTGTTTTATGGCAGCCATGGCTACAACATAAATCAAGAGGCCAAGCTTCCTCCTCCTCTTGCTGCTCAAATGATGGCAGATCAAACCTTCTCTCTTCAGCTCTGTCGACTTTGCCTACCCTTTCTAATAAAACCAGCTCAGGAAAAAGCTGGCAACAACAGAAAGGAAGGTTGTCCATGTGGAAATTTTGAGAACCAGGAGGCTATAATGGTGACTGAATTTGAGGATGTCTCTGTTTTTTTGAAGCTTTTATGGAGGTTTTTTAATAAGTCTGAAAATTTTGGAGCTTTTTTAGGATATCCAAGGAAAGGACAGTTCATTAATTGCGGGGAAGAAAAAACTTGTTTTTAAGCTAACATTCACCCACATTCTTCGCTGTTCCTGATGTCTACTAATTATAAAACATCCGATGATACTGAAAAAACTTTGGAAATAAAATTGTCCATATTTTTAGCGCTCCAGAAGTATGAGTTCCTTTTACCATTGACAGAGTGTTTTGTCGGATTTGATCTCTTCTTTTAGATTGACTTTTGGATTATTAGTCAAATAACTGGGTAAGTTGCCAACGTTCTGTAGTCGTTTCTTTATTTTGGAATGCTGTATTAGTTCTGTATGCATTTAAGCATCGCGTACCTTAGCAGTTAGTGTGTTATTTGTTAGCAATAATATTTTATTTGTTATTTATTTGGAAACCGATTTACCTTGATATGTAATATTGCACCTTATCCTAATTACGGGAAATTAAATATAACAAGACACAACAATAATCTGCTTAAAATGGTAAACAGATATACCTACTTAAACTTAATTATTGTATTTCATATTGATGTCTACATATAATTTGTTAGTGCATATGTATCCATGAGCTATACATGCAACCTCTTAGACATCCTTGTTATAGGTATTGTTGAATGAGTGGATAGGCCCAGGATCTTTATCATAATTTATAGAAGCTTAGGTATTCAAAGTGGGGTTTTTGTCGTTTTGAAACCTTCTCTGATGTGTGCAACAATACGTTAGTCAGGTTTGTGCCAAGCTCTGGCTCATCAAGGTATGGCCCTAAGTATTATAATTGAGTATTGCTAGACACATGACATAAATGTTTGGATGAAATTGTTGAGATTTTTCTTTGATTTAGTATATTTTGGGTCTTATGGTGGTGGTTCTCTCCTCCATGGGTTTAGCTGATTACTTCAAACATTCTTCTGAATACTTATTTCTTACTCAGTGATCTTCTTAACTACAGGAACTACCTTTCGTCTGTCTTAATACAAGAGACTGTCCTTACTTGGGACCATGATGATTTGTCTATGCGAGCAAAGGTGAGTGTAGTACTAGAGATTTATTATCTGATTCTTCAGTTAGCAAGCAAGCCATGTCCAGTGTCCACTTGCATGATTGGTCTATCCAGATATCAATGATATCTTCTTTTGCACATTGTAGGCAGCTAGAATTCTGGTGGTCCTATTTTGCAAGCATGAATTTGATATTCGCTACCAGAAGCCTGGAGATAAGCTTTATATTTCACAGTTATACTCTCCACTGGTTGGGCAGGTGCATTGACTTTACTTTCTCAGTAATTTTACATATGTTTGTGACTTATCTATATGCGATTGAACTCTCCCTGAATTTTGTTTCTTTCATTGCATCTTCTCTATGTTCAAGAAAGCAAATATAGAACTGGACTTTCCATATTCTTTGTTTAGGTGAAAAGCCTCATAATAGTCGGTTTAGAGTTTTATATGTTTTACCATTATTATGATAAAAATCTTTCCTTGTATTTTTAGTGTTACCATTTCTAAAGGCAATTGGACAGTGAAATAAATAGATACTTGGGAATGGCTTACCATCCTTTGCCTTTAAATAAAAAATTTATCACCGGGGGGGGAGGGGTTGTGGAACTTGAGACCTATGGTCCGGAGTGTGAGGTGCTGCACAAACTGCGCTAGTCTCTTTGACAGGTATATGGCTGAGCCCTTTTTCTACACAACCCAATGAAAACAGGAAAGGGTTTCAGAAACTAAATTATGAATGATGACAATGCACCCATAGTAATCAAAATACTTTTTCATTTTTCTTTGACAGCAACTTGAATCTTCTAGTACCCTGGATTTAAACTTTTTTTTTAGAGTTGCATAAGAAAAATGATCATCAACTTGAATCTTCTAGTCCCTGGATTTAAACTTTTTTGAGGGCCTCATCCTCAAATCCTTGGTTAACCAGAGAGAAGTTCTTGTTCCTTATATGGGCAGAATGAAAAAGAGACAGATCAGAACAAGTTTTATTTTAAAAAAAAAAGCTAAAATCAGGTTGCCTCAACAAACAAGCATAGGCAGACTGTTGACTTATTTTATATGATTCCTCAAGAGGAATTACTTTGTCAATGTTTAATAGCACCTTTATTAAGATTCTTTGCCGGTTTGTTTGGCTTCTTCTTCCTTGTTCTCATTTTGCAATTATATCAAACATAATGGTTAATGAACTGAGATTTATACATTTGGAAAATATTAGGAAAAAGTTTTTATTTTTCTAGTGTTGTACTGTTGTGGCATCACCATCAGGGTAGACTATTATCTTATTACGTGAAGTTTGATATTTGCAGATCTTAGATGAAATGCCAGTCTTCTACAATCTGAGTGCAATAGAAAAAACGGGAAGTCCTGATTATTGTTTTGCAAATAATACATAATTTGGATGACGCTTCTCTCATGAAGGCTGGGCAGCAAAGTATTGCTCGTACTAGATTGTTTTTTAAACTTTTGGAGGAGTGCCTAATTCATTTTGAGGTACACTATTTCTATGCACTTTTTCCTTTCTGTCTACTTGTTGCTACAAGTTATTGATTTCAACTACATTGCTCAATTCTGCTGCAGATTTTCTTCTAATTCTCGCCAGTGGTAAACTTTTTAAAATACCTATAATTTTAAGTAATCATGCTGCTGTTTTGATAATTCCACAAAAATATTTATTTTTGGATGGACAATCATTCAGTTTTATTGAACTTGACAAGAATATACATCCATAAGGTTACTGTATTGTGGTATTTGTCTGTGGAACTTCAGCACAGGTCGAATTTGATATATTTCCGCCTCCTAAAATACTGTCACGTGGATAAATCAATATCTTGTACATGCTTATGAGCATAGTTTTTCTGTCTTTTTTTTTATGTGTCTGCTGATACATATATGTTGGCTTTATAAATTATTTTTAGCACCGAAGACCTGCTGATAGCATGCTCATCAGCAGTTCTCGCAGCCCGGGCAGGATAAGCCTGCTTCGCCGAAGTACTCTGTAAGACTTTCACCAGCAATTAATCACTATCTGTCTGAGGCAGCAAGACATGATGTGAGAGTATGTCTTGAAAACTCTGATGCAATCTTTTTGTAGTGTTCACGTTTCCCTTTTTCTTCTATTCCTAGGCTGTCATTTGCTCGAGAGCTGACATTCTCTAATTGATGCAGCCCCAAGGAACACCTGAAAATGGATACTTGTTGCAGAGAGTGAGTTCACCCAGTCAGCCGTATTCCCTAAGGGAAGTTCTTGCCCAGGCGCAGTCTTCTAGGATTGGAGCTTCAACCCACGCTTTAAGGGAATCATTGCACCCAATGTTAAGGCGCAGACTGGTATGATATCTCTTTTGTGTAACCAATGTTGTTACAAAATTTCAACACTTTCGAGCTAATACAATTGCTTAAATGCAGGAACTCTGGGAAGAAAACCTGAGTGCAGCTGTAAGTCTGCAAGTTTTGGAAATAGCCGAGAAATTTTCGAGAACTGCTGCAACCCACAGTATTGCGACTGATAATGGGAAACTTGATTGCATTACAGCTATATTCACTCATATCTTCTCGTGTAATCGGTCTCTTGTTTTCTGGAAAGCTCTTTTTCCTGTCTTCAAAAGTGTCTTCGAAGTTCATGGAGCAAATCTTATGGCAAGGGAAAATGATCGTTTCCTAAAGCAAGTTTCTTTTCATCTTCCTCAGCTTGCGGTGTTCCAGAATGACAATATCAGGAAAAGAACGATTATTGGGCTCCAGATACTCGTTACTTCGTTAGGGTATGGTAATTGATGTTCTTCAAGTTTTTATTATCTTTAGTTTATGTCTTTCACAACGTTTTCCCAACTTTAACAGCTCTTTGTATTACAGACTTCTTTTTCTTACTTCACGCAAACAACAAGATTAAGAGTCATGCTGACTATTACATTATCCGAGTTGATGTCTGAAGTCCAATTGACCCTAGATGAAATCTGATGGAACTCTTGAAGAAAGTGGTGAAGCGCGAAGGCTGAGAAAATCATTGGAGGAATTGGCGGATGAATCAAAGAGTCAAAACTTACTAACAGAATGTGCTGTCCCAGAAAATGCGCTTGTTTGGTTACCCAGAAGCCTCCGCAAATTATATGGTCATGGTCAGAAGTGAAACGTCTCTGATAGTCTTCTTTTGGCTCTTGATGCTAGTCTGGAACATGCGCTTCTGGTATTATTTGACATCCTTAATCGCTTTCCGTGTATATTGGAAAACTATTTTAATTTCTTACCAAGAAGTGCTGTAACTTGATTTTTTTAGGCATCTGTTATGACCGTAGATAGATATGCTGCTGCAGAGGGTTTTTACAAAATTGCAATGGCCTTTTCCCCTGTGTCAGATCTTCACATAATGTGATTGTTACTCCTATGTGATGCACATCAGGAGATGCAATCTTGGGCTGAAGCTGCATAATGTGCTGTTGCCTTCGCTGGTGTTGTAATGCAGGTAATATCTTTCTTGATTTCTTTACTTGGAGTTCCTGATTGTTAGGCTTTGTGTTGGGAGTGGGTGGGGTGTTTGTAATCTAAGGTGTTTAAATCCCTGTTTTCCAGCAATCGCCAATTTTTTCCATGCAAATGTGTTAAACACGCTCTAATTTAGTCGACTTTGTATAGGAAAAGGATCATGCAAGCATTTGCAGGTGTTCCTGAGATTTAGAAAGAGACAGTAAGGTGTTACTATTCTCAGCGACAGGCCAGTATTAGCAATAATAATTATTCTACCAGAAAACCTTGTCATTTGACCAGGCAACTGCCAATACAAACCGTTGCTGAGGAATAGTAGAGTGAGTGGTGTGGATATTTGCTTCATTATCATTGTATGATATTTTTGTGGTAGTTCAATAGGAGACTGCTGGTATAGCTCCTATGCTTACCCTTTCTATCATGTCTGCTGGTGTATTATTTTAGTTGTACACTTTGTCGCGTGTCATGATAAGCTCGTAGATGCCCGTCCATCATCAATATATTCTTCCTTTCTGATTTTCTATTAGTAATTTGATATTACTCATTGGTACAAAACTAAGTGATGTCCACTATCTGAAGTTTTATCTCATGCCTTCTGTTAGAATGTATCAGGAAAGAGGTATATGTTTAGTTTGATGCTTATGTAAAAATGGGGTAATTGTTTCTAGGCCCTTGTGAGCAGAAATGATGGCCATCTGTAGCAATGAACATGTTAGTGCCTTGCGCAAAATTTGCCCAATGGTAAGCAGTGAGATAACGTCTGAGACGTCAGCAGCTGAGGTGGAAGGTTATGGTGCTTCAAGTAAAATACCTACAGCTTGCAAATAAACTCTTCTCTCAAGCCGAGCTTTACCATTTTTGTGCAATCATTTTAGAGCTTGTAATTCCAGTATATAAAAGTATAAGATCATATGGACAGCTAGCGAAATGCCACACAATGTTAACTAACATCTATGAATCAATCCTTGAGCAAGCCCTATTTTATTCACTGATGCAACGTATTATAGGGTGGGATTCTATGGTGAAAATTTTGGGAAGCTGGACAGAAAGAGTATGTATACAGAGAACTGTCACGGATCGCACGTATATAGCATCTCTCAGCGACCGTGACGATGCTTGGCACCCTAAGTTGTTGCGTGAAGTTACCATGTGGTGCACGACGTCGGGTAACCTCGGTGCGCCCCAACAACGTGCACGTCGCATGGCAGCCACGCCCCAACCAGCGTGCAGCAACGTGCCTCAGCAGCGTGCGGTAGCGTGCCCCTGCCAGCCGCCCAGCAGTGTGCCACAGCCGCACAGCAGCGCCCAGGCCAGCCGCCCAGCAGCATGCAGCAGCGACAGCGCCCATCAGGCCAACAACTTGGCACTTGCCGTTTTGCATCCGGATGAACTCCGAATGAGCTCAAATTTGATGAGTGACCTTTTGTAAACATGTAATAGATAATGCACGAGCTAGTTTGTAATTATCATGTATATAGCATATGTTAGAGTTTTTCCCACCTCCTCGGAAATAAGTGGTACACTCCTAGCATTTGGGCAAATGCTTTTTAAGCACCTATAGGGGGGAACAAAAATCTACACACAAGCAAGCAAACAAGCAATTGTAAAACGACTCCTTCCCCTCGTCGTATTTGTACATTCAAACTCTGTAATCATGCATTCAAATCAATGAAGTGATTTTCGTGCAATTTGTCCCGTGCCATTTATTTTGTGTTTATTTACGAATTTGCCATTGAAGTGCGTTTGTCCCATTTTCGGAGCCGGTAGTGACTAAGGCCAAGGGCCAAGGTCACTCAGCATCACGGTGCGTCTAAGACCCTCGAGAGACAACCCGTGACACTTGGTATCAGAGCAAGGTTGCTAGAACTAAGGACTAAGAAAAGCGATGGCTACAAAAATGAGAAGCGTGTTGGCTACGGAGATGCTACCAAGGCCCGACTAGATGCTCTAGAGGCCATGGTAAGCAAAGTGCATACCTTCTGCTATGGTGAAAGCGAGGAGGATGCCGAATCCATGAAGAGGAAGACGACTCTTATGGAAAACGATATCGGCGTGCAAAGTGGGGAACTAGAGGAAATGGGTAACGCTACAAGAGAGTTATTCCATGTTACCCAAGCACACGATGCTAAGTTGGTAAGCAACGAGGTAGCGACCGAGGAGATGCGCTCATCGTTGACCAACAACACCAAAGCAGTGACTGATCTGCAGGCTGCTTTGGAAGAGGTGAAGGCAGAGCTAAGGACGCTTTCCTTAGCCATTGGCCGAGCCGCTGGAGAACGGAATGCCCAACAAGCTGCTCCTAATCATGCACCGAAACTAAAGGTGAGAGAACCTAAGGCATTCAAAGGAGCGAGGGATGCTCAAGAAGTAGATAATTTCTTCTTCGACATCACGCAATACTTTAAGACGGTAGGTATCACCGAGGAGAGCATGAAGGTGGATACGGCTGCTACGTACTTGGAGGACGATGCGAAATTATGGTGGAGAGTCCAATCGTCCGAGATGGAAGCCGGGCGGGTAACCATAAACACTTGGGAACTAATGAAAGAAGCTCTGAATAAGCAATTCTTTCCCCAGAACGTGGTCTATGAAGCTAGACGAAAGCTTAGAGAACTGAAGCAGGGTGGGACTATTCGAGAATATGTCAAGTGCTTCTCGGCATGCTTACTCCAGATTACTGACATGTCCGAGGCGGACAAGCTCTTTGTTTTCATGGAAGGTCTTAAGCCGTGGGCTAGGAACGAGCTCACTCGCCAGCGTGTACAGAACCTGGCCGATGCTATAACTATTGGTGAGGGTCTAGTGGACTTTCAACAAGAGGTGAGGAAGGACAAGGAGAAGGTGACTTCCTTCCCGGCCAAGACGGGAAACTACAAGCCTTTCAGGCAGAACTTCACAAGAAGTGGAGGAGATAGACCCTCTCCCTCTTTCATGGGAACAAATCGAGAAGATGGCCCGCAAAGGAATTTCACACCGAGACCATTTGCTGGGTCATTTACAACTGTTCAGGGCCTCACCCATTGAGAAGTTGTCCAACATACAAGGGTGGACCTCTGGCAGCGAATAGTTTTCAACGGGGACCAGATACACCCCAAATGCAACGTGAGGAAGCATATCATGAAGAAGGGGGTGCTGCTGGAGCATTAGCTAATATGCGAACGGCCCAAGACGATCATGAAGCTTTAGGCACTCGATCTATAAGTGATCCAGGACTGATGTACGTGGATGTACACATCAACGGGATACCTATTCGTGCTATTGTGGATTCCGGCGCTACTCACAACTACATTGACATCTCGGAAGTGGAGAGATTGAGTCTAACTTTAGAAGAAAGTAACCCGAACGGTGAAGGCCATAAACTCACCGCCTCAAAGCGGTTCTTTCGGAGTGGCGAAGGCGGTGAAGATAAGTGTGGGTCCTTTTGAGGGGAGCACGGACCTCACCGCGGCCCAGATGGATGACTTCAAACTCATATTGGGTCTCCAATTTATGAGGGAGAATAAGATGCAAGTGCTCCCCTATGCTGATTCGATTATTGTTGACGGGAATGTTGTGCACGTTATTGTTGGGAAATCGGCCTACCCCAAAGTATCTGCATTCCAATGGGGAAGGGCCTTAAGAAGGGAGAGCCAACTTTCCTTGCTCACCTAAATTGGGAAGAGGTGGAGGAGAAGTCGGGATCTATACCACTCGGTGGTGAAGCGGTTGTTACACAAGTATGAAGATGTCATGCCGGGAAGAACTCCCTCGAAAGCTGCCGCCAAAGAGAGACATCGATCATGAAATTGAAAGCTGCTCCCAGGACCACGAAACCTCCCTGCTCGGGCCCCTTATCGTATGTCTCAGCCGAACTTGCGGAGCTTGAAAACAACTAACGGAAATTCGGGAGGCCGGTATCATCGTTCCCTGCAAGGTCTCCTTATGGTGCCCCGGTAATATTCCAAAAGAAACACGATGGTTCTCTTGGCATGTGCGTGGACTATCGGACACTCAACAAGATCACGATCAAGAACAAGTATCCTATACCTCTGCTAGGGTGATTGCTTTGATCAAGCCGAGTCGGGCGAGTATTACTCAAAAATTGATCTTCGTTCGAGACTCTTGGGCAAGTACGCGTGAAGGAGGGAGACGAAATGAAGACCACTTGTGTGACGAGATATGAGGCATTTGAATTTCTAGTAATGCCCTTTGGGCTAACCAATGCTCCTGCAACTTTTTGCACCTTGATGAATCAAGTTTTGAGAGACTTTTTGGACCGGTTTGTGGTCGTATACTTGGACGACATTGTTATCTATAGCAACAGCTCTGAGGAGCATGTAGCACACCTGGAGATGGTGCTCACTCGCCTCAAAGGAAACCAGTTGTATGCTAAGTTGTCCAAGTGCGCTTTTGCCCAACGAGAATTGCATTCCTTGGTCACATCATTGAACCCAGGATGCATTCGTATGGATGAGAAGAAGATCTCGGCAATTGAGGAGTGGCGACCCCAGAAGAATCTGCACGAATTGAGATCATTCCTTGGGCTGGCCAACTACTATCGGCGATTTGTGAAGGACTATTCCAAGATAGCCTTACACTTGACCGAGCTTCTCAAGAAGAAGATGGAGTGGAATTGGGACTCGAAATGTCAATTGGCCTTTGAGAACCTGAAGAGACAAATGTCCACTGACCCGGTGCTAGGCCTACCAGACATGACTAAGCCATTTGAGGTGCATACTGATGCTTCAGACTTTGCCCTCGGAGGGCTGCTTATACAAGAAGGCCACCCGGTAGCTTTTGAGAGTAGGAAACTGAGCGAAGCAGAAAGAAAATACACGGCACGCGAGAAAGAGCTCCTTGCTGTAGTCCACTGTTTGCGGGTATGGAGACATTACCTATTGGGAGCTGCTTTCCTTGTGAAGACGGACAACACTGCTGTGAGGCACTTCATGACTCAGCCGCGACTAACGGGACGACAAGCCCGTTGGCAAGAACTTCTAGCGGAATTCGACTTCACGCTAGAATACAGAACGGGTGCAACAAATGTGGTCGCTGATGCTCTAAGCCGAATGGGTGAACTAGCTCCATCAAGTCAACTCTCAGCTTTGGCTAGTAGCGAATTCTCCATGGGCATAAAAGAGGCGATACGTGGATTTTTGCCAAATGACCCCAACGGACAACAACTTATGTCGATGGTAAGAGAAGGAAAGACTCGAAGATTTTGGGTCGATGATGGACTTTTGATGACACGGGGACATCGTCTCTATGTTCCGAAAGGTGGACACTTGAGAAAAAGAATTATTGAGGAATGCCATAGTACACTGTGGGTTGGACACCAAGGAGAAGACCGCACGATGGCCTTGGTGGAAAGGGTATACTATTGGCCCCAGATGCGGGATGAGATTTCAGATTTTGTGAAGACTTGCTATACTTGTCAGAAGGACAAGGTAGATCGACAGAAGAAAGGAGGACTGCTTGAACCTCTGTCCGTGCCAGAAAAACCTTGAGAAAGTGTATCCCTAGACTTCATTACAAGGTTGCCGAAGATAGAAGACAATGCTACAATTTTGGTGGTGATTGATCGTTTCTCTAAGTATGCCACATTCATTCCGGCACCCAAATATGTGACTGCTGAAGAGACTGCTAAACTGTTCTTCCAAAACGTGGTGAAGTTTTGGGGAGTGCCCCGAGAGATAATCAGTGATCGGGATGGAAGATTTACAGGGAAATTTTGGACCGAACTCTTTCGGCGACTTGGTACTAAATTGTGCATGAGTTCTGCATTCCATCCTGAGTCAGATGGGCAAACAGAGAGATGTAATGGAATGCTAGAAGAATACTTGCGGCACTTCGTGTGGATGAACCAAAGGAATTGGGTTGAACTTTTGGATGTGGTGCAACTTTGCTTCAATTCGCGAAGAGTTCCGCTACTAACAAAAGCCCCTTTGAGATTATAGTCGGTCAACAACCTTTACTACCTCATACTGCAGACACGCCCGATCGGAATCAAGTCCTCGCGGGCGAAGGACTTCTCCGGAGAATGGAAGAAGAATGTAGAACTTACGAAGATGTGCCTTGAAAGGGACGGCGAGCGGATGAAAAAGTATGCCGATCGAAGCGGCGTTTTGTGGAGTTCAAGGTCGGGGATCAAGTGATGGTAAAAGGCATCTTAAAAGAGAACCCAAGAGAAACAAAGGGGTTAGACACGAGGCCCGATGCCCAAGTACATTGGACCCGTACCTATATTGAAGAGAATCGGGGAGTTGCTTACAAAGTGGAACTTCCGCTGGACATGAAGATCCACCCGAGTCTTCCATGTAAGTCTTTTGAAACCTTATCATGAGAATCAACAAGAGCAGGTTGACACGACCCTACGGTATCCGCCCTCCTCAACAACATTGAGCAAGAAAGTAGCCGAGGCAATCCTTGATGCTCGGACAACCAGGAGGGGTAAGAGGAACTATATGGAATTCTTGGTGCATTGGCAAGGTCGGGGCACCGAAGAAGACAGTTGGGAAAGAGAATCTGATATGAGAGCCTTTAAACAGCTGATAGAAGACTACAAGGCAGTTACGGCGACGAGGGCGTCGCCAAATCAAGTGGAGGAGCATGTCACGGGTCACACGAATATAGCATCTCTCAGTGACCATGACAATGCTTGGCACCCTAAGTTGTTGCGTGAAGTTACCATGTGGTGCACGACGTCGGGTAACCTCGGTGCGCCCCAACAACGTGCACGTCGCATGGCAGCCACGCCCCAACCAGCGTGCATCAACGTGCCTCAGCAGCGTGCCCCTGCCAGTCGCCCAGCAGTGTGCCACAGCGTGCAAGCAGCATGCAGCAGCCAGCCGCACAGGCCAGCCTCACAGCAGCGCCCTAGAGCCAGCCCGCAGCAGCGCCGAGCACAGCGCACTGAGCAGCCCAGCCCAAAGACAGATGCAGCAGTCAGCGCCATCAGAGCCAACAACTTGGCACTTACCGTTTTGCATCCGGATGAACTCCTAATGAGCTCAAATTTGATGAGTGACCTCTTGTAAACATGTAATAGAAAATGCACGAGCTAGTTTGTAATTATCATGTATATAGCATATGTTAGAGTTTTTCCCACCTCCTCTGAAATAAGTGGTACACTCCTAGCATTTGGGCAAATGCTTTTTAAGCACCTATAGGGGGGAACAAAAATCTACACACAAGCAAGCAAGCAAGCAGACAAGCAATTGTAAAAAGACTCCTCCCCCTCGTCGTATTTGTACATTCAAACTCTGTAATCATGCATTCAAATCAATGAAGTGATTTTCGTGCAATTTGTCCCGTGCCATTTATTTTGTGTTTATTTACGAATTTGCATTGAAGTGCGTTTGTCCCATTTTCGGAGCCGGGAGTGACTAAGGCCAAGGGCCAAGGTCACTCGGCATCACGGTGCATCTAAGACTCTCGAGAGACGACCCGTGACAGAACCCCATGATGTGCGGTTGGGCGACATAATGGAAAAGAGCACTATATATTTATAGTAACTAATGAAGTATTCCTTCTTTGACGGAGAAGAAAAACAAGTCATCTGAATTTTTTTTTTTTTTTTTTAAAGTTGTAGTTTATAATTTATTTCTTTATATTCCTCATATTTGTAAATGTTTTTTTCTTTCAAATGATCTTACATTAATCTGTCAAGTGTCAGAATAAATAATTATTAATAGTACCTACAAATTATTTTTATTGATTGAATCATAAAGATACATCTTTGTTCTACCTGGTTCGAGTCTTCCCTCAAAATGAAACATTTTAATTTTGATTTAATGAATAAAATACATGTGTATGAGACTACATTTTCCACTCCCAGTTAAAAAAAGAACAAAACAAAAAATTCATCTTTCCTACGAGGATCAATAGTGGTCGTCCACTCCCCCTCAATCTTGCCTCGAACCCCAACATACCAGTTGGAAGAGAAGTATTTTAGCGCTTGAGCTACACTTTTTTGTTTGTTGTCATTTTTCACTATCTATCTCGATTTAATGGAAAACATTGCAAACCTGTCAATTACCGAGTTTACTTGCGGATTCGAGCAGAAGCGGATAACTCAGTCAATTTAATCGAAATATCTTGCATCCCTTCTTATTATTTAATGAAAGATTTACTTTTTACAAAACTCAAAATAAAAATCTTAAATAGGAATTTTATATCAATTCTTATGGTATTATATAAACTGATCCAAATACAAACATTCATGTAAGCCAAATCTAGTTAAGAATATTTTAATGTAAACATACAAATATGTAAATATAAAGATAACACTAGCATGATAGATTACTTTATAAGTAATTATTTTGTAAGTTTGTAGTCTCTTTTTTCTAAATTCGTCTTTCAATTTATTTTAAAATTCTTTTATAGTTCTCGACTTTTAAACTCAAAGTTTTAATCTATCTATATACATAATATTCATTTATATTATGAAAGGTAATTTCACGATTAACTAACCATAAACGTAATAGTTTAAATTATTTTTTCAAAATTGGGGTTGCTGTTTGTTTTTACCATCCATGAATTAGTAATTAGTAAAAAGGCATTGATACTACCAGAGCAATAAGTTTTATGCACTTGACATTTTTAACCTTTTTTATTAAATTTCACCACCACCTCTCTCCCGTAACAGGGCTTCTCTTTCCACTTCTCTCGATTTGCCTACTTTTTCTCCACAGATTTCTCATATTTCTTTTTACTTTTATTAAATTTTGATTGGGGTTGCTAATATAAAATTACATTAATCATATTTTAAATCTCAAATTTTCTTTTGGGTTCTTATAAAAAAAATGAAGAATCAATTGAATTGAATTGAATTGTCTTATGAATCCAACAGGGAATGATTCCAAAATTAGTTTTAGGTTAATGGGATTTGCTAAGTCGCACAAAGGCTCAATGGATTTGGAATTTCATGCAACTATTCATTAGAAATTGAACTTTCTACAGAAATATCCTTGAGTTCAACTAAGAAGAACAAAAGAGGAATCTGTCTAAAGCATTTGTTCTTTAGACACCATGGATGCATCGGATGGTTAGGCGAGGAGAGAGATAGGAGGCAAGCGAGAGGGAAAAGAAAGTTTGATAGGGTATTTTTGTCATTATAATTAAATATGCTCTGGCAGTATGGCTGCCATAAATGAAATTGTCCAAGTCTCAACAGATTCCGTGATGAAATTGCACGATTTAAGGATGGATAAGTTTCATTCACTGTATGAAGATAAGGAACTATTCAAAATAGAGAAATCCCCTATTAGTATTATATATCTATTTACGTATTTCTATAAATAATTTTATTTTTATATTAGGTTATTTTTAACAGCATATTTTTACGGATAATAATAAATGTCCAATTAGTAAATTTGGCCATGAACTCACGTGCCGTACTAGTGTTATGAATCATTAACAGTGTTTATTCGTACATGATTAATAGATATCATACAAACATGACTTAATTGATGATATATATATAAACATTTGTACAGATCTATATCTAGTTATGTATTTGATATTTGGCTCATTTAGCCGCTAAGAAAAATGAAATGATATGAAAATTGTAAAACCTGAAAATAACTATGGTACTTATTTATTTTAATTATTTTCTAGTCATGTTGAGTTTCACATGTAATATACGTATCATACACGTGCAGCGTATGTGCAATATAGGTAATATAGAGCCGCTTTAGCTCTATATTACTGGTATTTCATGTTTTACTTTTTAATGATTATAGTGATATTTCAGGTTTTACTTTTACTTTTATTTTCTCATGTACATTTTATTTTTGGTAATATAGGGCCGCTTTAGCCCGAGTCTCTTCCAACATAACAAGATTCTCGCTATACCTAAATTAAAACTTTATATTTCAGAATTTTGTATCCCTAGATGGATTCCAAGGTGAAGCTTCTATGCTTAACAACTCAATCAATACATCGCCATTGTTCGATGGACTAAGTATCAACATTGCATTGAATATGCATGTATAATATACTCGTTTTTTTAATCATTAAGGTTATTGGTTCACGATTTACAACACTCTTATGGAACCAATAAAAAAATGAAATGACATGAAAACTATAAAAGACATTTAACTATGGTACTTGTTTATTTTAGTTATTTTCTAGTTATGTTCAGTTTCACATGTAATATACGTATCATACACGTGCAATATAGGTAATATGAAGAAAAATGAAGCATATGGGTAATTTGGGGTAATTAGTCTCCTTTATCATTCAAAACTATAATCTGATCATCCGTGGTGATTCAGTCTGCGGAGCCTCCGCAAAGTTCAACTTTTACTCGAAGGTAAGAGTTTTTAACATAACAACAACCACCCAAAGTGAACAAGATTAATAATATCAAGTGGATTGAAACTCTAGTCCTGATGTATGACATTAACAAAACGTTATCAATTTCCCCAAATTTAGCAGGTTGAATTCAAAATTTTTGACTTAGTAAGAAATACTTCTAACCGCATTATCATATTGGTAATTAAAGCCAGCATCAATCAACACCAACTTTCTCCATCCAAGTAAACATTACCATTATTGCATGCATAATTAAAACCATAATTAGTTATTTTCTAGTCATGTTTAGTTTCACATGTAATATATGTATCATACACGTGCAACATACATGCAATACATGTACTTAACGTTTTAATGATTATACTAATATTCCAGATTGTAAAATAAGGAAAAAGAAAAAGGGTTGTTTATAAGCCTAAGATGCATTGATCACTATGGCAAAATTGGGCTTTGGTGGCACTTAGCTTGTGGCACTTATGATATATGTCATTTATTTACAGCATTTATGTGAAAATGCCATAGTTTTGTGGCACTTTATAATAAGTGTTACAAAATTTATGGCATTTTTTCAATTGCCTCATGAAGTGCCACATAATTATGGCAATTTTGAGAAAAATGTCACATTTTCGTGGCATTTTTAAACAGGTGCCACAAAATATTGTGACATTTGTTCAATTGCCACATAAAGTGCCACAAAATATATGACATTTTTTTCAATTACCTCATGAAGTGCCGCATAATTATGGCAATATTGGGAAAATGTCACATTTTCGTGGCACTTTTTAAAAAGTACCACAAAACATTGTGGCATTTGTTCAATTGCCACATATAGTGCCACAAAATTTATGACAATCTAACAAAATTTCATATATGGTAAAATTTATGACTAGTCTATCAAAATTTAAACTATTACCTTAAAATTTGTGTCATGTAAAGTACCACATAATATTCCATAAGATAATTAACCATTTAATTTCATAAAGATATGAAACATTATAAATGAAATTTATATTAAAAGTAATTTAAAGAAAAAATATTGATATTACTATTTGAGTGTTTCAATTTTAAAAGTTCATAAGATATATTTTATTAATGATAATAAATAATTATAATTAATTGACTATGAAATTAATTAATTTTTTTTCATTTTAAAATTATTTTAAAAAAATATTTTAGATGAAATACAAAAAAAACTCACATTGCACGAAATTTCATATATTCTATATTATACATTTCTTATATCAATTTTATTACATTTTCAAGTTTTACAAAAGAAATGGAAAATATTTAGTTATTGAATTCATGCCATCCAATTTTAAAAATATTATATTAACAATAATATATATAACTAAAAAATATAATAAATAAACTTATTAGTTTATAACTTATTTTATAATTCGTATGATGTGAAGATTAAAATTTGTATCTAGTTTTCATTTAGTATTTTATTTCTACTCAATTTTTTTAAAAAAAGAGTTTTATTTCTAATTGGTTGTTGTTAATATACATTAATAAATATAAATATCAAATTTAAAAGTAATTAAATAAAATTTATTGTTATGTTATATAAACAAATTTGGTTAAAATTTATACAAAAGTCATTGTGGTTCATTGGTTAGAGCGTTAGTGTTTGCAGTGAGGGGTTTAGTGTTCGAATCCTGTCAAACGCAAATATTAAATTATAGATAATGTGTGACTATGGATAAGGCTTAATGATCCTCTTGTTATTTTATTTTCTTTATAAATAAATTTTTTTTTATTTTTTATTTAAAAACAGTAAATTATTTTCGCGGCATTTACTAAAAAGTGCCGCAAAATATGTTATATTTTCAATTTGTGGCATTTAAAAAGTGCCACAAATTGTGCCGCCAATTTATTTATGGCACTTAATTAGTGCAACGGAAAAAAGCGACACCACTTGTGGGGGCACTTTCAAAAAGTGTCGCACAAGTGCCACAAAAGTAGTTTTATGACACTTAAACAACTTTTCGTGGCATTTATCCAGTGCCACCAAAAGTCAAATATGCCATAGTGGATAATGGTTCCTCAAAGGCCTATTAACGGTAATTCTTTCCCACACCAACAAAATGGGGTTGGGTTGTTGAGAAACAAACTTTCCCTCTTCTTTCATTATCTTAGCCAAAGCCAACTAATTATTCACTAATTCACACTTTCCTATTTCTAATCTTTATTTTTGAATGTCGGTAAACGACCAACTTTGATGAAGCCAAGCAAGTCATTTTGCTTGTACGCATAGACGGAACTATAGAGCTTCTAATTTGGGGTAAAATGTATCGCATAAAAAAAGCTGAGCTTCTATTTTGGGGTAAAATGTATCACGTGAAGCGGGAAAATTGAAAAAATAAGCGATTAAAGTACAAACAATCAAAAGTATGTAATATAACTTTAAAAAAATATGTATCTTGGCGTCGCGCCCTCCTACCCTCGCCATCGCCCCTTTAGTTTCGTAGTTCAAATTTCCTGTAACCGTAACACTCTCTCTCTCTCTATATATATATATAACATTTTAATTTGATAAGTTTGATTCGTATAATTAATTAGACTGGACAAGATAAATTATTAACTTTAAAAAGATAACTCTTAAGTATTAATAATTAGAAATGTTAACTTGAGTTTTGCAAAGATGGTTAAGAGAAGATTTGGAGTGCAAGTTTCATGGATTCACAGATTACCTCAAAAATAGAAAGGTTTGCAACTGTGAATCGCTTTGTTTGCTCGTTGAGAATTTTCAAATTCTGCCAAATTAAGATGGAACAACCACTGTGAGTGATAAAGGAGACTAATTTGAGATAGACAAACCAAATTACAGCACCAAAATCATTTACGTTTTTATCTAAAGCAAGAAAAGAAAATTCTCTAAAACACGGAAAATTCTTGGGGTTCTGGCCCCACAGCCCCTCACATGAATTGGGCGGGGCCTACCTACACGTGTACTCCAATATCTTGATGACTTCGATTCCCAATCTGGTCATACCCAAGTACTCTGAAGCATTTTTAACTTTATATATTATTTCCACTCAATTATGAACATGTGATAAGTAAAAGATCGTTCCAACGAAGATTGTTTATCTATCCGAAAAATTATATTACTTATAATCTAACTAAACAAAAGTAAATATGGATTTAATTAACTAAAACTCAGAAAGAATTACAATTAAAACGAATTAAAGATGCGGCTTATATAAGATGAAAATATATGGAATGAATGGACTAAGACACTTCTAATTCAGTCTACTCCTTTTATGGAAAACAAATAATTCCTTAGTTTAGGTCTCAAGAAATTCTTTAGTTGTGTCACCAAGGATCCCTTTATGTAGGTAGAAACGTTTTATTTTCTTCTTCGACGTCAATTCAGATTCTAAATTCTTCTAATTTTGAATGATAGTAATCTCCAAATTCTATTCATTTTCCAATTCAACTTTTGGTAAGTAAAAATTGCAAATCTTCAATCTTCTATTCCAGTTTGAAATCAGTTTCAAATTCTATTTAGTAGCACATGTTAAATATACTTCTTCTTTTCCTTTGATATCCAAGATCTTCTTTAACCTATATCAAATATTAGAAAATTAGTGAATTAATTTGTGCTTAATACGCTCTAAACTAACTCGATTACAAGGATATATTGCTTATCTTGAGCATTTAAAAGTTTGGCATACTTGGGAAGACGCTCGTCGTTGACGACATCATGGCTGATTGTGAAAACCGCCAACAGAACAAACGACATGTTTTAAAGGCTATTGGCTTGAACCCGGAATGTGTAATTCATCGGAGACACGTCAAATTTGTTCATTTTGTCCCCAAAAAAACCCAAGGTTTTCGTAGCTAGCTGGATATCGTCGAGTCCCAATCCGGTGATAACCAAGTACTCGGAAGCATTTTTAACTTTATACTACTAAAGGAATTCTCAATATTCAAAGAGAAATAACAGCTAAAAAAAAGCTAAACAGTACTAGTTCACGATGTACAAACCTCTTATGTAACAAATAAAAAACTAAATGATATGAAAATTATAAAAGAAATTTAACTATGATACTTGTTTATTTTAATTATTTTCTAATCATGTTTAGTTTCACATATAATATACGTATCATATACGTGCAATACACGTGCTAAACTTTTTTTTATCATCATAATGATATTTCTTGTTTTAATTCTATTTTTATTTTTTTTGGGTGGAATAACGTCTTTATATTTTAGCCCGAGTCTCTTCTAACATAACCATATTCTTACCCTTAACTAAATTAAAACATTATATTTTAGCATTGAAATCCCTAGATGGATTCTGATGGGAAGTTGAAGTGCGGTAAAATCGCCTATGCAGTCCTTTATGTATTTCGAGTTTGAGCATAAAGTATTTTTCCAAAAATTTCTACTTTTAACGTCTATATTCTATTTACGACCTACAAATAAAGGACTTCCGCCCAATTTCTTGTAGAAGCCCCGTCAGATCAGTCAAGAGGTCAACACATTAGATACATTGTAATGGTATTTTAGACATTTCAACATATTTCCAAAAGAAAAAACATGAGTACTCAATTGTTAAACATAATAACTATGAATACCAATTTATATTAACCAAAAAAAATAAATCCCTAAACCCATCCCTTTCTCCTCCATCTTCATCTACGCCCACCCTTTTCCACCACCACCACTACCACCGTCAACAACCCATTCCACAATTTCAAGCTTTATGGTTCACAATCAATTCCACAATTTCATGCTCTATGAAATTCTATAGTATAGCATAGAATGGATCCATGAAGGTTAATTACTTGATAGAGTATATGAATGTTTCCAGTTTTACTGGTAAATTTTCTCTTTTTGTGGTTTTTTTTGAATTTGTCTACGATGTCTAATATTGATTTATTGTTTTATTTTGCAGAATTTGTTAGTTGTTTAAGAGGAAATGACCCAAATGAGTTGTCTAAGAAAACAAAGAAAAAAATATGAGGAAAAAAGTGTGTTAATTAAAATCAGGTATGAAAGTGGGTTCCAAGCTCTATGATTCACAATCCATTCGATAATTTCAAACTCTATGAAATTATATTGTGGAGCAAAATCAATTTATCAAATAAAAAAAGCGTAATTATTTCTTAAATCCTTTAGTCCATTTAAAGATCCCTTCCATGGTCAAGGCAGCAAGAACACGAGTTTCTACTTTAATTACGCCTTGAACCAGCTCGATTACATGGGCAGAATTCTTTTCGTGAGCATCCAGAAGTTTGGCATACTTGTGACGACGCTCGTCGTAGACGACATCATGGTCGATCTTGAACACCTCTGACAAAACAAACTTTTCAACGCTCATCGCTTGAACCTGGAATGTGTAATTCACCGAAGACACATGAAGCTTTGTTCATCTTTATCCCGTAAAGACCACTACAAGAAAAACGCCTATTCGCTACGCACATTAGCTACGGAAAATTAAAATATCCGTAGTTAATGTTTCTTAATTAACTACGGAATAGCAACGAATAATTATCGATAGATATTCCGTAGCCCTGTCGTACCAAAGTTGGCGGGTTTTTTGCGGGTTAAACTTATTATCATTTACTACGTAATTGCTACACAAACGTGAATTTTATTGGCGCTAAATTATTTTTTCATTTGCTACGGAATTTGTATAGCAAATGCTATTCCGTAGCTACCTATGCTACATATTAGCTACATATGTTAATCGATATTATATTTTATTTTATTTCCGTAGCAAAACCGTAGCGGGATCTATTACCCAACAAAAAAAAAACTTAACTAATTGAATAATCCCCAAAAAGAATATATTATCTAAAATAGAAAAGAAATAAAAAACACGTGAATTATTTTTGTGGGTTAAACTTATTATCAATAGCTACGGAATTGCTACGACCACGTGAATTTTATTTGTGGGAATATTTGCGCTAAATTATTTTTTCGCATGCTACGGAATTTGCGTAGCAAATGTATATTAACTTTTATTAATTGTTTTTGTGCTTTCGTCCGTAGCTATTCCATAGCTACCTCTGCTACATATGTTTTTTGATATTTTATTTTATTTTATTTTTCATAGAAAATCCGTAGCGGGATCTATTACCCAACAAATTTTTTTTTAACTAATTGAATAGTCCCCAAAATGAATATATTATCTAAATAGAAAATAAATAAAAACCACGTGAATTATTTTTGGAATAATTCTGATATGGACCTGGCCTACCACTTGGTCATGGACCACTTGGTTCAGAATCAGCCACATCACAATTTTGATTAAAATATTAAAAACAGGTGGGATCTTATGAGAATTTTTTTTTTAATCAAAAGAAGTGATGTGGTTAATTCTGGATCAAGTGGTCCATGACCAAGTGGTAGGCCAGGTCTATATCATAATTTTCCATATTTTTGTGGGTTAAACTTATTATCCGTAGCTACCGAATTGTTAAGACCACGTGAATTTTATTGGCGGGAATATTGGCGCTAAATTATTTTTTCGCTTGCTACGGAATTTGCGTAGAAAATGTATATTAACTTTTATTAATTGTTTTTGTGTTTTCTTCTGTAGCTATTCCGTAGCTAACTCTACTATAGATTAGCTACATATATTTTTAGGTGGATCTATTACCCAACAAAAAAAAAATTTAACACTTAGACAGTCCCCAAAAAGAATATCTTAACTAAAGAAGAAAAGAAATAAAAAACCACAATTTGGTGATAACCAAGTTCTCGGAAGCATTTTAACTTTATACATCATTTCACTCCATTTCTTGGAATACTACTAAGGGAATTTTTAATATTCAAAGAGAAAAAAATAGCTAAATAGTTACTAGTTCACGATGTACAAATAACATCTTTATATTTTAGCCTGAGTCTCTTCCAACATAACCATATTCTCACCCTTAACTAAATTAATACATTATATTCCAGCATTAATTTCCCTATATGGATTCTGATGGGGAACTGATGTGCGGCAAAACCTCCTGTTATATATGTAACCAATACAAATGAAAGGATATGAAAAATTATAAAATAAATTTTACTATGGTACTTGTTTATTTTAATCATGTTTCTAGTAATGTTGAGTTCCACGTGTAATATAGGTATCATACACGTGCAACGTACTTGTAACGTGAATGATACGTAGAGTTTTCCACCTTCAAAAACTGTTTCACCGTTGACGATAGTTTGCTGTTTTCTTTAGGATGATAATGGCCCCTAAAAGATTTGCCTAATAAGGTAACGAACCACAACCTGAACTTATTATTCAGAGAAATGTTGATGGTGATGTAGAGGTTATCTTCGGGGATATCTCAATTACGTTCCCCGGGGACATGCGTAGAATAAAAGACAATAGAAAGTCTCACTGAGCTGGGACTCCACAAGGTATAACCTACTCTGCGAGGGCAGCGTATAATTAGAGAAGCTTTGTACGAGTGTTAGACTTCCATAATTTTGTCTGTCCTAGACGAATATAGACTTAGGAGATTGTGGGACAATGTTCTTATTTCTCTTGATGTAGAATATATAATCCCTACTCCCGGAGAGCGAGCTTGCTTCCCACCCCGATGACGTGCCACATTATATTTCGAAAAACTCCTAGGTGGGTTAACAATTCCACCCCACATGTTTTGCATGGAGTTGAGTACTTTTTATGAAATAAATCTCGGCAAGGTAAGTCCCAATCTTGTTAGGTTTGTCACCTTCTTACTTATTTTGTGGTATGCTATAGGGGTGCCCACAAATTTAGCACTCTTTAGGTGTTTCTTTGATATAGTCTCCAAGACTAAGGTATGGGAAGATGCCACACTCCGGATAATATAGAAACTAAGATGGATGATATCGAAACCAAGATAGATGACATCATTAGAAAAATAATAACAAAGAAAATGATGAATTCCGATCTTGAGGAGAATGAGGAAAAATAGGATGATGAGGAGAATTATGACGTGATGGAAATGGGGATAATGTTGAGTTCATTGAAGAAATGATGAGGTAAATGAAGGGGAAGAAAAAGGAGATCATCTTTCAATGACCGGAGAAGAGGTTTACAAGCTTATTAAGGACTTGAAGTGAGGAGACAACACATAGATCATCATGGTGTGAAGAGCAATCGAAACAACCTACAAATTCCCTGAGATCATCTAAACTCCTATCTACTCTTGCTTTCCCTAAATTGCTATCCAATTTATTTTGGTACTTTTGTATGAATTGTGCAAGTGCACAATTATGAACAAGTGATAAGTAAAAGATCGTCCCAACGAAGATTGTTTATCTATCCGAAAAATTATATTACTTATAACCTAACTTAAACAAAAATAAATATGGATTTAGTTAACTAAAACTAAGAAAGAATTACAATTAAAACAAATTAAAGATTCGGCTTATATAAGATGAAAATATATGGAATGAATGAACAAAAACACCTCTAATTCAGTCTACTCCTTTTATGTAAAAACAAATAATTCCTTAGGTTAGGTCTCAAATGTATTAATTGTAGAATTCCCGAATATAACTTTACATAATAAACCACTCGTGTCTCTACGTGATTTTAATAACTAAAGACGTATAAAACTCTGTGCACTTCCCTAGCTTTGTCTCCTCATCTCTAGAAACCACACAAGGAAATCGAATCTATCTCTAGTCAATTTTACGTTATGTTTTTATTATCCTTGATTCAGTTAAATCTAGATGAAATTTAGATTAATACAATAGTTAATCAGAAAATCGCAAGCATTAAGAACAAATAATAACAATTAACCCTATTGTGAAGAAAAATATATTAATAGAAATCAAACATATCCATAAAAGTTTCAACCTTCAAAGAAGGTCTTAGTCTCAAGAAATGTAGCTAAAAATAAGCATAAAATAAAATAAAAATAAAGAAAGAAGTAGCCTGATGACGAAACGGCCTCCTCATTGGTCTTATGTTCCTTATGCTCTCAAAGCTAATTACTTTGTGTCTCAATGAATTCTTCAGGCGTGTCTTCCAAGGATCCCTTTATATAGGTAGAAACGTTGCATTTTCTTCTTCGACTTCAATTTAGATTCCAAATTCTTCTAATTTGGAATTATAGTAATCTCCAAATTCTATTCATTTTCCAATTCAACTCTTGGTAAGTAAAAATTGCAAATCTTCAATCTTCTATTCCAGTTTGAAATTCTATTTAGTAGCATATGTTAAATATGCTTCTTCTTTTCCTTTGATATCCAAGATGTTCTTTAATCTATATTCAATATTAGAAAATTAGTGAATTAATTTGTATTTTGCAAATAAAATACACAAAAAACTTACATTAAGCGACAATCGAATGTGGTGACAACGCCTGCGAAAGGGAGGCACAGCAGAGTGCAGATTCCTCATCAAAGCTGTCGATCCAAGGGGTGACATCATCACAACCGAGTGTACAAGCCTCGCATCCACACAGGATTGAAGCTGCAAAGAGTTCCCTATCTGATGGTGTTGGAGAGGCTATGTAGATTGTGCTGTCATCGGCTTTACCATAGGATTTGACGCACATGATTGCAGCTCCTTCAGTCATCCAATCAAAGAATAACATGATATGTAGTTGTTGGACTTTTTTTATGCTTCTTAGATTGTAATGGAATTTCAAACTTGTCTTTTGCTTACCATGTAATACACTAAAGTGTGATAGTTAGAAAGTCGAGCTCTACATCTTAGTTTGCCAAACCTTGGGGACTTTCGCGTTAGTCATTTAGATTACATGATAGAGGTAGTTTAATTTGATTTCCTATTCAACATCTTAGATGCTCATAAGAAGATAGTATAGATGATTATTCGTACAAACTTGATGTAACACGGTAAACTACTTTGTAAGATCATTTATACAATTTAACCTTTTATGATAAAAAACATTATAGGCTCTTCAACTACCCTCCATTCCCATTTAATTGTCGTTTAGGATATATATATATATATATATATATATATATATATATATATATATATATATATATATATATATATATATATACGTGTGTATCCAAATTAATTATTATTTAAGGTTCTTTTATTAGTTGTCAACAATTTATTCCAATTATACCCTCAACATATCTTTTATTGGAAAAGTGAAAGAGAAGGGGAAGAAAGTGTTGGAAGTGGCTTACTTTGAGATTCAATAACTTTCTCTACAAAGAATTAGCTTGAAACAACAATTAAGTTTTGTTCTTGGCATGGCATATAGTGGTTATCACTTTGGTAGAAGCCACTTATGTATTAGGAATCCATAGTTTATTCACTTGGAAGTTGGAGTTTCAAGATGTGAGGATTTATGTTTAAATATGAATCCCACGTCGGAATATTAATAAATAACAAGACTTACTTTCCTATATAAATACACTACTCGTAATGCCTTTCCAAGATGAGAAAAAGAAAGAAATAAAAAGAAAAGGCATTTTACTACTGCCTTTCTTTTATTTTCTTTTGAGAAAAAAATGATAAAACTTTTTTAGTCTTTGTCCTTTTCTTTTAAATCCCTTTTCTCATAGTAATAATAATTTTATTCTGTGATTTCTCGAGCGAACTGAGGAGCTTTCGAGGTGATCGAATTCGGTGTGCGCCGTTGTAGATATGGACTGTCTTATCCTGCAAGGAGTTTCGTTGTTCCCTTTCGCACCGATAAGTGGGGCGAATATTCTGTTGAAGGCAAACCAGTTTCAATTGGTGATTCGGTTGGTTACCAGATACGATTCGGTTTTCACATATATGGAATTTCTATATTCTGGTACATGTATTTTCGTAAATTTCCTGTTTCTGTATTATAAACTGATGCAGTGTTATTTTTCTTGTTTCTGGCTGGTTTACTGTTTTGGATTTATTTAGCCTTGCCGAATTAATTGTTATTGAAAATTAATTATGTTAGTGTCCCTAATTGGGGAATAGGATTACGTGTTTAATTCTATCGAATTTAACTGGAACAAAATTATCAAATATAACAATCTTCAAGAGAATATTCCATTATCAATAACAACTGCAATGGCAAATCCACCTAAATCCGTTAAGTTCAAACCCATGATTGACATGACAGGTCTGCTAGAAAAATGTGGTCCTGGACAGTACTTCAAACGCTGGCAACAGCGTATGAAAATCTGGTTGTCAATGAGGGGCTTGATGAATGCAGTTGACAAAGACAAGCTGTGTCAACTCCTACTAACATTCGAGGTCCTAAAATTGCTTCTTGGAAATAATAGAACGAGGTCTGTAGATGGGCGATTCTATCAGCTCTGACATATGTCCTTTTTAATGCCTTCTCTTTTGTTCTTATACAACAAAAGGTATCTGGGATGAGTTGAATAAGAAATATAACACTGATGACCAAGGTCTTGAGAAGTATCATGTTTCTAAATTCTTGAAGTATAATATAGTTGAGGGCAAGTCTGTAACTGAACAAACTCATGATCTGCAATTGATTATTCACTCCATCTCTGAATCGATATGAAGCTTCCTGAGAAGTTTCAAGTTATGTCAATAATAGAGAAATTTCCTAAGTCTTGGGAGGAGTTCGGTATGACACTCAAACACAATAAAGGGGAAATATCTCTACATGATTTGACGTTGAATATATCGATAGAAGATGAACATAGGAGTCAAAATCACACTGCACCTGTTGAGTCTAATGTTCACGTAGTAATAGATGGAAAGATAATTATAATCAGAAGAATGTAGGGGTTAATAACAACTCAAAGAATGTAACCAAGGCGAAAGGCAAGGCTAAAATGAAACAAAAAAACAAACAAACCTTGCTGCAATTGTGGTTAGGTTGGGCCTGGGCTAAGGACTGTCCGTCCAAGAAGCCTAAGGTCAAACATGGATCCAATTCTGAGGCACATGTCAACATGGTAGTTGAAGAAGTCAATCAAGTGGATGCTGATTTGAGTGCACACCTCGCCTAGGTTTGCACTATTGAAGTTAAAACTAGTGGGGCTGGTACTATCGTTGATGATAGGTATGTTTCTGTTGTCCCTTTAATTCTAACTATCATGTTTGAGCCACTTTAATAGTTGGTTGATACTAGAGCAAATAGGCACGTTTATGCTGACAAAAAACTTTTTGTATCTTACCAGCCAGTTGGAGGTAAAACTGTAAGAATGGGGAACTCAAGTGCAGCCAATGTGATTGGGATAGGACGTCTGGACTTGAAGTTTCCTTCAAGGAGCATTTTCTCTCTTCAGAGGGTGCATCATATTCCAGCAATTCGAAGAAACCTTATTAGTGGTTCATGTTTAGTATCAAAGGGTTATGAAATCAATTTCAAATGTAATAGAATAGTGATGTTACACTATGGTACATTTATTGCCAAATGCTATTCGTCTAATGGTTTGTTTAAATTAAGAGTTGAACCTTTTACCTTTTGTGATACCCTGTACCCTTTTTACCATAGAAATTGCATGACTATATTTTGTGTTATCAGACTAATTGACTTTTGCATGTGTTATATATTATGTACATAATTGTTTAGGGTTTTATGACATCTTGGATTGATTAGAGGACATAAGTGCATAAAAATAATTATATGTTAGCTAATTGGTTAATTTTGGAGGGAGCGTTAGTGTTCATGAAGGGGTACCTTCAGAGATAATCCTAAGTGGGATGAACTTTGAGGATTGGTTGCCTACTTTAGAGTTATAACCATCCAGAAATTTGGAGTTTAGATAGCCTATAAATAGAGGAGGAAAGTAGAGATGGGAAAGAAAGAAAAAGAAAGAGAAGAGAGGAAAAAGAAGAAATTCTAGTAGATTGGGTAGGCTATGGGAGAATGCACTTTTGAGATAGCAAATGGTGTCGGTTTCAGCGATTCTTAGTGCGTTTCAAAGAGGACTGATAGATCTACGCTTAGGAATCGACGGAGTATCATTTGGAGTTCTGGATTTCGAGTTATAGGATTGGGAATTTAGTGCTTTGAATCTGGATTTTCGACTTTTGGTGTATTTTGAGGTTTTGCTTTAAGATTGATAAGGTAAAGACCCTTCAACTTTGAGTTTTTCCAAAACTTTCATAAAATGATATTTTACAGATTATGTATGAAGTATGAATGAAAAATGGTTTTATCATGTTTTCTTGCATGAAAGTGGATGAAGCAATATTTAATGTGAATACATGAATTGTATGATGTTTAATTGCGCATGTCTGTGATAACATGATTACTTGCTGTTTTTATGATTGTAAGCATAAGGGAACATCCCTGGTAGGGACATTGACTAAGAAAGGATTCAGTATGTTTATGTTATACTTATGTTATGCTATGAATTTCATGAGGAGTCAATGTATCTAACTTGAGATAAGATGTAGCATGTAGAGTTGTGTTATATGATAAGTACATTGATAAGATGTTGGGAGAGGCCCAAACATCAAGTCATGATGTACGATGTCACGAACAGTATACAACGATATATGATGTTTGCATTTGATATTTGATGTGAGCAGTTTTGCAGGGAAAAAGAAGTCATTTTCTAACTATTTTTTAGGGTTTTGAGTTATTTAGTTGTCTCGCAGTAAGGGTGTAGACGACGGCTATCGTCTGTACTCGAGTTATTGAGAAGCTAGGCATACGCTAGGCTAGAACCTTCACTTCCTAGCGGCCTCGCAGTGGATGGGTAAGAGTGGCGGGTGTGCAACCGTCATTCCTGAGGCTGGCAAAAAAGCTAGGAGGTTGAGTCGCAGGTATTTTGTATTCCTCGGGTGGAGGATCAGAGTGTAGGTTTGTTGTATGGGCGGCAATCCTACACTCCCAATATTCTAAGAAGTCAGAAGTATTTTACATACCATGATTTTACTGCTTTATTGGTGATTATATTTTTTAAAGTTATGAAATGTTTTTGGGATGCATAAACTGTTTTTATTAACTGTCTATATATTTATTCATGCCAAGGTTGAATGGATCTTACTGAGCAATAGTCGGTTTTGCTCACCCTTATCCATATTTCCCTTTCAGATGAGAAGGATGTTAACTACGAAGGGTAAGTGGGGGACGTCGTGTATGAGTATCAGTTAGACGACACTTTATAGACATCTAGCTCACTTTACTGTTTTGAAATAGACTAAGTGTGATCAACTTTGAAGTATTTTAAGTTGTACTAAGTCCTTTTAAGTTATGAAGTTGTGATGTATCCTTTTTAAGTTAAGTTTATATATATATATATATATGAGTTTTATGTTATGGGTTCTGTGTTCCGTTTGGCAAAACGGAACGCTGCCAGGTCATTCCCGGTTACGGGATGTGACACCTTTGAATTTTTCGAATCAAATAAAGCTCTTTATGTTGAGAAATCTAATATTCCTGTTGTGCATTCAATTGAATCTAATGAAACTTGGCATAGTAGACTTGGACATTTAAATTTAGATTCTATTAAAAGAATGATGAATTTAAATCTGATTCCTAAAAATGACATTGATGAGAAAAACAAATGTTCAGTGTGTGTAGAAGCTAAAACAACAAGGAAACCCTTTCATTCAGTTGAAAGGGATTCATAGTTGTTTGACTTGGTTCACACTTATATTTGTGAATTCAATGGGTTGTTAACTAAGGATCAAAAGAAATATTTTATTACCTTTATTGATGACTATAGTAAATATTGCTATGTTTATCTACTTAAACATAAGGATGAAGCACTTAATAAATTACTCATATTTAAAAATGAAGTTGAATAACAAACTGTCAAGAAACTTAAAAGGTTAAGATCTGATAGTGGTGGAGATTAATATTGCCAAAGTAATGACATAATTCATGAGATGGCAGCCCTTTACTCACCCCAGTCAAATGGATTTGCTGAACGAAAAAATAGAACTTTTAAAGATATGATTAACAATATTCTTTTGATTTCTGGATTACCTAAGTATATGTGGGGAGAGGCTTTGAATACGGCTTGCCATATTCTGAATAGAGTCCCTCTTAAACTTAAAGAGGTAACTCATTTTGAAGTTTGGAAAGTAAGGAAACCTAACATAAAGTACTTGCGTGTGTGGGATTGTCTTGCAAATGTGCTAATCCCTGAACACAAAAGGAAGAGGTTGGGTCCTAAAAATGTTGATTCTATCTTTATTGGTTTTGTGGAAACTATCTATGCTATAAGATATTTAGTAATCAAGTCTGAAATTTCTGGTGAAGAAGTTATCATAATAGTGGAATACCTTGATACTACATTCTTTGAGGATGTGTTTACCTTGAAAACTGGTTTGCCTCAAGATTCTACTTTAGACTCGGCCTTAGCATCTAGTTCCATTCTTGATCATGTGGAAAGGATGACAATGTGGGGCAGATACTAGTAGTTCCAATCCTCAAACAACGTATTTGGATGAACCTAGAAGGAACAAGAGAGCAAGGGTAGTCAAGGACTTTGGAAGTGATCGTATCACTTACAATGTTGATGACGTACCTTTAACTTTTAAGGATTCTATGGCCTCTCTAGAGGCTAAGCATTGGAAAGCTGCTATCAAAAGTGAGATGGATTCCATTGTCTCTAATGGGACATGGAAATTAGTTAATCTCCCTCCTGGGTGTATTACTATTGGATGCAAATTTGTCTTTACAAAGAAATATAACTTAGATGGTACCATTGATAAGTATAAGGCCAGATATGTTGTCAAAGGGTTTCGACAAAAATAGGGGATTGATTACTTTGATACTTATTCCCCTGTTGCTCGGTTGACTACAATCTGTGTGCTTATAGAATTGGCTTCCATACGTGGTTTCATCATCCATCAAATAGATGTGAAAACTGCTTTTCTTCGTGGAGATCTTGAAGTAGAGATTTATATAGATCAGCCTGAAGAGTTTGTAGCCAAAGAAAATGAGAAAAATGTCTGTAAACTTGTTAAGTCCTTATATGGACTAAAACAAGCACCCTTAAAATGGCATGGAATTTTTTATAAAACTATTTTATCTCATTTGGCTTCACTACGAATGAGAACGACAAGTGCATTTACCACAAGGTTAAAAGTGATTCTATTATTGTTTTATGTCTTTATGTAGATGATATCTTTTTGTTTGGGTCAAATATTGAGACTATTAATGAGACTAGGTCATTCTTGAATAGTAAGTTTGAAATGAAGGATATGAGAGAAGCAAGTGTGATTCTTGTCCTGAAGTTGATTCGTTCAACCTGAAGGGATAACCATTTCTCAGTCTCACTATATTGAGAAGAACATTCTTGAGAGATATGGTTATCAGAATTGCAAAACTACTAAAACTCAAAGTGAGCCTTCTGTAGCTTTATTCAAGAATGAAAGTAGTGTTCCTCTGTCTCAATTAAGGTATTCTCAGATAATAGGCAGCTTATAATATCTTGCAAATGGAACTAGACCAGATATCTCATTTTATGTGTCTAAGTTGGCTAGATATACAAGTTGTCCTAATCGGACTCATTGGGAGGCCTTGGATGGGGTACTTAGGTACTTGTAGGGAACTATTTCCCTTGGGCTACATTATGGAAAATTCCCTGAAGTACTCGAGGGGTACAGTGATGCAAGCTGAATAGCCAAGAACTCTGGAAGCAATGGTTGCACTGGATATGTTTTTACCTTAGGCGGCGGTGCTATCACCGGGAAGTCTTGTAAACATACTTTGATAACTAGGTCCACTTTTGAGGCTGAGTAATGTGCCTTGGATACTACTCGAATGGAAGCTGAGTGGCTGTATGGACTTCTGTCTTTTTTACCAATGGTCAACAAGCCCATTCCCGCTATATCTGTGCATTGTGATAGTCAAAGTACAATTGCTAAGATAAAGAGTACTAAGTATAACCAAAAGACAAAGAGACACATCCAAGTTAGACTTAAGTCTATAAGGGAAATGGTGTCTGATAGGGCGATGTCTGTTGATTTTGTTGGATCCAAAGATAATATAGCAGACCCTCTAACAAAATGATTAGAAACTACTCTATTCCTTAAATCCAGGTTGGGGATGGGATTGAAAACCCATCAATAATTAACCTTCAGTGGCAACCCAACCGACCAAGTGGAGATCCCACAAGGAGGTTCAATGTGGTATAAACAAGCTGGTTGAGTGAATCGGGTACTTTATGTACTTATTGATACTTATATATCTGTGAGTCTATTCCATGTAAAAGCTAAAAGGTGCGTTGCTGCAAATCTAGTATGAGTTTTTGTATTATGAATGGAATCAAGTATTTTAGACAGGATGTTAGCAGTGCATCCTTGGATATTGCTAACTATGTGAGTGTTGTTGTGAGGCCGCAACTAAGAGAACGAGTTTTTCTCTAATTACACTTATGAGACATGATCTGGCCATAATATGTCAGCCATAAATATTGTCTCTATAGCCTTTTTAATTTGTTGTTCCCAATGGACGCCGTCACATCCAAGGTTCAGATTCAAGGCTCTAGTATATCTGTTCCTGTGGGGGCATAAGTTGGATACTTAGGTGGTGGTTCAAACCGGAAGGTACCGTCATTGAAAACAAATTAATGTTAATCCCGGATACTAATATACTATGGATTTGTGGGTGATTGTTGGAAGTGGCTTACTCACTACAAGAAAACAGTTAAATAGCGACCGACTTTAGCGACCGAAATTTTCGGTCACAAATTTAACGACGGAATACCGACCGAATAGAAACCGAAAATAAACCGGTCATTATTCCGTCACTCATCCGTAGGCCACATCGGTCTCGTTGACCAAATTGAAACGTCGTCGGTTTGTTCACCCTTAACGACCGAATACTGATGGATATTAACGACCGTTTACCGACGGAATATATAACGACTGAATACCGACGGAAGTTAATGACCGAATACCGACGGAATACATAACGGTGTTTATTTGTATAAAGGACACAAAACGACGCATTTTATTTTCGTTAACGACCGACTACCGACGGACTTTAACGACGGATTACCGACGGAAAATATACCGACGGAATAACGACCGAAATCAGGTCGCTATTATTTTCCAATTCCGTCGCTATTCGGTCGCTATTATTTTCCCGATTTCCGTTTTTTATAAAATAGCGGGATTTTTAAGGATATATAGAAACATTTTACCTAATAGTAACTAAAATAGGAAAAATACATATACAAAGTCTTAGGTCAGCGGAACGACGAATCAGCGCTACGCAGACGGCGGCGCAGATTCTGTCGCTATTCGGTCGCTATTATTAAATGCCTAAACGACATCGTTTGCTTTTTCGCGGGCTCATTTATTTGAAAAATTGGACAAGTGTTAAGCATGCTAAGTGGCGACGGAATTGGAAAATTCCGTCGCTATTCGGTCGCTATTATTAAATGCCTAAACGACATCGTTTGCTATTTCGCGGGCTAATTTATTTGAAAAATTGGACAAGTGTTAAGCATGCTAAGTGGCGACCGAATTTGCCAATTCCGTCGCTATTCAGTCGCTATTATTAAATGTCTAAACGACGTCGTTTTGTGCGTTTTATTTCTATAAATATATCTGAGGCGAGAAGCCTCTCCCTCATTCTTCATTCCGCCCTGACCCGCGACCTCCACCTTCACCACCACCTCTTCCAGCGATTTCCCCCCAAATCCCCTCCCTCCTTCCAGCGCCACCACCTCCGGCACCTCCAAGGCATCGCCACCACCTCTGATTTCAGTTGGGTTTTTTAGGGTTTAGGTGAGAATCTTGCATTTTCTAGCTTTTTTTCTTAACAATTGGAATAAATACATCTATTTTGAGAAGATTAAAACAAAAATGGAGGGAGGTAGTACTTGATTTCGCTTGGATTTTAATATATGGGTTTTCTATAATGTCTTGCAATTGTTTTTGCCAATTCTCATAATTTCTTGCAATTTTTTTGCCAATTCTCATAATTTTCTTTGTTTTTCAAATGTAGTTTTTTAACATCCAATGTAGTTTTCTTGGTGTATTATTGAAATGTATGCTAATTGTATAATATGTGAGTTTTGATAATTCAAAGTGTGTGAGTGTTGAAATGTAATGAGAAGTGCACACTTTGATTGTGAGTGTTGTATTGTAAATGAGAAGTGTAAACTTGTGTTTTTTGGGTTTATTGATTTTTTTTGCTATTTGGGATCTTATTAATACATGTTTCGGTTTGTATTTACGTGTGTATTCTTTGTTTTTTTATAATAGGGATTTAATTTAATTTCAAATTTATTTTTTTTAAATAAAAAAACAATTTAGCGACGGAATAGCGACCCGAATATTCGATCGCTAAATTTTCCGTCGGTATTCGATCGTTAACCAGTCAAACTCAAAAGTCAACAATATTGACCATTCGATCAGCTATTCCGATCGGTAAATAGAGACCGATTATTCGATCGCTAGACTTTCCAGTCGGTATTCGGTCGTTATATAGTCAAAGTCAAAAGTCAACAATGTTGACCATTCGGTCGGTATTCGATTCGTTATTTACCGACCGATTATTCGGTCGCTAGAATTTCCGTCGGTATTCAGTCGTTAACCAGTCAAAGTCAAAAGTCAACAATGATGACGATTCGGTAGGTATTCGGTCGGTAAATAGAGACCGAATATTCGGTCGCTATATATTCCGTCGGTAATTTGCTTTGCGACGAAAAATACACGACCACGTCATTCGGTCGTTAGTTTAGCGACCGATTACCGACGGAAACGGCCGTCACTGTTTCCCTGTTTTCTTGTAGTGACTTTGAGACTCAATAACTTTGTGTCTACAAAGAATTAGCTTGAAACAACAATTACGTTTTGTTCTTGGCATGGCATAGAGTGGTTATGACTTTGGTATAAGCCACTTATGTGGTGGGAATCCATAGTTTATTTACTTGGAAGTTAGTTTCAGGATGTGAGGATTTACGATTAAACATGAATCCCACATCGAAATATTAATAAATAAGAAGACTCCTTTTCCTATATAAATACACTACTCTTAATGCCTTTCCAAGATGAGAAAAAGAAAATTCATTTTACTATTGCAAGGAGTTTTGTTGTTTCTTTTCGCACCAGTAAGTGGGGCGAATATTCTCTTAAAGACAAACCAGTTTCAACTGATGATTCTGTTGGTTACCAGATACGATTCGGTTTTCACGTATCTGGAATTTCTATCTTCTGGTACATGTATTTTCCTAAATTTCCTGTTTCTGTATTATAAACTGATACAATGTTATTTTTCTTGTTTCTGGCGGGTTTACTGTTTTGGATTTATTTAGCATTGCCGAATTAATTATCAATGAATTAATTGTTATTGATAATTAATTATGTTAGTGCCCATGATTGAGAATATGATTACGTGTTTATTTTATTTAATTTAATTGCAACGAACCTATCACATATAACAGAAAGAGGTATTATTGAAATTGTGGTGGAAATATTACTATTTGTTTGAGTTCCTTAATTTTTCAAAATGTCTTAAACGACTTATATTGATGAATGGAGGAAGTATTTGATTTCCATCCGGAATCAAAAAGTCAAAAAAACGGACATGCAATTGGAATCGGATTGAAGTAGCTATTTAGGATTTGGAAATTGATAATTGATACAAGTGTTTAGTTAGAATTAGATCACAATTGTGAATTGGAGAAGAAAATACAATATCTCTACCTATATAAAGGGTCATCATAAGAAGTAAAAAAACCACTCCTTTATATATAAAATAATTAGCTTGGAGAGCACAAACAACAGAGGATCGAGGAGGAGGCCGTTTCATTTTCAGGCTACTCGAAATCCGACAAAAGTTAAGCACGCACACTGCACATGCATTTTACCCAAGAGCAAGAAGGTCCTTTCGAAATCCGAGCCGCATTTTAATCCGTCACTTTATGGATTAAATCCCTAATTACACCAAATAATCTTCATTTCTCTTCCTTCCTCTTTCTGTCCAAAGAAAAGAAGAAACCAAAGCTGAAAATATATGTATGCATGTTTAACTTGCAATTCTCCAATAGAACATGTGTTGGTAAAACAAAAAAAAAGTTCAAAAGTTGAAATTTTAGTAAATTTTAGGAAGTAAAGAACAACAAAATAAGAACATATTCCCATTAATTCCTTCGATTCAATATGATCCATTGCAATTCCTTCCGCCCTAGAAATATGATCCATCATTTCAAATTCAACATAATTGAAAGAACATAAGTAAGAATCAGTAGAGCCCAAAAGCTTAAGACAGATTCAACAAATAAGTTTAATTACATTATTTCGTGTTCCGTGATATTTGTTTCCAGGGTTTCTGAACCCAACAATCATGCATGGAGTGCACTCCACTTTAGCCCCATTTGGTCAAGGCAGTGAAGCTGAAACCGAAACCCGACGAGGGCTAAACTCCTTTGATGAAAGCAACATTTTCTTGGATAAGATATGGTAATACATGGCAAACAACATTGACCTACACAAGCCTAAAACGCCATGTGCGCATCAAAAAGAAAAATCGAGAAAAAAAAATTGAATTCTAAATATATTTGGGACAAAAAATTAAGACACGTTTAGTAGAAGAATTTTGTTTAAATTTTATAACCTTTTCAACTATTTAGTCATTTAGAATCACATTTTAAAAAAAGAAAAATCGACATCCATTAATCCATAAGTTTTTCAATTTTCAGCATAGCCAAAAATACCAACACTTTCAAGCACTCTAGATCCACACATAATTCTTTTTTTTTTTGGATCTATAGTAGGCTATTCATTCTCAAACCTTTTCATAAATAATATTTGGTTTTCTTCATTTCCATAATTCATATTGATATACTTTAGTCTTCTTGCGATTATGTACATGACACGCAGTAAAAAAAACTTCACCCCCACAATTTACCCAACAAAGTTCAACACCTTCCACATAAAGATCGATATAAATAAATGTAGTACCTTATTTCAAATGCATTTTCGAATAAATTGCTTGATATGTCAGCAACTCAATCTTTGCATAGTTGATCGTAAAGTAAAAATGCATGTAGACTCTTCTAACCATACATATCTACAAGTGCGAGCATCATAAGTTATTGCAACTTCGCAAAGCGCTGCGATACAACTTAATGGGAGGTGGTTTGACAAGCCGACTTTGTCCCAACCAGATGCCCCACAAATATTCTACACCATTGTCGTCTCCACAAGTCCTGGAATGGATGAAACATTAGAGTCAAAACTAGAGTCCAATGTAATATTGTGACACCCCAGCCCTCCACTAGGGTCCATTTGGGTTGAGTAGAGTGTCTGCGTGCCTCTTGACACTAACATATACAAAATCTCAAATGCTCGGAAGCAAGGGCCACAACATTAAAAAATACATAATTTTCATAGGTGGATCTGATACATAAAGGTATTCAAAAGTATGTAGTATATTTCCAAAGGCTTCATTCCTCAAGCTCCGAGTATAGATTTCCACGAGGTTCCTAGGCCCATTTCCTCGTCCAGCTTATCTGAAAACATGTCATAAAGGCACGTGTGAGCCAGAAAGCTCAACGAGTTCGCGTATGTGTCAGTGTATTTTTAAAAAATCTTTTAGTGAATGCATGCATATGTTTTAGGAAAATATTCCCAATGCAAACAAATCCATTTTCCACCGAATTTCATAATCAAATGCAAAAACACATGAAGGGTTAAGGCGCAGCCGGAATGTCTGAGCGAATCTAGACACGTCATCGCAGCTTCCAAACCCAAGTTTCCAAAACGATTTTCAAATCAAAGTCGGGCTCAACAAATACAAGTTTGGATCCCAAAGTCATCACCATCCTCACAACCAGTACGAGCTTGATTTTCCATACATTATGCCTCCCCAAACACAAAACCATGCTACAATATCTGGGGCACCTACTAGCCCGCACCTGGTGAGTAACCCCCAATGTCGAGCCCCCTCCTGACCCACTATAGAGCAGTCGAACACCACAAAGACGGTGTTCAACACAAAAAAACGCAGCAACGGTCGGACCGAGGCCCTCACCAAAAATAACACCCCCTTTCAAGTGATTCCGCAATCCAGGGTCTAGGCATTCCAAGCGAGCAGAACAGGCCCTTCCTTCAACCACAGAACTCTTGATTTATGTTTCCAAAACATTTCCTCCATAAGTAGCATAATAGTGTATTTTGTCTGTGGGGGTAAGAATACCATTTTTGGAGGAAGTCATAGGGGCTAAATCATATAGGTGTTCGGCCTTCTGGACCTCTATCTCCGCTTGTTTTAAACTAGAATGAATGTTGCCAAAAGTATCTCGATTCCATTGATGCAATTCTGTTTTTAACTGCTTCAACTTCCTTATCAGAATATTCATTCCACTGCCTTCCATCACTGGTTCCCAATTTGCTGAGACCAAATCAAGAAAAGATGGGTGTTTGAGCCACATATTTTGAAACTTTGTTGTGCCACACCTTAATTAACATAGGACAATGACCAGAAACTTTTCGGTGAAGTTGTTCCACCAATGTTGATGTAAAGATACCATTCCACTTTGTGTTGACGAGAGCTCAATCAAGTCGTCTCAACAACGGAGGACTAGAACATCGACTCCAAGTAAATGGGCTCCCATCAAACCTAGCATCAAATAGACCACAATCATGAATTGTCTCATTGAACTCAACCATTGGGAGAGCCACATGTATGGAGACAAAACTTTCCTACTGCTTAGCTACCACATTAGAATCCCCACACACAGTCCAAGGGTCATCATGACCACTTGCAAAGCTGGTTAGTTCATTCCACTAAAACCTATGCTGAATATATTGGCAACGAGCATATATAAATGAACCATAAACTGAAGTGCCGGCAAAATTTTGAAATTGAACTACTTGTTCTTGATCCCCTACAATTGACACATCAAACGTCCCATGCCATAAAAGCCAGATTTTGCTAGTATAATTTCCAAACCAAGACGAGTGGCTATTAACGACAAATCAGATAGTTGTAACATAGGTTCTAACAAATAAAAGGAAATGGATGCCCACGTTTAGTTTGTTTTACCCAGGAAATCGATTCATAATTCCCAATTCCTCAAACATTCCAACATATTAAATCATAAAAAAAAAACAAGGATAATAAATATAAGAGGGCAATGCACGTACACTTCAAAAGGACTTATGTCCTTTTTGAGCAATTCTGACTGATTTGCGAACATCTCCATCGACAATTATTTTCTTTCTAAACGGTCTAATCCGGGACAAGCCGTTGCATCTGGTGTATTATTAGGTAATGCATGCACCCATATCTGACTCCGCTGGTTGACTTAGTGGCAAGTCAACGACTAGACCGATGATCGGGATCTGTGCCGGTTCTTTTTAGCAATGCAGCCCGAGCAGCTTGATCCACTCGTTCCTTTTCTAGTTGGTCCCCAATTCTTTTTTAAAATAATAAAAAATCCGCCCATCCTTCTCGGGGAACTACCTTTGAGGTGGGAGGCCTGAGATGCAAAATTCGCAACCCGGTCGATCTCATTTGTCCCCAAGGTACTGAGATTAATTTTCCAGTCATGTTGGCTCCTTATCTGAGGCACCCTATCAACATTAGCCTGCCGAGATTGTAAATCAATGTCATCTCTTACCTGTATATTTCTGTCCCCCGAAGTCTCAGCCAAATCGGTACCAGAGAGTTACTCATCTATAATCCCAATCTGAGACGGACTATCCCAGGTTGATGAGATGGGTTCAACCTCCACTATCACAGGCCCAACCTGGGGCGGGCCATCAACCCTAGGCCCATCGTTGCAAACCTCCTGAGCGCCGCAACCTTTCACCGGCAGCCTCGACGAGTCTCCATCTGTCCTGCCGTACTTCAACACTCTCGGCTGGACATCAATTTTCTCAACAATTTGGTTTCATGGGGCGGTGACGTCATGATTTCTTGATGTGACATCAGCCCTATGATCCGCCATAACCCTATAATCTGAATTCTGGTGGCCAATTTTCCAACAACAAGAACAATAATGTGGTAGATTTTCATACTCTATCCCTTGCCGAAATCATTTTCCGGATCTCGCATGCCCAATCCAAATACGTGTGCAGAATGGGTTCAAAAAGTCAACGTCTACGCAAACTCTCGCTACACTGGGTCGTGTTACGTTTTGTCGTAGGTTCATCAAGAACAAGCAGTACTCTGCGACTTTCGCAATTGAAAAAATATAGCTCTTTATTGAATAAGTGAATGGGTAAACCTAATAGGCTAATCCAGACGTGAACAATGGATGATTCTACCACCGGATTGAAGTCGTATGTCCATTTGAAAACTCTCATAAGTGATCCAATGAAAACCCATAATCCTTTGCGCCAAAATCGGCAATAATCTTCCTCATTCTTGAAGCGAATAATCACTTATCTCGAATCTAACCATCCAATCCAAAAAGCTCCCTTGAATTGCAATTTTTGAAAATCCCTCTTTAGAATATCTAAAGGAGGACCGCGTCGCGCAAACTTTCCAACGAGTGCCAACTTCCATAGCATTTCCAATGAAAACAATTCATCTTCTTAAATAAGAATCGTGGGTTCTCCCTTATAAGAAGAGAGATCTTTGATGGGTAAGGGAGCCATAGGCTGTTTAGGGGTTCATACAAGATCGTCGAATGATTTTTTGGGCCAGACACCGCCCGGAAGAGGCGGCGCCGACGCCGCGGTGGCCATAGGTAGTGGCGGCTTAAGGCAATATAGGTGTCATAGGAGTCTCGGGTTGTTGGGAGCTCTTTTTCGGCTGGACATAAGATCAAAATAAATTTGTTTTTATTATTTTTTAAATTGGTGAAGGAGATTCGATCTCGTAAATATGTGGGTCAAATACTTTATCACATTACCAACTATTCTGGCATTGCTGACAAGCTGGAAGTTACATGAGCCCATTAGAACTCAATTGAAACCCTTGGCCAGAAGTATATGTGAAATGGGCTACTGTGATGTCGACTAAAATAGCCAAGTGAAATTGAACTATAGCTTTTTCCTTTTATTGAAGAAGGAATACTAATTTGGTAAATATTGGTAATTTAGTAGTAAACCCCTTACTGAAAATTGGCGCATTCTACGGGCAATTGTTCGTGAAACCAAGTAGGTTTATTTTTTTAAACAAAGAAAACGAAAGAAAGAATAAGAGAAAAATGAAAACAAACAAAAAAAGAAAAAGAAAAGAAAAGACAAGTATGTTTTGGCCAAGAATCTACTATATATAGAGACCAAGGGAGAATGGGGTACTTGACAGGTGTCGTACCCTGTCTCTCTCATGTTTATTTTTTAAAACACTAGGTTTGATTCCCGCGCGATGCGCGGTTGCATTTCTAATTTGTATCTCTTTTGATGATGTCGTACATGTTTTCTAGCTTGCATTTTGCTTAGAGATATAACTGGAATTGAAAAATATGTTAATATGTCTCAAAATAAGTTTAGATAACATGTAATAATTCTACTTTTTTATTCATAAACTTGCTAATTCATTCTTTTTGTCTTAAGAACAAAACCATCATAAATATTATTTTTTTCTAGAAAACAAAATAGCCTTCAGATTTTATAATTGTTCTACATATGATATAAAATATATATTCAAATGAAATAAATATAACAAATACAAAAAAAAAAAAATCCTCAAAGAAGCTTAGCCTACATTTTTTTGCCTTCTGTCACTAAAGAGCTACTTAGCACCCCCTTTTCCCGTCAATTTTTTTGCGCCCACTCTCTAATTACTCCTCTTCAAGAAGCTTATTTTGGGAACCTTTAAGAGCCATTATACCTGCACAAAAAAAAATGTTCACCCTCTATAGCGTATTACATGTTATCCATCCTCATTCTCAAACAAATAAAAGTAAGAAAATAATTACACAGCAAACAAAACAAAAGCAAGGAAATAATTACGTAGAAAAAAAAGGCAAGAAAAGAATTGAATCAAGTATCAAGATTTTCTATTACCCATGTTTTTCAGGTGGCAAGCTCTCTGTCTTCAATCAACAAAAACATGTTCTGGAAATTGAGACACATATTCTCTTAACTTGGTACTTGAAAAATAATTTGTCTATAAAAAAAATTATTAGATGTTTGTTCATAAACATATAAATTAATGTATCAAGTGAAAACATGAATTGCATTATTTAAAAAAAAATGAATTTCTTACCTATTAAAACCAAGAATACCATGACATATTTGCTCATATCATTTCTCTATTTATAAGAAGAAAAAACTCTTGAACTTTCCTAACCAACAAAACAATAACAATAATAATGACAATAAATAAAATATATAAACTCTTAGACTTTTTGGTTTCTTGAGAAAGTCAAAAGTTACTTTCTTAGAGAAATTAAAAAAACCATTTTTTTGAAAGATTATTTTTTTATTTAAATAGCCATTATAATTTGTTGTTTATAATATGAAAAGTCATTTCTTTGAAAAAAATAATGGTTTTTTTGAAACCAATTTTTTTTATATTATATTTTTTAACTATTAAAGTTTTTATTGTTATAGAATATCAAGAGTCTTTCATTAGGGAAATAATAAAGTATTGGAAACTGATATTTTCTTTTTCTTTTTTAGTTGATCAAATCCAATTTTTCTTTTTTCATATTTAAGTTATTGAGGGAATGCAAGGGAATGCATGATTGGTTTTGATTTATATAGTTGGTTAGAAGAAACTAAAAAGGCACTTCATTGATTCATAAAAACCCAAAATTTTATATTAATGGATGAAGTTACAATACTCTTCTACTTCATTCATTAATATAACTAATGAACTAAATAAATATAATTACTACAAAACTCTTCTACTTCATTCATTAATAAAACTAATGAACTAAATAAATAAAATTATTATAATAAAAGTTACAAAACTCTTCTACTTTATTCATTAATATAACTAATGAACTAAATAAATATAATTACTATAATAAAAGTTACAAAAATCTTCTACTTCATTTATTAATAGAACTAATGAACTAAATAAATATAATTACTATAATAAAAGTTACAAAACTCTTCTACTTCATTCATTAATATGACTAATAAACTAAACAAATATAATTATTATAATAAAAGTTACAAAACTCTTCTACTTCATTCATTAATATAACTAATGAACTTTAAGTTAAGTATGTTGGTTCATATTACTTTTCTATATGAACTTGAAGAGTCTTGGGAGTTTAAGTATACATGAGTTATAATTTATAATTAACTCTTTTAGAATTTCCTTGCATGAATGAGAACTCCAAAAGTCACTTGAAACATCATAACTAACAATAGTTAAAGTTTTTCCAATTCCAATTAACATTAATACATGCCTTTTAAAATTCCCTTACATGAATAAGAACTCCAAAAGTCACTTGAAACATCATAATTCATTATAGTTCAAACTTTTCCAATTCCAATTAACATTAATTCATGAGTTATATCATTAGTTGTATGCTATAATTAATACTCATTTATAGTTTGTGTGTGTATATATAGAGCTAAAATTTCTTATAGCTAAAATTTTTGACTTCATATTTTATCTCAATAGCAATTTAAAATTTTAGCTTAAGTTATTAGCTAATGGAGCACAACGTATTTTGCATTTTAGAGAGATTACATTGCCACATGTAAGTTTTTAATTGGTCCACATCCCACAAAATGCCACATGTCACTCCCTCAAACTTCTACCTCAACTTTTCCTAACTTTATATATTATAGATTTCTCAATTACACACTTAACTTGGTTAAAAAATTAGCTTAACTTGTTAAGAGAAAAAGGTGTCATTCTATAATTCTCGAACTATAAAATCGAATATCAAAATTGAAAATTGACTCAAAATAGGTACACTCATTATAGCATATTAGTTTTTGGTGGCATAGGATAAGTGCCACGAAAAGTTGTTTAAGTGCCACAAAACCACTTTTGTGGCACTTTAAAACTTTTTTAAAGTGCCCCCCAAGTGGTGTTTTTTTTTTCGTGGCACTAATGAAGTGTAATAAATAAATTGGCGGCACAACTTGTGACATTTCTTAAATGCTACAAACATATTGAAAATATGACATAATTTGCGGCACTTTTTGCTAAATGCCGCAAAAATAATTTAATATTTTTTTTAAAAAAAATTATTTATTTAAAAAGAAAATTGGAGGAAAAGATCCTTAAGCATTAATTATAATCACACGGCAATGTAGAATTTAATATTTGTGTTTGGTGAGTTTCGAACACTTGATCTCTCGTTGCAAACATTGACACTCTAACCAATGCACCACAAGGACTCTTGTTGTAATTTTTACCAAATTTATTTATATAATATAACAATAAATTTTATTTAATTACTTTAATTTTAAGCAAGATATTTATATTTATTAATGTATATTAACAACAAGAAATTAGAAATAAAACTCTTTTAAAACAAAAACTGAGTAGAAATAATACTAAATGAAAACTAGGTACAAATTTTAATCTTAACATCATACGAATTATAGAATATGATATAAAATAATAAGATTATTTACTATATTTTCTAGTTATATATTATTTTTAATATAATATTTTTTTAAATTTGAATACTTGAAATTCAGTAACTAATTATTTGCCATTTATTTTGTAAAACTTGAAAATGTTATAAAATTGATATAAGAAATGTAGAATATATAACATATGACACTATGACATATTTGACTTTTGGTGGCACTGGATAAATGCCACGAAAAGTTGTTTAAGTGTCATAAAACTACTTTTGTGGCACTTGTGCGACACTTTTTGAAAGTGCCCCCACAAGTGGTGTCGCTTTTTTCCGTGGCACTAATTAAGTGCCATAAATAAATTGGCGGCACAATTTGTGGCACTTTTTAAATGCCACAAATTGAAAATATAACATATTTTGCGGCACTTTTTAGTAAATGCCGCGAAAATAATTTACTGTTTTTAAATAAAAAATAAAAAAAAAATTATTTATAAAGAAAATAAAATAACAAGAGGATCATTAAGCCTTATCCATAGTCACACATTATCTATAATTTAATATTTGCGTTTGACAGGATTCGAACACTAAACCCCTCACTGCAAACACTAACGCTCTAACCAATGAACCACAATGACTTTTGTATAAATTTTAACCAAATTTGTTTATATAACATAACAATAAATTTTATTTAATTACTTTTAAATTTGATATTTATATTTATTAATGTATATTAACAACAACCAATTAGAAATAAAACTCTTTTTTTAAAAAAATTGAGTAGAAATAAAATACTAAATGAAAACTAGATACAAATTTTAATCTTCACATCATACGAATTATAAAATAAGTTAAGTTTATTTATTATATTTTTTAGTTATATATATTATTGTTAATATAATATTTTTAAAATTGGATGGCATGAATTCAATAACTAAATATTTTCCATTTCTTTTGTAAAACTTGAAAATGTAATAAAATTGATATAAGAAATGTATAATATAGAATATATGAAATTTCGTGCAATGTGAGTTTTTTTTGTATTTCATCTAAAATATTTTTTTAAAATAATTTTAAAATGAAAAAAAATTAATTAATTTCATAGTCAATTAATTATAATTATTTATTATCATTAATAAAATATATCTTATGAACTTTTAAAATTGAAACACTCAAATAGTAATATCAATATTTTTTCTTTAAATTACTTTTAATATAAATTTCATTTATAATGTTTCATATCTTTATGAAATTAAATGGTTAATTATCTTATGGAATATTATGTGGTACTTTACATGACACAAATTTTAAGGTAATAGTTTAAATTTTGATAGACTAGTCATAAATTTTACCATATATGAAATTTTGTTAGATTGTCATAAATTTTGTGGCACTATATGTGGCAATTGAACAAATGCCACAATGTTTTGTGGTACTTTTTAAAAAGTGCCACGAAAATGTGACATTTTCCCAATATTGCCATAATTATGTGGCACTTCATGAGGTAATTGAAAAAAATGCCATATATTTTGTGGCACTTTATGTGGCAATTGAACAAATGTCACAATATTTTGTGGCACCTGTTTAAAAATGCCACGAAAATGTGACATTTTTCTCAAAATTGCCATAATTATGTGGCACTTCATGAGGCAATTGAAAAAATGCCATAAATTTTGTAACACTTATTATAAAGTGCCACAAAACTATGGCATTTTCACATAAATGCTGTAAATAAATGACATATATCATAAGTGCCACAAGCTAAGTGCCACCAAAGCCCAATTTTGCCATAGTGTGAAATTTCGTGCAATGTGAGTTTTTTTTTTTATTTCAACTAAACGATTTTGTTTAATAATTTTAAAATGAAAAAATTACTTAATTTCACAGTCAATTAATTATAATGATTTATTATCATTAATAAACATATATCTTAATAACTTTTAAAATTGAAACACTCAAATAGTAATATCAATATTTTTTTTTTAAATTACTTTTAATATAAAATTCATTTATAATGTTTCATTTACATTTATGAAATTAATTGGTTAAATATCTAATAGAATTTTGTGTGGCACTTTTACTGTACATGCCACAACTTTTAAGGTACTAGTTTAAAAATGCCACTAAAATATGACATTTTGATATATTGTCATAAATTTGGTAGCACTTTATGTGGCAATTGAACAAATGCCACAAATTATTGTGGCATTTGTTAAAAAGTGCCACGAAAATGTGACATTTTCTCAAAATTGCCATAATTACGTGGCACTTCATGAGGCAATATAAAAAATGTCATAAATTTTGTGGCACTTCTTATAAAGTACCACAAAATATGGCATTTTCATATAAATGTTGTAAATAAATGACATATATCATAAGTGTCACAAGTTAAGTGCCACTAAAACCCAATTTTACCATAATAGTAAAGCAAAAATGATCACGGGGTGAGATGTTACAATCATTCTCCCTTAAAAAAATCCCGTCCTCGAAATTCAAAGTCACCTTATAGCTCGGGGTGTTTCCTCTATATGGAATCTTTTATTTAGCCCAAGTTGCTTAGTCTTTTCTGAGATGTCTTTTGAACACTTCGCATATATCATTTCCTCGTAGTCCTTTACATTACTCCCCGTCTTCATTTTTTTGTCTTCCTGAAACATGTATTGTGGTCAAATCCTCAAGTAGATCTTGACGATATGATGTCCTGCCAACTCGGTTACCAATTCAAAATTGCTCAATATACCTTGTATTCAATCTTCCCTCTCACTCAATCCTCATCGTTCCTTGGTGAGGGGTTAAGGTATACATATTTTATCTCAAACCTCGGGCTCTAAACATATTCTTTAACTTCCAGCATAACCCTGGTGTCACGCCCCGTAACCAGGGTCGATGACATGGCAGTGTCTCATTGGTTGAAGAAACACCAAAGCCGACAAACAGAGTTGCTAAAAAGAAATTCAATTATGAAATAATCTGGAATAAGAGTATAACAGCGGAAACTAATTATTACAAAGGAAATTGTTTAACGAAACTAATAATGAAGTAAACTAAATTCTTTAATTGAAACTGGTTATGAATCACTCTTCATAATCCCCATCCCAGATGCCATCATCTTCGTAGTGTTGCTCGTCCCCTAAATCATCTGCACAGTAAAAGTGGATGGACTGAGCTACGGTGCTCAGTAGGGACCAATAAAAAGAACGAACAAGTATGAAACAACAAATGAGCTAAGTAGCCATATTCGTCGCATCTAAACGCTTACATAACCAAGTGCACCACAAGCACCACGCATTGCTCATATACTACACTCGATTACAACACCGTTTAAACACTAAGAACATCACTACCGCTATGACACGACTTCCCACCATTCGAGCTCAGGTATCTATTCACGACTCTACGACAATAATTGCAACGGTCCTAGTTATAGTCCAAACTAGGAGGGCTCAAATAGTTCATCACATGGGTTCAGTTTCACTCCCTGAACGACGGATGCAAACTTTAAGGACTCATTCTACATTGTATCATCATCCAACACCTTGGACTCCACAAAACCGTTGCAATCCCAATGATAGTCCACATCAGGTTAAGGCTCACGCAGAAAGATCCTCGGGATCAAGGACACATCGCATGACCCCTCGGAATCTCTCCAATTTCATAACGTATCATATACTCCAATCGAACGAGTCCTGTCATTGAGTAGATCCTAGACACGAGCTCAAAATAGGGCGACGACTAGGTCGACCAAAACCACTTAGGACTAAAGACGAACGACTCCAAGTATTATTCAATTAAGATAACAAAGCGATAAAACAATTAGGCAAGTTCATCAAACAGGCATTTAACATTTCATGATACACGTATAACACTTACAATAGAGAATCACGTCATTTTCAATATAATAAAGCAGTAAATAAATTAACGAATCATATTATAAATAATTTAATTCAAGTTCAAAGCAGTTTATGCAAAAACAAAAAAAATTAAACTCAATTCATGCGATTACTATTTCGTAAATTAAATAATTTATTCGCTTTTACTGTGCAGTATATGCGATAATTAAATGACGCAGGGGGTCCCTACCTCGAATCCTTAGTAAAGCGATAAACGTACAAGTGCTGAAAAATTCTGGTTCTTCCCTCTACTTCTGACATACATTACGGAAAATCTAACAGTTAAAATATTGATCCCTCCGGTCAGATTATAGATCTATCAGTCTAGTTTCTAAATCAAAAAGAATTACTCTGATTGGAGTTTATATGTTACCTGTACGACGATTCTACCGAAATTGTGCAGAAAACGAAACTCGGAAATCAGCCCCGCTCCCGGTGAATTATCTTTCTGCTGAGAACTCCAAATCGACTCCCATCTGCGCTCACTCATAGCTATCGCGAACGCCTTCGTTTTGATATATTATGCGTTCAAAACGGTAGAAAAACGCTCTCTCGGTGACCTCTCAAAGTTCTGGACAGAAATTAAGTACTCACAAAAAAAACTCACTGTGTTTCTGTGCCTAGAGCATTAGAAAACCACTGCCCACGAAATATATATATATACTGCTTTCTTTCTTTATTTAATATATAAATCCCTTTCCCCATTCCCCTCAATTCTAACGTCCCCCATATTCATTGCCCACTCACCTTCCTTGTCTAATTCCACGAAACTGATGTTTCATTTTATTTCCCTATTTTATTTTTATTCCTTATTAATAATCTATTTAATTCCAATTCCAATTAACTACTCCTCTAAGTGCATTACAATTAGGTCCCTCCAATACGATACATGTACGAAACGCCCCACAACGAAACGTACCAAAAATGTAACGCGCAACATATTATAAAAATTAATTAGGCACGTAATGACATGAAATAAAATACGCCTACGAAATAAATCACATGAAAATAAATTACACGTAAAATAACACGTACACGAAAGTTACGGGTATTACACCTGTATCAACTTCTGGCTGCTTGAAGCATAAATTGGTGAGTTTTCAAGTCTTTATGCACTCATTCTACTCTTATCATCATTTTTTTCTGTTTTTTGGGGAGAACGAACTCTAACCTCCTTCAAATACAAGATATCTCTTCCATTTCCTATCACAGAGTTCTAAAATGTTCATTTGTAATGGATGAGTAGAAGCTGTTATTATAGGAAATTTCTTAGTAAGACAAATATCAGCTCATTTGTTCTTAAGAGGTCACTATTCCTTAGAGCTATATAAATGTCTCTCAAGTCAATGATACTAAATACTTGTTCTTAAGAATCATATTATCTATATCTTAATATAAGCTATATTATCCTTAGAATTTTATATTTTCTTGGCAAAATGATCTAATGTTCCTTAAGGAGATATACTTGAGAAATTGCATCCTTACTGTAGTTGTTCTTTAGTCAGTTTTGGTATCTCTAATAACTTTTTTGTTATATCCTGATATACTATATGATATTCATAATATTGAGTCGCTCACACATACTAGTTCCAAAATGAACATAATTTTCCTCTCATGAGGTAAGACTGTTTGCACTTTTTGGAAAGACATATGATAAGTTATCACAGTGAAAATCGTTTATGACTTCAAATTTTCTTCTAATTTACTTGTAAGCAAAGCCTAATACTCTCATGCAATATGGCACATTTTTTAATCGTTTGAACTCTTCAAAACCTGTATAGATTCAAATGTTCAAATTTGGAGACAATGTATGTTTGCAAATCCTGAATTATGCAAACTTTCAGGGTTACTCAAGTCTATCCCTTCAATAATTTTCCTATCTAAGAGAATAGCTTAAAGGCTTATTTTATCTTCTATATATCACATCCAAGGTCATTAGTTACCACATAAGTTTAATGGTCAAAACTAGATAAATTTCTTCAACATCTTTTATCATTAATTCCATATAGCAATAGACCGTCTGCCATTAGTCGTGGTCTTATAATTCCAAATCTTTCGTCGACGATCAACCCGATGATAGCGCTCAGACAAATAATTAATTCCCATAATCGCATTGTAAGCCTCAGAGGGAAAAGTAATAGATCTGCAGGCAGCTACTAATAACAAACACAAACTTTACTCCCCACGTGATACCTAATGAAATGTATGATTTTGTATTCCTCGATATCTATTAACCTCGAGAAATATTTTATTATTTGATTAAACTTAACTATATATTGCGTCATTGTCTTGTCTTCTTACCATAAGTGCAAAATTTCATCTTCCCTCTTTTCTAGGATCCAACTATGGACATTTCCTTCTCAAATTGCTTTTGAAAGCCTTTGAAATGCACGTCTCATTCCTTTGATCTCAAATCTCGAGGAACCACAAGAAGATCTTCTCAAGCTAAAGGAAGCTTATTTCACAAATTTTGTTTTGTATCGCTACACCGAAGAGTTGTCTGTGTAGGTAGGTGTCATCTAATATTTCAAATAATAATTCAATCTCATAAAACTCAGATGTTCAAAACTTAAGATTTTGTTTCCTCAAAAAATTTATTAGTCCTAGTGGTAGAGGCTCTTTCGCCTTTACAAGTCCAGCGACAACATCCAAAAACTCAATCATTCATTATTAACTGCTTAGATACTCCTTCTAGAGCATATTTAGGTGGCTAGTTATCATTTCCTACTATTCCAAATCTCTCTACTTGAAATGTAAAACACCATTCTCATAGACACAGGCATTGGAATGAGTTTAAGGAAATATATAGCTGAATGTGATAAATTTGAAACTGAATATACACGTATCGAATACCAAAGACCAATTTTTTAAATTTTTTAGAAGTAATCAAGATAACGTCTTAATAGAGAGATGATCTCACTACAAGAAAAAACAGTTAAATAGCGACCGACTTTAGCGACCGAAATTTTCGGTCACAAATTTAACGACGGAATACGGACCGAATAGAAACCGAAAAGAAATCGGTCGTTATTCCGTCGCTCATCCGTCGGCCACATCGGTCTCGTTGACCAAATTGAAACGTCGTCGTTTTGTTCACCCTTAACGACCGAATACCGACGGATATTAACGACCGTTTACCGACGAAATATATAACGACCGAATACCGACGGAAGTTAACGACCGAATACCGACGGAATACATAACGGTGTTTATTTGTATAGTAATAAATGAAGGACACAAAACGACGTCATTTTATTTTCGTTAACGACCGACTACCGACGTACTTTAACGACGGATTACCGACGGAAAATATACCGACGGAATAACGACCAATAATAGCGACCGAAATTAGGGTTAAGGGTTGGTCGACCGAATAGCGACGGCTATTCGGTCGCAATTATTTTCCCGATTTCCGTTTTTTATAAAATAGCGAGGTTTTTAAGGCTATATAGAAACATTTTACCTAATAGTAACTAAAATAGACAAAATACATATACAAAGTCTTATGTCAGCGGAACGATGAATCGCCGCGACGCAGAACAATTCAAGTAATACATTTGTGTGTGCATTTATGTGAATCATTAAGTGATGGAGTTAAAATTTTATTAATTGATTATTAATAAAAAATAATTACTAAAATATTCATATTAGCTCGTACTCACATTCAGAACGATGTCAGTTTTCGGATTTTATAAGTTTTTACTAAATCCGTCGCTATTCGGTCGCCCCTTAGCTTAATAGCGACCGAATAGCGACGGAATTTGCGAAGGCCGTCGCTATTCGGTCCCTATTATTTTTCCGGATTCCCTTTTTTTATAAAATAGCAGGGTTTTTAAGGATATATAGACACATTTTGCCTATGTTAGTTACTATTAGGTAAAATGTTTCTATATATCCTTAAAAACCCCGCTATTTAAAAAAAACGGAATCCGGGAAAATAATAGCGACCGAATTTTCTATGTCGGTCGCCCTACCCTAATTGGACAAATGTTAAGCATGCTAATTGGCGACCGAATAGTGACTGAATTGGCCAATTCCGTCGCTATTCGGTCGCTATTATTAAATGCCTAAAAGACATCGTTTTGCCATTTCGCGGGCTCATTTATTTGAAAACTGGACAAGTGTTCATCATGCTAATTGGCGACTGAATTGGCCAATTCCGTCGCTATTATTAAATGCCTAAAAGGCATCGTTTTGCCATTTCGTGGGCTCATTTATTTGAAAACTGGACAAGTGTTCAGCATGCTACTTGGCGACCGAATAGCGACCGAATTCGCCAATTTGGTCGCTATTCGGTCGCTATTATTAAATGCCTAAAAGAGATCGTTTTGCCATTTCGCGGGCTCATGTATTTGAAAACTAGACTAGTGTTGAGCATGCTAAGTGGCGACCGAATAGCGACCGAATTCTCCAATTTCGGTCGCTATTATTAAATATCTAAACGACGTCGTTTTGTGCGTTTTATTTCTATAAAAATATCTAAGCCAAGAAGCCTCTCCCTCATTCTTCATTCTGCCCAGCCGCGACCTCTATCTTCACCACCACCTCTTCCGGCGATTTCCCCTCAAATCCCCTCCCTCCTTCCATCGCCACCACCTCCGACACCTCCAAAACATCGCCATCACCTCCGACACCTCCAAGGCGTCGCCACCACCTCCGATTTCAGTTGGGTTTTTTAGGGTTTAGGTGAGAATCTTGCATTTTCTAGCTTTTTTTCTTAACAATTGGAATAAATACATCTATTTTGAGAAGATTAAAACAAAAATGGAGGGGAGGTAGTACTGATTTCGCTTGGATTTTAATATATGGGTTTTCTATAATGTCTTGCAATTCTCATAATTTCTTGCAATTTTTTTGCCAATTCTTATAATTTCATGCAATTTTTTTGCCAATTCTCATAATTTTCTTTGTTTTTCAGTGAAAGAAGGGGATAAGCTTGAGTGATAATTAGTAGCAAATTAAATCTCAACTTTTTCAAGAGATTTGTTGGGTTTTTTTATTACTCAAAAGGTATGTAATTCTACTGTTTATATAGTGTTTTTTTTTTGTGATAATGTACATGGGTTTTTTAAATTTATTGAAGTTTTTTAACATCCAATGTAGTTTTCTTGGTGTATTATTGAAATGTATGCTAATTGTATAATTTTAGTTCCAATTACTAAAATAATTGATAATCGAACATAATTAACAAGAATACTCATATTAGTTCATATTAGTTCTATTGCCTGATGTTATGAACGGATTTGTGTCTAATTTAATTTCAAATTTATTTTTTAAAATAAAAAACAATTTAGCGACGGAATAGCGACCGAATATTCGGTCGCTAAATTCCGTCGGTATTCGGTCGTTAACCAGTCAAAAGTCAACAATATTGACCATTCGGTCGGTATATACTCAAAGGCAAAAGTCAACAATGTTGACCATTCGGTCAGTATTTACCGACCGATTATTCGGTCGCAAGACTTTCCGTCGGTATTCGGTCATTAACCAGTCAAAGTCAAAAGTCAACAATGATGACGATTCGGTAGGTATTCGGTCGGTAAATAGCGACCGAATATTCGGTCGCTATATATTCCGTCAGTATTCGGTCGGTAATTTGCTTAGCGACGAAAAATACACGACCACGTCATTCGGTCGTTAATCGGTCGCGAAACTCAGTTTAGCGACTGATTACCGACGGAAACGGCCGTCACTGTTTCCCTGTTTTCTTGTAGTGTCTAAAGATATATGTCGAATCAAAAGTTTGTTCTCAATAGTTAGGTCGTCTAACTACAAAAATGTCAAACACTAGATTTCATAAACCACAATTGAGCAAAGATGAAGTGACAGCAAAAATGTTCGATAGATCTACTATCTCAAGAACAAAACAAAAGAAATCACCAATTAGGGAGCGTGAATTTCGAAATGTGGAGTACTGCTCACATGACTTACTATTATTGTCACGCTAAATAACATGACCTTGTGTCTCAATGTAATTTCATATAACTATTTTTTTTTATATGTAGCTCATAAAAAATTGAAGCAACCATCATCTGTCAATCTTATTAAACCTTCATTTAAAGCAATTTGAGGAGATCTTCAATACTATAAAACGTATTCCTTTCTCGTTTGACTTGTTTCTTGGTTCTCCTCTTCTAAAATTCCTTCAAATAAGCTTGAATTTCTAAACTAAAGAGAGATATCATGACTAAATATTGGAACTATGGTTAATGAAAACCTCCTGTAGTTCGCTCAAAATAAAAGCAACCATCATCTAAGGCAAGGACGAAAAATGAAAAATACATAATATAAAGGAGTTAATTCATAAAAGGCAAACAATTAAAATACATAATTTTCACAAGTGGGTCTAAAACATAAAGGTTTTAAAAAATATGTAGTATATTTCAAAAGGCTTTCTCAAACTCCGAGTATAGATTACCACGAGGTTACTAGACAAATTTTATTTATACTACATACAAGTCTCGTCTTGCCTATTTTGTGTTTTCAATATTTAGTCAAAGATAAACTAAAGTGCTTGTGGTCTATTGGTTATAACATTTGTTTTTCCAATGAGAGGGTTTGTGTTCTAGTATATTTCAAAAGGCTTTCTCAAACTCCGAGTATAGATTACCACGAGGTTACTAGACAAATTTTATTTATACTACATACAAGTCTCGTGTTGCCTATTTTGTGTTCTCAATATTTAGTCAAAGATAAACAAAAGTGCTTGTGGTCTATTGGTTATAACATTTGATTTTTCCAATGAGAGGGTTTGTGTTCCAGTCCCACTAACTCCATATCATACTACTTTAGATTAAAGATTTTTTTTTTAAATAATTATTTTACGGGATGCGGCGAGAAAATCCACCACCAAAACTAATAATACAATTTTGATCATTTGCATCAAATTTATATGTGACGAGAGAATTCCATCGCAATTTTTGGTTATTTGGGGCAAAACCTTTTGCATCGAACGAAGCTCGTCGCAAATTTGGTCATTTGCATCAACTTCATATGTGACGGGAGAATCCCGTCGCAAATTTTGATTATTTGTGGCGAAACTTCTTGCGTCGACTGAAGCCCATCGCATACAATCCCTTTTTCACGACGAATTAATTTGCTGACACAAATAGTAATTAGCGGTCGTAAATGCATATCACGAAACGACGTAGTATCGTTATATGCGTTGGTATGTCTTTCTTGACGCAAATGACAGTTATTTGTAACGGTAAACGCCCGACGCAAAAAGTCTCGTCGCAACAAGCTATATTTCTAATAGTGTTATTTGAAAACATGTCATAAAAGCACGTGTGAGCCAGAAATCCTAATGAGTTCACGTGTGTACTAATGTATTTTTAAAAATCATTTATTGAATGCGTGCATATGTTTTGGAAATTATTCCCAATGAAAAAAATTCCATTTTCCACCGAATTTAAAAAGCAAATGCAAAAACACATGAAGGGTTGAGGCGCAAACGGAAAGTCTAAGGGAATCAAGATACATCAGCTTAGCCTCCAAACCCAAGTTTCTAAAACAGTTCTCAAATCAAAGTCGGGCTCAACAGGTACAAGTCTGGATCCCGAAGTCATCACAAGCCTGACAACTACTACGAGCTCGATTTTCCATACCTTATGTGTCCTCAATCACAAAACCAGGCTAAAGATATGGTGCACCTACCAGCCCGCACCTTGTGGCTAACCTCAATGTCGGGCCCCTTCTGACTCGCTGTTGGAAAGTTGAACACCACAAAGACAGTGTTCCACACAAATAAATGCATCATCGGTCGGGTCGAGCCCTTCCCGAATACTACGCCCCTTTTCAAGTGCTACTGCAATCCAAAGCGTAGGCGTTCCACGCTAGAAGAAGAGGCCCTAGTACATGTCACTAGCCATGTACAGTACAATCCATTGACGGTTCATGCAATCAAAATATTTTTCGAATCATATATAAATCTAAGCTTGTCGGAACGGAGGTTTGATGAAAATTTCACAATAAAAGGGACATCATAAAGGCGAACCAACATAATTATATTCAAATCTAATTCGAAATATTCACCCTTCCGCCAGTCCAAATATACAAATACACAATTTCTCAAATATTCCAAGACAATGCACACGAGTTTCTAAAACTATGCAATTGTTTTTATATTAAAGCATTTTTTGAAACTTACATGTGTTAAGAGAAACTGCGAAAAGAGGTTATTTGAAAAAATAATATTCTCTTATTCCAAAAAATAATAATTCTAATGCATAGTTTACACAAAAGTTGGAGAACTTCTCCAATTTAAATTAGTAATTTACAAATCACCAAATACCCAAGGATACATAATTTCCAATTTTGGTAACTTTCCAAAATGCTTAATTTCTCAAAACTTAATCGTTTTATAAAATCATATAAGCATTGTAAATTCAATAAGTTTCGAGTTGTAAATTCACCTAAATGAAATAACTAGCCAAATTTTTTCATATAGACCAAGAACTTCTTATCACCCCAAATGACTCAATTTAATCCAATTTCGTTAGTGGTACAAAGTTCTAACTTTGTCTACGCAATTCACTTTTACTTTACTTGAACCACCTAGGTAAGCTTCTAGATCTTAAATGTCCACACCTATAAATATTATAAATATTCTTATAAAGTATTAATGGGAGAAATTTCCTTCTTAAAATTTATCAGATATATGTACATTCCTAGTTGTAGATATTAAAAGAAAGTACTCCTCATTTTATTTTTACTAAAACAAAATCACAATTCACATCAATTATAAAATTGAACAAATATTTATACCGGTTCATTAATTTAAAGTGAAAACAAAATCTCATATTTCATCAAAATTGTCTACCAGTAGAAATTTGGCAAAGTTATACTAAAGTTGAAAATTTTCAAAACAAAGTATGTATCAGAAAATAAGTTTATTAGTATTACAAACTCAAAATTTTAATTTTGAGAAAACAATAACAATTTCAAAAGAAACATTTTTAATGGTTCACAAATCTAGCCGCCATCATCACCCTTCTCCTCTCTCACTCCTTTTTTCACTCCTTTTTGCCCCAGATTCCAAAATGGTCCCCAAATTCCAAGCTTTACCATTTGGAATATGTAAATATAAAGGTGGAATCTTGAGGCGCTATTGGTAAAACATTGATAAAGGTGGTATTATTCATACCCAATATGAGTGCAGCTACTGAAGTTTCTAAAAATGTGGTCAAAATTCTTCTCCGGAAGTTCGATTTGTCTTCAGTAGAGGAGACTTTTGCTTCGAGTTTTGAGCGGTGGTGAGCGAAATGGTTACTGTTCCCAGTGGCGGAGACAGGAATTTATCTTTAGGGTGAAAATTTCTTATTGAAAATTTTTAGGAGGCGAAATACAATATTTATAAGAAAATATCACAAAAAATAATTTTTCCCTATAGAAAATTTGTCGTTTCAGAAAATATTCGGGCCCCTTGGCTTCGTCATTGCTCATCCATTATAGTAATACGGTTACCTGATATTCAGAAAGAAGATTAAATCATAAATTAGAAGAAAAAAAGTAGATATAAGGGAGATCCATTAGTGTCATTTTAAAATATCAGTTAATTCATGAAGTAGCAAAGACAGTTGGGTTTCTATGACAATTTCTATGAATAATAATATACGATTACTGTAAATGATGTCAAGAGAATTTAAAGGGATACAAATTGGCTTTTTCGAATATATATACATAAGTGTGCCAGGATGAAATATACAACAAATTTTGATGCAACGGAAAAACTGTAAGAAAAATGAAAAATCACATAAAGTGTGTTAATTTACAAAATAATAAAAATATAGAATATTTAAGAAAGAACATGAACTAAATTCAAAGATTAACATATCTCAATACTTCCAAATCCCCCTAAGCTTGTTAAAATTTTAACCAAAATTGTTAAGATATAAGTGTTCTCATTCCTATAATTCAAGAAATCAAAAATCAAATTTTAATTCGTAACGTGATTCAAAATGTTCACGCGACGAGGTGTTACAAAAACAAAACTAAAACTACAATTTTTGGAAAAAACTTGCCCCACCAGGCCCTCCCTTGGCTCCTCCAGTGCTTTTTCCCAAATCATGTTTACATATTCCACATTAGCAATGGAAAACGGGTTAACCCGGTGTTTGGGCGAGTCGGGAACAGTGGCGGGGCGGGGTTGATCAGTCAACGGGTCAAGGGGGTTGGTCCAAAACTAAATATGACGGACCCACCTCGCCCCACTTGGAAAATCCGTCAAAAGTGGGCCGAGTCAGGGGTTAACCCGGTGGGTTGGGCGGGTCGGTTGGGTTTGGCGAGTTTAACGGTTGGGTTTTTTTTGTAATTTTTTTTTTATGAGTATATGTTGGAAATAAATAAGTATAAGTTAGACATAAATATAGATAAAGCCACCTTGCAGTGGTGGGGGGTTTGGAATGCACCCCTACCGATTTTATTAATAACAAAATTAGTGTTACATAAGAGGGGGACTTATGGCCTAAACCTCCCACATGAAATTACATTACACTATCTAATATTACTAAATACTAAACTTAAATGAAAAATACATAATAAAATAAACATTACAATTTAAAATGAAAATTACATAATAAAATGAACATCACAATTTAAAATACTTACCTCTAATCTTCATCGTCATCCTCATTAACTATTGCATAGTAATCTTCAACCGCGTCAGGAAAAACTCCCATCTCCCTCAACTCGGCATCAAACCAATCATTCGAACACATACGTGCCTCTAAACTCTTAGGTGCCAACCGACTCCTAGTTTCATCCAAAATCCTTCCTCTTAAACTAAAAGATTGTTCTGAAGCAACAGTTGAAACCGGTATTATCAAAAATATCACGAGCAATTCTTGACAAAAACGGAAAATGTGTTGCATTTGATTTCCACCATTCAAGAACGTCAAAATCATTATCATCCGCTTTAATGCAGGGAGCAATTAGATATAAGTTAAGTTCATTGGCGGACGATGAACCGGTAGATGTCTTTTGTCTCTTCATTATTTTGTTTAAAGTGTTTCAGATCTTAGTTGTCGGGTGAGGGGGTCTTCCACTACGAATTGCTTGTGTCACTTGATTTGTTGGAGTTGTAGAAGATGTAGATGCTCCATCATTATCAATGCCATTACTGTAAATGGAGAAAAACTTAAAAAGAACTTTAGTTGTTTCTAAGATATAGGATTTTGTTCTTTCTTCAGCTTCTAGCTTACCTTCTTCATCACTAGTAGTCATGCTACTGTATAAAAAATTCGTAAATTTTTCACAAGTTGCCGTCTTGTATCTAGGATCTAAATGATTAGCTATGCGATACAACTTAGGAGACATTTTTTCTAACTTAGGAGACATTTTTTCTTTCCCCTTGGAAAACGTTTATGTGGTAATTGATGATTTTTAGATTTATCAACGGTTTGAAATAGTTGGACATCTAATTCCTCGATAATTAAAAATTAAAATAGAAAATTTTGCAAAGTATAGTCAGGAGCTGATGTGATACGAAATTGGTAGTGTGATCCAGGGGTAAGTCTGGCAGGGACTGGCCTCAATTCATTTAAGAGGGATGTGGGGCCAGTCCATATTAGAATTTCTCGTGATCCAATACATTTTTATTTTTTTCCCTCCTGGCTGTTTTAGATGTAAATTATTATGTAGTATGAAATGATTTGGATGATTTTTAGGTGTAACATTACTTTTTCTTACCCTTGAAGTAGAAACTAAGCTTACATATTTTATATGATAATTTTCTACTTTACCTATTTAGCAACTAAGTTCTTAGCAAGTAAGTGGAGGCAAACAACACCAAGGGGAGTAATCAAGTATGTTGATTAAAAAATTTGAAAATTTGGAAAATTAAAAAAACTCTCTCTAGCCTCAAGACTCCCATGCCCATCGTAACTCTTTTAGCCGTGCCTATCATGGCTACTCCGGCACCGGCGCCGCCCCTTCAGGCGGTGTCTGGCCAAAAAAAGTCATTCGCGGATCTCCTGTCCGCACCAATACAGCCCAAAATTAATGTGCCGATTAAAGATCTTTCCACCTTCAAGGGAGAGCCAGTGATTTTTGTGGAGGAAGCCGGTCTAGTTTCTTTGGAAAAACCATGGAAATTGGCTTTTGTGGGGAAATTCTTGCGGCATGGTCCGCCATTGGAGACATTCTGGCGAGATTTCCAAAAGCTTCAATTTAAAGGAGGATATTGGATTGGTTGATGGATTCACGTCATGTGATCATCCGGTTTGAGAATGAAGAAGACTATTGCAGATTTTGGAGGAAGGGAGTGTGGATTTACAATGGATCACGGATGCGTGTGATCAAGTTGACGTATGATTTCGATCCGGCAGTGGAATCTTCCATTGTCCCAGTCTGGATTCGTTTGGAAGGTTTGCCTATCCATCTCTTCAACAAAAGTTACCTATTATCTATTGCTAAAGCCGTCGGGGTTCCGCTCGTTCTTGATGAACCAACGGCTAATGTGACGAGGCCGAGTGTGGCCAGAATTTGTGTGGAAGTAGACTTGCTTACCCCGAATTGTAGTAGGATTTAGATTGTCCATGAGCGATCAGGGAAGTTATTTTGGCAAGGAATTGTTTACGAGGATTTGCCACAGTACTGCTCAGGTTGTTGGAAGATCGGGCATCGGACAGTCGACTGTCGTGGAGGAGAGAATCTGAGGGCTGACGTCATGCCTAGGACTGACGTCAAGGGGACTGATGTCACGATTGCTAGGGATGAGAAAAAACTTCATGACAAGGCAAAACTGCCGGAAAACGTATGGACATTGAAGTTCGGATGGAATTTTGGGAAGAAAATCTCGGCGGCTGTTCCTACTGTTACGGCTTTCCAAAAGTCTGCGGCTAAGGTTGCATCGAATCCAGTGGTTCAGATTGAAAGCACAACGGATATTCGTCCGTTAGATGAACTCACTATTGGGGTGGAGCACCGGATTCAACCTACCCCAGTAGAGGTCATTGCAGAGGATACATTGTCTGCCACGTTACCACTTGATGACGGAGGTATTGGGTCGGGTATAGCACCAAAGGATGGCGGGTTGCTGACTAATGATGATTTTGAGGTTCTTTCATGGTAACGAGATGTGGGTAGGCCTGACTCGGAAGACAATTCTAAGGGTAAGGACGACTCGCGTATTTTCCTATCAACCACAAAGCCTCATGAAGTTGAGCAGGGGGCCAAATCGGCTACCAAGCCTGGTCCGGACGCAATGGTCGTGGCTCGGGAGGGTTAGGCTGAGTTTATGATTTTTTCAGCTCGCCTTAGTGCAAGGCTTGAGAAAGAGCGGGCTGACCAAGCGGTGAGAGCGAGCCATTGCGAAGGGCATTGTTCCAGTATCAAGCATCGCGGTTGACTTTGAAACAAAAACCGTTGACTATGATAATTGTGATGTTCAACCGGATGTACCAGTGAATGCTATGGCTCGAACAAAAAAGAAAATTATCAGTGACGGGGATATCCGAAAATCCGTTAGACTTGTACAGAAAGGCCATAGGTCTTTCTGCTGAGTAAGCTTTTACTCCTTTTTTATTATTATCCTATTGTTTTTATGGATTGGTTGATATGGAATGTTAGGGGAATTGGGAATGAAGAGTCTATAGCTCGGGTAAAAAAAATGAAGCTACAATATCATCTGTCTTTAATTGTTTTATTGGAGCCAATGTTGCAATTGTCTGATTTATCTTTTACGGTGGCCCGTATTGGATTTGATCATTGTTATGGTAAACTGTATGAGTAAGATATGGATCTTGTGGGACGGTTCTCTTGATTTAACTATAGTGGGGGATAATGAACAAGTGGTCCATGTACAATTCAGTAATTTTGCAGGTACAGTAGTTTATAGCTCTTTTGTGTACGCTCGTTGTCAATATACTCAACGAAGACTTTTGTGGAGGGAGTTAAATGCCTTTGCTGAGAATCATAATGAGGCATGGTTTGTTGGTGGAGATTTTAATGTGGTGTCATGTGGGTTCTGAGAGTTTCGGATCGGTCCCTGCGGCCCTTCCAATGTTAGAATTTAATGAGGCTATACATGATAGTGGGTTGATAGATGCAGGTTTTTCAGGGGCACCTTTTACTTGGAGCCGATCATCGAGTCCACTTTTACTGAGGCGCTTAGATCGGCTCCTAATCAACATTAAGTGGAATGAGCTTTTCGCCTTGACAAACGTTGAACATCTACACCGTACGGTTTCGGATCACTGCCCTCTCAAAATTTCAGTTCAGATTTATTTGAATAAAAAAGGGCCAGCATTCCGTTTTCAAAACATGTGGATTCACCACTCAACTTTTTTGGAGGTGGTATCGGCAAATTGGCTTCCATATGTGGAAGGTAGTGGAATGGAAAAGTTAATGTATAAATTAAAGCGGTTGAAGCAAGCTCTACAAGATTGGAATAGGGATACTTTTGGGGATATTTTTTCCGAGCTAAAAATTGTGGAGGAGGGGGTAGCGGATGCCGAGAGGAGATATGGTGAGAACCCATCGGAGTTGCACAAAAATAGCCTCTAGCTTGCTCAAAGTCGGTATACCGAGGCATTAATGGTTGAAGAGGTATTTTGGAAACAACGGTCGCGGGTTAGGTGGTTAAAGGAAGGCAATGCAAACACGCGATATTTTCACGCTATTTGTATGAACCGGAGAAAGAGATTACATATTACGACCATTCATGATGGCTCCGGCACTCTTATTTCGGATGAAGAGGCTATAGGCCGTGAGGGGGCTAAATACTATGGGCAATTGTTTGCCGTGGAAAGTGGAGTGATGAAAGATGATGATCTACTTTCTTGTATTCCCAAGATGGTCACGGATGATGAAAATATAACTTTGAGCAGATTTCCATCATTGGAGAAGGTTAAGGGAGCGGTGTTTCTCTTGACAAAAACAGTGCATCGGGGCCTGACGGATTTTTGGGTGCATTTTTTCAATCTTGTTGGTCCATTGTGGGACAGGATGTTCTAGGTTCCATTAGGGATTTTTGGGTCGGGCTCCCCCCAACCGAGGGGTATAGCGTGTTCATTTATCGTTCTGCTTCCGAAAACTTTACATGTAGGTACTTTTGGTGATTTTCAGACTATTTCTCTTTGTACTTTCGCCAGCAAAGTCATCTCTAAGGTATTAACTTCTCGCCTTGCTTCCATTTTTCCTAAATTGATTTCTCCAAACCAATCTGGTTTTGTAAAGGGCCGCTTTATTTCTGACAACATTTTGCTAGCACAAGAAATGGTTCCCCGGTTTGATCGCAGGGTTCGAGGGGGGAATTTAATTGTGAAGCTTGATATGATGAAGGCTTTTGATCGTGTGTCACATAAATATTTGATTGGGGTATTGCGAAGATTTGGTTTTTCTGAACATTTACTGCATTTGGTACGAAATCTCTTGTTTTCAAATTGGTTCCCAGTATTGGTTAATGGCTCTCCTTATGGCTATTTCAAAGCAGTGAAGGGTGTCAAGCAAGGTGATCCGCTATCTCCGTTGTTATTTATTCTAGCGGCTGAAGTGCTCTCTAAAGGTCTTGATCGGGCAATCTATCAAAGGAATATTCAGCCATATAATCTCCCTCGGCATACACTGGTTATATCCCATCTCAGTTTTGCGTATGATGTTATTGTTTTTATAAATGGGGCAGAGAGGAATGTCGCGAAGTTTGTTGGGCTTTTGAGAAGATATGAGAAGGTGTCTAGACAACGGGTCAATGTTGGGAAATCAGCTTTCTTTGTCTCTTCTAAAACAAGTGATCGTCAGGCACAGGTGATTCAGACTACAACCAATTTTGTACAAGGAGAATTACCAATCAAATATTTGGGATGTACGTTAGTAAAGGGTAGGCCTAAGGCGGAACATTTTGCACATATTGTGGAGAACAAATCTTCTAGAATTGAAGGATGGCAAACCAAATTTTTAGATATGGCAGGAAGACTCATTTTAATAAAGCATGTTCTCACATCGATGACATTACACATTTTGGCGGTGACTAATCCGCCATCAATTATAAAACAACGTTTGGAGAACCAGTTTAATAGTTTTTTATGGAGCTCATTTAATGGGGATAGGCTACTCCACTGGATGGCGTGGAGGAGGATTTGCTCTGCCAAATGGTCCAATGGGTTAGGCTTGATAACTATGGATCAATATGGGGAGGCTTTTGCAATGAAGTTATGGTGGCGTTTTCGTACTTTGAATTCATATTGGGCAAAGTATATGCGAACTCGATATTGTTATGGTATTGCTCACGCTTCATTGGCGACTCTCCAACCAAATGCCTCGGCTTCATGGAGGCAAATGATTGGAGTAAAACAGCAAACTGAGTGCAATATGGCCATTTTGATTCGTGAAGGACAATATTCCTTGTGCTATGAGGATGTGATACATAAACAAAGTTTTGCACATATGTTGCCTCAATTATCTTCGTTGGAGTTGGGAGCAACGGTGCGCGATTACTTGGATGAATTTGGATGGAAGAAACAGGAGCTGCAAAGATGGGTACCTGGTTCACTGATGGAGTTACTTCCTGACATCACTATTGTGGAGAAGAAAGATGAATGGATTTGGAAGCCAGAAGCTCAAGGTCATTTTAGTTTGTCCTCAGCCATTGAGATCGTTCGAGGAGGGAGTACAACGTCACTCACTCGCAAGCTACTGCGGACAAGCTCACTGTCATTACATCTTTCCATTTTTATATGGAAATTCTTGAATAGATTCCTACCCATGGAAGGTGTGTTAAGGAGATTTGGATTTCAATCAGTGACTCGATGTGCTTGTTATAAGGGGAGTGATAATTTGCAACTGATTTTCATGGAGTGCCCATTGGCCTAACATTTATGGACACATGCCGCAAACTTAGTAGTTTTCTTTACGCTCAGAAGTGCAGATAATCTTCACACGATGCTGAAATCTTGGTGGTATGCTTGTAAAGGGAAAAGGGCTGAGATTCTGATGGCTATCTCCTCACTGGTTTTATGGCATTTATGGAAGGTGAGATGTGCTTTTTTCTTTGAAGGTATGAGGGCTACAAAAAGAAGGATTACGACTGCATTTGATCAACAACTGGTACTACTCAAAGACATCAAGAAATGGCAGACAAATGAATCAATGCAAAGAGTCAAACTTGTCCGCGGGAAACAAGGGGAATGGAGTCTAGATATGGTTATTTTGAGTATCGACAGTGCAGCCCGAGGCAATCCAGGCGAGGCTGGCGTTGGCTGTGTTCTAAGACGTGGGAATGGTGTATTTATTGCGGTGTGCTCGGCATATTTAGGAGATTATCTCACCAACACAAAGGCGGAGTTAATGGTTTTAATTTATGGAGTGAACTTGGCACATAAGGCAGGTAAAACTATTCGTTTAATACAAACGGACTCTCAGGTATTAGCTCGTACACTTTCAGCAGGGCGGATGGCTAATTGGCCGGGCGTTAGATGACTATTTTCAAAAGGCTATTAGATTAGCTCAAGGACTACACATCATCCATATTTATAGAGAAGCAAATATGGTAGCGGATTCCTTAACCAATGTTGGTTGTGACTCGAAATCAACTAGGTATTACTTTGATTTAGTTTCTTTACCCCCAGCAACAAAGGGATTGCTGTTGTTAGATGGAATGGGCATTCCGGCATTGCGGAACTTCTGATCAATCTTGTAACCGAGTTTACCTTTATCATTGAATAAAGCTCGCGGTTTCATTAAAAAAAAAAAAAAAAAAGGCAGTAATCAAATGCATTAGGCTAATTAGTGGATTATATCCCTAAACTATTTATGTTTGTTGACTAACGCCTTAATTCATTGTTTTTTTTTATATTACTATCTAAAGAAATTTTCAATTTATATGTAAAGTCCTTCCGTCCCAAAAATAAGTCAACTATAAATTCAAAATTTTAATTCGATCTAAGAAAATAGTTATATGAGTATATTTGGTATATACCACAAAATACTTTCTTCAACCTATTACCCCACCCACCCCCACCCCCAAACCCTTTACCCATCCTTCCTCACCACGACTCCAGTGCGGAACGAGTTTATATAGACACTTCTTGGGCCGACGTCGATGATCCCGCCAGTTGGGCTTACCACGCATTAATTCTTTGGTCTGTTATTCTCTTTTAGGAGGCCATAATACATTGATGAACCGGGTCCTATTTCCATGGATATAACATTTTCGTATTCAATCCTACCACAACCGACCAATGATATCAGTGTCAGCTAACAAATCTTTATCTGCTCTATTTGTCCGCAAAATGTCCTACCCTTTGGAGAGCTAGATCGCACTCGTCAGTCCTAAGTTCGTCAATACTAAAAGGCCCCAAAAGGCTGGGAAGGTCTGGCATGGGCCACACCCCTCTCACATAAATTGAGGCAGGATCCACCTGCATGGTAGGTCCCGCCTCAATTTATGCCTCACATGTCCCATTGGGACCATCCCATAAGGGAAATTTCCCAAAAGGCTCTTGTTACGTGCACACCGTTTCTAGATGGGACCCGAAATCAAAGGGGGTCCAACATATCATGAGTACTTAAATATCTTTTATCTAGGTGATGAACAAAGATTTTGTCAAGTAGCGTGGATGTAACCGGTACCAATTACATTAGGTGGAAGCCAATATGATCATTTTCTTGACAACTTTAAGAGTGTCATACATATTGTCGATACACAATTTCTAAACTCTAAAGTGTACTAGGTTAAGGTCAATCCCAATGAATATTAATTAAATGACTATTCCTAAGTAAATAATTGTACAATGATCGAGAGAAAATAAAAATTAAATCCAAAGGTCGGTGGTGGTTTCAGTTATCACTTAAAATAAATAAATAAAAGAACAATTACTTAGACAAGAGATTAATATGATGAAAGATCAAGGCACATTAATACACTAGATTAGCCAATATATTATTCTAACGATATGTCATTCTAGAGTGTATGTCATTAATCGATCAATTTCAAATTACATCTAATAACTTCTTTCAATTCTTATCAAATATATTCTCATGAATAAACAACCTTTTTTTCTATGTTGATTGTAACCCACAAAATGCATAGAGACCGCACAAACCATACAAGTATATGTCTATCTTGCATTAAATTTATGTTCTGATTATTTAACATAATTAACAAGGTCAACTATCGCAAATCTTCCAACTTAATGTCAAGCAATTTGAATACGAAATTAATTCTACAACAACTATAAAAAAAAATGATCAAACTAATAAAATAAAAAATTAATCTAGCTACATTATGACCTAAGAATAAATATTTAGTTCATACTGAAAAAGAAGGAAAAAATGACCTATATAGTCCTCAAACAAATGCTCAAGTCATGCTAAGGTCCTTAAAGTATTTCGACTTCCTATGAGGTCCTGAAACAATTTACGCAACTGATAAATAGTCCCACCGCCGCTTTGGTAGGCTGTTTCCGATTAAAATGAGACAAGCCCCGAGCACGTGACACCGCTTGGAGGGCAGAAGAGTCAAATATACAAACACACGTGTGACCGAAGTTAAACCTAACCCTAACATTTTTATCTTCCCAAATCCACTAACCATTAATCATCGCACAAAATCCTCTAACCCTTAATCTGAAGTGCCAAGAATCATCGCAATACAAAACAGGAACATTTCTGGTGTTCTAGGAGTTGAAGAGGTGATGGGTAATACTCCTAATGGCAAGTCTCCAAAAGCTACGTTTCCCTTGATTTGACCTTTTATTTTTTTACTGATTTTATCTTCTTTTTAAAAGAGTTGTCTGCTGTTTTTATTTGATTGGGGACCAGTTTTTTGTTTGTTACTGGAAATATTGTTTGTTATGGGATTGTGGTCCCTTTTTTTTTTACCAGATTCCTTTATTTAATATTTATTGTGTATTGAGATAATTGATTAAATTAATTGGAAATTAGCAACCAATGATGTTGAATTTACTGTGAAGGCATATTATGGGGGATTGTGGGGGCCACTTATCATGGAGGTCGTGTTGAATATTTTGGGGGATGCAACAGGGGTATGATGTCATTATTTTACTTAGATGGGCTTGCCTTCAAATTAGGTTTTAAGCTTCATGTAATCTACAATTGGAAACTAGGTGTTGATGGTGAAAAAATATGGGAAAAGATATTATGTGCTGAAGATGTTGATAAATTAGTCAAATTTGGGGAAGAAATTAGTCACTGGATAACAGACCAATATGGTTCCTTGATTGGACTGAAGTTGTGTGTGATTTGTACTCTAAAAAAGTTCTGAAGAAATCTGAAACAAAATTCTACAATGCAGGTCATTTGTTCTATGATGAAGAAGATTGGAATCCTAGTAGGCAATCAGAAGTTCCTAAGAAAAACTAAAGAGTGTTGCCTTAAAGAAAAATGCTAGTATTTTGAGTAAGAAAAATGACAAGGGCATGGTTGGGAAGGATTCTGAGATTGAAACATCAAAAAGTCCTGCAATTAGTTATGGGAAAAGCATTAAAAAGAAGCAAAGAATAGAAGTACAACCTAGACTTGATGAAACTGTTTTAGAGCCTACACATGACAAAGTTGGTGAAGAACAACCTAGACTTGATCAAACTGTTTTGGAGCCACAATCAGCAGAGCATGCTGATAATCAGGACAAAGTTTGGGTTGACAATAATTATGATTGTCTAGGTGAAGATGAGATAATGTTGATGAGCATTCTATTGCCACCAAAATACATCCATTTCACTACCAGAAATACACTACTCATCATCCTCTCAAACTACCAAACTATTGATACAACAAAAATGAACCAGGACACTATAGTTACAGCTCATAAGTACTTCGTCTTCCTCTTCAATTGCACATTTCAGCTTTCATCTTCCTCAACTCTTTCAATGACCAACGAACAACCCTAATGCTCTTGTCACTCATTGGTAGGTCATGCCACTCGAAGAAGCCACAATCATGTGGTGTCTATGGAAAAAACACAAACAATGAACGCATTAACAAGAAAATTAGCCGAAATACTAAAAAAAAAATCAAAATAAAAAATTAGGTCTTTAACTAACCCCAACTCTAGCACACTTCCAATACTTCCTTGATGGGTTCAAATTCGTCCAGCTGGTCTTAATTATACATTGTTCACCATGGTGACAGTGTGCAATAACCTTCTCTTGAGATGGAATGTTTCTCTCCATTAGAACAAATTAGGGGAAGAATATGTGTTTAAGGAGAAGGTTTCTAGGTATTTTTCCTTTTTATAGTGAGTTTGGTTGGGTTGAGCACGTGTGTGTTTTTTGGATTTTTCTGCCCTTAAGCCGGTGTCACGTGCCCGGTGCGTGTGAGACTTTGGCCGGAAACAGCCTACCAAAGTGGTGGTTGGACTATTTATTAGTCGCGTAAATTGTTTCAGGGCCTTAAAGGAAGTCTAAACACTATGGCATATTTGACCTTTCGTGGCACTAAAAAAATGCCACAAAAAGCTATTTAAGTGCCATAAAATAGGTTTTGTGGCACTTGTGCGACACTTTTCCTAAGTGCCCCCATAAGTGGTGTCGCTTTTTTTAAGGCACTTTATAAGTGCCACAAATAAATTGGTGGCACAATTAGTGGCACTTTTTAAATGCCACAAACACATTGAAAATATGACATATTTTGCGGCACTTTTTGGTAAATGCCGCGAAAATAATTTAATTATTTTTAAAAAAAATCGTAGAAATAAAAATTATTTTATTTAAAAATAAAAATAATAATCGGTCGAGGATCCTTAAACATTCTATAATCACCCCTTATCTACTATTTAATATTTGTGGTTCGTGAGATTTGAACCATTGACCTCTCGTTGCAAACACTAACGCTCTAACCAATGTACCACAAAGACTTTTGTTTTTATTCTGACCAAATTTATTTATATAACATAATAATAAATTTTATTTAAGTACTTTCAAGTTTGATATTTATGTTTATTACTGTTTATTAAGAACAACCAACTAGAAATAAAACTCCTTTAAAACAAAATCTGAGTAGAAATAATTTAAATGAAAACTAGATACAAAATTTAATCTTAACATCATAAGAATTATAGATAAGTTTATTTACTATATTTTCTATTTATATATATTATTGTTAATATAATGTTTTTTAAAATTTGATAAATGAAATTCAATGACTAGTCATTTCTTTTGTAAAGCTTGAAAATGTTATAAAATTTATATAAGAAATGTAGAATATAGAATATATGAATTTCGTAGAATGTGAGTTTTTTTATTTCATCTAACAGAATTTTTAATAATTTTTAAATGGAAAAAATTAATTAATTTTATTTTCAATTAATTATAATTATTTATTATCATTAATAAATATATATCTTAGTAACTTTTAATAATGAAATACTCAAATAGTAATATCAATGTTTTTCTTTAAATTAATTTTAATACAAATTTTATTTATAATGTTTAATTTACATTTATGAAATTAACTCGTTAAATATCTAATGGAATATTATTTGACAATTTTACTGTAATTGCCACAATTTTTAAGGTACTATTTGAAAAATACCACTAAAATTTAACATTTTGATATATTATCGTAAATTTGGTAGCACTTGTTATGGCAATTGAACAAATGTCACAAATTTTTGTAGCACTTGTTAAAGAGTGCCACGAAAACGTGACATTTTTTCAAAATTGTCATAATTTTGTGGCAACTCATGAGGCAATTTAAAAAATGTCATAAATTTGGTAGCACTTTATGTGGCAATTGAATAAATGCCACAATATTTTGTGACACTTGTTAAAAAGTGCCACGAAAATACGACATTTTCTCAAAATTGCCATAATTTTGTGGCACTTCAAGAGGCAATTAAAAAAATGTCTTAAATTTTGTGGCACTTCTTATAAAGTGCCACAAAAAAATGGCATTTTTACATAAGTGCCGTAAATAAATGACATATATCATAAGTGCCACAAGCTAAGTGCCACCAAAACCCAATTTTGCCATAGTGAAATACTTTAAGGACCTTAGCGTGAGCATTTGTTTGAGGACTATATAGGTCATTTTCCCAAAAAAGAAATTCAATAACATGTAAAAGAGAGCATATAAGAAAACAACATTAAATTCGAGTAAAGTCTCGAACTTAAAAGCGAAATAGTCTCCAAAAGTACTGCAACAATGCAAGTTTCAACCTTTGTCCAAGATAATCGCAAGAATTTTACCCGGAACAAATTATTCTAAGAGCTTATAAAAATTGAATAAAAACTAATCTTAATGTTTAGAACTTTGAACTAGAACTAGAACTAGAACTGAAAAACGACCTAGGACTATTTATAACTCTCATAAAATAAAGTCCAAAAGCCTTTAGGAAATACTCCTTCCATTCCTAAATATAATACTTTCATTAAATGTTACGAAAATTAAGTAAATAAAAATTAAAATATTTTTTATAATTAAAATGTCAATATTATTCTCTTAAATACGACTTGTATATCACTAATTCTATTTAAAAGAGTAACCTTAAAATTTTAATTATAAAAATATCTTAATTTTTGCTTCCTTAGTTTTCAGAACACGTAATGAAAGTTTTGAATATGACTTGTATACCACTAATTCTGACTCTTTTTCTTTTTTTTTTCAAGACGATGGAGGCTTCAACGAAATAAGGGTCTCCTTTGTTAACAAAACTTCTTCAAAAGTCTTCTAAAACTCGACCTTGATCATCCACATTGCCCTGCAATCAGGGACGAAGACAGGGGGCGGGAGGGGGCCGGCGCCCCCTCAAATATTTTAAAAATACTAATATTTATCGAAATTTTATGTGTATTTTGGAAAATTTTATCAATTTCACCCCCCCAAGAATTTTTTTTTGCCTTTTTTATCGCCCCCAAGAATTTTGGAATTTTTTTACCAGTTTCGCCCCCCTAACACCAAATTCCTGGCTTCGTCCCTGCCTGCAATTATAGAATTATACATATAGGAGTAAATTGTTCTAACTAAACTCAAAATGCACTATAATTATCACAATTAAAATATAAATACACACTAAATAATCTAGTAAAACACCATAAATAATCTAGTGACGTCTAAGCGTAGCTTGATAGCAGTGAGGCCCAAGAAAGCAGTGAAGACCTTGATCAGAAGCAAGGCCACCAGGCAAGAGGACGAAACAAGGTCCGCGAAAGATTTCTTGGGCCAAGCTCCACCGCCTGCTGGTGGCGCCGTCGTAATGCTGACATGTCGGCTAGAGTTTTGTTGAAAGCATAGGACTCCTTTGGCAGAGAGATGTTTTTTTTACATAATGTAATTAAACTTATGAGCAATTTGCGTATTTTAGACTCAAATTTTTTTTGCTTTTCGCCTTTTGGACTTGAACTTTGTTTTCGACCTTTTGTGGACTTAAACAATTTACGGGTACTCCAACATAGATTTTTTCAAATGTCCGACATGCTAAACTGTGTCGTTTTGCCAGGGGAAAAAATGTCATTTCTTCTTTAGAAATCGGGTAAACCACTTTAAACCTTACCCGCTCCATCTATAACTTCATCTTCCATCTCAAAATAGTTGAAAATCAGACCCATTATCTCATTCTCTCATTAGTATTATCATTCCAAAACATAAAAAAAAAAAATTATCATTCTCATCCCAGGAAGCAATATTGTTCTTATGAGTTCATTTTTTTCAAGCTCTAGCAGGCAAAGACCAAGAATCATGGATGATTGTAGATGCCCAAGGGTTGTGGCTTTGTACACATCTCGCACTGAAAACAACCCTGGGAGGCAATTCATCTGTTGTCTTCAATCTTGTGTGAGTATTCTTTAGACATTGTTGATTGATTACTAAATTTAGGGCTGAATTTTGTTTTTCATTTAGTTCAATTTATAGGGTGAAGGTTGTGGATTTTTCCAATGGATTGATTGATAATCCATCTTTCAGTAATTCGAGTTGTGTTATTTCTGGGATTTTCGCAAGGTTGGAGACCAAAGAATCTGAATTAGAGTTGTTGAAAGAAGAAATGAGAGTAAAGGATGAGAAATTGATGAAGTTAGAGTAGAAGATGAACAGTGGATCTGCATTTGGTAGAGATATTGTAGTTGTAATCCTCATATTCATTGTATTCATTTCAATGTTCAAAAAGTAAGAAATTTGTTGTATTTTGACATTCAATGAAGATGAATCAGTTGAAGTAGAATTTGTTGTATTTTGACATTTAATGAAGATGAATCAGTTGAAGTAATGAAATTGCAGTGTTCATTTCAATTTAGTAGAAGCTGAGAAAAAGAGTATTTTGACATCCCAAAATAGCAGTCTTCACATAACAAAAACAACTGATAAACAGAGTATTGTGACCACAATAACATACCAAAAGTGACCAAAATAATAATCAACAAGTGCCCTAAAATAACAAGTAAAAAGTGCCCAAAAATAACATCCCAAAAGTGACCAACATGTAGACTATATTCTGGCAAAATAAAGTCTAAAAACACTAATCATCAATAACTTGTGAAATCAGGTGGGTATCTTCTTCAACATGTGCAACATCTTCCATGTATTCATCCTCAGCAGCTTCCTCATCAGCATCTTCCATTTCTTCTTCTTCAGATTCTTCATCTGCAATACCCATTTCATCATCACTTGCAGCAACAGCTTCCTCATCCTCAATGAATTTAAAATCAGTCTGAAAAAAGTTATACATTTAGTATCACAACAAATAACACTATTTGAATGTAGTAATCTTATTACCTCTTCATCAATAGTTTCAACCACTTTTGCCTTTCCCTTCTTCTTTATCATTGGACATACTCTTTTGTTATGTCCCAAAACCTGGCAGTTACTGCATCTATTCATTGAAGGAGTTGATGCTTGTTGAACTCATTGGCCTTAAAGGGGACCCTAATAGTTTAATAAACCCTAACAAATTAATTTTTTTTTTGCACAAATCCAGAAAACCCTAATAGTTTAAAGGGGTCCCCAACCCCTAAATTAACATGAAACCTTATAATATTCATCATTTACAGTACCAATATTCGTTATATGTCTAATTTTAATTTCAAAATCAATTAAAAAATCAAGAACAAGCAGAAATATTAAAATATATACCATATTGGGGTCTCTCCTTCACTTTTTCTTGGTCCCGTATCCTCATTTTCACCTCTTATGTTGATAATAGCAAGTGTTTAAGTTTTTTTAAAGAATGGTTTTGAATGCTCTCTCTGAGAAAGATAATCTAGCTTTTGCTCTTGAGAATAGGAATGGGTAGGTTGGAACGATTAAACAAAGAAAAATGAGGTTTTTTTATTTGACTGCTAAATTGTGCAACCATTACTATTCGGGTGGGTTTTATTTTATGGGTCGGGTTGGGCTTTTCTCCTTCAGTGTTTGGACAAATTTACCCCCTTAAAAAAATCATGTGTCTGTCACGTGATATTTTTTTGTCGGACATTTGAAAAAAAATCTATGTCGGGGTGCCCGTAAATTGTTTAAGTCTACAAAATGTCGAAAACAAAGTTTAAGTCCAAAAGGCGAAAAGCAAAAAAAAAGTTTAAGTCTAAAATACGCAAATTGCTCTAAACTTATATCTTTTCAATTTTTTTTTATTTTGCTGAAACGGGGTTATGTTTTTGGGTTCTACTGATTCTTACTTATGTGCTTTCAATTAAGTTGCATTTGAAATGATTGATCGTATTTCTAGAACATACATTTTTCCACCAATACTCGTATTTTGAGTCTGTCCAAAAAGTTCAAGAATGCTTGAATTTCTGATATCTTGCAGTTTCTTATGTGAACTTCTTGTTTACTTTCCTGCTTGGCATAGACCGCATACTTGTCAAGGTGCTTTCGCAAGAGAGGGAAGTCCTCTCATGATATTTGGAGAGTTTAATTTCTTCAAATTGATCATATGAATATGTTACTTATATGAAAAATCATGGTACCCATTATTATTTTCTTACAAACTCACAAGAATCTCACCAAAAATACAGCTCAAACAACAAATAATAGTAAATGGAGTATAGTTTGCATTTTAATATGCATATATAATTTTATAAAGTACATTCTACAAGTAAAAATGTAGCCTCAAGAGAAAATATTAAGATGGAAGATTTCATTTTTAAGATAACCAAGCTGAAAAGTGTGTTTCGACATTCTATTAAAGATAAGTTTTTAAGTTAATGACTTCATAGGAATTGAAAAAATATATGGAATCAATGAATTGAATTAATTAATTGAACAAGGGAAATTCCCCATATAAATACAAAAAGAGCCCTAAACAAAGTAGGAAGTTACTTAATAATCTAACTCTAAATAAATAAGGAAAAACAAATCATAATATAATTCTAAGATACCTTAATAGACTAGAATAGGTAATTGCTATAATCTTATTAACATAATAAGTCTATTATTCTTAACACTCCCCCCTCAAGTTGGTGTGTGTACATCGAGAACACCCAACTTGGAAACCAGATAATCGAATTGCTTTTGAGTTAAGGCTTTAGTAAGAATATCGGCCAATTGCTCATGTGTACCAATGTGATAAGTCACAATATCTCCTTTATTAATCTTTTCACGAACAAAGTGACAATCAATTTCTATATGTTTGGTGTGTTCGTGAAAAACTGGATTGGTGGCAATGTAGATGGCTGATTGATTGTCACAAAAAAGCTTGGCCGGACCGAGTGACACTCCAAGGAATTTGAACAATTCACGAAACCAAGTTAATTCACTAGTTGTATTTGCCATGGATCGATACTCCGCTTCTGCAGAAGAACGTGATACAACTTGTTGTTTCTTGGACTTCCAAGAAATAGGAGCATTACCAAGTTTGATAAAATATCTTGTAATGGATCTCCTCGTCATCGGACATACTGCCCAATCAGAGTCACAATAGGCAATTAAATTTAAATTTGGATTATTCTTGAGCATTAAAATTCCTCTGCCTGGATTGCCTTTGATAAATCGAACAACTCTGATTGCAGCTTCCCAATGCCTGTCTTTGGGCTTTTGCATGAATTGACTTAGAATGTTGACAGCATATGTGATGTCAGGCCTTGTAATAGTCAAATAAAGAAGTCTGCCAACTAGTCTTCTATAACGTCTTGGATTGCTAAAAACTTTACCATCTTCATCAGATAATTTGTGTTGTAACTCAATTGGCGTGTTGCTGGACTTTGCTCCAGATAAACCACATTCAGTCAAAATGTCTAGAGCATACTTTCTCTGACTAAGAAATAATCCTCGTGAAGAATGAGCAACTTCAATTCCCAGAAAATATTTAAGAATTCCCAAATCTTTAATTTTAAAAATAGCATTGAGAAATTGTTTTAACTCATTGCATTTTTGTAAATTATTTCCAGCAATAATTATATCATCAACATAGACCAAGATAACCAAAATAATGTTTCCTTGCCTGTAGATAAAAAGAGAGTGCTCAACTGGTGATTGCTTGAAACCAAACTTTCGCAAAGTGTTTGTTAACTTTGTGTAATATGCTGGGAGTTCTATTTATAAGGTATGTAGCAGTAAGAATACATTCCCCCCAAAATTGAAGTGGTACTCCTGACTCAAATTTTAAGGCACGAGCTATATTTAAAATATGGCGGTTCTTTCTTTCAACTCTCCCATTTTGCTGAGGTGTGCCAGCACAAGATGTTTCATAAATTATTCCTTTATTTGAAAAATAGTCTCTTAGCCCAATAAATTCTAAACCATTATCACTCCTAACCCGTTGGATAAGCGAGTTAAATTGAGTTTGAACCATGTTATGGAAGTCTATGAAGGCTTTCCTACTATCCGTTTTGTCATGGAGTAAATAGACCCATATAGCTCGCGAAAAATCATCTACTATACATAAAAAATAATGGGCACCTGTTAGAGAACGAGTAGCATATTTTCCCCAAAGATCACAATGAATTAATTCAAAAGGCTTGGAAGATTTATTAGTACTGTTTGGAAAAGAGGAACGAATATGCTTAGCTTTATGACAAACATCACATGGATCACTACAAGAAAACAGGGAAACAGTGACGGCCGTTTCCGTCGGTAATCGGTCGCTAAACTTAGTTTAGCGACCGATTAACGACCGAATAACGTGGTCGTGTATTTTTTGTCGCTAAGCAAATTACAAACCGAATACCGACGGAATATATAGCGACCGAATATTCGGTCGCTATTTAACGACAGAATACCTACCGAATCGTCATCATTGTTGACTTTTGACTTTGACTGTTTAACGACCAAATAGCGACGGAATATCTAGCGACCGAATATTAGGTCACCATTTACCGACCGAATGGTCAACATTGTTGACTATTGACTTTGACTTGGTTGTAAAACACAAGAGGGGAGGGGTGAATTGGGTTTTAACTAATCTTGCTAACTTTTTCGAATACTAATCAATGCAAGTGAGAACTTGAGCAAGATGAATGAAAGCTAAAGCAAAAACCCAATCAACAAGACAAAGGATTTAGAGTGGTTCGATTCACTTAGAATCTACATCCACTACCTTGAGCCGCACCCAAGGATTTCAACAAACTTCACTAAGAAGATGCCTACACAAAGTAGGACTTTTACAATTGCCCACACAAAGTAGGACTTTACAAACAAAGGATGCCCACACAAAGTAGGACTTACAATAATAACCCTATCACTAAGAAAGGGAATGAAAAGGTTTAAGAACAATACAATTAAGTTCACTCTTCTAAGTGAAAGATTAATACCTTTGAAGCACAACAATTTATAGCTCTTTGAACATATGAAGTTCACTCTTTGTCTTGCTTTTGAAATAATACTCTTGAATGCTTTTAGATCATAAGGATGAAGAGTATTTAGCTTTGAAAGTGTTTTGGCTTGATGAGAGATCAATGAATATTTGATATACAAGCCTTTCTAATTGTTGGAGTCATCCTAAAGCTTTGGAGTATTTATACTATTTGAAAACTCGCTGAAAAACGACTCTGGAACGGTCAAATAACGGCTAGTAACAGATGCACCTCGGTTGACCGAACACGAGGCCTCGGTGGGACCGAAAGGAAACTCGGTCGACCGACTTTGGGACCTCGGTCGACCGACCTTGGTCATCTCGGTCGACCGAACCAGATCTTGGTCGACCGAACCAAGACAAACTCAACTCTCAAGTACTTTGTTCGGTTGATCCGAGAAAATCTCGGTCGTCCGACTTTCTCGGGCTTTCGAGAGAAGTTGATTAAACACTTGTTTTCAAATCATTTGAAGTCTAAAAAGGTTTTCCCAAAAAGGTAACACATAAGAACACTTGGAAAACTTTTCTAAAAGACATATACTTGAAATCAAAGGCTTTTTGGATAAGAACACATTTGAAACTTTTGCCTTTTGAAAACGTGTTTATGAAATCATGTATGCAAGACTAGAGTGAGAAGCTTATGTTCATAAGAGCTTTGGTTAGAGCTTTAAAGATTACGACTAATGACGACAAAGCTAAACTAACCAAACTAAGTCTTCAATCTTCAATCTTCATAGATGAGCCTTGAATAGTATGACTTTGAATCTTGAACATGGCTTGATTGAAGTACTTAGAGCTTCCTACACGATTTCCAATATTCTGTCACAAAGATTAAGATCATTAGACACAACATCAAATGTTTGTCCAATATCAAAAACAGAGTTCGTTCGCCCTTAGGGCTTACATTGGTAACGACCGAATACCGACGAATAATTAGCAACGGAAAAGACGGTCACCATAGACCGACCGAATACCGACCGAATGGTCAACATTGTTGACTTTTGACTTTGACTGAGTAACGACCGCATGCCGACGGATTAATAGCAACGGAAAATCCGGTCACCATATGGCGACCTAATACCGACGGTCCCCGGGTCAACATTGCGCGACATTTGACTTGACCCGAGAACGACCGAATAGCTGACTGGGATACTTAGCAGCGAAAGCGAGGGTCACCGTATAGCGATCAGACTACCGACTGGTATTTACCGTCGATGAAATTGTTATTATTTAAAAAAAAATAAAAAATTTAATTTAATTAAATCCCTCATATGTAACACAAATGACAGAATAGCAAACGAATAACCAAAATGCTCACAACCAAAATGCTAATAACCAAAATGCTCACAATCAATTCTCATTACATTAAATACTCACAATCAAAGTGCAAACTTCTTATTACAACACTCACAATCAAAGTGCACATTTTGAATAACAACACTCACAATCATAGTGTGCACCTTACATTACAACTCACAATCAAAGTGTACACATTACATTACAAAGCTCACATTCAAAGTGCACACTTTGAATTATCAAAACTCACAATCAAAGTGTGCACATTACATTGCAACACTCACGTTCAAAGTAATTTATTTCATTTATCAAAACTTACAATCAAAGTGTGCATTTCTCATAAACTTCTTGATGTCATTCATATGCATATCCTTGAAAATGCATGAGTTGCAATCTGCAAAATTTAAGAATCAAATTATTATGACAATAAAATTTCTACTTTGAATTATGTTAAAAAGTTATACAATATGACAATTAATTTATTATAATAAAATACAAAACAACAAATATGACTCACTTTCAATATGTGGAATTCCAAGAGAAGCGAGAAATCTTAATCATTCTAAATCATCATCGGTCATTAATTCATCCTCTTCTTCAGAATTGTCATCTCCCGACATAATTTCATCATCGTCATCGTCATCATCTTCATAACCACGGCAAGTTGACCAACTTCAGTAATAGTCGGATCAATGCGACTGGTCTCCTCCTCGCGTACTTCGTCCTGATACGGTACCCATAACAGACGGAGGTGTAGCGACGGTGGGATATGGACGCAGCGACGGTGAGGGTTTCGAAGTGGGAGAGGGATGGTGGTTTTGTCGTGGGAGAGAAGGGAGACGACGAGATTAGGGATTAAGGATTTTGCTTGGATTAGGGATTTTGAGAGATTATCGCGAAGAAAACGACGTCGTTTTGCACTTAACGACCGACTACCGACAGTTAATTATTCTGTCGGTATTCGGTCGTTAATATCCGACGGCATTCGGTCGTTAACGGTAAATAAAATGACATCGTTTTAATTAATTTTAAACCTTAAATTTTTAAAAGAAATAAAATATCAAAACGACGTCGTTTTTACGCCGTTATGTATTCCGTTGGTATTCGGTCGTTAAGTTTCGTCGGAATTTGGTCGGTAACGTTACACCAAAACGACGTCATTTAAATTAATTTTAAAGCTTAATTTTTTAAAAGATATAAAATATAAAAACGACGTTGTTTTGGCTCCGTTATGTCTTCCGTCGGTATTCGGTCGTCACCGTCCGTCGGTAGTCGGTCGGTAACGTTGCACGAAAACGACGTCGTCTGAATTTGGTCAACGGGACCGATAAGGACGACTCCTTAGCGACGGAAGAGTGACGAATATGTTTTCGGTTTCTATTCGGTTGGTATTCGGTCGTTATATTAGTGACCGAAAAATTCGGTCGCTAATTTCGGTCGCTATTTAACTGTTTTCTTGTAGTGGATTAATAGATTGACAACTACTAATTTTATTTTCTAAAGGTAAATTTTCTAAAATTGAAAAAGAAGGATGACCAAGTCTCCGATGCCATAATTCTGAGGGACTTTAGCTATGGGCTACTCCAGCAATTGCAGTTTGAGATGCTACGTCAGTTAGCTGATAAACTCCATCACAAACAACACCTTTAGCAAAAATCTTCCTCTGGATTGGGTCCTGTACAAAGCAAACATTATCAAAACACACAAAATAACATTGTAATTGCTTTGTCAATTTTGAAACTGAAAATAGGTTGCATGTGAAGGATGGGGTATGAAGAACATTGTGAAGCACCATGTCCGGACTAAATTTGACCGTGCCACATTGATTCACCATGAAAACGTTCCCATTAGGCAAACAAATATTAATGGGTGGATGGAATTTTTTTAAATTTTCAATAATAGAGATATCAGAAGTCATATGATGACTAGCACCGCTATCTAAAATCCATGGAAGCGTAAATTTCTTACCAAGCATAGCAAAATCCTTCTTACCCCCTTTGAGTAAATTAGCCACTTCATAGGCTATTTGTGATATTTGGGCCTGACCCAAATGTGAATCTGTAGATTGACCCATGGAGGGGCTCATTACTTCGCCCCCTTGTATCCTTCATATGAAGATGTCCTGAAGCCGAAAAGGGGCCATAAATATGATTGGCCATAGCTGGCTGTAATGGACCAGCTCGTCCGCGTCCGCCTCTGCCGCTGCGGCCACCACGACCACTCCGGCCGCTGTTCCCACCTCTTCTCCCTTTACCGCTGAATTCAGATGGTCTTCATACAAGTACCAGCATGACTCTTTTGTGTGGTCAGTTTTTCCACAAACTTCACAATTTGACCGTGAGCTATAGGGTTGACTTTGAGGGTTTTAAGCAACGAAGGCAGCTCCTTCCACATTGCCTGTTGTCTCGGTTTCGTTCGTGCTAGAGTGATGATTTTCTTCTCTCAACGCACTTGAGAAGACTTTGTTTAAACTCGGTAATGGATCCACATTCAAGATTTGGCTCCTCATAGTTTTAAAAATCATATTCAAACCGAGCAAGAATTGGATAATTTTTTCTTCTTCTCGTTGACGAATCAAAACGGCGGTTCTCTCTTCACATTCACATACCAGGAGCGGAATGTAACGATAAAGTTGTTCCCACAACGTCTCAAGCTTTCCAAAATATTCAGTTACTCCTAATGACCCTTGTTTTAGAGTTTGAATTTGGTTTCGTAACTGATAAATTTTGGGTCCGTTTTCTTGAGCGTAACGAGCCTTTAATATGTCATACATATCTTTAGGAGTTTTTGCATGAGTTAGCATACTCCTAAATTTTGGTTCAACGGATGCCATTATCCATCCTTTAACAAGCGAATTGCATCGATCCCAAGCTTGGGCCATGTTAAGATCAAAAGGTCGAGCTAAGGATCCTTCAAAAAAGGCCATCTTGGTCTTAACTTGCAAACTATTTTCAAGGACGGATATCCATGAACTAAAATTATCTCCATCGAATAAAATTGGAGTAATTGACATGCTTGGATTGTCATTGGTAGATATGTAATATGGGGAATTGGGATTGGTAATTGACAATGTCTCTTGTTGATTTTTCTTGGTTGGAGTTGTGTCGGCCATACTAACAACACCTTAAAAAAACAGAAGGAATGCTTTGAAAACCAAAAGTTTTCTGTTATGAATTTTGAGCGGTTAATTTAACCTTGCTCTGATACCATAACAGAAATTGATAAGTCACAATATCTCCTTTATCAATCTTTTCACGAACAAAGTGACAATCAATTTCTATATGCTCTGATACCATGAAAAAATATATGGAATCAATGAATTGAATTAATTAATTGAACAAGGGAAATTCCCCATATAAATACAAAAAGAGTCCTAAACAAAGTAGGAAGTTACTTAATAATCTAACTCTAAATAAATAAGGAAAAACAAATCATAATATAATTCTAAGATACCTTAATAGACTAGAATAGGTAATTGCTATAATCGTATTAACATAATAAGTATTATTCTTAACAGGAATAAAGGAGTAACTCAGTGGTTGAGATTGCTCCTTTCCTGTACGAGGTCCTGTGATCGATTCCTACTTCGCCTCCCCTAAAAAAAAATTAATGACTTCATGGTCGTTTAACGAATTTTTATTTTATTCTTTGTGTATGTTCATGCGCTTTCTTTCTTTATTTGATTGTTTGTTCTTAACGGCTTATTGTTATCTTTAGTGTTCTGATTAAGAATAAGTTATCAATGTTAAATCTGTTAATTTTTCCCTATTCGTGCTTTTTGATTGTTTGCAGTATGCTACGATGGTTTTTCTATTTATTAATCGTAAAAACGTCACCAAAAAAGGAATTAATAGCTATTTTGGTCAATAAATTATTTACGCTTTGCGGTTTTATCAATCAACAACATGATTTTCTAAATATATCACTCTAGTACTTATATTTGACTAAAAATAAAATTTTACCACTTTTCGTGGTAGTTTCCAGCTATGTTGGACACGTGTCGAGTATGTGAATGAAAATTAGAGGGTAGAAAAGTGAAATCGCTCTAAACTCACTTAATCCGAATTACATATGGAATTTTGACCCACAATTATGTTTTAGGTTAAGAGGGAGTTAAGTATGTTTAGAGTTATTTTACTCTGTTAAGTCACATGCTAGGAACATGTCTGACTGAACTTGAAACCACCACGAAAAGTGGTGGTGGCGGATTATTTTGAACCAACGTTTCTATAGGATAAAAGGAGAATTCTTATTATTAGTTAACTTTCCTGCAATCCAATCTAACCTCTCCATCCTTCCCCGTGAGAGGTCTAATGTTACCCATCTTTATTATAGATACAACAAAATCATCCCAAAATGCTCTTGGATTGATACTATACAACCTTACTAGGGCATCACTTTCACTGCCATCGCCTTTATAAAGTTCCTGATCCGAATGAAGGAGACCCTTAAATTGTAGCAACCCATTGTAGTATCTCGGGTCAAATTGTAGTCCCGTAGCTATATCAATTGGTCTTGTGTTATTATTTTCGGCGGCAGGATTAGGACAATCTTTCTCCAACAAAGCTTTGAAATTGGGATCTATATTTGTATCATTAGTAATTCTTGGAAGATAAACGGAGCACCGGGCAAAACCAATTGTGTGAGCGCCCGAAAGGGCAACAAGGTCTCTCCAATCTAGTCCCTGAGACTCGAAATTTTTGAGAAGTTGTGAGAATCTGTAAGATGAAGGAGGAATATCTCTATTTGCATCGTCGAAGCTAGCAGTTCTTGCATCTCTTCTGCCAAGTAACACCTGGTAGGATGGACCTCCCAACTGAAACGAAAATCAAAACAAAGAAAATGAACAAATGAAACAACTGTTTTTAAAGTCAACATTTATAGAACATAATGCGGACTAATTTTAAAGTATAAGATCATGAAGGAATGTTTTGCTAATTACCCTTCCATTAGAGCTTTCAAGCATATGTTAGTACTCCGTTTAAGAAACAACTGTTCGAACAATTATGCTGATTCAGCTGCAGTTGTGGAATTCTGATTTCAAAAAGTACTTACAATTGCCACAGAGTCGCGTGCTGCAGTTGCTAAGATATCTGCACAAGAGACCACGTTACCACAAGCTGTATTTAGAGCTGATTTGATTTCGTCAACCACTTCAAAGCCCCTAATAGAATTGATGTTCTGGGAGGATGTTTTTTCTCCTTCGAAAGTTGGAGTATCGTCCAGCAGAACCGATCCATCGCAGCCCTACTAATGACAAATATTTATCATTAGTGTAGTTACAATAGACGAAACTAGAAACTTCTTGTTGTTGCTGGCAAAAAATAAATTTTACGTAGCTCAAGGCTAAAGCTAAATTTTGTTGATTGTTTTTCGAGATTTAGAAAATTTTATAGGTGACTGAAAGAGTTTCAATGCTTTGAGGCGCCCCCTTCGTTCCGTCTAGGAAGTTACAAATATTGGGATATATTTTTAAATATTTCAGGACTTACATTGACAAAGCAATCATGGAAATGCAAGCGAAGGAGTGAAGCTCCCATCCGCCTCTCTCGTTGGATTGCCTGAAAAACAATCCTTCTGATAACAGGCAAAGCGCTTGGGCATATCCTGTCGTAGAAATCGGGGGTGAGTTGAGCATGTGTACTCACAACCACAGCAGCAATGACGAAGCAGAAGAACGAAAATTTGCAATTTGACATCATCATTTTTGTTATTGCAAAGTTTACAGGTTATTGCACAACTATAATGATAGATTCTGATTTTTTTTGCTGAATTTACTATGAAGACGATGTTGGTTAGGTCCCTAGTATAGTTAAATTTGTCATACATGTAATAACTATGTGAACTGTCATTTAATTGAGCAGGAAAACAACCAAGAAACTCATTAATTTCTGTAGAAAATTCAGAAACGGACAAAAGAAGAAAACAGAAGGTCTACAAAAGAAACAAAAGCATTGTTGATGGAAACAAAAAAACAGATTAGCTGATATTTCTGGAGTAATTGCAGTGGAGATTTCCCCTAAACAAAAACAAACCAACTCTTAATAAGTATTGGGAAGTTGAATTCCTACAGTTGAAACTGATATTCTTGCTAGAAATGTTAAGAATAATAGACTTATTATTATGTTAATAGAATTATAGTAATTACCTATTCTAGTCTATTACGATATCTTAAGAGTTAGATATCCTTATTTGTTTAGAGTTACATTGTAAAGTAATTTCCTTCTTTGTGAAGGACTCTCTTTATATTCTTTCATGGTATCAGAGTAAGGTTAAAATAACCACTCAAAATTCATAACAGAAAACCTTTGATTTCCAAAGCATTCCTTCTGTTTTTTGTTTCTTTCTTAGGTGTTGTTAGTCATGGCCGACAAAACTCCAACCAAAACAAATCAACAAGAGACATTGTCTCTTACCAATCCGAATTCCCATATTACATATCCACCAATGATAATCCAAGCATGTCAATTACCCCCATTTTATTTGATGGAGATAATTTTAGTTCATGGATATCCGTCCTTGAAAATAATTTGCAAGTCAAGACCAAGATGGCATTTTTTGAAGGATCCTTAGCTCGACCTTTGGATCCTAACATGGCCCAAGCTTGGGATCAATGCAATTCACTTGTTAAATGATGGATAATGGCATCTGTTGAACCAAAATTTAGGAGAATGTTGACCCATGCAAAAACTCCTAAGTATATGTATGACATATTAAAGGTTTGTTATGCTCAAGAAAACGGACCTAAAATTTATCAGTTACGAAACCAAATTCAAACCCTCAAGCAAGGGTCACTGGGAGTAACTGAATATTTTGGGAAGCTTGAGACGTTGTGGGAATAACTTTATCGTTACATTCTGCTCCTGGTATGTGGATGTGAAAAAACAACCGCTGCTTTGATTCGTCAACGAGAAGAGGAAAAAATTATCCAATTCTCGCTCGATTTAAATAGGAATTTTAAAACTATGATGAGCCAAATCTTAAATGTGGATCCATTGCCGAGTTTGAACAAAGTTTTTTCCAGTGCATTGAGAGAGGAGAATCATCATTCTAGCACAAACGAGAGCGAGACCGCCAAGGTGGAAGGAGCCGCCTTTGCCTCAAGAAAATCTCAAAGCCGGACCTATGGCTCTCAGGTAGTCTGTGAATATTGTGGCAAAGCTGGCCACAAAAAGGACTCATGTTGGTTACTGTATGGGAAGCCACCAGAATTTGATGGCAAAGGAAAATGAAGCAGAGGTGGTCGGAGTGGCCGCGGCAGTAGAGGAGGCCGAGCTGGCTCAGGTCAACAAGCGACAGCCAATATGGCTTATACATGGGACGGATTCTAGTGAGACGTTTGCTCCTGTAGCAAGACTTGACTCTATAAGACTTATGCGTTGACATTGCAATTTCGGGGACTTCAAACTTTATCAGATGGATGGCAATAGTGTTTTCCGGAATGGGTTGATACACGAAGAAGTATATGTGGAACAACCTAAAGGATATGAAAAACTTGATTATCCAAATCATGTATGCAAACTGGAAAAGACTCTTTGTGGATTGAAGTAAAACACGAGAGCTTGGTATGAGAGACTAACAAGGTTCTTGTTGAAGCATGGACACCATGAGGTGAAGTTGGTAAGTTAATTGACATTCCTCTTGGAATTACATATCAAATAAATGAAAGAAAAAAAGATTTTTATCCCTCAACCCAGTATGCAACAATCTTACGAAGAAGTTCAACATGAAAACTATTAAGCTGTCAGATTCATATCGGTGTGAACACCAAACAAGGGAATGATAAGAATGAAGTTGTTGTGGATAATGAGGAGAGAAAGAAGTTGTCATTGATTGGAAGCAAAAAAACGGAGTCGGCATGGCAGGGTATAGCAATAATAAAAGCGTGGTACAATACACGTAACATGTAACGATAAGATAACAAGTGATAGGTAAGTCGTAGTCGTCACGGCTTCCTTGACTCGGATTCATCTTAACCCCCACGGGTATATCGTAGATAAGGTAATATGAGCGATAAAGCACTTAACAACTAAACATGTGAAGCAAAGGCAAGTAAAACATGGAATGGTATACATATTCCAAGGAATCATAAAACATGTATAACATATAGAATACTATAACGTAACATATATCAAACAAATAAGATACACTATAAAACAATTAACAAGGTAAACATGTGAGGCATGAACAAATCAAGCATGGCATAATACAAGAAACCACATAACATGTATCACAGATAAGAAAGTTACAATACATGTATTATAACACACATGAAACATATAACAAGTATAGCATGGCAAGCATATAAGTTATACATGTGAAACATATAACAACTAGAGCATGGCAAGCATAGTACCATAAATCATATACATGTGTAACATATAAAGTAACACAACACAACGATATGATGTAAAGCATTAAGTAGACAGAAGCATCCTAGTATATGGCCTCTACTCATCACACACCTCACATTAAGTGTTCTTGTTATCCTAAATTCATTACTGATTTTATTCCTAAGGTTCGACCTGCTCTGTTACCACTTATGTCACACCCCGTCTCCGGAATGATGACATGGCAGTGCCTCGCTAGTAGATGAGACACCAAAGCCCACGAAATAGAGTTACTATAAAAGAGAATTCATTTATGTAACCCAAATATCAAAGTGTACTAGCGGAATTAAGTACTGAGAAGGAAATTACTAAGTTATTACATCTGAAATATGTTTAATTGTACAAAGGAAATAACATAAAATAGTAAAGTGTTCCATGTTATGTAAGTTATTCATCACTTTTCAAAGGCCCCTTCCCAAGTTTCATCTTTGTAGTAGGGTTCCTCTTCATAATCACCTGCACAAATTAGCGAATGGTTTGAGCTTCGGTGCTCAGTATGATTCACATAATCCCTATACAAGATAACAAATAATACAAATATACGCGAAATAGTTTTTCCGTTTCCCAAAAAATACCCTTTTAAATTACATGATTGACTCGACACGAGTTCATAAGAATACACAACACTTTCAAGTCACACTTTCACAATACACAACACAATATCCTTGAAAACTGTGCCAAAGCAGAACATAAACATGTTAAAGAGTACATCGATCGACCTGAGAGAGATATCAAAATAAATCATGTTTTCTAATCCATTCTAAGTACGAGCTCATAGAGGGGCGACGACTCGGTCGACCAAAACCAAATAACACGACTCGACACAACCACATAAGACGACACCAAAGATTCAACTATGCAAAACAATAACAACGAAACAATTAGGCAATTATGCATGCAAATATCATATTCAAATAGGCATCAAGTAATCAAATTCCCTTCACCAATTAACAAGTTGTTCACAATCATGATTTCATAATTCACCATATTCCATATCTAATAATAGTTTCTAATTGATAAATTACAATAAAGTAAAACAGCTTATGCTCCAATAATTCATAATTAAGACATAAGGAACAATACCCAACATCAATATACAAGAAGGGCAGGATCTATACCTTGAATCCTTAGAAAAAACGATAAACATACAAGTGCAGGAAAATTCTGTCGGAAGTGCGCAAAAAATGAAATCTGAAAACCAGCCCCGTTCCTGGTGCGATATTTTCCAACTTCGAACTCAAAATGTGAATCCTCTTCCTCTCACTCGAAGCTTATCTCGCTGCGATCGATTTTCATATAAGGTTCGTTGAAATTCGACAATGATTGCCTACTCAAACGTCCTCTCAAAGTTGCCAAAAATGGTGAACTCCACTGTTTCCTTACTCTTCTTTTCTTGACATTTTCTCACGGCCACAAAGCCGTTATTTCTTCTTCTTTTTGTTTAAAAGCACGAGAACCTCCCCATGATCCCGTCATCATTGCTTTTCCTTTTATTTTTCTTATTTATTATGTCATATAAATTTCTTATTTAATCACCAACCAATTAATTGTTTCTTTATATTTAATTTTATTATAGTAACTTTCCTAATCCCAATAAAATTACTAATCCAATTCCCATTCCATTTATTCATTTAGGTGAATCACAATTAAATCTCTGCAATTACGTTACGCGTGCGAAATTCTCCTCGATTAAACGTACACAAGATAACACATAACATGTTACATCAATTAATTAGACATGAAGTCAAATAGTCGCATGAAATAAATCACACCAATGCAATCATGCATGCAAAAATTAATTACACACAAATAACATTAAGTAAAAAGTTACGGGTATTAAAGGGAGCACGACAAGTAGAACTTAATGAAGGAATTATTGATATAATAGATAGTTGAACTTACTTAAATGGTGCAACTCTAGTATTAAGCATATGTATTCACATTAAGAATGATCTTGACTTATGGATATAATAAAGTTTAAGTTATTCTGTTATGTTTATAATCTTAAAGAGTATATTATGTTAAGGGTTCGATGTTCCATTGGTAGATGGAATGTTGTCAGGTCACCTTTTGGTTACGAGGTGTGACATCATTAGGAGACATATGCATATTATCAGTCCATTCAACGGACACGGCCCAGTTGAGAGATTCTTAGACCTTGGGACGCTTATATCCAACCACAAAATATGGTAAAATTCAAGATAAAACTAGTAAGTTTATCAAATAATTAACAATTTAATATAAAAAAATAGAACTTACCAATCAATTAAGAAAACTTACCAGATCTAAAGTGAAACATAATATTTTTAACTCAAATATTAACACTTTACAAAATACTAAGGTTGGTAAAATTCGTTAATTAATTGGTAACTTGCTTTTGAGAATAAATCTTACTACTTTGTTATTAACACATACTAATTTTAATGGTCCAGCTCGAACTATATTAAAATTTTAGAACCTTTAATTTTATGTTTATTATTGATAGGCTAAATCAGGGACGAAGACAGGGGCGGGAGGGGGCCGGCGCTCCCCAAGATTTTTAAAAATACTACCATTTATCAAAAATTTATGTGTATTTTGGAAAATTTTGAAAAAATTTATCAATTTCGGCCCCCCAAGAATTTTTTTTTTGCCTTTTTTATCGCCCCCCCCGCCAAAGAATTTTAGAATTTTTTTTACCAGTTTCGCCCCGCAACACCAAATTCCTCGCTTCGTCCCTGGGCAAAATATTTAATCCAAACTTCATGCACTTTATGCAATCTAATATGTGACGCAAAAAAAAAACATAAGTTATATAGTCTTATACTTTATTCGTATGAATTTGAATATATCATTTGTCTGATTGGTATGTTTAGAATTGAATGTCTCATTTCTAAATTTATTTAAAATTTTAATGGTATTCAAAATAAAAGACAATTTTTAAATTTTAGCTAAAGTCAGAATGCGACACTCAAATCCGAACGGAGAAAGTAATGTGTATGGTAAATAGAGTTGTCAAAATGGTTAAATGCGAATTAAATGGGTGGACATGGGCCTAGCATTTCCATGCCCACTATTTTGTTGTCAACCCGTGCGGGCCGGTATCCTATACGGGCGGGACAGCGCGTCCACGAACCAATTCGCTTAATCTTTTATTTGAAATTTTACCATTCACATTCATAATCTTATCATTTTTAACTTGAAGGTATTCATTTTCATCTTGAATTTTATTATTTTTCAAAATGGTAAATGCTCCACAAAATTTAGTGAAACTTACGATAAAAATATCAATTAATTAATAATTTAGTATAAAAATAAAATTTACCGTTCAATTAATAAAAACTATTAATTTAGTGTGAAACTTATTATTTTTAATTACTACTTTATAAAATGGTAAGGTTCTTAATATAAGTGGTAAAATTAAATAATTAATTGGAAACTTACTTATAAGAATAAATATTATAATTTGATTGGCAGTATCAAAATGGTTCCTGCAACATAAAGGAGAGATTATACTTTGAAACTACTTCGTAAGTCATCCGTGGAGAATTTCAAAGAAATGAGAATAATTGTGTAGAAATAATCTGAAAAATAAGTGTCCAAAATGAGTTTCGCCAAAGTGAAAGAGTTTAGTGTTATTTTAAAAAAAGTCTCAAGTTCGCACGGGTTTACTCAATGAGACTCGCAATTAAATGCGTATGGAAGGCTCATGTCCACCATTTCATTCACAGGACCGGCGAGGCTCTGACATTTACCTGTTTTGACAACTCTATTTACCATACACATTACTCCCTCCGTTCGAGTTTGAATGTCACATTCTCACTTGAGCTAAAATTTGAAGATTGTATTTGATTTTGAATACAATTGAAAATTTTCAAGGAGTAGCCCAGTGATTGAGATTGTTCCTTCCCTGGATAAAGTCTTGGGATCGATTCCTACTTCCCCTTCCCTCCACACAAACACACACACAAAATTGAAAATTTTCATTGAAAATTTAGCTAAATTTAGAAATGAAACATTCAATTATGGGCATCTCAATAAACAAAATGAGACATTCAAATTTGAACGGAGGAAGTATAAAACTATGTAAGTTATGTTTTTTTTCTTTTTTAATCACATATGAGATTGCATAAAGTGCAAGAAATTTGGATTAAATATTCTTCCTATCAATAATAAACATAAAATTAAAGGTTCTAAAATTTTAATATAGTTCGAGTTGAAACATTAAAATAAGTAAGTGTTATCAATGAAGTAATAAGATTTATTGTTAAAAGTAAGTTACCAATTAGTTAATGAATTTTAACATTTATATTACGAAACTTACTATTTTGTAAAGTGGTAATATTTGAGTTAAAAATATTAAGTTTCACATTAGATCTGGTAAGTTTTCTTGACTCGTTGGTAAGTTTTATTTTTTATATTAAATTGCTAATTATTCGATAAACTTACTAGTTTTATCTTGAATTTTACTATATTTTGTGGGACATGTACTATTTTTAAAAATAGTAAAATTTTAAGATAAAATAGTCACTTTCAAAGTGAAAATGATAAGATTATAAAAGTGAATGATAAAATTTTAAATTTACAGTATTTTTTAATTGAATTTACTAATTTTATTTTAAAATCTACCAAAATAATCAGAAGACTTACCAAAATTTAAAAGTCAACAATTGATATCTGGTCAAAATGTGTGGCTACCAGTTCTACAGATAACCTATCCAATGAAATTAACGACATGGCAGCAAGATATCGAGACACATCATCAGTCAAATTATTTTTACTTTAGAAACCTGCTGCAGCCAATTCCAACAACCAAGTCATTGGGTGGCATTCATTCTGCTGGTGCCGAGAAAAAAGCACATCGGCACCGCAGCAAATCTCATGAAAGTTACATAGAAAAAATCAATTTTAGTATGAAATGATTAAATGAAATTGTTGGATTTTCTTTTATTTGCGTTTTTTGTAATGTTGGAATGTATTTGGTAGGGTTGAAACCAATGAAATTGGATGTGTTATTGGTGAATTGTACCTATTTCACTTATTGTTGCAATTGTTGGCAAAAAGAAATTGGATTTCCACCTGGAAATGTTTTTGGCTTTTTTTAACAAGCCTTTGCCATTCGAGAATAGATTTTTCAAATCCATCCTAAATTCAGGATTTTTTAGGGTTACAACAAAACGGATTTGGCAAATCCGTCCTGAGCTGACGTGGATAGACATGCTAGATGTTAGTCCATGTTAGCCCATGACAGATTTTCCAAATACGTCCTTGATTGAGGATGGAATTGGTTCCTGACCAAAAACATTTCACCCAATTTTTTCAATGCCTTGTAAAGCCCATTCTAAGGCCATTTCCAAAAATACCCTTCTTCTTAGGTTCTTTTTCTTGATTTACCATCCGAAAAAAATCGTCATCAAGCATCATCAAGTTACTCATCTAAAGAACTGATTCCTAAATGGAAAAACAGTTAATATCGATAATCTCCAATTACCTTCAAATTTTTACCCAAAAATCACATGGAGGAAATGAATTTTCATATTACAATGCACGTCGGTGCCAAGGCGGTCATGAAAGAAAGAGTCTTGAAGACTCAATTCGTAGAGGGAAACTCGATCAGTATCATGACTCGGGCCCAAGTGGAGACAACCATGCCTTGTGACAAAGAAATTGATATGCCCACTAAAATTGTTAAGGAAAGCACCCCGCCCGAAGTTCATTTCACTGCATTTTTTTTTTTTTTGAGCGCCCGAAGGCGATTGCCCCGAAAGGAAGAGCGGAGAGTACCCTAGATAGGGAAGATTGAAGCATGCCCCATTCTTGGGGAGGGAAGATAAGCCTCATAAGGAGGAGAATTATTTCTCCCATTATGGGGAGATATAGGAATCGAACACGGGACCTCCGCCCCGTGTTCGGGTAGCCTTACCACTTGGGCTACCTGATTCCCATCATTTCACTGCATTTGAGAAACACATTCAGGAAGGTCTGGTTTCCCCTCTTTTTCAAATCTACTCCTTGATCTCTTGAATTACAACAATCTAGTGTTCGGTCAATTCCAATCGGAAAACATTAGGATTGTAATGGGATTTATTTTGGGGGGGCCGAGTGATTAACATCCCAACCAATCTGGATATGTTTTGCTAGTGTTACAAACTTGGGGCCCAGTGTTGAGAATAAGCTTCATTATAAAACATTGAGAGCTTGTTTTTTGTCATGGCTGGTTGTGGTTAAGTTGTTCTGGATTCTTCTAAGGAAGTTTAGACGTTTTCTTTTTCAGCAATCTCATCCTTTACTCTTGTTAAATTTTGTCGGGGATTGTCGGAGTAGAATCAATTGCACCTTGTTTCGTTGTCCAAATGTTGTCTCGGGGATAATCGACAGTTAATTGTTCGTAGGTTGAAAGAGAGCACTAAACAGTAACTGTCGACAAGTGCTATATTTTTATCTTGATATTCTAGTGAGGTTAGGAGTATGTCTATGAGTCAATAAACTCTGCAACCTTTATATATTCATAGAGTAATAACTAATGGATTAGATCCTAGAGTGGTCCCACAGAAATAGTCTTGTTGGACGAACTATGATAACAACTGGTGTGTCTTGTTTTTTTACTTCCGTTAATTGTTCTATTAACATAATATTAACACAGCACTTGACCAACATGTTGACACGAACTCAAATTGGTAAAAACAACTACACAAATCGAGGGCTAATTGAATGCATAGAAGAGAGAGTTGTGTCTGAATTAAGTTTGTATCCTTGTGTCCCAAATTAACTGTCCAAATTTTCTTTCTTTATTTGTCCTCAATTAACTGTTCACTTTCTAAAGAAATTATGTATTAATGATATTTTTCTAGTTTTATCATTCTTCAGACTCCTCATTCGATACTCTTAATTAATTAAAGTTATCATTTTCTAACACATAAGAGATATAATGGTGTGTGAGAACTGAGAAGGAGAGAGAGAGAGAGAGAGAGAGAGAGAGAGATAGCTTAAATGATATTAGTAAAATTAATGAGGGGTATTTTAAACTTTTGCTTATATTTTACTATTTATTTCATCAAAACCTTAATATGTGTATATTTGACCTAGTAGACAGTTTATTTGGTACGTTAGGAGTATTCAAATATAGATTAGAGTTTATTTAGTATGTATAGACCTTGGATGTCCTGCCACTAGTTTGTACATTTGAAAATATGGGATAACAATTTTTGTTTTAAAAAAATAGGAATACAAATTGTAATTTTATTAGGGGTTAATTGCATTTTCTTCCTTGAAATTGTTCCAAACTACAATTTCATCCTTGGCATTTGAAACTACATTAAATATATATATATATATATATATATATATATATATATATATATATATATATATATATATATATATATATATATATATATATATATATATATATATTCAAACACTAGATTTTTTTTTAAAAAAATGTGGTTGTTGGCCCTAGTTTTTCTTAAAATTTCCAAACAAAAGTTTTTGTATTATATAATCTTACATGCATAGTTTATAGTTCGTTGTCCAATTCAAGAAAACAAATGACCTTTTCTCTTTTTGTAGAAAATGAAATCCTGCTTTACTAGTAGAGTAATTTGCAAAATGAACCCAAATTTTTTTAGTTTATTTCAAAATTCTATATCATTTTTTTCCAATTTTTTAAGTAGCGAACCTACCTTTTTTCAGAGGTAAATGGTCCTAACCACCATTACCATGGCATAGTTCAGCATACTAAGTCGTATCACCTAATAAAAAGTGCTCATGAGTAATTAAATTACCATCTCATCACTACCAATTATTATTTTGAGTTCAAGGAATGCCAATATCATGCTCTTATATTCGGCATCAAACTTAAACTTTTGAGAAACATTTGTAACACTTTGTTACTGCACAATAAGCATTTAACTCCCATGAAATCGTTGGGATTCATATGTAATTAGGAAGATTTCTCAAGAACAGCCTGAGGCACACATGTAGGATGTCAATGTGCCCTAGGAACCGAGCGTAAACAAGCCCGAGTTTGGTCCAAATTATTTGGGCTTTAAAATAATGGGCCGAGCTCGAATGGCACATACTATTATTATCTTTTGCCATTGATCAATAGATTGATCCCACTACATCAATAGATTCAAAGCTATGCTTACATGAATATACACATCAATTATTTCATTATCGCGATATCTTAAACCGCTCGCCTCAAGTACTTTGCAACAGATCCACAACATTCAAGTTAGAGACATTTAAAATTACCAGACACCAGCAATTGCAGGTCTTCTGCACAACAAAATACTGCATGCTACCTCGCGAGGTCAATGCTCGATCTCATGTTTGCCGATTCACTGCAAAATCTCAGGCTAAGATTATATCGATATTCTTGTTTTTGAGGAGCAAACTATACTAAAATTTGGGTGAACTTTTATTGATAGGTGCCCAAATGTCAGCTCCATTACTGCTGGCAACTCCTATAGTACATGAAACCGGTACAAGGCACAGTCCTTTGTTTCTCAGGTTGTATGCTAGTTCTGGATCCTAAGAGAGAAAGAACAAATGCACAACTCAAAAATATGTTATAAATACGCTGAATAAGACGTTCTTGTCCAATATATTGTCAAAATATAAGTTACATTCTGCTTGACGATTTAAGTTTGTTCTTAGATGCCCGGAGGAAAATTAACATCCAAGGTAAAATATGAATTTCAAGAACTGTAGAGCCCAGCACATAACTACCGCCTGAACCCCACAGCCAAGGGGAAGGACATAAAAGCATGTAGAATAAAACCATGAGAAACTAGACTGATTAACCAATCAAATCTCACCGGTGCGTTAGACGTTGGGGAACTACAGAGATAAGGAGCACTCAACACCTGAAACCGAAAAAAGCAAGCAAAATTAACAACCGAGGCTAGATGCCACTTTCAGATACAGGTAAATTTAGAAAACATTACGCATCTTAAACTTGAAGAACGAAAAGAATAACATGAATAGAAGTGGTGGAGGGATATATTTTTATTGAGACCTGTGTAATGCGTAAGAGTCGTAGAAATGATAAATTTGAATATATTCAGGCACTAATATGAGAACACAGACCTTGACTTGTTCATGTAGAAATCTTATGTATTCCATTGCTTCTAACAGGACAGAGGCTGTATCCGTCTGCATTGTGATTTAAAACGTTTAAGAAGAAGTCCGGGAACAAATAAAGTGATACGTAAAAAAAACTAAAGAAATTATTCAGGGATTGAAAAGATTAAAGTTCTCGAACCAATTGTTATCTATTCCAGTGGAAGAGAGTGTCTATACTGGAATTTCAGCAAAGAAGTACAAAAATACGAAACAATTTATACTGGTCTCCAGCTATGGAATCCCCTAATGCTTAATTTTTCCCCCTTTTTTGAGAATATTCACCTTTCCATATGGTGAGACGAGTTGCTGAAGAGCGGCAATTCGTTCTCCCACCTTCTCTTTCTTCTCCTGCCGCCAAGAAAGTTGCAACAATTAGAATGAAAGAAAAAAAAAAAAAAAAGGTGCGTAAACCTTCATGAAGAATCGAATAAACTAGACCTCAAAGTTTCCACTTAATATGCAAATTGTCAACACGAAATGGGGATATTGGAAACCCAACTTCAAGAAAACAGAACATCTAGCAAGTAAGTTATAAGCTTCCCGGTCTACCAGAAGCACAATGGGAAGTTTGGGGCACACTCAGTGTACAAGTTATAAATGTTTGGCAAAAACACAGGAACAAATAGTACACAGCAAAAGAATTTCGATTTGCAAGTAAAAGTATGCCTTCCCAGTTAAATTTTTTACATGCTTCTTAAAACAAGACTTACCGCACCACTAATCAGAAAGGATAAAACATTAAATGTTTTCAGGCATATAGTACAATGGTTACCGGACAGGTACTGAAAACTTCTCATAGATAGCTTATTCCTTTTGTGCATTAGACAAGCTTAAACGTTATTCTTGCATTCAGGCCTCCGGACCATCGGTTATCCTTATTTTTTTATGATAAAATTTGTGGATAAATGTCCTTCACTGGGGTACATCCATAACATGAACGAAGATGATACATTCTAGATCAGCATGCACACAAAAGACTAGCCGATAAACATATAGAAACAAATTAGGACACACACAAACTCGGAATAAGAAGAAACCTTGGATGTTAGAGATAAATCAGCCTTGTGTCGCTTTGGTGTCAACGTCGTAATATTGCTTTCCTCGAAGGTGATAGGGCATCTTTTGTGTTCCATCATCATCCCTCCTCCGATTGCTGGCTCACTAAATCACAAATCAGATATAGAATTAGTAGACAGAGTTAGAAACAAAAGCCGTGCAGACGATCAAGTCTGCAAATGCAACCACATCATGCATCTGAAAAACAAATACTTGACCAAGATATGATATTTAATCCCACAATTATTTTGGCAGACAATTTTCGCGCTGTTGAATTTCCTACATGAGAGTCTATAGATTTCCATATTCAGCAACTACTACGATCTTTTGGTAAGTAAAAAGTAGCTAACTAATTTTGAAATTATTTACTATATTTAGATTCACATAGACAGAAAAGAGACAGACACCAAATTTTGAAGTAAAAGCCTGGAGATGCCAAGACAACAAGCCTATTAAGCAGAAATTTTAACACAGAAATACATTGTAGCGAAAGCTATTGTAATCCAAAATAGCAATTCTTTTTAGGGGTGTTAAATAAAAACCGAAAATCAATTCAAACCGATTTTTCGGTTTGAGCAGTGCAATGGACTTGTTTCGATTTTAAAAAAAAATTGTAATCCAAAATGAAAAAAAACCTTTTACTTTTACAATAAAACATATTTTACTTATTTAAACCTATGCCAATCAAGTTTTTCAAGTGTTGAAGAAAGAGATTGAAAAAACCATCGGTTTGTTAGATTCACTCGAAGCTTTTGTTTTATTTTGAACTAATAATGGTGGAATTTTATTTTCTTTTTCTTTTTTCTGGTAAGATAATTTTACAGTAATTTATTTGAAATTCAAGAATCATGATCAATAATTTATATTTCATTAATTTGTTTTTTATTGTGTTTAACTTGTGAAAATAATATAAACATTTCTTTATGATTTTAACTGCTAATTAATAAAGAATTTTTTGTTTATTTTAAGTTTATAATAAATATATTTTGTTTCTCTAAAAAACTGAACAACCAAACCAAAGCGATACAAACTCAATAATGCATCTGTTTGAAATTTTAAATAGTTGGGTTAATTTCGAAATTTTCAAACTAAATATTTCGATTTGGTTTGAAAAATGTATAAAACCGAACTAAACCGAACAATGAACACCCCTAATTCTAATTCATACGCTTCTTTTGAATTTTCGATGGCTTACATAATAATAAAAGGACAGGGCACAAGTTACAATACATAAGATTCGTCTAACAAAAAACCAGCTATCTGCAAATTTGACAACATTTTTAAATCTGTTAAAGAAACATCCTAGGTAAGATTGACCTAATCTAGAGAAATCATGCAATTTCATGATAATTACACAATCATATTAAATAATATCAACCAATCACCTGCACTAGATTTTCAAAATAATTTATCATTGTCTATAGAATATTAAATTCCATAGAGTATGAACTGCTCTAGTCAAAGAACAATTTTTAGGTAATTAATTGAACCACCTAAAGATTATTTTATCCATAGATGATATCACAACTTAATCATTGTAGGCTCACAGGAAAACAACCTTCATTTGGATAAATTAACATTCCTTCTCATATACCTATTAAATACCACCCTCCATTCCTCAATATTGGAGATTTAGAACAACAACAACAACAACAACAACAGCATAACCCATTAAGTCCCCAATAATTGAGGGTATGGGCGGGGATGGACGGGATACAGACCTAACCTTTGTCAAACAAAGTGGCTGATCCCAGATTGGAGATTTAGAACACTTTGAAAAAATTAAGGAACTCAAACAAATATTAATATTTCCACCACAATTTCAATAATACCCCTTTCTTTCTTCCCCTCTTTCACTTTTCCAAAAAAAGATATATTGAGGGTATAATTGAAATAAATTGTTGACATCTAATAAAATATCTATAAATGACAATTAATTTGGATACATATATGTCTCCTCCTAAACGACAATTAAATGGAAATGGAGAAGCATTAAAGAAGCTATCGATTAGCGGCTCATACCCGGTTTCTGAACCTTGAATAAAAAGAATCAACATTCAGCCATAATGGGAACATTCTGTTGAGCATCAGCACACCATTGAAACATAAACACAAGAATAGAAAGGAAAGAACCGTTCACATCTCCTTTCACATTCGCCAAGGAATTCTAGTGCAATTGGGCTATGTTACTTCCACTTGATCACGCATACAGGTACATATTTAGGTGTCAGAAATAAAGAAATTAACGAACTAATTACCTTTAAGAGAAATCTACTTGTAATTTAGGAAATAGGCCTATGAAATGCCCCTCACTATAGGATCAATTCTGTCATGGACCAGGCCTACAAGTGGGGACATAGACCACTTGGTCCACATTCAGCCACATCACAGTTTTGATTAAAATAATAAAAATATTCTCCCATTTGGTACATTGTTTGAGGCGTTTTTATTATTTTTTAATCAAAAGAGGGGATGTGGGTGATTGTGGACCAAGTGGTCTATGTCCCCACTTGTAGGCCAGGTCTATATCAGAATTTTTCTCACTATAGACAGGATGGGGAAGATTATCATTGGAGATGCACATACTCTCGATCAAAGTATCCAATAATTTTTTACCATATCCGATAAGAATCCCACACTCATACTCATGTTGTATAGTGTCGGCACGGGTGTAGCATGCAAAAGTAAAGAGTTCAGGTACCGTAGCAATTGGGTCAGCACTTCCGACCTTGAACTATAAGTCTCGGACTCGACACTTCTATCCCCATTCCCCGGCCCCCATAAAATGAATAAAATTATAAAATATCTCTTTTCACACTCAGCAAACCTTCATCTGCTTCTTCAAAGTTTTCGTCTGAATGATCTGACTCAATCAGAATTCAGATAAATTAACTATTATAAATTAAACATTTTATACACTTCTAGACCAAGATCATCACTTGCCAACTAATAACTCTTGAAAAAAATAATATCATCATACATCACTGATTCTTTTATCTACTCCAATTCTTGTCTATATATAGAAAAAAAATTGGTTGAAGAAGATTGGATAGAAAAAAATAAAATTGTGTGGGCCCTAAGTCAGAATTCTTTAACATTCATGAAAATCATGGCTTTTGAAATGTCAACATTAGCATATGAAAGCTGATAATACACTCTTAATTAGTAAGCAATTATAGTAAACACTTCAAAGCTAATCACTTCACCCATCTTTCCATTTTAAACAACTTGATAAACTAGCTCTAACCAAGCATGTTGAATACTACAAGTAAAACAATAGTATCATAACAGCACTGTTTTAATATTGGGTTATGTAACCTGAAGTACTGAACACACGGGGGCGATCCAAATTTTTTGGAGACTTTTCTATTAATGAGTGTCTAGGCAAAATTGTAATTAGGGATTCGTCTTTTATTATAAATAGTTTTACTTATATAACCTAAATATTGTATATAAATATAGTGAACTATCTTGGGTTAGCAGCTCCCAGACGTAGACTAGGTTAATAATTTTTTGTATTTTTCTTTATCATTTTCGATCTCGTTCTCTTTCATTATTTCTGTTTATTTTCTAACATTTAAGACACTGAAAGCATAAAATTCAAACAAAACCAAAAAAAAATCCAAATAAAAATTGAATATTTCAATTCCATTATTTAACAATAACAGAGGCTTCAGAAACCAAAAAAAAAAAAAAAAATCCATTCAAAAAAAATATATATAGAAAAATAGTACTTTACATTTTGAGGAATCAAGCCTAAAGAACTCACCTTGATATCAGTCTCTGCATTAGAATGGCAGCTAAAAGATCCCTTTTCTAGAAAACTCTACTTCCCCTGCTTTTCTTTTGTCTTCAAGGGCCTTTGGGATTTGTGCTAATACTAACAAAAACAAGTTGGCAATGAAAAAAACCTCCTTTTACTTGATAATAATGCATAAACCTACACAAAATACATGCATTATTATATGCATATAAGCCCCCTAAAGAAAATGAGTTTCAAGAACTCATCATATATACCACCATATCTGTGAAAATTACCAAAACAGAACAAGTGAAGAACTTCTAATTAGAAAATGGTTTTTTTGGATACTGAAGATTTTGGAGAGATTATTTGAGGAGATGAAATGGAAGACCAGAAGGGGGGAAGAGGAGGGGATTTTGAAAGTGGTTTTAAATAGAAGTTTTTCAGTGAAGTGATAGGAAAAAAGAAAGGGAAATAGGAATAAAAAAATATTAATTTAATTGACAGCTAATATCCAACCATACAATGGAAAGTGATAGGGAGCAATTATAATGCAGAACAAAAACAAATGGTAATATATATTGATTTTTGCATTTTTAGATAGATGTTTAAATAGATATTCTCTTTTAATTAATATTTATAATAAAAATATATAACACTTATTTTATGTAACATTATATTATAAAATTACAACATATATTAACCCTAAAAAATATGAATCGTCAAATATTTTTATCTAATTGTCAAAATAATTTTAATATATATTGAACTTTTATGTTTAATAATATAGCTAGACTGAGCTAAAATTCAAAATGAGCATAGAGAGAGAGAGAGAGAGAGAGAGAAGATGAGGTCATTTCTATATTTTAACAGTGGATGAAAAGGACTTGTGAGGTAAAGACTTTGGCTATTCATCCCAAAAGAATAAACATAAAAATAAGAAGAAAAAAAATTAAGTTTTTGGTTGGCTTGGCTTACTTTATGAGGCTTTTGATTTTATTTTATTTTTCTTAATAGAAAACTGAAGAACTTTATAAAGGATCAGAGATAATAAATGTAGTTCGTTTATCTTCTTGCTTGGAGCTGAACTACTGAACATTGTACTGTGCTGAACATGCTGAAATTTTGGATGCCTTAGAGAGAATTCGAAGAGTTGACTCATAGGTGAATTTCGTTCATCAACTTATCCATCTTTTTTAGGGAATCTAAATGAAGAATTTATAATTTAATGTTTACTGGCAAGGCTCTAAAGGTGTCTAAGGTGACATCCGGAACAGGACATTTTATTTTGTAGGGCCTCAAATTTTTTAAAAATTACTTAATTTGATATATAATTATTAGTTAAAAAAATTGAAGATCTTGATGTTTTTCATAATGTAATTATTGCATATATAATTTGGTTGGTTATACATTTGTATTTACGGAGAGAAATTTTTATAAATTGAAGTTGATTTGCGATTTCGCTTCAAATGGTGTTGTTAGAAGGATGCTCATTTTTAAAATAAAATATGATTTAAGAACTAGTCGCATTTGAAACTTGGGTATACAATTATGTTTTAACACTTTTATAATTTTTAGTTTTAAAAAATTTTAGGGCCTAACTTTGATAAATAGCACAGGGCATCAATATTATTTGAGACGACCCTGATATTTAATTATTTGCTTCTCTAACTTGTTCTCCTATCAACCGTTAACTCGTCTTACCATTTGTAAGCGCAATTATAAATTCTTTTCAATTCTTAGAAAATATAATTTGACTCCCCATAATCTTGCAAAATGGGCAAAAAGGTCAGGTTGTGTGGGAAATATACCACTTAGGTCTCTTCCTAGTGAATTTTTTTGTGACTCGGATTCAAAAGGTATATATACTCTATTATGGATTCGAGAAATTGTAATTTGCCATTTATAATGATTAAGTACTATTTTTTTTATAAAAAAAAAAATTTAAAAAGAAATTTGCTCTACTGTCAACTCTAAGGGAGTGCCCTTACTAACTCTTTAGTCTAGTTGGTATCCATGATAAAATCCGAAATCTTTTATCTCATCAAAGAAATTCTAGGTTATCCTAAAGAGAAAAAAAAATAGTATTACTTAAAAAGAAATATTAAAAACATGAAAAAATAGACATGAAAAATATAAATTAGAATGTATTCTGAAAAGATTATATAAATGTGTAAATAAACAAATTGATTTTAAATTGCCATTCTTTTCCTTCCTCTTTTTGCTAAGCACATATTATTCCTATCTCTAGCAAAATTATCGAAAATGATTTTCGGTCTCATCTCAAAAATGAAATCGATAACCTTGCATGGTGTTGAAAAAGTTACTATGGTTTTTTTATGAATCTGATGTGCAAGGTGGTTCTTTTGGTTCTCGGGCAACTCTCGTTGGCCGTTTTATTAGCTTGACTGATTTCTTACCGCGTTAATTTTGCATCTTCCTGTGTCGCGCATGGGGTGTCCGACTGTAAAGTATCAAAAAATTGGATTTAATACTTATCGTGAAAGAGACATTTTTGCTCGGTGAAAGAGAATTGGTGAATGATAATGAGAATAGGGAACTTGTTGTGTACGGGGGTGAGGTAGAGGAGGCAGTGATTGTTCCTCCGAATGAGGTGACGGAAACTAGGCATCCTGGGGTCACGGTTGATGGTAATAGAGGTAAGAATGTTTCTGTTGGAAAAAATGTGAGTGTTAAGGATGATGTAAATGGGAAGGGGAAATGATTCATGAGGGACTTGCTCGGAAACCAGTTAAGCGTAGGCTGGGGTTTGAGGGCGACGGGAAGTTGATGTCGTCGGCAATCTCTGCTGGCCGGCGGTGGGGTGGGGAAAATGTAGACCCTAATCTGAAACAATCAGTTGCTGGCAAGCCGCGGCGTTCTAAGGTGGCTAAGGGGAGCAGCGGCGCCGGTCCATCTAGGGTGATGCAGCCTAACCGGATAATAAGGGCGGAAGGGAAGGCTGAGGTTTCGTCGCAGAGGAAGATGATGGTTGAAGACAGTCGTGGGCCTAAGTGAGGTAGACGAGCTCAACACGCTGTGCCGACCCGGGTTTGGGTTCCCATCTCAGACCCAACTGCTTCTGGGCTGCTGAATGCTGGACCACTTGGATCTGGGTCGCGCGCCTCTAGGCCTCTGGAGCCTAGTCTGTCTGAACTTGTTCTACATGAGACTGGGTTGCCTTCGCTTGGGCCACCATCAGTTGCGCCTAGGCTTGGTTTTCTTCTTAGGTTGCTACTCTCTGGATTGCTGCAGGTGGCCCCAAGCACTCCTGGCCAACAGCTATCATTTCAGCCCAGATTCATTTGGTTGTTGTTGGGCTAGACACACTTGGCATGTTTAATGAAATACTGGATCAACCTCTTATGTTATGGACTGCTGGTGATGAAAACATTTTTGATGATTTAGACTCGCCAAATTGAAAGCACAAGAGTGGGTCTGCGTCTGTTGTTTATATCTCAGAGAATGATTTTGCTTCAACGGGTGCTCCTGCCGTCAAATAGGGTAAGGCGGATCCCGATAAGGGGGCCCGCCAAGGGCCATGAATTGCTTAGCTTGGAGCTATCGAGAGCTAAAAAACTCTCGCACAGTTAATGAATTAGTGCGCCTTTGTAATGCGCATAGTCCAACTATTGTTTTTTTGTCAAAAACAAAATCATTGTCTAGTTCTTTAGAATTTCTTCGTTGTAAGTTAGGATTTCCCTTTTATTATCCTGTAATCGGCAAGGCCTTAGTGGAGGACTTTGCCTTTTTGGGAATGATTCAATAAAGCTGGATATTTTAAATTACTCTATTGGTCACATTGATGCATGCATTTTTTCTAACGAACACAATTTAAATTGGCGTTTTACTAGGTTTTATGGAAATCCCAACACTGAACTAAGGCCACAATCTTGGCAATTGCTAAAAAGATTAAGTTCCATTAACACACTTCATTGGCTTTGTATGGGAGATTTTAATGAAATTATAAGTCAAGGGGAAAAACTGGTTTTTACCCGATAAGTAAAAAACAAATGAAACTCTTTAAAGATGCAATAAATGAATGCAACCTATGTGACTTGGGTTTCGTTGGTAGCCCGTATACTTGGTGTAATTTCAGGGAGGGCTCAGGGGAAGTTTTTGTTCGCCTTGATAGAGGCTTAGCCACCCCGTCTTGGGAGGCCCTCTTCCCTAATATGACTATCCATCATCTTTCTACAAAGGACAGTGATCATCTCCCAATACTTCTTGGAGCTCCTCCCCGTCGTAAAAAGCGGAAAAGGAGAAGTTTTAAGCCCCCGGCCTCCGAGATTTGAACCTATATGTTTTAAAGAACCATATTTTCTCGATTTTTCTAAACAAACTTGGCTTCCCCCCATTGACTACTCAGCCCCGCAAATGAGCCATGCGTTAAGCAATTTTTGAACAAAACTGTTAAATTGGAGTTCGAGAATTGTTGGGGACTTGGAAAAAAACTAAAGGATAAGCAAAAGGAGTTGGAAGTTATTCAAAAGCGACGGGGACTTTTTAGTTATTCTCTTTCTGAGGAACTGGTTATCTCTAAGCGATTAGAGAAGATCCAGGTGAAGGGATTCATGGGCGGAAACTCGTTCCAAACACACATGGATCCTCCCCTGAAGGATCCGCTCATATGAAGACGAATCGAAAAACAGCGAAAAAGACTTACAATTTTCGGCTCAAGAATCCGATTCTTGAATGGAAGATCCTGCTTTCTTGGATGCTTTGTTGCCACCAACGGAATTCCCTTTTGCGGAATTACTCCCTACCCAGTATCCACGCGACCAAACGGGCAATGAGTGCTAGCTCTCCGTTTTTCCGAGTTTCGGAATTAGGGAGAAAAGGGAGAAGGCAGAATACAATTTCTGATTTCGGTTGTCTTTGGTTAATTGCGGCTGAAAACTTAATCCTCTAGGGTTTCGGCCAAGAGATCATTATATAAGGTATGAGAGTTTGTTCCCATAACCAACTCTCACATCCTTAACTCCTCTCGGCAGTGGGAGTCTTTAACTCCCACGTTCCTAGACTTCTACCTGGGTAGTGGGAGTCTTTATCTGATAATAACTCCCATGTAATCCTAGCTATTAACCAAATACCGAAAATGCCCCTTATCTATAATTCGAATAATAACGCTTTATTATTCTCAGAAAAATAAATGTCAGATATAATGAACCTAGACACATTCTAGATTCATTGAATCTGACATGAAGCTCGTTAGCTCTGCCTATGCGTGTGACCCACGTAGGTTCATCTCACAATGGCAATGAAGACACACTTAGTAGTAGTATGTGTTCATAAATCACAAGCGGTCCCTAGCAGGACATTGTGACTACCCAAAGTGAATGAATTTACGGTGGAACCTAATATCAATCCACTATTTAATCCCTTTGTCTCGCGATATCCTAATTAAGCATAAGGCATGGTGGTCGTCACCCTTATTAAGCTTAATTGTATAAATGCTCGATCTCCGGGTAGATCATGTTTGACAAATAGCATTTGATAACCACTTTATCAAATACATTTGAGCACGGCCATGCATTTAAACGGTCTTTCCCTATCGAGGGGCCCATGGATATCTCTCTCAATAATAGAGAGGGACAAATTCCTTACATTGTCTCTCACATTCAAGCTATGATAGGACACTACATCCGATCATCGATCGTATTGATTACTCTGTTACAAGTAACGTCCGATCGAGTCAAAACGTGGCTCCATTCATACTAGAATCAATGAAGACATAAGGTCTAAGGATTCTAAAATAGTATTGAGGAAGTAATACTTATGACTTAAGACCATGAAGTATTACTTCTCGACTGGATCACGTCCCAATACAATGTATCCCTATATATTGCATCTATGATGTGATTTGTATCCATTACACATGATCAGTAAAACAAGATCATCAATCAACAATCATACTAGTTTTATTTCATAGTAATTAAACATTACATAAAACTAGGGACTTCTAGAATAGTAATTACATAAGCTAATGAGTTTTACTATCAAATCACACATTTGATAATCAAAAGCAAAATTAACTATTCAATTACATGCTCAAAAGATAATAAAACGCACAACATGTGCTAACGGTCCTAGGGCACTACTAACATCAGGACCTTAGAGAGTGCTATTGGAAGGCGCACAGTAGAGCAACATGGCTGCTAGAAGAGGATAGGAACACCTCTTATTTTCATAACAAAGATTCGCAACGTAAGGAAAATAACTTTATAGAGGAAATTGTCGCCCCTGATGGAAGCCTAAAGGTTGATGAAGACGATATAGAGGATGTGGTTGTTGATTATTTCCAATCCTTATTCTCAGCTAATATTGGTGGAGCTAGTCTTGCGCCTAGATTGCTCACTAATCAGATGGATAGCCGAGAAATCGGCATCCTAGAGCAACCGTTCACAAATGAGAAAGTAGTAAAGGCTCTTAAACAAATGCACCCACATAAGGCTCTTGGACCTGATGGGATGCATGTGTTATTTCTGCAAAAACTTTGGCATATTCTCGATGACTCGGTCTCTGGTGTTGTCCTACGAGTTTTAAATGAAGGGGCTGATATCACTGAAATTAACTCTACTCATATAGCTCTGATTCCAAAAATAAAGAAGTTAATCTCAATGGTGCATTTTCGACTCATCAGTTTTTGTAACGTCATATATAAGCTTATCTCGAATGTTCTCACTAACCGTCTTAAGTTAGTAATGAACTCAATTATTGACGAAGCCCAAAGCGCTTTCTTGAAAAGCAGGCTCATTACGGACAATAAGATAGTTGGTTTTGAGGTTTTTCATAGCCTACAAACTGTCCGACCGAAACGGTCACACCAACTAGCGCTGAAGCTGGATATGAGTAAGACGTTTGATAGAGTTGAATTGAATTGTCTAAAAACGGTTATGGCTTGTATGAATTTTCAACCAAAGTTTCTCTCTCTCTCTCTCTCTCTCTCTCTCTCTCTCTCTCTCTCTCGTTATGAATTGCATTCGAATAGTTAACTATTCTATCTTGCTAAATGGAATTCCAACGAGGTCATTCAAACTTTCTAGAGGCATCCGGCAAGGCGATCCTCTCTCTTATTTCCTCTTCGTCATTTGCACGACAGGTTTATCCTCCATAATTCGTGTATCTGAAGAGCAAGGTTCCCTCATTGGTTTTCAGTTAGGAAGTAGTGTTTCTGTCACATACCTCCTTTTTGCAAATGACTCCCTATTTTTCTCCCAAGCAAACGAGTCTTGCTTAAAAAGATTAAAGGAAGTCCTCACGACATATGAGGCCTGCTCTGGACAAATGAACAATTATGATAAGTCCAATCTATTTTACAGTAAGGGAACTCCGACCAAGATTAAGGCCATTGCTTTCTCCATCCTAAATATCCCTGAAGGGGACGGGAAAGGAAAATACCTAGGGCTTCCATACATGAGCGGAAGATAAAAAAAAAAATATGCATTCTAGTTTGTAATTGATAAAGTTTGGAAAAAACTTAGCCGATAGAAGGAGAAAACACTATCATTTGCAGCCCCGGTAGTGCTTGTAAAAACTGTCATTCAGGCTATTCCAACATATGTTATGTCATGTTTCATTCTTCCACAGTACTTTATCGACTCTATCACGAGTATGACCAGGAAATTCTTATGGGGCTGTGATGAGAAAAAACAGGAAAATTTGTTGGCAAGCTTGGTCTGAGCTTTGTAAGACCAAATCTCAAGGGGGCATTGACCTTAGGGATCTATCAGCTTTTAATCGAGCCCTGGTGTCTAAGCAAGGCTGGCGGATTTTACGTCAACTCGTCTCCATCTGTACTAGGGTGCTGCGGCCTAAATATTTCCCTTTGGATAAGTTCCTGATTGTACCACTGAAAGGTCGATTTCTCTAGTTTGGTATGAAAGGGCGGGATATGCTTTTGGAAGGTTTGAATGGAGAATTGGGGATGGCACACATGTTAGTTTTCGGGGCGATAAATGGCTAACTACTCCCCACAATTTTAAGCTTCAATCTCCACCTAACATGTCTTTTTCTGAAAGCATTCTGCCAGTATCCTATTTCATTGATTTCCAAAAAGGGGCTTGGAACAAGGAAATGCTCTGTCATTTTCTCTCTCATTAATATATGGATGAGGTGCTTAATGAATCTTTGTGTAACGTTTGGCCGATGGATCGACTCGTTTGAGGTTATACAAAAAATGGACAATACACTGTTAAGTCAGGCTATCACCTTAAGATGGTAATCAATGAGGGTAAGCGAGTAATACCCTCCACTTCGATAGGCAAGCCTATGAAATCATGGAGTAAGATTTGGCAGCTTCCTGGTTCTCCTAAACTCTAGGTTTTTATGTGGAAGATTTTTCAGCGCATTATCCCCACAAACCTGGCGTTATCTCGTCAAATTAGTTCTTTCTAGCCTCAATGCAAGTTGTGTCTAGGCGATTCTGAGACTATATTACATGCCCTTTTCACATGTCTTGCAGCCGCAGAGGTCTGGAGCCAGACTAGTTTCAGTATTGACTCCATCATCTCCAAGGATGTCTTCTCTCACTATCTCAACCACATTTTGTGGGAAGACGAAATGATAGTTGTGCCCTTCATTTTATACTGCTTGGAATATTTGGTGCAACAAAAATCATTTTATTTTTTAAGGCAGGATGAAATCTCCTAAGGAAATCGCCAACATATCGCTCTGATTTGTGCAGCGGAGTTTAGCAAGATATACGCTTCTTTAATAGGTTAAAACAACGACCTTCAAATCCTTCCTAGCTACGACCAGGTTAGGTATATGCTCAAAGTTAATGCGAATATGTTCTCTTTTGGCCACGAGAATGTTGAACCGACCATAATGGCTTTAGATAACGCTCAGCCCAGTATAAGATAGTGGAGTTCTCCTGCCTCTTGTTTGTTTAAACTGAATGTTGATGGGTCGTGACTAGACGGTAATGGTGGCATTGGAGTCGTTTTCCGTAACCACGGGGGTACATTTATAGTTGGATTCGAGAACCACGTCCTAATTCGCCTAGCCGGAGCATGCAGAAGCCCTAACACTTCTTGAAGGAGTCAAAATTTTCATCTCCAACGGATTTCAAGTGTGCCTCATAGACAGCGATTGCCAATCTCTGATCCACATGGTTCACCTTGAAAATGAAGATTTGTCCCTGATAGGGTCCTTTGTTAGTCTTATTAGGAGTCTTCAAAGTGTTAGGCTAGCCAATATATCATATGTTCATAGGCCATGTAATATTTTTGCTGATGTATTGGCTAAATATGTTATAAGATCTAAGACCTCGTCTCAATGGTTTGGGGATCCTCCAGATTTTCTTCTACCACACATCTTTTCTGATATTCATTAATGATATCCAGTTTTTCCGTTCAAAAAAAAAAAAAAACAAATTGATTTTACATGATTAAAGATCTAGATATTTATGCTTACTTGATGTATTATTTATCAAAGTCGCATTATGTAGATTAGATCCATGTTACCATACTAATACAGTTTCTTAAAAGGTAGTGATAATATCACAGCAAATATCCTCTTGCTCTGCAAAAGAAATTTATTTGAACGTGACAAAATTGCCCCTCTAACACATCAATTAATTAATCTTTTAATTATCTTTACTATTTTTTCTCACCCCATAACTTCTAACCCTAATGTGATTCTTTTTTTATTTTTTCTTCTCTTCTCCTTCCATTATTCTCTCTAATCATGACTGATTTTTTTTTTTATCTTCTCTCTTATTTCTTTCACTATTCTTCTCTTATCCTTCTATCAATGGAATAATGATAATAATAATAACTATAAAGTGGGTTGTTAATTAAACTCAATTGAAGAGGCTTCAGATCTTTCATCAAATTACTAACAAATAAGTAAGAAGATATTTATAGCTGATATGGTAAAACAAACAGGTATAATACATATTTTATTTTTTTATAAGAAGATATTTGCATCATTTATGATCATCTTAAAATGATGATTACCCGTAGAAAAAATTAGATATGTTACAAATTCATGAAAGAATCAAATAAATTGTATTATTTTATTACTGATTTTTTCGTTATTACCGTACACATAGAAGATTGGGAGAATAATAGTGAAGGAAAGATGGAGAGAATGATAAAAAAATCATGTAAAGATTAGAGAGAATAATGGAAGGAGGAGAGAGAAGAAAAAAATATAAAAGGAATCACAATGGGAAAAGAAATTAAGGGAGAAAATACTAAAGATAATTAAATTGTTTACTAATTGATATGTTAGATGAGTAATTTTGTCACATGGAAATAAATTTCTCTTGCATAAGGATATTTACTCTGGCATTATCATTGCCCTTTCTTAAAATATTGCAATGAGATAATGTCAATAATAAAAAATACTTCTAATTATATAAACTGAGAAGTAAATCTGAATCGAATACTACTCACATTTCTAAATATAAGATTTTCATTACATGTTGCGAAAATTAAGAAAGTAAAAGTTTATGATTTTTTTTAATTAAAATATTAATATTATTCTCTTAAATAGAATTTAGTGGTATACAAATTATATATAAGAAAGTAATATTGATATTTTATTTATAAAAATATTTTAATATTTACTTTCTTATTTTTTGTAACATTTATTGAAATATTTAGAAATGGAGGGAGTATATGACTTGGGAGCCTTAAGTTAGATCATAGTGCATAAGAAAATTGTTCCAAGTATTGGTAATAAATCAACCGGCCAAGAAGCCACTGCCTCTTCTCTCTCCCTTTTTCTCCATTTTTTTCTTCTTGAAGTTTTTTCATTTCTTGGCTTTAATGGCTAGATTCAACCATTCTAGCCATCTTTCTTCCACTTTTAGTGTCTTCATCCCCTCCTCTTGCCGTAAATCGTGATGGAATTTTTTCAAGGTATTCTGATTCAAGATTTAAGACTCAGATGCAAGATCTACTTCAGATCCTTCCAGATCTGGAGTTTTCCTCTAAACCCGGAGTTGTTCTGGGTCCTTCCTCAGTTTTCTTCATCTTTCCGAGACAATCTATGGGACGGTTGATACACCCATGGTCTCGTAGATTGTTGATTTCTAAGAAAGGTGTTGGAACTGAGCTTGCTAATGCTGTTCAAGGATTTTGGAGAAGATACTGCGAAATTTTTTATTATGTATTTATTTTTTCTACTGTATGTAGTGTGTACCTAGTCCGGGGTGTGGACTTTTATCTGTTACCATGGTGGTCTCCACCATTGTATAACTTTTATTTTCTTGTATTTTAATTTTATCTTTTGATTGTAATGGCTTCGGCTATTTTATGATTAATGGATAATTTTTTACTTAGCCAAAAAAAAAAAAAAATCAACCGGCCAAGATAACGACAGGGTCGAGCTAGCCGACTTTGGCCCACTTCAGACTCTATGTGGAAGAACACTAAAAAATTCGCACATATAGCTTGCATGAGAAAATGTGTATTGGTTCAGGATAGTTGTTATACACGAAACGTGGCGTAAATCAGATAGCACCTTGTTTTAAATCAATTTTGACATTTACAAATTTTATTCGACGGACGAGGTTCCGCATCGAAGCCAACGGTAGTGTGGCCATAATGCAAAACAAAAAATATTAGTATATACTGACAATATTTTTACAGGTGTTATACGCTTTTAAACATGTGTTCTTTTTTGTGACATCTATCATAAGATATAATACACATATTTTATGTAAGAAATGTTACAAAAATCACAATATGTATTTGCTATATAAATTTTAGACCATTACATTTTTTATACAATAATTAAAAATTGTTCAAAATAGATTGAATATTTAATATTTAACATCGTAGTGGGACCGGAGTTAACCAGCCACTTTATTAGACTTCCATGAATTTCTTAAATAATTAATGTTTTTAGGAAAATATTATTCTTGTGCTTTTCCTTTTTTCCAAAGGGTGCTTTCACATGTTGAAAATTGTATGTGTATGTTGGTTTGTTCTTGGCGCCAAATCACAATCACAGAGTAGTTTATATAGTCAGGTAGGCGGTTTCAGAGATAAGTAGCCCCACTTCTTTTTCACTCATGCATCTCCCTCAGATTCTCTCTGCTCTACATTTTCAACAACTCTCTTTTCCTACTCTCATGGTCGAACTCGCCAATTGAGTCGTCCATCTCTTGACACATTTTATCTTGTCGACGTAATTCAATTCTCGGATAAATTTAAGGCAAATTACTATATTTAATCCAAAAATATTTTACAATTAAGCGATTGGGACTTTTAACTTTTTTGTTAATTATTGGATACTACAATATTTTGCAATTGGTGAATTTGGTCATTCCGTCCAATTTTCTAATTGTCAACTATTAATTAAAACTAAAAAAATATATATTTATTTCTTCTATCCATTCGCCCAATACAACCGACACACCGCCACAACTCTACCTCTATCGCCGCGTCATGACCTTTTTCATTCTTCCCACTCTAACTGATGTCTCTCATTCTTCTTCCATATCTAAAAATATGCAACAAAAATAATTAATTTAATCCAAGAATTTAACATTGTCCGTTTAAAATCTCCAAAATTATCCTTATTCTATACTTTCAAATTAAATCAAGAATCTACCAATTTAATTTGTAGGGGGGAAATCTAAACCAGAATTTGAAACAAAATCGAAAAGAAGCATATTGGGAGTCAAACCACCAGGGTAATTTGGTAAAGAAAAGGGTACCATAGGAATCTCACCCAAAAACAAATCATGGTTTGAGATATCAAAAGGTTCCAAAACAGATCAAGAACAACTCATAGTACAAGACTCAAGGTGACATAAGATGCAGGGAGGGTATTTTTTTTACTACTATTCATCAAATTCTTCCATGTTCTAATTCTGATTTTTTTTTGGTTGTGGATCAAGATGGAAGTGGATGGGAAAATTTTGAAGAATTATGAAAGTCATCTTCTTAGTTTCATATTCATCATCTTCTTAATTATGACTATGGACTTTTCTTCTTTTTTTCGTGGAATTTGAATTTTGGTTCAATTTATTTTTTGCCTACAAATTAAATGTGTATATTCTTGATTTATAATAATGATAATTTTTAGAGATTTAAAATGGGAAAGTGTTAAATTCTTGAAGTAAATTAATTGTTTTTATTGTATATTTTTGAAATAGAAGAAGGATGAGAGATGATGGTTAGAGTGAGGAAAATGAAGAAGGTGGTGGCCGTGGCGTTGCCGGCATTGGCCAAAAGGAAAGAAGTAAGAAAGGAAAAATTATTGTAATCTTCTTAAATTAACATTAGGTTTTATTAGAAATTAAAATTTTAATTTTGAATGCCAAAAAGTTAGACAGAATGATTAATATTTATAAATCTAAAATTTTGTAAGACCTAATAATTTTTTTTATAAAAAAGTTAAATAATCCAATCTACTAATCGTAAAATATATTTGAACTAAATACATTAATTTTCCTAAATTTAATTAAGCAATTGAATTTTAATTAGTATAAACAATTATAATACACATTTATAAAAATGTCTATTTTCTTTTCTGCTTAGTATTTTTGAAAATTTTTTAATTCACTAAAATATATATCCTGCAATTTCAATTTATGTTCTTCCAATAGTGGCTGTTTGCACGCGCTAGACGTGGGAGAAGGAGACGTAGGAAAAGGATGGCAAAGAAAAGAGCATTTAGTAATGTGGGTCCCGAGAGTACCGAGACCGTGCAAGAAAGTCCACGGGAGTAGGACCCACGCGCTTTGATCTTGTCTGTTAGTTTGTTACTCTACTTCGAATGCAATCGGAGTGTCAGTATAATACAGACACTACTCTCCTACGCATTACACGTAAACATTGTACATTCTTAACGTCTTCTATCAATTTTTTTTTATCCTTTATCCTTTATCCCTTTATTTTATATTTATTTTTTAATTTATTTATTCATCATGGACAACAATGATCGAAATGTAAATTTTTCTTTTTAGTGTAATTTATGGAGGAAAAATATGTGTACAGAAGCTCAAAAGATACCCGGATTAGTAAAAAGTAATTTTAAAGTTTTTACTAGCTAATAACTAGTTTGATTAAAGTAAAAAGATAAGAAAAGTATGGCCTACCGGGCATTTCTTACAACATTTTTAATTATTATCTTATTAGTAAATTCGATAAGAAAGAAAACCTGTTGAATATCTTCTAAATCGGTTAGAAGTCTTTATCCGAATGAAAGCCTTTATTAGGGAAAGGAGAAACCTTGTACACAAAAGGCGATACCCACGCTCCCAAGGCCCTCACCACCCGATCCGACAGGCATTATGGAGGATGTAAATCAAGGTGACTCAGGGGTTCGATTGGTGGGAGGCCTTGTCTTAGCCCACCACAAGAAGCCACCCCCACATTGGAGGGTTGAAACTTCCACATTGCGGCTGCCAAGATTCGAGCCTGCGCCCTTGTACACAATCTACCACCCTCGAACCAACTGGGCTACCCTTGCAGATGGGAAAGGAGAAACCTCAGCCCAAGAGTTGCTTCTTTTTAATGGTTGCAGTTTGGTCTCGAATTCGTGATTTGCGACTACATAAAGGACTGGTCGCACTTAGCTACCGAATGTTGCGATCATGTTTTCAACCCAATTTGACCGAAAAAAGTGCGACCAAATTGCGATCGAGCCTCTTTATCGACAATTTTGTGACTAACAGCTGACCTCATAGTTTTGACCACTTTGCGGCCACAATTTAGCAACCACTTTACGACCATTGATTGACTTCGTTGACCAGATATTCGTGACCACGTTGAGATCGCTCTATGCCGACCACTTTGCGACCGCTCTGTATCGACCACTTTGCGACCACTATTTGATAGTTTGACCAGATAACAGTGACCACGTTGTGACGACACGGTGACCGCCTGTTTGCTACGAATTTGGGACCACTTTTAAAATAATTTTTCGTGAAATTGGTGACGATTTAACCGTCACAAAGTCGCCACTAATATACAGATATTTAAAAATAAAATTAAAAAACTGAAATTTCAAAAAAGCTCCCTACAAAATGCACAAATAGAAAATCCAAATTCACAATTGCACAAATCCAAAATCCAAAATCCAAATTCAAATTCACAATTGTACAAATCCAAAATCCAAAAGCAAATTTACAAATTGCGACCACTTTTCGTAATATTTATGATAAGTCTATGACTAGTGATATTGCCAAGGAAGATTTCCTCCTGCCAAGGCAGATTTGCCTTCAAATTACCAAGTTACCCTTTTAGTGAATATTAATCTCTCTCAATTAATTTCTCTCTATTATTTTCTTCCTTAATCAACTCACATTTAATCTTTAATTTTCTCTCTCTTATATAAAAAATATGCCAATTAACTCTCCAATATTTTCTTTCCTAATATATTCATACTCAATCTTTAATTTTTTTCTCTCTCTTATAGTACTAGAAGTTAAAAAAAATGATATAAACCAAAATAAATTCATGTTCTAAGGTTTCCATTCATTAGAACTAATAAACAAGAAAAAAGATTGTAAATTTATAGTGCTCAATACGGTTTTGATTATCTTCTCTACTTACTTCATATGTGAAAAAGAATATCAATGTATAAGTATAAACAAAAATATTAACGTAAAAGAAGAATTTATAGTGTTTGCTTGATTTTTTCCCTCCTTCTTGTGAACTTCTACTAGTGTAAGAGATAAACATTAGAGCTTGAGTGTGGATAAATTAGGGGAAAAAATATATTAGAGAGATTGTGGATTGATTTTTGGGATAAGAGATAGAAAATTAGAGATTAATTGTGAATAGACTAAGAAAGAAAATATTAGAGAGATAAATTTATATTCACTAAAAGGGTAGCTTGGTCATTTGAAGACAAATTGCATTGCCAGGAGGAAATCTGTCTTGCCAATATCACTTGCCTAAGTCTATTTGTAATCAAATTGGTAACTCATATATTCTTGAGATTTAATCTATTATAAATACTATATATCTTTCACTACTTTTGGTCATGTTGATTACTTCTTTTTTGGACATTGAACTTTTTCTCTGTGTTTTTTACTCTTAAAGCTAACTTAAACACCAGAGAGTGGTTGTGATCATCCCCACCACTCTTTGTCTTGTAGATTATTTTCTTCATCTGTAAGGTGCTCTACCTTGCTGTGCGGGCGGAGTTCAGAGACCGGATTAATTTGTCCAGAACTCTTCATTAATGATTTTAATCTTATTTTGCTTAAAACGACACATTTACACTTGAAAAGATACGCAAATGGAATTAATTATTGTAACTTGAGCTCAAATCATAATCCTTGGTAAATTATTTGACTCAGAGAGACATCGTCTATCTGTTTCACATTACTCTTTTGTGTCTCTTTCTTCTGTCTCTATTTCACAGACACTATCCGAAGTACTCAATCATCCTGGGTGGTCGCCTCACTCCGGTGGTCACTTGAACTAGGGCCTAAGGGCTAAGGCAAAAAGCCTGATGTAGGCAAAGAGAATATCTAATATTATAACTATTTTGGGCACTCTTTTTATGAAAACAGTCATGCTGATAGGAAGGTTAAAAGGACTCTGATTAAGAAAAGAGATGAGGGAGAGAATCCATTGATTCTATGTACCATAGCACATCTCTAAACTTGCCCCTATTCAAACTCTCTTGAATTCACACTCCCAAATTTGCAATTCACATGAAATAGCATTTTCAAAGATTTAATACGACCGGGTGCGTAGGTACAAGATGTTCAAATACAAGTATTAATATTATAAATTCACATTGAATTTTCGGTATCATTTTTTATCTCAAGAATTTTTTTCCTAAATAAGTTACCATTTCTGTGGAGTTAATTACGATCAAACCTGCATGAAATTAGCACCAATCAAATAAGCATACACATTTCAGCACTACAGTACATCTTCTCTATATTTCAGTTTAGATGGTGAAAACGTTTTTAATTACATCTATTTGACTGCAAAGATGACATTCACCGATTTTTTTATATGCTTTGTGAATTAATATTAAGTGTTTATCTAACATGTTCCTGATCATATGTACTTAAAAAAGTCTTTAATTCTATCGGAAATGAGAGAATCCTAAAGAAATAAAAAAACTTATACAATTATATGTTATAACTTATTTCATATTAATATGTGTTCAGAGACGGATGTAGGTGGTCATTTGACCCTAGTGAATTTTTTTAAATTATATATGATATATTTTACTCCATTTAGATACTAAATGTATAAATGACCTCCAGTGAATTGTTGTGTATATCAAATGACCACAGTGAATTATATTTCTGGATCCGACACTGTATTTGTCGAAAGAATGCATTAAAAAAAATGTAATATTATTTTATATTTGGTTATACTTGGAAAAAACCTATATCGTTGAATGATCATGTGATACATGTAACTATCAATGGAGTCATTTTCACTATGTTTAATCACATATAGCACAAGACGAAATTACGTGAAGGTCCCACTTGATGAGGTTTCTTATAGATTAAATTAGGAGTGTATTTGAATAAAGACTAGTGCGAGTTTAAGATTTAAACTCTATTTGAATTTAGTATATAATTTAGTTTAAGTTTAAGATTAATTTAAGATTTAGATCAGAAATTTCAAATTGACACAAATTCAATCATACCGTATAAAAACACAAAGAAGAAGAGTAGAAAAGTAAATGCAAACAAATACAAGTTGACTCAATTGGTAAGGATTTGACACGTCCCTTACAAAACGTCAGTTGTTCAATTACCGACGCCGACGCTGAGACTGCGTTAGTAGAGCGATCCAGTAAGATCTTTTTTAGGCGACTCTACAGTCACTAAGGGCTGCTCTCGACTAAAGTGATGACTGACTCGAACCGAACCCACTCAAACTTTTATTCTAAAAAAAAAGAAGAGAGAAGTAAATGCAACTAGGAAGGTGGTTGATCAGTCTATCTTTGGAGTTTTGACCCAAAGAGCATTCCACTACTTTCCATAAATTCAGACAAGAAATAAGGACACCGGAAATCTTGGCATAATACAGGGAGTTCAATTTGTCTTCAAAGTTCCTGGCTACGTCAAAAAAAGAAAAAAAAAAAAAAAAAGTCTTCTTTAGTTTCAAAGAAATGGCACATTAAGTCTTGAAAGTTTTGCTATGTGGCCCATGTTAATTAATTTTGTTGACAAATAATCTTATATAAGATAATAAAATTGGGGCGGAAACTTCAAGATGTGACACGTAGTATGTTGTGAGATGTGACCCAATAAAAACATCAACGTCTTAGCTTTGTCATTAATTTTCTTCATCAAATCAGTGTGCCATCAACTATAACCTTCAATTAAAGTTTCAAGTTACTATGGAGATAAATATTTTTAAAAATAATACTTGGACTAATAATTGAGGTCATAACTTACCTTAATAATAAATAGCTACAATTATAATGGAAGTTACAAAACTTCTTTCTACTATATCCAAAATTATGAAACAAAATAATAAATCTATCATAGATGACTAAATATTTTGAGATAAACATATAACTCTTGAATTTTATAAATATGTAGCTAAAGTCATTAGCTATAAAAATATTTTTTACTACAATAATCCATGAAGCATTCACGAAATCAATAGCTCTAGACGAAACACAATTGAAATTGAAAAGATACCTATATGAATTTAAGACTCTCACTTTTAATCTACAAAACTGAAAAGCTTAAATAGAGAATGTGAAGAGTTTTTTCAAAAAAATATAAATAAATAAAGGAATATGAAGGAGCAACAATTTCATTATAAAATTACCCATTCTAGAAAACTACTACAATAATCTAATGAACCATTCATAAAATCAATAACTTTAGATGAAGTGCAATTGGAGTTAAAAAGATACATGTATGAATCTTAAGACTTCACTTCACTTCATTTCTCATCTATAAAACTGAAAAACTTAACTAGAGAATTTGAAGATTTCCCAAAATAAATAAATAAATAAAGGAATATGATGGAGCAACATAGTTCCATTATAAAAATTATCTATTTTATAGAATCTTCACAACTCACCAGTTACGATAAAATTAATAGAATAAAATTCAAATTTCTGAAAGAAGAAAGACAAAAGAATTACATATATTTCTCTCTTTCTTACATATAGCTAAAATCCTATGAATTCTTTATTTACAGAAAGACGTGAGCCTAAAAAAAATGTTGTTTGCAAAAACACAGTCAAGGTATATACTTAAAATATGATTTTTTATTTCTATTTAAAGAAAAAGTAATTTTTTACAAAATCTTCATTCTTGTTTTGTTTACAAAAGAAAAAAAATCTGAGAAATGTTGTGTGCAGAATGACAATCCAAGAACAAGTAAAAAAAGAGAGGAGGTGTGGGCGCGGTAACGACACCGACCTCGGTAACCAGAAGCAGAAGAAACACTCAAATCTATAGTCGGAACAAATATTGCAGCGGTATATTTACCTATTTGATCTCAATCGCACAATTCACAATCAAGATTAGAGATTTTGATTCACGATACTGAATTGATTGAATGGCGCAGTAATTGGAACTCTGTAATTGAACAATGATGGTGAAAAAATGAGAAGAATAAATTTGAGGCAGTGACATAATAGTGGTGGTGCAGCCAGAATGGGAAAAAGAAAGAATAGGAGAAGCTGGAAGCGTGGCGACATCGCGATAAAGAAGCAGAGAGGGCTTGGAATATTAAGAAGCATAATAGAGAAAGGTATTTAAGTTTTTTGACGGTATGTTTTGCTTTGTAGAAGGTGTAGTTTTTTTTTTTTTTTTCTAATGGTATGCAAAATTGTGGAATTTTTATTTAATTTTACCTTTAAGGAAAAAAGAAACCCAAAATTTAGGTTTTGATTTTTTATTTATTTCCTGAATGTAAAAGTATAGAATTTTTATGTAAATTGTCCATAAATTTTTTTTTAATGTAATTCCTCATTTGTAAAAAAAGAAAAACCATTAGTAAATATCAAAATAAATTTCAAAATCTCTCATGTTAATATGTAGGGTAAAAGGTGCATACACCCCCTAAATTATTTGGCTTTTTGGTTTTTAACCTTTAATTAAAAAACGTCAAGTTTTGCCCCAAATATTGTTCAAACGTGCTAAGCGTGACCCTTCCGTCCATTTTTCCATTATATTGCGGATGTTAAAACAAATGAGGGCATTTTGGACAAACCATTTTAAATCCTAAAATCAAAAATCAATAAAGAAATTTAAAACAACCCCTAAAATATAATTCTCTGCCATCAACGACAAACCTGATGAACCATTCCGATCATCTTTATAACTTGCTAACCACATTTACAGCTCTGACAACTTCGATTGCCGCCCATGACTCAGATGACTATTTGTTTCAATATTAATTTTGACAATTTAATAAAATTGTAATATTTTATTAAATTGTAATATTTTTATTAAATTGTAACAATTTAATATTGTTTGTTTATAAAATGCCCTCATTTGTTTGAACTTCCGTCACTATGTAAATGAAAAAATGGACATAAGGGTCACGCTTGATACGACTGAACAATTTAGTGGGTAAAACCTGACCTTTTTTAATTGAGGGTCAAAAACCAAAAACTCGAATAGTTTAGGGGGTATGGACACCTTTTACCCTAATATGTATGATTTTTTAAATATTTTTCCCCTGATTTATTACACTATTTTCTAATGATCCAATGTTTTTTTTTTTTTTTGTGTGCTTTCCTCCATTTTTAAACCAACATTAATTACATTCCAATTATAAACAAAGTCGCGCAACACGGAGGATTCACCTAGTAAGTTAGAACAATCGGAATTTGAGAATGTAAGCTTAGGAGTTAATTTATCTCTAAATTAGAACAATCGGATTTGAGGATGCATAGAAATGTAAGCTTTGGGAGTTACTCTATCACAACAACAAACAAGCCTTAATCCCAAAAGATTGGGGTCGGCTATATGAATCAAAGAAAGAATTACGTAAGGTCATTCACATGGATGCATTCTCTCAATTTCTTTCAATCTCAAACACAACTCTCATCTAGTTCTAGCAAATTCATATCCCCTTTTATCACTTCTATCCAAGTCTTCCTCGGTCTCCCTCTACCTCTTACACCCTCAATATTACATAATCCTTTAATTCTCCTAACTGGGGCATCACTTGGCCTTCTTTTAATGTGCCCAAACCAATGCAAATGGTTCTCTCTCATCTTATCTTCAGTAGGTGATACACCGACCTTCTTCTGAATAGTCTCATTCGTCACTCTATATCTTTTGAAATAGGCAAATTGCTGCATGAAGTCACCAAACATATTATGATTGGTGGTTTTGGATCCTAATCATTTTTTTAAGATCACTAAACATTTTGCGATTGATAGGTTTAGTCATTCCATCCAAATCTGTGACGGTCAACATTTAGTCAATTTTTTTTAATAAGAACAGATCAACCAACCAAGGGCATTTTGGAACTTCTTTAATTCATTTTTAGGTAATTTACACTAATCTCCCTTGAAGTTATTGTATATAACAGAAACTTCCCCTTTTATTTGAGGATTTACATTGACCTCTACTAAGGTATTATACATATCTTCAATTACCTTCCCCATCATCTAACACCATTAAATAAACAACAAAATCGTTAGAAAAAAATATTTTATTTTCCAATTTCACCCTTGTTTATTTAGAGGTAATTTAAATGAGATTTTTCCCTTTTACTACATGAAGAACCGATTGAACACTTAATTTTTTCCTTCTTTGTAATCGAAATCAAAATTCTGTCAATATCAAACATAAAAAGGCATGCTGACAAAGCTAGTTCTTTCATTTTTTTTATAAATAAATTATTATTATCATTATCATTATCATTATCATTATCATTATTATTATTACTATTATTATTAATTTTTTAAAGGAAGTTAGTCAACTTTTATAGTGAACATGTTTTTAAAATAAAATACTTTTTATATTGAAATTCAAATGCACAATCCTTATTGTTTAATTCTCAAAAAGAACGAAAGAAAATCAAACATACATTGATTGATATCACTAAGTGTAAAGAAAGATGTACTCGTTATTTTTTAAAAATAATTTGTAAAATTTTTATTGTTCTAATTAAGAGTTTTAGAATATTTGACTACACATTTAATCTTTTAGATTAATTATCATATAACTTTTGATACTAACGGTGTTTACTACACATCCATCATAACGACTTGGGTATGATTCTGAACCCCTCTGGGTTCAGCACGTGCTGAACATAATAGCAGCCACAAGATTAATTTTGTTGAGATCCAATGGTCATCAAAATAGGAATCGCGTACCACCCAATAATCACACCAGAAATCCCCAAACCTTCATTCTTCTTCGTATTCCCCCCCACAGGGACGGATCTAGCTAAGGCTGACTAGGTCAAATGACCCCAGTGAAAAGAATATTTAAAAAAAAATTATATATGATATATTTTACTCTATTTGGATAATAAATGTATAAATGACCCCAGTGAATTGTTGTGTATATCAAATGATCCAGTGAATTATATTTCTGGATCCGTCACTGCCTCCCCACAATCTCATTCTCCTTTAATGGCGATTCACCACGGAATCAACCATTCACCTTCATCAATCAAAAGACAGAAAACGCTGAAACCTTTCGCATCGTCTTCATCCACGATCTTCAAACTCCATTAATGGCGATTCACCCACCTTCACCACGAAATCCACCTTCCACCTCCCCAAATAACTATTAACAAGGAAACGGCTCACACGATATACACATTTAATCAATCCACTCATAAGCAATTGTTGATTGATTTGGCAGGATTCATTTTTGTCCGAAATTATCTTTATATTCTTTAATTTCATCTCAGATTGAGATTTCCCTTTATTTTCTCCATCACAATCGTGATTTTTGTCCGGCATTATAGTTATATTTCCTTAATTTAATCTCAGATTTAGATTCCCCTTTGATTTTCTCCATCACAATCGTTATTTTTGTCCAAAATTATCATTATATTTCCTTTTTTTCATCTCAGATTGATTTCTTTTCAGATTTCTTAATTTTCACTTGGAAATAGCTATTAATCACTATGAAAATAGCTATTAACTTTGCATATAATAGCTATAATAGCTATTGGTTTTGCATATAATAGCTACAAGACAAATTAATAATAGCTATTAGCTTTGAATATAATAGCTACAACACAATTCATAATAACTGTAACCAATCTACAATTTAAAATATTATAATTAATATGTATTGGAAGTTCTTATTAGGGAGTTACCTAATTAATTAGGAAATACCTAATACATGTTTAATTATTTAGGACATGTGCTATATTAGTTTCTCCTAATGTATAGTAGTTGCCTAAATATTATGTAGTGAGAAGAAATTAGTAGTTGACTAATATTGTGTAGTTACATATGTATAAATACTCTTGTACTACTTATTTATTTTATATAAGTGAGAAATATATAATTTTCCCTTCAAATCTTTTATGGTATCAGAGTAGTAACAAATAACAATTCAAAAAAAAAAAAAAAAATGAGCAAGGATCAGTCAAATACCTCGGGCGAAACAAAATATGTTGTTCCGATCAGCGATCCAAGCTCTCCATACTACATCTCAACATCGGATAACCCTAGCATTGCTATCACCCCAATCCTATTTGACGGGAATAACTACGGGGATTGGGTTTCCGGGTTAGAGAATTCATTGCAAGCCAAAGGCAAGCTAGGTTTTGTCAATGGGTCCTTTGTTAGACCAACAGATCCTGTTATGGCTGGACATTGGGATCGTTGTAGTTCGTTCATCAAAGGATGGATTATGGCTTCTGTTGAAACAAAATTCCGGGGCAAGCTGATACAAGCCAAGACCTCGAAGGACATGTTTGCGATTCTCAAAACGAGATACGCACAAGATAACGGACCCCGAATCTACCAGTTGCGTCAGAAACTTCAGTTGCTACGTCAAGGTGCCATGAGTGTGACAGAGTACTATGGAAGACTTGAGACTCTTTGGAATGAATTGGAGCGCTATGTGCCTCTTCCAAATTGTGGTTGCGAGGAGACCATCACAATGCTTACCCGACAACGTCAGGATGAGCGAGTCCATCAATTCCTTCTTGGGCTCAACAATTAAATACCGATCCACTACCACCGGTAGACAAAGTGTTTAATGCAGCGATTCGTGAAGAAAATCATTTTTTCTCTGTGTCAGAAACTGATGGATCGTCTATAAAAGGTTCGGCTTTTAACACTTCTTTTAATTCTGAATTTAATCGTGTTATTTGTGAACATTGTGGCAAGGCCGGACACGAGAAAAAGGATTGTTGGAGTCTTCGTGGAAGGCCAAATAGCGGATCCCGAGGCAGAGGGGGCCGAAATAACAGAGGTCGAGGTCGTGGTGGTCGTACCGCAGGCTCGGCCTATCACGCAGCAGCGGAGGATCCTAGCCCATATTACAAGCAAAATGTGGAAAACGTCCCACATTCCTATCAATCAGCAGTTGCTACACAGCGAGCATCCGCGCCATGCGCGGCTCCTTCAAGTCAACAAATTGCTACCACTTCTCTGGATCGCAGCCAATTACGGGAATTGGCTCTAGAACTAGCTGGTATACTCCAAGATAATAAAGCAACGGCCTTTCACACCAATGGTAAAAACGTTACTTTTTTATCTTTGCCTTGGATACTTGATAGTGGTGCCTCTCATCATATTACTTGTGAAAAAAATAAATTGGAAAATTTGCAAAATCTCGACTTACCTGTTAGCATGAGTCTACCAGATGGAAAGCGTATTTGGGCTAGTCAGTTTGGTACAGTGACCCTAAATTCCAAGATTCGTCTCGCTACAGTCTTATATATGCCTCAATTTTCGTGTAACTTAGTCTCCGTTTCTCAATTGGCCCGCGAATTACAATGTTGTGTCACTTACTTTGATGAATATTGTGTTGTGCAGGACCTCATACAGAAGACGCTGATTGGGGAAGGTGAGCTAAGTGGAGGCATTTATCGCCTCAAATGCGTGAATCACCAGGGCAAAATAATGACGGTGGCTCGTTCAGAGGAAAGTGGTCAATTGTGGCACCGACGACTTGGGCACCCATCCTTTAGTGTTTTACCTAATATTCCTGCTTTATTAAATTTTTCCCACGACAAATCGTTACCTTGTGATGTTTGTCATCGTGCGAAAGACTCTAGATTACCTTTTCCTCTTAGTAATAATAAGGCTACACGCCCGTTTGAACTTATTCATTGTGATTTATGGGGTAAATATCAAACACCTTCTTTAACTGGGGCACATTATTTTTTCTGTTTGGTGGATGATTTTTCTAGGTCTGTTTGGGTTTATCTCTTAAAAGAAAAAAGTGAAACAAAAAAAGTTTTTATTAATTTTCACCACATGGTCTCCACCCAATTTCAAGGAGTTATCAAACGTGTTCGGAGTGATAATGGAACCGAATTTCTAAGCCTTAAAGATTTTTTTTTCCCAAACTGGTATTCTTCATGAAACATCATGTGTGTACACTCCTCAACAAAATGGGCGGGTAGAAAGAAAAAATAGGCATATTCTAAATGTTGCACGAGCTCTTCGCTTTGAGGCCCATCTACCAATCCATTTTTGGGGGGAATGCATTTTAACAGCCGGATATCTTGTCAATCACACTCCTAGTAAAATATTAAACAATAAAACACCATATGAAGTTCTGTTTGGAAGACCACCTACATTTGAGCACCTTCGCGTTTTTGGCTCTCTTTGTTATGTCCATAACGCCACTCCCTCAAAAGATAAATTCACCGAGCGGGCTACAAAGTGTATTTTTGTCGGCTATCCTATGGGACAAAAGGGTTGGAAAGTCTATGAACTACATTCTAGAAAAATGTTTATCTCCCGAGATGTTCACTTTTATGAGGATATTTTTCCATTCGCACCGTTGTCCAAAAATCTTTCTCCAAATAAACAAAAAATCCCTGAAGACCAGCCTCTTGATAAAACCCCATTACCTGGTCCAGATTCCTTTTTTTTAGACCAGCCAAACCAAGATTGGGCCAAACCAGCCGAAGACAGCCTGCCAGATCAGTCCAGTCCAGCCTCTGATCCGGATCAAGCCAGCCATAGCCATAGTCAGCCCGCCTTCATCACTGGGCCAGCCCACCATCCTCTTGTCCAGCCCACCCAGACCCGCGCCTATCGCGACCCGCTCAACAAGCCCAGCCCACCCACGCAGACCCGCACATCACAGCCTACCCAGACCCGCGCCTATCGCGACCCGCGCAACAAGCCCAGCACCCCACGCGATGCGCCCCTATTCTCGGCCCACCACCTGAGCCCAGCAGTCCATCTCCCAACACTCCACATTTCCAAGCCGGCCCACCCTCTCCCAGTGACCCATCTAAATATTCTCCATCTCCCAGTGGCCTACTCCAGCCAGATATTTCCACTAGCCCACAAACCCAACCTATCCCACATAATATTGGGACTTCCAGTAGCCACAACCGTGACCTTTCCTCCAGTCTAGATGTCCCGCTTCGCCGGTCCACACGCGACACACAACCCTCTGTTCGACTTCGTGATTATGTTTGCAACACAATTTCTCCCTCGGCTCATCTTTCCCAAACGGCTTCTTCAGGTATGGTCTATCCACTACATAATTATTTATCTTATGAGAATTTTTCTGCTACACATCAATGTTACTTGGCTTCTCTTTCCCGTTATTCCGAGCCTCACAGCTATGCAGAAGCGGCTCGTTCCCCTATGTGGCGGAACTTTATGGCAGCCGAAATACGCGCCCTTGAGAGTAACAATACTTGGGTCTATGCTCCATTACCTCCTGGAAAAAAGCCGGTTTCCAACCGTTGGGTTTATAAATTGAAGTTTCGAGCTGATGGTTCTCTAGAACGCCCTAAATCTCGCGTGGTAGCTAAAGGTTACTCTCAGGTCGAGGGGGAGGATTTCACTGAGACTTTTGCTCCAGTTGCCAATATGACCACCGTTCGATGTCTTTTAGCTTTGGCAGTTTCCAAAAATTGGAGCATATTCCAATTAGATGTCAACAATGCATTCCTTCATGGGGATCTTGCAGAAGATATTTACATGGTACCACCACCTGGATTTCCTCCACCCAGGCCAAATCTTTATTGCAAGCTCAAGAAGTCCATATATGGGTTGAAACAAGCAGGTCGAAACTGGTTTGGTAAGCTAACCATAGAACTTTCCAAATTTGGTTTTAGGCAAACTGCAGCAGAACCTACCTTATTCATCTATCGAAGAGGTAATATCTTTATTGTGATCCTAGTTTATGTTGACGACATCATTCTGACCGGAAACAGTCTTGAAACATGCCAAGAAGTAAATAGGTACTTGGATTTTAAATTTACAATCAAAGACATTGGAGTTCTCAAATACTTCTTGGGCATAGAAGTAGCACATTCACCCAAAGGTTTGTTTTTGTGTCAAAGAAAGTATGCCGTAGACATCCTAACAGAATGTGGTTTATCTGGTTCACGACCATGTTCTACACCAATGGAGACACAACTAAAGTTGACAACTGAGGATGATAGTGGAAAATTAATCAGAGATTCAGGACAATATAGGCGATTAGTGGGGCGATTACTTTATCTTACCATTACAAGGCCCGACATCACTTATGCGAGTTCATAATCTTAGCTGATTCATGCGAGAATCCAAGGGAAAGACATTGGGATGCTGCAATTCGAGTTGTTCGTTATATTAAGGGCAATCCGGGAAGAGGAATTTTCCTACCTAGAAACAATCCCAATGCAGGACTAGTGGCTTATTGTGATTCTGATTGGGCCGTTTGTCCTACAACTAGGAGGTCTGTTACAGGGTACTTTATTCAATTAGGGATTGCTCCTATTTCTTGGAGATCAAAGAAGCAACAAGTTGTCTCTCGGTCATCAGCTGAAGCTGAATATAGAGCTATGGCCAATGCAACAAGTGAGCTAGTTTGGTTAAGAGAGTTGTTCAAATCTCTTGGAGTCACTTTGGGGCCTGCTAAATTGTATTGTGACAGTCAGTCAGCACTCCACATTGCAGCCAATCCAGTCTTTCATGAAAGAACGAAGCATATCGAGATTGATTGTCACTTCGTTCGAGAAAAGGTTCAAGATGGAACACTTGTTACTTGTCACGTGGGAACAAAGGAGCAACTCGCTGATGTGTTGACCAAAGCTTTGGGTCAAGGGCAATTTAATTATCTGGTTAGCAAGTTGGGTGTTCTCGATATCCACACTCCAACTTGAGGGGGAGTATTGGAAGTTCTTATTAGGGAGTTACCTAATTAATTAGGAAATACCTAATACATGTTTAATTATTTAGGACATGTGCTATATTAGTTTCTCCTAATGTATAGTAGTTGCCTAAATATTATGTAGTGAGAAGAAATTAGTAGTTGACTAATATTGTGTAGTTACATATGTATAAATACTCTTGTACTACTTATTTATTTTATATAAGTGAGAAATATATAATTTTCCCTTCAAATCTTTTAATATGCTACAAGTTGAATAAATTGATTTACAAGTAATAATTACATAAATTTTTTCTGCTTCCTTTATCTTCATTAAAAAGCTTTATTTCTCTCTCTCTCTCTCTCTCTCTCTAATGAAATTTGCAATAATATTTTCATCATCTATGGAAGAGAAAATTAAGGAATTTGAAATAAATTCCAATCTGAGATGGAGAAATTTGGGAGATTATGGAAATATGATATTGGAGAAATTTTGGAGATATTTAAAAGATATTGGAGAAAGATTCACAAAATAATCCAATATTCCATGAATGTAGGACAAACACGCTGAAAATAATGATAAGATCGCGCCCAAATCGTGATCTTATCATAACAGCGCACAAAAAGGGCGGGACAGATGAAATTCAAAAATCGGTTGAGTGTGACGCGCAACATGGACAAAAGAAGCAACCCTGAACGTTGGATGGAAAATGAATAGATCAAACAACCATAAATTGGTGTTGGCTGTGCTGAAAATCTTCTACATCAGCACTGTAGCCGAGACCCCATCATAAGGGATGTTACTATTTTTTATTATCTTCTCCATCCTCTTTTCCTTCTTCATCTCAATAGAAGGTGGCCCTCCCGCCGTCCGTATGGCTTCTGCCGCCTTCCCCTTCCCCTTCGCTACTCTCACTGCCGCCCATTTATTCTATAAATTCTGCTTAGTTGGGTGCAATCTTGAATGATCTAATTCCTAAAATCTCAAATGGGTATTTTGTGGAATTGAGTTTAGGATAAAGAATGAGGAAAGAGGAATTGGGGATAAACACCGATTGGAAATCCAATATTTTGTTTCCTGGATGTTTAGTACTTATTCTTTAGTGCCCTTTTTGAATTATAGAAACAACATCAATGTCATCAATATTTACATGATTAACATATATAATACTGGAAATATTTCTAGCCGGAAAACACTTCTAAAACTCATTTCTTGCAACTGAAATGCATTAATTGTTTTTACTGGGTGCAAAGCGTCTCCATTACTGTTTATTATTTGATTGAATTTCAGTCTCAAATTAGATTTTAGATGATTTAATACTTCAGGTTTCATCTTCGGGGTCAATTCAATGACAATTTATACTACAACTTAAGTTTCAAATCAAATTACAACTCAAATCAGACTGAATCCCATACTTACAATATACGCAACGTTTCAAAGCTAAAAATGACAAATGTCGCTTAGAGCTAATTATTAATCCAGAAAAGATAAAAAAAAAAAAAAAGGAGTTACGGGGGTGCAAACTGTTGCAATAATTTCCATTTTGGAGAAAATACAATGGGAACAAATGACTTTAAATTAGAGGGCCTAAAGGAATGAGTATTAACCCGAACTATTTTCACATGTTCTTGTCTCCACCCTCGCCCTCAAGGTCACTCGAGAATGAAGCCGCCTTCTAAGATTGGTCCCATAAACCTCTTAAATAAATTGGGTGGAGCCTACTTTACAAATAAGTCTCACCCCAATTCATATGAGAAAACTACAGTCCTACCTTGAAATTTTTCTCACCCCTCATCCCCTCCCAAAAAAAAAGAAAAAAAAAGAAAAAGAAACATACACATCCGCCTTGAATTTTCTTTTTAGTCTTATGTGAGTGATAAAGCTATGATTTTCCCATTCCACGTATTAGATTGAAGTCAACATCAAGAACCTAAGAAAGCTCAAGTAGGTTTCCTAAAGATACAAAAAAATCATCGTCAATGAGCAAAGCTTTATTGCGAGAAAAACAAACCTACTACGCTTTGTTCTTTTCTAGCTGATAACAGCCCTTCAACCATATATAATTACTTACTCCAAACAATTTCTAAGGCATTTGTTACGGAAAAAGTAAAAAGTAAAAAGTAAAAAATAAATTACGCCTTAGCTAGAATTGTACTAAGACGTCATAATTATTACATGTTGGAATTAAATCTGATTCACTGAAAATACTAATAATACTGTTTTACTGTTATATCAAAACAGAATAAATTAAAACAGTGCAGAAAAAATAAACATAGACAGTTGGATTATTTTTGGTTCACTGGAAAAATAACTGCTATTGTTTTACTGTTATATCAGAACATAATAGATAAAAACATTGCAGAAAAAATAAACTGAGACAATATACTGCTACTGTTTACTATATCAGAAGAATAAACAAACACTGATATTAAATATCAAAATTAAGCAGAAATAGTAAACCAAATTGCTGTAAAACAAATAAGAAAATGTTAGGCAAACAAAGCCGTCCGGCCCTACCGGATTAGGAATGCGAAGGCCTCTCCTTCGAAAGGACAAAGGGGTATTAAAATCTCCTAATTTACTTCTAAGAAAGAGTAGACTAAGAGAGCTCTTTGCCATTGATAGGACGTGTGGCAAAGGACTGAGACCGAATGCTTTCCCGGTCGAGGTTCAGTACATCTGAATAGATAGTTGTCTCATCCATAGATAGAAATAGGATTTCTATACATATAATTTTGACATGATAGTGGGTTGCCCTGGATTCGAACCCGGAACAAGAGCTAGGTAAGCATGGTCACTGTATCGGCGGTCGGGGCCAGCGCTCCGCGTTCTAACCCTATGTTGGCGGCAAGGAAGGGGGCAAAAACAAACTCATCCCAGATGAAATTCTCAGCAGATTTCGCTTCCCCTTAAGTTCAATATGTCCAGCCTTTATCACCATCAGGCTCTCTTGAACACTGAACTCTCAAGGTACAATGCCTAAACTCTTCTATATCTTTGAAGCAAAAAAGAACAGAACTTTCGAATCAACTTGTAACAGTGTTGAACTCTCAGGCAGAATGCTTATGAAATGCAGAAAAGAAATGAGCAGAATGCTGAGGGAGAGGAAAAATTCGGGATAGATTTCTGGCTGCTCAGAGCTGCCTTTTATAGGTTGCCAATCCAGCCTTGTAATTGCTCAGTCATAACACAAGTATAATGTTGGCTGTTATAGTCAACCACATTAATTTGAAATGAATTGCATAAATTGTAACAGTCCATTACATCGCCATAAAACACAGGATGACCAAAATTCAAAATTCGAACCAGTAGCAAAACTGTGGCTGATCAGGCCCGCGAGTTTTACTCCGGCATTCGTGTACGCAGGTCACGCCCGCGCACAAATCCAAGCTATGTTGGTATTGACGAGCCATCCATTTGCACCCCTGCGCGGGCGTGCACGAGGTTCTGACATGGTGCATAATAGTAGTAATACAATTTAAATCCCATTTGAAACACTTTTCCCCATATAAAGTGTCTTTTCACTTCCATGGGGTTCCTATGTGGGATGTGGGTTTAAAACTCATTTACCACATTTCATCCACCCCAATTTATACCAATTTATCATTCACACCATTTATTGGTTTTCTCACAAGTTATATATCATCGCGAAGCTTGCGCAACCCACTTCGTGATAATCTCAATAACATTCAAAATCGAACGGTGTAACATATAATAATATTGGCTAAAAAATATCCTCATTACACTTTAATTACCTTTTAATCCTTTGAGAAAATCAAATTCTCCAACATTAAAGAGGATCTCTCTCTCTCTCTCTCAAGTAAAGGAAGACCGGTCATATATCATCTTCTTTTTGTCCCGTACGTATTTTCGATTTGCAAGACTGGTCTATATGATATATTTTTACATAGAATTTTCTATATATGTTTTTGACTTGCAAATTAAGGCTAAACCATCATTTCTGCGATGGATTGCGTCCAAGATGCTCACATGCACAATTCGTGAGTGTTTTCTGAAGGGTAAGAAACATGGCCGTCTCAAATATTTTGTGGGCCATGTGCTAAATTTTAAAATGATACCCTACATAACTTGAGAAAAATGAATTTCATATAAATAAAACAAAAAAAAATTCGTTACAATTGTATCATAATTTTTGTTCTCCAAAATGTACTAAAACATTTTAAACATAATTTTAAAAATATAATTTTTTACCATATTTTACACACACACATATAATTGGAAACCCTGTTCAGTCGAGCACCTAAAACACCCTTTTTAGCTACCCCATGTAAGAAAGATATTTCAGGTAAAACTTAACCCAAAAAAAAAGATTGGTGCATTATATATGATAGGAATTGAGTGAGTACAAGTTTTGTTGTTGTTAATGTTGACCTGAAATGCCTTTTTCACTCTTAAAAAATACCCTGGAACTTTGCGTGTGAGCATCCTGATGAGAAATTACCGCGGAAGTGGTTATTTGACCTGAGTTTACAATTCGAAAAAAACATATAGGATATTTTATGTAAAAAAGATAATGTCAGACCAGTCTTGCAACTAGGAAATACTTATGAGATTAAAATTGCAAAAAAAATATTATATATAACCAATCTTACAACACAAAAATACATATTAGACCAAAGTTGCATAGTAGCAAATATCTAAACTAGAAGAGCAGTTTGTTTAAGAAAAATTTCTATATCATTCCTATATATTATGCATTCTACATTTAGACCATTTCAAGTAAATGCCTTGCTGCACTCTTCCCCTTCAAAATGTGTGTCCATTCTTCTATCTTGGTGCATTTGGATTAGATTTTTTTGGTTTAAGTTTTTACATAGGAAAATGTAAAAGCTGGAGAAATTAAACTGTGGCACCCAAGACAATGTTTTGGTTTAAAGTTGTCAAAATTAAAGGGCATGATAAGAAATAAAATATATGTTTGTATGATTTTTTTATTTTATTTTACATATCTTATATTATATTATGAACTTTTAGTTAAAAGTAGTAGTTTCAACAAAGTGCTTTTTCAAATCAGTTTCTTAGAGTTTGTTTTAAGTTATAAGTTAGGTCATAATCGATTGTTATTATGTCAGTAATAATTTATTTTAATAAAAAAATTTAAGCTCATGTTTTTAAACTATCAATAACATACCGAAACAGTTTTTTAAGAATTTAAGTTTTGGATTCATGACTCCCTTATATGGGGCAAAGAGGTCTAAAGTTTGACTTTCTCTTCTGTTGTTTTAGGGCGCTTTAGTGGACTTAAGAAATACGCGAGAATTTAGAAATTCATCATAGATGACAAAGGAAAAGAGTGAGCCATAAGAGTGCCTTTATGAATGATTTTTCATACTTAACAAAGCCATAAGAGGGCATTTGTTATTTATACTTTAAACAAGCATTCAAACACATTGAAGAGTTTAATTCTTTTATCTTTATCAAAATACATCATTTTGAGTAAGAGCTTCATATACATACTCCTCTATTCTCAAATTGAGTTAGAGTTATCATTTGTATTATCCAATCCATTAAGGGATTTATTATTTAGTGCTTAATTGTAAAGTCTCATTTGTTGAGTCTAATCTTTCTCTTTGTAAGTTTCTTCTCTTTGTGAGTTTAACTCTTTGTGAGACTAGTTATAGCTCTTTGTGAGCTAGTAAAGTGGTTCAAGGTAAAACTCTTTGTGAGTTGTCCACTTGTGTAAAAGAGGTTGATCCTACCTTCATTTGTTGTAAAGGGAGCTAGTGAAGTTTGCCAAAATTCTTGGGTGTGTCCAAAGGTAGTGGATGATGATCTTTGTGATCGAACCACTCTAAATTCTCTTGTTTGATCTTTTAACTCTATCTTTTCACTTTCAAGTTCTTACTTTATCTATTGTGCTTATATACCATAAGAACTTGTTTGTATGAGCTTTAATTGTTTATCTTGAGTTAGATTGTTTGCTCGGTTTATCTTGCCTTGGCTTGGCCATTTGATTTGCACTAAGTGATCTTACAAGCTTTATATATCGTGCTTAATGTTGGTTCTATGACTTATGTTGTTTGATCTTACAAGTGTATTTGATTTGCACTAAGTGTATTTCTTCTCAACTGTTTTAGAATCCTTAGACCTTATTTCTTCATTGTTTTCAACGCGAAGAGAACTATGTTTTGATTCGGTCGAACGTCACTTTTAACCGAGTGATAACTATGATAAATGATCGGATGTAGCATTCTATCATGGCTTGAATGTGAGAGATTGTAAGGAATTTGTCTCTATTTTATTGTAGAGAGATATCCATGGGCCTCTCGATAGGGATGACTGTTTAAATATGAATGGTCGTACTCAAATACTTTTAATAAAAGGTTATTAAATTTTATTTGTTAGCGCAATCTACCTGGAGATCGAGTAAATACATAATCAAGCTTTATAAGGGGGACAACGTCCATGCCTTATACTTAATTATGATATCATGTGATAAAAGGATTAAATAGTAGATTGAGAATATGTAATCGGTCCACATATTTTTAATTTACTATGGGTAGTCACAATGCGTTACTAGAGACCACTTGTGACTTATGGATACATACTCTACTTAGTATGTTACGTTACCAACGTTAAATAAAACTACATGATCGCACACATGGACGAGTTAACGAGCATTATGTCCAAATTCAATGAGTCTAGAAAATGTCTAGATTCATTGTATCTAACATGTATTTTGTGAAAATAATAAAACATTACTCTATTCGAATTAGAATAACTGATGGGATGATATTTTCGATTTTTGAAGCTGTTGGGATTACGTGGGAGTTTATATGTGATAAAAACTCTCACTTTCAAATTGGTTGGGATTACATTAGAGTTTATATGCTATAAAAATCTCTCACTACCTTAAATATATATTTTGAGGGACGAAAAATAGTTAACAATTATTCAGCCGCAACAAAGAGGTTTCAAAAACCTAAAAAACTTAAAACTCTTCTCCATCCCTTATCTCTGTTTTAGAAAAACAATCAGAAAATCTTAGAGTTAACACTCCCTGCTTGTGTCACTGTGTGGATACCGGTAGATGATGATTCCACATAGGTCGTTTCGGTGGTTGTTGCGCTTACAGAGATCGTTCTAACTCTTGCTGTGTCTGAGATAAAAGCTTCTAAAGTGTAATAATTATTTTTCTCCTCCTTTTACATTAATTTATTATGGTATGAACATATCTTTCCGGGGGTAATTTATAGGCTATTGGTTTTATTTTATCCTACAAATTTCAACAGCTTTGAAATCGGCACCCTCAGGAAATCGAGGTAGTGGAATGTCACAGTTGATATGAAAGAAATAGTCAAACGCTCTCATGCACACAACTAAGTAAAATAAATGTAATCAATTAATATTGTTTTCTAAAAAAACTCATAACAACAAGATATGTCAAAAAAAAATAAGAAAGTAGTAAGGCGTACCTGAATCAACAAGAAATATCCACTAATGTCTTTTGATTTGTTCATGGAGGAAACACACATTTGCATGTACATTTATGCTAGGACGCCGCTGTGCCCTGAAAATGTATTGGCTCCTCCGAATATAAGAGTAACAACAAATAGTGGAGACGTAATCTCAAAGCAGACTTATCCGAGAAAAGTAAACTCCCTATGAGAATAAACAATAAATCCCCAACCCTCTAATGCACTACATCTTCACTAGCATCCACATACAACTTATGTTTAATATGGACTTAAAGACTGTTGTTTCGGCCTAAAGCTAAAAAAAATGATTAATTACCCAATTCACTATGTGTTATAATTAACAACCACATCTAATGTAAGTGTCCGTGCTTCTATGAACAATCCAAAAAGGACTACAACGTCCTCCAATGTGATGGTCACTTCTCCGCAAGGCAAACAAAAAGTGCGGTTCTCAAGGCGTCATCTCTCAACTAAAGCAGTTATTAGGGCATGATCCACTTGAATACTTCATATGCGGCATAAATCTCCAAATCCTATTCTATCTATTATATTAATCACCACTCTATTAGTTTATTTCCTATAGGTTGACCAAAACGGACTGTCACAACGAATAAAATCAAGTAGGTTATTAAGTCCCAGTTTATGTGTATTGTCTCATAAATCGCTAGAACGATGATCAAATTGTTTGTATAAGACATCAGGGTTTAGAGGTACATGCTGAACGGACACATGTGTCAAATGCACATCCTCCATCTAATCAAACAATATTAAAATTAACTACTACTTAACATTATAAATCTAAAATTTAAAAAAATAAATGCGATTTAAGCAATACAAAAAAGAAAAAAGAAAAAATAGAAATTCAATAATAAAATATAAAAAACAATTAAGAGAAAGAAAAAAAATCAAAAAAATTAAACAATAAAGCAAAAATAAAAATTAAATCCATAAACCCTCAAATTCATATCAATAAAATACAATAATTAAAGCATAAATTAAAATCGAAAAATTAGAAAAATAATTAAGAAATCACAAAAATTAAAATATAAAAATTATGAATAAATAAAACAAAGATTATCAGAATCAATAAATACAAAAATTAAAGTAATAATTGAATTACAAAAGAATAACACAAAAATTTGAAAATACCTTGATTTTGTTGGAGAAAAGAAGAGAAGAACGGTGATAGCGACATGCCCCCACTGTAAAATTTTGTTTACTTCTAATTATATGCTCATGTATAATGATTAGATCCATGCTATTAAGTTAGTAAGTCAGTGATCACCGCTAAAAACTTTAGTTACCCCAGACTCAAACAATACAAAACACAGAATACAAAGAGGTTGTGATTACATTCTCTTGACTGTCGTGTGGGTTCCAATCACTTTCTTTATTATTTTTTTATCTTTGTTTGAAAGTTTTTAAATATTTTTTCTTCAAAAAAATTACTTGTCTCACACGTAATATAAATTTTATTTTTGAGAAACCCGTCAAAAAATATTTACATTTACTAACTAATTTTCACCGGAGTTAGAACTATTTTTGTCCCTCCACTTCATTCTCTCCTCTTTTAGAACATGAAAATTGATTGTCGGATATAGTTTTAGCCTTAACCATCGTTTTTTGTTAATTTGTTAAAATCGTCATAAAAAAGTAGTTTATCGATGCAAATATTATAAATAAAGGTTTTTACTAGAAATAGAAAATAGTTTATTGGGAAAAAAAATTCTCATAGAAAATGTGATATTTTTTAAAATATTGTGGGGGCAGTCGCCCTCTAAATCAGTCAATGTGCCTCTTTCCCTCCCCAACATTTCTGAAACGTCGAATTTTTTATTGGGAAAATTTAGTTTATTTCTTGGCTCCGTCGCTAGATGATTTCTCCACTGTCACTACATTCTAGATCCACCACTTGGTTCGAAGGGTTCTGCAAAAAGAGGGTGAGGGTTTTTGCTTTGACTTTATGTGAGATGAGAAAGAAAGGTTTGGGGAATATAATAAGACGAGGATGGATTCTCCAAATCCGTCTTCTCTCGAGGGCGAATTTGTGAAATCTTCCTTGTCTTACGTGGACCGACGTGTTCATATATTTTTCGGTCAGACAAGCACGAATTGTTGAAGGACAGATCGTTTGCGGATCAAAACTATCATGTGCGGATCAATCTGCAAAAAACTTCCATTTGACAAAAGCACCTCAGTAGAAGAAAACCAATCCCAATGGTTCAAATGAATCTTGTCTTCTATACTTCTATCCTTTTGGTTGAATTTTTGAAGTGGAATTACTTGGTTTAATTTAAACTAGGTCATTTGTTTCAGAATATGAGTTTTTGTCATTTTTTGCGTAGATTAAAAAAGAAGAATGAGTCATGAGGAACAACGAATAATAGTGTATTTAGATAATATTCTGTGTTTGAACGCGATATTTTTTAGACTTGAGAAACAAACGCAATATTATTTATTATATTCAAAGTTTCAAGATAATTTTTTCTTTTTTTGATTCAAAAAGCTAACCTATTTTAGTCTATATAAAAATTAATTTGTGACAACTAATTTAAAACGGAGATAATAATATGCTACCTGTCACTCTTTCAAGCAACCAAGTAGGAGACCATAAAAAAAAATAGAAAATGATTACTTTCCCTTCCACATAATCAGACTTTTCAAACCCGAAGAATAAATAGAAGCTAGAAAATCATGAGCAGTTAAGTCAATGCAAACCACTCAAATTTCCGCTTTGATTTTGAGGGATTAAGCATCGTAGAAAAACTCATATTATGACTTGGTCAATGCAGACCACTCAGTCTTTGAGGCTCAAGATACACTCAGTTTTTAACTCTTCTTTTTCATTTTTATATATATATATATATATATATACTCTCCTAAGATATCTTCCATGATTGTCCTGTGTTTTATATACGAACAAATATCAAATAAATAATAAAGTCGTGTCAAAGTGTCAGTATTACGGGGATTACTTGCTTACTCGACCAATGGCTAACTGGGAAAATTCAAAATCTGACTAAGGAAAAAAAATAGCACTGGCCGGTCAAACAACACCAGCAGGTTGACCGAACTACATCTGATCTTCCGAGGTTAGGCCTTGGTCGACCGGAATGAAATCCTTAAGCGGGTTTTTCAATTAGTTAAGTTTCTAATGTTCTCAAACTCGTACCTAAGTGTTTTGTAAAGATATAAACACATTTTAAAAGAATTTAGGCATTGAACAACACTTGTCTAAGTTTTCAAAAACCTTTTCAAATAATTGTACAATGTAAAACATGAGGTTTTGAAAGAATGAATAGTTGAGCTTTAAACATTCTATCATAGTATTATCAAAGGACACTACAAAAAGTAGCTTTTTAGTGACGAAATTTTTCGTCACGAAAAGTCAGAAAATTCGTCACAAAAGACCTTTCGTGACGAAACATGTCCGTCACCAAGTTCATCATGGGATCGCTGTCGCTAAAAGTCTTTCGTGACGAATTATGTGTTTTGTCACGAAAGGTATTAGTGACGACGAAATTTCGTCAAGAAAAGTGAGAATTAGTGACAATATTGTCGTCACGAAAAGTATTTCCGGAAAGAGTAGTCACAAGATATTACCTATAAGCATAGACTAATCTTCATAAAGTCTTCAAGTTGATTTTTCTTAGAGCTTGTACTTTGAAGCGTTTGATCAACATCTTCTTGGAGTGTTGAAGTCCTATATCAATCTTGAGTTGTATAGTATTGGACTTCACACTTCTTCTTGTCAAAGAGTATGCCACTTGATTCTATTCTTGTTGGATTGAGTAGCTCTCGACATGTTGATCTTTCTTCTTTATGACTTTGCAAGTACTTCCATAGCATGTGGATTGACTACATGCTTGTGCCATGGAGTTTCACAAAGTGTAGTTTCCTTGTGTGTATGATGATACCATTAGTGTACACAAGGAGCAAACTTATCATTTTCATCAATATTGTTGTAAGTGCTAAGGATCCTATCAGTAAGAATATTGTCACACAAACATTAGAACTATCAATGGTTTGTTAACATTAAAACAACATTGTTCACTTTATCCTTAGAGCTAACAATCATATGCGAATCTGTTAAAAAAACTGCCATTTGATAATAAAGAAAACCTCAGATCCTCAGTAGAAGAAAACCAATCCCAATGGTTCGAATGAATTTTGTCTTCTATACTTTTATCCTTTTGGTTGAATTTTTAAAGTGGAATTACATGATTTAATTTAAACCACGCCATTTGTTTCAAAATGTGAGTTTTTGTCATTTTTGCGATGATTAAAGAAGAGAAATAGTTGAAGTTTTCGTATTTACTAATTACAATGATATTTTACATTATTGTTATTGAATATCTAACGAATACAAATCAAAAGTATTTGCCACAATTTTGCCCTCTTCAACTTATTGCATACTACTTGAAGTTGTTTCACTAATGCTACAAATCTCACTATTACTTGGCAATGCAAAAAGATTTGTTTGTTCTGAAGCAGTAAAAGGATTTGGTGGCATTGGAGGCATATTTTCTCCTTCAAGCATTTGAATTGCAACCTTCATGGAGGGACGATCAGCTGGACACCATTGAATGCACCAAAGCCCCACAATTGATAGTTTCTTGAATATCCTATTTTCTTCTTCACTATCCACTTGGATTTCTATCTCCTCTCCTTTCTCCAATTGTTTGTACATCCATTCTGGATAATATATTTCACTATTACCCTCTTCCGCAGCCTGAAATCGCTTCCTTCCTCCAACCATATCGAGCAGCAACATCCCGAAACTATAGACATCGGATTTGTAAGACACGTTACCAAAGTTCCTAGAAAATACCTCGGGTGCGATATAGCCTATTGTTCCACGAGCAGCAGTCATGGAGACCGCACTTTGGTCCTTGGAACATAATTTCGCTAGGCCAAAATCAGCAACCTTAGGATTAAAGTTGTGATCAAGTAAGATATTTTGTGGTTTAATATCGAAATGGAGGATTCTTTGGTTGCATCCCTGGTGAAGATAATCAATCCCTTTAGCTATATCGATAGCAATCTGTTGAAGTTTCTCCCAACCGAGAGATTTGATCCGATTTCTTGAGGATATTATTTTTTCAAGTGTATCATTGGGTAAGAACTCATATAGAAGAGCCCTATTATATCCATCAGCACAATATCCAACTAATCGGACCACGTTTTTGTGGTGGATTTTGCCTATTGTGCCCACTTCATTGATGAATTCTTCTCCATCTCCTTTGAAATTTTTAAGGACCTTGACAGCAACAAGAATGTCATTGGATAGATTCCCTTTGAACACCGTTCCATAACCTCCTTCTCCTAATTTCTCCTTAAACTTATCTGTTATTTTCTTGATATCTGCATAAGACACTCTTGAAGGTTTGAGATCTTTGTAATCATCCAAGAATTTCTCAATCGTTTTCTGATCCTCTTTCTTTCTCTTTAAGCTATACCTATAGCAGCGTGATACAATACCTATAGCGGTCAGGAGGGAAAGAGATCCTAGTACAACTGCAAAAGTTTATATAAACATTATAAACATGATCATCCCATAATACTTAAGTTAATGTGTGACCATTGAAGGAACATTGAAAACTTATAAAAGTACCTGCAATAATCAACTTCTTGGGTGTGCCTACGCGCCAGAAAGATTGTAGTATTGGATACAAAAGAAATCATGAGTTATTGGGATCGATATTTCTTGAAAAAAATGAATAAATACATGCATGAATAAAAGCAAAATCATGAATACCATTTCTATGGATGTCAAAGGAACCCGTTTGATCATATTCATATGTGCCATATTCCTCGGGCGCTGGTGGACAATACTTTCCTTGTGCCTTACATTCTTCTCTTGATGGTTTTAACCATCGAAGATAAAAAGTATCCCGTATATGGTACAAAACCCGAGAACCTATACATCTTTGCACATGATGAGAATGAGTTATTAAAATACAACATTTCCTCAGAACAAGGGTAGGAAAAGACTTGGTAGCCATGGCCACTTAAGCAATTGATGAGAAAACCTTCAAAATAATAGTTACTTATCCCGGAAGAACAATTGAACACACAGTACTCATCGTCATCAGATATCTCGAATGGAGAGGGGGGAAATGAAATATTGTTTACGGCAGTGGGAAGTTGATTCGGAAGGCAATAATCCATACTACCAATAAAAACATACACTTTTTGAAGATTATAATCAATTTCAAGGACCTCAACTTTGAGTGGCATTGGAAAAACCAAATTGTTGGCGGATCCGCGGATTGGATATTGGAATTCCAATTGAGTGGTGTTGGTTGAAGAGCAAGAAAGTCCGAAGTCAGGATGGGAATGGCCACAGTGATGAGGCTGATGACCTTTTAGCCAAAAGGGATACTGAACTTCAGGTCCGTAGACCTGAGGGAGATAACCATCGAGATACGGAGCTTCAGGGCCGTAGTACTGTTGGCATTGTGCTGGTTTGCATTCTTCTTGAGCTACTACGGTAAGGCATAGTAAGGAAAAGATGTTTAAGAGAGAGATGGCCACGGCCATGGCCTTGGTCTGGATTTTTTGAGAGAATTATTAGTTAGTATCACATGAGGAGATTTGGTATAAATTTACCATAAAAAATAAGGAGATATGGTATAATGTGTCACTCTTTCATGGAACCAACTAGGAAGAAGTATACCAAACAAAACTAATAGAAACTTTTCCATCCTCTTGACTCTGACTTTTAAAAAGAAGAATGAGTCATGAGGAACAAGTTATGGTGTATTTAGACAATATTTCACATTTGAAGGCGATATTATTTAGATTTGCATTGAATTTGAAACATAGAAAATAATATATTACGTGTCACTTTTTTTAATAACCACTCAGTAGACCACAAATAAAAAAGATATTATTTTTCCATCCACGTAATCTGACTTGAACCAGTAGACTATGAGCAGTTAAGTCAATGCAGTCCACTCAAATTTCCGGTTTGATTTTGAGGGATGAAGCATCGTAGAAAAACTCATATTATGACTTGCTCAATGCAAACCAGTGTTGTTAAAATCGCGAGTTAACTCGTAAAATCGCACGATTCTACAATTCTAAAAAAGCAAAACGTGTTGAATCGGTAGTAGAATCGCAATGAGTCTACCAGAATCGGCTTTATGTGGTGCTATCGATGCATTCTTTGACGATTTAGAGCTTCTCATGATGACGATGAGTTTGATGAAGGCGGAAACGATACGTAGGATGATTATATTGATGGTGGTTCGAAATTCGACTTGCTCGATTAATTAGATCGTAGACTTATAATGTGTTTTATTTTATTTTGATCTTCTGAAATAGTTATAAGATAAAAGTATGTTTTGTCGCGTTTTTATATTTTGAAAGATTAGTAAGTTCTTTATTATGAACTTTGTTGCGCTGTTGTCTTTTGAACAAAATTTGTGAAATTATGTTTTATGAATTTTTTTATATTGTTGGAATATTATATTGTTGGACCATATAATATTATTTGTATATTACTTAATATATATTTTAACTTTTTGTTACGATTTTACGATTCACGAGTTTACGATTCTACACTCCTCTTCTGAGTTTAAGTAGAATCGCGATTTTAACCATCGAAGAGAAAGAATTCTCGGATCGTGTACAAACTCGAGAAACTATACATCTTTGCACAAGATGAGAATGAGGTATTAAACCCGAGAAACTATACATGAGGAGATTTGGTATAAATTGATCAAAAAAATAAGGAGATATGGTATAATGTGTCACTTTTTCATGGAACCAACTAGGAAGAAGTAGTTTACCAAAAAATAACTAGGAAGAAGTATACCACACAAAACAAAAAAAATAGAAAATGATGACAACTTTTCCATCTTGACTCTGACTTTTAAAGGGTAAAAAGAAGAATGAGTCATGAGGAACAACATGTTATGGTGTATTTAGACCATATTTCACGTTTGAACGCGATATGTTTTTGATTTACACTTAATTTGAAACGCATAAAATAATATATACTACGTGTCACTCTTTTAAGTAACTACTTAGTAAACCACAAATTAAAAAAATGAAAAAAGTGATTATTCTTCCATCCACGTAATCTGACTTGACTAGAACTAGTAGACTATGAGCAGTTAAGTCAATGCAGACCACTCAAATTTCCGCTTTGATTTTGAGGGGATGAAGCATAGTAGAAAAACTCATATTATGACTTGCTCAATGCAAACCAGTGTTGTTAAAATCGCGAGTTAACTCGTAAAATCGCACGATTCTACAATTCTAAAAAAGCAAAACGTGTTGAATCGGTAGTAGAATCGCAATGAGTCTACCAGAATCGGCTTTATGTGGTGCTATCGATGCATTCTTTGACGATTTAGAGCTTCTCATGATGACAATGAGTTTGATGAAGGCGGAAATGATACGGAGGATGATTATAGTGATAGTGGTTCGAAATTCGACTTGCTCGATTAGATAGTAGACTTATAATGTGTTTTATTTTATTTTGATCTTCTGAAATAGTTATAAGATAAAAGTATGTTTTGTCGCGTTTTTATATTTTGAAAGATTAGTAAGTTCTTTATTATGAATTTTGTTGCGTTATTGTCTTTTGAACAAAATTTGTGAAATTATGTTTTATGAATTTTTATCATGTTGTTGGACCATATAATATTATTTGTATATTACTTAATATTATTTTTATATAAAATATATATTTTAACTTTTTGGTACGATTTTACGATTTATTTTACGATTCACGAGTTTACAATTCTATACTCTTTCTGAATTTACGTAGAATCGCGATTTTAACCATCGAAGATAAAGAATTCTCGGATCTTGTACAAAACCCGAGAAACTATACATCTTTGCACAAGATGAGAATGAGGTATTAAACCCGAGAAACTATACATGAGGAGATTTGGTATAAATTTACCAAAAAAATAAGGAGATATGGTAAATTGTGTCACTTTTTCATGGAACCAACTAGGAAGAAGTATACCACACAAAACAAACAAATAGAAAATGATGACTACTTTTCCATCTTGACTCTGACTTTTAAAGGGAAAAAAGAAGAGCGAGTCATGAGGAACAACATGTTATATATGGTGTATTTAGACCATGGGTTTACTTGGATTGAGTTTGGTTTGGGATTGGTTTGGGATTTAGTCTCAAACCCAGTCCCAAACCAGCTTTGGATTGAGTCTGGGTTTGAGTTTGGATTTGGGTTTGGGCGGGAACAATTCAAATTCAATTTTTTTTCAAATAATCGTCCAATTTCAAATTTTGGCTTCACAAATTTAGAATTTGAACATTTCCCGCTAATTTAAGAGCTAAAAATTTTGAATTTGAATAGTTCCCGTCCCGTTTTTTAGCCTCTCCCGCCCAAACCCAAACCCAAACTCAAACCCAGACTCAATCCAAAGCTGGTTTGGGACTGGGTTTGAGACCAAATCCCAAACCAATCCCAAGCCAAATCCAATCCAAGTAAACCCCATATTTCACGTTTGAACGCGATATTTTTTAGATTTACACTTGATTTGAAACGCATAAAATAATATACTACGTGTCGCTCTTTTAAGTAACTACTTAGTAGACCACAAATAAAAAAGTGATTATTTTTCCATCCACGTAATCTGACTTGACTAGAAGCTAGAAGACCATGAGCAGTTAAGTCAATGCCGACCACTCAAATTTCCGCTTTGATTTTGAGGGATGAAGCATCGTAGAAAAACTCATATTATGACTTGCTCAATGCAAACCACTTAAGTCTTTGAGGCTAAAGATACACTCAGTTTTTAAGTCTTCTTTTGCTTCTATATATTCTCCGAAGAAATCTGCCATGATTATCCGTGTTTTATAAACACGAAGTTTGCAAGTGCACAAATATCAAACAAGTAATAAAGTAGTGTCAGTATTAGGAGGGTTGCTTGCTAGACCAATGGTTTTCCGGGATAGTTTTCAGTTTTTCGGTCTGCTTTTGCTTCTGTTCTCCTTAGAAATCTGCCTAGCCACTAAAAGAAATGATTGCCCCCCTTCTTCTTGTGGCACCATTGAAAAGATCTCTTTTCCTTTGAGATTAAAAAGCGATCCTGAAAACTGCGGTCATCCTGGATACGAACTTGTTTGCGAAAACAATCGTACTGTAATATACTTAAGTTCCAAGAGATTCTTTGTTCTATCAATTACTTATGAGAACAGCACCATCCGACTAGTTGATCCCCGATTAGAAAACTACCAAGGCTATTCTTCTTCTTGCCCGATTAACTATCTTACATACGATGACTTTACGGAATTGTACACAGTACCACCATACACTACTACAATGATCAACAACTTCCTCGTATTCATCAGCTGCTCATCACAGATCAGTGAGGCTGCTCACTATAATAAAAGTACATTCTGTGGTGACAATAATAATAAGAGCATTCAACAGAACTATTCCTATGTTATCATTGGAAAAGCGCCAAGGTTGGGAGATATAAGGGATTCTTGCAGCGTTAAAAAGGTTGCATGGGTTTCATCTAATGCGCCACTAGTTGGAAACACTCAATTCGTAGACTATTCTTATGGATTTGAGATTCCATGGGCTTTCAGCGAAATCTACTGCGGAAGCTGTGATAATGGAGAATTCTTTTCAGACGGCAATGGTACTGTCTATTGTGAGAAGTCATGCTCTCTATGGAAGCCATCAACCATCACTAAAGTCAAGTGTCAGTCGCTCTACTTTCTACATATATCGGTTTAAATTTTTAATGTCTCATTCTCTGTCATATTACTAACTAATTCGATAAATTAATTATCCAGTAACTGGTTAGAGAATTTTTTTTTGCACATATTATTATTTATTTCCTAACTAATTCGGTAAAAGAATTAGCACGTAAATAGTTAGAGAATTTTTTACACATAATTATTTGTTCCCTAACTAGTTCGGTAAATGTTTCCTTGATATTTTATCCATAACTTAAATTGAACTAATAATGATTGATCGTGCCCACGCTTGTAGAAAAAACGGAAAAAACATGTAAAGTAAGGAACATTAAACAAAATGTTATTTATTTATATGCCTTAACGAAGAACCCAAGTACTTGAAAGTGACTTTAGCAATAGAGGTCTAACTACGTATTTGGAAAGAATTTCAAGATTTTATTGAGAATAACAATAACAATGAGGGACTTTGCCTTGAAACGGAATCAAATTTTCTAACTAACATGGAATATGATCTAGAATTGAATAACTAAGACTAACTCGAACAAATACATGAGAGAACTAATTTAAGGGGGTGTATTTAATCCAGATTTTAACTGATTTTCAAAAGTCTATGGATTCTGCTGACTTTATGGATTGTTTTAACTCTATGTAGAGTCTACGTAGATTTTATTAGATTGATTTATTAGGATTTCTTTTGATTTATAAAGTCTATAGATTATTTGAATAACACCAAGAAATAAATAAAATACTGATCCAGTGGTGTATTATACATATCCAGCGGTGTTGAACATCCAAAGTCAACATATGTTTATCAATCATTTTTTTTAATTAAATCATTTTGTTAAAAATTTAAAAAGTTTAGTGATTGTCTTTGATTTTTTTTAGATCACGCAACTGCGACTTTTTTTGATTTATTTGTTCAAAGTTTGTATAATTTACTTAATGGTATTTTTTTCTTTAGTTTAATTAAGATATGTTTTGTGATGGGTTTTGTTTCAACTCTTTTTTCCCTTTGATTTTCTATTTAACAGGAAATGAAATCCATGTTTGAAAAATAGAAATTTGTTGTTAAATAAAGAAGAAATTGTTTGCTTTCTTTAATTTCTATTTGAAGATGATTAAGAAGAAAATTGTTTGGATATTATGATAATAAATCTTGTTTTTTGGAAAATAAACATTTCATATTGAGTTTTCTAACGATTTTAAAAAATTCTCATTTTTTTAGTTTGGATATTTCTTTATTTTTCTTATAATTTTAAAGAAATGAGATCACTAAAAAAAATTGTAATCAAATATATTTAATTTTAATATTAATGAGAGAAAATCAAAATCTTAAAGAATTAGAAGAGATTTCACCATACACATTTAAGCTTAGGAAATCCATCAAAATCCTACCTTTAATGAAATCTATTAAAATCTATAGAGTTTTGAATACCTCTAGATTTTAATGGACTTTTTAAAATCTAAATTGAATACCTCTAGATTTCATTGGACTTTTTAAAATTCAAATTGAATACTTATAGACTTTCAAAATCCTTAAAAATCCTATAGATTCTACATTGAATACACCCCCTTAACCTAAACTAATAAATCATGAGATTTAACCCCCCCCCCCCACCCCCGATCAGTGCTTTTCGGCCTAAAGAAACTGAGCGGTGCTGAAGAGTAAGTTGTGTGTTGATTGATTGGGATGTGTTTATTATCTTTTCAGTCTTTTGTAGACCTAAAAATTATACCTCCAAGATATTCCTGCCAAATATGCTTTGCTACCACTGTTTATCTTTCAAGTTTCCCATCTTTTGGAGAACTCTAAAGCTTCTTATATCCCTGTTGGTGGATGTCAACCTAAAGTATCGTCTGTTTCCTTTTTTTCCCAGTACTAAAAAATTCATCTCTTTAGGTTTGATTCTACTAATGGCCCAAAAGAGTAACTGAGTTGGGCCAACTTCCAAGTGCCCAAAAGATGCCCCCTCTTCTGGGAAGTATTTGTATAGCTTTGGGTCTCGAACACTTCGCGTCTTTTCGGATTCCCGATCCTCATTAAATGCATACGCTTAATTTCCTCCTAGACTTCAAACGGGCGCCGACTATTTATTTAAGGACCTTTTTTAGTTTATCATTAGGTGCTCTGTTTCCAATAATATTTTTTGCTCAACTCCATGCTCATTTGATGGCTTCCTCCAACAAGGGAAACCTTGGTTCTTCTCCCCAGTGCCTCAATTACAATGCAATATTTTCCCTCCCGAAGGTTAATCGGCTACACTTGGCCCGTCTTTGGAGATCCCCTCATATTTAATTTTGATACCCCATTTTTTCAAATTATTTTACCATCATTTTCTCCATGAAAAACTTTTGGTTATCAAGGAAAAATATAAAAAACATTTACCCAATCTTTATTCATGGTCTTGGAAATCAGGCTTTGCCGCCTAGGTGGATCGTTTAAGACTCTTTTATTTAGAGACCTTGAAGAAGTTAGCCATTGATCATTCCACTCGTATCTGTTGTTCTTCTATTGTACTGGATTATAACATTTTGGTTGCGACTAACTTGTTTCTAGTCTCCCATTTTGAATGCTTCCTTACCTCGCAAGTTCGATGTCTCTCGCCATTATAGATCTAGCTTCCCTTATGGGTCTGCTGTCTTATGGAGAAACTATTGATTTCGAGCTCGTCACTGACATCCTCAATTTGGAAAGGATCGGTCTATATGGAAACTTTGGTTATCATTTGTTTATGAACTTATTTTAAAAATAATCGTCCAGAGCACTCTTAATAAGAGCATTTCAATTTCTTTATCTTCTGGTTAATCTGATACATCTTTGTGTCATCCTCTCATACGATTCTCAAATATTTCTATATGATTGCAACAACTCTTGGTGCTCGGAAGTTTCTGGTACTCGTCATTGCGGTTCGGGTTTATACTTACAAGGGTATTTTTAAGTAAAAAATTATAACCTCCTAGAGATTCCTGATAAATATGTGTTCCTACCAATATTTATCCCTTGAAGTTTCCAACTTTGGAGAACTCTAACTTCTTGCTACCATCGGTTGATGCCAACTAAAGTATCGTTTGTTTCCTTTTACCCGGACCGATACTAACTACATGGAAACCTTTGCTACTGGACAAAATTACCCTCCACGAGGTCTTTCTTGTGGGCTTGTACTAGGTTTTGAATTGACTCACAATATTTAAAAATCCATCTATTCAGACCTTTAGTGGGCTGATTCCACTAATACTCCAAAAAACTTCATTATTGAAATATTATCAATTTTGGTAGCAAACTCTAATCTATCTCTTTTTTTCCCTCATCCATTAACATACGATGATCTGAATATAAATCGTTGACTTCCTAGATGAAACTCGTGTGTCATATTCACTATACATGGGTAGATCTAGAACTTAGAGGTCAGAGTAAATTACAAAAACTTTAAAAATAAAATCTTTTTCCAAGGGGGTTGGGGATGAGAAGCGACTGCCACCCTCTGCCCGAACCTATGTCTTCCATTGCCCCCCCCCCCCACACACACACACTTTTATCGTATGTTAGTCACAATGTGCGATAAAGGTTGGTTTAGATATTAAAAACAAATCAAACATCTTGCATTTGTAGAAAAGGTTATATCTTCAAAAGGAGGAAATATTACTTAATCGCAAATTGTGTTGATACCTCTTGTGTACTAATCAACTGATGATTTCTTTTTGTTTTTGTTTTTGCAATTTTCAGGCCTGAAGAAATTCACACAAGGTAAGTTCTTTTTCCCAACTTTCATTTAGTTGAAGGGTGTTCATCCAAATAAAAAATCTCTCAATGTAAGATAATTAATGCCTTAACAAAGTCAAATATTAAAAATAGAAATTGAAGACCCCAAGCAACATATGGGGTCGATGTTAATGCACATACAACACGAGCAAAGTCATCTAATAAAGGAGTGGAAAGGATTAGGAGTTTTGTGATCCAAATTATAATATATGTTAATATAATATTTAAATATTTAAAGTAGCAAAAATAAAATTATAAGAAAAATACAGGTTATGGCTATTTAAAAAAACCTTAAAAATTCTTTGGTTAAAAAAAGAGAGGGATATGGGGCAAGGCCCCCAACCTCAAACCTAAGTCCGCCTCTGATTTAGTAGATCTCATATGCGTGATGGATGTCACTTAAAACCCATGTTGTTGCTTGTGGTGTATTTTAGAAAACCACGCGATTTGCAGAGTGCCTCAAATGAAAATATATGTTGGCAATTCGTTTATGAAGTTCAGTCATTGGAGGAAATGATGAGGGGATTTCTTTCCGAAATTTGACTAGGATTTCATGAGGTTTAAAAATTGGTTTATTTTAAAAGATAGGATGATTTGAGTTCGAGGTGGCAGAAGTATTCGCGAGGTGATGTTCGCCGATAGTCTGTGGTATTTGTTTGTGTAGTTGTTTTGTTCAAGAATAATTTGAATATCTCTGGGCTTGATATTTTCTCATTCTTTTACTTCCTTATAATTGAAAGGCATTGCAGTTAGTTGGATGGTTTCATTGGATATTTTAAGGGGTTTTGCATGAGGGATATATATATATATATATATATATATTAGCGTTTTCTTTTTTCATGCTATGTTTAGAACTTTTGCAGGGGATATGATGAAAATTTGAAATTTCTAATCTTTCATGAAAAAAAATTAACAAATACAAGTCCAAAACTTAAAATCCTCTCGGATAATGAAAATTCTCCTCCCGCAAAGTCCTAGGTTTTTCTAGGCGACGGTCATTTTATAAGCGTTGTAGGCTGCTTACTCTTGTTAGCCGCAATTACTCTACAGCTACACTCTTCTTGTGTTTTTCTAGAAAAAAATATGCTCGTAAGTCATAACTGATAATGCAATTCTTGTGTTTTAGATTTTCTAATGCTTACAACCCGTCTATTCAAATGGTTCCAATATGTTGGTGCTTAAACTGGATGTGAGTAAATATTTTGATCGAGTTAAGTGTTCTACTTAGAGATGATGATGGCTGTATGAATTTCAGCCAAGAATTATTTCTTTCGTAATGAATTTCATCATAAGTGTGGAATATTCTATCCTTCTCAATTGAGTTCCTACAAGGTCTTTTACATCCCCTAGAGGTATCCGGAAAGAAGATCCCCTTTCTCTTTTCCTTTTCCTTATCTCCACGATAGGAGTATCCTCTCTTATCCGATCTGCTTAGGAGTCTGGATTTTAGTTTTGTGGTGGTGGTTCTGTCACGCATATGCTTTTTACAGAAAATTCTATTTTTTTCTTCCATTCAATGTGGCTTGTTTAAAATGATGAAAAATGATATTATTGACATATGAAACATGTTTTGGGCAACAAATAAATTATGAAAATTTCAATATGTTCTATAGCAAATAAACCCCCGGTGAGGTAAAAGATCTTGCTTTCTCAATCCTTCATATTCTAGAGGGTGGTGAGAAAGGGAAGTACTTGTGGATAGAATAAATGACAGAACATTCTAAAAAGAAGGTTTTCTAGATTATTGTTGATAAGGTTCGGAAAAAACTTAGTAGTTGGAAGCAAAAGATCCTGTCATTTGCAGCCCAAGTAGTGCTTGTAAAATCACTGGTTCAGGCATTTCCTACAGATATTATGTCTTTTTTCATTCTTCCTAAATATTTTAACTGATTCCATCACGAGCATAATGCGAACTTTCTTATGGGGTGGAAATGAGAATCATAGGAAGATCTGCTGACAAGCTTGGACTGAATTATGCAAGTCAAATGCCCATGGAGGACTCAATTTTCGTGATGTTAAAGTTTTTAATAGGGATTTAGTAGAAAAGCAAGACTGGTATATAAGTCACCATTATTTTTTTCACTTTGCTCTAGGGTGTTGCAAGCGAAATATTTTCCCCTTGATAGATTTATAACCGTGCCGCTAAGGGGTCGTACCTCTATCATTTGGCAATGTACCCTTAAAGGATGAAAGTTACTCCAAGCTGGGTTTAAATGGAGGATAGGTGACGGTTGACAGTTTAATGTTTGGGGAGACAGGGGTTAACTACTCCACATACTTTCAAACTCCTAGCCCCACTAGAAATGATGGTTGTTTCTAGATTTGTTGACTACCATAAATGTACATGGAATATGGATATGTTAGGGAATATTTCTCCTCCTATGAGATAGAGGAAATAATCAAGGTACCTCTTTGTGGTGCTTGGCCACCGAACCGACTTGTTTGGGGGGTATATATACAACATACTTTATTCTGTAAAGTCTGGATATCACCTTCAAGTCGACATTAAGAGCGGTAAGCGGGACAATTCTTCATCCTCGAAAATCGATGCTTTTGATCACTGGGAGGGAGTTTGGAAAAATACAGGTTCCGCTAAAGTTGCATGTATTCATCTGGAAAATATTTCAGCGCATTCTACCGACTTGTCAAGGTTTGTCACGACAAATACACACTCTGAAACCTCAATGTTTTATTTGTCAAGAGAAGTCTAAAATTGCAATGCATGTACTTTTTTCATGTCCAGCGGCCATTGAAGTCTGGAGTCAAACTAGTTTTGATATACAAACTATACTAAAGAATGATGTGTTTCCTTCTGCCTAGTGCCTATCCTAGTAGGTGGCGAAAAGATCTTCATTCCTTTTGCTTGTAATGCATGGAATATATGGTGCAATGGAAATCAAATTGTTTTTCGAAGGGAAACGGAAATCAGCTAAGGAAGTTACAAAATTTTGCTTTAATTTGTGTTACAAAAATCAGTAGTATTTTTGCATAATCCTTCGGGTCGGGGTAGCATATCGGCCTTTGCCAAATTACGTCCAAATTAGATATATGCGCAAGGAAAAGAAAAAATGCTTGCTTCTTTGGATGTAGCGATACCCGGCGAGGTTTTACAGCAGCCATCTTTCCTTAAAAGAAATCCTTGTAAGAATGAGTTTCTTAAAATTGATGTGGATGGTGCATGAAATAATAATATTTGTGGACTTGGAGTGTCGCTAAGTTTATTTCCAACTCGCCCAGCCTTGAATATGCATAAGCAAAGGCGCTCCTTGCAGAATTTCGGCTTGCAATGATCGAGGATACCAACCGTTAGAAAATTACTGTCAAGTTCTGGTTAATCGAGTCCATCAGTTAGCAGAGGATTTTTCCCCAATAGGGTATATTATTAGTAAATTAAAATTTTGATGGCGAATAGTATAGTCAATTTATCTTTGATCTATAAATCATATAATACTTCTGCTGATAGTTTAACAAAATATGCAATAAGGACTAAAGCCTCCAATTTATGATTTGGAGATCCACCGAATTTTCTCCTACCACGTCAAAACTCTGATATCACTTAATCATATAAGGAATTTTTCTGTTAAAAACAAATCAAAAATTTAAAGATTTAGTTAATTCTAGTTGAGTTTCTAGAGAAAAATTTGAGAAAACAAAGACAGAGATTGTAGAAAGGGTGAAAAAATAAATATGACCCCTAATCGTGTTTCATTGAGAATTTTATTATGTCAATGCCATAACAAGTCATGTTTAAAGTCTGTTCCATTTTTATAAACTATTTCTTTAAACTGATTTCTTTCTTTTGTTTGGACTTCTCAGATGTGCTCGATTTTTGCTACAGTAAGTGATCTTCTTCAAATTTGTTCCTTTAATTTCTCTGTCTTCACAGATTATAAGCAAATGTTTTCTAATTCTTTTTATTTGGTCCTTGCAAACAGGAAATTCACGATACCCAGGTAAAAATCTTTTGTATCATTCTCTATATCATTTGTAGATAATTGTTCTCACAATTTTCCTTCAAGTTCCTCCATTATATTTAAGTTTTAGATTTTTTTTTAACAATTGTCAATTGTCACATTTTCCATTTCAAAGTTTCACCATTATATTAGGTTTTATATTTTTTGAAACGAAAAAAAATGACATTAGGTAACTTGTTGGCAGAAGATACAACGCAAAACTGTGGCATTTGGATCACATGAATATTCTAGAAAAAAAATAACGTCAGTACATCCAACTGAAAGTGCCCCCATATTATTTAATGAAAAATCCCTGTTTATGTATTCAAAATTTACATATCTAAGAATTATTTTGTCAAATCCTTTGCAGAAATAGCTCTTGGGGCAAGATATTTTCTTGGGATCCTTTGCCTGTTTGCCTTGATTGTATATAAAATAAGAAGAAAGCATCTGTCAGAGTACGAAAGCATCGAAGACTTCCTACAAGGTCAGAACAACCTCGTACCCATAAGGTACACATATGCAGAGGTAATAAAGATGACGCATAATTTCAGAGATAAATTGGGTGAAGGTGGCTATGGAACTGTATTTAAAGGAAAGCTTCGAAGTGGATCACTCGTAGCAATTAAAATGATCGCAGTTAAATCCAAGTCCAGCGGTGAAGAATTCATTAGTGAAGTCGCTACCATTGGAAGGATTCACCATGTTAATGTTGTAAATCTCATCGGTTTCTGCTTTCGGGGCTCAAAACGAGCACTCGTTTATGAATTCATGCCTAATGGATCCCTCGAGAAATACATTTTTGTTCCCAAGGATGGAGAAACAAAATTGACTGCTAGTTGGGAAAAGATGTTCAAGATTTCGCTTGGAATAGCTCGCGGAATGGATTATTTGCACCGAGGTTGTGAAATGCAGATTCTACATTTTGATATAAAGCCTCATAACATTCTTCTTGATGAGAATTTTAATCCCAAAATTTCCGATTTTGGTTTGGCTAAATTGTACCCTGCTGATGATAGTATAGTTTCCCTTACGGCTGCAAGGGGCACAATGGGTTATATGGCTCCTGAATTGTTCTACAAGAACATTGGTAGAGTTTCCTATAAGGCAGACGTGTATAGTTTCGGAATGCTACTGATGGAAATGGCGGGAAAAAGGAAAAATTTGAATCCATTTGTCGATCACTTGAGTCAAATTTACTTTCCCTCATGGGTTCACGATCAGTTCAGCCAAGGGAAGGAAATTGAGATAGAAGACTCGACAGAGGATGAAAAGAAGATCGTGAAGAAGATGATCCTAGTAGCTTTGTGGTGCATACAAATGAAGCCTATTGATCGTCCTTCGATGAACAAAGTTGTGGAAATGCTTGAATGTGATCTTGAACTCTTGGAAATTCCTCCGAAGCCTTTTCTATCCCCGGAAGGAATGGATCATAAAGATCATGATCAAGATCTTGAAATCAATAAAAATAATGTAGAGTTTCCTTTGTTGTCCACTAGCCATGGAGATTCTAGGAGTCTAGAGATAGAGTTTAGTGTGGAAATCAAGGCGAGGTGGAGGACGTATTTTGATAGGTTATTTAATGGGAGTCAAATCCATTATATTAGAGACCTTTTGATATGTTATTTAATTGAAGTCAAATTCATAATATTGGAGACCTTTCTATCCATATGGGAGAGGTGAACCATGATTTTATACGTAGAATTCAGAGAAAAGAAGTGCAAGAGGCCCTTAAAAGGATTTTTATTGTGTTGTTTGTAACCGAAATCTATCTATTTAAGAGATGGTTCGGCCTACATTATACTTACGTTAGATATATTGATATTTTGGTAATATTATTCCTTAGCTACTTGTGTATGATTTCTGCTTAGAATTCATTCATCTTTGAGTTACTGTATCAACAAGATTTAGTTTCTCTTGTTGTGGTGTTTCAGCCTCCCTTGTTAATTAGCCTTCCTTAGTATTGCGTTGATTAAATTCCCCTAGAAACTAGTTCAAGAATAGAGAAAGATCCGACTTAAGCTCAAGCTGTCGAACTCTTGGTACTTAGTACCTCGGTTCTTTATCACTCAAGGTTTTGTTTCAATCCACGAAGGGCCTTTTTCAATTGTTTACATGATTTGGATAATCTGGTTTTTCTTATTCTTTAGGGTGTTCCACATATACTTCTTCTAGTAACACCCCATTCGGGAAGGCACTATTATCATCCATCTTATTAAGCTTGAAGTTCCCTGAAGATACAACGTCAACATAAGTCTTATAGACTCAAGTCTTGCTACATGAGAAAACTTCACATCAAAATCCGTCTCATGTACTTGAGTATATCCTTTCACTACCATCTTGGTTTTGTCTCTAGTAAAATCTTTTTGCTCTTTTGGGCTTGCTTCTAAATACACACTTAATTTCAATGATGTTCACACCATCTACTCTTGGAACCATTTTCAGAATATTATTTCTTTGAAACTGTTGAAGTTCTTTTTGCATCGGCATGAATAAAAAATTTATCCTGCAATTCTTTATTCGCATTTTTTGGTTCAACAGTGGAAGTATAACAATTGTAAAGATCATTTTCCCGCAGTTGACTTAGAATTCCCACAAGTTTTCTTAAGCGTGTTAAAATTACCAATTATCTATTCAATCGAATGATTTCTTTTACTTACTCGGCTTGTACCCGTTTCGTCTGTTACACCCTAAGTCTAAGGGGAGCATCACAATTATTATCATGTTTACTCCTTGTACTTGTGAGATCTTTTTGACTCATTGTTTAACTCTCTCTCTCTCTCTCTCTCTCTCTATATATATATATATATATATATATATATGTGTGTGTGTGTGTGTGTGTGTGTGTGTGTGAATTTTGTTGAAGAATGATAAAATTTTGTTGAATTTTGTTTGATTCTCTGAAGGTGAAAGATTAAGGAAGATTTATGGACTTGAACAATGGCTCAATTTACGGGGATTGCATGGGCCTGACCCACTTTTTCTCAATCGGTCATGACATGGCATGCAAAAAAGTGGGAGCAACATTTTTGGCGAGGGCTGACGTGGCACTTCCCCAGACGCGCCTCGCCACGTCGATCAGGGACGGAAGTCTAGTCGGGATTTTCCCGGGACGAGGGACGGAAGTGTCGTCCTCAAGTCACCGATTTTTTTTTTTGCGTTTTCAAATCTCATGGAATGGAATTTGTGCTACACCTTTTCTTTTTCTTTTTTCTTTTTTCTTTTTCTTTTGGTTTCTTTTTTTTATGTTAAATTTAACCATTTTTTTTCATTTTTAATGGAAAGTTTGTCAATATTTATATTTTAAATGAGAAAATTGCTATGTATGCACTAACTATTTATTTTTTTTCTATAAATAACTTTTACAATAATTTAAAGCATTTTTAGCTGAAACAATTTACGGGACTGCTATTTGTGTCCAAATAAGGAATTAGGCAAATTTTTAGGTTAAAACCATCACGTGATATGCTTGTACCATCGGAGCTGAGGGCAAAAACGTCCAAAAAAAACACGTGACATTTTATCTAAATCTTCTTTTCTAATGGAAATCTTCGTCTAATGGCTACTGAAGAAAGCTAGTTGAAGGAAATCTTCGTCTAATGGCCGCCGATTCCTCTCCCATCTTTCCCGATCATCTAAACGGACCCCACCGGAACTTGTAGACCGAATATGTCGCATTTTAGTTCTGGAGCGCTTCAAAGCTCTTAACACTCTCTCCTATGATTTTTCCGGCACTCTCCTCGACGCCGTCCTCAAGAAACTCAAATTAAATCCCAATGCCTCACTTTGCTTCTTCAATTTGGCTTCAAATCAGCCTAATTACAAACCCCATTTGAAGTCTTACCTTTTTTCCATTTCCTCAATTAATCGATCTTGAAAGAAGGAATTGTTTTTCTGTTTCTTTGATTTATGATGGATATGTTCGTGCTTATAGAGAGTTTAAGTTTTCTCCTACTGTGTTTGATATGATTCCGAAAGTCTATGCGCAAAAGGGCTTGGTAAGGAATGCACTGTAAGGAAGGTAGAATTAATAAAGCATTAGAATTTATTGTGTAAATGGAGAAAATGGTGGGTTTGGAGACCAAAAAGGTGGCTATGTTGAGGAGGGGGATTTGGAGGGGGCTGAATGAGTATTGGGGGATGATGGTGTGCCTATATTGGGTTTGAGTTTGAATCACACACCTAATGGAGTAAAAAAAACGAATAGTTCAAGAGTCTACGGGTTACAAAATTATTGTAGACATCAACAAGAACATGTTGCAGAATAAATATGTTTTCAAAAGCCGAATAGATAGACTGAGATGACTGGATTCTTGGGCTTTACCGATATCAAGTTATCAAATATTTCGGGTGAAGCCTACAGATTTTTTTCTGAAAACTACAACGAAGAAGACAAGTCGATTATACTGTCTGGTGGCCGTAAACTGTTTTTGACGGTAGACGACATTGAGCGGGTTTACGGTGTAAAAAATGAAGGAAAAAATTCGAATTGAAAGTGCTTCAAGATGCAAAATGGGCAAAAGATTATTGCCTTTAGTCATACAATGTAGAGCTAACAAATAAAGCTCACATGAAGGAAGATGTAATGAGACAGTTGCTAGAACAAGATGCAATAGAAAATGAGGACAAATGATTTAATAGCTATGTAGCATGTGTCTGATACTTGTAATGTATATAGTTATGGTTTAAGTATATTCTTATGCTGGATTATTTGCATAATAAAAATTGTATGCTTGAATAATAGATATGTATAACATTCAGAATAGTTGTAATGTATATAGTTTACAGTTTTTGATATTGTGTAATGATGCAATATGTACATAGTGTAAACTGCAATTTATCACAGTAAAATAAAAATTGAAAGTTGGAATAGTTATAAGTTGTAGCATAAATAACTATTAAGTAAGATGTAAGACTAGTCCTCCTTGTGCGAGTAGGATCCAAAAACAAAATATGTGAGGAAAGTGTTAGAAAGTCTACAATATGCTTTGGAAGGAAAAAAGCTAGCCCTAACACACATCTATGCCCATTAGGACTCTCTAAGCCACGATATTGTGGCATCCCAGCCGCCGGTACCGCCTCATCCAGGTGGTGTCTGGCCCAAAAAATCTTTTGCCGACTTAGTCTCCGCACCCGTACCACAGAAATCAACCTTGCCGATTAAAGAACTCACCTCCTTTAAAGGAGAACCCGCCATCATTGTAGCCGAAGACGAATTGGTTTCCTCTAGAAAAACCATGGAAACTCACTCTTGTTGGGAAATTTGTGTATCGATGTCCTCCTTTAGATATCCTGAAGCGAGATTTTCTGAAACTTCAATTCAAGGGGTCCTATTGGATCGGTTGGCTAGACTCCAAACATGTGATTATCCGATTTGATAATGAAGATGACTACTGCCGATTTTGGCGAAAGAGATTATGGACGTTTAATGGATCGAGAATGCGAGTATTCAAATGGACGTACGATTTCAATCCGGCAGTTGAATCATCTATCGTACCCATTTGGATTCGATTGGAAGGTTTACCTGTCCATTTGTTCAACAAGAGTTACCTTTTCTCAATTGCTAAGGCAGCGGGGGTGCCTCTCGTCCTCGATGAACCTACAACAAATGCCACAAGACCCAGTGTGGCGAGAATTTGCGTCGAGGTCAATTTACTTACTCCGTTTTGCACTCGAATTTGGATTGGTCATGAACGATCAGGGAAGGGATTCTGGCAAGGGATTGAATATGAAAATTTGCCAGAATACTGCACAGGATGCTGAAAAATCAGACATCATCAAGCGGTTTGCAGGGGAGAAATTGCTCGCAGGGCTGATGTCACTAAAAAAAACATTCCGCACCATTGGAGCCAGCAAAGAAAGACCCGTGGATCCTTAAGTATGGGAAGGTGGTTAGGGACAAGACCCGCTTCCCAATGATCAAGCCAGTGACTGTTACGACTGCGATCCCAGTGTCTGGGGTAATCGCGGTGGACCGATCGATACAACTGGTTCCAATGGATATGGAAGGTGAATCCACCAATCAGGTTGCGCCGCATTCTACAGGACCAACCACCATGTTAATGGAGCAAGAACTCGGGATAGCAGTCACGCCTGTACCCAGATGGGGAAAAGATGATCTTGCAGTTAAATCAAAATCTAAAATATTTGAGCCACATAGTAAGGATGACTCCAAGATATTTCTAAAACCATAGAGGCACCAGAGATGGACCGAGCGGCGGTTTCAGCTTCTCGGGCTGATCCGAAGTCGTGGGTCATGCCCAGAGAAGATTGGGATGACTTCACAAAATTCTCCAATCATGTAGGGGAAAATCTAGCAAGAGCAAGGGCGGCTCAAGTGACTCGAGCCGCATTACTGAAGGAGACGGCTAGGAATATTGTGAATCTGGAACAGCAAAAAGTGGAAATACCAGTGGTATACCCAACAGGGGTTGGCGTACCAGTAGTGGATCCGCCCATGGTTGACTTGCCTGCGGCTGTTTCGACTAACTCGTCTGCCATCCGGCAACCAGAAACTGCTGCCCAAAAAACAAAGACATTGAAAAAGAAACTCGTCACTGAAGGTGATGTTCAAAAATCGGTTCGACTTGCACAGAAGGGTCCTAGGTATTATGGATCCTACTGATGGGTACGTGTCCTACCCCTCTATTGTTTTATCTATTTTTGGTTTTATGGATTTTTTGATTTGGAACGTTAGAGGTATTGTTAATGATCAATCGATAGCCCGGGTTAAACTACTTAAACGAGAATATCGTCTGTCTTTTTTGGTTGTTTTGGAGACAATGTTACAGCTTTCTGACTTAGCCTCGGTTGCTGCTAGCATTGGTTTTGATTATTATTTTGGTAACTGCTCTAGTAAAATTTGGATTTTCTGGGATGGTCTTATTGATGTTTCTGTGTTGGGAGATCATGAACAAGTGGTGCATGTTCAATTCAACAATTTTACAGGCATGTATGTTTTTGGCTCTTTTGTCTATGCGTTGTGCCAATATACGCAACGCCGAGATTTGTGGACAGAGCTTACCCGATTTGCAGGTGGATTGGATAGTCCGTGGATAGTGGGTGGCAATTGTAATGTGGTTACTGTCCCAGGTGAAAGTTTTTGTTCGGCTATACATGATTGTGGACTACTTGATGCGGGTTTTGTAGGTAGCCCTTTTACCTGGAGTCGTTGTTCAGACTCTCCTGTATTACGTCGGTTGGACAGAGCTCTCGTTAACACCCAATGGAATACTCATTTTCCTTCCTCCACAGTGAATCACCTTCATCATACAATATCAGATCATTGCCCTCTTATTGTTACTATTCGGATGTCTCAACACTTGCGAGGATCTGCATTTTGGTTTCAGAATATGTGGATTAAACATCCAACATTTATGTCGTTAGTCTCGGAAAACTGGCAGCTACATATAAACGGTAATGGTATGGAGGTTCTAATGGGAAAATTAAAAAGACTCAAGAAGGTCTTGCAACCTTGGAATCGTGAAACGTTTGGGGATGTCCACAGCAACCTAGCCGCGGCTGAGCTAGTGGTGAAAGAAGCCGAGCTCCATTATGATTCGGCTCCCTCAGCTGAGGCTCGGGCTTCCTTATTCGAGGCGCAAACACGATATACACATGCACTTTTAATGGAAGAAACATTCTGGAAACAGAGATCCCGAATTAGATGGTTGAAAGAGGGTAATAAGAACACCAAGTATTTTCATGCTGTTTGCGCGAACAAAAGGACACGACTTTTTATTTCCAGTATTCAGGATGCTTCGAGTAACATTATCTCGGATCAGGCATCAATTGGTCAGCAAGGAGCTACATTTTATGAGGAACTTTATGGTGTGGACGGGAACACACCAACTGATGATACTTTGATATCTATGATCCCATTACTGGTTACTGATGCTGAGTGCAAGGAATTGAGCACTTTGCCGAGTGCGGAAGAAATAAAGGTGGCACAACTTTCTCTCTGCATAAGGACAATGCATCAGGTCCAGACGGTTTTTCGGGGGCTTTTTATCAGTATTGTTGGGCCGTGGTCGGTAAAGGTGGCACAACTTTCTCTCTGCATAAGGACCCAGTGCATCAGGTCCGGACGGTTTTTCGGGGGCTTTTTATCAGTCTTGTTGGGCCGTGGTCGGTATCGGTAAAGGTGGCACAACTTTCTCTCTGCATAAGGACAGTGCATCAGGTCCAGACTGTTTTTCGGGGGCTTTTTATCAGTCTTGTTGGGCCGTGGTCGGTATGGATGTATGAGGGATTTTTGGGCCTGTTTACCGCAACCAAAATCTATGGCGAGCTCATTTATTGTGCTGATTCCAAAGACGCAAAATCCGGCAACTTTCGGTGATTTCCGACCGATCTCTCTCGCACCTTTGCAAGTAAAATAATTTCCAAAGTTTTGTCCTCTCGGTTATCCATGCTTCTCCCCAAATTGATATCACCTTCTCAGTCTGGCTTTGTTAAGGGCCGACTAATGACTGATAACATGCTATTGGCGCAATAAATGATTCATCATTTGGATCGTAGAGTAAGAGGTGGTAACTTGGTGATCAAGTTGGACATGATGAAAGCGTTTGATCGGGTCTCACATGCTTTCTTGTTTTGAGTTCTTCGAAATTTTGGCTTTAATGATCACTTCATCCATTTGGTACGTAATATTCTGTCATCCAATTGGTTTTCGGTATAAATTAATGGATCTCCTTATGGATATTTTCGGGCAGTAAAGCAGGGCGATCCCTTATCACCGTTACTCTTTATTCTTGCTGTGGAAGTTTTCTCACGAGGTCTTGATCGTGCAATGCACTTGGGGACACTTTGGCCATACACGCTTCCGCAACATGCGCTGCAAATCTCTCATCTCAGTTTTGCGGATGATGTGATAGTATTTCTGAATGGGAGCAAACGGAACGTTGAGAACTTTATGGACCTATTGAAATGTTATGAAAATGTATCGGGACAACGAGTTAATATTGGAAAATCTGCATATTATACTTCATCTAAAACGATGCACAGGCAAACACAAGTGATACAGGAAGCCACTAATTTTGTTCATGGCGAATTTTCTCTTAAATACTTGGGCTGCCCCTTGGTGAGAGGGCGAGCTCGAGCTGAACATTATGAGCGAATCTCGGTTAGATTAGAGGGATGGTAGACGAAGCTGTTGGATATGGCGGGGCGACTTGTCTTAATTAAGCATGTCCTTTGTTCCATGACGTTACATCTATTATCAGTTTCTAATCCTCTCAAGTCTGTTTTGAGCTGCATTGAACTTCTATTTGCGGGATTTTTATGGGGAGAGGCAAGTGGGTCTCGAAGGAGACATTGGATGTCTTGGAAAAATCTTGGTCGTAGCTATGGGGAAAATGGTTTAGGGACTGATTACTATGGAGCAGTATTGCAATGCTTTTGGTATGAAACTATGGTGGCGATTTAGAACCTCTCAATCGTTATGGGTGACTTACATGCGCTCTAGATATTGTCGTGGCACCTCGCATGTAACAGAGGCAACTTTGCAGCCGAATTCATCACATTCTTGGAGGCGTATGTTGGGGGTTAAGGATGCAGTGGAAAGTCACATCGGTTTGCTAATTAGAGATAGTGGAGACTCGTTTTATTTTGAGAATTTCACGTTCCAAGGAAGCTTGAAACATCTTCAAATTTCAGTACCTCAACCAGTGAAAACTGCTCGCATTTGCGACTTCATGGATGATCGCGGCTGGAAAAAAATGGAGATGCAATCTTTGATACCCAACAATATAATACACTGCCTTCCACAAGCTCAGCTTGGAGGGTCTCGGGATGAGCTGGTCTGGCAACCAGAAGCTACTGGGAAATTCACACTTTCTTCGGCCATTCAACAATCACAAGGTCCTCATGTCACTACCTTGAGTCGTAAACTCATTTGGACAATGGATTTTCCACTGCATATATCTATCTTTTTATGGAAACTCTTCAATCTATTCCTGCCTATGGAGGATGTGCTGTGGCGGTTTGGATTCAACTTTGTTACTCGGTGCTCATGCTTGAGGGGTGGCGACTCATTGAATCATGTATTTCTATCCTGTGAGTTAGCAAGGAACTTGTGGCACCATGCTTCCGCACAAGCAGATTTTGACTTCTCTCAACGATATTTTGAAACTCCAACGGAATTCTTATTGCGCTGGTCGATGGTTGGTTCGGGCCGAAGAACAAAGTACCTTACATTCACTTCTGGAATGGTTGTTTGGACACTTTGGAAAGCTCGGTGCTAACTACTCTTTGAGGGGAAGAGAACAACGACGTGGCAATTGATACAAGATTTTGATAACCAACTACGTATCTTGTTTGATGCCTATGCAATCAGTCTTCAGGCTCCCCGGCTAACACATCGTTTACAAGTGGTACATTGGAAGAACCCAGATTGGGAACCTTCTGCGATCATACTAAGTATTGACGGCGCCTCACGGGGGAATCCCGATTTAGCAGGTGCGGGATGCATTCTGCATTGTGGGGATGGTGGTTTTCTGGCAGCCGGTGCTATCTACCTTGGTGACAATTTGACGAACAATGTGGCTGAGATCGAAGCGTTAATTCATGGACTACAATTGGCTCAAAAGATACAAACCGATTCTCAAGTCCTTGCCAGAGTAATCGAGAAAGGCAGCATATCAAATTGGTCTCTGGATGGATGTCTTCAAATGGCGAAAAGGTTGGCGAAGGATTTGATGATCACACACATCTATAGAGAAGTTAATCAAGTGGCGGATAAGTTAGCTAATTTTAGTTGTGATGCTCGCACCTCTTTGTACTTTAGTTCCTTTGCCTCACTCCCGTTAGAGATTCGAGGTTTAATTTCGTTAGACCGACAGGGCTTCCAAGCGATTATGAGCTTCTGATCGGATTTCATTATACACTGGGAATTCCCAGCATTATCAATAAAAAAAAATTTCATTAAAAAAAAAAGTTAGAAGTTAGAAGCATGAAAGTGTTAAAAAGGTAGGTAACTTGTTGTCAGCAATATTGATAATAGCTGTAACATATGTACGTAATAGCTATTATCATGGGACCATACTATTTGTGTAATTATTGAAATTGTGCATAGTATAAACTGTAATTTATAACAATAACATAGAAACTGAAAGTTAAAATAGCTATAAGTTGTTGCATAAATAGCTATTATGGTAGATGTTAGAAGAGAAATCCCCTATTAATGACACCATCTTTTTAGCTAATTAGCATAAATAGCAACTTTGATTATTTAGGCTATTTTTAACACCAACAATTTACGGGCTGCTAAAACTGTCCAATTAACGAATCCGGCCAAAATTCCCGCCAAAAAGTGCACGTGCCGGGCACATGTGTCCGGCCAAAAAGGGCAAAAAAGTCTAAAATTTTGACCCATCAACTCCACCACTCCTCCTCCTCCCAACACCACCAACTCCACCACTCCTCCTCCCAAAATTTGACCCATCTTCCCCAATTACCCCCCATACCAACCCATCCCGCAGCAAACCCCTCACCAACACGCACCAAACCGCGCATATTTTAACATTTGTATGAATTGAAATTAGAATTGGGGTGGTGGGGGTTACTCCGGGATGGGTGGGTATGGGGGTAATTGGGGTGGGGTGGTTGGGGAAGGTGGGTCAAATTTTGGGAGGAGTGGTGGTGGTGGGAGGAGGAGTGGTGGAGTTGGTGGTGTTGGGGAAGATGGGTCAAATTTTGGGAGGAGTGGTGGTGGTGGGAGGAGGAGTGGTGGAGTTGGTGGTGTTGGGAGGAGGAGGAATGGTGAAGAAGATGAGTCAAATTTTAGGAGGAGGAGTGGTGGTGTTGGGAGGAAGAGGAGTGGTGAAAAAGATGGGTCAAATTTTGGGAGGAGGAGTGGTGCAGTTGGTGGTGTTGGGGAAGATGGGTCAAATTTTGGGAGGAGTGGTGGAGTTGGTAGTGTTGGGGAATATGGGCCAAATTTTGGGAGGAGGAGTGTTGGTGTTAGGAGGAGGAGGAGTGGTGAAGAAGATGTGTCAAATTTAGGTGAGGAGTGGTGGTGTTGGGAGGAGGAGTGGTGGTGGAGTTGATGGTCAAATTTTTAGACTTTTTTTCCCATGTGTCCGGCACGTGCACTTTTTGGCCGGATTCGTTAATTGGACAGTTTTAGTAGCCCGTAAATTGTTGGTGTTAAAAATAGCCTAAATAATAAAAGTTGCTATTTATGCTAGTTAGCTAAAAAGATGGTGTCATTAATAGGGGATTTCTCGATGTTAGAAACATGAAAGTGTTAAAATGTTAGGTAAATAGTTGTAACCTATGATGATAATAGCTATAACACATGTTAATAATAGCTATTATCTGATAACATAATATTTGTGATTGTTGAGATAACACTTCTTTGTTGAACAGTTTTATATTGTTTATTAAAACCTTATAATCTCCTTAAAACAAATTCATTATCTTGACTATTTGTCCGGCCATCACAAATTCGGTCTTACAACAACTTCCAAGTTTTGGGATAATCAAACAGTTTTGATTAAAATTGAAAGCATTAGGAAGATTGGATTTATAAATATGGAGGAGGGGATATATGGTGGTGAGGAGAAGGAAGATAAAGCAGGTACTAGTGAACCTGCAAAAACGAGGAAATCCTATTGGCAGAACGACCCAATAGGTATAGTTAAGTCAAAAAACTACGCTACTCTGGAAGAACTATATAAGCTGAAAAATAAATATGGGGAAAAGATGTATCGTATAAAATGTTCAATATTGTTATTGGAGCAGAAAGGGCAACCAGAGCCAACAACCGAAACAGCCCAATCAGTGCCGGAACCAGACACTTTAGAATCAACAAAGAAGCAACCAATATCAGTTTCATCAGAGGAAAAAACAACCTCAGAAAAATGATTGAATCACCCAGATGAAGACTTTACAGAGTCAGCTGAAGAAAACTTGGCTGATTTAATAAGAAGGGTACAAAAGTCACCTGTTATCTGTTCAAGAAAAAAAGAAAACAAAGGTAGCAAAAGATCAAGCAAAAAATATCGCTCCAAATCTTGAAGAAGTTGCACCTGGGGTAGATACACCTATGGCAGCAAATGATGATGATCATGCAGAAACTGCTGAAGATGAGTTGACAGCCAGGGAGCCCGGAAGTCAAGTGGGTTACGAAGATGACCCACACGGGTGAGGTCTCATTGTGAAGGACAATTACACCCAAAAATATATAAGAGACAATGTAAGTGTTTAAATTTGTTATAATATTTATAAACAGTAAATGAAATGGAGCTAATATGAATTTACAAACTTGTATGATTTGTTACTAATAACTATTATATATGATTCATAATAGTTGTAATATTGTTGTCTTATAACTATTAGAAATTTCTGATATTTGTACATGTATTAATTGTTAAAAATAGCTATTATATGTGATCAATAATAGATGTAATATGAGTGTCTTATAACTATTAGCATTCTGATATCTGTATTTGGGAATCGAAATTTAAGTTATATTAGACTGATCCTGAAGTTAAAGAAGTTGTAACTACACAAAATGTAAAAAAAAAAAAAAAAAAGGAAAGAGGAAAAGGGAAAGGAAAGTGAAAATCTTCGTCGATTAAGAAGAAATGACAAACTAAACCGAACAAGTCTATATGTGGTTCTCCCTATTATGTAACAAACAAGACAGACCAACCTGAATTATCCGATGTTGAGGATGCCCTGGTTGAGTATGCTTGGGGTGATGGAGTAGATACGATGATATTCCTACGTGATGGCCTCATCACCCTAACCAGAAGAGAAATGATATCAATAAAAATCGGTGAGAAAATGGACAATGCGATCATAGATGCTTATGCGCACATGTTAAACAAAAAGGAAAAACATGGGAAGACATTCAGACGCTTCTTCTTCACAACAATACCAGCAAGTGTTGCAACTGGTGCAAGCATGGATAAGGAGGACATAATTAAATTCATTTATGAAACATTCTTCAAAACCCTACCCTACTTGCCTAGGAACAATGAAGGAGAGAGATGAATACCCCTTGAAGTTGAAATTGTAAGTTTCCTTTCCTGTTTTGTTACTTAACACTTCTTACAGTTATTGAATACACTGGTTACATTTATAAAATGTAACAGTCATAGCTATTACACTATTTTCTTACTTTTTTAAATTATTCACTAATATTCATTCAATGTATGAAATATTCAGTTTTACATTCTGGTTTGTAGCAATCATCACTACTGGTTAATCACAATTGATATGAAACGGGCTAGACGCTGGTGTTTAATCAACCTAAATGTGGAGAAGCATGTTATCCATGTCAATTATAAACCGATTGCAGATGCTGTTTTTGCATTTCTTGATCCATAGATGAGGGCTGCTTTGCCTCTTGAGAATATATTTATATTTCTACCAAGTTTCCAGTGGGGGTCAGTTCCGGAACAACAATCCAACTATCCTGACAGTTGTGGTGTCTTCTTAGTTAATATGATGGAACATTGGGATGACCAAATTGCACTGAATTGTTTTAACACATGGCCTACCGTCAAGTACGATGCTGCAAAACGAAAAAAATATTGTTTCTCAACTGATGAATCAACCTGATAATGTCATTCTATATTATCGAAAACAACAAGTAGTACATTTTCCTAGCAAGTAGGAATTAATTATTGTAATGCTGCTTTGTTACAATTCTGAAACGTGAATGATTTTTAATATATATATTGTTTCACTGTATTTTGGATTTCCTATGATTAAAGTCTATATATAATATGTGAAATGAAATAACATTACAAGTGTTATTTTCACAATAGTTGTATGTCATGTATATAATAACTATAAGTTATATGAATAATAGCTATTATATGAACAAAACAGAATTTTTTATAAGGAAAATTCTATGTTCACAATAGCGGTATGTCATGTATATAATAACTATAAGATATATGCACAAAAGCTATTATTTCCTATTAAAATCCAAGAAAAAGTGTTACAACTGAAAATCAATATATACTCATTAAAAACTATAAATCCAATATATACTTGTTTAAAAACATTATTATAATATGTGTAAACAAATAACATCATAGTTGTTAACATTTGTATTATTTATTCATAAGTATAAACATATTTTTTTATAACAAATGTTCTATGTTCACAATAGATGTATGTCATGTATATAATAATTGTAAGCTATAAGCACAATAGCTATTATTGACTACTAAAAACTAAGTAAAGCTGTTACAACTGAAAATCAATATATACTTGTTAAAAACTCCAAATCCATCACATTGTAAGGGATAATGTTGTTTTCATAAAAAAAAGAAACTGTCAACTCTAGAATGTCTTCGATTAATAATGGTCTTCGCCCTCCAAATCCTGACTTTTAAGAAGCATACAGGGTTTGGAATATTAAAAAGCATAATAGATAAGGTATTTAGGTTTTTGACGGTATGTTTTGCTTTGTAGAAGGTGTAGTTTTTTTTTTCTTCCCCCCTAATGGTATGCAAAAATGTGGAATTTTTTATTTAATTTTACCTTTAAGGAAAAAGAAACCTAAAGTTTAGGGTTTTGATTTTTTTATTTCCTGAATGCAAAAGGATAGAATTTTTATGTAAATTGTTCATAAAAACAAAATTTATGTAATTCCTCTTTGTAAAAAAAGAAAAACCATTAGTAAATAGCAAAACAAATTTCAAAATCTCTCATGTCAATATGTATGTTTTTTTTAAAAATATTTTTCCCTGATTTAATGCACTACTTTCTAATGATCCAATGATTTTTTTTTTTCCAATATTTTTAAACCAACCTTGACTTTTTTTCGGAATTATCATTATATTTCCTTTATTTCATCTCAGATTGATTTCTTTTCATATTTCTTAATTTTCACTATGGAAATAGCTATTAATCACTATGAAAATAGCTATTAACTTTGCATATAATAGCTATTAGTTTTGCATATAATAGTTATAGGAAAAATTAATAATAGCTAACAAATTAATAATAGCTATTAGCTTTGAATATAATAGTTACAACACAATTCATAATAACTGTAACCAATCTACAATTTAAAATATTATAATTAATATGATACAAGTGGAATAAATTGATTTACAAGTAATAATTACATAAATTTTTTCTGCTTCCTTTGTCTTCAATAAAAAGTTTTTTATTTTTATATATGAAATTTGCAATAATCTTTTCATCATCTTTGGAAGAGAAAATTAAGGAATTTGAAATAAATTCCAATATGAGATAGAGAAATTTGGGAGATTATGGAAATATCTAAATGATATTGGAGAAATTTTGGAGATATTAAAAAGATATTGGAGAAAAATTCAAAAAATAATCCAATATTCTGTGAATGTAGGACAAACACGCTGAAAATAATGATAAGATCACGCCCAATTTGTGATCTTATCATAACAACACACAAAAAGGGCGGGATAGAAGAAATTCAAAAACCGGTTGAGTGTGACGCGCACCATGGACAGAAGAAGAACCCTGAACGCTGGATGAAAAATGAATAGATCAAACAACCATAAATTGGTGCTGGCTGTGCTGAAAATCTTCTACGTCAGCACTGTAGCCGAGACCCCATCATAAGGGATGTTACTATTTTTTATTATCTTCTCCATCCTCTCTTCCTTCTTCATCTCAATAGAAGGCGGCCCTCCCGCCGTCCGTATGGCTTTTGCCACCTTCCCCTCCCCGTGAGTGTAATTTATTCTATAAATTCTACTCTCTTTTTTTATTAATAAGAAATTTTCCATTAATCACAATGTAGCCGAGGACATTACAATCAAAGAAAAATCTGAAATTACAAAAAAATAAAAGTTATATAATGATTTAAAAAACCATGATAACAGACAAAAGCCACAACCAAGAAAACTTGGGTGGTTAGGAGATACCAAATTTAAAACTAGTAAGATAAACAAATACATAATCTTCTTTTTTGCATCATCTCCTTCTATAAATTCTACTTAGTTGGGTGCACTCTTGAATGATCTAATTCCTAAAATCTCAAATGGGTATTTTGTGGAATTGAGTTTAGGATAAAGAATGAGGAAAGAGGAATTGGGGATAAACACCGATTGGAAATCCAGTATTTTTTTTAGTGTCCTTTTTGAATTATAGAAACAACAACAATGTCATCAATATTTACATGATTAACATATATAATAATGGAAATATTTCTAGCCGGGAAACACTTCTAGAACTCATTTCTTGCAAGTGAAATGCATTAATTGTTTTTACTGGGTGCAAAGAGTCTCAATTATTGTTTATTATTTGATTGAATTTTAGTCTCAAATTAGATTTTAAATAATTTAATACTTCAGTTTCATTTTCATAGTCAATTCAATGACAATTTATACTATAACTTAAGTTTCAAATCAAATCAAATCAAACTCAAATCAAACTTAATCTCATACTTACAATATACATAACGTTTCAAAGCTAAAAATCGACAAATGTCGCTTAGAGCTAATTATTAATCCAGAAAAGATTTAAAAAAAGGAGTTACGGGGGTGCAAACTGTTGCAATAATTTCCATTTTGGAGAAAATACAATGGGAACAAATGACTATAAATTAGAGGGCTTAAAGGAATGAGTATTAACCCGAACTATGTTCGCATGTTCTTGTCCTCACCCTCGACCACAGGGTCACTCGGAATGACGCCGCCTTGTAAGATTGGTCCCGCAAACCTCTCAAATGAGTTGGACGGAGCCTACTTTACAAATAAATCCCGCCCCAACTCATATGAGAAGACCGTGGAATCAGTCCCACAAATACAGCTCTATCTTGAAAATTTTTCTCACCCCTCATCCCCTCCCAAAAAAAAGCAAAAAAAAAAAAAAGAAAGAAAGAAAAGGAAACATACACATCTGCCTTGAATTTTCTTTTTAAGTCTTCTTATGTGAGTGATAAAGCTATGATTTTCCCATTCCACGTATTAGATTGAAGTCAACATCAAGAACCTAAGAAAGCTCAAGTAGGTTTCCTAAAGATACAAAAAAAATCATCGTCAATGAGCAAAGCTTTATTGCGAGAAAAACAAACCTACTACGCTTTGTTCTTTTCTAGCTGATAACAGCCCTTCAGCCATATATAATTACTTACTCCAAACAATTTCTAAGGCATTTGTTACGGAAAAAGTAAAAAGTAAAAAATAAATTACGCCTTAGCTAGAATTGTACTAAGACGTCGTAATTATTACTTGTTGGAATTAAATCTGATTCACTGTACTGTTTTACTGTTATATCAGAAGAGAATAAATTAAAACAGTGCAGAAAAAATAAACTCAGACAGTTGGATTATTTTTGGTTCACTGGAAAAATAACTGCTACTATTTTACTGTTATATCAGAACAGAATAGATAAAAACATTGTAGAAAAAATAAACTGAGATAATATACTGCTACTGTTTACTATATCATAAGAATAAACAAAACACTGATATTAAATATCAAAATTAAGCAGAAACAGTAAACCAAATTGCTGTAAAACAAATAAGAAAATGTTACTGAATTTCGGATTTAGTCCTGGACGAGACAGGAGATTTCGCTTCCCCTTAAGTTCAATATGTCCAGCCTTTATCACCTTCAGGCTCTCTTGAACACTGAACTTCCAAGGTACAACGCCTACACTCTTCTGTATCTTTGAAGCAAAAAAGAACAGAACTTTCGAATCAACTTGTAACAGTGTTGAACTCTCAGGTAGAATGCTTATGAAATGCAGAAAAGAAATGAGCAGAATGCTGAGGGAGAGGAAAAATCAGGGATAGATTTACAGGTCGCTCGAGTTGCCTTTTTATAGAGTGGCAATCCCGACCTTGTAATTGCTCAGTCATAACACAAGTATAATGTTGGCTGTTATAGTCAACCACATTAATTTGAAATGAATTGCAGAAACTGTAATAGTCCAGCCATTACATCGCCATAAAACACAAGCTGACCAAAATTCAAAATTCGAACCAGTAGCAAAATTGTGGCTGATTAGGCCCGCGAGTTTTACTCCGGCATTCGTATACGCAGGTCGCGCCCGCGCATAAATCTAAGCTATTTTGGTACTGACGAGCCATCCATTTGCACCCCTGCGCGGGCGTGCACGAGGTTCTGACATGGTGCATAATACTAGTAATACAATTTAAACCCATTTGAAGCTCTTTTCCCTATATAAAGTGTCTTTTCACTTCCATGGGGTTCCTATGTGGGATGTGGGTTTAAAACTCATTTACCACATTTCATCCACCCCAATTTATACCAATTTATCATTCACACCATTTATTGGTTTTCTCACAAGTTATATATCATCGCGAAGCTTGCGCAACCCACTTCGTGATAATCTCAATAACATTCAAAACCGAACGGTGTAACATATAATAATATTGGCTAAAAAATATCCTCATGACACTTTAATTACCTTTTAATCCTTTGAGAAAATCAAATTCTCCAACATTAAAGAGGGATCTCTCTCTCTCTCTCTCTCTCTCTCTCTCTCTCTCTCTCTCTCTCTCACACACACACAAGTAAAGGAATACCGGTCATATATCATCTTCTTTTTGTCCCATACGTATTTTCGATTTGCAAGACTGGTCTATATGATATATTTTTGCATAGAATTTTCTATATATGTTTTTGACTTGCAAATTTAGGCTAAACCACCATTTCTGCGATGGATTGCGTCCAAGATGCTCACATGCACAATTCGTGAGTGTTTTCTGAAGGGTAAGAAACATGGCCGTCTCAAATATTTTGCGGGCCATGAGCTAAATTTTAAAATGATACCCTACATAACTTGAGAAAAGTGAATTTCATATAAAAAAAAAAAAAAAAATCATTACAATTGTTTCATAATTTTTGTTCTCCAAAATGTACTAAAACGTTTTAAACATAATTTTAAAAATATAATTTTTACCGTTTTTTACACACATACACACACACACACATATAATTGGAAACCCTGTTCAGTCGAGCACCTAAATTTTAAAATGATACCCTATATAACTTGAGAAAAGTGACTTTCATATAAATAAAACAAAAAAAAAAAATTCATTACAATTATATCATAATTTTTGTTCTCCAAAAATGTACTAAAACATTTTTAAACATAATTTTTACCATTTTTCACACACACACATATATAAATAAAATTGGAAACCCTGTTCAGTCGAGCACCTTAAACACCCTTTTAGCTACCTTGGTAAGAAAGATATTTCAGGTAAAACTTAACCCAAAAAAAAGATTGGTGCATTATATATGATAGGAATTGAGTGAGTACAAGTTTTGTTGTTGTTAATGTTGACCTTAAATGCCTTTTTCACTCTTAAAAAATACCCAGGAACTTTGCGTGTGAGCATCCTGATGAGAAATTACCGCGGAAGTGGTTGTTTGACCACAGTTTGCAATTCGAAAAAACATATAGGATATTTTATGTAAAAAAGATAATGTCAGACTAGTCTTGCAACTAGGAAATACTTATGAGATTAAAATTGCAAAAAAATATTATATATAACTAGCACTGTCAAACGGACCACTAGTCCGCGGACCGGTCCGTGGTCCGCGTTTTTTGGACGGATTTGGACCAAGCTATTCATGGTCCGTTTAAATGCGGGCCATTTTAGCCCGCTCCGTTTGGACCACGGACCAAGGCGGACCGGACCCGGACCAACCCGCATTTAAATTAATATATATAAAAACATATTTTTTAAAGTTTTACTTCTCATTTTTACAATTTGTTTTACAAATATTTTCAAAAATAAACAACAAAACTCAATTTTTAAGCTTTATATTCTTTTTTTAAAATTTTTCTTTTCAATTTTTAAAAATAAAAACAAAAAAAGTCATTTTTAAGCTTTATTTTCTTTTTTAAAAATTAATTTGGTCCGCGGACCGGCCCGTTTAACCCGCGGATTTCTTAAGGACGGGTATGGACTAGGATTTTCTTGGTCCGCAAAAATTGGTCCAAATCCGGCCCGGTCCGTTTTAGGGTAATTCGCGACGGACCGGACCGGACCAACCCGTTTGACAGTGCTATATATAACCAATCTTACAACTCAAAAATTCATATTAGACCAAAGTTGCATATTAGCAAATATCTAAACTAGAAGAGCAGTTTGTTTAAGAAAAATTTCTATATCATTCCTATATATTATGCATTCTACATTTAGACCATTTCAAGTAAATGCCTTGCTGCACTCTTCCCCTTCAAAATGTGTGTCCATTCTTCTATCTTGGTGCATTTGGATTAGATTTTTTTGGTTTAAGGTTTTACATAGGAAAATGTAAAAGCTGGAGAAATTAAAATGTGGGACCCAAGACAATGTTTTTTTTTTTAGGGTAAAAGATGTATCTTATTCATTGTCTGCAAGAACTGCTGAAATACATGACATCGGTACATCTTCTATGAACATACAAGCGTTCACTTGAGAGGCACCATATCTAGCTAGCAAATGTGCAACATTATTGCCTGCTCGACGAACATGTTGAATATTAAAAGACGGGAAACATAGTAGCTCATGTTTAACTTGACTCACTATGTGACCCACCATAGAGAGGTCCTCCTCCTCATACTGCAATCTGCTAACCAGCTCCAAGGAGTCCGTCTCCACTAGCAACCTAGTGTTAACAAAGCCGCGAGCAAAACGGATGCCTTCCAAAAGAGCAATGGTCTCCGCATGAAGGGGTGAAGCCAAGCTCTTAAAAGGTTTAGCCAAGCTGCCCAGGACCTCACCTCTGCAATTCCGAATTACCACACCAATTCCAGCCATCAGAGGCGTCCACGAAGCATCACAGTTGACTTTATACTCTTCCTCCCTTGGTGGAATCCATCTCCGATCCCCAGCTTGAGTATCCTTGAACTGCTACACAGAGACTGGTTGCTGCACTAAGGACAAATACTCCTCCATTGATGAGTAGGCTTGGCGAACTATCTCCTGATCCTTAGAGATTCGGCCCTGAAAGATATGGGAGTAACATCGCAGCCAGAGAAACCATAGAAAATAGACCATAAGACTGCATAATCGTTCGTCTTCTTGGCGGAAAAAAGCATCAAAAAAATTCGACCATGCTCAGTGAAGCAAACCGCTTCCATTTCTCCAAGCCTTCCATACAACCCCACACCGAGTGAGGAGAATGGGCAATCAAAGAACAAATGCTTATATGTTTCTGGGGCAACATTGCAACGAGTACAAATAGGACTTTTACTAGGAATACGCCTTGAGATATTGTCACTAGTTTGCAAGATGCCGTTGCAGCATCTCCACACAAAAATCCTCAACTTCGGTGGCACCTGCAGGTTCCAAACCGTATTCCAAAACTTCACCATCCCAGATTCTGAAGAGGCCTCTACCCCAGCCTCTGTATGGTGCAAATATCCCATGAGAGCTTTGTATCCAGACTTTATTGTGTAACGACCCGAGTGATGGTACGCCCACACCAATTTATCAGCCGGCTGCGGAGTGCACAAAGGTATCGACTTAATATTTTCCACATCGAAAGCATTGAACATGGAACATGTAAAACACAAGAGGGGGGGGGGTGAATTGGGTTTTAACTAATCTTGCTAACTTTTTCGAATCTTTTCAATGCAAGTTAGAGTTTAAGCAAGATGAATAAAACCAAAAGCAAAACCCAATAACAAGACAAAGGATTTAGAGTGGTTCGATTCACTTAGAATCTACATCCACTACCTTGAGCCGCACCCAAGGATTTGCAACAACTTCACTAAGAAGATTTTACACTTGTGGCTAACTCACTAAGAGTTTTACAAACACAACCACAATACAAAGAAACTCACTAAGAGCTTGCCCACACAAAGTAGGACTTTTACAACAATAACCCAATCACTAAGAAAGGGAAAAATGAATCTTTAATACAAAGAATATTCACTCTTCTAAGTGAAAGATTAATACCTTTGAAGTACAAGAATTGTTGCTCTTTAGAACATATGAATTCCACTCTTTATCTTGCTTTTGAAAGATTGCTCTTGAATGATTTAGATCATAGAAATGAAGAGCTTTTACTTTGAGAGTGTTTAGACTTGATAAGAAATCAATCTAAAATGTATGTGCAAGTTTTAGAATGATTCTCTAGCTTTGGAGTATTTATACATTTCAAATTTGGCTGAAAAACGACTCTCCAACGGTCAAATAACGGCTAGAAAATGCAGAGTTCGGTGGACCGAATAGAGCACCTCGGATGACCGAGGCCAACTTCGGATCAACCTTACCAAGGTCGGTCGACCGACCCCTTGCCCTAGGTCGACCGAAGCTCCATTTCATACCTCTCAGTATCTGCTCGGTTGACCAAACTTCCAAGCTGATGTTTCACACGTTTTGAAATCTTTTGAAGTCTAAAAGGTTTTCCCAAAAGGTAACAAGTAAGAGCACTTGGAAAACCATTTTAAATTACTTAGACTTAGAAAACAAAGGCTTTTACGATACGAACACATTTAAGAATCATTTTGAAAACTAAGCCTTTTGAAAACGAGTTTATGAAAACATGCAAGACTTGAGTGTAGAGTTTATGTTCATGAGAGCTTTGGTTAGAGCTTTATAAGATAACGACTAATAACGGCAAAGCTAATCTAACCAAACCTAAGTCTTCAATCTTCAATCTTGAAAGATGAGCCTTGAATAATACGACTTTGAATCTTGAGCATGGCTTGATTGAAGTACTTAGAGCTTCCAATATTAGTTCCGATATTCTATCACAAAGATATAAACATTAGACACAACATCAAGTGTTTGTCCATTATCAAAAACCGAGTTCGATTGCCCTTAGGGCTAACAGAACATATGACCTATTCCCTCCAGTTCCCCCTTTCCGCATCCATCAGTTCGGACACCATCATGTTCTCTAGGTTTGGGGGGCACGGAGTTGTAATCTGAAAAGTGTTCGGAGTCATTAACCATCTATCCGTCCACACCCGAACGGTACAGCCGTCCCCTACACGCCATCTCAGCCCAAGGTGAAGTAAATATTGGCCATCCATTATACTCCGCCATACATATGAAGCATGCGCACCCACCTGTGCATTAAGGAAAGTGGAGTTCGGGTGGTATTTTGCCTTAAGCACACGACTAACCAAACTGTTAGGGTGTTGAATTATTCGCCATGACTGCTGCGAGTAATGCAAGATTGAAGCCTTCTAAATCCCTCAATCCAAGGCCACCCATTGCTTTCGGCTTACAAATATTTTTCCAAGATTTCCAGCAGATTTTCCTTGCCCCATCACTATCTCCCCACCAAAAGGATCTCATCATAGATGTATCCGCATTCCGGATTTCCTCGGGTAAAAAGAAAAAAGACATTATGTAAGTCGGTATCGCTTGCACAACAGATTTGAGCAAAACTTCCTTCCCTGCTTGTGATAGGAACCGTTCTTTCCACCCATTAAGCTTCTTCCACACCAAATCTTTCACAAAAGAAAAAACTTTAGTCTTAGAACACTCTACTATATATGGCATACCAAGATACTTCCCCTGGCCATCATCCTCCACAACCCCAAGTTGAAGCAAAATAGTTTATTTCAAGGATAAATCCGTTCCTTTCCCAAAATAAATAGAGGACTTACTTCTATTGATGAATTGGCCCGATTGGTATTCATACTCCTCCAGTATTCTCTGGATAGAATCAATGTTCCGATTATTTGCTTGTAGAAAGATCATGCTATCATCCGCAAATAGAAAATGCGACACCTCCGGTCCAGCCCTCCCTATCCGCATTCCTTGGAGCGAACCAACTTCTTGAGCCCGCCTAATTAATGCCGAGAACCCCTCTGATCATAATATAAATAGATATGGGGATAGAGGGTCACCTTGTCGAATTCCCCGACTCGGTCGAAACACCGCTGAAGGTTGACCATTAATAAGAACGAATAAACGAACAGTTCGGATGCACGGCATGATTGTACATACCAGGCTCCTCGGGAAGCATAAGATGTGCATAACCGCTTCAAGATAATCCCACTCCACCCGGTCAAACGCCTTGCTCATGTCGAGTTTAAGTGCAAGAGCTGGAGCTTTCTTAGCTTTAACCTGCAAATCATGAAATACCTCAAATGCTACAATAGCGTTGTCAGTAATCAGTCTCCCTGCCAAAAATGCACTTTGAGCCTCATCAATTATTCTCCCCATGACCCGCTTCAATCTATTCACCACAGTTTTAGAGACTAGCTTATACAACACATTACATAAGCTTTTGGGCCAATATTCCGACATGCGAGAAGGGGGCTTGATCTTCGGAATTAAAACAATATAAGTGTAATTTAGAGGTTCCACATCCTCCCCATTATTAAGAATGCCTAGCACCATGTTAGTAATAGTCGTTCCACATAACTGCCACATTTTATGAAGGAAAGCGTGCATACCATCGGGCCCGGGTGATTTCATACCTGGCATGTGTTTCAATGCCCGAAAGACCTCCGCTGCATGGAACGGCTGCTCCAACGACGTCACTGCTCAAGTATCTAGCGATCTTGGGAATAAAGAGGGATCCAGAGCCTGGTGATCAGGCTTGCGGCTTGTGGAAAAGAGCACAACAAAATACTGCACGGTTGCCTGCATGATTTCAGCTTCACTGGTCACTACTCGGCCATCCACCAATTCCAACCTTTGGATTGTATTTCGCACATGACGACTACTCGCCTTATGGTGAAATTTTTTTTGTATTTCTGCCCCCTTCCATGAGCCAATCCGCACGTGATCGAGACTTCCAATATAGTTCCTGATCTTCAAGTAGAGTTTCAAGTTGGGACATAAGACGTTTCTCCTCCGAAAAAACCAAAGGACCATGAGTCCTCATCATAAGAAGGCGTCCCTCAATCTCTGATATCTTCTTGGGCAAGGCTTTAAATTTCTTGGCACCCCACTGTTGCAGATCCTCCCTTGTGGACTGAACCCTTTGGATTATACTGTCTGGTTTCGCCGAAAATGCATGTGACCAGCTCGCCTCCCAAATGTCCGTACACTCACCATGTTGAAGCCATAGAGGTTCAAACCTCCTCAATCTCCTACCTCGGTATAGTCTCCCATTTACCATGCTTTGGGACGATACAAGAATGGGCAGATGATCTGATCCCTTATGAGATAGTACATATAGCTGAGAAGTGGGTATTTTTCCTTCCAAGAATCAGTTACAAATCCCCGGTCTAATCTTTCATATACCGTATGGGGCTCATCCCTACCATTGTTCCAAGTGTACTTCGGTCCCGAGTAACCAAGATCATGCAATTCAGAGTTAGAAATGACATCACTAAAGCGATCAATTTGTCCCTGCGGGCGCTGTAACTGCCCAGTTTTTTCAAGCTGATATAAGATTTCATTGAAATCTCCCAAAACTAACCTTGGCAAATGTTGCATTTGAGAGAGTCTCGTGAGCAAGGTCCATGATTCATGGCGAAGTGCATGTTTGGGGTTTCCATAGAAACCGGTTATGCGCCAAATATAACCACCATCTTCAGTAATAAAACCATCAGTGTGACTAAGAGAATAACTAAGAATTGTAAGGTTTATATTGGAATGCCAAAGCAAAGCTAGACCGCCACTGCGGTTTACACGATCAACAAAAAAACCATTACGAAAACCTAATCTAGTACGAATAGAACTCATATCGGAGCTAAAAAGTAAAGTTTCTGAAAGAAAAAGTACATTGGGGTTTACAGCCCTAACCAGACTGCTTAGATCACGAACTGCACGAGCCTTCCCCAAGCCTCTGCAGTTCCATGCTAAAGTATTCATTGATGTCGGCGGGGATGCTGAGCATTCTCCACCGCTGGTCCCTTCATGGTAGCAAGTTCTTTAGTACCAACCAATTCTCCATTCCTTGGTCGCTTCAGGTCTCTGTGCTCGCTGCCCTCATTATCCTTCTCCAAAGGACGCTTGGCTATCTTCACATTTCCTCCCGATATCTTAGTTACGTCACCATCAGTAGGTAGGGTAGGCCCCGCCATTTCTTTCGATGCTTCAAGGCTCAGCAAGTATGCTTCGGATTGGTATGCCGGACAGTGACATCAAAAGGAACCTCGGATACACCTCCGAGATGAAGGCCGAAAGGCATACTGCGAATATCCATGGCCACCGAGGGTTTAGTAGGGCAGATTTTGTGGCGATGGCCCAGTAATCCGCAATAGAAACATAACTTTGGTAGTCTTTCATAAAGAACTTGGAGGAGACGTTCAACTCCACCATGAAGTCGGAGTTTGATATATCGGCGCAGCGGTTTTGTTAAATCAACAAGAACACGTAGCCTCAGAAAACTCTCTCCCTTGCCCCCAACTACAACGCAAACTTGGATTTCCTTACATTGGTTGAAACCCCGTGCAACCCTAGCCGCTATCTCCAAAGTCGCTAGTAGTCTGTCCCCGACAGCGATGTGAACCCAGTAATGCTCAGACAGAAAATCGCTCGCGGCCGGCACATAATCCGGTTTCCACGACCGCAATACCACCACATGATTATCGAAACTCCAAGGACCATTGTTCAACACATATTCAACTACTTCCTCCGTACCGAAAAAAAATTGATAGTAACCGTCATCCAAACCTTGGATATGGAAGTCCCCACATTGCCATGCACGTGCCATAGCCACCTTAAACCCCATATGGTTAATAGGGCCATATTAATGTACCTTTCCGAACAAACTTCGTTTACACTCCTCCAAACCGGTCGCCAGATCAGTATCCACGAGGTCTATAGCCTCAGCCTCCTCCTCCGTTAAGGTGATTGACCCCAGTTGTGCCGCAAGCTCTTTCTCCATAATGGCCATGTGTGAATTGCCAAAATCACCACAAAGGTAAACCAGTTACAGAGAGATGGTAACAATAGATGTAACAATCAAGAGGACCTAGTAAAGCTGAGAGAGATCACAAGGTTTCCACAAGCGCGTGTGTATAAAAACCCTAGGTCGGAACCCTAGGAGGAGAAACCCTAGCCAACTAGGGAGAGAAAAAAAAACCCGAGATATTCATTGTGGGAATTTTTCGATTTTTTTTTCAAAGTCGTTGAAAAATTTACTTTTTATAAAAGCAGTTTTTTCTTTATACATAGAGTTTTTATCTGCTGAAAAAAATTGCAAATTTAATCAAACATTTTTTCAAAATTCAAATAAGGAAGAAATAAGAAATAAAATATATGTTTGTATGATTTTTTTATTTTATTTTACATATCTTATATTATATTATGAACTTTTAGTTAAAAGTAGTAGTTTCAACAAAGTGCTTTTTCAAATCAGCTTCTTAGAGTTTGTTTTAAGTTATAAGTTAGGTCATAATCGATTGTTATTATTTCAGTAATAATTTATTTTAATAAAAAATTATAAGCTCATGTTTTTAAACTATCAATAACATACCGAAACATTTTTTAAGAATTTAAGTTTTGGATTCATGACTCCCTTATATGGGGCGAAGAGGTCTAGAGTTTGACTTCCTCTGTTGTTTTAGGAAGACATTACGTAATAAAACACTCATGTTGAAATTTACACCGTTCTGCACTGGAGTAGTGGCGCTTTAGTGGACTTAAGAAATACGCGAGAATTTAGAAATTCATCATAGATGACAAAAAAAAAAAAGAGAAGAGTAAGCCATAAGAGTGCCTTTATGAATGATTTTTCATACTTAACAAAAGCCATAAGAGGGCATTTGTTATTTACACTTTAAACAAGCATTCAAACACATTGAAGAGTTTAATTCTTTTATCTTGATCAAAATACATTATTTTGAGTAAGAGCTTCATATACATACTCCTCTATTCTCAAATTGAGTTAGAGTTATCATTTGTATTATCCAATCCATTAAGGAATTTATTATTTGGTGCTTAATTGTAAAGTCTCATTTGTTGAGTCTAATCTTTCTCTTTGTAAGTTTGTTCTCTTTGTGAGATTAGCTCTTAGTGAGTTTAACTCTTTGTGAGACTAGTTATAGCTCTTTGTGAGTTAGGCTCTTTGTGAGCTAGTAAAGTTGTTAAAAGTAAAACTCTTTGTGAATTGTCCACTTGTGTAAAAGAGGTTGATCCTACCTTTATTTGTTGTAAAGGGAGCTAGTGAAGTTTGCCAAAATTCTTGGGTGTGTCCAAAGGTAGTGGATGATGATCTTTGTGATCGAACCACTCTAAATTCTCTTGTTTGATATTTTAACTCTATCTTTTCACTTTCAAGTTCTTACTTTATCTATTGTGCTTATATTCCATAAGAACTTGTTTGTATGAGTTTTAATTGTTTATCTTGAGTTAGATTGCTTGCTTGGTTTATCTTGCCTTGGCTTGGCCATTTGATTTGCACTAAGTGATCTTACAAGCTTTATATATCTTGCTTAATGTTGGTTCTATGACTTATGTTGTTCGATCTTACAAGCTTTGCATATATGACTCTTGACTTAGTCTATCCTTTCATTGATTTTATTCATTGTCTTGAGTTCCTATGTATTGCATCTAAACACACCAGTGATCTAAGTTGTTTATCCTTTAACTCACCTTATGTACTTAATCAACATACTTCTTGTTAAGGTGATCACTTAGGAAAATATTTTTTTAGAAAAGCAAAAAGTTGGAGAACCTAATTCACCCCCTCTTAGGTTATCCCCTTCGGGTATTTCATTTGGTATCAGAGAATAGTCTCCTTTTTGTTAGGCTTTACATCCTAGGAGGATCCATGGCTTCATGATTTTCTACATATCCCTTAGAGGATTCATCTGCATCTTGACTACCCTTGTTTGGTGGCTCCAAATTCTCTTGTTGGCAATCTATGTTTAAACTCTTTTTGTCTTCTAATGATTTCACCTTGTTTAGCATTATAGAAAAAAAGACCATATGTTCCTTCATATATAATGAAAGGTGTCAAGGTGCCAAAGACAAGAAGAGAATTCAATGAAAAAGACTTTGCAAAGATGACACTCAACTTCAAGGCCATGAATGTTCTTTGTTGCACATTAAATGAAGAAGCTCTCGATAAAGTTCATGAGTGTGAAGATGCACATTCAATGTGAAAAAAATGCTTGAAGCATATTATGAAGGCAAAGTTGAAGTGTTAGAGCCAAAGGGGCCATCTCAAGAGTTAGAGACTCAATCTCTTGAAGGAATTGAAGATATCTCAATCACAACTCAAACAAACCTTGATATAATCAAAGAGTGTGATAAAAGAGAACTCAAAAGTACATCTTCACTGAGCTTTAAAGATGACACATATCTAGAGCCTTCAAAAGATGAGACAATTGAAGAGATGGTGGAATCAAAGATGATGATCTTCATAACGATACAAATTATGATGGAGATAATGAAGGTCAAGTATCTTGTTAAAAAAACGAGAAAGAATTTGACACTAAGCTTCAAAGACAAAGACTACAAAATAAATGGCTTAAGGCTTGATCATTCCATGAAAAATGAAGAATTTGAAAGGAGATGTTTTAAAAGAAGAAAATCGAAAACTCTTCATAGCACTTGGACTTCTAAAAGCTCAAAGACTATACATATTGAAGAACCAATACATTTAAAGACTCAAAGCAACAACTCAAGTGATAACAAAGGATACAATGTCAATCCTCACTCTTCATCACTTGGAAAGAAAGGAAAAGTATCAACTTCACTTTTTCAAAGTACTCTACATGATGATATTGATAAATTGAAAAGTGAGTTTGATTTATATACTTGTGCTCTTATAGATGTTACCTATTTCCTCCTATTGACCATATCCATATAGATAACTTAAAGCATGATATACATATGTTATATGTCTCCTTAGCTAAGTCATCTATTAGGTGTAACTTCATTAACATGTATGATTCTTGTTCTTATATGCATAGCTCATCTAAGAGTCATATTTGTTGTGTTGATTTTAATATGATTGATTCTTGTGCATGCACTTGCTCATTGAGAAACTACACTAACCTTGAAGGGCCTTCTCAAGAGGTACCAATCAATTCTCAAGATTCTCTTGTAGGTTCCAAAATATCTAAGCTTCACGATAAAGATATGAACCACAAGGAATAGAAAAACGAGCTAAGACTCTAAGAAAAGAGCCACATTCCAAGGAAAACAAAAGTGTAGAGAGGTCATCAAGAAAAGAAAATCCATCCATCAATGATGACTCTACACACATCATGAAAGAAGAGATGATTGCCTCCTTTGCACTAGTAACATATGAGCAAAAGAGAAAAGGAAACAATCAAATGACAAACTCTTCAAAAGGAAATGAAAGTGATGATCTAGACAAAGATCACACAAAATGCCTCATTGGACCTTTTTTTTAAGCCCTCTCAAAACAAAGTATATTATATTTCAAATTCTCCAAAATGGACAACAAATACAAGAAATATTTCGTGACTTAGTGAGTGAATTAATGTTTACACCACTACTCATTTCTTTTAATAATCAATTGTTGATATTTTAATTACTCTCCTAAGATTCCGAAGGCAGGACACGACATAACCATTGCCAGGACCGAATTCCTCAAGATGAAATAACTGGGATTGGTTTGTGTGAGCTCTGGATTTTGCTGTTGTTGGTGATCTGCTGCTTGAGGAATGAACAGATTGGGTTTGGCTCGTCAAAAGATAACATTTCTGCCTTAGAGGAGGAGGAAGGGGAGAAGCCAATGGTAGGATCTTCGGAGGACTTATTTGTTGGGCTTGATATAAGAGGGGTTACTGGAGTAGGATTCAAAGGTGAGACAGGAATAGGTGGTGAGTATGATGGCGGAGCTGGTCTCTTTTTGTGATGGGGTAAGTCCTTCCATAAGGCCAGAGCTGGTGAGTAAGTGGTGACTGGGTTTGGGATCAACGGGTTGAACTGTTTTGGTTGACCAGATGGTGTCGGGAAGTAAGATGGGGAAAATAGACATTGGTGATATTTTGAACCAAGAATGAGAGATCAGAATTCTGTTTGGCCACCTGAGAGGTGAGAGTCTCTTGGTTACAAATAATCTTTTGGAGAGCTTGATTCTGTGCAACAGCATTCTCTGCCTGCCAGTTGAGGGCTGCTTCCGCCACAGAGATTGTCTTTTGTTGTCCTTTTTCATCTACCGCAGTAGGATTGGGGATCTTCCAAACATGTTTGAGTTTTTCTTTATCGAAAGTGGATAGAGGAGGGAACATGGAAGAAGAAGAATGCATCATACTGAATTCAGTTGGGAAGACAGTAGAAACCTCATTCCTATTGGGGAATTTAATTTCGACTGAACCATCATTCTTTTTGGTAAAAGTGGGCTCTGTGTGCTGGATAGGTTTGGTTGTTTCGGTTCTGTGTTTTTCATAGCTGGTTATCCAAGAGGTGGGCAGAAGGGCTTGGAGTTCCTCTCTTTTGATCTGTCTGGGTACAAAAGTACAGTGAGGGGTCTGAGGAGAGTCAACCGAAAGGAATATGGATTCACCATTTTGTAACTGGGGATGAAGAGGAAGTTCGAAGGCATGGTTTTATACTCTGTATGCCTTCAATATAGGTATTCTCCAATTCTGGGCCAGTGATCTGGATCTGAACACGGAACACGGTAGACAGAGATGGATCATCCAGGAGCATGGTAAAATTTGGGAACAGGGTCACAAAGATTGTGTCAGCATTGAGGGTGTCGTTTGCACTGTTCCGATGACGGAGTGTTTATATCTTTGGAATATGGAATCTAGAAGTGCAACACGGGATACCATCAGGAGAGCTTTCTTGGCATGGAGTGTGACCGCCAAGCGGATGGCACCAAAGTGTATGTGAGTGTAACCTTGGTCCAGACAAGATCTTGCAAAGTGTTCTGGAAGTTTGAGGTTACATATTGTTCTTCTTTGGTGGAGGGCAGTTAGTGGGTAGAAAATTGGGATGATTGACAGAAATCTTTGACAGAAGTTGATACGGTATTTCTACCTAGGACTTGTCTAAGACGCACACCTACAATATTTTTGGATTTTTCTTTTTGATAAATACTGTAAGGATTTACTACGGGATATGAAGACAAAGGATATTTACTATCTTCGGAAACATAATCTAATTCATATACGTTGGGAAGACGAGACTTAGAAAAACTAGATCTAGGCGACTCTGGAAGAGAAACTAAACTAGAAGAAGATGAACTAGAAGATGAAGACATGATTGAGATAGAAGGGAGGGGACCGAATCCGAGGGTGAGTGGATCTTATGACTCAACATAACCAAATTTTCAGATTTAATGTGTGTTTTAAAATTGACAGTTTGCTGCTTTTAAAAATCATCTTTACGCATCAGACGCACAACTCACACTGGAATCTCGCTCATCAGTGTACCGTGCCTTCTTCGTCAGGCTAGCATACCTATGACTCTCTAAGCAGGGATCCACATCAGTAGACTCTCTAGAAGTGTTTAGTTACTCTATTAAATTCTAAGTTTTCTGATGGAAGTACCCACAAAATCCCTTAATTTCCCGTAGACCTTAGTTTTCTGGTGGAGGTACCCACAAAATCCCTTAATTCTCCAAGACCTCAGTTTTCTGATGAAAGTACCCACAGAAGATCCTAATTAAGGCAACTGTGGCATAATTCAGAGCATACTGGTCAGTGGAAAAAAAGAATTAAAGAACTAGCGGCATCATCAAAACCATACTGGATAAAGATCGAGGAATTAAAGAACTAGCGGCATCTTCAGATCATACTGGACAAAGACCAAGAGCAGTGTTACTAATCATCTAAATCATAAACTGATATTTTGTAAAAAATCATTTGAAAACCGTGATTGGTTGTGTCATAATCACCCCCGCTCCCCAGATTCAGTCACCGGAAAATTAGCCGGACATGGCTCTGATACCAAAAGGGCTAGGAAAAACTTAGGAAATAAAGAGTTTGTTCCACAATTCTCTCTTGTTTTCTTCCTTTGCTTTCCTTATGGTTTTCAAGCTTTCTTAGTTTTCCCGTAGGAAGTTCATGTGTCTTCAAGTCTTCATCTTTCTTTCTTAGTTGTTTCAAAGTAGTAGTAGTAGTAGTTCACGTTAAACTAGCTTCTTAATTCAAATATTATCCTCCTAGTTTAATGTTTTCCTTAACTACTAGCCCATTAATGTTTACACCACTAGTCATTTCCATCTAGACCACCGTTGGTTGAAGGACGGATTCATGCAATCTGTCCTTGCCAAAAATATTTCGCCCAGAAAAAACACTGTCATGTGTGAATCAATATGCAAAAGTAATGTCATTTTAATATTAAGAACTCAATAGAAAAACACCAATCCCAATGGATCGGATGGTTGAATTTTGTCTTATATACTTCCATCCTCTTGGTTGAATTTTGAAGTGCAATTACTTGATTTAATAAAAATTACGTCATTTGTTTCAAAATATGAGTTTTTGTCATTTTTGCGTAGATTAAAGAAGAGAAACAGTTGAAGTTTTCTTATATACTAATTACACTCCATTGGTAATTTTCATTCTTGTTATTAAATATCTAACTAACACATATCAAAAGTATTTTCCACAATTTTTCCCTCTTCCATTTAATGAGCTCGATGAACAACAAACATAATTTATTGCATACTACTCGAAGTTGTTTACCTAATGCTACAAATCTCAATATTAAGTGCAAACAATTTCATATTACCTTTCACATCTACTTTAATCAACTTGACTGATATCTCTGGATTAACTTGGACAAGATGTAGGATTTTGTCTGCAATGTAACTCGATAACATATTGCACAGTTTATTGTCATCCATTTTGCACCAATTATAATTCTGCAATGAACTAACCTTCACCTCTCATATAATTTACTATGAAACCTCTGGGTGATCCTTATTCCACTCATTGATTGGCTAGTTCCAGAAAGTTGTGTCGATCACAAGGTTATCAGATCCTATGTCTGACCAGCAAAAATAGTTAAGATAATGACAATAAAATGCTGAAAACCCCTCATTCGAAACTCTGTAGTTTGTTGAGCAGGCTCCGCTTCGTTCCAGTGGAATTGTTGGGCCAGTTTTTGGCCCATATGGAAGCTCTTCTTCATGGTCCCGTAATAGTCATCACCGTCGCGTATTCGCCATAGTCATCTTCAGATTCTGGAAGACTATCAATGTTTGATATTAAACCCATAGAATCCTTGACTGCATCCACATCGAGAATGAGTGGATTAGACATTGTTAATTCTGTGATGGTGGTGATATGCTCTATGTTGGGCAAATCTACATGTTCATAAACTATTGATTTAATGGGGACTGAATTTGGATTACCGTAGCTTGTGGCGAGGACAGTCTCGTTCAGCTCCGTATGTGTCACACCCCGTAACCAGAAGGTGACCTGGCAATGCCTCATCTATCAATGAGACAAAGAACCCTTAACAAAATATACTCTAACAAGACAAACTTAACAGAATAATCTTAATCTTTAACTTTATTATAAGTCATCAATACTTAAAGGTAGATTACATAAACTTAGAACTAAAGTTATTCAACTTAATAAAGGTTCATCAACTATACTATTACATGATCATTACTTCTTTAATTTCTACTTGTCGTGCTCCCCGTCCCATGTCTCCTCATCAGCATCATCTACAAAACATAAGAATATAATAGGGTAAGCCACACTAGCTTAGTAAGAGCCGATCGGCCTTGGGATGAAGGACCAAAGAGACTTCAACACATTCCCTGTTTCCCAAAACATTTGAAAATATATCTTGTCTTGTCTCAGCCTGAAACATCTTGAAAACCTTTGTAAAATACTTGTAAACATAACATAATACTTGAGAGCTTTCATAACTTACAATCTGAAATTCAACCCAAAACATTATTTTTAGACTCTTTATAATACTTGGAAATAATACCAAATCATATAAATAACATGTCATAACAATACTAACCAAATCGATCACATACATATCAGAAATTGTACTCCGAGTACTTAACATAACTTGACATAACATGACATACTCGTAGCATTCCAATACTTATAAACTTGACATGGTTAGTACCAAAATGACATGCAACAAGTAATTCTACAATTGAGCTCAATTATCCAACAATAACTCTATCCAACTGTTAACAGCCCAAACTTTAATGCCGTTTAGGGAGGCCCTTACATTTTTTAACTTATAACATCTCATATCGTAACTGGTAAGGCTCAAAAATTGCTATTTAAGGATATATTCTGTCATTATCCATCCTCGTGGGACTGAATGACTACAGTAATGTACTCTAACTTTTAAACCCTGCAAGGGACCGGGGCATCATTGGGGACGAAAAGCGCTCCCGGGCACTTATATCATAAATTCGGAATATATCCCTGGTCTAGGGTCATCATTAGACAAGAGCTCTAAATTGAGAATATGCATATGCTGACTCTCATGTAATGCATCCAGTAATTTAATCAACAACATGCGCAAGAATCAACAAGTATAAGCATGCAACGATGCAAACATCATTCGGTTCTTCATCCAGATTTTTATGCAATAAAACATGTGAAAACTTAATACATTTCAGATCTTTAATAAAAGAAGACTTCATGCATTTTTAGGACTGAAAAACAAGGACGAAGGGTTCTTACCTTATCAATCTTAAAGCAAAACCTCAAAATACACCAAAAGCAGAAAATCCAGATTCAAAGGACTAACTTCCCAATCCTATAACTCGAAATACAGAACTCCAAATGTTACTCCGTTGAATTCCAAACGTAGCTCTATCAGTCCTCTTCGAAACGCACTAAGAATCGCTGAAAACAAACACCTTTTGCTATCTCAAAAGTGCATTCTTCCACAGCCTACCCAATCTGCCAAGACCTTCAACTACGATGATGATATCTCTTAATCCAGAACTTAGAATGATAATTCCTTTGGTCAGAATTTAGTTTAGGGAGTCTAATATCTGTGGTTAAAATATGGGAGGAATCCGAGATGATTTGCTATGTCTGCCAAAGTATTCTTACTTGCTGTCCAGATTTTCCAGCACTCTTATTTTCTCTCTTTTTCTTTCTTATTCTTTCCTTCCCTTCTCTACCTTTATCCTCTATTTATAGGCTATCTAAACTCCAGATTTCTGAGAAGTTGTAACACTAAAGTATGCAACCAATCCTCAAAGTTCAGCCCCCTTAGGATTATATCTAAAGGTACCCCTTCATGAACACTAACCTCCCTCCAAAATTACCCAATTAGCTAACATATAATTCTTTTTATGCACTTAGGTCCTCTAATTAATCCAAGATGTCATAGACACCCTAAACAATAATGTACATAATATATAACACATATAAAAGTCAATTAGTCACACAACACAAAAATATAGTCATGCAATTTCTAAGGTCAAATGGTCCTGGGTATCACAGTATGAAACGAATAATCCGGATTTCCTTAGCTTGTGGTGGGGAATGTCTTGTTCACCTCCGTCTAGAAAGAATAAACTAATTGTGCCGGTTGACGCTGAATTTTTAAGAATTCAGCTCTAATATGTATTCTCGCATTTTTTGCAATTGTCGTAAAGTCCCAAAAATATGTTCAAAAACATCGTCGTAACTGAGTTGGACTATATCAGACATTATCCATGCAAAACTTGCAATAAAATTTTTTTGGACATATATTGCCAAACATTTACTATGAACGATCAATTCTTCTACATCGACAAATCCGCATCACAAGGTTTCGATAGGATACTTCCTATTCGAGTATAATATACTTTTGGCTAACTCCAGGAAAAGCCAGATTTCCACCAACGCCATATTGGATTTTTTTACCACAATGTAAGAAACGTTTTATTGAATTTTTTAGTGCCATTGTTTGGAGTATGAGAATTTGTGATTGTAAAGTGAGGATAAGATTTTTCGGTTTGAATTTATGTCCAACTCCGTGAATGCAAGGCGTATATATAATAGTTTGAGGATTGTTGTAAATAATGAATGACCCTTGTAGGCCAATAAAGCCCTAGGGTGTGAAGCCCATGAACCAAGGGGTTAACCTCTATAAATAGAGGTATTTGGTTCATATCATTATAGACATAATCATTATATTCTCTTTAAATCTCTAATCTCCTTCTTCCCCTCTTTATATTATAACACGTTATCAGCACGAACCTCTACCAATTTAGATTGAACGCAAGTCACGAGTACTAGTCTCTGAATCCGGAACACGAGATTGCTTGAGCAAGGTAAGATCTTAATATACTCCCTCCGTCCCAAATTATCTGTCCACATTTTCTTTTTAATTTGTCCCAACTTAATTGTCCACTCTCTAGAATAAAGTGTTCATTAATGTTGATTTTTCCAATCATACCCCTTACATTAAATGTTGGAGAGAGAAGAAAGAGAGAAAAGAATGTAGAATTAAATTGAAAGCAACATTAATATTATCGTGTTTGACATTTTATTATATTCTATTATATAATTTGATGAAACCTTACTTCCCGTGCAAAATACAAAGTGAATAGATAATTTGGGATGGAGGGAGTATTTGTTTCGTTTCTTATGATAACTATAGTCATGAGAATCGAGATGAATAATCACATTGAAAAAGCATCAGACGCAATAAAAGATTTTATCCTACATCAAAGTTGTAAAATTTGTCCAGCATCAAAGTTATTCTTATAACCAATCATTGTAACCAATCGGATACCATGTTCATCAAAGTTAAATTTTTTTGAGTTTTGGCAATCACGTGAATAGATGAATATGTACAGTATATGTTTTTTTTAAAATATTATATATGATGAATAGAATAGAATATACTTAATTATTATTATTGTTGAGCCTAGAGCTCATATTGATTGGATAATCTGTATTTATCAATTTATCTATATCTCTTTTGTCTCTCTTTTATTTTATTTATCATTATCGAATCATACAACCAAAGTTACGACCACTAGAAGATGGTCGTTGTGCTAAAAATCCTTTGTAATTAGTTACTAATCTCAATCGAATATTTATAATATCAATATTCTCGAAGAATATTGAACTATTACTGCAGAAGTAGTAATAGTTTAAATTCTTAATATTATAGGTTCTTGGAGAACATCATCTTATATTCCTGAAGAATATTATTATTATAAATTATTTATTTATTCCTGAATAATATTATTATTATAAATTAATTATTTACTCCTGAAGAGTATATTATAATCTAAATATTCTTGAAGAATATCGAAATATTGTTCTTGAAACAACAATCAAAATTAATTATTTACTCCTAAGGAGTATATTATAATCTAAATATTTTTTAAATATATTAAAATATTATTCCTGAAGTAACAATCATTTAAACAATATTATATTCATAAATATTTTCTTATGCTCCCGATGTAGCATTTTGTCTTGAAAATAATTGGTTATATTAAATCCTTGAATGGATATATATCCTGCTGACATTATTTATTATTTTTGATATATAATTACACAAGGAAAATATCACCATTTGTCACCCCTCTACAAAGAAAATGTCTGAAAAAAATATGCGACCACCAGAAAATGGTTATATAAAATCTTATAGAAAAATATACGACTACCAGAAGATGTTGTATCAAATTACAATGGACAAATATTCCACCACCAGAATATGGTTGTATAATAAAAAAAAATTATTATTATTTATTCTTAACCACTAGAAGAAGGTTGTAAAATAAATACAAATAGTTTAAGGTTAACCACCAGGAGATGATTGTAAAATAAATACAAACGGTTTAAGTTTAACGACCGGGAGATGGTTGTAATATAAATACGATTGACCACCGGGAGATGGTTAAATCAAGAATATTATCGTATTTTATTTTATTATTTTTGTCAAAGTTTATTATTTTATTATCTTATTATACATGTTATTGTATTGAGTCTGGGAGATATTGTTAATAATAAAACCTTGAAGGTTGTTATAGTGCTAAATTCTAAAAGAAACGTAGAACACTAGAAGATGTTTTACCAAAAGTCCATCTTGTGGCTTAAAGATCACAAAATAATAATATGCTTTTAGAATTCATCTGCAATGGAAATCATATGGAGAAAGTTGGTGATCTAATAAAGAAGAGGTTTCTCCCACTTCTTACACCTTAAATTTGCTATTGTAGTAGCAATTGAGAGATAATATTGTTGGAGTACATTTAATCTAAGGTGCGCCAATTCGATTGGGCCGGGCCGGGCCGGGATTGGATTGGGCCCTTAATCGGGTTGGGCGACCAATATGATTGGGCCGACCAACCCATTTGTACCGACCTTATGGTTGGACAATTGGACATATTTTCCAGCCCTTTATCTCTTAGAAAGGTGGTTGAAATGGTAGAGAAAGTGGAGGAGTGGTTTCCTCCATGATCTCCCACTTCCCCCTTTCACTCTCCCATCTATCCTTTGATTGACTAGGGAAAAATACTGATTTTTTCCTAGAATTCTAAGTTAGTTTTCTCCAGCTTTTGGAAGCTTAGAGAAGAGAAAAAAGAGAGAACATTTAGAGAGAAAAAGAAAGACAGTTTTTTCACATACTTGTTTTCTAGCTTAGGCTAATAGAAAAGAAGTAAGAAAACTGTTTCTTGTTCTTCAAAAAGGTCATACATACATACTCTATCTTGAAGAGTGTCTTCAAGACTTCTACAAGGTGTTGGCTAGCACCAAGCAGTAGAAGACCATCCCCGGAAGATCGAGTGGATACTAGGAGAGACGGAGCCTGCGTTGGTGGTGTTCCGTTCGTTACAAAAAACTGCAGCTGAAACCGTTTCAGCTATCCTAGCACTTCTAAAGGTATAATACTATCCCATAGTCTTAGGTTCTTTCTCGTGATAGATCCTATTAGAGGCGGGTCAGTTTATTTCCGCTGCACAAACTGTTTTGACCCGGTTATTCCTCTAACAGTGGTATCAGAGCCACTCACGAGTACCCTATAGACTTAATGTGTTATAGTGTTTGCATATAGATTTTGAATCTATGTTTTGCATGCCTTAGGATTGCTAGAAATGTTGTATATTATGTATGACATATTTTTTTCATCATTTTGAATGTATGAGAATTGAGATTTTCCAGTTTTTAAGTCATTTCAAAAGTTGAAAAAATCTCATTTTCTGGCATTTCGGTCGACCGAGACTCATCTCCGGTCGACCGAGGTAAGTCAGTAGCTAAATAATTGGGTTCGGATCAACCGAGTTGATCTTCGGTCGATCCGAGTTGGTCTTCGGTCGACCGAAGTTCCTGTTTGTTCAACTGACCGGTCGACCGAACCCGAGGCATAATTTGAAAACTGTTTCTATGTACCTAGTTTAATTAAGAATATTATTTCAGTTTCTTGTTTGGACAAGAAAGGTTTTGAGATTTCGATCAAAAACCAACGATTGTCGTTATTTCTGGATAATATGTTTTATGCAAGCGCCTCTTTGATTAATGGTCTATTTGTTTTAGATCTTGATATGTCAATTTTAAATATAAATACCAAAAGGATTAAGACTAATGATTCTAATCCGACATACCTCTGGCATTGTCGCTTAGGCCACATAAACGAAGATCGCATATCCAAACTCCATAAAGATGGGCTGTTGGAATCATTTGACTTCGAGTCTTATGATCGATGCGAATCTTGTTTGTTGGGTAAGATGACAGCATCACTTTTCACTAAGCTAGGTGAGAGAGCCGATGATTTATTAGGACTAATACATAGTGATGTATGTGGCCCTTTTAATATTCAAGCAAGGGGTGGGTACCTCTACTTCATTACCTTTACTGATGACTTCAGTAGGTATGGATATGTGTTCTTGATGAAACACAAATCCGAAGCATTTGCTAAGTTTAAGAGTTTAAACTTGAAGTAGAAACCAAATTGGCAAGAGTATTAAGGTTCTTCGATCTGATCGAGGAGGAGAATACTTGAGTCAAGAATTCCGTGACTATCTAAAAGATTGTGGAATCGCTTTCACAACTTTCTCCTCCAGCCTACTCCACAATGGAATGGTGTATTCGAAAGGAGGAACAGTAACCTTATTAGATATGGTTCGCTCTATGATGAGTCACACGAGCCTCGCCCAATTCCTTTTGGGGGGACACGCACTAGAGACAAACGAGCTTTAACACTTAACCGCTGCTCCATCTAAATCGGCTGCAAAGACGCCATACGAGTTATGGACTCGGGAAGCGTCCCGCTTTGTCTTTCCTCAAGATTTGGGGCCGTGAAGCTTTTGTAAAACGCTCAGCTTCCGATAAGTCGGCTCCAAAATCTGAAAAGTGCATATTTGTAGGTTATCCTAAGGAAACTAAAGGATACTACTTTTTATATCCCTAACGAGAACAAAGTGTTTGTTGTCTGACTGGGAGTCTTTCTAGAAAAAGAATTTGTTTCTAGAAACACGAGTGGGAGTAGCGTAGAACTTACTCGAAGTTCCGGACTCTCAAACTAGCACTAATGATGAGATGGAAATTGAACGGACTCCACAAGTTGTTCTCAGCAGAGTGCCACAAAGAGTTGTGCAACAAGCACCAGCTCAAGAAACACAAGAATTGCGTAGGTCCGGTAGAGTTCGTCAGTCCACCTCCGGAAAAAAATTTGGATTTTTCATAACAGTAACATGGTGATGTTATGTTTGTGGATCACGATGAACCTTGAACCTACAAACAGGCAATTAATAGCCCGGATTCCCGAGAAATGGCTTGAGGCCATGAGATCCGAAATGGACTCCATGTACACAAACAAAGTCTCGGATCTTGGTTGATCCACCTGAAGGGTAACTCCCATATGGTGCAAATGGGTTTTTAAGATTAAAACCGACATGGAAGGGAATGTACAAACGCACAAGGCGATCGGTCGCGAAAGGTTTCAAACAAGTTCATGGTATTGACTATGACGCAGACCTTTTCCCCTCGTAGTTATGTTCAAGTCCATTCGGATTTTGCTTGCTATCGCAGCTTACTATGACTATGAAATCTGGCAAATGGATGTCAAAACCGCTTTCCTTAATGGAAAACTCGAAGAGGATGTGTATATGACACGACCGAGGTTTTGTCACCCGCAGAATGCTCGGAAAAGTATGTAAGCTTCAGAGACCCATTTATGGACTCAAGCGAGACTTCTCGAAGCCGAACATCCGCTTTTAATGATGCCGTCCCGTGAGTTTGGCTTCATTAGAAATGAGGATGAGCCTTGTGTTTACAAGAAGGTTAGTGGGAGCTCAACTCGTATTCCCTGGTTTTGTATGTAGATGACATACTACTCATTGGAAACGACATACCAACCTTAAAGTCCCAGTAAAGGCTTGGTTGAGTACGTGTTTCTCTATGAAAGACTTAAAGCGATGCCCGACTATATTCCCGGGGAGTCAAGATCTATAGAGATAGATCCGGGGAGACTCATTGGCCTAAGTCGAGTACATATATAGACAAGGTGCTAAAGCGGTTTAGCATGCAAGAGTCTAAAAAGGGCCTTTGTCCTATGGCACATGGTAATCTGTTACGTCGAACAAACAGATGTTCTAAAACTCCTGCCGAATTAGAACGCATGAAAGAGATCCCTTATGCTTCTGCCATATGATCCATCATGTACGCCATGATATGTACTCGCCTAGATGTCTCGTATGCCTTAAGCCCTTACAAGCGGATACTAGTCTAATTACGGTGAACGTCATCTGGATCTCGGTCAAGAATATCCTCAAGTACTTACGAAGGACTAAGGATACATTCTTGATTTATGGAGGGGCGGATGAGCTCGTTGTAAGTGGTTACACCGATGCTAGTTTTCCAAACCGACAGAGATGATTTCCAATCGCAATCGGGATATGTGTTTAACTTGAATGGAGGTGCTGTGAGCTGGCGCAGTTCAAAGCAATCAACCATCGCAGATTCTACGACAGAGGTCGAGTACATAGCAGCTTGTGAAGCAGCTAAGGAAGCAGTTTGGATCAGGAAATTTATTTCCGATCTCGATGTGGTTCCTAGTATTGCGAACCCGATAGACCTCTATTGTGACAACAATGGGGCTATTTCCCAATCTAAGGAACCTAGATCTCACCAGAGGTCCAAACATGTACTACGGCGATTTCACCTAATCCGTGAGATTATAGAGAGAGGTGATGTGCATATATGTAGAGTAGATTCGGCAGAAAATGTCGCCGATCCACTGACGAAGCCACTGTCGCAGCAGCAGCATGATCGTCACACTAGCTCCATGGGTATCCGATATCCTGGAGGGCTGATCTTTAGAGACAGATCATTAGTATGCACTAAAGACCATTTATTGTAATTTGGGTCTTTAGTGCAAGTGGGAGATTATTGTAACCGTATTTATGTAATTTTCATTTTGATGAATAAAAAGGCATTAATTCCAGTATTATTCATTATGTTTCTGCGTTCTTAACAACATAAATAAATAATATGTCCTTAGAATAGTATTCATAATTGATTGTTATGAGATACTATTCTGAAACGTCCCTAGTCGAACATTATTATGGAATCTTCGAGGACAATAATAATGCGTAAGACTAGTATGTGCAGTGATTGATATAAGATATCGGATCGTCACATGGGTATATATGATTAGAGAATCATTATCATCGGGACGGACTCGACATGAGAAACACACCACGGGTTGTTATATAATAGTCAACGGTGTTTCTCTCAAATTTTGACTCGGGTTGTATATAAGATCCTTTGACTTGAGGTCTCACAAGAGTTCTTGCATGGCTAGTGTTATGCTTTGATAATGTTAAACGCTATCCGTAACAGGGTGAGCAATAAAGGCATTTATTGGGTATATCACGAATCTTGTTCGGGATGAATGAGATGCATAAAGGATTTGTCCATCCTATATAGCGAGAGCGATATCTTGGGCCCCTTTGATGGAGTCCCGACTAATTCATGGCCATGAACAAATGAATCGAGTATATGATATTGTTGTCATTTGATTAGTCTACTCGCGAATCAAGAAACTAAAAGATTGGACAATACAAGTGTGACTTTTCCATGACTTGTGTTCAATCTAGATATCAAGGACAAAAGGATTTAACTACAAATGTCAAATGTTGTTATTATGATAAATCACCGGATATTTATGAATCGGGGGTAATGATGCGTTGCTAGATACCTCTCATTACTCGTGATATATGATGTCACGGCCAACATCATAGATACCTCGTGAGTCGCACTCATAGATCAACTGGATTGGGCTTGTTGGAGTACATTTAATCTAAGGTGCGCCAATTCGATTGGGCCGGGATTGGATTGGGCCCTTAATCGGGTTGGGTCGACCAATATGATTGGGCCGACCTTATGGCAGGACAATTGGACATATTTTCCAGCCCATTATCTCTTAGAAAGGTGGTTGAAATGGTAGAGAAAGTGGAGGAGTGGTTTCCTCCATGATCTCCCACTTCCCCCTTTCACTCTCCCATCTATCCTTTGATTGACTAGGGAAAAATACTGATTTTTTCCTAGAATTCTAAGTTAGTTTTCTCCATCTTTTGGAAGCTTAGAGAAGAGAAAAAAGAGAGAACATTTAGAGAGAAAAAGAAAGACAGCTTTTTCACATACTTGTTTTCTAGCTTAGGCTAATAGAAAAGAAAGATCGAGTGGATACTAGGAGAGACGGAGTCTGCGTTGGTGGTGTTCCGTTCGTTACAAAAAACTGCAGCTGAAACCGTTTCAGCTATCCTAGCACTTCTAAAGGTATAATACTATCCCATAGTCTTAGGTTCTTTCTCGTGATAGATCCTATTAGAGGCGGGTCAGTTTATTTCCGCTGCACAAACTGTTTTGACCCGGTTATTCCTCTAACAAATATATCTCAAAGTTTTATTGATTTTATGTTTCTTTTAGACGAAAAAAAAAAGGATGGGTTATTGATGAAATATAAAACCCAAACATTTATTGTTAAATCATTCCCTGAAGCGAATGTGGCTAAAATTTATTTGTCTGTAAGGAAGACGATTTGACTATACCACTATTGTAGAAGTACTACTCTTTATGCTGAAATAAGTATGAATGCTTATCACCTGAAGTGGTAAAAAGGAAAATGAGTAGTATCTTATTTTATGTTTTGATGAATTCTTATCTGATAGTTCTGAAGATGTATTAGGAATTTTTGGATTGTAATTTTATTTCAACTGGTTTGAATTTTTATTTATAAGATTATATTTACTTTTTTAAGAACCATATATTATTAAAATCTCCGGAAGAGTTTACTTATAGAAGGGTTCTAGTAGAACTAATCTATTGATAACTCCAAGCGAGTTAGTTCATCAAGAAATTTGAAACAACCCTTCCTTTATAAAAGTTCCTGAAAAACTATACTAATCAAACTGATAGATGAAAAACTCCGGAAGAGCTAGAATGATTAAAAGCAGTTTCAATTCTTTTAGTAGAAAGTATAAATGTCCACAATATAAATAATATTGTATATTTCTAGTAGAAGTAATCGATTAAAAGCTCCTGGAAAGATGGTTGATTAAAAACTCTTAAAGAGATCTATGTAATCGATTATCTATAATTTTCTTATAAAGATTAATTCAGATAGTGGATAAATGCATTTTTCTATCATTGCTATTGTTATTAGCAAATAAATTGCATTGAAGAAATTGTTGTTTATCTCTTATAAATTGTATTGCACCGTAAGTGTTTGCATCGAGATACATTATTGATTAAGCCTTAAACTTACTTGGTTAAAGAAATATATTAGTTGGCATGACTGATTAGACCATCTCAGATCATTAAAAATACGAAATCATAAGGAATTCGATAAAATATTTTTATGGAACCAGAAGTTTTCTAAAATATTATTTGTATTTAGTTACATATTTCAAAGCAATTATATTTGTCTTAGTACTATGAATATTGGGATTGAATATATTTTTGGGATGAATACATTTGATTCGATGCATTGATATATATGTATATTGTTAATCCGCAACTTGAAGTTTGTGTTTTTCTTGATAAATTAATGAGCTCATATCTTTAGATTCTCCCATAAATATAATTTGTCCCAAAAGGTACTAGTGATATTATATGTCATCTAGAATAAAAGTTGCATACCCTCAAGAATATATTAATATAATAAATGATCTTGTAGAATCATATATTGTTTTGAATTGATTTTATATTTGTTAATATTTTGCCAACTATTAATTTCTTAGTTCTCCTCTTTTTAATTGGTTTATGGTTGCAAATCAAAAGTTTTATATCTCAATATATAATGTGCGCTCATACTCCACGACAATGTGTTGAGATGTGTCATCAACAGAGGATAAATTATATGTTGAGTATCAATCTTGCTGATTGGTATATATCTTATTCTAACATAAAGAGGAGAATATATAGACGAACAAGATATTTCTATTCGTGTCTCTTATTGATCCTCAAATAAATGGGTTTGAACCATAAGTTCAACAGACGAATATTCATAAATATTTTATGATACCAAAATTCGGCTAGAAAAAACTCCATGATATTTAATGTCCCTGAAGGACATGCTACCAATAATATTAAATTTGAGAAATTGAAATGTGGTAGCAATATGGGTTCTAATAATAAAACTTCTCGCAAATGGAGTATAGATTTATAGATTGTCAAGCCGAGAAGATAAAATTCTAGAAGAATTTTACAAACATAAATATTATATCATTTCCACAAGAAATTCAGGTACCTGAAAATTTGTGAGAATAATAAGATCTCAAATGTTTGAAAATTGATAGAACAATATACATTAAATTGCGCAAAGGTCGACATTATTTATGCGTGCAATAGAATGAGTATCTTTAATATAAAGTCCGCGACTCATAATTGAAAGTGTAGAGATGATTGGTCAAAATAGACCATTGAGTTCACCTCAAATTATGAAAAGGATGTACGAAGAATTAATACACTTGAAGTGTAAATGTATTCCTTACAGAAATTATACACCTGAAGTGTAATCCTAGAAAGATATTCGTTTAGAATAAACGAACGAAGGAATTACTTTGATGGTGAATGCAAGTGTATTTGACTTTTGTTAATAGCACACAAACACTTAGTATTTACATATTGTTGTCATTTAGTAAAAACATTTATATGAAGTTCTCGAAGGACTTGACATGCCGAAGCATATAAGTAATTCTTCTTGAAGAATACATAAACAAAAATGACTTAGTGGTTTTTGACTTTTTGAAAGCATTATGGAAATATAACATATGTCCATGTATAATAGTTTGCTTGCCACATTTATTTTATTTTATTAGTATCTTTAGTATTTTGATGAAATAAGTTATCCCACATCAGGGAGGGAGAAAACAATGAATGATGTGAGAATATCTTTGTTAAGCATCTTTCTTCATGTTGAAGCTCTAACGAACTTGAAGTTCAATAGAGAAAATTTGCAAAGTGCTATAAATAAATTGGTTAATATTTTGCTAACTCTAGAAGAGTTGCAAATTGAATATTCATAATATAGATGCTTTTATTTTTCAAAAGGAATTTTTTTTTATGTGTGACGAGTTCAAGACACACCTGATGTGTGATTGACATCTTTCTTATGAAAATAAAAATTCTTGGATTAGAGAGGATTAAATCATCAAAATATTCCTTCCGAAGAGTTTTAGAAAAAGCAAGCAAATGTTAAAAGTTTTTCGAAAAATCTAGTATTTGCAAATGGAAACATCCGGATCTATATGCATTGGTTCAATGATGTAATTTGTTGATCCTATGAAAATCTAGAATAAATATTCACTAAGATAATACCAATTGCAATTTTTAAGGTTGATCTCGAAGATCTATATGCATTGGTTCAATGATGTTATTAACAAGGGAAGTAATTTGACATAAGAATAATGTACTCTTTTTCCTTGACTAGGTGTATTTTTTTCCCATTGGGTTTTTTTCAAGGTTTTAACGAGGCATATTTTTAATGTTATGGACATCCAAATAGAGAAGTGGCGATATTGATGTTCAACAGATTCGCTCAAGGGATAATGTGGAAGATTTGTTCACCAAAGCGTTGCCAACATCAACATTCAGAAAGTTGATACATCAAATTGGAATGCGTCGACTCAAAGACATTCAATGATCAAGGAGAGTAGTTGTACTATTTTTCCTTCGTTCAGGTTTTGTCCCACTGGGTTTTCCTGACAAAGTTTTAACGAGGCAATAATTAAATACTCCAACCTCAGTTGTATTCATTTTCTTAATTTGGTTTAGTGTTTTCCCACTCGGTGTTTCCCAAACAAGTTTTTGTGAGGCAATTGTTGTATAGATTAGTCATTCAAGGGGGAGTGTTGTAAATAATGAATGACCCTTGTAGGCCCATAAAGCCCTAGGGTGTGAGACCCATGAACCAAATGGTTTAACCTTTGTGCGGTGTCCCTTATCTCTGTCCCACTGTAGCCCTACCCTATAGATAGTTTTTAGAGCCCCAGAGCAGTCTCTCTATAACAATCTCTGTAATCTCACTCCTCCGAGGTCTGCAACTTATAGCAGAGCCAACAACACGTAGAGCGTTAAATAATTCAGCTTCTGCCTAAGTCAACATGTTACGTGATCTCGGATTCGTACATGTCCATGAACTTTAAAAACGTAGTAATATAAATACCTAAAGTTAAATTAAATCAACATATTGTGTAACTCACAAGAATCTAATTAGCTATTGCGACTGATTGATATCCTCTTGGATGGGCTGTTACAAGGGTTTTCCACTAGCAAAAATAGTGATATCCTCGAACCAAGCCATGTAATTAGTTCGGGTCTAATAAACAATCCCAGTTTGAAATGGGCAATTTTTGCTCCAGATAGTGACCACTATCATTCCAAATATCTATAAACAACTAATGCTCATTCTTCCAATTACTACCAGATTTACCAAGAAGATTGACTGTGTGAATATCACCCTTAGGAGGATTAACTCCACAAGTATGATACTGGGTAGTCACACCCCGTAACATGGAAGTGACATGATAGTACCTCATCTACCAATGAGGCACCGAACCCAAAACAGAAAATACTAAATCCAAACAACTTTCATACTTAAAAGAGGAAACCCAATGTTCTTACATCGTAAAAAATGTTCCAAATACAAAGATTTTCTTACATAGGAAACATAAACGTTATACTACAAAGGGAAAATAGTACTATCTATTACATCCAGATCGAGAATTCTCATCGATCCAATCCTCACCATCGTTACCATCAACCTGATCATATGCAAAAGAGAAGGTAAAAGACTGAGCTACTAAACTAGCCCAGTAAGCATCGATCACCCTTGAGATGAAACATCAAATAAGACTATAAAACATTTTTCGACTGTCCTGAAACACGTGAAATCAATGCATAACTTTTACTTGAACAAAATATTTTTTTTAAACACTTGAATTACACTTACAGAACATTTACGAAACTTATAACAAACTAAACTTAATATCGGAATAGAACTGAATACGAACCGGATCAAATAGAAATCAGAACAGTGAACAAAACAGAGCTACGATATCCCGGTCTTCCCAAAATCATTGGAAACATGAATAAATTTAAATAGCTTGGAATCACTTTTAAAACACTTAGAATATACCTCACAAAACTTACAAAAGGCTTAGCTTTTAAAACGGATCAACCGGAAGTCAAAACGGATCAAAACAGAGACATGTCAAAATTAGGGTTATGGTGATCTTCCGAGATTTACGTCCGGTCAACTGGAGGAGGTGTCCGGTCTGCCGAAGCTCAGGTCAGGTCGACCAGAGGACTTCTGAACCCCTGCGGAGATGGGGGTAGAAGCCCAGTAATTGGTCCGGATGATGGGAAAATAGTCCGGTCGACCGAAGTGGTCGTCTGGAACTTCATAACAAGTCATTTTTAACGCATTTTAACAAGGGAAAACCCATTTTCAGAAATATCAAAAGGTCCCAAGCCAAATCACCAACTTCAAAACTCAATTAAATGCATTAAAACATGCTACTTCCAATTCATTCATATATATCAAATACTTTCAGAACATATAACGTTTTACTTTCATATGCTTCATATCTAACACTTCACTTTCAAATTTATCTGGGTTCAATTATGCAAAACCATTTTCTATAACGAATTAAGGAACAAAGCTATACATTTCTTTAAACCTTGTACACATTCAATTTAGTTACCTTGATTGCACTAGACAATCGGTTCATATAATATATACACTTTAGTAGCCTCTCTTGCACAAGGCAAGCCGCTAAACACTTTTGTAGCCTCGATCCGGTTCATATAACATATACATTTTAGTAGTCTTGCTTGCACAAGGCAAGCGGTTAAACAGGGGCGGCTCAAACGTTTTGGGGGTCCTGTGCCAAATTTTAAATTAAGGCCCGATATAACCTTAAAAAAAAAAATTGTGGCCCCGAATTTTTGGCTATATATATATACTTAGCAAAAAATTTGAGGCCCCGGATTTTTGGAGGCCCTGTGCGGTCGATCACTTTGAACTCCTTGTTAGCCACCACTGCGGTTAAACACTTTAGTAACCTCGATTGCACTAGACATCCAGTTCATATAACATATACACTTTAGTAGCCTCGATTGTACTAAACAACCGGTTCATATAACATACTTTAACATTTTAACGGAGACATAACATGCGTTACTTTCATTCATAGCCAATAGAGAATAAAAACTCCAGACTTGCAATCTCAACAAATCAAGACTCATATATCAAATTATTAAACGCAGCAATACGAAGACAAAGAAGACAACAAACAGTTCATACAAATCACATACTTCAATACTTCATCCGATTTTAATGCAATAAAAACATGAATGAAAACAAAATCATATCAATTTTGTAAATTCTGTAAAAACGACATTTCATTCTGATTTAAGGACTGAAATACAAGGGTGAATGATCCTTACTTGTCAAACTTAAGAAAAACAACTCTAAAATTTGGAATCCCAAAACGGTGGCCGAATTCAGCCTACTAAAACTGCAATTCCTCATTGGTCCTAACTTGAAACTGAGATCCATCAAAGTCCAAACGTAGGCCTGTCAGATACCTTTCCAACACAATAAGAATCGCTCGATTCCGACTCCATTTTCTATGTCAAATGTCATAAACACCTCTCAGCTCACAGTTTTTTTGCACACTTCTTTTCTCTCATTTTTTTCCTTTCCCAGTTGTTTTTCCTTTCTCTTCCCCTTAACTGATCTCTTTCCTTAATTCCCTCCAATACCCACTAACTTAACTTTCAAACAATCGCCAACGAAGCCCCCAACTTCCTGACTTAAGCCCCAAAATTCCAAACACGTTAAAAGCGCCTCTTAACATTTGTACCACTAACATATAACGCATAAATCATGTTATCACAATTGAATCACACAAAATTAAATACAGGACATGCAAACACGTAAGTAAAAATTCACGGGTATCACACGGGTATGGTATCTTCTGATCATAACCATATTGTCTCATGACTTTATCTGAATGATGTTGCTCGATAATATCAAAGCATAAAATAGGACGAACGAACGACATACGCCCCAGTAATGAAGGCCCCCTGAGCCACCACATTATTTATAACCTCCACCGGGTAAGGTAGCCAATCAAACTACAATAATAAATATTATTATATTTATTCATTATTATTAGTGTATACCATAAATTTCAAAATAAAATAAAATAAAAGAACAAATTACTCCTTGCCAATCATTCATGCCATCCAATTGATCCGTAAATGCCAGCAATTGATGGGTATGAGTGTTGAGCATATCATTTGAGGCCTTCCATCTTGCCTCGATTAGTAATGCCCTAGGACCATGAGCACATGTTGTACTTTGTTATTTTGAAGAATGTTATTTGAATATTTTATTTTACTTTTGAACAACAAATAAATGATTTGATAGTAAAACTCGTTAGCTTACAAAACAATATAATTGTCCCTAGTTTTATTAAATTTTACATGCTATAAATAAAACTAGTATGATGTCTGATTGATGTTCATGTTTTTCTGATCATTTGTAATGGATACGAGTCAGATCATAATTCCACATTGGAGAACATTGTATTGGACGTGATCCGAAAAAGTGGTAATACTGCATGGTTCAAAAGTCATAAGTATTTCTTCCTCAACTGTTTTAGAGTCCTTAGACCTTATGTCTTCATTGTTTTCAACGTGAAGAGAACTATGTTTTGACTCGGTCGAACGTCACTTTTAACCGAGTGATAACTATGATAAATGATCGGATGTAGCATTCTATCATGGCTTGAATGTGAGAGATTGTAATGAATTTGTCTCTCTTTTATTGTAGAGAGATATCCATGGGCCTCTTGATAGGGATGACTGTTTAAATATGAATGGTTGTACTCAAATACTTTTAATAAAAGGTTATTAAATATTATTTGTTAGCGCAATTTACCCGGAGATTGAGTAAATACATAATTAATCTTTATAAGGGGGACAACGTCCATGCCTTATACTTAATTATGATATCATGTGATAAAAGGATTAAATAGTAGATTGAGAATATGTAATCGGTCCAAAGATTTTTAATTTACTATGGGTAGTCACAATGCGTTACTAGAGACCACTTGTGACTTATGGATACATACTCTACTTAGTATGTTATGTTACCAACGTTAAATAAAACTACATGATCGCACGCATAGACGAGTTAACGAGCATTATGTCCAAATTTAATGAGTTTAGAAAATGTCTAGATTCATTGTATCTAACATGTATTTTGTGAAAATAATAAAACATTACTCTATTCGAATTAGAATAACGGATGGGATGATATTTTTGGTTTTTGAAGTTGTTGGGATTACGTGGGAGTTTATATGTGATAAAAACTCTCACTTTCAAATTGGTTGGGATTACATTAGAGTTTATATGCTATAAAAATCTCTCACTACCTTAAATATATATTTTGAGGGACAAAAAACAGTTAACAATTATTCAGCCGCAACAAAGAGGTTTCAAAAACCTAAAAAACTTGAAACTCTTCTCCATCCCTTATCTCTGTTTTAGAAAAATAATTAGAAAATCTTAGAGTTAACACTCCCTGCTTGTGTCACTGTGTACATTTATGCTAGGACGCCGCTGTGCCATGAAAATGTATTGGCTCCTCCGAATATAAGAGTAACAACAAATAGTAGAGATGTAATCTCAAAGCAGACTTATCCGAGAAAAGTAAACTCCCTATGAGAATAAACAATAAATCCCCAACCCTCTAATGCACTACATCTTCACTAGCATCCACACACAACTTATGTTTAATATGGACTTAAAGACTGTTGTTTCGGCCTAAAGCTAAAAAAATTGATTAACTAGTCAATTCACGTCTCTTTGTTATAATTAACAACCACATCTAATGTAAGTGTCCGTGCTTCTATGAACAATCCAAAAAGGACTACAACGTCCTCCAATGTGATGGTCACTTCCCCGCAAGGCAAACAAAAAGTGCGGTTCTCAAGGCGTCATCTCTCAACTAAAGCAGTTTATTAGGGCATGATCCACTTGAATACTTCATATGCGGCATAAATCTCCAAATCCTATTCTATATATTATATTAATCGCCACTCTATTAGTTTATTTCCTATAGGTTGACCAAAACGGGCTGTCACAACGAATAAAATCAAGTAGGTTATTAAGTCCCAGTTTATGTGTATTGTCTCATAAATCGCTAGAACGATGATCAAATTGTTTGTATAAGACATCAAGGTTTAGAGGTACATGCTGAACGGACACATGTGTCAAATGCACATCCTCCATCTAATCAAACAATATTAAAATTAACTCCTACTTAACATTATAAATCTAAAATTTAAAAAAATAAATGCGATTTAAGCAATACAAAAAAGAAAAAATAAAAAAATAGAAATTCAATAATAAAATATAAAAAACAATTAAGAGAAAGAAAAAAAATCGAAAAAATTAAACAATAAAGAAAAAATAAAAATTAAATCCATAAACCCTCAAATTCATATCAATAAAATACAATAATTAAAGCATAAATTAAAATAGAAAAATTAGAAAAATAACTAAGAAATCACAAAAATTAAAATATAAAAATTATGAATAAATAAAACAAAGATTATCAGAATCAATAAATACAAAAATTAAAGTAATAATTGAATTACAAAAGAATAAACCAAAAAATTGAAAATACCTTGATTTTGTGGAGAAAAGAAGAGAAGAACGGTGACAGCGACGGTAAGTTCGAGGCAGTGTTAGATGCACACTATAGCGAGTGGGGTCACATGCTCCCACAGTAAAATTTTGTTTACTTCTAATTATATGCTCATGCATAATGATTAGGTTCATGCTATTAAGTTAGTAAGAAGCCAGTGACCTCCGCTAGGAACTTTAGTTACCCCAAACTCAAACAATACAAAACGCAGAACACAAGGAGGTTGTGATTACATTCTCTTGACGATCGTGTGGGTTCCAATGACTTTCTTTATTATTTTTTATCTTTATTTGAAAGTTTTTAAATATTTTTTCTTCAAAAAAATTACTTGTCTCACACATAATATAAATTTTATTTTTGAGAAACCCGAAGAATGAGTAGAAGCTAGAAGATCATGAGCAGTTAAGTCAATGAAGACCACTCAAATTTCCGCTTTGATTTTGAGGGGATGAAGCATCGTAGAAAAACTCATATTATGACTTGCTCAATGCAAACCACTCAGTCTTTGATACACTCAGTTTTTAAGTCTTCTTTTGCTTCTATATATTCTCCTAAGAAATCTGCCATGAGAATTACTTGATTGCTAGACCAATGGCTTTCCGGGATAGTTTTCCATTTTTCAGTCTGCTTTTGCTTCTGTTCTCCTTAGAAATCTGCCTAGCCACTAAAAGAAATCATTGCACCCCTTCTTCTTGTGGCACCATTGAAAAAATCTCTTTTCCTTTAAGATTAAAAAGCGATCCTGAAAACTGCGGTCATCCTTATTACGAACTTGTTTGCGAAAACAATCGCACTGTAATATACTTAAGTTACAAGAGATTCTTTGTTCTATCAATTACTTATGAGAACTACACAATCCGACTAGTTGATCCACTACTAGAAAACTACCAAGGCTATTCTTCTTCTTGCCCGATTAACTATCTTACATACCGTGACTTAACGGGTTGGTACACACTACCTCGAATAACGATGAACAACTTCCTCGTATTCATCAGCTGCTCATCACAGATCAGTGAGGCTGCTCACTATAATAAGAGTGCATTCTGCGGTGACAATGCTAATATGAGCATTCAACAGAACTATTCCTATGTTATCATTGGACAACTGCCATAGTTGAGAGTTATAAGGGATTCTTGCAGCGTTAAAAAGGTTGCTTGGCTCTCATCTAATGCGCCACTAGTTGGAAACACTCAATTCGTAGACTATTCTTATGGATTTGAGATTATATGGTCAAACAGCCACATCTACTGCGGAAGCTGTATTGATGATGGAGGCGACCAATGCCGTACAGGCGCCAATGGTACTTTCTTTTGTGAGAAGTACTGCTCTCTCCGGAAGCCATCAACCATAACTAAAGTCAAGTGTGAGTCGCTCTACTTCCTACAGATATTGGTTTAAATTGTGTATGTCTTATTCTCCGTCACATTACTAATTAATTCAATAAATGAATTAGCCAGTAAATGGTTAGAGAATTTTTTTACACATAATTATTTGTTTCCCAACTAATTCAGCAAATGTTTTATGGATTTTTTATCCGTAACCACACACTTGTAGGAAAAATGGAAATAACTTGTAAAGTAAGGAGCCTTAAATAAATTATTAAATAATGTGATTTAGGAATCGAGGACTAACTACGTGTTTGGAAAGAATCCCAAAATTGTTTTTGAGAATAACAATAACAATGGGGGACTTTACTTTGAAACGGAACCAAATTTTCTAACTAACATAGAATATGATTCAGAATTAAATAACTAAGACTAACTCGAACGAATACATGAGAAAACTAATTTAACCGAAATTAAGCAGTGTGATTTAACCTTCGATCGGTGCCTAAATTTCCGCCTAAAGGAACTGGGCAATGCTAAACAGTAAGGCGCTTAATTTCTTCCTATACTTCGAACGGTCGCCTACTTTTTATTTAAGGACCTCCTTTCTAGTTTTCACTAGGTGATCTGTTCTTTTTTTTCTTTACTCTCGCTCAACTCCCTGTTCATTTGATGGGAAAATTCTAATATTACCCCACAACTATATCACATAATTTGAGATGGAACCTACTTTACAGGTACATTTCATCTCAATTCGTGTGAGATAACTGTAGGGCCATTCCCACAAAGACTGTTTCATGCCAAAGTGACTCTGATGGCTTCCCCGGACAAGGGAAAATTTGGTTATTCTCCCCATGCCTCGATTATAATGCAAGATTTTCCTTCGAAGACACTTGTCCGTCTTTGGTGATCTCCACATATTTAGGGTTTGATATTTTTTTCAAAGCGGTTTGACCATCCCTTTCTCTGTTAAAACCTTTTGTTTACCGGAGCAAAATACCAAAACAAATACCCAGTCTTGGAAATCACGATTTGCCGCCTAGGTGGATCGTCTGGGACTCTTTTATTTAGAGACCTTAAAGAAGTTAGACATTGATCATTCCATCAATATATGATGTTCTTCTATTGTACAAGATTATAACATTTTGGTCACGACTACTTGTTTCTGGTCTCCCGTTTTGAATGCTTTCCTTACCTCGCAAGTCTGACGTCTCTCGCCATTATAGATGTAGCTGCCCTCATGGGTTTGCTGCCTTACGGGGAAACTGTTGGTTTCGAGCTCGTCACTAAACTCAGGTTATCCTTTTTTATAAGCAATTGTTTTAAAAAAAGAATTAGCCAGAGCCCTCTCAACATAAGCATTTCAATTTCTTGATCTTCAGGTAGAGCCCATACATCTTTGGGTTATCCTCTTTACAGATTCTTAAAGATTTCTATAATATTTGCAACAACTCGTGTTGGGACGTTTCTGGTACTCGCCCCTGTTGTTTTGGCTCATACTTACTAGGGTCTGTTTGAGTAAAAAATATAGTATCTTGTAACAATAATATAACTCATTAAATCTCCAATAATTAAGGTATGAACGGGAATGATAGGGAAACATAGATAACCTTTGCTAATAAATGCACAAAGTGACTGATCCCAAAGTATCACTAAAACAGATGGATTGGAACCTAGCATTTGACAATGAATGCACAAAATGATTGCTCACATAATACTCCCGTAACAATGGTCTCTTATTCCGTTGTGTTTGCTATAGAATCATACCCTCAAATCAAAGGTAAAATGCATCAGAGAAGGCAGGCTCAAGAACTATTTTTATTTATGTGCATATTATAATATTTTTTTTCATTTAACATTCAGAGCGTTAGTGGTGCACAAATTAAGTAAAAAATATAACCTCGTAAAAATTTCTGATAAATAGGCTTTTCGACCACTATTTATCCCTTGAATTTTCCAATTTTGGAGAACTCTAATGCTTCTTGCTTCCATCGGTTGATCCAACTAAAGTGTCGGTTGTTTCCTTTTACCCGGACCTATACTCAAAAACTTGGAAACCTTTGCTATAGGACAAATATACTCTCCATGGGTCTTGCTTGTGGGCTTGTCCTCCATTGCTTATATATATATATATATATATATATATAACGTATGTTAATAAAGATGAGCGGTAAAGACAGGTGCGGATCCAAAATTGAAATTTAGGGTGATCTCTCAACAATTTAGAGTGAAAATTAAACTTGTTTTTTTTTATCTTGGGTGGTCCTGGCATACAAGGACCACCCCTTGGATTCGCCTCTGGGTAAAGATTAGTTTAGATATTTAAAAAAAAAAAACATCTTGTATTTGTAGAAAAGGTTATATCTTGAAAATAAGAGAATATTACTTAATCGCAAATTGTGTTGATACTTCTTGTGTACTAATCAACCAATGATTTTTAATTTGCAATTTTCAGGCTTGAAGCAATTCGCACGAGGTAAGTTCTCCTTCCCAACTTTTATTTAGTTGACGGGTGTTTATCCAAATAAAAAATATCTCAATGTAATACGATTAATTAATATCTTATCAAAGTCAACTATTAAAAATAGAAATTGAAGATCCCAAGCAACACATGGGGGCTGTGTTAATGCCCATACAGCACGAGCAAAGTCATCTCATCCGCGTGGCGGAGGTCATTATAAAACGGGTGAAAATTCTATGTTCTCATCACTGTCTTAATCACTGTCTTAATCACTGTCTCTCCAACCAATCAAAATTTATTATATAAATATTTTTTTTCAATTATATATAAACAGAGTGAATTATGATTGGCTGGAGACAGAAATAGGGATAAGAACGGGAACAGAGAATTTTTTGCCCTATAAAACCCATGTTTGCTTGTGGTGTATTTTAGACAACCACGCAATTTGCAGAGTGCCTCAATTGAATATATATATATATATATATATATATATATATATATATATATATATATATATACACACACACACTAGCAATTTCGTTTTTCATGCTACATTTAGAACTTTTGCTTTGGGTATGAAGAAAAATTTAAATTTCTAATCTTTTATGAAAATATTTAACAAATACAAGTCCAAGAATTAAAATCCTCTCGGATCATGAAAAAATTATATTCAATAGTTATTGCTTCTTTCTTCCTAGCAAGGAAGAACGAATCGTGTCCTAAACATCGACCATTGGTGTTTCGACAATATGATACTAGTGGCGAAGTGTGTGAAACCAGATACACCTATTAATGATGCAATTTTTGCAACATGCCAATTCGGGTTCCAATTACACTTTAAGCTGCATATTTGACTCACCACGGAGATGGGCGTAAAAAATACAAAGAATTTCGATACCTACATCGTGGTGGAAATTCACGAGATGGTTTATTGACTGAGATTTTATCGCTTCAAAGCCAATATAGATGTTACCATCCCTCTCCGCTGAGTTTTTCTAGCCTAATCGTCAAATTTGGGAGCCTTTGAAGTCAACTTTATGTATGAACGACTCCCCGAATTCTGCAACCATTGCGGGAATCCGGGCCACGTTCCAATATCGTATCCGGAATTGCTTCTCGGAGGGCGTCGAGTGGACCGAGACAACTTGGAATTTGATTTGAAGCTCCATGCTTCGAAGAGGACGAAATCGAAACCTATTAAGACTGTTCGGCTCAATGTCACTGAAGCCCCCAAACTGGTGATATACACCCATGCCATTGTTCCATATGAAAGTCAAGGGATGGAAAATAGTGGAGATCCAACTATTTAACCTTGTTGTCGGCCTGAATAAAATGAGAATTTAGTGGAATTGGAGAAAGGGAAAGAGAAGGGCACGAATGGAAGGAGTAGCAAGGGGAAGGGGAAAATGATGGACACGGGTGAGAAGATGTATTAACTAGTCAATTTGCGTTTGGGCTTCGGAGATGGAGACAAGTTGATGACGACAACGTGTAGAACTGGTCGCTGACAAGTTTATGACCTATTTCATTCTCTCTAAATATATTAAAAGATTCTATCACGAGCATGATCCGAACTTTATTATGGGGTGAAGATGAGAATGATAAGAATATTTGATAGAGAGCTTGGATTGAATTATGCAAGCCGAAGGTTCATGGAGGAATCGTTTTCGGGATGTTAAAGCTTTTAATAGGGCTTTAGTAGCAAAGCAAGGCATGTGTATAATTCACCAACCTTTTGTCACTTTGCTCCAGGGTGCTACAAGCGAAATATTTTCACCTCGATAGATTTATAACGGTGCCGCTAGGGGTCATACTTATATCATTTTGAAAGGTATCCTTAAAGGATGAAAGTTACTCCTGGCTTTGTTTAAATGGAGGATAGGTGACGGTTCACGGATTAATGTTTGGGGAGACAAGTGGTTAACCATTCCACATACTTTCAAACTCTTCGCCCCACTAGAAAATCATGGTTGTTTCTAGATTCATTGACTAACATAAATGTACATGGAGTATGGAAATGTTAGGGAATATTTTTCCTCTTATGAGATAGATGAAATAACCAAGGTATAGCTTTGCGATGTTTGTCCACCAGACCGACTTGTTTGTGGGTATATAAGCAACATACTTTATTCTATAAAGTTTGGCTATCACCTTCAAGCCGACATTTAGAGTGGTAAGTGGGAGAATCCTTCATCCTCGAAAGCCAATATTTTTTATCAATGAGATGGAGTTTGGAAAATTCCCGTTTTGCATTCATCTGGAAGATATTTTAGCGCATTATACAGACTTGTCAAGCTTTGTCACGACGAATACACACTATGAATCCCAATGTCCTATTTGTCAAGAGGAGCTTGAGACTGCAGTGCATGCGCTTTCTCTTATCCAACAGCTATTAAAGTCTGGAATCAAACTAGTTTTGATATACAATCTATATTAAAGGTCTTCATTCATTTTGCCTATATTACATGGAATGTATGGTGCAATAGGAATCGAGCAGTTTTCGAAGGGAAACGAAAATCAGCTGAGAAAGTTGCAAATTTTCGCTCTAATTTGTCTTGCAGAATTCAGTAGTATTTTTGCATCATCCTTAGGTTCAGGGGTAGCATACCAACCTTTGCAAAATTTCTTCTAAATTAGATATCTGCTCAAGGAAGAGCAAAAATGTTTGCTTCTCTGGATATAGCGGAACCCGCCAAGGTTTTACAGCAACCATCTTTCCTTAAATGAAAGCCACGTGAGAATGGGCTTCTTCAAATTAATGTGGATTGTGCATGGAATAATAATCTTTGTGGACTTGGAGAGTCGCTAAATTTATTTCGAGCTTATCCAAACCTGAATATGCTAAAGTAAAGGCGCTTCTTGAAGGATTTGGGCTTGCAGTGGATGAGGATACCAACCGTGCTTCATAGAAAATTACTGTCAAGTTCTGGTTAATCGGGTCTATCAATTAGAAGATGATTCTTCAGCAATAGGGCATTGTCACACCCCGTAACTTGGATGTGACATGATAGTGCCTAATTCGCCGATAAGACACCGAACCCAAAACAGAAATACTAAAAATCCAAAATATTTCATACTTAAAAGAGAAAACTCAAGATTCTTACATCATAATAAATGCTCCAAATACAAAGATGTTCTTACATAAAAAATATAAGTGTTAAATTACATGGGAAAACAATACTACATATTATACCAAGTCAAAAACACTCCTCGACCAAATCCTCACCATAGCTACCATCATCTTGATCATCTGCAAAAGAGAAAGTAAATGACTGAGCTACTAAACTAGCTCAGTAAAGTCCCAACACCCTTAGGATGAAGCATCGAATATGGACTCAAAGCATTTTCCCAACCCAAATAAGTTGTAACCGAACTTTAACAAAAATAACTTGAAAATGCATTGAAACAATAAGTACATGGCTTAAAACGGATACGGAACAGAAATCAAAACAGAATACAGAAAATAAATAGTACAGAGAGGTCCGGGCGATCGGATAGAAGGATCCGGTCGACCGGAATCAAGACAGGAACTTAATTATGAAGTCTGAACGATGGCAAACTGAGCTCGGTCGACAGGAAGTCGTCCGAACCAGCCTTAGAATAGCAAAGGACACTGGTTGACAGAAAAGGTCGTCCGACTGGTCCCAGTACTTTGGTCCGGTCGATTGGACTTATGGTTCAGTCTACATAACAAACTATTTCCTGCACAAATTAACAAATAAAAAATAGTTTACTGCACTTTCAGATATCCCAGCCGAAAATCCCCCATTTTTTACTTTTAAACACATACTGAAACATATACAGAACATACACATAACACTACACAAATGAGCTCATTGTCTGACTATGACCCTAAACCTCTTAAAAGTCTATAACTAATAGAAAGTCCAACTTTTTATCCTCGTTAGGTACCGAGTAAAACGGAGCCCACTTTTATCCTCGTTAAGAACCACGCTAGATATAATACGAGTATCCAGCATTTTTTCCTCGTTAGGTATCGAGTAAATAGGAGCCCACTTTTCATCCTCGTTAGGAACAGAGTCATATATAATTAGAGTAAACAGAAATAACCCACTTTTTATCCTCGTCATGTACGGAGTCAGACATAGCAAGCTCCTAAGCACTCTAAAATACGGAGCTCACTTTTTATCCTCGTTAGGAACCGTGTCAAACAGAGCAGACATAGCACGCTCCTGGGAACTATAACAAACGTAGCCCACATTTTATCCTCGTTAGGAACCGAGTCAGATATAATAAGAGTAAATACACAGAGCCCACTATTTATCATCTGTGGTACCGAGTCAAACGGAGCAGACAGATCATACTCCCGGGCACTATAACATACATAAACTTAACGATTTCATGGATTAGGATTATTAACAAACATGAGTTCTACTACGGATCGAATCAGACTGAGCAGACATATCATACTCCCGGGCACATAGCATACATAAACTTGACGATCCCATTGATTAGGATTATTGACAGACAAGATTTGTACTACATATCAAACACAACGACTCCAATTATGGCAATCAGTCACAAAACAGTTACGAAACGTAGTTTTTCCAATTACAACATACATTCAATGAAAATTGATCAATACTCCATCAAATTTCAATGCAAGAAAATATGTTTTAAAATTAAATTCAAGGCAATTCAATACTTTTAGAAAAATGAAAGTTCATGCATCTTGTAGAACTGAAAAACGAGGGTGAAGAGTCACCTTTCAAACTTAGCAATTTTAACACCAAAATCCTGAAATCAAAGAAAAGAAGAAAAAAAAATACTTCAACCAATAATAACTTTCTGCTCCGAACTCCAATTCGTAATCCGTCAAAGTCAGAACATAGCCATTTCTATTACCTTCGAAACGCTTAAGAAATCACTGAATTTTGATAACAACTGCTATGTCAATTTTTCGAAATACCTCCCATCTCACAATTTTTTCACCTTTCATTTTCTCTCTCTTCCTCATTTCTCTGTCGTTTCCTTTCTTTCTCTCCACAACTGATATTTTCCTTACTTTCCTCCACTAACCTAGTAATTAACTCCCCCAAAATACTCCCAACTTACGAATTCTCACCCATAAGTCCCTCAACCTCAAAACATACCCTACGCTCCTCCAACAAACGTACCCCAAAATAATACATAACATGTTACTGAAACCGGGTGATGACCTGGCAGTAACTCGTATGCCAACGAGACACATAACCCCTAACAGAGATGAATAATTCGTTAAACCATTATTAAAAGGAAGCTAACAATCTTACACAAATTATCCGAATATAACATGAATCCATAATATAAAGTAAGTGAAGGATGTTACTAGGTGTTGTTACATTATCAAGTACTTAAATAAAGTAGTTGTTCAACTGTTACATATTAGAATCACTCGCCATAGTCCCCGTCCCAGGCTTCCACGTAACCATCATCATCTGCAAGTAAGGAAAATACAAACGTGAGCTATAAAGCCCAGTAAGCACCAACACCCTTAGGATGAAAACATCAAGTAAAACACAAAACCGTTTTTTCCGACTTCTCAAATCAAGTGTGAAAACATGCAATGTTTAAGTTCTTGTGTACTTCACAATATACACTTTAAAACTTTACAAGGTAACCGTTAGAAAACACCAAAACGAACCAGAAGAAAACCGAAATCAGAATGGCCACAATGCCCCTTCGGTCGACCTGAGTAATAGGACTGGTCGACTGAATGGTCTTATGAAAACAAGACACAACATTGTCCAAAAGTCCCGTCGACCAAACAAAACACACCGGTCAACCGACACAACTTTCGGTCGAGGGGTTTCTTAACCCCGGTCGACCAAAATAGTTCCCTCGTTTGTTTGGTCCCAGTAGTTTGATTCAGAAGATGGGCATATGCTCCGGTCGACCGCTCAGTCGACAGAGATCCAGTTAGGCTCATTTTCAGTGTAAATTTATGAAGGATAAGTGCATTTCTGCACTTTCTGAATTCCATCTCCAAAATACTCAATTTTGACACCAATGCATATATAATGAACAAAACAAAACATAAACAAGTAAACAATAAACTAGACTCGTCGAAATCCAACATCTACACATCGGAATGAAGGCACAAACATCGAAATTGATATCTCTTAATCTAACCATTAGAAGTTTTCTAACTATGGTTCAAATTTGGAAATGATCAGAGAACGATTACTATGTCTGCAAAGGGTTTCAAACTTACCGTAGATGAAGGACAACTCAAAAATTTCAGAATCACAAAACAAAGTTCTATGGAAGATTACTCTAAAATCGATCGTTGAAATCCGATATCCACAGTCCAAATTGTAGTCCTACAGTTCTTTAACCATAGAAACAAGAATGGATTGATCATAATTTTTTACTACTTCAATTATGAAATCTCCTCACAACACTCTATTGTTTCTCAGTTTCTCTCTTTTCTTTCTTTCTTCCTTCTCTCTTTTTTTTTCTTTACTTCCCCCCTTTGTTTTTCCAACAAAAAAACTCTCCCCCCCCCCCCCCTAAATAACCTCTCAACTCCCAAAAAAAATAATCCCTCAACTTCCTAATATCCACACTCAAGTCCCCAAACTTTCAAAACGTCAAATATGCCCCCTTCAACACTTGTATAACTAACGTACAACACATTAATCATGTAATTACACCAACATAGGTTGGCTTACTTAGTAAGGAATTGAAACGTCCTTACAAATGTCAAGTGTTCAATTCTCGCTGCCGACGTGAGGGCTGTGTTGGTGGGCAGTCTGTAAATACCCTTGTAAGCGACCTATGATCCCTAAGGTCTGCCCTACTCCGTGGTAGTGACTGGAGCCGAACCCACTCGAACTTTTTTTTACCAAAAAAAAATCATGTAATTACAAATATATCACACAACATTAACTAAAAGACATGCAAACATGGAAGCAAAAAGTTTTGGGTATCACACACATAATCACACAAAATAAATTCATATCAAAGTAATTAATCATGCAAAATTAATTACGAGTCAAATAACACGTAAGCAAAAGTTCCGGGAATCGCATACATATTGTTAGTAAATTAAAATTTTTGTTGGGAAATAATATAGTCAATTTATCTTTTATTTACATAACTTGTAATAGTTATGCTGATAGTCTGACAAAATATGCAATGAAGACTAAAACCTCAATGGTTTGGAGACCCACGGGATTTTCTCCTAACACATCTAACCTTTGATATCAATTAATCATATAAAGAATTTTTCTGTTAAAAACAAGTAAAAAATTAAAGATGTAGTGAATTCTAGTTGAGTTTCTAGAGAAAAGCTTGAGAAAACAAAGACAGATTGTAGAGAAGGTGAAAAATTAAATATGACCCCTAATCGTTTTTCATTGAGAGTTTTATTATGTCAATGCGATAACAAGTCATGTTTAAAGTTTTTTCCATTTTTATAAACTATATCTTTAAACTGATTTTTTCTTTTGTTTGGACTTCTCAGATGTGCTTAATGTCTGCTACAGTAAGTGATCTTCTTCAAATTTGTTCCTTTAATTTCTCTGTCTTCACAGTTTATCAGCAAATGTTTTCTAATTCTGTTTATTTGGTCCTTGCAAACAGGATATTCACGATACGCAGGTAAAAATCTTTTGTTATTAATGAGAACAAAGATACAACGCATTTGGATCACATGTTAGGGCATCCAACTGAAAGCACCCCCATATAATTTAATGAAAAATCCCTGTTTATGTATTAAAAAATTACATATCTAAGAATTATTTTACCAATTCCTTTGCAGGATTCGCTCTTGGGGCAAGATATTTTCTTGGGATCCTTTGCCTGTTTGCCTTGATTGTGTATAAAATAAGAAGAAAACATATGTCCGAGTACGAAAGCATCGAAGACTTCCTACAAGGTCAGAACAACCTCGTACCCATAAGGTACACATATGCAGAGGTAAAAAAGATGACGAATAATTTCAGAGAGAAATTGGGTGAAGGTGGCTATGGAACTGTATTTAAAGGAAAGCTTCGAAGTGGATCACTCGTAGCAATTAAAATGATCGCAGTTAAATCCAAGTCCAGCGGTGAAGAATTCATTAGTGAAGTCTCCACCATTGGAAGGATTCACCATGTTAATGTGGTAAATCTCATCGGCTTCTGCTTTCGGGGCTCAAAACGGGCACTCGTTTATGAATTCATGCCTAATGGATCCCTCGAGAAATACATTTTTCTTCCCAAGGATGGAGAAACGAAATTGACTGCTAGTTGGGAAAAGATGTTCAAGATTTCGCTTGGAATAGCTTGCGGAATGGATTATTTGCACCGAGGTTGTGAAATGCAGATTCTACATTTTGATATAAAGCCTCATAACATTCTTCTTGATGAGAATTTTAATCCCAAAATATCCGATTTTGGGTTGGCTAAATTGTACCCTGCTGATGATAGTATAGTTTCCCTTACGGCTGCAAGGGGTACAATGGGCTATATGGCTCCTGAATTGTTCTACAAGAACATTGGTAGAGTTTCCTATAAGGCAGACGTGTATAGTTTCGGAATGCTACTAATGGAAATGGCGGGGAAAAGGAAAAATTTGAATCCATTTGTCGATCACTTGAGTCAAATTTACTTTCCCTCATGGGTTCACGATCAGTTCAGCCAAGGGAAGGAAATTGAGATTGAAGACTCGACAGAAGATGAAAAGAAGATCGTGAAGAAGATGATCTTAGTAGGTTTGTGGTGCATACAGATGAAGCCTATTGATCGTCCTTCCATGAACAAAGTTGTAGAAATGCTTGAAGGAGACCTTGAACTCTTGGAAATTCCTCCGAAGCCTTTTCTATCCCCGGAAGGAATGGATCATAAAGATCATGATCAAGATCTTGAAATCAACACAAATAGTGTAGAGTTGCCTTTGTTGTCCACTAGCTATGGAGGTTCTAGGAGTCTAGAGATAGAGCCTAGTGCGAACCATGGTAATTAAGAGGGTGTTTGAGGCGTTCGACTAAATAACGTCTTTAAAAATCTGGACATTTAATTTTATGTTAGTTATATATTTGCGGGTTTGAATTTTGTTGAAGAATGATAAAGTTTGTTGAATTTTGTTTGATTCAGTGAAGGTGAAAGATTAAGGAAGATTTCTGGACTTGAAAAATGGGCTCAATTTACTTGGACCTTTTTCTTTTCTTTGTTGATAACGCTCAAATTTTCATTTCGGCCTTTTTTATGTTGACAATTACTTGAGCCTTTTTTTAGTAAAAAAGTGTTAATCACTTTATTTTCTGAGAAATTGCTAGTCTATTTTACATTATACATAGAAAGAAAATGAATAGCCAAAAGCCCTAAACGTTCAAGTAGCTAGGCTTTCTTTTTTCTTCTTTATGTTATTTTTAACAGATTCTTCTTTATTTGCCTTTGTGTAACCATCTTTTTTTTTCTTTTTTTTTTTTTGAATGGAAAGTTTTCCGGTATTTATATTTTAAAATTATGTTTAATTTGTTTGGTCTTCAAGTATTTAAGCATGTGTTTTAGTTCGTTGATCGTCTTTTTGCTTAACTTGGAGTCTATATATGTCTTGGATTGAGTTGATGGCCTGAAACTGATTTTGCAAGTTGTTCCGAAAATTTACCTAAAGTCTTGTCGACTGGGTTAGTTAATTACGGTCGAACGAAAAAGCTCGGTCGACCAAAGGAAGAATTGAGGTCGACCGGGATTCTCAAAATCAGCAAAACTGTAAACTTTTTTCCTTTACTTCTTTTTCAGTTTTGTTATCTTTTAACATGGCCACAACTTCAGGGGGGAGATTTCATTAATTGATATACATATATTTCTAAATCCGTAAGGTTGTTTTATATTGAAAAATCTTAAAAGTCCATATATGACATTGTACTTATCTTTGATCCCTCAAAGGTCATATTCTATTGAAGTTCTTCTTATTCAACCTATCACATTACATCAAAGTTTTTAATAATAAAAAAGGGGATATTGTAAGCTCTAAGGGCTAAATTCTATATTTTGATCAATGACAAACTATTGATAAGATTTAATATAATAATTGTTTATGTGATAGGTTACAAGCAAAGTATCAAGTCTATCAAAGAAAGTACATACAAGACAAAGGCAATATTACACATTGAAGATCCTAGAGATGCCTACCAGAAGTACTAGAAGACTTCGGTATATGATATGGTAGATTAGACTTTTCATAACTTGTAATCTTCCAAAGGAAAAACTCAAATGATAATGCTCATACTTGTCATGCATACACTTAAAATGTTTTAATGTTAAAAGGTTTTTGAAAAGGTTTTTGAAAATGTTGAAAGAGCCATACAACGTTTATACTTGAGATAGATAGCATTTGATTTGATACTTAATGGGAAACCCACTTTTAACCTTCAACTCAGTCGACCGAAGTAGTTCTTCGAAAAATCGGTTGAAGGTTGGTCGAAAAAGACTCTAGTTACGGTCGACCGAAGTGTGTCAGATCACTTAGTCTTTTCAAATGGTTTCAATCACTCAACGACTACTTTGGTTAGGTAGACCTCAATCCAGTCCGGGATATGGTTAGGTGTACCAAGATCGAAAAAGAGTCTTTTCATAAAAAGCTCGGAAACACCCTGGAAGACCTAGACCCAAATCTGGTCGATCGAAGTGCCATTTTCTGGCAGTTTTTGTGATACCCGTAACTTTTTGTCTACATGTTATTTTAAGTGTAATTTATTAATTGTAATTATGTGTCTATTTAATTTTTAGAACATATTGTGTTACATTTTTAGTACGTTTCGTTAAGGGGCGTTTCGTATGCAAATTGTAATTGAGGGACATAATAATAGTAAATCACATAAACAAAACTAAGGCATAAACGTTGGCTTGCCTCTTTGTATTCGGGTGCATTTTTTTTTTTAGAACTTAAATGGAGCAGTTGCTTTATTTAAAAAGGAATAGGAAAGGTAAGGTATATATTCAACGTAATACATTTATATAGTATATATAAATAATATAGAAGTAGAGGGGACGGGGGTTACATATAAGTTATATGTATATATATAGGGATCGGGGGCTATCAATGGACAAAAGTAAACAAAACTCGAATTCATAAAACACATAACATCATCATCAAAGGCACTTCTCTCAATCTCATACATCATTCTAACTATTGCTAACTTCACCTGAAAAACAACATGGAAATGAGTGAGCTTCCAACTCAATAAAAAATTAAACTCCTTCCGGAATCAAGCAGTTTGAAAACACTTTTACTTATTATTTCAAAACCATAAATAGCACAAGTAACTTTCTTTGAAACATTAAACTTATATCTCAAATAACTTTTCATCCAAAAGATAACAACTTCATTTAGCAATCACATTGCTTTGACTTTTAGCTTGAAAAACATATATATTCGTTAGGAAAATTCTTGACTTGAAGGAGTCCTTTACCGTAAAACGGTACTTTAGTCGATTAGGGAAAAACATTGACTCACGAGAGTCCTTTAACCGACCACAATTTCTTTAACATTTAACTTTTCAAAATAGTATTTATTTTCTTTGGCTCTTTCTCGTAACACATCGAATTTGACTCATTGAGTCCTTCAACCGGGGTATACTTTGAACCTTCGGCTTCGGTTGCGGGGAATTTGACTCATCGAGTCCTTCAACCGGGGGTATACTTCGAACATTCGGCTTCGGTCGCGGGCGATGATTACTTAATTGTGCCATAAAACATACTTTACTTTTTAAAATAATAGAAAGATTATACTTTATATAATATGGGCATTATGCATGCTCTAGAACTGGAAAAACATATAATTAATTCCATTTTACCTTCAAACCAATAGCAGAAATTTAATCTTGTTATGCATATATCAAATCGTCAAAAATATCATACTTGATTCCTCTTTTTCTATATAAAAGTAAACGTTTCGAAATTCCAATCAAATCACTATTTCCGTAAAAAATGCTTATTAACATTAGTTTATAAAAAGGCAAGAAGGGTTCAATTTCTTACCTCAACGCGATAACAGAAAATCCTAAAATCTGCACTGTCCAGTTTTACTCTCGGAGCTATAACTTTCCGCTCGGAATTCGGAATGTCGTTCTGTCTGCACTCACTCGAAGCTTATTCGATTATCTTCGAATCGGTATATAGTGGACTAAAAAGGGAAAGGTAACACTCCCCCAATGATCTCTCAAAGTATGACCAGAAACCTGAATCTCTCAAAAAAAAAATGCTCTTGGCACCCTACTGTGCCGCCTACTTTCTTTCTTCTTCTTTTTTTTTAATACTGTTGATCTGGTTCCCAGAACCCTTCCCAAAAAAATGATTCTTTTTACTTTTGTCCATTGATAGCCCCTGATCCCTATATATATACATATAACTTATATGTAACCCCCGTCCCCTCTACTTCTATATTATTTATATATACTATATAAATGTATTACGTTGAATATATACCTTACCTTTCCTATTCCTTTTTAAATAAAGCAGCTGCTCCATTTAAGTTCTAAAAAAAAAAATGCACCCGAATACAAAGAGGCAAGCCAACGTTTATGCCTTAGTTTTGTTTATGTGATTTACTATTATTATGTCCCTCAATTACAATTTGCATATGAAACGCCCCTTAACGAAACGTACCAAAAATGTAACACAACATGTTATAAAAATTAAATAGACACATAATTACAATTAATAAATTACACTTAAAATAACATGTAGACAAAAAGTTACGGGTATCACATACTTCCCTCCTTATAAAAGTTTCATCCTCAAAACTTGCACTCCTTACTACACGCATACAAAAACTCCCTGCTAGATGAGAATGGCTCTATGGTAAACAAATAGCAAATATGGTACTAAATGCAACTTAACAATATAATAAAAATAATAATCACATATTCGCATAAGTGTACATAACACGTAATCAAATTACATATACATGATGACAAATAACAATCACATAAAACACGTAAGCAGAAAATCGGGTTCTCGCATACTTCCCTCCTTCAAAAAAAAATCATCCTCGAAACTTACGTAATCAAACCTCCTCAAACCATAAGAGTTGTCGTTCCTTATCGCTTCTAGAATGACCAACATATTCCATAACTTAGTATCGATAGAAGAGTTCAATCTTAACCACAATGTTTCAATAAGTGCTTATCACTCTTTCATTGAGCTACTATGATTATAACTTATTAACCAGTTCTCCAAAAGATCATAAACCTATTGCTCTGATACCACTCTGTCACGCCCCGTATCCGAGAGGCGAGACATGACCGTGTCAATAGCCCATACTACTGACACAAGGTCTCTTACTTCTTAACCTCAAGTTTTTTTTTAAACAAGTATATGACTTAAAACATCACCATCTATAACTTCAAAGGAAAATAATCTTTACAAGAGATAACTTTATACATTACATCGGAAACTAACTTCTAATGAACATTAGGAATAAACCTTTCATAACAAAACTCGAATCCATAAAACACATAAGCAGAAAATCGGGTTCTCGCAGTTTTCTAGCCATTTTCTCTCCCCTATTTAAACCCCAAAGCTGAAATTTTGCAAACTACTCATTCCATCAAGTGCATTCAATTTACTTTCATTCAAAACATTCTTTATTACTCGTTGCAATCATTTTCATGTGCAAAACAAGTTTGACCAAAAATGATTTGAGCTATAACATTTATTGAGCCTTACACTTGTAACAAATCCATCATTTCAAGGTGAGATTAGTTCTTTGTGAGCTAGGAAGTAACTCTTTATGAGTTTCATATCTTTGTGAGTTTTTTAGAACTCTTTGTGAGTTAGGCTCTTTGTAGGCTAGTTGATTGGTTCAAGTAAAACTCTTTGTGAGTTGTCCACTTTTGTAAAAGGTTGATCCCACCTTACATTTGTTTTGAATGGAATTTCTTAGTGAAGTGTTGAAATCCTTGGGTGTGTCTCAAGGTAGTGGACGTAGATTCTTTGTGAATCAAAATACGCTAAATCGCTTGTCTTTTGTTCTTCTCCTTTACAAGCTTTCATTATTGTTGTTATTTACTCTTCTCCTTGTTTATTTAGAAGAAAGTTTTAAAAAGATTACAAAAACTCTACTCACCCCCTAGTTTTTCAATTGGTATCAGAGCCCTGTCTTCTCCTTTTGGATTTACATCCTTGAAGTAAAGATCACATGGCCGAACGTCCGCATTAGCATATCGTGAGGGGTCTTCCGCAAACCGTCCTCCTTTCGTTGACAAAACTAACTACAATTGTTGGAATAACCATTTTAGCATTTATGTTTGCTCTATAAATGTTGAGCTATGGAGTGTGATAGAGGATGGACCTTACATTCATATTAAGGAAGAAAATGGTTCAAGAGTTGAAAAAGAAAAACATGAGTTCAATGATTTTGAGATCAAGAAAATGACCATGAATTTTCAAGCTATGAACATTTTGAGTTGTGCTTTCTACCAAAATGAATACAATAGAGTGAGTGGTAGTGATACCGCTCATGACATGTGGAAGACACTTGAATTTACTCCTGAGGGTACCAACCAAGTGAAAGAATCAACACTAAACATTCTTGTGATGGACAACAAGTTGTTCTCAATTAAATCAAGTGAGAATATAAGTGATATGAATACTCGCATCAAATATCATAAATGGGCTCAAGGCATATGGCAAGAAATACTCATATGGAGAAGTAAATATGAAGATCCTCAATGCTCTCCCTAAGGCATGGGAAGCTAAGGCTTTTTCCGTTGAAGAGGCCAAAGATTTAAAGGCATATCCGACCAAGGAGCTTATTGGCACTCTCCTTACACATGAAATGAAACTAAAAATGCAAACTAGCCTTGATCATGACAAAAGTCCCAAAAAGGAGTGGCCTTGAAGGTCAATGAACACAAAAGCTCTCATGAAGTAAAAGAGAGTGATGATGATGATATGGATGATGAAACCATGGCAATGGTTGTAAGAAGAATGAAGAAAGCATTCTAGGGAGGAAATGGCAAGAAGCCCTATCAAGCAAAGAAGGGACAATAATCCTAAATCCCAGTGTCATGAAATGCGGGAGTAGAGAACACTTCGTTGAGGTTGTCCAAAGAACAAAAACAAGGACAACCAAGGATACAAGAAAAAGAGGTGCTTCAACGCAAAAAATGCAAAAACAAAATGAGTGGCAAATGGGATAGAAAGGACAGTGAAAAAGAAGAGGATCATCTTAGCACTCAAAATGCAAACATTTGCTTTATGGCACTAGAAGATGAGGTACAATATAATTTTATTCTTCTTTATATAATTGCAATGATACTTTTGAAGAGGAATATCCTCATGACTTGCTTCGTGATATGTATGCGGAAATGCAACTTTTTTTCAAAACAAAACAAATAAATGAAATCCAAAATTAATGTTTTGATTAATGAAAAGTCCACATTGGCTTGTAAAAACAGAAGAATTAATGAGTCTTTGGATAGTGCTAAAATAGAAAGCGGTTTTCTTATAATTACTATGAGTTCATCCACTTTACAACTTACAGAAGTTTTTACTAAAATGATGACCTTAGAGGAATTTTTTTTTAACTATGATTTCTTAAAGAAAAAGGTTGTTGATTTCAATACTCTTGTAGATAAGTTTCATTATAGTAAAAATAGCTTAGAACATCTTAGTTCTCAACGTACGTATTTCTAATGACACTAGTAGATTAGGCTATGTGCATAAGGGCAGCACTTAATCTTATATTGCTAACACTTCATCTCAAATTGATAGCACCTCTAAATCTACCATGCCATTTACATCTTATAAATTTTCTAGAAGCGATATTGGGTATGAGAACAACACACATATTTCTAGACATAAGGCGAATGCATCTAGGACTCCCTCCCCCACAAAATTCCATGTTAGACGCACATATTGTGGGAGACATTGGCATAAGGTGAATAGATGTTTTGTTAAACATAAAATTGAACATGGTGCTAAATCTACTTGGCGTATTATAATTTTCAAACTAACCCCAAAGGACCCAAAAAGATAGGGTACCAAAAGTCACAATTTTACCTCGTCTTTAGGTAAAAACAAGCAAGAAAAGCACTTCCGGCAAGATAGTTTCTTGATAGTGGATGTTCAAGACACATGACCAGAGATGCTATTCTCATGAGGGACGTCAAGCCAATGAATGAAGGATTTGTCACATTTGGTGACAAGCAAAAAGGAAAAATCATTGGTATTGGAAATGTTGGTAAAGTTTCCTAAACCCTGATCATTAGACAACTACTTTTAATTGAGCTTTTAAAGTATAACTTGCTTAGCATTAGCCAATTATTTGATAATGGCTATGTTGTTTCCTTTAAGAAAGATGCATGTTCTATTCTTGATGAAAACTCTAATGAAGTCATATTTGTGGCTAATAGAGTTGGTAGCATTTACATGCTTTCTCTTAATAAATTGCTTGCATATGATATTCAATGTTCGAATGTTCATGATGATGATGCATTTCTTTGGCACCGTAGATTAGGACATGTTAGCATGGATTTACTTAACCGATTATCAAGCCAATAGCTTGTACGTGGATTGCCAAAAGAAAAGTTTGAAAATAAACCTCTTTGTGAGTTCTCCACTTTTGTAAAACATTGATCCCATCTTACATTTGTTCTTCTTAGTGAAGTGTTGAAATCCTTGGGTATGTCTCAAGGTAGTGGACGTAGATTCTTTGTGAATCGAACCACTCTAAATCGCTTGTCTTTTGTTCTTCTCCTTTACAAGATTTCACTATTGTTACTATTTACTCCTCTCCTTGTTTAATTAGAAATTTTTAAAAAGATTACAAAAACCATATGCATCCGCCCCTCCTCTAGTGTTTTTTCAAGTTGTATTTTTTTTCGTTATATTTACATTAACTTTTTCTGATTATGTAAGGTCTCATTTTAAAATTTAGCACCGGGCCCCCAAAATTATTGAGACGGTCATGGTGCGAACCTTTATATATCAACTGCGAAATCATTATGATGATCACTTGATTCAAAGGAAAATTTTATATCCCTTTGTCGATCACTTGAGTCAAATTTACTTTCTGTGATCCCCGAAACTTTTCTTCTTACGTGTTAACTTTTCTGTTTACGTGTCTGCATGTCGTGTAATTTAATCTTGTGTGAGCTACTTGTTAAAACATGATTTATGTGTTGCTTTTGAGTTTTTATGATGAGGAGTATATGTGATGGTGGATTAGACTTGAGTGTGGTTGTTAGAAATTTGGGTAACTTGTTTGTAAGAATTTTGAAGAGGGAGTTAGTAGGAGTTAAGGGTAGCTAATGATGGAATTTTTGGAGAGAGGAGTTACAAAATAAAATGAAGAGAGAAAAGAAAAGCTGGCATATTGATGGAGATGTGAGAGATTCGACATTTGAGATAGTAACCGGTGCCCGAATTGAGTGAGCTTTAGTGCATTTTGAAGAGGGTTAAAAGAGCTACGTTTGTCTTATAATGGATTAAATTTTGGAGTTTCTAGTGGGAAGATATCGACATTTGAAATATTTTGTAGTTTTCTTTCTCTCTTTGGGAATTTGTTTAAGCATCTAAGGTGAGGATCATTCACCTTTAATTTTCAGTCATAAAACATCATGAAATGTCATTTTACTGATGTTATACAATTGTCTTGAGTTGGGTTTTATTCCATATTTAATTGCATTCTGAAAATTGATGAAGTGTTAATGTAATTTCTTTGAATTGCATGTTGTAATTGGAAAATATGCGCATGATACGTGTATATATTTGTTATTGTTGTGTCATAATTGTTGTAATTGTTATTTGAGAGTCTCCCTAGTCTTGAACTTTTGTCTATGAAAGAATCTGTAGCAGGATATGTCCAATTATGTTATTTAATAAGTGAGGCTCGGACCCTAGCGGGAAAAACAAGTTAGGGTTGCTAATAGTTAGTTGTGAAGCTCTCCTAAGTGGGCTATGCCACAGCGGACATGTACTTTATGTTCGGCCTATGTTCGAGGCAAAGTTTAGATGGACCATGTATTTGATAATGAGGCATGTCCCTCGCAGGAATAAGAAATGGGAGTCTATATTGTATGCTTGATTGTGTGGATTGTATGTGTGTTAGCATGAACCATACTCGTAATGTCTAATGTTCTGTATATCTATCTATTCTGTTATGAGTAAGTCATGATGCTTATAACATATTTCTGAAGTTAAAAGTTTAAAATATGAAGAGTATGGTTTATTGCATTTGTTGTTCATGTTTGAGTCATATTTAATATGTGGAAGTGTGTCCAAATGTGTCATTTTGGGTTGGGAGATGTTTGATTTTAAAAAAAAATGACGTTTACATGTGTTTTGGCTATGAAAAATACATTTTCTGCATGTCGTGGATGAACGGTTCTTCATGTGTATCGTCCTCAGCTTCGTCCGACATAGATAATGGGGCTTCCTACGCAACTGCGGACGAAGGAGTGGACGCACGGTTCGTCCTGCGCTTCGTCCTCAAGCAACGGATGAACGGTTCGTCGTGAGGTTTTGCTTTGGTCAGTTTTAATTTGCGTTATGTTCCTTTTCAAGTTATGTCTTTTATAAGTTATGTAAAATGTTTTGCATGTGTATTTCAAGTGTATTAAAGTTTGTTTCATGTGAAGTAAAGCCAAGTGTTATTTTAAATCATATTGGGTCGTAAAACTATGTCTGTTTTCAATGTTTATATGTGATTTCAAGTGTATTAAAGTATGTTTCAAGTCAAGTAAAGTCAAGTGTTATTTTAAATGATTTTGGGTTAAGTAAAGCTATGTTTGTTTTCAATGTTTTGGAAAAGTCGGAAAATGGTTTGAGTCCTAATTGATACTTCATCCCAAGGGTGATCGATACTTATTGTACTAATTTAGCAGCACATTTCTTATTCTCTTTTGCAGATACCTTAGTTGAGGTCCCCGTGTGGCTGGTTCGTTACGAGAACCTGATGAAGAAACTCAAGGATTGAAGTGCTTTATATTGATGTAATAGTTGTTTAGTATTTTTATCTATTAGACTATGTCATTTCATTTTGGATTGTAGAACATGTAAGCTCTTATTAGTATTTTCCTTAAGTTATGATATAAAAACCTTTAAGTTCCTTTTAAGTTATCGGAAATTGTGCAGATTTATATTATATATGTTATTGGTTCGGTGTTTCATCAGCGAATGAGGCGCTGCCAGTCATCTCCAGGTTACGTGGTGTGACACTTGAAGGAAAAATTCATAACCTCCAAAACGCAGCGGAAATAAACATGCGGGGTTACGTTCCTTTAGAGGATCTATTCACGAGAAAGAACAAAACCCTGTGTTTAGGAGTTATACATTTGTGTTGATCTCATCGACGATTCCCGAATTTTTGCTACCTGAATTTACCGACAGCAGCAAACTGACTCCTGTCTCTACTGGTATCCACACACCAAACTTGCGCTTATCAATCCAAGTCTCAGATTCTTGTCCAAGAAAACTATGAAGATGGAAAATACTTTTCCCATAATCCACAAAGTATTTACGACTTAGGAAAACCGAAATCTGAGAACTAGAAAAATCAGATTTTTCTTGTCTCTAGAAGTGTTCTTGGGAGTGTGTAACATGAAAATGAAAAATATGATTTTTCCTTCTTTTGGTTTGGCTAGAGGTGGAGAGAAAAGAGAAAGAGTTTCAAGAAGTTGTGTAATGCTAGATTGAAAACAATTTTTATCTAGTGTGGGGTAAGTGGAATCATCCACTATCATCTTATTTCTCTCCCACTCCATACACTCCCTCATACATGTAGATGTGCCGGTTTTGACCAAGTCTAACTGGTTCGGTCGACCGCAAAAATGGTTCTCGGCCGACCGGAATGACTCTCGGTCAACCGGGTATTTTGCCCAATTCAATGGAGTCTGCACAATCCAATTGAGCACATATATCAAATGTAAACTCCAACAAGCCCAATCCAGTTGATTATAGTGTGCGACTCCTTAATTAGGTATTTTCTATGTTGGTCGTGACAACAATTGTCAACAGTATTGGGAAGTATCTAGCAACACATCATTACTTTCAATTCACCAATAGTCTCGGTGATTCAAGTAACCATGATTATGATCTTTTGCACAAATCCCTTTGTCCTCGATATCTAGATTGAACACAAGTCACGGAGTATGTCAAACTTGTACCGTCCAATCAGTCAGTTTCTTGATTCTCAAGTAGACTAATCAAATGACATTAATATCTCATATTAATTCACTTGTTCATGGCCATGAATTAGTCTCACTCAATCAAGATGCCCAAGATATCACTCCCGTTGTATAGGAGGGACAAATCCTCTATCTCTTACACCTCATCCTGACATGGTTCATAAATATATCCAACAAATTTCTTTATAGCCCATCTAGTTACAGATGGAGTTTGACACCATCAAAGCATACCATTAGCCAAGAAGGAAATCTCGTGTGATCTCAAGTCGAAGGATTTAGGTGCAAACAGACTCATTATAAGAACATTATTGACATTTATACAACAATCCATGAAATGTTCTTATAAGCGAATCAATCCAGTATCAAATACCCATATGTTTGATTCAATATCTCCATATTTAATCACAACACATACTAGTCTCTACACATTATTGTTGTCCTTAAATTCCACAATAATGATTGACTAGGGACATTTTAGAATAGTTCAATGTAACGATTACATAACTATCTAAGAACGTTATTATCTGTTTTAATACAATAAGCACAGTCGTATTCAAAACAATAATAATGGAATTCATGCCTTAATATTTCATCACATAAAAAGGAAATACAACAATCTCCCACTTACACTAAAGACAACAACCTTGTCTTTTAGTGTATACAGTACATAAGAACTATCTCTAAGACTAGTTCTCTTGGTAACTAATACCCATGCTACAAGTATGAAGATCATGCTGGTGCTGTGTCGAGTTGCTTCGTCGGTGTGTCAGCGATGCTATCGTCCATGTGAACTTTGCAAATCTTCACATCTCCTCTTTCAATGATCTCACGGATCAGGTGATAACTCCACAATATATGTTTGGACCTTTGGTGAGACTGTGGCCCTTTGATTGAGATATGGCTCCATTGTTGTCACAATAGAGATCAAGCGCATTCACAATGTTAAGCACCACACCAAGTTCAGTGATGAACCTTCGGATCCAAACGGCTTCCTTAGCAGCATCTAATGCAGCTATATACTCGGCTTCGGTTGTAGAATCCGCAACAGTTGCTTGCTTTGAACTCCACCAGCTCACAGCACCGCCGTTTAGGCAAAACACATAACCCTATTGCGATCGAAAGTCGTCTATATCAGTTTGGAAACTAGCATCAGTGTAACCACTTACAATGAGCTCGTCTTCCCCACCATAGATTAAGAACGTGTACTTAGTTCTTTGTAAGTACTTAAGGATGTTCAGACTGCTATCCAGTGACGTTCGTCGTATGTAGACTAGTATCTGCTCGTTATACTCAAAGCATCCGCAAAACATCTGGGCGAGTACACAGCATGGCATACATGATAGATCCAATTGTTGAAGCATATGGTATCTCACTCATGCGTTCTTTCTTGTCCAGTGTCTTAGCACACTGTTATCTTGAAATAACAGTACAAAGTGCTATAGGACAAAGGCCATTTTTGGACTCTTGCCAGTTAAACCGGTTTAGCACTTTGTCTATATAAGTACTCTAACTTAGGCCAAGAAGTCTACGTGATATATCTCTATAGATCTTGACTCCTAAGATGAAGCTTGATTCACCTAAGTCCTTCATAGAGAAACATTGCCCCAACTAGACCTTTACAGATTCCAAGGTTGGAATATCATTCCCTATTAGTAGTATGTCATCTACATACGAAACCAGAAATACCATGGAGTTTCCACTAAACTTTTTATAAACACAAGGTTCATCAACGTTCTTGATAAAACCGAACTCGCGTACGGCTTCGTCAAAACGTCGATTCCAGTTTCTAGAAGCTTGCTTTAGTCCATAAATGGACTTCAACAGCTTACATACTTTTTTGGCATTATTTAGATCGACAAGACCTTCGGGCTGTATCATATACACGTCTTCATCTAGGTTTCCGTTATGGAAAGCTGTTTTGACATCCATTTTTCAGATTTCATAATCATAGTATTCAGCTATAGCAAACAAAATACGAATGGATTTGAACATAACTACAAGGTAAAATGTCTCATCATAGTCAATACCATGAATCTGTTTAAAAGCTTTCGCGACAAGTCACCCCTTGTACGTTTGAACATTCCCTTACATGTCAGTTTTCAATTTGAAAACCTACTTGCACCCTATTGGGGTTACCCCCTTAGGCGCATCTACCAAGATCCATATATGGTTAGTGTACATGGAATCCATTTCGGATCTCATGGCCTCAAGTTATTTCTCAGAATCTGGACTAGTAATTGTTTGACTGTAGGTTGTAGGTTCATCGTGATCAATAAACTTAACATCTCCATATTCTGTTACGAAAAATCCAAAATTTTCGGGTGATCTACAAATTCTACTAGACCTAAGCAATTCTTGTGTTTCTGAACTGGCTCCACAGACAACTTGTGTAGCTTGTTCCGATTCCATCTGTTGGTCATTTGTGCTTGGAACTTCACTAAGTTCCACGTGGCTCCCACTTGTTTTCCCAGAAAGATATTCATCTTCTAGAAAAACTTTGTTACGAGCAACAAACATTTTGTTCTCATTCGGGATGTAGAAGTAGTACCCTTTAGTTTCCTTAGGATACCCTACAAATGTGCACTTTACCGACTTTGGGTAGAGCTTGTCCAAACCTGGACGTTTCACAAACGCCTCACAACCACAAATATTTAAGAAAGACATACTAGGACGCCTCCCAGCCCATATCTATTATGGTGTCGTTTCAGCAGATTTAGATGGAACTCGGTTTAGTGTTAAAGCTATTGCTTCTAAAGAAAATTCCCAAAAGGAGTTTTGAAGGCTCAAGTGACTCATCATTGATTGAACCATACCTAATAGAGTTTGATTTCTCCTTTTGGATACACCATTCCATTGAGGAGTGGCCGAAGGAGAAAGTTGTGAAACAATTCCACAACTCTTTAGATAGTCACGAAATTCTTGACTTAAGTATTCCCCACCTCGATCGGATCGAAACATCTTAATACTTTTGTAAAGCTGGTTTTCTACTTCATTCTTGTACTCTTTGAACTTCTCAAGGGCATTGGACTTGTATTTCATAAGAAATACGTATCCAAAACGACTAAGATCGAGTAAAAGTAAGAAAATTGGGTGTGGTTAGTTAAAACTAGGTATCAAAGCGGGTTTCAATTTAGCTATTGTGTGTGAGTTTAAAATTTTTGTTGTTGTTAATTAAAATTGGGTATTCATAAATTTTAGGTATCCATAAATTATTTTCTCTGGTTTGTCTGAAAACTGTTGATTCAATTCATCTTTCTTTATCATATTTTTTTTGGTGAAAACAGATAAAATATATATTAATTAAAGTTCGGAATTACATAATCGAAATTAATAAAAGAGACTGTATCAGATACTAATCTCGACAAAATAGCCCCACGGGCGTCCCCCGCCATAGACTGGCTGACAAAGGGGGGAGAGACAGAGTAAGAAACTAAGATAAAATCTTCCAAAAGAGCGCCATTCTTTGCCATTAGATCTGCACATGAATTGGTTTCTCTGAAAATATGCTTAATCAAGATCGCGTCGAATCTCTGCAATAGTTCCCTGCTGTCAAAAATAATGTTAGAAAGGGGATGAGAAAAGTTATTCTCATGGATAATAAGATTGATTGCAATTATGGCATCCAACTCCACATCTAGCTTAGCTATGTGTAAGTTGGAGACCATAATTAGACCATCTTTGAGTCCCTGTAATTCTGCTTGAATACTAGAACAAAATCCTAGTTTTTTGCTAAAACCCCCCACCCATATGCCCATATGGTCTCTGAGAATGCCTCCACAGCCACTCTTGTTCTGGTTATTCGAGCTGGATCCATCTACATTTAGTTTGGTCCAGCCTATATTTGGCTTATGCCAAGCAATGAGGGCTAGGGATTTAGATGTTGGCTTTTTGTTTCTGCTACCCAAAGCTGAGAATTCCCCTGCTCTGGATAATGACTCTTTGTATGGATCCATTATCTGGCTTGTTGGGCTGAAAATCCTGTGGTTCCTGCTACTCCAGAGTGCATGGCAGCCATAGATAAAGAGTGTGTTCCAAGGTATGTTATCTTTCTTTATCATATGGTATCCGTGAAAGCTTTCAATATGATTTTAACAACTTTTTATAAGTTTTGGCGCAATTTTGGATCCATTCACATCTGGGCAGTCTCTTGTTATAAGCTCTGTAGTTTGAGTGGGATTAAAAGTTATCCCTAGTTTTTTCTTGTGGGTGTTGCAAGTGGTGATGGTGGTGGAGAAGGGTGGGGGTGGTGGATGAAGAAGAAGATGGAGTTAGTTTAAATTAAGTATTCATAATTATTTTATTTAATAATTGAGTACCCAAATTTTTCTTGATAGAAATATGTTGAAATGTCTGAAATACCCTTAAAAAGTGTCTCACATGTGAGGCACATGACTGACTTGACGGGTATCTAGACGGAAATTTTGACGAAAAGACCTTAATGGCAGTACGTAAATACGTGTAGGATGTTAAAAGAAGAAATTAATCATTCATGACTTTAAACGCTTTTAGAAACTACATTTAGGACCAAATGGGCGGTTTTGCCGCACATTTAATGATTTTATCAACTTATTTTAAATTTTTATATTTTTTGCATATCGGCCATTAGTATTAATGAGAAACAACTGGGTTTTTGCAATTTTAACAAATGAGTGCACTTCTGCTGGCACAATCTATTTTTAGTTTTTTTTCCATAAAAGTTGATACCACATCTCCAATTATTTTTCTTTTCTTTTTTTAAGAGGAGTTTTTTTGTCATCGTTTTTTTGGTATTGTTTTCCTTTTTAATTCTGCTGGCACAATCTATTTTTCACTATTTTATTACATAATTTGTTTTCAGTTTCAACTAATCACAATCCTTCAAAACTCTAATATAATTTTCTGAGAGTTTCGAGTTTTTGATTAGTTTACAAATTTGGATTGGTCGAGAAAATTTAGATTAGTTAAATTAATTGAAAACTAATTACATATTACCGAGGTATTTTAGATTCTTAAGTCTCCTAAAGCTATCATATTCCTCATCCCATTTTTTAAGATTTTTGAAGTTTTAAATTAATGGTTAAGAGATATTTTAAACTAATTGTAAATCAATAATTATCTCTAACTTCTTCTCACTTATCTCCGGCTAAGAATTCTCTGTCCCTACTCGATGTCCCCTTCCCTGTCTCACCAATAAGAAATGATATGTATTAAATTTTTAGTTAAAAAATTATAACCTAAAAGAAATAGTGAAACCACATGGGAAAATATATACGTGGTAAATATTTATTTCGCGAAGACACAAAAGGGGGACAGACGATTTTTTGCCCTTATCTCCACGATTCTTCAAATCCTACAATGTTACTACTTCTCATTTCACTATCCCTAATCAACTCATGATCTTCTCACCAATATGTCATTTTCTTTCTTTATCTTCCTCACTGGCAAAAAGATCAAGACATTTTACTCTTAACATTTTAAAACAATCATAGCATTAAAAATATTGAAGAGAATGAAATGTCAAGGTAAGAAGATTTATTTATTTTTTAATTATGAGACTTTTCTATATATTCATCATTATTCAACCAAATATTTTTCTCCATTAGGAAACATCAAATACAAGCCCGCAAACCAGAATAACCTGGGTAAGTTTTCTTTTCTTTGAAGTTCTTTTCTTATTTTTAGTAATTAATGCCCTTCTTTCTTATTTTACACTGTATATGTATTTTTAAAATTTTTTGTGGGAGTTTTTATGATCATTCTGATTTCTGAATTTCTTTGATTTCAAGTTGAGGATTGTCCAGGATCTTAGGCCTATATCGGATAGATTTCATTTTCATCAACAAAACAAATATTCCACTTCGGGTTCTACAACTTCTCTCCAAAACAATTCACTTTTGTGAAAACCAAGAGAAAATTTCAAACAAAAACTTAATCCAAATATAACGCGACAGTTATCCTATGTAAGCACTGTTTTTGTTCTTCTAGGTTATTTTTAGATTCTTTTATGTAATTTTTTTTTTATTTTTGTGTTGCAGATTGTTGATTTCTGCAGCCATAAAGTGATATGTTAATGAGTTAAAATTTTGCGACATCGTTAACCTTCATCTAGAAGATGTAGATGTTATTCTATTCAATAGACATCCGAGTTTATGAGTTTATATAGAACATCGATCATGTGCCACATGTAGTCATATTTTCTTTCATTTTGGGGTTATTTTAATTCTTGAATATATATGTAATGCATCATGCATTTAATCCTTAAATGATTAGTGTGACAAATTTTAAGCAATATTTTTTTTTGTAGTTAGTAGTATATGGATTTGTTTAACACGTGACTCTTGATAATATGTTAATTCAAATAAAGTATAACCCTCCGTTTTTAATAGATGTTTTTAGTATTTTTATTTCTTCCCAAAAAACAGAAGCATAGTTTGTTTGGAAAGTGTTGTGGTGCCGAATGAAAAAATATTCGTCACCTAAAGAATGGAGGTAAACGAATGAAAAATTGCCACATGTAATAAAGGTTATCAGATTTTTTTTATAAAAAAAAAATTAATTAAATGGAATGGACGAATGAGAGCTTGCCACGTCACCCTGACCAAGCTGACTGTTCCTCATCAAACTGGTCAACACACTTTTGTTTACCAATTTTTTTTAGTATTAGTAATTTTTGTATTTTTTAATGGTAAAATTAAAATAAAAAATTGTAAATTTTAATGCATAACTAGTAAATGTTGAATATTACTACTTTATTTTATAATCTTACCATTTTTAATTTGCAACTTACTATTTTCATCATTAATATTCATATTATATAAAATAGTAAATTTACAAAGCAATAATGGTAAATTCCATGACATAAAGAGTAATTTATTTTATAATAATGATAAATGGGGTGAAAATTTAAACTTACTATTTTAAAATAAAATTTATCACTTTAAGTTTTAATATTACCGTTTTTATGACATTTGTAACCAATTGATAAAATGGTAAGTTTAGTGACAAATTTGGTAATTTTATGTACCTTGTTTGTAAATTTTGTTAAACAATTAGTAACTTTTGTAAAGAATAAATTTTATTTTAATTTTACCATTAAAAATACAAAAAATTACTAATACTAAAAAAAAATTGGTAAATAAAAGTGTGTTGACCAGTTTGACAGGTAACCGGTCACTTGACTGGGTGACGTGGCAAGCTCTCATTCGTCCATTCCATTTAATTAATTTTTTTTTTTTAAAAAAAATCTGATAACCTGCAATATCAAATAAATTTATTGATTTGTAAATTTGTTATGGTAATTTATCTTATGGAAATTTACTATTTTTTTTAATTCTCTTCTTTTGGTTATGTAATACTTTAATCTTTTATTTTCTTGTGGCTGCAATATCAAATATTGTTAAGGTGCATATTGCTAAATGCTAGCATGTCTATTTGTTTGTATGATTCTTTTAGTTTTTATTTATTTTGTTGTAGCATCAAGTTATTTTGGCACCCCATATGTTTCTGGCTTCAGTTTTTTGTTATTAAATAATGAATTCCTAAACTTGTATGGGGACGAAGGGTTTTATTTAACGCAAATGACTTTTTCACATGCAGGAACTACCCTAAAATTTTCAGTTGACTTCATCAACATCCAGGTAAATAAGCTGTTCTATTTTGTTTTATCTCTAGAATTTTTTTTTAAAAAAAATCCAGTTGTTTGATTTAATAATAAACATATATATTAGTTATAGCTGGCATGTTATTACTTTATTTATTCTTTTGTATGCATAATGAAACCTTTTGGCATGTCCATAGGCACAAAGAGTGTGTATTCGGCTGAGTTTTTATGTTGTTTTTCTCCTTTCATATTCGTTTTAACATTTTTTGTTTATTTTATATTAAAAAAAAATGAAATATATTGGTAGTTTGGAGCGTTATAGAAGATAATTAAATTTGGACTTTCCTTCAATTGTGTAAGAGACTACATATTAGAAGTGTCATGTTAGAGGTTTTGACCTTTTAAAATAAATAAATTGTAGAATGATGGAGACACAATTGAACCTTTGGCCTTATGCTTCAGAAAAAGAAAAGAAAATAATTAATTACATCCTTCATAATGCCTCTCGGATCAGTGGCATGCGACTCGAGAGCATGGGATGATCGCTTTTAGCTAGACAAGAAAAAGAAAAAGAAGAAAAACTTCAACTAGGATTGTGACTTCGATGTAAAATTTGTTTACTGATTTTAGGGTAACAAATGAGTGAAAGAGGTACCTTCAATCTGCACTAGAAATTCAAGAGGTGGTAGAAGTTGTCCTTTCTTTTAAAGGACGTTGTTCTTTTATTGTACTTTTTCATGTTAATGAACATATTCATTTTTTATTTTTTATTTTTTAAGACTTTTTGCCTGAATTATAGCCATAAAAATCTATAAGAGTTCATAAATGTGAGGTTGAAATGCAACTCCCTATAGTGGGGTTTGTCTTATTATTTTATTTAAATAATTTATTAGCGTGTAAAGTAAAGAATATTTAATTTAGAACCTATATGTTAGAATTAGAAGTGTTGGATTAAATGCGCTCCACTTCTTTAACATATAGTACTTTTATAACAATCAAGTTTGTAAAAGAGAACCACATTTTTAAAGGTAAATGGATTGATTGTCTATGAAACCTTGGAATTGCATTCATACTATTCCTCAGGGTACCAAATCTTGATTATTTTGATGTAATTAAATTTAACTATATATTATGAAAAATTAAAAACAAAACTATGTATTTGTTTATTGTTAACATGAGTTGCTTACTTTTTTTTCTACTTTAAATATTCTTTTTAAGTGAATATCCTTTTTATAAAATATAGCATTAAAAAAAGTAAGATTTGTTTAAGTTTACTACCCTTATGTTAGGGGATAGTTATACGTAAGCTCCTCATGTCCCAAAAATACTCTATGGATTCTAAAACCGTCAATCAATGATTTAAGTAGTAAAACTATTATTAAATTAACATGAAAATGACCAGTATGTCCCTCAATTATAACTAGCTACACTATTAACTATCCATGTTGTTGTAAGTATACAGTAAATTTTAATCTCATATTCGGTGCATAGGCATAATGTTTTTAAACTTGTTGACTATTTACTGGAGGAGACTTAAGTTTACAATAAACTTTTATTAAGTTTCTCTAGATATTTAATATATTTATTTGTCAGATCATGAACTTTATTCCTAATGTTATTACTCTTTTATTTGTATTTGATCTACATCCATGATTATTTTCATACCATAGCATTCATGTTAACGGTGGACAAAATTCAATCTCATATTTTGACAAATAAAAATACAATATGATAAAAATTGAAATTTTGTTTTTAAAAAATAATCAGATATTAAATACATTTTATTATCTTTTTGTCTCAGCATTTTGAGGTTTTTAATACAATACTAAGCTCTTTTATTTTGTAAGCCTTTTCCATAGATTACAGGGAATGAGGCAGAAAATGGTTTAAGAAAGTCGACGTGTTTTCATATAATTTATTTTTATATTGACAAACACATTATTTTATGAGGATTTTATTTCTTTTTTTCCTCTTTTAAGCTAGAACAAATGTATTTCATATAAAGAGTTCCAATATTGTTAGTGTCGTCTAAATTTCTATCTGATCGGTCAAAATGTCATCTAAATTTCAATTGAATTAGTCAGGTTGAAATTCATGATAACGGTTTTTAAAAAACCAACTCCTATTATATTTGAAAATATTTTTCACAAAGGAAAGTTGACGCTAATAGATTATATTTTTCAATTCATTTTCCTTTCTTTTTGTTTGTTGTGGATCAATCTACAATCTTTTATTTCTTAAAAAAATTACCGAGCATAGCACAAGACCATTTGCTAGTATCTATCTATATTTATATCACAAGACTTCAAAACTCTAATCTAATTTTTTAGAACTTTCTAGCTTTTAATTATTTTACAAAAATTTGATTGGCTGAGAAGAATTTAGATTAATTTAAATAATTTAAAACTAATTCTAATCTTAATAAAATTTAAATATCAAATTACTTCCTCAATTATCCATACAAATTCTTAACTTAACTAATCTGAATTTTGTAAAATCAGTAAGGAACTGAAAATTTCAAGTTTATTTTACACTCTCTCTCCTATCATCTTAATATCCTAATCATATTTTATGAAATTTTATATGTAGTTCGAAATATTTGATCAAATTCGCCCCCATATTTTTATTGCAGTTTTTATATGTAATTCGGTATACTGTTGCAGTTTTTCGCCACCAATTTAAAAATAGTGGATTCGTCAGTTTTTTGCTCCCAATCTAAAAATAGTGGCTTCGTCCCTGCAGTATATGATATATTCTCTTATTCTTTGATGGGTATTGATGTGTAGAAGGATGAGCAAGTAATGAATAGTCTATTCTTTTTTTCCCGCCAAAAAAAAAAGAGAATCGTTTTTTGTCTCAAATCATTGCACCCTCTTTACTTTTTTCTCTTTCGAATGTGTGATGAAGGCTCCCAGCTCCTATGCGGAACGTCTTTTTGTTTTGCACATGCGGGACAAAAGGATACCGTCGGATGATATTTTTTAACGGTCAAGATCTGGAGAGAGAAAGTTTTGTTTTTAATATTTTAATTGCAGCCACAAATTTTCTCTCTCCAAATATGTGCCGTTAAAAATCTCATTCGACAGCTGAGATTGTTCCGCACGTGCGGAACTTTGGTTGTTCCTCATAGGAGTTGTACTGGTGATAAAGGAGGAGGGGGGGAAATTTTTATTTCTTGGTTTCCATACTGTATTCCTTATTGTCGATCTTGGTATTTGCTTTATGTATTTCTTTGTTAAAATTATACAATCTCACATAAAATAGTAGATACACTACATAAAAATATTAGTAACTTGAGGTGGATGTAATATATATAGTTTTTTTTTTAACACATTTACAGAAGTAGGATAAATATGTTCTATTCTGCTCTTAGAAGTTAGAATTGATGTAGTTTTGTATAATTCTTTACTCATTTTCTTCTCTCTTTTTTTACTTTTAAATATATAAAAAATTAAAATAATGTGTGTGACAGTGAGTCTCGAATCTAATTTTCTTTTCCTAATAATATCCATATAAATTTCTTCTTTGTATAAGGAGGGGACCAAAGAGAGTGAAAAGAGACGATTAAGAAGAAAGAACATTTGTCAAACAATGTATGTTTTGTATAAAAAAAATTAAGAACTTCCTTCTGTGTAATTAGAACTTCATTGCAATGGAAGAAGAAAAAAACAATTTCATTTTTTTATTGTTTAATTATATGATAATTATTACTCCATTTTATTTTGGTAGTCTACACTCAATTATTTATTACTTTCATAATAATATGATAAAAGGGCCGTGCATAGAGTCTTTGATTAATACCGTTAATGCCTTAAACCATAAAGATAACAAATAGAAAGACCTGGTGAACTCATAATTCATATTTACAATTGATACCGAAATCACAAGAAATTTGACTCGATGATTTCATTGGAAGCTTTAGGGCTACTGGATTTACATGAATTGCTCATTGTCTTGGCAAACATCAAGGGCAAAAGAAGGCTCTTATCAACATTTCCGAGAAGACGGAACTGGAAATCTTTGCCGAGGATGACTAATCTCTCTTAAACCTGAGGAATTAGACATAAATACATAGATGTAAGTTCAAATTAAAAATGGCTGAGAAAGATTAGAATTGATCAAGTTTAATCAAAAGCTAAACGATGTGATGAATAATACATATGTTAGAAAAGAAATGAAAGCCGGTATCATAATTGTGACAAGATTGTAGCTCAGTTGGTAGAAGCACCCCTTACCATACCTTAGGTCTTAGAATTCTTTTTTTAATTTTATTTTGTAAGTATAGGTCTTTTAGTAGTATCAAATAAAGGTGAAAAGATAATAAAAAGGATGATTTAAGGGAGAGCGGGTTTGGTGATGTCGACAAACCTGCCTCCTCCTTCGGCATTGCATAATGTAGACTGAACGGGCCATTACATAACAAGGAAGAAGAATACCAGCTAGCTGAAGAAGTATAATTTGAAACTGAAATCCAAAAAATATACTTGAGGTTATTTGTTTGTGAAGCAAACTGAAATAAATATAATTTCCACTATTTGTTGATACCCTTCAAGAACTATGACAATCTAATGTTCAAAGGCAGAAATTTGATACCCCAAAACACGATAACTAGCATCTCTCTTGTCCTTTTGCATTATCATTTTTATTGTTCGACAGGAAGAATAATTTACAATATCGAAAAACATCTGCTACTTGGACTTACATGGAAGAATGTAGATGATGTGTGCAACATCCCAAAATCCCTTGTAACCATTAAGGTCTGGCGTATGATCAAGAGAATCATCAACTACACAGTCGAAACCTCAGAAGTCAAAGCTTGAAAGAAAAATAGATATATTTAATAATTCGGAATACAAATTCTCTCCAACTTACCGCAATAACCACCATATGGAAATAGGCAAAGGTGCCATTATTTGCAATGGTATACTCTTCGTAGTCAGACTGAAGAAACTGGTGCTGGGCTGCCGCAAAAGCTAAAAATCGAGGATCTCGGAGATCAATGTTTGAGGCCCATGCCTGCCTAAAGTAAACAAGAACAGAATAAGCAACGTAAATGAAGTCGTAGCCATCCTTGACATTAGTGACTTAGACGTGCAAGAATAAGTCCTGATCCATTGTATAATAAGAAAATCAAAGAAAGAATATCTGAATAATCATTATCAGAGAAAATAATACCTACACGTAAATATTGATATCTAGACAATAAAAATTTATACAAACAGATTTCCGAATGCCATACAAAGCCACTGCTTAAAACACTAGAAGTAGTAGCATCCGAAAGAGAAAAATACATTGCCAAGCCAAAAATAAATGAAATTTTCCTCAGCTTTTGTCATACTATTAGGCATGCAGCAAAATATTACTACCTATGTTCCATAATAATAGCAACAAAGAAATTCTTTTGTTGCAAAATATACCAGACATTGTGAAAATCAACAAGTATTTATTGCATTTTTTCCAATCTTATCCCCAATTAATTACTCAACTAATACTACTAGTAAGTTTAATCTTTCAACACAACACCTAACACATTAATGAAGGATGATGTTTACTTTTTTTTCTCCACAATAATGATTCTCCAGTCAGTTTCTTATTCTATGCGGACACCCAAATGTATCTATCATTGTAGAGCAAATGTAGAATTATCAACTGAGGTTCAAATAGTTGGTCATAAGTAGAAAAAATTTAAATTCAAAACTCCATAGTTTCCCTTTTGGTATCATTCTCCCAAAAAAAAAAAATTTAAATTGGCTGGAAGTTTCTGTCAACTCTTCCAAGCCACGGATGGCTATACTTTCTAACAATCACTTTAAATCATTCAAACAAGTGACAAGTGTTTTCCATTGACCTGTGTTACTCGGACCCTTCGTTTATGCCTTCCGTACCCGTGTCGACACAACGTGGGTATGGGTATGGGTATGGGATACTTACTTTATCTGGTCGACACCGATTAGACACTTTATTTTAGATGTTTAAGTATCCGACACCTAAATACATACCCGTACCCTAAGTCCGAGTAACATTTGGACAATCAAGTATAGTATACATAATGAGAAAGATAGGTGCTGTGTTTATGTAGAAACTGAAAAAAATTACACTTGCACTTTGAATGCTCTAACCCTTTAAGAAATCAAGAGACCGAGTAGGAATTTTACTTGTCCAACATCTTTTGGCGCAAAGTGTTCTTTGTCGAAAGAGTAGGGACAATTTTGGTCTGTCAACCGTTTTTGCAACAGTCGAGGGAAAAACATAAATATTTCACAGTCACAAAACAAGCTATAGTGAATAGTCGAAACAAAATGTCTAACAGAATGCTTAACCACTGACAAGACCGAAACTTGAATCATATGAAACTTAGTGCAATTATGAATAAAAACCATCCCCACAAAATTGTAAGTTTACCTGATATCAATTGCCATTACTTCTGGATTGCTTTGTTTTGGTGGAAGGGTATAACCAGGCGAAAAAATCTGTAGGGTATAGGTAAGATATTACTATCCAGGTGAACCATGGTCAAACGGGAAAAAGTCTCTCTGAACAACAAAATCAGAGACACTTACCTGATTACAGATTTCACAAGTGATGTCGCCTTTTTTGTTACACCATCTCTGAATGCATTTCCTGTGAGCAAACTACATTTCAAAGTGAAAGAGAGTTTCAATTTACAGCTCCCCAAATCTTTAATCACTTACCACCTCTTCATGCACACACGTAGGAGGGACAAAACACACACGCAGCCCACACACAAATAGGAGATATAAATGCTAAAGACACTTAGAAAGAACCCATATCATTTCGAACCCCTGAAACGTGGAATATTAGAGCGAGAACGACCACAAACATGAAAGGATTTACATAAACAGTATTTACAATCAACACCACATATGCAGCCAGTTATTTAAATTCAACTCTGATACTTAATACTTTCATACTAAATCAAATTTCTACATCAGCTATAGTACAAAATAACAAGAGAATAAGAAAAATAAGTTTCAGACAATGTCAAAACTCATTGCACTCTTGAAAGGGAGAAGAAAGTAAAGTTTCACTTTTGCTGCAACATACAAGTGCCCTGTTTAATTTGCATAATTCAACAAAGCAGCCCCAGGAACATGAAAACAGAGGAAATTCAAAAGGCTAGATATTAAGGATTCAATAATCACTAGACAGAAATTTTTCAAAAAGACTATACACACAAATAGAAACAATCAAACACCAAAAACATATACAACAACAATAACATAACCAATGAAATCCTCAATAATTAGGGGGTATGATCCTAACTTTAGGCATTTAGGTAATAAATGCAGCACAAAGTGACTGCTGAAACAGATGGATTGGGGGACTGACATAACATTTAAAGATGAATGCACATAGTGGTTTCTCATAGAATATCACTCATATAATATATTGTTACGTTTGTTACAAAATCGTGCTCGCAAATCAAAAGCCACAAGGCATCAGAAAAGCCAGACGCAGAACCATTTTGATTTATGTATATTTAAAAAAAAAAAAAAAAAAAAAAAAAAGAACACCCAGAAATATAGATAAAATCCCAAATCCAACAATATGCCAAGCCCCCCAAAAAATTACCAAGAATACCCAAAAAGCATCAACATATGCATAAAACATGAAAATCCCAACAAAACCATAAAACAAAATTCAAAATCATCTTAACAATTTCCACAATAATAACATTCTAACACATTTTTTAATTCAAAATTTTAAAAGCAACCTTGAGAGTGCCATTACAAGCACAAGGAGCTTCCATGTCTTGCTCTGCATCTTCCTCTTGACAAATTCTACACTCCCTCAAATTCCCATTCTTACCCTTTTCACTATTTTGCTCAATCTTTAAACTCAAACCACCATTAGCATCATTCTTCTTAGCTTCAATTAACAAAAGCTTTTCTCTTTCTTCACCATTTTCATAGTTCATCACAGAAGCTCCTACTTCTGATGATGATGAAGAAGAAGATGAAGCAATGATCCTATCCACACACACCATGAATTCTTCCACCATTCTTTTCTCTCTCTCTCTCTCCAGACTTTCTCTTTACTTTGAAAGTTGAAATTCTCCACTAAGAGCACAATGCAAAATATAGGAGATGATTTTTTCTTTATTATTTTAAAAAAGTAGAGAAGTGGGCGGAATTCACGAAATGGAGGAAGTGGTCAAGTGGGTGTGTTTAAGAAGACGATAATACCCTTAAGCGTCACTTAATTTACATTGTCAGTATCTTGTCGTTAGTGAGCTGATCAGTAATTGAAATTTAATTTTTCTGCGAGGTCGGAAATACGCCTTCAATGGGAAGGATTCAATTTTTAAGGACAAGCAGGAACGACGCCATAAATTTGACGTTGGGGCAAAAATTGAAACAGTATGTCGAATTATATATAAAAAATGCAAAAAAAATATTTGGAGACGAATTTGATAAAATATTCCGAACTACATATAAAATTTAGTATATGTAGTAATATTTTTAAAAATTTTGGGGGCGACTGTCACCATGCCCCTTGTCCTCGTCCCTGAGGACAAGGCAGGTGAATGACTACCTTCATAAATCAAAAGTTGCATGGGCAATTTTGGTCATAATCACTAAGTGCTCCGGTTGAAGTTTCACTTGTTCCTCTCTGTTCAATAAGAAATATAAAATAAATTGAGGTTGTAAATGATGTTTTTGATCAAATAAATTACATATCTGCAATATATTTATTATTTCTAAGATGTTTCAAACTTTTCGACCTTACATTGAGTAAGTTCTCTAGGGGTGTCTCAAACATTTTGGGTCATGTGTTAAATTTTAAAATGAGACTGTACGTAATTCGAGAAAAGTGACTTTTAATGTAAAAATAAAAATAAAACCATTACAATTGTATTATAATTTTTGTTGTACTTAAATATTTTAAACATAATTTAAAAAATACAAACATTTTTTATGATTCTTCAACAAAATATAAACACACACACACACACATATATATATATATATATATATATATATATATATATATATATATATATATATATATATATATATATATATAATTGAGTTTCTAATTTTTAAAGACTCTTTCATGGTCGAACGTCTCAAACACTTTTTAGCCGACTTGCTAAGCTCTTGGCGCAATGAGAGGAGTTAGGATCACTTGAAATTGTATTGTTAAATATATGTCAAACATCATTCTAGACAATCAAAGTTTCCAGGCTGGTTTGGCTTGCAATTTAATCTTCTAACTATCATTAGTAGCAAATAATTGTGTACCATAACCCATCATTTAAAAAAAAAGGAAAAATAGTTATTACCTTTGATTAAATTGTTAATGTAAGGAAATTATTTATAGCACTATCTTACCATATTGATTAAAGGAAATTATCCAAACTATTATTAATCATTAGACTTGACAATTAAAAAAATGTAAGTGAATCTCATCATGCAAAAGCACATGTTTGGCTCCCATAACCGAAGGAAGATTAAAATAGAAGCAAAAGAACACATGTTTCATATATAATAGAAAGGCCTACTTCGAAACTTCAATTTATATGGCAATTTATATCTAAAAATAACAGTAATATAACTCATTAATTTTTCAATTCTTCAATATTAAAAGTATGTACATAAATAGATAGGAGACACATAACATTTGATAAAAAATATAAAAAGTAACTACATAGAAAACAATTTATATGTAACTTTCTGCAAATTTACATTATTATTGCTCCAGTGGGTGGGTTTTTATGCAGCTTTTTAATAATATTGTTTTTAACCAAAATAGAGGGAAAATTTCTCAATGTTGTTCCGCGGCTCAGTTACTTTTGGAATTTTCTTGTCCTTTACTATGTTTTCTTATTTGTTGTCATGTCATAATTTTCAGTATCTAAAGGTATTTCAACCATGCTCATGCATAAAATGAGTATTATGTCTTTTACACACAAAAAAATGAAGAAAAAAGTTCTATTTTGATATGTAACGAGTATGCAACTTTAACCGGTGAATTCTTATATTGGAACAAGTGATGAACAATTCTTATCGTTCTTCAAAAAAATACACACATGTGTATGTATAACTAACAAAAAAAATTGGGGACTCTCAATTTTTGAAGGCCCTACTCGGTCGAGTGCCTTGGCCACGCTCATAGTCGAGCCTGTAACAAGTAACAACATATTTAATATGTTTTTCATTAATTAACTCGAGTTAATATAATTGGTAAAATAAATGTGCTTTCATATTACCACAAATAAGAATCAAACAATTGTGACATACCATGTGCACATATATAGAATGTTTATAAAAGACTCATTTTCTGCTCAGCCCATCTCTTTTATTAACCGTTTAGGGGATTCCTTGCTCATCTTCTTTCGGGTTTGAACAATCATCAAATTTTGTGGAATGAATTTTCACTGTTTATAACTCAGATCGCGAAGCTTGTATTAATCTGCTATTTTCTGTAAGAAAACTTTTTTTCTTTTAACTTGAACAAACGAACTGTATTGTTTATAAGTGTGAATTATTTTTCTTAAATGATATTTCCCCTATGTGATACAGAGAAGTTTTATTTGAATTTGAGTACTCTCTCAAATTTAATATTAGAATGTTTGGTTGGTGTGTTAAGATTTTTCTTGGGTTTTCCTGACATTTTCACTTCTTTGAGCCTCTAGTCCTTTTATAGATAGGTCAGTACCTCTAGTTTGTGGATATGACCCCTTATCTTAATGATTTATGTACATTAACAATCATACTTAGTATGTATATTCGTGTTTTTCTTCACCGTGAATTACTTCATATTGTCATATTATTTCAATTATTCACACATTTTAAATAGGAATTGTTTCTCACATTTTTATTTATCAGACAATGTGATGTAGTATTCGACTCACGTGTTGGGAAGTGAATGTCTCTTCCCCATTTAAAACAAATTTTTTTTTATTTTTACTTTTTCCGGCTTTGGGTTTCAATTAGAAAAATATTAATGCTGGATTGTAACAGGTTTTTCTGCAAAGATTTTAAGAACAAATTTACTTGGATTACATGATCGGAAGAAACCCCAAAGTCAGCCAACATTATGGATAATAGGAACATAGAGGTATATTTAATTGGTTAATTAATTATTTAATTTGTTGGTTTATTTATATAAAATTGGTATTGCTGAACTTTTAAAATTGACATTTGGTTTCTTATGTCAACGGTATTGATATAGATGTATATGGTTTGGTTGTGGCATTTATTATTTTTTCGTATATAATTGGAATGTAGACGTCACGATGAGAACACACAATATTTAAATAAAGCGCAAGTAGAAAGTCACGAAATAATAAATGGAAACTTTTGAGAGGAAAAAGTTGGACAAGGAGAAAAGAAGATGTTTAGTTTATATTAACAAATTTTGTTGCTTTTCCAAATATTTTATTGATAATGTGGAAAGAGAGGTGATGGGGTTTGAGGTGTAACATCAACACATGTTTTTATTATAATAATAGTACTCCATTCAATTATATGTAGGGTGTGAAAATCACTTTCTTTATCCATTTTCTCTCCTTGGTCTCTTCTTCTTCCATATTCCAATGGTTAAATCTGACTAAAAGTTTCAACTACCGATCGATTCTTGATCGGATTTTGTCATTCTTTACTTATTTTTGTGCCTACATCCTTCCTTTTAGCCGCAAATATCGATGGATTTTCCTTTGAGCGATTTTCATTAAGATTCAAGACTTCGAGGCGAGATATTTTGTCGATCTTCTTAGATCGGCTTATTGCTCCTTTCCTTGGTGGAAGGACCTGTTTACCTGGATCTGATATGGGTCATTTCTTGAGTTTTCACCTCTTTTCTAGGCGATTTGTTTAGATCGTTGATACACTCATCTTTTGAATCGCTGTCTATGAAAAAGGTTGGAATCAAGTGCTTGCCTCTGTGGTTCGAGGATGGCGATGAAGATGTTGGAGAGAAGACTATATTTTGTTTATTTGTTAGATTACTATTATTAGTATTTTTAGTTTCTTCCCACCTAGTATCTCTGGGGTGTGAGTTATTATCTGTTACCTTGTGTAACTTTTATTTTCAGTCTTATTTGATGTTTTTCATTCCTCAATTCTTCTCTTTTGTTGTATTAGAGAAAGAGTTAGTGGAATATTCTAATTGTAATGAACCCGGCCCTTTTGTTATCAATGGTTAATCCTTTATTTATCAAAAAGCACTCCATCCAATTTAAAATAGAAATCGTTTAAGAAATTTTCAATAAATTAAAATGTTTAAAGTACCCATAATTAATATTTTGTAACTCCAATCATACATTTACTCTCTTCAAAATTTTATCAAATGAAAAATTTTGAGACTTGTTGGTGGGTTTACAGAGTGAAATTAATGCAGAGGTCCATAGGAACTAACGCATTTGACCAAAATGAATATAGTAGAGAATTGATGTAGGAGTAAATTAATTCACTAATGCATTTGTAAAACAATACTTATTTTGCAACAAAAAAACACTTCAAAAGACTTTTATTTTGAAATGGATGGAGTATTATATAACATCAACAACGATATCATAATACATTAAATCCCCAATAATTGGGGTGTGTGTGGCTGTTCTCAAAATACCACTGAAACAGAACGATTAGAGGATATAACCTTTTGTAATAAATGCACAAAATGGTTACTCACATAATACCACTTAAGCAGTAGTCCCCCTATACCGTCACGTTTGCTACAAAATTATGCCCTCAAATCAAAGTCAAAAGGCATCAGTAAATGCATATTCAAGAATGGGGCGATAAAAATTTTCCTCCTCTAGTAAGGACAGAATTAAGGTTGTTGACAAAAAAAAAGAATCATTTTGATTTATTTACACATTATCATACTTATTTCATTTCATGTCCACAATATGTATGAGCATTTATGTTGAATAATATTACTACATATAGAGAAAATTATTAGGACACATAAGTTGTCTTCTAAGGCTTCTTTGGTTGAAAGGATTATTAAAGTTTTGCATAAAATTAAAAGGTTTTGGTCATTTTTTCCCAATTCCCTAAATATGTAAATGAATCAACAGTTGAACTTTATTGAAAACTTTTCAAAAGTTATATGCCTAAAAAATAAAATAAATAAAAACTACTAAACTCGAATGTCTTTACAGATAAATAAATTAACAAATTATTTTCTTCGCAATATATAAGCATAGAAAGCTTTTAATTAGCTAGTTTTTTTATAGCTAAATTACAACTACCCCCACCATCCAGAGTAGAACATTTGAGAATATATCAGAGCTGCGAACGAATGGTTCGTCTACGGTAAGGCAGTAGATATTGTCTCTCTGTGGAAGAAATATGTGCAAATGCTAGGATGAATGGTTCGTCCGCGACCTGCGATTTTTAGAAAAACAAGTTTAAAATTTGTGCATAAATGCACCAAATCAATACCAAAACATCCCAAACCCATAAATGACCAATTAAACTCAAACCAAGCAACAAATAATGACCAAAACAAGAACGAACAAGTAAGAGCCAACACTTAAGAGAAATAGCCACATTATTTGCATCTAAATGCTTTCTTAACTAAGCATACAACAAGCACCACACATTGTCTATCATGTACACCCGATCACAACCTCATATAGACCTTTGAACATCACTACTGCTATGACCCAACAATCTTACCACATGAGCTCAGTTATCTAATCACTACTACTCAGCAATAACGACAGTGGTCCCATTTATCAATCAAACTAGGACGGTTCAGTAAACTCGTGGGTTTGGATGGTCCCCCAAACGAAGGGACACAGATTTTAAGGATGAATCCATTACATTGTATCATTATCCCCCACCAAGGACTCCACAAAACCACTACCATACTTAATGATTGAACGCATTAGGTGCGGACCCAGTAAAAAACAGAACAGAAGACCTCTCGGGGTCATAATCAGAACATAACAGAAGGCGGATGGATCTTGCTAACTAGTGTTCCTAGACAAGAGCTCAATAGGGGGCGACAACTCGGTCGACGAAACCAAATAAGACTGAAACAACGATACCAAATATGACGACTCCAATTAACGACCCAAAAGAGACAAATACTGAAAGGATCTCAGCAATCCACAGTTCGAAACATATACAAAATCAGATTATAAGTATAACAATTAGATAACAACAATGGAAAAATCATATTTTATAGGCATGCTAAATTCATCCAAGCAAGGCAGAAATTCGGTAAACCCAGTGGTAGACACATATCATGCAATTGATTGTAATTCCAACAAATTAAGCAATTAAACATGTCCAATTACTTCCTAACCATTCTATAATAGTACCTAATCGTATATAAAGAAATCTGGGCATAAATTAACAAATGGATGGGTCCTTACTTGTTATGGAGATGAAAATAATAGAAAACCATATATACAGCCCGACAGATTCACTCCCGGGGCGATAACTTTTTGCTCTGATTCCCAAATTACGTTCCGTCTGTGCTCACTCGAAGCCTTTTCAATTATCTTTGAATTGATATGTTGTGGGTCGAAAAATTATGCATATAGCCCCCTCAATAATCTTCCCAAAGTTTTGGACAAAAGTTCTCTCTCTATCTCTCTCTTAATTTCTCACAATCGTCTATTTTGTTTTTAGGTAACTGATATCCCAGCCCTCATGACCCCTCAACCTAGGAGTTTAAAGTTTAGGCTAATGTCCCTCTCCATCTTTTAATTACTCACATAACTCCGCACACTAAAATAAAACATAACTCATATAACACATGAAAATTGTCAACTAGCACATACTATTTAATCATGGCATTAATTATAAATCAAATAATCATGCAATTACACAAATAATTCACGTAATTCACATAGGACAAATTCCCGTGTATCACAGTCTACCTGCGAGCAAAGCCTTAATCTGAATTAAAATAAAAGGAAGACGTCAAGGACAACTAGGCGTTCCTTGCAAAATGAAAACAATTTCTTTAAAACAAATTTGCCTCCTCCCGTGATGGAGTTTGAAAGGCGTCTGTCTCACAAGATACGACGAAAATTCAGAGTCTGGTTTGCACTGAACAACTCCACCGACAAAATAGAACTTGGACGGTTGATGAACACCAGAAAAAACAAGAATTGCAGAGAAATTTCGGAGTGTTGAAGTGTGTGGTGTGTGTGGAATCATTGAAAAAAGCCTCTATTTATAGGCTCTAGAGAAGAGTTATAGAATTGCAGCATTCATAGCCTCTTACAAAGCCTTCATCTATAACTCTCAATTAGAAAAAAATTGAAAATTTATTTCGGTATTCGTGTGCATAAGTAGGGGTGTTCATTAATCGGTTTTAATCGAAAAACGCACCACACCAAATTTAATTTTGGTGTACGGTGCGGTGTTTGGTCAATTATGGTGCGGTTAAATACGGTTTTAGTTACCGCAAATTATTTTTAGGTGCGGTCGCGGTTTAGAAAATTTTAAGTTATATCGTGTTGGAGAATGTGTTTTCTCAAAGAATTAATGTGTAATTAATGTGTCGTGAGGACATATTTGAGCTAATATATTTATATGTTATATCCCTCGTTTTTTAATGTTATTGAGTTTATCACGAAGTGGGTTGCGCAAGCTTCGCGATGATATATGACATGTGAGAAAACCAATTATTGGTGTGAATGATAAATTGGTATAAAGTAGGGTGATTGAAATGTGGGAATTGGGTTTTAAATTCACATCCCACATTGGAAACTCATGAAAGAGAAAAACACTTTATATGTTAAAGTGCTTGACATGGGTTTAAATTGTATTACCACTATTATGCCTCAAGTGATAACCTCGTGGGCGCCCGTGCAGGGGGTGCAAACGAAAGGTCTGTTGATACCAAATTTGCTTGAACTTGTGTGCAGGCGCGACCTGCGTACACGAATGCCGGTCCATAAACTCACGGGCCTGATCAGCCACGTTTTTGCTACTGGTTTAAATTCGGTTTTGGAATTCAAGTTTTTTGTAACAGCAGAATTCATCTCTGGAGACTGTAACAGACATTCTTAATGTTGGTATAATGTCAGATTCTAAAACTGCAATTGTAATGGCTGAGTAATGCCATTACAGTTACATTTCAGATTTGAGAGCCTATATAAGGCAGGCCATTGCACTACCAGAAGAGCACTCGAAAATCATATCTCCTATTCCTCTGCATAAGTTTATTTTTATTTTTCCTGCATACATTCTGAGAGTTCTGCTGTGTCACTGCGATTCGAAGGTTCTGTTTCTTCCGCTTCAGAGAAACAGTTGAGTTGGACGTTGTACTTTGGGAGTTCAGCTGTAAAAGGCGGACATATTGAACTTAAGGGGAAGCGGTATTCTGCTGTCTCGTCCAGGAGTAAACTCATAACCGGTAAAGGTTCTGAGTATTCTGTTTTTCCATACTGTTTTCTATATTAATATGCAGTATTATATCAGTATCTATTTTTTCTGTTCAGAAACTTAATTTTCCAGTGCAGATTTTTCTGTCCAGAATTTAGTTTTACAGTGCAGAATTTTCTGTCCAGAATTTAATTTATCAGTGCAGATTTTTCTGTTCAGAAATTTAATTTATCAGTGCAGATTTTTCTGTCCAGACCGCAAACCGCAATATGTACCTATCTAAATTTTTATTTTTTATTTTAAAAAATGGTATATTCACATAATTTGTTTTACTAAATTTAATTTAATTACAATTAATATATTAATATTAGTTAGTTGTTTTATTAGATTTAAATTAAGGTTAGGATCTGATTCTCTTATTCTCACACCTCATAATAGTCATAACTCAGAAGTCTCAACGGCACTCTCTGGTTTCATTGAAAAATGTCATTTTTTTAACATTTTTTGTGTTTGATTTCATTGAATTGAATTATATATCTTTAATTTTGTATTATTGACTAAGCCTATGTAGATGTTGTCTTTGTTTTGCCATATTCTTCTACTAAATTCAAGTTTGATGGTGCATAAGATTATCAGTGAGAATTTCGTAATTAGTTGATGTCGATTTGCAGACTGTGGTATTAAAAACGCTAATTGTATGACAATTGCAGTGAGTAGAACTTTTCATTTATTTGTTTAGAACTTTCAAAGAAAACATATGTATTTTGCTAACGTTTTCAATTTAGATATATATTTATTTATTTGAATTCACATTAAAACTATGGGATCTTGTTACATGGTTAATCTCTTACAAATATTATATTGGAGCTCGTGAGTCATAATATATTTAAATAATTGTATAATTTTTTTAGATCGGTTTTCACCGCACCTAATTTCACCAAACCAAAATAATTATGGTTTGGTGAAATTCGGTTTGGAAGTCAAAATGGTGCGGTATGGTTTTAGAAAATATATTAAAAAACCGTATAAAAACCGCAATAATAAATCGGTTTTCACCAAACCGCACCAAGGAAACCCCTATGCATAGGTCGTGCCCGCACACAAGTTTAAGCTATTTTGGTTTCGACGAGTCTTGGATTCACACTCTAAAGGTCAAATATGAAACATAATATTGGCAAGGTAATTTAAACCCATTTAACTATTGTTATTTATAAAAGAATTTTCACTTCCATATGCAAAAGGTTATCATTACATAGCTTCCACATAAAGAGAAAAATATATCGGTATTACTTTATTCCAGATCATCATAGGCATAATAAGATGTACAATAGAACCATTATATATTGTGTTGTAGTGCAAAAAAGGATTTGTAGGTAAACTGTCCTTGAGATTCCAACTTCCAAATGACAGTATTATTGCCCAAAGAAGTAACTATATCCGTCGATGCAAACACCTGCCAAATATGAGGAGATACCTTCTGTTCCAACAACTTCAAAATGTGTCCCTCAATTCTAGGACCGTTCTTATGGACTGGTTGGGCAGTCTTTTCACATAAATTGAGTCAGGGCCGACCCTGAGGGGTGGCAGGGGGGGCCACCGCCCAGGGCCCCGGAATTTTGGGGGCCCCCAAATATTGAAATTTTATATATATATATATATATATATATATATATATATATATATATATATATATATATATATATATATATATATATATATATATATATATAAAGTTATAGAGAAGAAATAGCTTTAGCACAATGGTAGAGTGTACAATAAATATTAAAGAGGTCCTGGTATCAAATCCTTGCGTTTGTGTTTTTTTAGTGAATTTACTCAATGTCCCATTTTATTGTTTATATTAGGGGGCCTCATTTTTAATTTTCGCCCCGGGCCCTGAAAATGTCAGGACCGGCCCTGAATTGAGTGAGACATACATGTAGATGTTGGCTCCGTACAATTCATGTGAGAGATTTGTACGGTTCTATGATTGAATTTTCCCTCCAAATTCTATCCGGTAAGGCCCAAATTAACATCAGAAACCAAGGTCAAACACGATTGTTGGATCTTCGTCTAAGAAGTGAAGGTTGAGAGTTTGCTCCGACCAACTGTCATAGATGCATAATGTCACCGCCATGTACGCGCGGCGTTTCTAGCTAGGACAAGGCCAAAGAGAGACACAAATTCTGAGTTCCATAATTATGAGACAAAAAGTCAGTTCAAATAGACTGTTTTTGAACCATAATCGCACCAACGAGGCCATATCATATTACATTATAGAGTGAAGACCTAAACCATTCATAGAGGTTGGTTGACCAACCGTTCCCCAGGACCATCAATGCCTAAGCTTCCCATATTCAATTTTTCCCCAAAAGAAATTAGAAAATAAAGAAATTTAAAAAATCCATCAATCTTCGAACATCCATCGATCTTCTCACCGCAAATGCTAAGATTGGGTAAAATTCAAAATTAAACATTATTCATCCCTTGTTGGCATTATATATTCAACCAATTATTTACAAATTTGCCATAAATTTAGTCAATTAATTAGGTAAGTTTTAGTCATATACTAACATCTATTTAAAAATGATTGATAATTAATGGTTTGAAAGGTTGATTAGGGTAGTTAATGATATTTTGGGAAACAAAACGCGTGATAGTTGGTCGGAGACAATCATAAAATTAAAACTTTATTAATAAATAAATTCTTAATTTAGAATTAGAACAAATATTTTCAAACAAACCAAAATAAAATACTATTTCAATTATATAATATAAGTCTTTAGAACATTTAGCAAAAATTAATAAAATAAAACGTAGTATTTTATTAGTTAAAATATCAATATTACTATCTTATATAGAATTTGTATACTTTTAATAATATTTAGGAAAATAATATTAATATTTTAATAAAAAAATTAATTTTCTACCTTACTTTTCACTAAATGAAGATAGTATTAACCTATTTTGAAAGTATTCCTTTTCCTTTAGGAAAAAAAGCTTTTCGAAAGGAGTAGTTGTATCTTGGTAGAAGAGTAAGTTTATTTATTTTATTTTTTTGGTGTAAAGAGTAAGTTTATAATTTATATCTAAAAAAATTAATATAATATACACAGATAAAAAGTGTAAACCCACATAAAAAATGATTTTTTGACATACATATATTGTATTATTTTTTTTTTTTGCTAAATAAATTCTGATTTCATTAATCACAAATAGCCGAGGCCATTACAATCAATAAAAAATCTGAAAGTACAGAAAGTAAAAGTTATACAATGATTTAAAAAATCACGATAACAGACAAAAGACACATCCAAGAAAACTTGGATGGTTAGGAAAAAAACTAGAAAAACTAGACAAATAAACAAATACATAATCTTCTTCTTCAAAGCATCTTCATCGCCATTCTTGAACCACAGGGACAGGAGAATATCACTTTCAACATCTTCCTTAGGAGTCGACAATTTATAGGACCATGGGCGTATCAACCGTCCTACAAATTGCCTCGGGAAGATGTAGAAAGTTGATAAAGGGCCCAGAACAAGTCCGGGTTGAACGAATCCTCCTAGAAACATAGAAAAAAAGTCTAGATCTGTGAAGATCTGAGACTCATCTAACCTCTGTGTCTTGAATCTTGAAGAAAAAAAACCCTAAAAAATGTTTCATATGATTCGTGGTACAAAATAGAGTACTAATAACGGAACAAAATGATCAAGATTTGACCATTGGCCGGAGCCAATGGCCAAATCTAGCCAGCAGTAGGGGAGAGGAAAGCCGCAGGAAGAAAGGGAGGAAGAGAGAGAAGAGAGAGAAAAAGGGCTACAAAGTAGTGGAGGGTATATTGTATTAAGGGAAAACAGCCCCACTCGTCCCCAACTTATTTGTATTGGCCTCGAGAATCCTTATTAAATTTTTTCAGCATAAAGAATCCTTAAACAATTTACGTTTCGCCCAAAGAGTCCAAAACACCCATTTTTCGGTGGTTTCCGGCAACTTAAGCATGTGCACTGCACATGCACTAAAAAAAATAGGGGTATAATAGTCATTAAATATATTTTTTTTAAAACATCTTCTTCTCCACTCCTCCTTCATCTCTCCCACCACCGCCCCACCTCCACCACCATATTTGCAGGAACAAAGTCACCTCCACCGCCCCCAACTCCTCTCCCCCACCCCAACCACTACCCCGAAGCCCCCTGCTGTCGTTAGTGGAATCCATTAACCCACAACAACAACAACTCCAACTCCAATCGCTGCCGTCTTCCTCAAATCCCTCACATCATCCCAGCAGCAACAACAAGAATCGCAATTGGTTGTACAATCACAAGAGTAGCAGGTACAATCACAAGAGCAGCAGCCCGCTGGAATTTATGGCCAAAATGAATTTCTTCTCCAAACAACCACCACCCCCTCTCTTACCCCCGCCACCAACCAGCATCTGCAATATGTGCACCCAAATTTCTTTAAAAAAAATTCTTGAAATTCACAAAATTTCTTGAAAATATCAATTTAATGAAATATTTCTTGAAATTCAAGAGTGGATTTACAACAATTGACTGAAGAATCAAAACATAATAAGAGGAAAATATCCTTCATCTCGATTGTTTGAAAAAATGAAAAATCAAAACATAATAAGAGGAAAATGACTGAAGATGATCCATACCCAAATCCGATACGAACTTTGGTGACTCGGAAGTGGAGATTCGTGTTGGTGATGGTTGTCGGCGGTGGCGGGGTAGAGATGATATGGATTTGATTGATTTGGAAGTGAAAATTGGGTGAGATTTTGAAAGGGGAAGGTGAGAAATTTAGCAATTTGGGAATTGAGTGACGAGGGGGGTGGTGCTGCGGGGTAGTGGCTGGGGTGGGGGAGGGGAGGTGACTTTTTGGTGGTGGAGATGGGGTGGTGGTGGTGTATGAGATAGATGGGAAATTGCAGAGAGGGGATGGGGGGAATTGCAGAGGGGGATGAGATGGGGTGGTGCTGGGTATGGGAAGAAGAGGGGGGAGGGGTTTGTTTTTATTTTTTAATTTTAAATTTGAAATGACAATTTTGCCCTTGTTTTTTTAGTGCATGTGCACCCGTCGCCGGAAACCACCGCAAAATGGGTGGTTAGGATTTTGTAGGCTAAACGTAAATTGTTTAAGGATTCTTTATGCTGAAAAAATTTAATAAGGATTCTCGAGGCCAATATAAATAAGTTGGGGGACGAGTGGGGCTGTTTTCCCTTTGTATTAATTGATCTATATATAAAATTACTCTTTCGAGAGTGACTGACCACGTCAGCTGAATCACCGAACTTCTTCAATTCGATTCGGAACAGAGAATTGTACTGTACCAACTCCCAAGCCCTAACTTCCCCACCTCTACCGGACCACCCAATTCCAACACCGTCTCCGCCATCAAGGTTACAAACTGGAGCTTTCTTTTCTTAAAATCCGATTAATTTATGTGTTTATCATTTCTTATGTTTAACAATTATAGTCTTTTTTCCTGCAATTGGCAAAAACTTGGTGCTTCATTCTTTTTCCTTCTTTGATTTTTTGTTTTCTTGATAATCATGAGAGCCCTAATTTTTTATTTTTTTTTTGTGATCTTTTGTTTCTTATTTTTATTATATAGAGGTTAAAAGTGTTTTTGGGTCCGAATGTTGAAAGAAAGAAGTATAATAACGTCCACATAAAGCTTGGGTCTGCATTCTCTGTTGCCTTTTAACTTTGATTTGAGTGTATCATTCCGTAACAAACGTGACAATATAGAGGCTATTATTTCAGTGGTATTATATGAACAACACTGTGTGCATTTATTGGCAAAAGTTATGTTCGTCTCTAATCCATCTGTTTCGGTGGTATTCTGGAGCAGCCACTTTATGCATATATTGCCAAAAGTTAGGTTTTCCACCTAGTCATCCCCGCCTATAAATTAAAAGCGTTTTATCTGTCAAAGACATATACAAGCTCTTAAGTTTATTGGAATCACATTCATTTTATTGCCTATGATGTCAGAAATTGATGGGTTAAATAAGAGCTTATTTACCATATTTTGTTGGAGCTTATGTATGGTTGTCTCGGATCAGAGGAGGTTGTTGGATTAAATTCCTGATGTTAATAAGAGGGTTTAGTTGTCCAGGTTGTGGCAGCCTTTTGAGGGGACAGTGTATTCTTTTGTATCAACTAGTTAGTAAACTTGGGAATAATTGTAATGTTGTATTCATCACTATCTCGGAATTTTTAATTTTGCATAATGAATGGGTCCATTATCATTGCTAAAGTTAGACCACCACTTTCTTTAGGTCCAATAGTTGGCTCCCTGATGTGTACATTGAATTTCAATTATGCTTCGACACTGATAGCTAGAATTAAATGTTAAAGCACCACTTTCTCTATATCCAAGAGTTGGCTCCCTGCTGCATATATTGAATTTCAATTCCACATCCACATGAAGTTTGAGTTTTGTGATTTTCTTATTTGGGTTGTGACCTTTTGCTGGAAATGGAGGGAATGTATTTATGCGAACGACCATACATAAATCTTATATTAATTCATGTAGCCGACCCCAATTACTTGAGATTAAGACTTTGTTGTTGTTGGGTTGTGACCTTTTGCTGAAAATCAGATTATGTAGTTGCAAAAATACTTCATAGTATCCCATAGGCATGTACATGAAATGAAATTGGAGGCTGTACTATTATCCTTCTATTCAAAATATCTCTACGTCTTTGTTATTCTTCTTTGTGAAAGTTCAAATATGAGTTTGGGAGCTCACAACTTAAAATTTGATAGGAAATAGCATCTTTACTAGCAAGGCCAAGATTCTTACGCTAAATACTGTTTGGACCTTGCATTTTCTAGAAAATTGGTGGTTGAGTTTTCCTTTAATATTATCTTATTGATGGTATTCATCAGTCTTACTCTCAGGTAGCCTTACGTAACTTAATTCTGCATAATAGTTCATCTCTTCTATTTGTCTTTTAAATGAGTCCGTCCATATAGAAGCAATGTAGAGAGAAAAACTGAATTCTGCAGAATCTAAGAAAGAATTATTACAAAAGGACCTAATTCCTACAGTGGATTACATCGCATTCTTGTTTACGAAAGTAAACATGGAACAAATAACATGGTCCCCTGTCTCTCCAGTAGTTCTCAAATGCTTTGCTTGCAATGGCTCTATTACAATCTAGTGTTGGTGAAAAAATTGAAATGTTTAAGAACACCTTTCAGTCTGGTTTCTTATCCATATTATACAGTCTTGGGTATGTTAGATTTGACTTCAAACGTATTCAGTGTTGTCAATAGCGGATGGCGGATCATGGCGGCAAGCCAAAAAAATGCCATAAGTTTATAGTGGACGCTATAACGGCTTATAGCGGACACAATAAAATAGGTAAAATATGTATAAAACACTGCATAATGTAATAAAAAGCAAAAAACAACATGAATCAAACAAATCACTCAAAAGTTATAGCGCCATGGCGGCGCCATTGCGTATATACCGGTGGCTGCAAAAACCGCCACGCCATAGCGCCATGGCGGCGCCATGAGCGCCATTTGACAACACTGAACGTATTAAGAATCTTAGCTTGTAACAAACTGATTTTGATATTTGTGATGTCATGGTAGGAGTAAGCCTTTGCAGATATGGGACAAAGAAGGTATGCAACTAGAATTTGTTGGTACATTGGAGATACTGATGAAAGTTTTGAATGCACTGCGTTGAAACTTTTTGTTCTTTATGATATTATTGACAAGTTAGTCACTTAGTCTGGCCTTTTTTACTTGTTAAAAAGGTTGTTGGTTCACGAGGTACTCTTATTTATGCCGTCGTGCCTAATCTTTTATGATTAAGTGCCTCTCTGGAGAACCTTTCTGTGCTTTTTGTTGCAGAATAGCAGCAACTTAAGTATGGTTATAAAATAAAATAAAATAAAGGTCGTACCCAGTGAACAAGGCTACCGCATCAGCAGGGTCTGGGGAAGATCCCGATGTACGTAGCCTTACCTTTAGTTTTTCCATATCGTTTCCGGGGTTCGAACCCGTGACCTAGATGATAACAAGTAAACACTTGACTATCGCGCAAAGCACGACCTTCAACTTTAGTATGGTTATATATCCGGAAAATAGCCCGAGACAGTGGTCTGTTTAAGGAACAGAAAAACCGTTAGAGATTTTTGTCTTAGAGCAGTAGAGATTTTCTGTTAAACTTTTGATAGCCTTCCTTTACATCGTTTTTAGTTTCTTCAAAATATTTATAATCTCCATTATTTGGATTGCATACAGTTGTCAATGGACACATCAAGAGGATAGAGGATGAAGATATACAATCCAATATTCTCGAGATAGTTGGATCAAATGTCCAATCAACATATATTACATGTCCAGCTGATCCAAATGCCACACTGGGGATTAAGCTTCCATTTCTAGTTATTATTGTGAAAAATGTAAAGAAGTACTTCACATTCGAGATTCAGGTGCTGGATGATAAAAACGTCCGTCGGCGATTTCGTGCTTCTAATTTTCAAGTGTGTAAGTCCGTCCTTGTTTCTACTTTTGATTGATCTCTCTTGATGAAAGCAGATTCATAGAACGGATAGAGTGATTAAACATCTAAAAAGAAAAGAAAACTAGAGAACAATGTTCTTTTTCTAAAGTTGATATCTGGTAAAAGATGGATGCACAGGTGATTTGTGAAACTGGAATTAACTGATAGCAATATATTTCCTTTGCATTTTATTTGTGAATCAAAATGGTTCTTGAGTTTGTCTTCTTTGATGCCTTTTGGCTTTGATTTGAGGGCATGATTTCGTAGCAAACATGACGGCATAGGGAATTACTGTTTCAGTGGCATTCTGTGAGCAGTCACTTTGTGCATTCATTGCCAAATGTTATGTCATTCTTCAATTCATCTGTTTCAGTTGTATTCATGGAGCAGCCACTTTGCACATTTATTACCTAAGCTTAGGTCTGTCTCCTATCCATCCCCGTCCATACCCCAATTATTGGGGACTTAATGAATTATGTTATTGTTGTTGGGTGGGGGACAACATATAGTCCAATGTTCCAATATTTCCTTCAGACTCATTAGGTTCTTTGTGGAAACCTATTCTTGAATTCAGATGTCAGATGCTTAAATTTCTTCAGTAGTGTTACACAGTTGCAGTTCTATCTCTTTGGTTTATTTAGTTTACTTTTCGATGGCAGTATATTTAGCTCATTCGCTTTAGAATTTCATTTTTTTGCTTTGTTTACTACTTCCTCAACACAAAATTGAATGCCCACTTTTCTATATCAATTTGGGATGGAGGAAATATTTATTTTTTTATTTTCCATATATTGGAATTTCCTTGTTTATACATGGCTAAAATCATATGCTAGTAAAGATAGGGAGGGGAGATAATATTGAGAAAAGAGCAGAATATTTTCATCTTGTACTCTTGATTATGTTAAGTGCACATAAATGTTTTGGATGATGAATGAAAGAAGCACAGTAAAGTGCACATAAATCAAAATGGTTTTGAGTGTGCCTTCTCTGTTGCCTTTTGGCTTTGATTAGAGGGTATGATTCCGTAGCAAACATTCATTGCCAAATGTTATGGTAGTCTCTGATCCATCTGTTTCAGTAGTATTCTAGGAGCAGCCACTCTGTTCATTTATTGCCAAATGTTAGGCTAGTCTCCGATCTATCTGTTTCGGTGGTATTCTGGGAGCAGTCACTTTGTGCATTTATTGCCAAATGTTATGTTAGTCTCCAATCCATCCGTTTTAGTGGTATTTTTGGAGCAGCCACTTTGTGCATTTATTGCCAAATGTTATGTCAGTCTCCAATCCATCCGTTTTAGTAGTATTTTTGGAGCAGCCACTTTATGCATTTATTGTCAAATGTTAGGTTTGTCTTCTATCTCTCCCCGCCCATACCCCAATTATTGCGAATTTAACAGGGCATGTTATTATTGTTATTATTGTTGTACCCATTAGGTTCTTTGTGGAAACCTTTTCTTGAAATCGGATGTCAAATGCTTAAATTACTTCAGTAGTGTTACACAGTTGCAGTTCTATCTCTTTGGTTCATTTTCTTTAGAATTTCACTTTTTGCATTGTTTACTACTTCCTCAACCAAGATGGACGTCCACTTTTCTATTTCAATTTGGGACGGAGGAAATATATTTATTTTTATTTACTATTTATTGGAATTTACTTGTTTATACATGGCTAAAATCGTATGCTAGAAAAGATAGGGAGATAATATTGAGAAAAAAGGGAACATTTTCATCTTATACTCTTGATTATGTTAAGTGCACATAAATGTTCTCGATGCTGAATGAAAGAAGCATGGTAAATTGCACATAAATCAAAATGATTTCTTGGTCTGCATTCTCTGATGCCTTTTGGCTTTTATTTGAAGGCATGATTCCGTAGCAAACGTGATGGTATAGGTGGACTATTGTTTTAGTGGTATTATGTGAGCAGTCACTTTGTGTATTCATTGCCAAATGTTAGGTCATTATCTAATCCATCCGTTTCAGTGGTATTCTTGGAGCAGCCATTTTGTGCATTTATTGCCAAAGGTTAAGTCTGTCATCTATTCACCCCTGTCCATACCCCCAATTATTGGGGACTTAATGAGTTATGTTATTATTGTTGTTGTACTCTTGATTATGTTACCAGCATTATGCAGCGATGGTAGCACTTCATTTGAGAGGATCTATGTTTCAATGTGATGTTCTATTGCAATGATTTGGTATAAATGGTGATATTGTCTTTCTTCTCTTATTTGTTTTACTTGTGGTTCTGTGTTCTATTTTACTTATTTTTTTTTCCCTTCCACAATATGATTGTAGGCTGTTACAAGGGTAAAGCCATATATATGCGCTATGCCCTTAAGAATGGATGAGGGTTGGAATCAAATTCAGTTGAATCTCGCCGATTTGACCAGACGAGCATATGGAACCAACTACACAGAGACACTAAGGGTTCAAGTTCATGCCAATTGCCGTTTGAGGAGGATTTATTTCTCGGACCGCCTGTACTCGGAGGAAGAATTACCGCCAGAATTCAAATTGTACCTTCCGATGCAGGTAAAGTTATTTCTATTGAATCCGACAAAAACCTCTCTTTGGGTTTTGCATGAACGATTGTTTGGTTTCTTAAACTTTCTGCTCTTGCAATTTTGCTGGTCTTTGCAGAAAGCCTGATGAGAGCTTGGCAATAGTAGTCAATAGGGCATGAATCTGATGGACTAGAAAGTACTCATATATGGTTACTTTTATCTCCCTTTCACTCCAGCAGTTTTGTAATTTGCGCCTCGCCATGCATTATTCACCTTTAGTCGTTCACACGGTAAAGACCTCAACCCAACACTAATAGCTTCTGCTAATCCGGCTCTTATGTTCTCGATTGCTTTCTTTATGCCAAATTTGCCACATAATTTGGTTCTCATTTTCTTTCAATTGAAAGGAGCAACTTATATACTCTAAATATCCCCAATGGTAGCGAAACATATCATTGGTGAACACTATCAACATGATTGTTCTAACAAAAGAGAAAATTATTGATTTCTACATGTCAATGAATCAATAGGTCTATCTGTTTTGGAAAAAATTAAGATTACCTTGTCAACGTATCATGCTCTTCTATACATTTCCGATACTAGTACTGTCCACGTGCATTGACATGTGATAGAATTTTAGTATAGTTTAATTTGTTTGAAAATTACATGTCGATGCTCATTTAGAAGCACTATGGGCAGTTGTGTTAGCATCTCTATGAGTGTAGACCACATACTTATCTTTCTCATTTCCTGAGAATGCTTCTACCTTCTTTGGTCCTCCATTCTGTGGAACTTTGGTCTCCTCTATGGGCTCTAAGGACATTGAGTGCCTCACCTTCTAAAACTATTTTCTGGAGATTGTTTGAGTCCCACGTGCTTGGGAGCCTGAAGTGTCAATAAAGCTTCTACTATATATGCATCCGCGATCTGTAAATCAGCATATCCATGCTCTTAGAACCTGTCCAGTATACTCCGTCTTTTGCGACATTCGACACTAAACAAACTGAATTTTGCCCAGGGAAAACATTTGCATCTTCTTCATGTCTCCAAAACTATCTTCTATGGATGCAAGTCTCCTGATGTCTCACTTCTGCAAGAAACATGCTGGTGTTCATTGGACTCTTTTCTTTGGCAATGGGATCTATGGTTGGAGTATAAGCCGCTTGTGAGAAAGATAATCATATAATCGCGTTTTTAGTACGCGTCAAATCGAAATGACTTTTCCATATTCTCTTTTCATACCGGCATTTGGTTGACAAATTTAAAGCGGGAGTGATTTATCCACGGGAATTCTCATTCTAGTAAGAAGTGGAATAGTCGTTCCACTCTAAAATCTAGAGAATAACCTTTACGGGAGAAGTTGAAATCACCCATTAATAGAAAGTAACAATTATACCATTTATTTAATAGATAGTTTTGATACTCACCAGGTTCATTGGACAATATGGTTCAGAACTGATTGCATCACTATAGAATGAGGAGAGAGATAAGTTTGTGATGACGTGACTAATTTTGGAACCACAAGGTCAATGTGGACCTGGTCCATATCAGAAAAATCCTTATTTAATTATTATAGTATACAAATCAAACGACAACTCTATTCATTTTCTTCAGAAATATTTTATTCTCTTGATAAAATTTTATATAGACAATTACATATTTTTTTTATATTTTTTTTGTTACTTTTTCCATTTACTTTTAATGCAAAATATTGTTATTTTTATATTATGTTTGACTTTAAATATTAACTATATTTCAATATTAAAATGTATGTTTGATAATTCTATATGAACAATGTTCATTGTGGATTTGAATGTTTTCATTGAAGTTTGTTCTAGTATTCAAGTAACTCCCAACAATAAAATTGCCATTAAATTTCACATACTAAAGGGTAACTTCCATTATTTAATTATTACATGCTACCTCAATTTTATAATATAAGTTGTTTAGAAAGTAAAAAGAAATGTATTTTGTTAGTCAAAATATAAATATTACTATTTTAAATAAGACTCGTTAACCACTAATTCTATTTAAGAGAGAAATATTAATATTTTCTTTAAAAAACTGCTTTATTTTTTACTTCATTTAAGTTTTGCTACATGTTCTAAACTTAATAGCCAAATAGGTCATCAATGTATTTGCGCTTAGCCACTTTCATCATTTTTAGAAAAGTTTTAACTTTTTGGTGACCAATATTTTTGACGGGTAGCCATTTTGGTCATTCGGTCCAAAACTTTGAAAAAAAAATGTTAAAGTTGATTACATGGCCAAACGTTTCTTCATCATCTCTCTTCGAGGGAGTATTTTTGAAAACTAATAATTCTCTCACCCTTAAATATCTAACCCAACCCATTTGTAAAACAAAGATCCATTTTCTCCCCCAAATTAAAACCCTATAATTCTCCTATTAACCGGATTCTTCATCACACTCAATTCCATCAAATTCTTCAATATCATATATTACATCCTTTATTGTTGTATACTATTTTCCCATGTTCATGTATGATTGGATCATTAATCAACCATTTGGGAAGTGCTCTCTCATCTTTGTAATGTCTCATCCTCAAGTTAGCCATTTCTTTGTCTGTGTGCGCATTATAACTTTCTCTGACAATGCTAATACCATTCCACGCCTGAAACATGAAAAAAAGGTCAAAACTTGAGAGATATGAAGCAAATAATTAAGAAGCTAATGGTCATTTTGTTTGTGTTGTTTACCTTGTACATAGTGATATATATCATATTTGAGCTCCTTTTTGTAGAGTGCCAGGAAAATCATTGTTTAAACAGAATTTCAAATACAAATTTGTACATAAAATGATTATTTTTGCACCAAAACTTCCCAACCCGAAAAATAATAATTTTAAGACTCAAAATCAAGTAACAACTAAGACCAAAACAAGAACAAACAAGTCAAGAAAAACAAATAAGCTAAATAACCATATTCTTTATGTCTAAACACTTACACAATCGAATGCACGACAAGCACCTTGTTTTGCCCATACAATAAACACGATTATTCACATTGTTTAGACCATACAAACATAGCTACCGTTGTGACACGACTTCCCACGATTCGAGCTCAATCATCTAATTACGACTAAGTAACGGTCTTAGTTATAGTCCAAATTAGGATGGCCCAAGAAGTACAAACACATGGATTCGGTAAAATCCCTCGAATGACAGGCCCAAGGTTTAAGGGATCCATTCTTACATTGTATCCTCATCCATCATCATGGACTTCACAAAACACTACAGTCACAATGATAGTCCACACCGGTTAATGCCCAAGAAGTACACACTTAACACGTGATCTCCCGGGATCAACACATTTCACGTTTATAATCGAACAAATTCTGCTAATCAGCTGATCCTATACAAGAGCTCAAAAAGGGGGGCGACAACTCGGTTTACAAAATATGCAATTACACCAACACTTCATCATTTTATGCATCGAAAACATGTAAAATCAGTACTTATACACTTCTATAACATTAACCATTGATTATATGCAACTTAGGATTGAAAAATACAGAGTTGTAAGATCACTACCTCTTACGAAAGCAAAATACACGAAAATATGCAAGAAACCCGAAATCTGCAATACTAGTCTCGCTCCCGATGCTATAACTTCTCGCTCCGAACTCCGAATCACGATATGTTTGCACTCACGCGTAGGTCTTTCGAATACCTTCAAAAATATATAAATATCGCTCGGAACGGACTTCATTTCATCCTCTCAATTGGTCTCTAAAAGATCTGCCCAGAAATTCACTCTCTTATTTTCTTTCCTTTCTTTCCTTCCCTCTCTTTTAGATAACCGTTAATCTCCCCCAGATTTTCCTCCATAACCCCCACAATAAAGTTTCAAAGTATTGCACAAAGGTCCCTCAAACTCTCACATATTGTTCTCATGTTCTCACACACCCAAAACACAATGTAATACATATAACGCATTAAATAGTAACATAACACTTAACATATAGTTCATGGAATTAAATTGAAAATCATATAATCATGTAATAAAATACACTAAACAAGTAAAACACATAGGTAAAAAGTCGCGGGGTATTACAGACACAATATGAATGAATCCTTAAATTGTGAGCCCTTCATTCAGGGGAAAAACTGATCTCATGTATTGCATTCTTAATTCCTATCCCTTCTTGGCTATAAGTTGGTGAAAGTTGTAGTAATTGCCTTAGAGTTGTGAATGTTAGCCCTAAGGGCAAAGTGGTCAATCTTGTTTTGATGATAACAAACCATTGATAGTTCTAATGTTTGTGTGAGCATGTTCTTAATGATAGGATCCTTAGCACTCACACCGACATTGATGAAAATGGTACGTTAGCTCCTTGTGTACACAAAAGATATTATCATACACACAAGGAAGCTACACTTTGCAAGACTCCATAGCACAAGAATGAAGTCAATCCACATGCTATAAAAGTACTTACAAAGTCATGAAGAAGTAAGATCAACATGTCAAGAGCTACTCAATCCAACAAGAGTAGAATCAAGTGGTATACTCCTTGATAAAAATAAGTGTGAAGTCCAATACACTACAACTCAAAGATTGTTATAGGACTTCATCACTCCAAGAAGATGTTGATGAAAGGCTTCAAAGTCCAAACTCCAAGAAGAATCAACTTTAAGACTTTAAGACCTTAGAAGTTTAGTCTATGCTTTATAGGTAAACCTTTGTGACTAATCTTTCCTTTGAGAATACTAGGATATACAGTGTTTAAAGCTCAACTATGCATGTTTTCAAAACCTCATATTTTACATTGTTCAATTCTTTGAAAACTTTGTTTAAGTGTTGGTCAATGCCTAAGTTCTTTAAAATGTGTTTTATATCTTTACAAAACACTTAAGCATGTATTTGAGAACATTAAGAACTTGACTAAGTGGAAAAACCAATTTAGGACTGCATTCCGGTCGACTTAGGCCTAGCCTCGGAAGATCAGATGAAGTTCAGTCTACCGACATGTATTGTCAAGTTGACCGAGACTGTTTTTTTTTTTCTTATTTAGATTTTGAATGTTCTAATGCTCCAACGACTATATTCTCTCGAACGACTTTGCTATAGGTAGGTCAACCGAACTATGCTTCGGAAGTACGGACCCCATCATGCGGTCGACCGAGATGAAGATAGAGGGCCTTTAATATTTACTTTTGAGGCACCTCGGTCGACCTACTGCCTAGTACCGGTCGACCGAAGCTGTCAAATCCAGGCCAAAACTATAGCCGTTGTGACCAACTTTGCTTGTGTATTCTTGCCATATATAAATCTTCTAAAACTGAATTTTCATAACTAATCAAGCCACAAGCAAACACATTTTGAGCTTTAATATTCAAATAATTCTTTCAAGATATATCATTTTTGAGTTGAGCTATAACTTCATCTACCCTTCTATTCTCAAAGAGTGATTAGAGTTTCATTTGTAAATCCATTCTAAGAGTGAATTATTTGTATGAGAGCTAAATTGTAAAGTCTCCTTTGAAAGAGACTAGCTACCCAATTTCTCATTTGTTGAGAACTAGTTCTTTGTGAACTAGCAAAAATCTCTTTGTGAGCTTCACTCTTGGTGAGTGTTTACAAGTCCTATTTGTTAGGCAAAATTCCTCTTTGTGAGGCAAGAATCTCATTGGTGAGATTGGCTCTTTGTGAGCTTAACACTCTTTGTGAGTGGAGTCTTCTTTGTGAAGTACAAGTTCTCATTTGTTGGGGCAATTGTAAAAGGTAGAACCCACATTGCATTTGTTGTAAAGGCCAAAGGGTATCCATTAGTGGATGTTGAAATCCTTAGGTTTGTCCTAAGGTAATGGATGTAGATTCTTAGTGAATCGAACCACTATAAATCCTTGTGTTAGTTTTCTCTATCCCTACTCTTTTACTTTATAGTTCATGAATTGCTATAACTTTTTACTTGTCTACATGAAATTTTTGCTTAGGAAATAAAACTTTGACATGCTTCCTTGCTTTATACAATTGCTTCATTTAGTCATCTAAGTTGCATTGAACGTAATTTACTCACCTTATGTGCTTAAACAACACTTAGGCTGTCAAGAAGGCTTTGGCCCAGTGGGCAAGGCCTTGACTTGTGACCATGAGGTCACAAGTTCGACACCCGCCTCCAACGTTGAGGCAAATAAAATTTGCTAGAATTAGGGTGCTGGCTTAAAAACACTTAGGCAAAGAAGTTTTTAGAAAAGCTAAAAAGTTTTTAATAACCTAATTCACCCCATCTTAGGTTAAATACCCTCAACGGGGGTGGGTCTTTCAGTGAATAGACGATTAAGCTCGGTCATGTGATTTTTTGAGTCATAGCATGAATCGTATTCGAAGAGTTTAATCTTGTGTATGTCCGTATGTGGGGTAAAAAATGGGTATTTTGGGGATGGGATATCGAAAAGTGCAGACTAATTTACACTGAAAATGGTTTTGACTGAATCTCGGTCAACTAGATCATATACCAGCCGTCCGTCCGGACCAAACTATTGGACTAGTCGGACAAGTGGAAGGTCTGTGCAAATCGACTAGAGTAATGAACCACTTGCCCTTTAGACAACGTTTCTGTCGTGATCTCGGATGACCATTCTATTGACCGGACATCCTGTCCAGTCGTCCAAAAGGGGCATTTGGGTCATTTTATTTTCTGTTTTGTTCTGGTTCGTTTTGGTGTCTCTAAAGGTTATTTTTGAGGTTTTAATGTGTATATTGTGATGTAAGAAGGAACTTAAATCTGCATGTTTTCACACTCAATTTTTGGGAAGTCAAAAAAAGGGATTTGTATCTTATTTGATGTTTTATCCCAAGGATGTTGATACTTACTGGGCTTCATAGCTCACGTCTTTAATTTCCTTACTTGTAGATGATAAGGTACCCGAAGAGGCCTGAGATGGGAATTAGGATGAGTGATCCATAATTAATCTTATGTAATAGTTGAACTATTAGTTGTTTCTCTTTTAAACTTTAGATGTAATAACATATAGTATAACTCACACTTTACTTTTATGTCGAACTCATATAATTACTCTGATATTGTGTAAAACTGTTAGTCTTCTTTAGTAATGGTATAATGAACTTTATCATTTCTGCTTTGGTATATGAGGTATTGTCAGGTTATCATTTGGTCACGAGGTGTGGTAATAAAAGTGGTAACTGCATATGGTGAAATCTTCTTCTAAATGTTCGTGTGAAAGCAAATTTGGCATAAAATTTATAATGCTGAATTTGGAAGAATGCTGTATTTTGATTGTTGGACTTTTTAACGGGGCTGAGAAAGGGGGAAGTTGAATATTTTGTTTTTTAATATATTGTAGAGAGCTTCTTTTACATATGTGAGAATTAAAGATTGTGAAAATATAAGTTACTTTTACGCAAGAATTAAAGCTTGTGAAAATAATATAGATTTATAACAAAATATCTTACACGCCCTTAATAAATAGGGAGAGAGCTAGAGAAAAAGAGAAATAAATAAAGAGAGAGAATTGGAAAAAAGTATAATTAATACTACTTGTTGAAAGCTACAAAACGACTTATATTATAGAATAAACATCTCGCCTAACGGGGATACACAACATTAATTTGAGATAATACAGCCCAGTAGGTCCATTGAGCTGTGGCATAAGCTTCCTTCAAATTTACTGCCTGCAAGAAACTGAAAGATACCATTGTTAGGATCAAAAGGGAGAATTATTCTGTCATTTTAGGATAATCAACTAACTACATGCTATTTTAGGGAAAATTTTGAATAAAATCAAGTCTAGTTAAGTTAAAGGATAATCAACTAACTTCATGCTATTTCTATAAAATAAATCAATTCAACTTAAAAAGGGAATTTCCTTTTTGCCATAAATCCACAAGGAAAAAAGAAAAGAAAAAATTCCATAACATAAAATAAAATGATAAAAGAAAGAAAAGAAAGTGAATGTGCATACTTGTAATGAATCTAAATCTTGATGGGATCAGCTTCAACTTTCGACAGTAGTCTACTTGAAGGCAGTAGAGGCGAGGAAAGGACTCATCAGATACATCCCATTGTTGAATGTCTAAGTTTCTCAATCTCAGAAATTTGAGTCTTAGGAATTCATCATCTCCCACTTTCCATGTTTTGCCACGGAAGGCATCGCACAATTTCAGAACATCAAGGCTGGGAAGCTTCCCAATGGGGGAGATTTGAGTCCATGGCAGTCTGAAATTGATCAGAGACAGTTTCTTCAAAGTTGAAGGAAAGTAAAATGCACAGGCAGGCAACCTGATCGGAATAGAGTCGTGACACAGTGTAAGTGATTCAAGGTGACTAAGAAAATCAAATTTGACGACCTGATGACGACGACCCCTGTGAGCACCCGATGACAACTGAAGACTACACTTTAGCTTCCGAACATTTGGTATTTTTTTCAGCAACCTCTCTGCAGATCCGTAGAAAAGATATAAATAGGAAAATGTGTGAACATTCTCTAATGCAGGTAAGTCTTCAGAAAAGTCAGCAGGGATTTGAGCTGATGTAACATCTATATACCTCAACTTTTGCATTTCCCATATGGCAAGTGGTGAATCAAATGAAGTCCATTCCTTTTGATGCAAACAAAGTGCTTCTAAGTTCTCGAGCCTCCTTATTGACAGCGGAATACTGTTAGAACCACACGTAATGTCCAAGTATCTTAAGAGAACCAGTCCGGTAATTCTTTCAGGAAATACATCAACAACCAAATTACTATTATCCAAATTCAATATCCGGAGAAATTTAAAGCAAGACAAATTGAGGTACTGGATAAATTCAGTTTCCGATGTACTTGTAAAGGATAAAGGACGAACCGCGAGAAGAGAGTGGATAGATGATGCAGGGTAAACATGTTCAAGAACACTTCTCCAACAATCAGTATCAATGCACACCCGATAATCACCACATGTGGAGGGCATGCCTGAAACACAGTACTTTCTAATCGACGTCAAAAGATTTTCTTCTTTACCTTTGTGTATACAGAAGTCAAGCAAAGTATCATGAATTCCAACAGTCTTGATCTCGCCCGTGGAACTTCTCTTGATAACACTAACTAGGCTTCTGTTAACAAGCTCGATTAAGCATTCCTCAGCCACAACCTCTAAGCTTTTTGTCTCGTGTTTTGGTATGAAACCTTCAGAAATCCATAATTGGATCAACTTCTTGACTTTAATCTCTTCATCATCCGCAAATGATCCAAAATATAGAAAAAGCAAGCTTTCAAATATTCTGGTATATGCATGAATATTATATCTAATACATTAAATGGATTTTCAAAATCTGAGGAATTTAGAGATTTTGCAATTTGAATCCATGAATCACGATTCCAATTATTTTGAATCCCGAAACTCCCAATGAGATGTAGAAACAGTGGTAGACCCTTGCAAAATCTTACTATTTGCTTCCCGACCTCAAAAAAATAGGGTGGGCAGTCCTCATAACCAAAACATTTGCGTCTTAATAGCATAAAAGATTCTTCCACACTGAGAAGTTCTAGATCAAAAAGGGGACTGCTTGACCCCATGTCCCCCATTCGGAAAGCCACATTGGAAAATCGAGTCGTTAGCATGATTCGACTTCCATTGCTTTCATTCGGAAATGACATTTTCAGAGCATTCCATGCACTAATATCCCAAACATCATCCATGACAATTATATATCTTCGCCCTTTTAAACTTTTATAGACTATTTCAGATAAGTCTTCTTCATCCATGTTAGAGAGTCTACCACCATCAAAGACTACCTGATTTGCAATATCAAACAACATCTTTTTGCAACTAAATGTCTGAGATACAGTACACCACGCACGCTTTTGGAAATGGAACCGAATGGAACCATCATTGTAGACTATCTTGGCCAAAGTAGTTTTACCCAATCCACCCATTCCAACAATTGACACAATATCAAGTTTTTCTGAATTATCTGTAAGTAGAGATACTATTTTTTGCCTCTCTTCGTCGACACCTATAATACCAATATCGTCCATTATTGGAAAATTAGCTCGTGAAGGATGGAGGGGACTGGGACTCTGTTCAGAGTTGAGGGCAAGAATATCATGTACATGTTGATCATGTATCCTCTTAACTTCACTCTTAACAAGCGTGACTTCTTCTATGATATCACAAAGACATAAAATATCATGCCAAAGACACTCTTTTATGTATAGGAATGAGCTAACGGCTCTTTCCGAAATGTATGTTGCGTTAGCAATTCGTGTCCATAGATTTTTTATATCATCGTGTTTATTTTGCAAGATTTTGTTAGCGAAGCCTTTCAAATTTAATTCCCTCAATGACATCAATTCCTCATGGAGCATCACGATTTGATGCTTTGGGAACTGGGAGCGGAAGTCTATCAAATCTTCTAAGAGTGAATCAATAAGTCCCAACACATTAATCTTAGGAAAATTGAGTGATGATAGATCAAAAAATAAGTGTGCAAAGATTCTTCTCACCTCTACTTCGATTGCAGCAGCCTTATCCGAAAAACTGTGAAGAAGAAAGTTCATTTCCTCAGTAATGCCCTGTTTGATTTCTCCAGAACAAAGTGAGCTAATGAGAGTTGCAGCCTCGTTGACAACAGTTTCAGCTCGTGTTACAACAAAATTCCCGTCTACTACTAAATTCTCTGTTTCCGGGGGATCCATAAGAAATGTGATCAAGAATACCAAGTCCACGAAAACCATCTGAATGCCAAGTTTGTTAGCCGTATAACTGTCCTTTGCTGATGATGGCTTTGAGGCTTTCAGTAGTACTGAAAGATACATCCTCGTGACCTCCGGAGTGGATGGACTGATTTCCATCCGTAGATCAGAAAGAATAATGTTAATTCTTGGTGCCATCATGCCTTCTTTCTTCGCATCAGGGACCGCCCAGCAAAGAAGCGATAGGCATGCTGCTCTGCAAGCCCAAGCTTGAATGTGAATCTGAAAAGCTCGCAAATACTCGTGCCTGCTGCACCGTCTTGCAGCAAAATCAACAAGTTCATTGAACAACTGCAGATTGTGTTGAAGGGATTCAATTTGGTCCTTCAAGTGCACAAGATTCCGGAGGGAGGCAGAGATAGAACCCATGAAATGAGGAAGTTCATCAATGGAAAAGACGAACTGGGACGAGCCATTCAAGAAATCAAGACAATCTTCTTCGATCTTCGGCTTGCACTGCTGAATTATTTCCAGCAACTCACAAGCAACAGCTTCAAAACCTTCAAATCTGAATTCTTTGATCTTTCTCTCAGCTTCTTCAAGTTTAGCCTCAATATGAGATTCCTCCACAAAACCGAAACTCTTTTCCTTGCCAAACGGCGAGTCATTCCACTTGGCCAAGCACAGCAGATAAAATTTCAGGTATTCCAGCTCATGAACAAGATCAAGATATTCATCCTTGGCTAGAAACCCCAGGATCACATCCACACAGATGGGGTTGATCATCTTTCTCTCCTTTTTTTGTTTCTCAAACACTTGTTGCAGGAAATGATGGAAAAGAAAACAGATCAAAGTGGAGCTTACAATGGGGAAATTTGCAAAGTTTTCTAATCTGAACAGAGTTGCTAGTCCAGAGGGAGTATTAAATTGCTACTCCATAATCAAATTGCATAGATCGGATCAGAGTTGTTGAGAACGAATTTTCTCATTGTTTAAGTTTAGGAGCTTACTAGGCTACTAGAATTATTGGCTAAAAGATTGACTAAAATAGTTTTTCGGATCTTTTTGCCCTTATAGTTGGGTGAATCCCTTATACCAGTAGGGGTAAGATAGTCATTTAACACCTCAATTTGGGGGTTTAGGGTTTCTATCCCCAAAATTCTAGTAGTAAATCATTTTCCTTAAGTTTAATCTGATGTGAATCCAGCTAGATCAGCAATATTTTATCTTATATGGATGGCTATGGTTCTTAGTAGGTACTAATTTTTTTAGAAAATGGCCCCAGTCGTCCTCCATCTATTTCACTTTCGCTTCGATAGTCTTATTAGTTTTTTTCCGGAATAAAGAGTTCTCTAACTAATTACGAGCATCCTATAGAGTTATTATCACCACATTTACAGCGGAATACGGTCAAATTGAAGCACGCGCATTGTACATACATTTTATTCAGGGGTAAAATTGTCCTCAAATCCGACTGCTTTTGACCCGTGGTTAAATCCTTAAAATTTTCATATCCTCTCCATCTTTTCCTCTTTTGTGTATTTGGATTGGGTTTGGGTTTGGGTTTAGTCTGGTTTGAGACTTAAATCCAGACTCAAATCAGCTTTGTATTGAGTTTGTGTTTGAGATGATTTAATAATTTTGAGTTTCATTTCTATACTCAATTCAAAGCTGGTTTGAGTCTGGATCTGAGTCTCAAATCAGACCAAACTCAAACCCAAACCCAATCCCAATCCCAATCCCAATCCCAAACCAAGTAGTAATTGCCCTCAATTGCATTCTTCACGCCGTCAAAGGAATCTGATTCTTGCCTTCAATGCGGCATCGGATGATGGGTTTGGGCCGTTGGATGACAAGTATTGATTGAGTACATTAAGGCAACCCCTTGTCTGTCACAAAAGCTGGGCAATCAATTTGATAATTTTTTTTTTTTTTTTTTTTGGTATTTTTTTTTTATGGGGATATGGGAATCGATCCCAGAATTTTACCCCTGGGATGTGATGCCTTTTCCACTGGGGCAATCGTTTCCCATATCAATTTGATAAATTGGAAATTAAAGAAATTGGAGATGGTAATCTTATATCCCGTCCATCCCCGCCCATACCCCCAATTATTGGGGACTTAATGGGTTATGCTATTGTTGTTGTTGTTGTTGTTGTTGTAATCTTATAAGGGTGTATTGAATTCGGATTTTAATAGATTTTTTTTTTAATTTAAAAGTCTAATGATATTCAATTATGATTTTTAAGTGATCAATAAAAATCTGATGATATTCAATTAGGATTTTAAATCATCAATACAAGTCTGATGGTATTCAATTAGGACTTTTAAAAGATTAAAAAAGTACGGTGGTATTAAAAAAACCTACTGATTTTGAAGTATTTAATTAAATGATGTATTTTGTGAGACTTTTCAGTGGGTGATATAAATACCAAATCCATAAAAAAATCATACCCTTTTACATCTGATTCTCATTGTGATACCCAGGACTTTTAGCTTACGTGTTAGTGACGTGTAATTAATTTTTCATGACTTGTTTAATTAACATAATTGATTAGATTAATGAAGGTAATATAATTGATTAAGGAATTAATATAATAAGGAAATTAATAATAAAATAAATAGAAAATCCATTATTAACCAATCTTTGGCAAGGGAATAAATAAAACAATGAAATAAAAAAATAGAAAAGAAAGGATGGTGGTGTCAGGGACTTACGGATATGGCAAGGGCTAAAATAACAGTCCGGCTCCTATGCAGAATAGAAAAAAATTTGCACATGCGGAACAAACTCAGCCGTCGGATGATAGTTTGAACGGGTCAGATCTAAAGAGAGAAAAGTTATGGTTGACTTAAAAAAACTTTTCTCTCTCCAAATTTGGACCGTTAAAAAATCTCATCCGACGGCTAAGATGGTGTCCTGCATGTGCTGAACACCCACTGGAGCCGGGAGCATAAAATAAGTGAAAAAGTAATGTCTACCAAATGATTAGGCAATCAGTAGCGTGGGCAGCTATAAGGGGTTGGGGATTTTCGCACAAAATCAAGAAAAAGAAAAAACGGCTTATGCCGTGGGTTACACTCCCGGCTCCTATGCGGAACAGCTTTTGTTCCGTACGATGCGGAACACGCTCCCAGCCGTTGGATGAGATTTTTTAACGGTTCAGATCTGGAGAGAGAAAAGTTTTTTTAAGTCAGCCGCAACTTTTCTCTCTCCAGATCTGGACCGTTAAAAATCTTATCCGACGGCTGAAATTGTTCCGCACGTGCGGAACTTTGGCTGTTCCGCACAGGAGCCGGACTGGTGGGTTACAGTAAGAAACAGTGAGTTTGGAGAGAAATATTTTGTGAGATTCTGATAACTTTGAGAGGTCACTGAGGGAGTGTTTCTTTACCATTTTCGAGGCATAATATATCAAAACGACGGCGTTCACAATAGCTACAAGTGAGCGTAGACGAGAGTCGAATCGGAGTTCGGAGCGGAGAGATATCGTAGTAGGAGCGGGGCATATTTCTCAAAATTCTTTGCTTGCTTTAATTTTCGTTCTATAAGGTAAGGACCCAATCTCTCATTTATTTTCTGCCGGATTTATATATGTATATTGGATAATGATTTAGAATTGTTTTGGGTTGGTTTGAGTATAAATTATTGTTAGGAAAAAAAATAAACCTCGTAAGTATATATTCAATATGGAATAAAATATGTTATCCAACTATAATAAAATAATAATTTTAGAGAAAAGATTTACTATTTTAAATGGATAAATAAAATAATAACATTAAAATGAATTAAATAAAAGAAGAAGAAGAAGACAACAATCCGAGTCTTGTGTTGGACACAATCTCCTTAAAACAGATTTGTCCCCTCCGTCGGTGTGCTCGAGGTTGAATTAGACGTCTGCCTCCCAGGATAAAATGGATATCGACAAAACAGTTATCACCAAAACTCTTTGTCAAACGAACTAGAACAAACAACAAAGAACACTATTATGAAAATATGAAGAACTAAGACAAAGAGGAGAAGCGAAATATATTTTTGGTGTAACAAAACAAGAGTAGGAGGAACCTATTTATACTAGTGGAGATGGGAGAGTTTATTTAATTTATCTTAAGAAATGAAGTGTTATGCATTAAACAAATGTAACTTAAAAAGTTATGTGAAGATTACATCCGTTGCATTCTTTTCATTCACTTCTTTATCTTTTCCATTCGCTCATTTATCCTTTTCATTAACTCATTTATCTTCCATGCCATGAATGAAGATTAATCCATTCATGCAACTCCAACAATCCCCCACAAGAATAAAAAATTATTTTTGTTTTGACTCAATAGTGTTCTACCACTGAAACCTGCATATGATAGGTAGGTGTTACCCTTTGAACCTTCCCTTGCGAGAACAACACACTCTACTAGTTGTCCAGTAGACGCGATGATTTGAACTCTCCTGCTTTTGGGTAAAGGAGGCATATATTTCATACAAGAATCATTTTCAAGTTTGTTCGGTTCTCATGGTTATGTTCATTTTGGCCATGAACATCTGCCTGCTTCTGCAAGTGTTTCTAGAGAATAAGCCCTTAGCAATTCTCCTTTGAACCGGCCCCACTTCTCTCTCACATAGGTGATAAACTTAAGTCTTTAGTAATATAATTACTCACTTAAGAATCATTAAAGCAATTTCTATATTGCAAGCCTTATAACCTTTCAATATCACTGTTTCAGCTTTAGGAATGACTTGAGGTTACCCCCATAGTGAACACAATAAGTATTTACAATTAGGTTGTCCCATTGAACCTAACTCTTGGGATCTCCAGTCAACTAGGTTGGGTTTTCCTTTGTAATCCTTATTCTTTTATGGGCTTTAATCCCATTCATTTCGTAACCATTTCAACTAACTCTCTGTTTAACCCTTTGGTTAATGGATCCACTATATTATCTTTTGACTTCACATAGTCAATAGAGATAACTCCAGTCGAGAGTAGTTGTCTAATGGTATTATGTCTACGACGAATGTGTCTAGATTTACCATTATACACATTACTTTGTGCTCTTCCAATTGCCGATTGACTATCACAATAAATACAAATGAGAGGCAACGGTCTTTCCCATTTCGGAATGTTTTCTAAAAAATGTCTTAGCCATTCAGCTTCCTCACCACGTTTATCCAGAGCTATAAACTCGAATTCCATTGTGGATCTAGCAATAACAGTTTGTTTGGAAGATTTCCAAGAAACATCTGCACCGACTAGTGTAAAGACATATCCACTTGTCGAATTTGAACCTTTCATATTTGTTACCCAATTAGTATCAGTATATCCTTCAAGGACTGCTGGATAACGAGTATAATGGAGGCTGTAATTCCAAGTATACCGAAGGTATCTAAGTACCATTGTTATTGATTTTCAATGATCTGCACTCAAATTACAAGTATATCGACTGAGTTTATTGATCGTATAAGCAATATCTGGTCTTGTACAACTCATTAAATACATTAGACTTCCAATAACTCTAGAGTATTCTACTTGAGAAATACCATCTTCTCTATTCTTGGATAGGTTGAGACTATTGTCTAATGGTGTTCTAGCATAGCCAAAATCATTCTTGTTAAATTTTTCAAGAATTTTATCCACACAATGAGTCTGATTTAGATCAAAACCTTCTAATGTCCTTATGATTTTAATCCCTAAAATCACATTAGCAAGTCCCATATTCTCCATGTCAAATTTTGAATTTAACATGTTTTTGGTTGATTTGACCATTTGATCATTACTACTAACAATGAGCATATCATCTACATAAAGACATAAAATGACAAAGCCATTTTCAGTCTCCTTTATACAAACACATTTATCACACTCATTGATTTTGAAATCATCGACAATCATTGCATTGTCAAACTTTTCACGTCATTTCTTTGGTGCTTGTTTTAAACCGTACAATGATTTTACCAATTTATAGACTTTCTTTTCTTTTCCTGGAACTTGAAAACCCTCAGGTTGTTCCATATTGATCTCTTCATCTAGATCCCCATTTAAGAAAGCCGTTTTTACATCCATTTGATATATCTCCAAATTTCTTAATGCTGCAATAGAAATAATTATTCGGATGAAATTTATTCTCGTCACAGGAGAATAAGTATCAAAGTAATCTAAGCCTTCTCGTTGCTTGTAACCTTTTATTACAAGTCTGGCTTTATACTTATCGATGGATCCATCATACTTTAATTTTCTTTTAAAGATCCATTTGTACCCTAAAGGTTTACTGCCAGGAGGAAGATCCACTATCTTCAGAATAGTTCACAACTTCTGAATAAGTTAGGGGTTCATTTTCTAACAAATAAGTTAGAAAATCATCTCCAAATGATTTTTCCACCCCTTACTCTTTTACTTCGTCTTGGTTCAAGACTTTCAACCTCATTATTTCCTTAATTCATAGTTTCAAAAGTTCGCTTTGATGAACTTGCACCATCATTGAATTTACAAGGAAATATGTCTTCAAAGAAAGAAGCATTCTTTGATTCCATTATTGTGTTCTTATGTAATTTTGAAATTTTAGAATCATACACAAGAAATCGGGCTTTGCATTAGACTGACGTTAGTTTGGCGGAATGGTCATACCGTGGCAGCAAAAAAAGTGGGGCAAACATTTTTGGCCAGAACGGAAGTGGGACTTCCGTTTTGTGGGTGTGTACCACGTCAGCCAAACTTCCGTTCTCAATTGGCAGAGAGTTTTGGCAAAAAACACACAGTTTTTTTTTTTGCCTACATTTTTTTGAGTGCGAAAATTTACCAAAACAGAATATTTACCAAAATTTGTGTACAAAAATTATTATGGTAAAACCGACTTCATTAATAAAAAACGAAGAAATCATATATAACATGAATAAAACAAATCGTATGTAAAAAAATGAAACAATCAAAAGCAAAAGAAATAAAAATCCTATCTACTGGTCCGACGGTGTGTATCTAACGGTCGTCCGGGGGTTCTTGCTTAGACAGTATATGTTGCTGTCCCTGGTTCGCACCGCACTACCATGCACCGTTTCAAAGAATTTTGCACCTTCGGTGTCGATATGTAACGGCTGCTCCTCAAGGGAATGCGGAGGGTAATGTGGCTGTAGCAGTGGAGTGTGCTACTGCGTCTGAGTCTGGTCAATGCCGAGGCTGAACAAGTGCGTCCCACTAGCATATATATCCGGGTGTCCCGATGAAGAGGGCCCCGCTCCAGAATGCCCCCCGTCTTAATACCAGGGGTATAAGTGTCGATGCTTGCAAATTGGTAATGATATTGATCGGGTACATCACCTAGTCGTGACATGAGTTGGGAACTGAGTCTGCGACTGAGTCAGATCTTCATGCGGTTCAGATGGTTCCAGCACACTTCCACGTTGCCGAAGGCGCCACGCATCAAGGTCCTCCTGAGTGGCCTGCCGAGTCCGGCGAGTACCCTGCCTCCCTACCGCAGCCCTGCCTGGAACATGCTCCCTTGGTTGCGTGACCGGTTGAAGAACTGCAGCATCTGCTACATCGGCAGTGCGCGACCTGCATGTTACTGTCTTCACAGCCGCTACGAATGCACCCTTTATAGTTTTGGCAGCCCAGGCGATGAGATCCTTGTACTGGCGGTTAGTTCGAGTGGTAGGCTTCTCGAATTCTACCAGCATCACCCTGTTAGACTCCTCCTATAACATGAATATTCAAATTAGTATTTTATCGATAAAAAGAATAATGGTGACAGCAAAACGAATACAACTTACAAAAATAGCCACAGATGTAGCGATGGGTTGAATGCCCATCGGCAGTGCCCCGTGATCCCTATTTTGTGGGTTAGTGATAAGGTGAACGGTAATGCGATTGTACCAATCCATGTATTCACGGGTTGGTGCAATAACATTACCAGGAACGAGAGCAGCGTCAGTGCATCGACGCGTTCGTCCCACAAATCTATGTATGTGTGGTGGTGGGCTTCCCAATTTCGTGTCGGACCCGCCTTGCATGTGTGGAGGTCAAAACCCTCGGTAGTTCCCTCCGTCCCCGCCTCGATAGGTACCACCTGCTGGAAGCCAAATTGCCTCGTAACCCTGTCAGGCAGGTGGTACTCAACCATCTCGAAGCAAATGAGTTGCGTACGGGATCGATAGGTCATCATGAAGCCTTCATCCCGAGCCACTCTCTCGTTAATTACCCAATCAGGGTACGGTCGCTACATAAAAAGTAAAAATAAATGCAAGTAAGTGAATGTAAAACAATTTATTTAATTTAAATAAAATAAAATAAAAGATTACTGAAATTAACTTATCCCTTGTGCGTCCGTCAGCATATCTAGCTAATCACGAAACACTATCAGTTGCGATTTCGGCGCATTGCGAAAACTTCGGCTTGTATTTCACCGTGACCCGTAAGCTCTCCCGTCTGCGAGAATATTATGTTGAATCGGGCCTCGGTTCTCAGGACGGAGACATGAAATTCGCTCACACACCCACAATTGGTAACAAAAAAAGGGCATTGATTATTACTGTCGTGAATTACAAACATAAAACTGTAAAAAATTTAGACAAACCTGAATTACCAAGCAACAGTCGGCCATGTCATTGGAATCAGCCAATGAAGAGGTGCACATCTGGCGGTACAAATGTGCAAGGACACCGCTAGTCCAAGAAGTCTAGTCTTGCTCGAGGATTCCACTGATGGTGAGGAGATAACGCATGTTCCCCCGGGACCCTGACTTATCGGGAAAAAGAAAACTCGACATCAACAGGAATATCAATGCCCTAGCCCTCTGCTCTATCGCCAAGTCAGTAGCATAATCGCCTAGGGGCACACTAATGTGGGCATAAACCTCTGCCAGCTAGAGGGAATTTCCCAAAATTGAAGCCTTAGGGGTCGGAATCCTAACAGGGCGAACAGGCATATTGTAGTCCTTATGCCACGACACTACGTGACCCCTAGTAGGTAGTCTTAAAAGGCATCCTACGTCCTCTAGTGTAATGGTCGCTTCACCGCAACGTAGGTGAAAAGTATGGGTCTCGGGGCGCCATCTCTCTGCTAATGCGGTCACTAAAGCGTGATCTATCTTAATTTTTCCTATTCTACAACAACCCCCAAATCTTATTTTGTCTATCAGCTGAATCACTCGCTGGTTGGTTTCACTTTGGTACGCCTCAAAAAACTTACTGAAGTTTCTAATTAACTTTAGTGGAGTGTTTAGTTGAACATCCCCCCCATATTCTTAAAGATCTATGCGATGTCGGTTTGTTTAAAACACTATCATCATATGGACAAGGCAGAAGATAGGCAGGAACAGACATCTATGCAAAAAATAATAAACATACAACTTATTAGAAATAATAGATGTTATATCACCCAAAAAAAAACCTAAGTATAAATTCTCAAATTAACAATTCACAATTCACAAAAACCCTAAATTCATAAATACCCAAACAAAATTCACAAATTCTCAAAATTCACAAATACAAAATGTTCACAAATTCAACAAATTGCTCTAAGTTGCAAAATTCACATATATGTATAAGCGTATTTAGTAGATTTAAAGTAAAATTCAAAAAAAAAAAAACCTAAATTCATAATTGCCCAAACAAAATTCACAAATACAAAAAGTACACAAAATCAACAAATTACTCTAAGTTGCCAAATTAACATATATTTATAAGCATGTTTAATATATTTAAAGTTTAATTCAAAAAAATCAAATTAAAAATAGGTATATACTTTTGAATTGAGAGATGAGAGAGAGCAAGGTGGTGGAGATTGGGGGCGGCAGCAGCTGCGGCGGCGGCGGACGACGTCGGGGGACAGCGGGATATGGCGTCAGGCGGCAGAGGGGGGTTTCAATTTTCCTTAGGGCTTTTTCTACTTCAGGTGAAAGGGAGAAGAAGAGGATTTGGGGTTTTTAATCTGCCAGTTGAGAACGGAAGTGAGACTTTCGTTCCGGGGCCAAAATGGAAGTCCCAATTCCGTTCTGGATAGGCGCGTGTGGGTGTGTGCCACGTCAGCCAAAACGGAAGTGGGACTTTCGTTTTGGCCCCGGGACTTCCGTTCTGGTAAAAAATGTTTTCCCCAATTTTTTTGCTGCCACAGTATGACCATTCCGCCAAACCAATGTCAGTCTAATGCAAAGCCCCAAGAAATCGATAAGCACTACTATTATGTCAATATCCAATAAAGATACAATCCAGAGTTTTAGGACCTATCTTTATTCTCTTTGGCGGTAGAACAATCACCTTTGCAAGGCACCCCCACACTCGCAAGTGTTTGTAGGATGGTCGCCTATCTTTAAATAGATCATAAGGAGTTTTATCTTCCTTTTTCCTGGGTATCCTATTCAATAAGTAGTTACTCGATAAGACTGCTTCCCCCCACATATTTTGAGGCAATTCTGAACTTATCAGTATCACATTCATCATTTCTTTCAAAGTACGATTTTTGCGTTCAGCAACACCATTTGATTGAGGAGAATAAGGTAGAGTTACTTCATGGACAATTCCATCTTGCGCACAGAAATCACCTATAGGTGTTTCATATTCACCACCTCTATCACTTCTCAACCGTTTAATTCTCTTGTTGAGTTGATTTTCAGCTTCATTTTTGTAGAGAATAAACTTTGCTAAAGCTTCATCTTAGCAAATACACATAACAGGATTTTGTGCTAACATCAATAAAGCTAATAAAATATTTATCGCCACCTCCTGTTTGAGCGAATTTCAAATCGCACACATCACTATGAATCAATTCAAGAGGTTCAGTGTTTCTTTCAATTGACTGAAACGACGACTTGGTTAATTTCGCCTCAACACAAATTCCACATTTTTGTTTTGAATCATATTGGAATGAGGGAATATGATCTAAGTTAATTAATCTTTTTTTTTTTTTTTTTGAATAGAAAATTCATTATCATTAATTGATATTGAAGGTTACATGTGGTAGGAGAAAATCCGGTAGGTCTCCAAACCATTGAGACGAGGTTCTAGTCCTCATTGCATATTTAGCCAAAACATCTGCTGAATTATTACAAGATCTATGGATAAAAGATAGATTGGCTATACTAATCCCCAGAATATTCTTAATCTGACTAACTATATGGCCCACTGGGGATAGGTCTTCATCAGCTTGATGCACTTTGTTAACCAGAACTTGACAATCGCTTTCTATAAGACATGGTTGATAGCCTTTGCGCATTGCAAATCTGAGCCCCTCCAGTAGTGCTTTTGCTTCCGCATGCTCGGGGTTAGATAAATTTGTGGCAAACTTTGTAAACCCTCCCACAAAAACTCCTTCATGGTCCCGTACTATAACACCTAGACCACCAACACCATTGAGCCAAGATCCATCAACATTCAGTTTCAAAAAACCATTTGTAGGTGGCCTCCAACCCATGCGCGTAGGAGGAATCATGTTTGCATCAATCCTTTGTTGTCTGCTCTCACTTTTCTGATCAGGGGGAGAAAACATTTTTGCCTTGCCCTTTAGTATATACCTTATTTGGTCATAGTCCGGCAAAGGTTGGCGAGCATTACCTTGACCTAGTGATGAAGCTAAAATGTTGGTGTATTCCGCCGCGCAAACCAAAGTGAAATTTGCAACTTCCTCAGCAAACTTTCCCTTTCCTTCAAAGACCGTTTTGTTTCTGTTGCACCAGATGTTCCAGGCAACATAAACAAAGGGAGTGACGACTTCGTCTCCACATTCTAAAATAGGAATAAGGCAGAAAGGAAATATGTCCTTTGCAATGATAGAATTAATGTAAAAACTAGTGTAGTTCCAAACTTATGCCGCCTGCGGGCATGAAAAAATTGCATGTAAAGCAGATTCGGCTTCAGTTCTACAAAGGGGGCACTGTGATGCAGGAGTTTTAACTCTCCGAGAGAGGGGTTGGCAGGTTGGCAAAATTCGTTGGAAGATTTTCCAAATGAAAACTTGTAGCTTTGGCGGAACAGGCTGTCTCCAAATTAAATCCCAATGATGAAAAGCCTTGGCCGTTGAGGTGGATGGGCGGGTTCTTTCACCGCTCACGATGTCAACTTGAAGATGGTAGCCAGATTTAACTGAATAGGACCCATTCTTTGTGTAGGCCCAAACAAGCTTATCTGGTGGCCAAGCATCACACAGTGGAACTTTTAAGATCTCGCCAATCTCATAGGAGGAAATTATTGTTTCAACAAATCTTCATTCCAGGTTCCTCTTTGATAGTCAATGAACCTAGATACTGCCATCATTTTATCAGAAAAATACATGTTTGGTGGGGATAGAAGTTTGAAAGTGTGTGGGGATGTAAGCCATTTATCACACGACATACTGACCCTTGAGCCATCCCCTATCCTCCATTTTAAGCCTGCTAGGAGTAAGTCCCGACTTTTGATTATGCCTTGCCAAATAAGAGAAGTCCGTCCCTTTAGGGGAACAGTTAAGAATCTTTCTAAAGCAAAATACTTCGCCCGCAAGACTCTAGAGCAAAGTGAGAATGGTTGATTGATGATCCGCCAACCTTGCTTAGCTACCAAAGCTAGATTGAAAGCCTCGAGGTCACGAAATCCTAGTCCTCCTCGAGATTTTGGTTTGCAAAGCTCAGTCCATGATCGCCAGCATATCTTTCTTCCCTATGCATCACTACCCCATAGAAATGTACGCATCATACTTGTGATGAATTCAATAATTTACTTGGGGAGAACAAAACAAGACATGACATATGTGGGAATTGCTTGAACTACAGATTTTACTAGTACAACTCTAGCTGCAAATGATAGAGTTTTTTCCTTCCAACTACTAAGTTTTTTCCACACTTTATCAATAACAAATTGGAAAACCTCTTTCTTCGATCTCCCTGTCATGTACGGGAGACCCAGGTATTTCCCTTTTCCATCGCCTTCTGGGATTTGTAGGATAGTAAACGCGAGGTCTTTTACCTCAGTAGGGGTATCCTTACTGTAAAACAGGTTGGATTTATCATAGTTAATCATTTGACCAGAGCAAGCTTCATATGTCCTAAGTACCTCATTTAGCTTTCTCAAACACACCTCGTTGGCCTGAGAGAAGAAAAGAGAGTCATCCGCAAATAGAAGATGCGTGACAGAAGCAACACCTCCAAATTGAAAGCCAGTGAGAACACCCCGCTCTTCAGCCGAGCGAATAAGAGAAGATAACCCAGCAGTACAAATAAGGAAAATAAAAGGAGATAGGGGATCTCCTTGCCGGATTCCTCTAGTCGGCCTAAAGGATCTGGTGGGGATTCCATTAAGCAGAATCGAATATTTAACAGTCCTGATACAATTCATTACCAGAGACAGAAACTTTGGCGGAAAATTCATGTTAGCCATCACCATCTCTATATAATTCCATTCAACTCTGTCAAAAGCTTTACTCATGTCTAGCTTGAGAGCTAGCTGGTGTGAACCATTCGGTCGTACCGTTTGCAAGCTATGAAAAACTTCAAAAGCCACAATTGCATTATCTGAGATGAGCCTGCCTCTTAGGAAAGCACTCTGGGCCTCATCAATGATTGAATTCATGACCAACTTGAGGCGATTTGTGATGACCTTAGAGAGGAGCTTATAGACAACATTACATAAGCTAATGGGCCTAAAATGCATCATAAAAATTGGCTTTTTAATTTTTGGAATTAGAGCTATATGCGTAGAATTTATTGCTGACATGTCAGCCCCCTCATTTAGGATTCCAAGAAGAAGATCAGAGACCGAGTTCCCTAGAATATGCCAAAGTTTCTGTAAAAATAGCACATACATTCCATCAGGGCCAGGAGCTTTGTGCGGATGCATCTGCTTGAGAGCCTTGACAATTTCAGCCTTTGTGAAAGGTTGCTCTAGGATACCCATTTCGCTTGGGCTAAGCTTATTGGTAGGCAAATCCGGGGAAAGACTCGCTCCCTCAGTATCAGCTTTAAACAGAGTCTGAAAGAAATCAACTGCAACATTCTCAATATCGTCATCATCATCCACCAAACTACCGTCCGGAGCTATAATCTGATCAATGTGATTATTCTCCTTCCGATGGGATGCCTTATTATGAAAATAAGCAGTATTGCGGTCGCCTTCCATCAACCAGGTTGCTCTACTTCGAGCTTTCCAATATCCCTCTCTGAGATCATGAATTTTCTCTAGTTCCCTAGAAATTTCAAGCTCATTGGATAGGGAGTAACCAATTAGACCCCGTCGCTTTTGGATTGCGTCTAATTCTTTTTGTTTGTCCTTTAGTTTTTTCTCCAAATCCCCAACGACTCTAGAACTCCATTCCAAGAGGTCGGTGCGGAAATCTGATAGAGCATTACTAATTCCATAAGCAGAGAGGTCAGATAGAGATGTCCATTTAAGACGAGCATAGTTCAGGAATTCCGGTTCTTGGAACCATACTGGTTTAAACCTTTGGGGAGAAGGTTTCCTATTCCTTATCTTCTTTCGTTTATGGGGAGGAGGAATGCTAAGAAGAATCGGTAAGTGGTCACTATCCTTAGTAGATAAATGTTGTATTTTCATTTTAGGAAAGAGACTGCGCCAAGATGGAGTGGCTAAACCCCTATCAAGACGGACAAAAACTTCCCCCGATCCATCCCGAAAGTTGCACCAAGTATAGGGGCTTCCAACAAAACCCAAATCACATAATCCGCATTCAGTAATTGTTTCCCTGAAATTGTTTATTTGCTTTTGACTTCTTGGGAAAAAACCAGTTTTTTTCACTTTGGTTTAAAATTTCATTGAAATCACCCATACACAACCATGGTAGCGAATTTATAGATTGCAAGCGTTTAAGCAACTGCCATGAGTGAGTTCGCATAGCGGCGTCTGGGTTCCCATAGAAACCGGTGAAACGCCACTGAGAATTATGTTCATCAGAAGAGACGCAAGAATCAATGTGACCAAGCGAGTAAGACAAAATATCTAATTTTATTGATGACTTCCAAAAAAGACATAAGCCACCGCTAAGGCCATGATAGTTTACAGGAAAACAAAAAGAAAAACCTAACTTATTATGAACAAACTCCATAGAATGAGCTAAGGACTTGGTTTCTGATAAGAAAACTATAACTGGGTTGTGCACTATACATAAACGCACTAGTTCTTGAATTGTCTTGGAATTTTTAATTCCCCGACAATTCCAAGACAGGCAAATCATTGGTCCTGGTGGAGCCGCCTAGCGATCTCCACATTACCCTGATTAACGACAGGAGCCCCCGTTGAAGTTTGGTTTGGTTTACCCTTTTGTGAAGTAGTGACGAGTTCGTCAATAGCCACATACATATGGTTCCAGCTACAGTAAGAAGTCACAAAAACAAAAAAGCAAAAGATAGTCTTCTTTTATAAGAGAGACTAAATCAAAATACTTTTTAGGGCCTAAAATTGCAGCAATGATAATTTGTGGACAAAGAATTGCAAAGATTGCAGCAAAAGTCCCTAAAGCTTGATGAATTGCTTCATTAGTCCTTTGTGGCCTAGCAGTTATATAAACTACAGAAAAAAGTCCACGAAAGTCCTGAAACTGCAGCATTGGTCCTTTGTGGCCAAAACATATCCAGCATAACAAAAAGAGTCCTTAACAACTCTAAATTTACAAAAGTAGTACATTTCTCCCCCTTGCCGCCACTGGTATAAATTTGTGTGTTTTCCACCGCCGCCACGCCGAGCAGAGCATCTACGCCGCCTTCCAGAAGGTCTCCATTGCTTCCAAAAAATTCCATCGTCTCTCCACCGGCATCCATTTCATCAGAAGTTGGATTAAAAAAATCGTCTTTTTGGCTCAAACTCAATCGAAATCGACGACGCCGGAATGGAGTCAACGACGTTGATATCTTCAATTCAATTCAGTAAGCCAAGATTAATAAATCAATTCAAAACCAATTGCTTGTAGAGAACAATTCAGTAAGCCGAGATTAATGATTTCAATTCAATCCAATATCAATATAGAAGCCCAGTTGTTTGTCAAAATAAATAGATCAAACAAAAAATCATAAAAATTGTAACACAAAGAGTGACCTGTAAGAGAACAATCTGAACCGTAACAGAGAAATTGTTTTCACAGACAGATAATGAACCGGAATAATTACCAGAGCAAAATAGACCTGATATTTCACCGTGCCAAACATTGGAAGACTCAAACAAATAAGTAAAAGACTTATTTTTATTAATAATAGTCATTACATTGAGTTTGAACAACCTATCAGTTGCATAACCCTTCCCCACATACATGCCAGATTTAGACAAAACAACTTTGTCTGACTCAAACACCATGCGAAAACCATGCTTGTTCAGAAGTGATCCAAAAACAAGATACTTGCGCACTTCTGGCACATACAAGACATCATTCAGAGTTAATGTCTTTCCATATGTCATTTTTAGTAACACATTTCCTTGACCTTTGATATCAACTAAGGCGGAATTCCCCATGAACATCTTTTTTCCTTCACTTTCTTCGAAGATAGTGAATAGGTCTTTGTTTACGCAAACAAGTCTAATTACGCCAGTATCAATCCACCACTCATTTGGATTTGATCCGATCAAGTTCACTTTAGAAACAACCTCAACGAGGTTAATATATGAAAAATCTTTGGTGATGCCATCAATCATGTTTACCTCATGGCTTTTCCTCTTCTTTGGGAATTTGCAGTCGGGGGACTTGTGTCCCTTCTTTCAACAGTTGAAGCAATTCCCTTGAAACTTATACTTCATCATTCCTCCTTTGGCACCAATATTTGATCTGCTTTTATTGCCTTTAGAGTTTTTCCCTTGCCTATGCTCCACAAGATTTGCCTTTACAGCGAAGGAATCAACGGGCTTGCGTTCAAGGCCTCTATTGTCTTCTTCAATTCGAAGTCGAACAATGAGCTCTTCCAAATTCATTTCCTTTCGCTTATGTTTAAGGTAATTCTTGAAATCTCTCCATCATGGGGGAAATTTCTCAATAATTGCAGTCACTTGGAAAGTTTCACTTAGAGATATGCCCTCAGCTTGTATCTCATGCAAGATAACTTGTATTTCTTGCACCTGACTGATCACCGTTTTGGAATCTACCATTTTATATTCTTCTAAAGTGTTCAATTACTCAATTATGTCTTAGTTATCTGATGAATTTATTCACAGAAGATAATGTGATATAATTTAGAGCATACTAATCAAAGACTATTGAGCAGTGTTACTAGTCAGAAATCTGCGAACAACAAAATTCTTTGAGCCGGCATCTTCCGTTTTATATTTATGATCTAAAGATTCCCATATCTATAAACACTATACAACGAGTCATGCAAACCATTAATCAAATAGTTTTTGCATAGATAATCAGAATGCTTCCAAGCATCAACCGCGTTGATAACTTGTACATCTGTTTCACCCTCAGGTATATTAGGAGAATCTTCACTCAAGATTCTCGCAAGATTCATGGTGATCAAATAAAACCACATCTTTTGTTGCCACCTTTTAAAATTTGACCCATCAAACTTCTCAGGTTTTTCATTGTGATTACCAGAAACAACTGTAGGCATTTGCAAAGCAACATTAGCAGTAGAGCGCGAGCCATTGGATCCTTCAACAACCTCAGTTGCCATGATGAATATGTACTACGAAGAATCTGTTTTAAGAATGTTAGGGGGAAAAACCTAGTAAGTATATATTCAATATGGAATAAAATATGTTATCCAACTATATTAAAATAATAATTCTAGAGAAAATATTTATTATTTTAAATGGATAAATAAAATAAAAACATTAAAATGAATTAAATAAAAAGAGAAGACGAAGACAACAATCCGAGTCTTGTGTTGGACACAATCTCCTTAAAACAGATTCGTCCCCTCCGTCGTTGTGCTCGAGGTTGAATTAGACGTCTGTCTCCCAGGATAAAACGGATATCGACAAAGCAGTTAGCACCAAAATTCTTTGTCAAACGAACTAGAACAAACAACAAAGAACACTATTATGAAAATATGAAGAACTAAGACAAATAGGAGAAGAGAAATATATTTTTGTTGTAACAAAACAAGAGTATGAGGAACCTATTTATACTAGTGGAAATGAGAGAGTTTATTTAATATATCTTAAGAAATGAAGTGTTATGCATTAAACAAATCTAACTTAAAAAGTTATGTGAAGATTACATCCGTTGCATTCTTTTCATTCACTTCTTTATGTTTTCCATTCACTCCTTTATCCTTTTCATTCACTCCTTTATCTTCCATGCCATGAATGAAGATTAATCCATTCATGCAACTCCAACAATTATTGCCTGAATTTAAGACATTACGAATCAATTATATGTGTTACGTTTTATCGCTTTAATTAACGTTTAGTTGACATGAATATTGATAATTTCACATGTTATGTGATGAAATTTTAATTGCTTTTATATATTCTTACTATAGTTACTGTTGTCTATCGTTATCGTGAATTGTGAATTGTGGAAGTTGAACGTAAATGTTAAATGGGTCGTTGTTGAACTTGTTTATTGGTTCATTACTTGGGTCGTCCTTATTTGTTGTGTAGTCGTCGTTTTACTTGGTCCCTTGTCTTTTTGGTTTGTCGTTGTGTCTTTTTGGTTAGTCATCGTCATTTATCTGGTTTTGGTCGACCGAGTCGTTGCCCTATTCGAGCTCTTATTTATGAAAGATCTGTAGCAGGATACGTCCACTTTTATGTAGCCGGAACCCGTGAGTTCGCGATAATTCTACGTGGATATGTATGGCCCGGACCCTAGTGGGAAAAAAAAGTTTTGACTACTAACAGTATATTGTGGAGCTCATGCGTGGGCAATGACACAATGGACGTATTATTGATTTTTGGCCTATGTCCGGGGGAAAGATTCAGCCGGACTTCTGATTCTGTGTGGCCCTTCCTCGGTGGGTTATTACATGAGGACTGTTAGCAGTGATTATGGGTCTAATTAGACAATTGAGCTTGTTTGTGGGATTGTAGTGTCATAGGAATAACTATATTCGTAATGTCTAAGCAAATTGTGTAATCGTGAATACTGTATGACAGACGTGCTTGTTGTATGAGTGCTTAGACGTGAAGAGTATAATTGTTTAGCTTAACTGTTTCTTTTCACTTGTTTGGCCTTGTTCGCTTTATACTCGATTATCTGACATAACTATTGGTTTGTAGTGTATGAGTAGTATGGGATGCTCATGGCATGAATTCAATCTGGGGTGTCAGATTTGATAAGTATAGTCGAACATTTGTTTGAGTCATATCTGATACTTGGTTTTTAAGTAATTTTAACTTGTATTTTGGGTTGGGTTTGATTTGGTGCAACACTTGCCTTTTTGGTTTTCGCAAGTAGCGGATGATACCGCAGACGAAACCGCTAGTTGATGAGAGTTACTTCGGAAACAAAAAGGGGAAAGTCAAATTAATTGGTCGTCCGGTTTGCGTATTGGTCGACAGAAGCCTCTGTTTTCTGTTTGTGTGTTTCTGGGATATCGTCGGTCGACCCGAGTGAATGTGTGGTCGATCGGAAGGTCATAGTGCAGCGGTGCAGATTTCTGTCATGTTCTGTTATGTTCTGCTCTGTTCTGTTCTGTTATGTTCTGCTCTGTTCTGTTCTTCTGTGCTCTGCACTGTACTGTCCTGTCTTACGTTCTGAGTCCCGTGAGGCTTGAGTTGTGTCGTGTTAAAAGCGTATTTTCAAAAAGGGGTATTTTGGGAAACGGGAATCCGTTGAGTCTAGAGCTGTCAAAATGGGCATATGCCCGCGGGCATGCCCTCCCCGTGAGCTTAAAGGGCGGGTATGGGGATATGAATTCCATGCCCATTTAAATGCGGGTATTAATGGCATGCCCGCTCGGGTAACGGGCAATGCGGGTATGGGCGGGTTGCAACCTGGCATACCCGCTTTGTTTTCTTTCTTTTTTTAATTTTGGATATGGATTAATTTTCACAGTTGAGACTTGAGAGTCAAAAGAATAATAAAAAAACCCTAAAACCCCAAGATAAAAGTTGAGCCGTGCTATATATCTTGGGCAAAGCCCCTTGAAACCGTTCTATACTTTCATTACCTAAATATTAACGGTTTCATCTCTGAAGGTAACTAAATTATGTTCTAACTTATAATTTATCATTTACCATTTATAATATTCTAAGTTCTAACTTCTCAAGTTGTGTGTGTTTTATATGTGGAGATGATGAGGAGGAATCAACATTATTTAAGGTTGATTCAAATAATACTTCTAGTGTTCAAGATCTAGATCAATAGATAGAGGATATTAAAAAAAAACGTATCTATTTTTTGTTGTTTTGACTTCAGCAATATGTTTGTTAATTTTGGATAGTTGATCTTGAATTATTTTTGAAATTATGGACTTTGATTATTTTTTTATAACTATTTTGGATATTGTGGACTTTTATTTGATTGTTCTTGAACTATTTTGGATTTTTATTTACCCTCTACATGACTATAAATTGCAAGTGAATGAGAAATAATTATATTTTGTTGAATTTTTTGGATTTAATATTTTTTTTTTAAAAAAAAAAAATTAATAATAAGGGTCGCGGGCATGCCCATTTGCCCACGGGCATTCGGCGGGCGGGTACGGGCATCCCTTTTGATGGCCTGTGAAAAAAGCGGGCATGCCCGCCCTTCCCCATTTAAGACATGCCCATGACGGGGCGAGGCGGGGCGGGCGGGCATACCCGTTTTGACAGTAACTTGAGTCTATTTATGTTGTATTCTGTTCTATTTATTATTATAGGTCCTTACTGAGCACCGGAGCTTAATCCATCCGCTTTCTTACTGTGCATGTGATGTAGATGTTGATCCTGTTTACGATGATGATACTTAGGAGGGGTCATTCCATGAGTGATCATAATCTACGTAGCTGGTAGACTTTATTTTCTTTTCAGTTATTTCATTTGGAACACTTAGTTTAATTTTAGTTATTCATTTTAGAACGCTTAAACTTTTTCTAATAATGTAATAAGTAGATTCATTTCAGTTATGTATTCAGATTTCCGTTGTTAAACATTTACTTTGAATTTAATGCATAAAAAATTTCCTTTTAGCAACTCTGTATCGTAGGCTTTGGTGTCTCATCGACCAATGAGACACTGTCATGTCATCACCTTGGTTTCGGGGTGTGACACTCATGTTGGTTTGTGTTGGGAGAAGATGAATAGACTTGAGAAGTAACAAAATTATAATATGAGAATGAATAATTTTAAACCATCGTTCTTAAAAATTAGAATATAACATATATTTTAGAAAGATAGTGAGAGACTAAAAAAATCTATTATATTTAATAAAAAAAGAGAGAGTATTAAATTGCTACTCCATAATCAAATTGCATAGATCAGATCGGAGTAGTTGAGAATTTTCTCATTGTTTAAGTTTAATCTGACGTGGATCCAGCTAGATCAGCAATATTTTATAAAGTCTTTCATTGTGAATGTAAGTTTTAAACTTACTCACCTATCAAAATAAAACTTTTCATATAAATGGCTTTGGTTCTTAGTAGGTAATAATTTTTGAGAAAATGGCCCCAGTCGTCCTTCATCTATTTCACTTTCGCTTCGATAGTCTTAGTTATTTTTTTCAAAATAAAGAGTTCTCTAACTAATTACGAGCATCCTATAGAGTCATTGTCACCACATTTGCCGTGGAATACAGTCAAATTGAAGCACGCGCACTGCACATACATTTTATTCCGGGGCAAAATTGTCCTCAAATCCGACCGCTTTTGACCCCTGATTAAATCCCTAAAATTTTCATATCCTCTCCATATTTTCCTCTTTTGTGTACTTGGATTGTATTTGGGTTTGAGTTTGGTCTGGTTTGAGACTTAAATCCAAACCTAAATCAACTTTGTATTGATTTTGAGTTTGTGTTTGAGATGATTTAATACTTTGAGTTTCATTTCCATTCTTAATTCTAAACTGGTTTGAGTTTGAGTTTGATTCTCAAATTAGATCAAACCCAAACACAAACCCAATCCAAGTAGTAATAGCCCTCAATTGCATTCTTCACGCCGTCAAAGGAATCTGATTCTTGCCTTCACTGCGGCATCCGATGATGGGTTTGGGCCGCTGGATGACAAGTATTTGATTGAGTACATTAAGGCAACCCTATGTCTGTCACAAAAGCTGGGCAATCAATTTGATAAATTGGAAATTAAAGAAGTTGGTGATGGTAATCTTATGGGGGTGTATTGAATTAGGATTTTAATAGATTTTTTTTTTTTAAAAATTTAAAAGTCTAATGATATTTAATTATGATTTTTAGGTGATCAATAAAAATCTGATAGTATACAATTAGGATTTTAAATCATTCATACAAGATTGATGATATTCAATTAGGACTTTTAAAAGATTAAAAAAGTACGGTGGTATTAAAAAAACTTACTGATTTTGAAGTATTTAATTAAACGATGCATTTTGTGAGACTTTTCAGTGGATAATATAAATACCAAATCCATAAAAAAATCACACACTTTTACATTTGATTCTCATGTTGGTTTGTGTTGGGAGAAGATGAATAGACTTGAGAAGTAATAAAATTATAATATGAGAATGAATAATTTTAAACTATCATTCTTAAAAATTAGAATATAACATATATTTTAGAAAGAGAGTGAGAGACTAAAAAAATCTATTCTATTTGATAAAAAATGGAGGGAGTATTAAATTGCAACTCCATAATCAAATTGCATATATCGGATAGGAGTTGTTGAGAATTTTCTCATTGTTTAAGTTTAATCTGATGTGGATCCAGCTAAATCATCAATATTTTATAAAGTTTTTGATTGTGAAATTTCATCTTATATGGATAGCTATGGTTCTTAGTAGGTAATAATCTTTGAGAAAATAGCCCCAGTTGTCTTCCATCTATTTTACTTTCGCCTCGATTTCAATTTGTTTTTTGGCATGAAGAGTTCTCCATCTAATTACCGCAGCTTATGGGTCATTATCACCACATCTGTGGCGGAATCCAGTCAAATTGAAGCACGCGGACTGCATAAACATGTTATTCAGGGGCAAAATCGTCTTTCTCAAATCCGACCTGCTTTTGCCCCGTGATTAAAATCCCTAAAATTTTCGTATATTCTCCATCTTTTCCTCTTTTTGTATCAAATGGCCTTCAATTGCATTCTTCACACCGTCAAAGGAATCTGATTTTTGACTTCAATGCGGCATCGGATGATGGGTTTGGACCGTTGGATGACATTGTTATTTGCTCATCTGGCTCTTTTGTCCTCAAACAGGTTCATTTCCTTCCCCACCAATTTGGTTTTTTTTTGGGATTTAGTAAGCTTTTGATCCTATAAACTCTGATTAATTTGTTCTGTATGTCTGGAAAAATTAATTTAATCATGTAAATTATGAACTTGTTGCCTAAAGTGTTGTATTCAATTAGGATTTTAAAATACATTTTTTTTTAAAGATTTTGTATACTCAGGATTCTTATATTCGGATTTTAAATATTTATATCATAATAATTTATAAGATTTTAAAGGATTATAACAATTTTTTTTTATTTGTACGATGCTAGCCAATCAACTTAGTTGGATGATGAACAATGTCTAATTAAATGATGCACAAATTCTTCAAGAACAACCTTTACAACCCAAACTATTAGGGGTTAGGGTGAGATTTTTTAAAGGGTTTGGTATTTATACTTTTCACTAAAAACTCCCACAAATTCCTAATTAAAAAAAAAATCCATCGAAATTTAGAAGTTTTTGAATACCAAAATACTTTTTGTTACTTGTTTAAAGTCCTGATTGAATACCACTGGATTTGAAAATCATTTTAAAAAAAATCCTAATAGTCTTGATTGAATATCACATGACTTATTTAGACTACTTAAATATCTTAATTGAATACCACAAGACTTATTTACCTCAAAATAGTCTTTTAAAATCCCAATTGAATACATCCCCATAGACTCTTTACAAGCTCAGAACTTTTGTTTTCTTACTTTTGAACTTCTTGATGTTTCGGATGTACAAACCAGTTAGATTGTATTTGATGGTTCGGAGGTTTTCATTGTTTTAATTGGCAGTTAAGTTTGCTGGACAATTTGATAAAATTTTATGTTTTCTTATGATTTTGTTTTTCCATTTTTGTTCTTTGCAGTGGTGGTACTGTCTGCAAATTATATACCCTGTTACTCCTTTTAATATATAAAATTGTAACTCGAACTGGCTTCTTATATCCCTAAAGTGACGGGTCAAAACCTTGTCGTATTTGAGAAAGACAATTTTGCCCCTAAATAAAATGTATGTGCAGTGTGCGTGCTTCAATTTGACCAAATTCCGCGTAAAATGTGCTGGAAATGACTCTATAGGCTGCCCGTAATTAGTTGGAGGGCTCTTTATACCAAAAAAAACTATGACTATCGAGGCGAAAGTGAAATAGATGGGGGGTCTACTGGAGCCATTTTCTCTTAATTTTTTGTTTCGAAGAAAATCAATATGAATTGGTTTTTTGCTTCTCGGCATTCTTTTGCATCTCATAAATCAGAATCTCATGTTTCAATATTTTTTTTTGTATATTATTTTAAAGAAGACTTTGATCAAGTGGTTGATTAGCTATTAGTATATTAGAATTTGATTAAATGGTTGATCATTGTGATTTGTGACTTCTGTATCATCAATTTCATGATAAAATGCTGAGGGGAGAGAGATTTAAATAATGAAAGATGATGACTTTTATGCAGATTGTCTTTAAAATATTGCAAATTCTATCTGGATCCACCTAAGATGAGATTTAAATAATACAATTTGACAATGAATTGTGATTTGTGACTTCTGTATCATCAATTTCATGATAAAATGCTGAGGGGAGTGAGATTTAAATAATGAAAGATGATGACTTTTATGCAGATTGTCTTTAAAATATTGCAAATTCTAGCTGGATCCACCTAAGATGAGATTTAAATAATACAATTTGACAATGCATCAGAAAATGAAGTATTAACTACCGTTGACAAGCATAGATCTATGTGTTTGATTCAATGAATTTCTTGATACAGAGCGTGAAAAGGAGTATTTGTGAGGAATTCAGTGAGTGAAAAGAGGAGAGAAAATGATGAATCATACCTGTGTCGATTTTATCCTGAGCTTTCTGGCCGAGGATCAATCTCCCCAGCTTATCCGTGAGCTAGAATACTTGAAAATCTACTTCTTCTGCTTAGCCAAATGGAATGACAAGGATTTTGGGTTTGTGGAGGAATCTCATATTGTGGCTACACTTAAAGAAGCTGAGAGAAAGATCAAAGAATGCAGGTTTGAGGGCTGTGACGCTGTGGCTTGTGAGTTGCTGGAAAAAATTCAGCAGTGCAAGCCGAAGATCAAAGAAGATTGTCTTAATTTATTGGATGGCTCGTCCCAGTTCGTCTTTTCCATTGATGAAATTCCAGAGTTCATGGGTTGTATTGCTTCCTCCCTGCAGAATCTTTGGGTCTGGAAGGTTGATTTGATGCCTTATGTGAAGGTGCAAATTGAATCCATTCAAGACAACCTGGATTTGTTCAAAGAGTTTCTTGAGCTCGCCTCGAAAAGGTGCAGCGGCCATGAGGATTTGGGAGCTTTCCATGTTCACATTCAAGATTGGTCTTGCAGAGCAGCATGCCTATCTCTTCTGTACTGGGTCGCAGATGCGAAGCAAGAAAAACCAGCACCGAGAATGGATGTTATTCTTTCTGATCTACAGAACAGAATCAGCCCATCCACTCCCGAGGTCACGAGGATGTATCTTGCAGTACTACGGAAGGCCTCAAAGCCATCAGCAGAGGAGGAATGTATTACTGCGAATAAACTTGTTCTTAAATTTGTTGAGTTCCTGAAAAACAATTTTCAGGTTGATCCAGAGCAGGATTGCATTCAAATACTTTTCATTGACTTAATATTCTTGATCACATTTCTCATGGACCGGCCAGAGACTGAAAAGTTAGCTGAGGGAGAATTACTCTTCACCCAAGCTGATGCTACTCTCAGCGAGGCAGTAACTCTCATTAGCTTACTCAGTTCTGGCAAAATCAAAGAGAGCTTTGCTGAGGAAAGGAACTTTCTTCTTCACAATTTTTCGGATAAGGCTGCCATAATCAAAGAAGAGGTCACAAGAATTTTTGCACACTTATTTGTGGATCAATCATCTTTTAATTTTCCAAGAATCAATGTTTTGGGATTGATTGATTCACTCTTAGAGAATTTGAACAAGTTTTGTTGCCATTTTCCAAATCACCAAATGAGGATGCTCCACGAGGAATTTCTGTCATTGAGGGAATTAAATTTGAAAGACTTCTTCTCTATCTTGGAGTCGCAAAACAAGAACAAGGATATAAAAGATCTTTGGACACGGATTGTTAATTTGGCATACAGTGCAGAAAGAGCTGCTAGTTCATTCATATACATGAAAAGGTCTCTTTGGCATGATATTTTATGTTTTTCTGACATCCTAGCAGAAGTTAAGGTTATCACAAGTGAAGTAAAGAATATTCATGAGAAGCATATGAATGGTATTCATGCCCTCAGCTCTGAACCAAGTCGCAATGCGCCCCTTCCTGTACAAACTAATATGCCAACAGTGGGTAAAGTTGTAGCTTTCAAGGATAGGGCAAGAGAAATTCAAGATCGACTTTTGTGGGGATCATCGGAACTTGACATCATCTCTATTGTCGGGATGGCTGGATCTGGTAAGACTACTTTGGCCAAGAAAGTCTATAATGATCCTTCAATTCGATCTCATTTCCACAAACATGCTTGGTGTACTGTTTCACAAATAGTTAATCGTAAAAGGATTTTGTTGGATATTCTAATTGATGTAACTATTGACGGAGCTAGTCTCTCAAACATGAAAGAAGAAGACTTGGAAGAAATACTGTACAGAAGTTTAAAAGGGCAAAAGTATTTCATCATCATGGATGATATTTGGAGCGTTGACGCGTGGAAATCACTAAAAAATTCATTTCCAGATGAGACTATTGGGAGCAGGATAATATTCACTAGTTGAATTCAGGTGATTTCAGAGGCTAAATGTGGCTCTAGTCCTTTTGTTCTGAATCCTCTATCTCCGGATGAAAGCTGGGAGCTACTAGAAAAGAAGTTATTTTACAAAGGTAGTTGCTGCCCATCAAATTTTGTTGGGATCGGGAAGCAGATAGCATCTAACTGCAAAGGGCTTCCATTGTCTGTTGATCTCATTGCAAGTATTTTGATGCAAAATATTGAGGATTTGGATTGGTGGAAAGAAGTTGGAAATAATCTCAATTCATTTATTGTTAAAACAGGTTGCATGGATATATTTGAACTTAGTTACAAGCATCTGCCCGAATTTTTGAAGCCTTGTTTCCTATACATTGGATTATTTCCAAAAGATGAAGATATTAGAGTGAACAAGTTGAGCCAATTATGGATTTCAGAAGGTTTCATAAAACAACATGAGACCGAAAATGTAGAAATTCTAGCTAAGCAGTACTTGATGGATCTTGTCGCCAGAAGCCTTGTCACTGTTACCAAGAGAAGTTCCACGGGTGGGATCAAGACTTGTGTTGTTCATGATTTATTGCGTGATTTTTGCATAGCAAAGGGTGAAGAAGCTAAAGTTTTCAAGATGATTCCGGGGAACACAGACTCGGACTTGGCCTCTACGTCCTCTATACTGAATTCCCCTGATGCTCTTCATTACCGGGCAAGCATCGGATTTGAATGTTGGAGGTCATTTCTTCAACATGTCCCCCCTGCTTCATTTCTGCGCTCTCTCCTCTCGCTTCATCCTTTCTCCATTAAAAGTGGGAGTTCAGAAGCAGAATCATTCCAGTACCTCGCCTTCTCTTATTTCAAATTTCTTCATGTATTGTATTTAGACCGTAATTTGGTTGTAGACGAGTTTCCCGATGGAATTACTGAACTGGTTCTTTTGAGATACTTGACACTTGCGTGCAATTCTGAAAGTATTCCACCATCCATAAACAAGCTCGAGAACCTAGAAGCACTTCATTTGCAAAGTTCAAAACTGTTCAGTTTGAAATGGCCATCTTATACATGGAAGTTGTCTGACGTTACAGTATTTGATTTACCACTGACGGTATGGGAAATGAGAAAATTGAGACATGTAGATGTTACAACAGTGCAAATTCCTTGTAATTTTTGTGATGGCTTACCTCTATTGGAGAATGTTCAGGCGTTTTCCTCTCTTGTCCTTTGTTACGAAGATGCAGAAACGTTCTTCCGAACCATACCAAAAGTTCGGAAACTGAAATGTCTATTTCACTTATCAGGAGCTCCCAGGAGTGGTAATCAGATTGTGAAATTTGATTTTCTTAGTCAGCTTGAGTCACTTTTTATGCGCCATTTGGATTCTACTCGTCTCAAGTTGCGTAGCTGTGCATTTCACCTTCCTGAAACTCTGAAGAAATTGACTTTGATGGATTTTAAGCAACCATGGAGTGCAATAAAAGCAATCGCGAAACTACCAAATCTAGAGGTTCTGAAACTTTCTGATGCTTTCTGTGGGAAAACGTGGGGTGTGGGAGATGAGGATTTCCCGAATCTCAAGTTTCTGAGATTACACATGATAAACATTCGAGACTGGGAAGCATCCGACGAGTCCTTCCCTCGCCTCGAGCATCTTGAAGTGGACTATTGCCGGAAGTTGGAGGCGATCCCATATAGAGTTGGAAGTATTCTAACTTTGAAGGTGATTGAGGTCGTGAAATGCAGGACTACTATCCGTGAGTCATTGGATGGAATTATGGAAGACCAAGAGAACGCTGGAAATGAACACTTTCAAGTCTTTATATCTAGAGCAATTAAAGAGGATTATTCATCTGTTTCTGATTCTGATTCGGATCCATGAAATATAAGAAACTTTACTATTTTCAAATGTTGAACATGTTAGTTTTGTCATATCTTTCACTTCACGACTCTTATGGAATTTTATTGTAAAAAATTGTATTTGATTGGTGTTTCTTCGCAATTTTTTCGGAGTACTTTCTAGTATAATTACCCTGCTGCTTGAATTAATTACTATTGAACCTGTGGTGAATGCTTGTGTGGAATTATGCTGCAATGGCTTATTTGTTGCAGGTTTAATTCTGTTCAGCCTTGATGATATTGGCTTTAATATTAACTGTTATGGCCTTTGACCAAACTTTGTTGCAGGTAAATATGCTTCTTCTTTTTTTCCCATTAACCTGGGATGATCTTCACAGCCTTGAGCTTTTAACTAGCGACCGAATAAACTGTTGGCATTTAGCGACCCAAAAATAAATTTCAGTCGCTAACTAATTAGAGACGAAAATTATTCACTAAACGGTCGCTATTCTCAGTTTAGCGACCGATTAGCGACCAATATGTTCGTAGCTATTTTTCTGTTTTCTTGTAGTTTAGACAATTGCATTGCTTGAACCTTTAAAGTCATGGTGGTTGGTGCTAATTTGAAAACCTATATATAGCATCTACTAATGTTTATGATATCTAAAATCAAATGAGTGTTTAATATGAGTAAGAAACATGAGAGGCAATTGCATAGAAGATTAGTGAGGAGCAGATTTTAAATTTGCAAATCCTCTATAAAAATGAATATCACGATTGCAACAACAAAATAAATTAGAATTAACCTTACCTTTTCATCCAAAATCAAAGAATCAACACTCATTAAATCGTCAGGTTTCTGGGCGTTGAAACTGTCCATAATCTGTTTACTTGAAATAATAGTCTCTTTTCTTTTTTGCCTTTTCCAAGTTCATTGAGATGCACATATTGAAGTCTTAATTTCCCCATAATGTTTGTTTTGATGGTATTTTTTATTCTTTTGTGAGGGAATGCATGACTGATTTTGGTTTATATAGTCGGTTATTTTCTTAAAATATAAAATCTAATTTACGATGCAAGACTTTTAGAATTCCTTATGATGCAAGACTTTTAGAATTTCTATATACATGAATAAGAATACTGTTTTTTCTTGGAACATTAAATATACTTAATAATGCAAGCCTTTCAGAATTCCTATATGCATTAATAAAAATCCAAAAATTCATTGTGCATATTTTCTAATTCAAATCTTTTAGAATTTCTATATACATGTTATTTTCTTAGAATATTAAACCTGTTTTATGATGGAAAACTTTTAGAATTCCTATATACATTAAATATACTTCATTAAAAAAAAACTATTGAACTTCTTTATTTAAAAAAAAAAAAAACCATTGAACTTCTTTATTTTATAAAAAGGGAGATTAGCCTGTTTGGTCCTCAAAGTATTTACGAAATTATCGTTTCGTCCTCAAAGTTTTTTCACTTCTCCATTAGTCCTTATTGTTTTTACGCGCTTCATATATGGTCCTACCACCGCGAACCTGGCCTGATTCCGACCAATAACGAGCACGTGCGTGTCACGTGAGTTTGCTAGAGGGGCAAATTTGTCCAAAAAAATACATCCCCAATCCCACCAGTCTTCTCCTACCTCCACCACCTCTCCCTCCACCACCACCACCACCACCGCCTCCTCCCCCTCCCCCCCACCACCACCGCCTCCTCTACCAAGTCCTCCACCTACACCACCTCCTACACCTCCAGCTGCTCAAAACCCTCTACCATGGCCTCCTCCAAGTCCACCACCACCTCCAAGGCCGCCTCCTCCACCTCCCTCCACCACCACCACCACCGCCTCCTCCACCTCCCCCTTCACCACCACCACCTCCTACACCTCCAGCTGCTCCAAACCCTCCACCATGGCCTCCTCCAAGACCACCTCCTCCACCTCTACCGCCACCTCCTCCCCTTCCTCCACCAAGTCATCCAAACCCTCCACCATCTACACCTCAAAGTATTGGTCTGTTTGGTCCTCAAAGTATTTTCGAAATTATAGAGTCGTCCCCAATATTTTTTGACTTCCTGTTTGGTCCTCATTGTAATTTCGCGCTTCCTAAATAGTCCTCATTGTAATTGCGCGCTTCCTATGTGGAGGACTTGGTGGATGAGGTGGCAGCGGTGGTGGTGGAGGGGGAGGTGGAGGAGGCGGCCTTGGTGGAGGCCATGGTGGTGGATTCGGTGTAGGTGGAGGAGGTCTTGGAGGTGGTAGTGGACTTGGAGGAGGTGGTGGTGGTGGTGGTGGAGGGGGAGGTGGAGGAGGCGGCCTTGGAGGTGGTGGTGGACTTGGAGGAGGCCATGGTAGAGGCCTTGGAGGTGGTGGTGGATTTGGAGGAGGCCATGGTGGACTTGGAGCAGCTGGAGGTGTAGGAGGTGGTGTAGGTGGAGGACTTGGTAGAGGAGGTGGAGGAGGCGGTGGTGGAGGGGGAGGTGGAGGAGGCGGTGGTGGTGGTGGTGGAGGTAGGAGAAGACTGGTGGGATTGGGGATGTATTTTTTTGGACAAATTTGCCCCTCTAGCAAACTCACGTGACACGCACGTGCTCGTTATTGGTCGGAATCCGCCCAGGTTCACGGTGGTAGGACCATATATGAAGCGCGTAAAAACAATAAGGACTAATGGAGAAGTGAAAAAACTTTGAGGACGAAACGATAATTTCATAAATACTTTGAGGACCAAACAGGCTAATCTCCCTTATAAAAACTCATTCAAGTTCTTCATTTAAAAAAGAACCAATAAACTTCTTCATTAAAAAAGAAAATCATTCAACTTCTTCATTAAAAAAAAACATTGAACTTCTTTATTTAAATTCAATTCATTGATGTTACATAGCCTTTTAGAATTCCTATATACATGTTGTTTTATTAGAATATTAAATCTACTTTATGATGAAAAACTTTTAGGATTCCTATATACATTAAATCTACTTCATTAAAAAAGGAAACTATTGAACTTCTTCATTTAAAAAAAAAACCACTGAACATCTTTATTTTAAAAAAACCCATTCAACTTCTTCATTTAAAAAAGAACCAATGAACTTCTTCATTAAAAAAGAAAACCATTCAACTTCTTCGTTAAAAAAATTGTCACGCCCCGTACCCGAGAGGCGAGACATGACCGTGTCATTAGCCCATACTACTGACACAAGGTCTCTTAATTCTTAACCTCAAGCTTGTTAGAAACAAGTATATGGACTTAAAACTTCATATTTTATAACTTCAAAAGAAAATAATCTTTACAAGAGATAACCTTATACATTACATCGGAAACTAACTTCTAATGAACATTAAGAATAAACCTTACAAAACTCGAATCCATAAAGCACATAACATCATTATCAAAGGGCACTTCTCTCAATCTCATACATCATTCTCACCATTGCTAACTTCACCTGAAAAACAACATGGAAAGGAGCTTCCAACACAATAAGAAATTAAACTCCTCCAGGAATCAAGCAGTTTGAAAACACTTTCACTTATTGTTTCAAAACCATAAAGACCACAAGTAGCTTTTTTTTGAAACATTAAACTTATGTCCCAAATAACTTTTCATTCAAAAGGTAACAACATCATTCAGCAATCACATTACTTTGACTTTTAGCTCGAAAAACATATATTCGTTACGAAAATTCTTGATTTGAAATAGTCCTTTACCACAAGAGTACTTTACCGTAAAACGGTACTTTAGTTGATTAGGGGAAAACATTGACTCACAAGAGTCCTTTAACCGACCACAATTTCTTTAACATTTAACTTTTCAAAATAGTATTTATTTTCTTTGGCTATTTCTCATAACACATCGAATTTGACTAATCGAGTCCTTCAACCGGGGGTATACTTCGAACATTCGGCTTCGGTCGCGAGCCATATGATTACTTAATTGAGTTATAAAACATACCTTACTTTTTAAAAAAAGAATGATTATATTTCAAAATTCCTTTAGACTTTGTCTGTGATAATTGTTGGGTTGACTCAGTGAATCCTTCAACTTTTCAGTCGCTGAAACAATTACCATAACGAAATCAACTTTTAAAGCAAAATCTCTTAGACACTTTTACATAAAGACAATGTTTTCTCATAAATTGAAAACTAGTAGAAAACTTTATTGGAACTTTATTGTAATGTAAAAACTTTGAATAGAGAGTACACAAAAGATAAATGTAAACATATGCTTCAAAGTTCCAAGCAGAAAAAGAAAGTTCAACTTAAGCATTCAAAAGATTACTAGAACTTGGATAAACATGGACAACACAAAATTCTTTCTTTTTTGGAAGTGAAACAGAGGCACAAATTGAAAAGCTTGGCTGACAACTAGTATGGGTTACGGTATAAATCCTTTTCCCGAATAGGGTAACAAACTCACATCTCCTTTGTCTTTTCATTTCAATATCTTAAATAGATTATAAATAAATAAATTCATTTAAAACCGATTATGACCAATTCATCATCAAATTTCCAATAAGATTTCGTCTCTTTACAAAATGCATGAGTCATATATAAAAAGGATCATAGTTTGATATAACATGTAATCAATTCTTTAAAATAACATACTTGATTCCTCTTTTTCTCAAAAAAATAAACCTTTCGAAATTCCAATCGAATCACTGTAACATTAAAAATATGCTTATTAACATTAATTTATCTAAAAACAAGAAGGGGTTCAATTCCTTACCTTATTGAATTCACAAATTGAAGAAAAGTACAACAGAAATTCGTAGCAGAAAAATCAGCGACGTTCAAACATCGATATCTCTCAACTCGTGACTCGGAATGCCTCCCCGTCAGCGCTCACTCGTAGGAAATTTCAATACCTTCGTTTTTATATCTTTACGGGTCGAAAACGGGCCTCGTTAAGGCCATCAAACACCAAAAAAACTCTCTGCCCAGTTTTTGTTCCTCTCTTTTTTTTTTTCCTGCCCTTTCCTTTTCCTTTTCCCTTCCCCTTTTGTAAGCCCATATGGGATAGTGAAGAATCAGCAGTTTCAGAATTTAATTGCACAAGAAGTCCCTCAACTTTTCATAGTCAAACACTCAAGCCCTCAAACTTTCTAATTAAACATGTAACACATGAAACATGTTGTGAAAATAAAGTGCACATAGCACGTAATCAAATTAAATATACATGATGACAAATAACAATCACATAAAACACGTAAGCAGAAAATCGAGTTCTCACAAAAACCATTGAATTTCTTCATTTAAATTCAATTATTTATGTTACATAGCCTTTTAGAATTCTTATATACAAGATCATAATGCTCTTATTTGGACAATCTCTAGCAAAATGACCATTTCCTTTGCATTTAAAACATTCTAAAGTAAGGTTAGAAGGCTTACTAGACCTCCAATTGGACGAATTTGAAGATGAGGGTCCTTTGTTGAAATCATCAACTTTAGGGACTATTTTGACAGCCCCCAAAGTAACCACATCCTTGCTAGGGTTCAGAAAATTAAGAGAATTGGCCAAGGGAATATTCGGCTTTTTCCAATAATTGGAATTGGCCAAAAAGGTCCTTGTCCTTTTCTACTTTTGGTGCCTCTCAATTTGTTCTGCAAAATGAACCATATAAAAAAGAATATCTATGTTAGCACGTTCTACCTTTGGGCATATTTGATCATTGAGGTCGGTTAGAAATCATGCTAATGTGGTGGTTTCTGTTTTTTGAGTATCCGCTTTGATCATCAATATCTCCATCTCCTTGTAATACTCATCAACGAATTTTGTACCTTGCCTTAATCTTTGTAATCGGTTGAAGAGTTCTTGCATATAATGAGATGGCACAAATCGCTTTTGCATTACCGCTTTCATTTGTTCCCAACTTTCAATGGGTGTTAATCTCAATCTTCTTTCTTAAAACTCCCTCTTGATCCCACCAAATTGAAGCATAATCGGAGAGTTCCATGGATGCTAACTTTATCTTTTCCTCCTCCGAATATTTGTGAACATCGTAAATTTGAACTACTTTACGAATCCAATCAAAATAAATTCGGGATTGTTTGTACCTTGACAAGTGGGAATTTTAGTCTTGATTAGGCTTAAATTGGCATCTATCCTTTCAATCTTCCATGATCATTGGCATACTTTTGCTGAAATTGCCGATTTGGTCCCTGAAATCTGTTCTCGGCAAATTTCTGATTCAGTCCTTGTCCCTGAATTTCTGGAAACTGCCCAGCCAGTCCCTGCCTTTGTTCTGCCAGAAATTGCTGTTCAGGTCCCTGCTGAGGTTCTGCCTGAAACTGCCAATCTGGTCCCTGAAGAGTTTCGGCTGGAATGGTCCCTGCCTACGCTGATTTTCTGGAAACTGTCGAACTGGTCCCTGAAAATTCTGCCCCTGTTTCTGGGCTTCCAGAAACTGCAGATTTGGTCCATGTTTCTGGTCGACCAGAAACTGCAGATTTGGTCCCTGTTTATGGTCGGCCGGAATTTGTCGGTTTGGTCCCTGCAAATTGTTAGCTAAAATATGCCGATTATGCCCTTGTATATTTTGAGAAAGTTTTGGAAGGTTTACCTCTATTGTTTGATGGGTTGATTGATATGATTCATACCCTTCATCTTCCTCATTAAAGATCTCACCTTTTGACTCAATTTGTTCACCTCTTCTAGGTAAATGTGTTAGCTTTTGTGCTTGTTGCAAATTGGCCACCGTTGTCTCAATTTATATCATTCGATCACTTAATTCATTAAATCTCTCCATGATTCGGTCGGTGAAGTGGTCCGAAGGAAAGTCTCCCAATTTGTCGAAATTCACACAAAACAAACGTTAGAGAAAAAAGTACGTAGAGGAATCTTGAAATAGAAATACTGAGTTTCTTGGATTAGGTATCTCGAGTTTCTTGAAATCAAGAATTTGGGAAAGTAACTTTGAGGTATCCTATTGTGTGTAGGACTCTCAAGATCACAAACTTCTTGTAATCTTGCATTTTTCTCACAATCTCAAAAGTTGAAGAAATTCTTCCCTCAAGGCTTGTGTTGATATCTGTTCTTTTGGTTTTCTTGGAATTGGTTTTTGGACTAAGACGGGTTTTTGGGGACTTTGAATTTCTAAACATCGATCAAGAGAACGGTCAATAGAGTCCACGCAATTATTTATCTCCTCGAATTTCTTGTCGATTCTTTCCATAATATGTGGTGGCCATAATTCCTCCATCATTACTCAACTCAAAAATTTTAAGGAGAGATGAAACATTAGGAAGATGAAAATTTAGGAAAGGAAAAAAAAATTAGGAAAGTTGTGTCGAGAAATCAAGAAATAGGTATTTTGGTTCTTGTCTTTCTTTTTTTCTTTTTTAATCAAGAAAGTAGGTAAATGACACACCAAAAAAGAGATCAACCTTGAGCTCTGATACCAACTGATGAAGAACCTTGATTTTTAAGGTCAAGATTCGACAGCGTAAGGTTAAACAGACCTTTCTCTTTCTCGAATTAGTTCCGAGGGGAATAGAATCTAAGCAACTCCAAGTAGATTAGACTCTTTATGAAGGCTGAAACACCAAGATTGTCGAACTATTCTATTGATACTGTAACTATGAAAATAAAAGCATGAACAATCCCAGAGAGTTCAATTGAGTAAAATATCAAAGGAATATCCTTAAATCATATATTGAATATATCTATTTTGCTAAAGATTGTTGGAGCCGAGTTTGGTCCTTAAATAGGAGTCAAATTCGGCTCAATGTAAGTACAATAATAAAACTAGAAATTAAATAGAATACTAAGTAAACCAGTAAATAAGTAACTACATTAAACTGAACAACTACTTGGACCACATGTCCATTATTTGAGGAAGTTGATATTAATAATAATAATAATAATAAAGCCTAAAAATAGTAAATAGCCGATTTAGTCTTCCCTTATGTTTTGGCCGGCCAAGACTAGGTCAAATGTTAACATGATGACCTCTTGATCTTTATGTGCTCATTAGGTGGTGGTCTTCCATGTTCTTGAACTTGGATGGCCTTAATGAATGTAATTAAGGCCACCATTGTCTTCTGGGCCTGTGACCTTGTCTTTGGCCCTTGCATATAAATCAATGGATCCTTGGACCTTAGTTTGGGCAGCAATGTACTTGGTCCTCATCATCCACTCCCCCTTGAAAAGGATTCGTCCTCGAATTACCATCATCTGTGTCAAAATCTAAAGGAGATAAATAAGAAACATTAAAGGAAGAACTTACACCATACTTACTATGTAGATCAATCTTATATGCATTGTCATTGATCTTGGAGATGATTTCAAACGATCCATCTCCTCTACGATCTAGTTTAGTCTTCCTTGAATTAGCAAACCTTTTTTCCTTAAGTGCCCCCAAACCCAATCTTCTGGCTCGAAGCTCACTTGCTTCCGGCCCTTGTTAGCAATCCTTGCATAGTGTGCATTCTTCTTTGTAATTTCAGCATTTACTTGTTGATGAATTTTTTGTATAAAGGCAGCCCTAGAGTCACCTTCTACATTAAAATACCCATCAATATGCAAAGGAATTAAATCTAAAGGGGTTAAAAGATTAAAACCATAAACAACTTCAAATGGTGAAATATTAGTTGTAGAATGTAAAGTTCTATTATATGCAAATTCACGAATAGGTAAACATTTTTCCCAACTTTTGAGATTTTTTTTGAATTAAATCCCTAAGAAGAACCCCCTAAGGTTCGATTTGTTACCTCTGTCTGGCCATCCGATTGTGGGTGACTCAATATAGAAAATAGCAATTTAGTCGCTAACTTACTCCACAAAGTTCTCCAAAAGTAACTTAAGAACCTGACATCTCGATCACTCACAATGGTTCTTGGTACTCCATGTAGTCAACCCCCTCTTTGAGAAATAGATTTGACACATGACTTGCATCACTTGTTTGCCTACAAGGTATAAAAATGTGCCATTTTAGAAAATTTATCAACAACAACAAAAATGCTATTCATACCTCTTTGGGATTGCATCAATCCTAAGATGAAATCCATTGAAACATCAATCCATGGAGAGGATGGAATAGGCAAGGGCATGTATAATCCATGAGCTTTACTTGTGCTCTTTGCTTGTTTTCACTTGAAGCAAACTTCACAGATCTTCCTCACATCCCTTTTCATCTTTGGCCAAAAGAAATGTTCTTGGAGTATATCCAAGGTCTTAGCAACTCCAAAATGTCCCATTAGGCCTCCAAAATTTGATTCCCTAACAAGTAATTCACGAATAGAGCAAGCAGGAATACACAATCTATTATTTTTAAACAAGAAATCATTGAATTTGAAAACTCCCAGTAGCTTTAGAAGCTTTCATGATCCATGTATGGAAGTCGTCGTTCATGAGCTGAGGAAATGAATCATATAATTTCAAGCTATCCCACAGATTTTTGGCAACATCATAGTGTCTGAGCATGTGTTCCACCGATTCCTCTTACTTGTTACAAATAAGGCATAATGGTGAATCAGTGATTTTCCTCTTGAAGAGTTAATCTTTTGTAGCAAAACTGTAGTGGTTGCACAACCACATAAACATTTTAATTCTTTGGCTGCAATTCGCCAACCATATCCAATCCCATTTCTTGTTATCCACCTTCTAATCTAAAATGTTGTTGTGGATAATTTCATGGGTTTCTTTATCTCCAAAATTATTTTCAGTATTCTTCCACCTTTTTTTATCCGGGGCACTAGAGTTTTCCCTTCTCGGGATGGCTCTTATGCAATTAATGATATGAGAAGGCAAAGAGAAAGAAAGGTGCTCCAAATCCCACGACCCAAACTGACCCATAATATGATGCAATTAGTATTGTTCTCATCTTTGTTGAAAGGTCCAACAATTGCCTTCCTTAATGGACCAAGGCCGGTCCAATCGTCTAACCACAATCTAATAGTTTGACCATTTACCGGTTTCCAAATCGAAGCCTCGTGAAAAAACTCTAGACCACTCTTGATGGTCTTGAGATTAATAGAACCATTGCCCTTTTTCAAAACAATGATCAGATCTATATCACTCTTGATGTATTCCTTGTTAAGACTTGTAGCCCATTTACTCGTTTTATCTCTATCAAGTCTCCACACGAATTTAGCTAATCCCACCCGGTTGATATGAACGACTTTCCAGATTCCTAAACCCCTTTTCTGTTTAGGTTTGGTGACTCTATCCCATTTAACAAGATGATGCTTATTCTTATCCCCTGAATTACCCCAAAGAAAGTCTCTATACTCTTTATCGATTTTGTCGCATACCGAGATAGGTAGGGGAAGACATTGAGAGTAGTACAATAATATTTACGAAGAAGAACTTTGAAGAGTGGAGCGTCGACTCGCAAATGATAGCAGATTCGATTTCCAGCCTGAAAGATTCTGACGCACCTTATCAATGATGAATTGAAAATCCGAACCCTTAGGCCTTTTTTGGAAAATAGGGAACCCAAGATATTTCCCTAAATTTGTAGTTGACTTAATTTGGAGAATGCTTTCAATGGCATCAATGCGTTCCCTGGAGAGGTTATTGGAGGCGAGGAATTTAGATTTGTTTAAATTAATCCTTTGGCCCGACCTTGCGCTAAAATCATCCAAAACCCTTTTAATATCCAAGATATATAGAGGTAGCATCCTCCATGCTGAACAGAATAATATCATCCGCGAAGAGAGAATGGGAGATGAAAGGCCTTTGTTTACCAATTCTATCAGGCTTCCAACTTTTACTACGAACAACTTTCTCAATGCTAATGGATAAATACTCCATACAAATGACAAAAATGTAAGGAGAAAGAGGATCACCCTGCCTAATACCTCTCGAAGATTGAAACCATTCAGTCGCTTCACCATTAATCAAAATAGACATTTTAGCCGAGCAGATACAGTTCATGATAATGGTGACGAGGTTAATATGAAAATGAAAGAAATAAATAGCGTCTTTAATGAATTCCCATTCTAGCCTATCAAACGCTTTCTCCAAATAAATCTCCATCGCAATTGCACATTGGTTACCGATTTTCTTGGTGATTGTGTAAATAGCTTCTTGGACGATAACCACGGTATCAAACTTCCTTGGTGAGGAGAGATAATGGAAGGAAGAAGAAGACGAATTCTATTAATGAGAATCTTCGAGATGAGCTTATAAATCGTGTTACATAAGCTAATGGGGCGAAATTGACCTATAGATTCCGGACTGGCCACCTTCGGGATAAGACAAATAAACGTAGCATTCGTATCCTCGGGAATTGGTTCAAGATCAAAAGTTCTTTTGACAAAAACATCATTCGAAGGTTGAACAATATTCCAGAACTTATGAAAGAATATGGGATGGAGTCCATCAGGACCCGGGGCTCTTATGTGGCTTAAAATCCCACATAGCAGATTTAATTTCAGCTTGAGAGGGTTTGACATGAAGATGATTTATCTGAAAAACATCTAAGGTCCATTCAAAAGGGAAAGGTTGAGGAGTAACATAAGAAAATCTTTTCTCAGAGGAGTAAAGATTTTGAAAGTGCTTAGAAACCAAGCTTTTAACAACATTCAAATCAAACTCCCATTCACCGCTCGGCCACTTCAGAGAGAGAATCATGTTACATTTCCTATGATGGATAGTAATGGATTTAAGGAATTTAACATTGAGATCCTTCCACATCAGACAATCAAGGCGTGATTTGATCGCCTAAATGTGTTTTTCCTCAATGTATAAGGAATCTAATTCAGCTAGCAAGGATCTCTCAAGATTGACAAAAATGTTAGAAATTTTTAATTCCATAGCACGTTGTGAGTGCCTTTGATCCTAGCTAAAAGCTTTTGATTTTGACATTGACATACCCAAATTTATTCAAGTTCCAGGGGACAACCAAGTCCTTAAACAAATGAGCACCTTTGTTAAAATCCTCATGATGCCCAGCCCAAGCTTCTTCCACCACCATAGCCAATCCATCATGAGTCAACCAGACAGGTTCAAAATGGAAAAGTTTACGAGAATGAGTGTGATTGCTAGGTTGAAGGTTCAATAAGATAGGGGAGTGATCCGACCTAGTTTTAACCAAGTTAGACAAAGTCGCTTAACTAAAAAGGTTACGCCAAGCCTGATTCACTACCGCTCTATCCGTTCTTTGGAAGATCAATTCATCATTATCACATTTATTAGTCCAAGTAAAACTAGAACCTTCATGCCCTAAGTCTAGCAAGTTACAGTCATCAATCATCGATTTAAAGTTATCAATACGAGTATTATTAACAGGTAAACCACCAAACTTCTCAGACAGACTGAAATAAAATATCATTAAAGTCCCCCACAAGCAAACAGGGTAAATAATGACTCAAAGCAATATTTCTCAAATGGTTCCAAAACTCATTCCTAATATGTTGATCCGGACTAGTATAAATGGCACTAAAAAACCAAGGAATTGGAGTATTCTTTACCTTAACAACCGCATGGATGACTTGAGAATGATTTTCAATGATGTTGTATCAATTTGTTGTTCATTCCACATTAGCCATACTCCACCGCGATAGACTTCCGGGTCGGCACGTTCTACATTTGTGAAATGTAGTATCGTGCAAATTATCTCGGCTCTAGTACCCTCCTCCCACTTTGGTCTCGAGTAAAGCTAACATCTGAGGCCTATGGTTTCGGATAATGTTCATCATATGTTCTTGGAATTCCGTATGACCGGCTCCTCTAATATGCCACACTAAGATTTTCATCATTGGATACATTGACTGATTTTGGTCCCTCCTCAATATTTCTCTCGGCTCCCAACCTGTTGGAAGCGAGGTATACCTGTGCTCCGCTATCCCCGGAATGAGCTGTGTTATTTAGTTGTAGTTCACTTGCTCCCCATCATTTCTGTGTAAATTCTGAGACTCGACACTCCGTCTCTCAGTTGAATTACATACGGCAAATTTCTTTGACTTTCCATTTCCAACCTTAAAAGCTGAGTGCTTAGTGTGTAAAAGTTATCTGCCATGGTTATGTCGTTTGCCCTTACCCTTCTTGCATTTTCTCGTACCTTTCTCTGCCTCAATATTTATGCTTACCTCTTTTGCACAGTAGCCCTCAATCTCTATGTCAGACTCCTTGTCTGACTATTCTTATTCGAATTCATCATCTGAGCTTGGAGGTTGCTCGATGAGGTTCTCTGTGCTTGGAAAAGTCTGGATGGAGCTCTGAATAATTCCGGCAGGATGGCATGATTGCTTCTTACCCTGCTGAGTAATTCCGTCGCGTCCAAGTCCATAGTGAACGTGATGTTCTTTGGGTTTGCCCATAAATTTATCCTGCCCACGGGGCATAATCCCAGTGGATTGAGAATCCGAGATGGGTAAAGCTGGTGCTGGGCTTGTCTCGCAAAGAAATTGATGCTGGTGAGTTGGTTAATTCCCGTTGGGCTTATTGGGCTCCTTTGAGACTGAGACCAAAGGTGAGATTGAGGCCCTAACCTGATTGGCGATCCCCTCCAGAGTCCTGTTTAGGAGCCTTCTTGGTGCTCCGATTTTGTGGTCGACGGTGTTACCTCTGGTTTACCATCTCCAAATATCTTAGTTTTCTTCTCCCCCAATTTAATTGTGTTTTTCACTCTTTGTGCCTTCAACTGATTAGCAGAGGAAATCAAATTTATATTGGGGATTATGTTCATATCCTCTGAACTCATACCTACTTCCTTAGGTTCTGTGATTTTTTCTCCGTCTGTCGCTAGAGCAATTTCCATCATTGAGATTTCAGTCAACTCAATCCCATCTACCGTCGAATTAAATTGCGACGTGGCCGCATTAAGTTCGCATCAACTCAATCCCAGCCGGTAAAGTTTCTTTCTGTATCTTGTTTAATGTTGATGTGTCCTTAGCAGCCAGGACTACCCCTCCATTAGCCACCACATCATGAGTTGAGGTAGAAATTTGACTTAATAGGGGGTCTACTCTGACCTCCTTGACCCTCCAGACTTTTTGAATAGCATTATTATCTTTTAGAGCGTAGTTTAATTTCGGGTCGGGTAAACCAATTTGGGTAGAATTTCTTGGGTCGGTTAAAACATATTGGTTTGTCTCTATAACCCGTTTTCTTCTCTGCCTTCTGTTGCTGTTTCTTGAATTTGTTACTTGATTCCATGGTCCAATGGAATGAATGTTCTCTGATTTGTCCTCTTCATGTTTGATGTTTCTGAAATCATGTTATCTCCATTGTTCATATGCATTTCTTTACTATGAGAATTGATCTTTGCTGACTTGCATTTTTTTTCCTTGTATGGCTAATAACACCACATCCATAGCAAAAATCAATGCCGTCATATTGTATTTTCTGAACATGATGTCTACCAATCTGAACATAATGAATAAAAGGCCTTTTGAGATCAACTTGGATGCACAAACATGCAAATCTTCCTCTCTCAGTATTGGATGTTCTACCATCAATTTTCAGCAAATTTCCTAGTTGCTCACCAACAATATATAGAATTGGTCTATCATAAAAATCCACAAGTAAAGCTGGTAATCTTGCCCAGATAGCTGTTGTAGTTTGGCTAACACTGAATGGGTTAAATTCGGATTGCCATAACCTTGTAGTAAGATATTGTCCATTTAAGAACCATGGCTCCCCCGAAATAACTCTTTCAAAGTCTTCTTCCATACTGAATTTTGCTATGAAAAAATTGTTCCCTAGATCAATGAGTCTCAAATCACCAACTGGTTTCCAAAGAAATCTTACCTTGTAATCAATATACCCATAATTCAAAGGTTTCCCATAGGGTTTGATAATGATAGATTTTATCCAAGGAGTTCGGCATCGGAGTTTATCCTCTTTGGATTGTTTAACAGTTGGCATGTCATCTGATTCATTTTCTGCGTCAGATTCTTCCTCTAAATGCTTGATAAGAAAATTATTTTGAACATCTTTTTCACATATGCGATGGGATTGCGTGAGAGCTTGTCTTTGTAAGATGTTATCTGAACATTATGGCTTGTAACATCTTCATTGACATTGCTCTTTTGCTTCTTGGTACTTCTTTCTAGAAGATCTAATTCCTTTTGTGAGGTTTCCTGGAGGTCGCCTATTTCGCTAGAGCAAGAGTCCATCCTTTTGAGTATGGAGGGAGTAGAGACGATATCTTTAGAGACTTTATCTCTGACCATAAATTGTTTAGAGACTAAACACATCCATTTAAAGATTTATCCTTTTAATGAGCAGTAGAAAAGCATAAAGAATAAAGATTAAATGGGAGAAAGAACTTCTTTTGTATTGAATGATTTAACTTCTACAATACATCGCCTGTATATACTAATCCTATCTATGTAATAAAGGAAAGAAATATACAATAAATCAATTACAATAAATTACAATCAATCACAATCAATTAATCGAGTGATTTTCTCCTGTGATTATTATCTTGATTGATTCCTTGATTTACTCCATCATTAGTATCCGTAACACGCCCCCTCAAACTGGACTTGGGAGAAAATATGTCAATGAGACCAAGAGATTGGATGAGAAAGTTGAATTGAGGGGAGGCAAGATTTTTTGTGAAAATGCCAGCCAATTGAGAGTGGGTTGAAATAGGTAAAGGTTTAACAAGGCCAGTTTGCGTTTTTTCACGAACTATGTGGCAATCAATTTTGATGTGTTCGGTTCTTTCGTGAAAGGCGGGATTGGTTGTAAGGTATAAAGTGCTTTGGTTGTCGCAGAATAACGGGATAGCATAAGAATGAGGTATAAGTAGGTCATGGATGAGGTACTTTAGCCATTGTAACTCACAAGTGGTGGTGGCAAGAGCTCGATATTCTTCCTCATATGAGCTTCGAGAAACGGTGAGTTGTTTTTTAGATTTCCAAGAAACAAGAGAGGAACCAAGAAAGACACAATAACTAGTAGTAGAGTGCCTGGTGTCGGAACAGCCGGCCTAGTCAGAATCAGAGAAAGCACTAAGATGTAATGGTGGCGAGGAAGAGAAAAAAAGACCTTTGGCTGGAGAGCCCTTCAGATACCATAGGATACGGTGAGCAGCATTGAGATGTAATTCAGTGGGATGATCTAGAAACTGGGAAAGTTGTTGGACGGCATGAGAAATATCCGTTCGTGTATGTGTAAGGTATAAAAGCTTGCCAATAAGACTCCGATAGAGATTGTTGTCGGAAATAAGGGGTGAATCATCCTTGGAGCAGTGGTAGGAGGAATCCATAGGAGTAATGGCAGGTTTGCAACCAAGAAAGCCATGTTGCTCAAGTAGGTCCAATGTATATTTTTCTTTGGCAAATGTTGAGACCAGCTTTAGAACGAGCAATCTCCATACCAAGAAAATATTTGACATGACCAAGGTCTTTGATTTTGAAGGTATTACCCAAGAATTGCTTGACCGATGAGATGTCGTCATAATTGTTCCCAGTGAGGATAACATCATCAACATAAACGAGAAAAGCCGTGAATTGAGAACCTTTGCGGCGAATGAAAAGAGTAGGGTCACTTACGACTTGAGAGAAACCCTGCGAAACTAGCTCCGTGGTCAATTTGTGATTCCATTGCCGGCCAGCCTGTTTAAGACCATTTAAAGATTTTCGGAGCTTGCAGACGAGTCCAGGCTGGAGAGTAGAAAAACCGGGAGGTAGCCGCATATAAATATCCTCATTAAGATCACCATGCAGTTATGCATTGTTAATATCAAGTTGCTCTAAAAACCATCATTTTGCAGAGGCAATAGCAAGAAGAATTCGAACGGTGGTCATTTTTGCGACTGGAGAGAATGTCTCAATGTAATCAATACCAGGTTACTGTGTGAAACCTTGGACAACAACACGAGACTTAGGTCTTTCAATAGAACCATCAGAATTAAATTTTAACCGGTAAACCCATTTATTTCCTAGGGGCTTAACATTAGGAGGAAAAGGAACAAGTGTCCATGTGTTGTTAGCCTCCAAAGCATCAATTTCCGCTTGCATGGACTGCCGCCACTCTGCATGCTTGACAGCCTGACTATAGCACTTAGGTACAAAGTGAGTAGAAACAGATAATGCAAAAGATTTATGATCTGGAGATAAAGAATGATAATCATGAACATTTTCTAGAGAGTGAGGAGTAGATGTCTTTGTATTAGAAATAGTGGGAGGAGATGATGCTTGGACAAGAGAACAATAATAATCGTTCAGGTATGAAGGAGTACGTGAGATCCTAGTGGATTTTCGAGAAGAATGAGGGGGAGGAGGAGGAGAATGAAGCGGGATCGTGGAATTAGGAGGAATATGAGGGGTTTGATTGATTATGGGAGTATGAGTGGGATGTGATGATGGAGGTTCAAAAGGAAGATCATTAATGAAGGGAATTGGTAAGGGAATATTATTTGTAGGAAAACTAAGTGGGGATTGTTGTGAATAAGGAAATATGTTTTCGTGAAAAGTAACATTTCTAGATATAAAAATGGACCGTGAGTGAAGGTCGAGGAGAGTGTATCCTTTGGTTTGAGCGGGATACCCTAAGAAAATAGAGGGACGACTACGAGAATCAAATTTTGATCGATGAGTAGAAAGGGTTGAGGCATATGCTAAGTAACCAAAAACGCGGAGATGGGAGTATGATGGTGGTTTATTGTATAAAAGTGTGTGAGGAGTTTGGTACTGCAGTAAAGGTGTAGGGGTAAGATTTATAAGGTAAACAACGTGGGTGACAAAGTATCCCCAGTAAACAGAAGGCAGGTGTGATTGAAATTTAAGGGCACGGGAAATGTTTAGGATGTGCCGATGTTTTCTTTCTACAATTCCATTTTTCTGAGGAGTTTCTACGCAAGAGGTTTGGTGAATCATTCCTTTAGAAGTAAAGAAATCAGACATTTGAAATTCAGGCCCATTATCTGAACGCACTACTTTAACGACCTTTTGGAATTGAGTAAGTACATATTGGCAAAATTGTTGGGTAAGAGGTCGAGCCTCAGACTTTTTTTTTCATAAGATAAATCCAAGTGAAACGACTGAAATCATCTACGATGGTGAGGAAATATAAGTGACCATGAACTGTGTGAATTTTATACGGTCCCTAAATATCTACGTGTATTAAATCAAAACATGCTTGAGAAGTGGATTTACTAAGGGGGAATGGAGGCGTAGATTGCTTAGACATGGGACAAATGGAGCAATGTTCATTGTGTGTAACTTTTATTTTAGAATTCAAATGTTGTGCCATTTTTAATCTGGGAAAAGAAAGGTGACCAAGACGATAATGCCATAGAGATGTACTAGAAAAGTTTGCACCATTACTTATAGATAGGGAATTAGAATTTTGCATGATGTTAGAGACAAAAGGAACATTAGAGGAATGATCATGGTGCAATAAATATAATCCATTAACCATTTCAGCCGAACCAATTGTTTTCAGCTTCATATGATCTTGAATATGACAAAAGTTGTACCGAAAATAGACAGATAAATTGGGGTCCTGAAGTAGTTTCCCTAGAGATAACAAATTAAAGGATAAGGAGGGGACAAATAATACATTCGAAATAATAAGATTAGAGTTTAAAGTAATGGAACCTACATGAGTGGCTTAAGTAAAGGAGCCAGTGGGTAGATGAATGGGGTACGGGGTAAAGGGTGATAAGATGTAAAAAAAGTTAATGAACATGCGATATGGTGAGTAGCCCCAGAATCAATAATCTAATGCATTATAGGTAGTAAACACGTGTTACCTGAATTAAAAAAATGAAGCAGCATCTGGCGGCAAAGAAATAGCATTTATTGAAACTCGTGGTGACTGAGCTGCAATATCAGTAATCCGTGGTGACTGAAAAGTAGAATTGAAAAACCATGGAGATTGGACTAATTCTGATACATCATTGTGACCACCAAATCAGATTGTGTAACCACCGTAATTACCGTTATCGGGTGTTAGAATAGAAGAAGACATCACGGCTCAAAAAAACTTGATAGGAAAGAAACAGCTTCTATAAGCCGGATAATGAAAAGAGTAGGAGAATAAAAGTGCGGAAAACCTCAAAAGGTTTGCTCTGATTCCATGTAGAAAAGCATAAAGAATAAAGATTAAATGGGAGAAAGAACTCATTTTGTATTGAATGATTTAACTTCTACAATACATCGCCAATATATACTAATCCTATCTATGTAATAAAGGAAAGAAATATACAATAAATCAATTACAATCCATTATAATCAATTAATCGAGTGATTTTCTCCTTTGATTATTATCTTGATTGATTCCTTAATTTGATCCATTATTAGTATCCGTAACATGAGCCATTGACTAATACTTCGAAATAAGAATCTCAAACTCTTAAAATTTTAGCAATATTCTTTCATCAGTGCTTGAAAATGTCAAATCTTACTCCAACATTCTGTCAATAAGCTCTTGTCGGATTTTTTTTTTTGTTGCTAAGTTAAGCTCTTGTCGGATTACCAACATTCACCTAATGACTTCATGTTCCTATTTTTACTTATATAGTTTTTAACTCTGACTTATGTATTTATTTATATATTGGTGATGAAACTTTCACCAATAATAGTGTGGCTTGTATTTAAAAATATTCCAATATTCTTTTAAGATAATATAAAAAATATTTAATCGTATATTTGTTCCGTTAAAATTATCCAAGATTTAAAAAAGGAAAAAAAAAGTTATTAGTAAATATAATTAAACTCTCTTAAAAGAGACGTTTTTGAAAACTTAATTAATGTTTAGTTTTTTTTAATGAATTAATTAATGTTTAGATTAGATATTATTTCATAAATTTCAAGAACAATATAAATTACCCATATATTCATGATCCAATATTCAGACATGGCTAAGCTGGCTTACTTTATTCTTCTTTTCTTTGTGGTGTTCGGTTAGTCATATATTTCTCTTTTCTCTATTTCACCAAAAATTACTTAATGACATACTTGCATGTTACTTTCATTTTCCAAATTTGAATGCTTCATTTTTTATTTATTTTGTGTAATAAAGTAAATATTTTTGGGTGTTATTGGATTTAGTTTGATCTGAGTTTGAGTTTGAGACTAAGGTCCAAACTCTCTTCGTATTGAATCTATACATGAAATTTGGAGCATTTAATCGTTTAGAATCTGGTTTGAGAGCGATTTGAGACTGAAACTACAATCTCCGACTGAGACCGAGACTCAATCCAAACACGCACTTAGCTTGAGACAAAGAGAATATTAGTACTTAATTGATACTTCAATATTGACAATTTTTTGCAGTTTCTGAAATTGATGCTGATGAGGAAAGTTTAGATAGAAGTATAATTTCAAGGAAAGCACTTGCAAGAGAAATTAAATCAAAATTTGTATTCATTCCATGTCGTGGATACCTTGATTTTTGTATTGGTATCGTTCCCTGTTGTCAGAAAATGCAATGCATAACGCTTCAATGCCTTGATACATCCCCTACTTAGGAGTCTATATATTCCAAAACCCTACAATTATTGAAAGGTGATCATTTTGTTTAAGATAAATTAATAAAATAAGACATAATTAAGATGGTCTATCTAACTTAGAGTTAAATTAAGAAAAATAAAGAAATAACGAAGTATGTTTTCCATGTTAAATTAGTTATTGTATTTTGTTTATCATGATCTTGTGCTGAAACCACTTTTCTTAGCACCGTACTGACTAAATCTTAACTTGACGGCATTTATCTTAATATTCGAATTAACTATTCCTTGTTAAAAAAAACTTGTTCCTTTTGTGGAATTAACTATTTTCCTTTCCCATTGGAAATAAGTTATGTTCAAGTATAAAAAAAATGTCATAGTTACAAAAGTCTATTCATGACGTATAAACTTTAAGACCATCATTGAATAACTATCTAGGTGAAGTAAAGGCTCGATGAAATCGATTGAAATTGGTTCAAGCAAGTGCCTTTAAAACCCCCGATCCAATCTATCAAATATTTTAGCACAATGAAATGACTTTTGATTAAAAGCAAGGCCTGCAAGGCAGGGGCGAAGACGGGCGGGGGCCAGTGCCCCTCCGAAATTTTTAAAAATACTACTATTTATCGAAATTTTATATGTATTTTGGAAAATTTTATCAGTTTCGCCCCCCTCAAGAAATTTTTTTTGCCTTTTTTATTGTCCCCCAAGAATTTTTTTGCCTTTTTTTATCACTCGAGCTCTATAATTTTACATATTGTTGAAGTTTCGCCCCCAACACCAAATTCCTGCCTTGGTCCCCGCTGCTGGAATCATCGATTTGTTATGTTCCGACGATTCTTTTAAAATTTAATGTTTACTCTTAATTTACTTTTACCATATTAATAGTCAATAGATATCTTGTTTTGGAAAGTTCTAAGTATTATAGAGTTGGATGCAGAGGCGGAGGATAAAGAGGTCAGGAGGAGAGCCATGGCCCTCGGATTTATGAAATTTGCATATTAGTACTTGAATTTTTATTTTTATTTTTTGTATAAATATGTCCTTATAATATAAAATGTCTTGGTCCCCTAAAAAATATAAAATTTAATAATAATACTCTCTAACACATAGTTCCACTACTAACTATCGTCATAATATTGTTTTTTTTTTTTTTTCCAAAACTGAATGTCTCATTTTTCTAAAATAGAAATAATTTTGATTTGAACTTCCACTAGTAGTCTCATATAATCTAATAGAACTAATATTCACTAGTATATTGGTTCCGCCAATTTTTTATTAAGGAGATTAAGCTCTATTAACACATACCACCGCCGATCTCGGCTTCTCAATCAAAACCCATCTTCTCCGATTTCATCCTCAACTTCTCAATCAAAACCATACCTTAAGGATTGGACTCGAATATCCATCTTCTCCGCCGACCTTTTGGACACGAATCTAACAATTTTTCAATCTTGCCCAGCTCCTTTCTCCGGCCACCGCCGATCTCGGCTTCTCAATCAAAACCCATCTTCTCCGATTTCATCCTCAACTTCTCAATCAAAACCATACCTTAAGGATTGGACTCGAATATCCATCTTCTCCGCCGACCTTTTGAACACGACCACAACCCTAAACCCTAAACCCTAAAACCCTAAACCACCCTAAACCTTAAACCACCATAAACCCTAAATCTTTTTCTGCTTAACACCATAAGAAGATCATCCCAAGAACTTCTCCGGTCATCCCTATTCGTCATCTCATTTTCTTACGCTAAAAAGCAGACTCTCGGATTTCGCGAACTTGCCGCTTTTTATGTTTTGTAGGTCCATTTCACGAAAACTTAACAAGCTCGGAACTCTCCGATTCACAAAGGTAAAAATACCCCTCACGTATATCACGAGTGAACCTCACGTGAGGGGAATTTGGTCTGAATCGTCACCGAATTCACTAATTGGACACTTATAGTGGCCCGTAAAAAGATGGTGCTATAAATAGCCTAATAAAAAGATGTGGACATTAATGGTGGCCCGTAAATAGATATATGTTACAAATAGCAGTTTTCTCTTTTGCCCAAATTTTTTGGGACAAAAATGCCCCTCACGTGGCCGGCACGTGAGGGGAATTTGGCCTAAATCCTCACCGGATTCACTAATTGGACACTTATAGTGGCCTGTAAAAAGATAGTGTCATTAAAGGTGGCACGTAAATAGATATATGTTACAAATAGCAGTTTTCTCTTTTAGCAAATAAACATATAAGCTATATTTTGCTATCATCAATAAAGGTAATAAAATAGTTATTACCGCCCATTGTTTGATCAAATTTCAGATCGCGAATATAAGTTCAAGAGGTTTAGCGTATCTTTCAATTGATTCAAACGATGACTTGACTAATTTTGCCTCAATAAAAATATCATATTTTTACTTTGAATCAAGTTAAAATGAGAGAATATGGTCCGAGTTAATTAATCTATGCATAGATTCATAATTAACATGCTCTAGTCTGTCAAGCCAAACATTGGAAGACTTAACCAAATAAGTTGAAGACTTATCTTTATTGATAATTGACATTCAACTTAAACAACTCATCGGTTGCATAACCCTTTCCAACGTACACTCCAGATTTTGACAAAAATATAGTTTGACTTGTTTAGAAGTGATCTAGAAACAGTATTCTTGTACAAACAAGATATATCATTCAGAGTTAAAATCTTGTCATATATCACTTTCAACCATAGTTTTTCTTGACCTTTTATGTCAATAAAAGCTTAATTCTCATACTATCTTTCTGCTAACAACAACTTTCTTTGCACCGACATTTTTCGTTTTATATTTATGGTCCAAGGATTCTCATACTATCTTTGTAGTTTTATGTGCGCTATACACTATACAATGAGCCATGAAAACCACCCATAACATACATTTTGCATAAATAATCAGAATGATTACAAGCGTCAATCGCAATGATAACTTGCACATCCGTTTCGCCCTCAAGTAAATTATGAGCATCATCACTCAAGAATCTTGCAAGATTCAAGGTAGTCAAATAAAACATCTTTGTTGCCACCTTTTAAAGTTTGACCTATCAAACTTCTCAAAGTTTTCACCGTGGTTACCAAAAATCACAGTAAGCCTTTGCAAAGCAACAATACAAGCAGAGAGCGTGAACCATTGGACCCTTCAACAACCTCGCTTTCCATAATGAATATATATATATATATATATATATATATATATATATATATATATATATAATCTATTTTAAGAATATTAGGAATAAATTAGTAAGTATATATTCAAAATGGCATAAAATAAATTATTCAAGTATAATAAAATAATAATTCTAGAAACAAGAATAATTATTTTAAAATAGATAAATGAAAATAACAATATTGAAATGAATTAAGTAAAATGAGAAGAAAAAGACAACAATCCGAGCCTTGTGTTGGACACAATCTCCTTAAAACAGATTCGTCCCCTCCATAGGTGTGCTCGATGTTGAATTAGACATCTGTTTCCAATGATAAAACGGATACAAAAAAGCAGTTAGCACCAAAACTCTTTGCATATCAAACTTGAACAAGGTATAAAGAACATTATACAAAATATGCAAAGAATAAAAAAGAGAGGAAAATATGCAAATTTTCTGGTGTGTAGAAAAGAATGTGAAGACTCTATTTATACCAGTAGAGGATAGGGGTTCATAAAAAAATGGCATTAAGACAACACTTTAACGTGTCATTAAAAGATGTAGTATTGAGTAAAGTATTACTAAATGTGACTCTTCACTAACAACTCATATCTTTCACATTAAGTGTTCAAAAACTCCCTTATCCAATGGAAGATTGAAAGTGTACTTGTAACTCAAAAAGTTACTTCATCCGTTCAAGATAAATGAACAGTTTTCCATTCACAATTTAAAACCAATTTTTCAACAATAACTTAGAATGAGTATCTCTGTTAACCCTAAAAGTCTATTACATATAAAGAGCATTAGCAACATTAGTCTTTAGAAAGGGTAAATAAAACTTCAATCCTAAACTAATAAATGTTATTAATCTGAAACACAAAGGATTTAGAACTTAATTAATTTGACCCCAAAGGTATTAGGACTTAATCAATCTAGTCCTATGTAATGGACCAAGCCTCACATTAACTATCTACTTTACTTTTTTTATTACTCGAAAAATGCCATAAGTTTCATCAACGTCTCGTATTTGCAAGAAAAATTGCTAGGGACACATCTTCCTCAAGCTTTAATCAAATATATCTCATATATTGCATGTCGTACCTTTTAAAAAAAAAATTAAAAAATCAAAACAAGTAATTTATGAAGATTAAATCTATTAATTATTTTTCTTTTCCAAGTATATATAAAGAAAATTAATTTCCCACTTTATATCGGAGTCTCGTCCGAATGATCCTCCTAACTCTTAAATTTGTGTAGATATATTTTATAATGCACGTTCAATTTTGATTTATGGACTGAAAAATTACATGACTATTTATTTTATATTTTTTAGACCAATTTGAGCTAAAAGAGTGTATAATTTGGTATAACTTTAAGAAATATAAAAGAAAAAATCAAAGTTATGTTTTAGCAGAAATTATACAGATTGCAGCGAACGGTGGTTGGTGGTGGCGGTTGTTTGTCTTTAGTGGCAGGGATGGGGTAGGTAGAGGTTCATGGCGGTCATGATGTTGTGGTGGTGGAGATGAAGATTGCAGATATGAAGATGGCGGAGAGGGTGTGTAACACATAGTTTCTCTATTTTTTTTTTCCTTTTCTTTCAAACGGAGGATCAATAGTGGTTCCCCACTTTGCACTTTCTCTCCGGCGTGACTCGAACTCCTAATATACCGGTTGGAAGTGAAGTGTCTTACCGCATTAGCTACGCTTCATTGTCCATAGTTTCTCTATTTTGATAAGAGACAAGCACTTGATGATGATTTAACGTTATTTGTTAATGCGATACATCTCTTAGAAGATCTAAGATCTTCAAGATTAATCCACAAGTCAATGGCATGCACTTTGAATGAAGATTTAATAATTTTCCAACATATGAAGAATCTTTGAAGTCTTAGGTATACTAGGGGTAGCTTCTTGTAACCCTAGAACCTAAGCTCATATGATAAGTTCACACTTACTTGCATGATCTTAAAATGTTTCTACAAAAGGAATGTCTTTTGTTTTGAAAACCATTGTTTTGATCTTTAGATCTTCAAAAGAAAAACGTTTATGAAAAAGTTTCACAAAAGTCTTCTATAAGCTCAAAATGTTTTTATATCTTTTAGAGAACACTAGAAATGAGAATTAGTGAAAAATCAACTTTGGACTTCACTTAGTTTGATTGAGGCACTAAGCTCGGATGACTTGATGAAGGTTTGTCTACTGACCTGTGTGGAAGATCGACCGAGGTTTGAAGTTTTACTTAGTCAAATTTGGATGTTCTTGGACTTTAACGGCTACTGGAATGGTCGACCTTTGTTCAAGGTCAATCGACCGAACTCTTGCTCCGGTCGACCGCACATTTCCAGAGGACTGGCTTATTCCTACTCCGACAAAGCTCATACAACTTGACACCCATGTCGGTCGACCAAATTGTCGCTGTCAAGTTAGATACTAGCCATTGCAGCATTTATTACTCATCTTTTTTTAACTCTATAAAATCCTCTAAGGCTGATATTTGAGGGGTTAACAAAGCTTTAAAGTGTCATTAAATTACACAATTTCAAACAATTTCAAATGCAATAAGCGTGATTATTATTTTGTGAGCTTAGAAAGATTGTGTTATAAATTTGTAATCGCCTATAACATAACGTGTGATTATCTTTGTTCAAATATTTCCATCTATATTCTTTGTGAGGTTTCTCATAGTGAGTAGTGCTCTTAGTGAGTTGGCTCTTTGTGAGTTGTGCTTTTTGTGAGTTCTCTTTGTAAGCTTGTAAGCAAGATGCCTACTTTGTGTAGGTGACTCTAATTAGTGATTGTTGTGTAAAAGTCTTAGCGAGTTAGCCACTTGTGTAATATTGGTTTTATCCCACCATCATTGAGTTGTAACGGGGATTAGTAGTGTGTTGCTGAAATCCTTGGGTTAGTCTCAAGGTAGTGGACGTAGATTCTTAGTGAATCAAACCATTATAAATCTCGTGTTCTTTATCTTTCGTTATTAGCTTACAACTCAATATTTTATTTAGCTTACATCTCATCACATTTGCAAGAAAGATTTACAAAAACTCAATTCATCCCCTCTTAGTTTTTTCATTTGGTTTCAAAGCCTTGTCTTCTTCTTTTTGGTTTAATCACCTTGAAGAGAAGATCCATGGTTGGACATTCAACTCTTGCTTACCTAGAGGGGTCCTCCAGAAATCGTCCTCCATTTTTATTAACAAACTACAATTGTTGAAAAAACCGTATTCGCATATATGTTTGTTCCATAAACTATGAGTTATGGAGTGTAATAGAAGATGGACCGTGTGTTCCTATATGTCCATTGAAGGAACTCCGCTATTTTTTAAAAAGAAAGTCTCCTGATAGCGACCGAATAACGACCGCCTTGATGATTTCGGACGCTGATTTACTGGGGGCGACCGAATTCTTCAAGGCGGTCGGTATTCGGTCGCTATCAGGAGACTTTCTTTTTTAAAAAATAGCGGGGTTCTTTTTAAAAGATAGACTATCTTAGGTGTATACACACACACACACACACACACACAATAACATGAATAGTCATAGTCCATAATTTACACTTATTCATAAAATACTTAAATAGACTCAAAGGAAAACAATTCAGTGTATACATTTACTTGAATCATTACGTAATGTAGTTAAAATTTGAATAAATGTTTATTAATTAATACACAAATAATTACTAAAATATTAATATTAGTTTGTATTCTCATTTTGAACAAATAATTACTAAAATGTTTCTATATATCCATTGAAAAGAACTCCGTAATTTTTTAAAAAGAAAGTCTCCTGTTAGCGATCGAATACCGACCGAATTCATCAGGGCGGGTGGTAGTCGGTCGCTATCTGTTAATGTGGAATGAAGTCGTTCTGTTTTTTAATTTCTGTAAAAGAACACAAATCAGAAACACCCTCTCCCCGCGAAACCCTCTTCTCCCCGCCTCCACCTCCTCCGGCACTCCGACCTCCGCCGGCGCTCCACCACCTCTCTGAATTAGGTGCTCCGCCACCACTGTGAAGTATAGTAGCTAGGTTTATTTTCCTATCCATTACTTCATTTTTTTTCCAAATTAAGGATTCAATTTGTTTGTCCATAATTGATTCTGAAAACATGCTTAGAATAAACTTGATTTATGATGGACCAAGGTTTCTTTGGGTGCTTTGTATTGGTATTAAGAACCGAGAATTTTTTTTATGAAGTGCCCCAATTATGATAAGATTAGTGGTCTTTGATTTGATTTTGATGTCATAAAATTAGTTGAGAATAATGTATGTTGAGGTTGCGTAAAGTGGTTGAAAGTGTTAAATATCGGAATTTTATTCTATATGCTAGGAAACTAGAGATGTTGAATGGATAGTTTTTGAAGGCGGGTTTAGGGAGTCGGCTTTGTAACACTTTTTAACTCTTAAGGTAGTTGTTCTAATATGAGATAATTGTGTCTTTTGATGACATTGACAATGAAGGAGCGTATGTTGCTCTTGGATATTGGTGTCTCTTACACTTTAACCTTGACACTATTAATATGACTTGATTAGAATTACAAAATGATGCATGATTTTTTACATTTTGTTTTTCTCTTCATTTTGTGATGTCACTTTCATGAGTTGATTAATGGAAACTTACTGATACTGTTATACTCTACTTATTTTTTATCATTGTAAAATTTTATTGTAAATTTCATTGTAAAATTTCATAATAAACTTTCATTGTAAACTTTCATTGTAAACTTTCATTGCAAAATTTCATTGTGCTAGCATGTTCGGAAGCCTTTGAAGGATCTTCTTAATTTTTCCCTCTTTTGTTTTTCCTCGGTTTTTGCTTCTTTGTATTATCTCCCCGGTTTTTACATATTTGTATTATCTCCCTGGTTTTTTTTTTTTTTTTAGTTTTAGTTTCCAATCAGTAAACAATTGATAATCGAACATTAGAAAAATTCAGATAATATGCCATTAATAAGATAGTACATAAAAAAGTTCAAAATCATCAAACATAAGGTTCAAAGTTATTATGCATTTACTTATGAAGACTTGATATATGCAGATATTGTGTTTTATAATGGAGGACCGTAGTTGGATGTATATGGATTCGACATCTAATGGTGGACTCTGTCACAGTCCAGAATTTATAGCGGGAGTGAAACGATTTGTGAATTTCGCTATTAGTATGTTTGCTAATGTACAAATTGATGGGATTAGGTGTCCTTGTGGGGTTTGTAAAAATAAGGATTTTCACATGCCGGATATGGTCAAGTATCATCTTGTTATGAACGGATTTGTGTCTAACTATTTTAATTAGATATGTCACGGTGAGACATTCTTTCCAATGCCTCAAATTCTGTTTATTCATGAAACCTCACATAATATGGATAATTCTAGAAGGCATATGACACACAAAAATTATCGAGAGATGGTTCTTGATGCTGTCAGACCAAGTTTTATTGAGCCGAAAAATAGGGACATGGAAGAGGCACAAATGTTCTATGACATGTTGAAAGTTGTTGATAGCCCACCGTACAATGGTTGTACAAACCATTCACAATTATCAATGACGGCTAGAATGTTGAGTATCAAGTCCGAAGACAATTTATCTGAATCTACTATAGATAAATTTGCGCAGTTGATGAAAGAGGCGTTTCGTCCACAAAATAATGCTTTAGACGACTTTTACCAAATGACGAAATTTGTTAAAGACCTTGGATTACCGGTGCAAAAGATTGATGTTTGTTTTAACGGTTGTATGTTGTATTGGAAAGATGATGTTGAGAGTAGAGAATGCAAGTTTTGTGGTCATGGTAGGTACATCAAGAAAAAGAAATCAAAAAATACACGACAAAAAGAGATTGCTTGCAAAAAGATGTATTATTTTCCAATTACTCCGAGATTGCAAAGATTGTAGGCATCTGAGAAAACCGCAAGACACATGACATGGCACTCAGAGAGTGAGAGGGAAGAGGGAATAATGAATCACCACGAGATGGGGAAGCTTGGCAACATTTTGATCGAACACAGATCGATTTTGCAGTGGAACTTGGGAATGTAAAGCTTGGGTTATGTACAGATGGTTTTGCACCTTTCGGTATGCCAGGGAAGCAATATTTTTCTTGGCCAGTTCTTCTAACACCTTATAATCTCCCCCCTTGGATGTGTATAAAGAAAAATGTAATGTTCTTAACTATCATTGTACTTGGACCCCAAAATCCAAAAACACAAGATTGATGTGTACTTGCAACCTCTCATCGATGAATTGAATCAGCTGTGGGGTGAAGGTGCGGAAACTTATGACATCTCCAAAAAGAAAAAATTTAAACTGATGGCTTCATTACTATGGAATGTAGAGTGGATGGAGTACATCTGGCATTCATGCTTGTCCATGCTGTATGGAGGAAACACAAGCATTCCATTGCAGGCTAGCGGAAAACAATCGTGGTTCGATTGCCACAGATGCTTCTTGTCACCTAATCATCCTTTTAGAAGAGATGAAAAGGGATTCCAAAAGGACCGACGATAGGAGATAGCAGACCCTCCAACTCGCCTGACTGGTGATGAAATGTTGTCTTTAACACCCTATTGGACGTGAATGGTAAAACTAAGGACAATGTTAAGGCTAGAGCGGATGTTGAAAGGTGTTGCAGTCGGCCGGAATTGAATATTCGATGGCCAAGGTAAAGCAACGAAACCGAAGGCATGTTTCACTCTTACCAAGGCACAAAAAGAGATGGTTTTGCAGTGGGTTAAGGAATTAAGGCTCCCAGATGGATATGCATCGAATTTGGCGCGATGCGTTGATATGAAAGAGTTGAAAATGTCTGGAATGAAGAGTCATGATTGTCATGTATTCATGGAGAGACTTATCTCTATAGTACTTAGAGAAGTACTACCGGCAAATGTTTGGGGACCCTTGGCTAAACTTAGTCTGTTCTATAGAGATATGTGTTCCCCAAAGTTGAGTGTGGCGCAAATGCAAGAATTGGAGGACACTATCGCTATTTTATTGTGCAAGTTAGAGAGAATATTTTCTCCAAGATTTTTTTTATGTGATGGAACACTTATCGATTCACCTTCCGTACGAAGCCAATGTTGGTAGCCCGGTACAGTTTAGGTGAATATACTCGTTCGAGAGGTAACAACCAATGTCTTTATGATCTCGACTTCATTTTTATTTTTCATGTACGTATTTACAATGTGATTAACTACTTATACTTTAATTAGATACCTGAACCATCTAAAAAAGAAGATAAAAAAACAAGGTCAGAGTTGAGGGGTCAATTTGCAAATGCATACTTGGTCGAAGAAGTTGCTACATTCTTTAGCTATTATTTTGAACCCCACGTGAAAACGAAAGTTACAACCATTGGGCGAAATGATGGTGAAGACGAGACAAGTGGACTAGATGTATTATCAATTTGCAAACTTACCTGGAAGATCATTTGAAAAAAAGAAAAGAAAAGATTTTATTATCTGATAAAGATTATAAAACAGCCATGAATTATATCCGGATGAATTGTGAAGGGGTCGAACCATACCTTCAGTAAGTAAACTCATCTATTGCTTCATTTTGTTATATAATTAAAAGTAGCCAAATAATAATATTGTCATTTAATTTGTAACTCAGAAAATTTGTCAGTGAAGTACATGACCAAACTCCGTAGATAACGGAGGAAGAACTTCAAAGCCGGGTTTATAATGATTTTTCCAAATGGTTTGGAACTCATGTAAGTTGGCATTATGTAGAAATGTACTTGTCTTAAGAATGCCTAAACTAATTTAACTTTTGTTGTTCTAAACTGATACATATCCTTTCGAAACATTCTGAGAGGTTGTTGAAAAATCTGTCATGGGGCCCGTTAAGGAGAGTGATGTTATACACCGGTTACTTTGTTAACGGTTATAGATTTCACACAAAAGCCCACAGCGATGGAAACGGAACGGCAAACAGTGGGGTATGGGTTAAAGGAGATTATTACGGAGAGTTGAAGCAAGTCATTGAGGTTGAACTTGCTAGAGTACTTGACAAAAAAATAATTCTTTTCAAATGCGACTGGTTTGATTCTACTCTAAATCGAGGTTTGAGGGTGCATCCTCAATATAAACTTGTAGAAATCCATAGGAAAAGAAATACCAGGGTTACGATCCATTTTGTATTTTCTTCCCAATGTCAACAAGTCTACTACACACATTATCCAGGTAGTAAGACAACATCTAGGGCTGATTGGTGAGCTGTTTGTTGTTCCAAACCACGTCTAGTTGACGTTCCTGTTGTTTCGATACCGTATAAGGAGAAAGTACGCGAGGAGGAGACCATTCACATTGATCCAACGGTTACTGAAGTTGGTCAACTTGCACAGCGGTCAGGGGAAATTAAAGTTGTACTTGTGGCCGGTACGAGCCGTGTTGATGAATATGATGATGAAATTATGTCGGGTGATGAAAATTCTTAAGAAGATGATGAATTTATGTCGGAGGATGATTTAGAATGATTAAAAATACAATTATTAATTTCGTTATGTATTTGTTGTTGTGCTTTAATTCTTAACTTTTCTTTTACTAATCCATTTTTTTCTTTTGTTATTAATCTCTTTCTCGCTTCACAACTAGCTTCTTGGATGTCCACATATTGAAGGTGAGTAATATTTGTTGTTTTATTTTTAGTACTTTATTACCATTAATTAATTGACGAATTTCATATTTCAACTCATGCACGAAGGAGTATATGAGAAGTGTAAACTTTGGTTGTGTTGTAATCTAAATAAGAAGTGCACAATTTGATAGTGAGTGTTGTAATTCAAAGTTTACACTTTGATTGTGAGTGTTGTAATGTAAATAAGAAGTGTAAACTTGTGGTTTTAATGAGATAATTGGTTATGTAATGTTATGTTTGGGTTGTATTGATTATGTTTGGTATTTGGGATCTTTTTTATATTGTTTTTGGTTCGTATTGTTGTTTGGGATCTTATTGATTTTGTTTTTGGTTCGTATTGTTGTTTTGGATTTTTCTGATTTGTTTCTGTTTCATATTGCTTTTTATAATGGGGATTAATTATACTTCAGATTTATTTTTTTTAAATTAAAAAACATTTTGCGACAGAATAGAGACGGATATTCGGTGCTATTGGTTTAAAGTCAAAGTCAAATAAACACGAATCGGTCGCAAATCCGTCGGTAATCTTCGGTCGTTAGGTAGTCAAGGTCAAAGTCAACCATGTTTGACAAGACGGTCGGCATTCCGTCGTTATATAGAGACTCAGGATTCTGTCGGTAATTGGTTGGTACGATTCGGTTGGTATTCCGTCGCTATATGGCGACTGCATAACCGGTCGCTACATGTTTCTTCTGCAATCAGTTGTTAAATAGTCAAAGTCAAAAGTCAACAACGTACTATGTTCGGTCGCTAATCCGTCGCTATATGGCAACCCAATCGTCGGTCGCCCCAGATGCGGTCGGTAGTCAGTCGTTAACTGGCTTACCAACGAAAAATACACGACCACGTGGTTCGGTCAGTAATCGGTCGCTAGGTTAGCGACCGATTACCGACGGAAACGGCCTTCCCTGTTTCCCTATTTTCTTGTAATGTGAAGAGATTGATATCGGTGATGAGACAATGTCTATGGTTGTGATAAGAATGAAAAAGATCTTTTATGGAGGAAAAGGAAAAAGATCATGTCAAGCTAGCAAATGTCAATTCTCTCAAACCCCAGGTTGCGTGAGGTGCTATGAATGTGGTAGTGGGGAAAACCTCATTGGAGATTTCCCTAAAGCTAAAGGAAAAGAAAAGAAAGATGGAAAGAAGAAGAGATTCTTCAATTCCAAAGATGGAAAGGAATGATTGGCACTTGGAATGAGGAGGATAGTGATGATGAAGATGATCACCAAAGCAATGAGAAAGAAAATGTTTGCTTCATGGCAGTTGAGGATGAGGTACAATCTACACCTTCTTCTTCCTTATTTAATTCTCAAGATACTTGTGATGAGGAAGATCCCCGTGAGGCGCTATGTGATATGTATGCTCAATTGAAAAGCATTTCCAAACAAAACAAGGATATGAAACATAAAATTGAATCTATAATTGAAGAAAATTCAAACTTATTTTGTGAAACAAACGTCCCCTTGATTCTTTAGATTGCATGAAAGTTGAAAATGAAGTTGTTGTTGCCACCGTGAGATCATCATCTTTACAACACCAAGAGATTTTTGACAAAATGATGAATCTTGAGAAAAAAGTTTTTTGATTACGATGCAAAAATCTTTTTTTATAAAGAAAACGGTTTTTATCTTAAATCTCTTGTCAACAAGTTCAATTATAATAGAAGCAATTTGGAGCAATTTCTTGATTCCCAACGTATTTCACATGACAAGAGTGGTATTGAGTTATGTTCACTGGAGCTTTGATAATTCATATTGTGCTAATGGCTCTACATCAAGCATGACATATAAAACCTTTGATCACAATAGGAAAGGCTTAGGCTATGTGCATAATACCCCAAATGCAAAATATAAGAGTCATGTCTCTTGAACTTCATCTTATAACATGCCTCACATGCGTTGCATTTATAGTAGAAAATATGGTCATGTAGTAAATTAATGTTATTAATTGAAAAGAAAAATGGAATATGGAGTGAAAACTATTTGGCGTGTAAAACATGTTTTGACTAACACCCAAGAACCAAAGAAAAATGGGTACCAAAAGTTACTATTCTACCCTTGCTGTAGGTTTCTCATGACAAGAAACCAATTCCGGCTAAGTGGTTTCTTGATAGTGGGTTTTCAAGGCACATGACGAGAAATGCTACTCTCATAAGAGACATGTAACTTATAAATCATGGATTCGTCACATTCGGTGATAAAAAGAAAAGAAGAATCCCCAGGATTGGAAATTTGGTAAAGGTTCTTCTATTTGTATTAGACAAGTGCTTATTATTGAATTGTAGAAATATAATTTGCATAGAATTAGTCAAATATGTGATAATGACTTTGTTGTTTCCTTTAGAAAATATGCTTGTCCTATTCTTGAACCTTTGACTAACAAAGTTGTTTTTGTTGCAAATCGTATAGGTAATGTCTATGTTCTATCCGTGGATGATTTGTTTGCTTAAGACATAAAATGCCTAAATGTGAATGATGATGATACTTTCCTTTGGCACCGTAGACTTGATCATGTTAGTATGGACCTCTTAAATAGACCATTGAGCCAAGAACTTGTTCGTAGGTTGCCACAAGTGAAGTTTGAGAAAATACACCTTTGTGAAGCTTGTCAATTTGAAAAACACACCAAAACACCTTATAAACGAAAAAAAAATGGTCTCTTTCTCAAAGCCATTTGAACTTGTTCACCTTGACCTTTATGGGCCAATGAGGACCACAAGTCTTGGTTGTAAGAAGTATGCATTTGTAATTGTGGATGATTTTTCAAGATTTACTTGGGTACTTTTTCTTGCTAAACACGATGACTCCTTTGAGGAATTCTCAAATCTCTTTAAGAAAGTTCAAAACTCACTTGACTTAAATTGATCTCTATTAGAAGTAACAATGGAAGATAATTCAATAACCAAAGTTTTGAAAACTTTTTCAATGAAAATGATGTTCAACACAATTTTTCGGCCTCTAAAACTCCACAACAAAAGGGTGTTGTTGAAACAAAAATAGAACTTTGCAAGAAATGTCCAAGTTATGCTTTGTGAAAATTATCTACCTAAATATTTTTGGACCAAAGACGTAAACACCGCATGCTACATAATGAACTTTTTCAATGAAAATGATGTTTTCTTCAATTTTAACTCCTTTTTAACTTATGTTTGGAAAGCTCTGTCGATCTCATACTTCAAAGTTTTCGGTTGCATATGTTTTGTGCTCAGTATGAAAGATAGCCTTGGCAAGTTTAATAATAAAAAAATCGATTAAGGCGTATTTCTTGGATATTCATCCAACTCAAAGTCTTACAAAATTTACAATAAATGAACTCTATGTATTGAAGAGTTGGTCCATGTATCCCTTGATGAAACTAGCATTTACCTTCCAAGAAAGGACGATGATGATGATGATGTAGGTACATCTTTTGAAAATTACAAGGAGCATCCTCAAGCACCAATGATGAAGGATCATACTATAGAAGAAGAAGAACTTGAGATTTCTGAAGAAGAAACTTAAGAAGAGTCTAAGTTTACACTGAAGATTGGATTCGAAAAGTGCAAATAAATTTACACTGAAAATGGTCATGACTGAATCTCGGTCAACCGGATCATATACCAGTCGTACAAACCAAACTATTGGACTAGTCGGACAAGTGGAAGGTCTGTGCAAATCTACCGGAGTAATGAACCACTTGCCCTTTGGACAATGTTTCTGTCGTGATCTCGTATGACCATTTTGTCGACCGGACCTCCTGTTCAGTCGTCCAAAGGGGCATTTTGGTAATTTTGATTTCAGTTTTGTTCTAGTTTCTTTTGGTGTTTCTAAAGGTTATTTTGTGAAGTTTTAGTGTGTATATTGTGATGTATGAAGGAATTTAAACCTGCATGTTTCACACTCTATTTTTAGGAAGTCGGAAAAACGGATTTATGTCTTATTTGATGTTTCATACCAAGGGTGTTGATGCTTACTGTGCTTCATAGCTCACGTCTTTATCCTTACTTGCAGATGATATGGGTACCCGAAGAGGCCTGGAATGAGGATTACGATGAGTGATCCATAACTAATCTTATGTAATAGTTGAACTATTAGTTGTTTATCTTTTAAACTTTAGATGTAATAACATATAGTATAACTCACACTTTACTTTTATGTCAAACTCATATAATTACTCTGATATTGTGTAAAACTGTTAGTTTTCTTTTAGTAATGGTATAATGAATTTGATCATTTCTCCTAAATGATCTTAAACATCAGATTAGTCGCATTGAATATCTTCTATTGAAGTCTTCCCTCCCTCTGCTTATATAAATAATTCTAGTTTGTCGCAAAGATCTGTCCGAGGTGTTTAACAAGTGTTCATTGCAAATTGCATTACCATACATTTTTTCACTTTGTGCTTATGCCTTCTCTAACCCAATAGACATATATCCTCATTCCTTATTCTTCGCTAAACAAGTAAAAACATCACTACATTTTCCTGCCCTGACCAAACTGTTTCCTTCAATGACCTTAAATCCTGGAAAAACCCATGTTACTTTTTTTGAGGTCTTCTTTAAATCTAATTGTAGATGTAATACAAGAAAACCAAAATACAAGAAAACAGAAAACAGAAAACAGAGACCACATGAATGGCATTTCCTCAACTCACAAACAATCAACTGATAGTCTAGATAAATATTTTAATAATGCAAAAGCGGACACAGAAACAAAGGAAAAAAAAGAATTAAAGCTTGTGAAAATAATATAGATTTATAACAAAATACCTTACACGCCCTTAATAAATAGGGAGAGAGCTAGAGAAAAAAGAAAAGAAATAAACGAGAGAGAATTGGAAAAAGTATAATTATTACTACTTGTTGAAAGCTATAAAACGACTTATATTATAGAATAAACATTTCGCCCCAAAAGACTTATACTCCTTGTCGTTTAGGAGATATCTAGGTATCCAAATTAATTGTCATTTAAGGTTCTTTTATTAGTTGTCAACAATTTATTCTAATTATACCCTCAACATTTTCCTTTCTTTTATTTATGATGTATAAGTGAGAGAGAGGGAGGATTGGGTAATATTGGAAGTTTAGGTGAAAATGACAACTTCCTTAATTTTCTAAAATTGTCTAAAGAGTCTTATATTTAGGAATGGAGGGAGTATTTTGGAATGGGAGAATCTTGAAGAATATAACTTTGAGTTGTGGTATCTGCAAGAAACTGAAAGACACCATTGTTATGATCAAAAGGGAGAATTATTCTATGTCATTCAACTTAAATCCACAAGGAAAAGAAATAAACAACGAGAGAGAATTGGAAAAAGTACAATTAATACTACTTGTTGAAAGTTACAAAACGACTTATATTATAGAATAAACATTTCGCCCTAAAAGACTTATATTTTGGAATGGGAGAATCTTGAAGAATACAGCCCAGAGAGTTGCGGCATAAGCTTCCTTCAACTTTTACAGCCTGCAAGAAACTGAAAGACACCATTGTTATGATCAAAAGGGAGAATTATTCTATGTCATTCAACTTAAAAAGGGAATTTCCTTTTTGCCATAAATCCACAAGGAAAAAAAAAATCCCATCACATAAAATAAAATGATAAAAGAAAGAAAAGAAAGTGAATGTGCATACTTGTCAAGAATCTGGATCAGGATTCTTTCAGATCTTCATTCCACAATGCCTTCAAATCTTGATGGGATCAGCTTCAACTTTCGACAGTAGTCTACTTGAAGGCAGTCGAGGCGAGGAAAGGACGTATTAGATACATCCCATTGTTGAATGTCTAAGTTTCTCAATCTCAGAAACTTGAGTCTTAGGAATTCATCATCTCCCACTTTCCATGTTTTGCCACGGAAGGCATCGGACAATTTCAGAACTTCAAGGCTGGGAAGCTTCCCAATGGGGGAGATTTGAGTCCATGGCAGTCTGAAATTGATCAGAGACAGTTTCTTCAAAGTTGAAGGAAAGTAAAATGCACAGGCAGGCAACCTGATCGGAATAGAGTCGTGACACAGTGTAAGTGATTCAAGGTGACTAAGAAAATCAAATTTGACGACCTGATGACGACGACCCCTGTGAGCACTCGATGACAACTGAAGACTACACTTTAGCTTCCGAACATTTGGTATCTTTTTCAACAACCTCTCTGCAGATCCGTAGAAAAGATATAAATAGGAAAATGTGTGAACATTCTCTAATGCAGGTAAGTCTTCAGAAAAGTCAGCAGGGATTTGAACTGATGTAACATCTATATACCTCAACTTTTGCATTTCCCATATGGTAAGTGGTGAATCAAATGAAGTCCATTCCTTCTGATGCAAACAAAGTGCTTCTAAGTTCTCGAGCCTCCTTATTGACAGCGGAATACTGTTAAAACCACACGTAATGTCCAAGTATCTTAAGAGAACCAGTTCAGTAATTCTTTCAGGAAAAACATCAACAACCAAATTACTATTATCCAAATTCAATATCCGGAGAAATTTAAAGCAAGACAAATTGAGGTACTGGATAAATTCAGTTTCCGATGTACTTGTAAAGGATAAAGGATGAACCACGAGAAGAGAGTGGATAGATGATGCAGGGTAAACATGCTCAAGAACACTTTTCCAACAATCAGCATCAATGCACACCCGATAATCACCACATGTGGAGGGCAAGTCGGAAACAAAGTACTTTGCTTCTACAGAATTCAAAAGATTTTCTTCTGTACCTTTGCTTCTACAGAATTCAAGCAACAGATCATGAATTCCAACAGTCTTGATCTCGCCCGTGGAACTTCTCTTGATAACACTAACTAGGCTTCTGTTAACGAGCTCAATTAAGCATTCCTCAGCCACAACCTCTAAGCTTTTGGTCTCATGTTTTGGTATGAAACCTTCGGAAATCCATAATTGGATCAATTTCTCGACTCTGATCTCTTCATCTTCTGCAAATGATCCAAAATATAGAAAGCAAGCTTTCAAATATTCTGGTATATGCATGAATATTCTGAGGAATTTAGAGATTGTACAATTTGAATCCATGAATCACGATTCCAATTATTTTGAACCCCGAAACTCCCAATGAGATGTAGAAACAGTGGTACACCCTGGCAAACTCTTGCTATTTGCTTCCCGACTTTCCAAAAATAGGGTGGGCAGTCCTCATAACCAAAACATTTGCGTTTTAATAGATAAAAAGAATCATCATCACTGAGAACTTTTAGTGAAACAGGGGGGATGCTTGACCCCATTTGCAAAGCCACATCGCGTATTCGACTCGTTAGCATGATTCGACTTCCATTGCTTTCATTCGGAAATGACATTTTCAGAGAATTCCATGCACTAATATCCCAAACATCATCCATGACAATTATATATTTTCGCCCTTTTAAACTTTTATAGACTATTTCAGATAAGTCTTCTTCATCCATGTTAGAGAGTATACCACCAAAGACTACCTGATTTGCAATATCAAACAACATCTTTTTGCGACTAAATGTCATAGAAACAGTACACCACGCACGTTTTTGGAAATGGAACCGAATGGAAGCATCATTGTAGACTATCTTGGCCAAAGTAGTTTTACCCGATCCACCCATTCCAACAATTGACACAATATCAAGTTTTTCTGCATTATCTGTAAGTAGAGATACTATTTCTTCCCTGTGTTTGTCGAAACCCACAATACCAATATCGTCCATTATTGGAAAATTAGCTCGTGAGGGATGGAGGGGACTGGGACTCTGTTCAGAGTTGAGGGCAAGAATATCATGTATCCTCTTAACTTCACTCTTAAGAAGCGTAACTTCTTCTATGATATCACAAAGACATAAAATATCATGCCAAAGACACTCTTTTATGTATAGGAATGAGCTAACGGCTCTTTCCGAAATGTATGTTGCGTTAGCAATTCGTGTCCATAGATTTTTTATATCATCGTGTTTATTTTGCAAGATTGTTTTAGCGAAGCCTTTCAAATTTAATTCCCTCAATGACATCAATTCCTCATGGAGCATCACGATTTGATGCTTTGGGAACTGGGAACGGAAGTCTATCAAATTCTCTAAGAGTGAATCAATAAGTCCCAACACATTAATCTTAGGAAAATTGAGTGATGATAGATCAAAAAATAAGTGTGCAAAGATTCTTCGCACCTCTACTTTGATTGCGGCAGCCTTATCCGAAAAACTGTGAAGAAGAAAGTTCATTTCCTCAGTAATGCCATGTTTGATTTCTCCAGAACAAAGTAAGCTAATGAGAGTTGCAGCCTCGTGGACAACAGTTTCAGCTCGTGTTAGAACAAAATTCCCGTCTACTACTAAATTCTCTGTCTCCGGGGGATCCATAAGAAATGTGATCAAGAATACCAAGTCCACGAAAAGCATCTGAATGCCATCCTGCTCTGGATCAACCAGCAAATTGTCTTTCAGGAACTCAACAAATTTCAGAACAAGTTTGTTAGCCGTAAAACTGTCCTTTGCTGATGATGGCTTTGAGGCTTTCAGTAGTACTGAAAGATACATCCTCGTGACCTCCGGAGTGGATGGACTGATTTCCATCCGTAGATCAGAAAGAATAATGTTAATTCTTGGTGCCATCATGCCTTCTTTCTTCGCATCAGGGACCGCCCAGCAAAGAAGCGATAGGCATGCTGCTCTGCAAGCCCAAGCTTGAATGTGAATCTGAAAAGCTCGCAAATACTCGTGCCTGCTGCATCGTCTTGCAGCAAAATCAACAAGTTCATTGAACAACTGCAGATTGTGTTGAAGGGATTCAATTTGGTCCTTCAAGTGCACAAGATTGCGGAGGGAGGCAGAGATAGAACCCATGAAATGAGGAAGTTCATCAATGGAAAAGACGAACTGGGACGAGCCATTCAAGAAATCAAGACAATCGTCTTCAAGTGCACTGCTGAATTATTTCCAGTAACTCACAAGCAACAGCTTCAAAACCTTCAAATCTGAATTCTTTGATCTTTCTCTCAGATTCTTCAAGTTTAGCCTCAATATGAGATTCCTCCACAAACCCGAAACTCTTTTCCTTGCCAAACGGCGAGTCATTCCACTTGGCCAAGCACAGCAGATAAAATTTCAGGTATTCCAGCTCATGAACAAGATCAAGATATTCATCCTTGGCTAGAAACCCCAGGATCACATCCACACAGGTGGGGTTGATCATCTTTCTCTCCTTTTTTTTGTTTCTCAAACACTTGTTGCAGCAAATGATGGAAAAGAAAACAGATCAAAGTGGAGTTTACAATGGGGAAATTTGCAACAGTTTTCTAATCTGAACAGAGTTGCTAGTTCAGAGGGAGTATTAAATTGCTACTCCATAATCAAATTGCATAGATCGGATCGGAGTTGTTGAGAATGATTTTTCTCATTGTTTTAAGTTTAGGACCTTGACTGGCTACAAGAATTATTGGCTAAAAGATTGAATAAAATAGTTTTTTGGACCTTTTTGCCCTTATAGTGGGGTGAATCCCTTATAACAGCAGGAGGTAAGATAGTCATTTAACACCCTCAATTTGAGAATTTAGGGTTTTTATCCCCAAAATTCTAGGAGTAAATCATTTTCCCTAAGTTTAATCTGATGTGGATCCAGCTAGATCAGCAATATTTTATAAAGTTTCATTGTGAATTATCATCTTATATGGATGGCTGTGGTTCTTAGTAGATAATATTTTTTGAGAAAATTGCCTCAGTCGTCCCCCATCTATTTCACTTTCGCTTCGATAGTCTTAGTTGTTGTTTTTTTCTTTGGATAAAGAGTCCTCAAACTAATTACGAGCAACCTATAGAGTCATTGCCATCACATTTGCGGCGCACTACACATACATTTTATTCAAGGGCAAAATTGTCCTCAAATCCGACCCGCTTTTGACCCGTGATTAAATCCCTAAAATTTTCATATCCTCTTCATCTTTTCCTCTTTTTGTAATTGCCTTCAATTGCATTCTTTTTGTATAGGCTGCCCGTAATTAGTTGGAGCACTCTTTATACCAAACAAAACAAATTAGGACTATCGAGGCAAAAGTGAAATATATGGGGGACGACTGAGACCATTTTCTCTTAATTTTTTTGTTTCAAAGAAAATCAATATGAATTGGTTTTTTGCTTCTCTGCATTCTTTTGCAGGCAAAAGCACCGATTTCGTCCAATATGTTATTCTAAATTGAGGTTTTTGTCCAGTATGTAAAATTTTATCTTTTTAGATCTAATATGTTTTTACGACCTACTGTTATTGTACTTCCATACATTTTCTGTTAAAAAATCGTCAAGTCAGTCATGTGCCTCACATGTGAGGCACTTTTTAAGGGTATTTCAGACATTTCAACCCAATTCTCACAAAAAAAAATTTAAGTACTCAATTGTTAAAAAAAATAACTATAGATACCCAATTTAGTTTATTCAAAATATTCTCAAAACTCACCCCTTCCCCTCCATCTCCATCTTCACACTTTTTCACCATCACCACCAACCACCACCAAAACTAGAAGGAGAGGAAGATGATGATGATTGATTCCTTCCCAAAGCTCTCCATCCTCATTACAAAAACAGCCAATTTTTTTTTTCTTCCAGATTTCATTTTAATTCCACCGGAAGCCGCCTGTGCGGTAATTATTTTGACCCCTTTGCATCTGATTCTCTCATGATCTGGTAGAATATTTTCCCTTTTCTTAAATTTTATGCAATAACTTTTTTATGAGACACATGACTGACTTGACGGGTTTTTAACAGAAAATGGGATGGAAGGACAATAATAGCATGTCGTAAAAACATATTGGATCTAAAAAGATAAAATTTTACATACTGGACAAAAACCTCAATTTAGAATAACATATTGGACAAAATAGGTGTTTTTACCTTCGTTTGCATCTCATAAATCAAAATCTCATGTTTCAATTTTTGTATATTATTTTAAAGAAGACTTTGATCAAGTGGTTGATTATCCATTAGTATATTAAAATTTGATTAAATGGTTGATTATTGTGATTTGTAACTTTTTTATCATCAATTTCATGATAAAAGGTTGAGGGGAGAGAGATTTAAATAATGAAAGATTTTGACTTTTATGCAGATTGTCTTTAAAATATTTCAAATTCTAGCTGGATCCACCTAAGATGAGATTTAAAGAATGCAATTGAAGAATATTGATACTTTAATGTCCTTTATTTCTACAAAAACTACACACTGGTGTTTAAAAATATCAATTACAGAAGAATATTGAGCCCGTGTTTTAACTTTGGCCAACACGGTCACACAAAATATAATCGCAAGGACAATCCAAAACAACCAGGACACCGTTGCAAGAAACAACTTGCCGAACAACCCTCAACTGTTGAGAAACACAAGAGCTGGGAAACAGCAAGTGAATGCCCAAGTGTATGCTTTGGAAGAGGAGAAAATTACAAAAGACTCCAATGTGATAGAAGGTACGCTCCTAATTCACTCACATCAAGCTCAAGCTTTAATAGATCCAGGGTCTACCCATTCTTTTGTGACCCCCATTTTGCTTCTCACCTTAGGAAAGGACCGGTAGAAATGTCTATCAACTATTGGTTAGCACCCCCTAAGAAGGAAATACAGTCACTGAATTAGTGACCCAAAATTGTGAAATTAAGATAGGGGAAACAATATTACTGGCAGACTTTGTTCATTTGTCTTTTAAGGGGTATGATGTCATATTGGGTATGGATTGGTTGTCGCGTCATAATGCACAACTAGATTGTAGAATAAAAATAGTGACCTTTAAACTGGGTGGCTTTGGTGTGGTATTCAAAGAAAAACAAGGAAAAAAATGAGAGTTCGATGATCTCTGGAAAATTACTTTGGAAAGGTTGTCAAGGTTTTGTGGCATACCTTTTAAATCAATCAGGTGAACAACAAAATATTGAAGCTACGCCTGTAATGAAAGAATTTGTAGATGTATCCCCTGATGAACTAACAACATTACCTTTGGATCGGGGAAGTTGAATTTACCATTGATTTAGTCCCTGGCGTTAAACCAAACTCCCAGGCCCCCTAGCAAATGGCACATAAGAATTGGTGGAATTAAAGGAACAATTAAATAGCTTATTGCAACAAGGATTTATTAGACCTAGTACATCCCCTTGGGGAGCTCTAGTGCTTTTTGTCAAGAAAAAAGTTTGAAAATTGAGACCGTGCATCGATTATCGACGCTTGAACGAGGTTACAATCAAGAACAAATATCCCCTTCCTTTCATCGATGAGTTGTTTGATCAATTAAGAGGAGCGACTTGTTTCTCCAAATTAGAACTCTATCAAGTTTTCTACCAAGTAAAGATCATGGAATCATATATATCAAAAATAGCTTTCAACACCAAGTATGGACACTATGAGTTTGTAGTTATGCCATTTGGTTTGACGAATGCACATGCGACATTTATGGATTTGATAAATCGCCTCTTTCGATCTTACCTGGACCAATTTGTGGTTGTGTTCGTTGATGATATATTAATTTATTCTCAAACTTCAGAAGCTCACGAATAACACTTAAGAAAATCATTACAAGTCCTAAGAGAAAATAAACTGTATGCCAAAAATAGCAAATGCGAATTCTGGATTAAGAACGTAATAATCGTAGGACATATTGATTCAAGAGACGGAATCAGGTTGACCCAACAAAATTAGAAGCGGTATTACACTGGAAACATCCTTAGAATCCCACATAAATCAGGAGTTGTTTTGGGCTTAGCGGGATATTATCGGAGATTCATTAAAGATTTTTCAAGAATTGCTGCTTCTATGACTTGGTTGACATATAAGATGGTGGCATTTAAATGGTCCAACAAGTGTGAAATAGTTTTACAGAATTGAAATACCGATTGACTTATGGATCAGTGCTAGTTACACCTGATCCGAACAGGAAGTATGAAACATACACTGATGCTTCTCGTGAAGGTTTATGTGTAGTTCTTATGCAAGAAGAAAGAGTGGTAGCATACATTTCCCGAAAACTCAAGGAACACGACAAGAATTACCCTACATTGATTTGGAATTAGCAGCTATCGTCTTTTTTCTTTTGAAGAAATGGAGACACTATTTGTAAGGAAGTGAGTATGAGATTTTCACAGATCACAAAAGTCTGAAATATATTTTCTCTAAAAAAATCTTAATATGAGACATCGTCGATGGATGGAATTCGTGGAAGAATATGGATGCCTTTGACAGCGTGAAGAATACAATTACAAAAAGAGGAAAAGATAAAAAGGATATGAAAATTTTAGGGATTTAATCACGGGTCAAAAGCGGGTCAGATTTGAGGACAATTTTTCCCCTCAATAAAATGTATGTGCAATGTGCGTGCTTTAATTTGATCGGATTCCGCCACAAATGTGGTGGCAATTACTCTATAGGCTGCTCGTAATTAGTTAAAGGACTATTTATTCCAAAAAAATAACTAAGACTATTGAAGCGAAAGTGAAATAGATAGGGGACTACTGAGGCAATTATCTAAACATTTATTATCTACTAAGAACCGTAGCCACATATAAGATGAAAATTCACAATGAAAGACTTTATAAAATATTGCCTACTTTCACTCTCTCCTCCGGCCTTCACTCTCGAATCTTCCTCGTTGCCGGATCAAAACATAATCGAGTCTCCTCCTGACGCTGTCTATCTTCTGTTCATTGCCGGAATCCTCAATTCTCACCGACATTCTATTTCTGAAATATGCTAAACATGCAATTTAGTCCGGTAATGTTCAGGTTTTTGTACTTTTTTTCTTTCTACAACATCTATTCATCAAACCCCTAATCTTTTGATGGACTGAGTTGTGTGTGTTTCCTTTTTGGCGAGTTACTAAATTAATCATCATCTTGATCTTAATGTTATTCTTTTGGCTTATTGGTATTGAATGCTTAGGTCTTAGGTGATATTTGCTTCTTCCATTAAATTGATATATGCATGCCAGTAATGTGGTATGGTGGATCTTTGTAGAAGAAAAGTTTAAGTCTTGAATTTTTCTGACAATTTGCAGATTTTCAGAGTTACTTTAGTTGATATTATGTCTTTGTTGCCGTCTAGTTGAGTATTTATCTGTCTCTACTGATGAGTTTCAGGGGAAGATATGTTGACATAAACTTTAAAGAAGTATGGAAGCAGCAAAGGCAGAGCTCATGAACTTTGTTAAGAATAGTAGATCTTAACTTCTTTCGACAATGCTTAGGGTCTTTCAAGATCTTGCATGCTCCAACGGGGAATTTGGCACGCTTCTGTTTATTTGGCAACTAAGTTCTTTCCGGACAAACTTCAGGTAACTGATTCCTATGTGCTTCCATTTGTTTCTGTTCCTATGAGAATCCGATTTTCTGCTTACGTGTTTTATGTGATTGTTATTTGTCATCATGTATATTTAATTTGATTACGTGTTATGAGGGACCTCTTGTGCAATTAATTCTGAAACTGCTGAATCTTAACTCTGAAACTGCTGATTCTTCACTATCCCATCTGGGGTTACAAAAGGGGAAGGGAAAAGGAAAAGGAAAGGGCAGAAAAAAGAAGAAGAAGAGAGGAATAAAAACTGGGCAGAGAGTTTTTTTGGTGAAGAGAGTTTGATTTATTATTTTCGGTTTAGTATTTGAACATTCTATTTTACGCTTTATTGTTTCCGCTGCGAAAGTTTTTGATGTAATAAGTATCTTTAGTTATTGTTAAGTTATATATATTCTTGCGTGGTTTTATTTTATTTGGAAATTTTAAGTTAAGACGAATAAGAGACCTTGTGTTAGTAGCTTTTGGACTATTGGCACGGTCGTGTCTCGCCTCTCGGGAACGGGGCGTGACAGTTCCCCTTTATAACGCGATCATGCTAAATACTACTCTCCCCTTTTTTTCACATTACATAAGCATCAAAAGAGATCTATAACACTATAAAGTGGGTGGTGCTACTTGACTACTTGTTACTTGGAAAGAGAAAATGATGCTGCACAAATGTGGCCTTTTGTATTATTTTCTGCAACTGCAAGTAAGAACAGTTCGACCTCTGGATTTATATATCCATGCAAAATCATAGCTAGAGATTTCTTGATTCTTAGTCAGATATGAATAATTATGTAGATTGTTACGTAGTTGTCGAATAACAATTTGATTATTATCAACAGATAATAGCTCCCCTTCTATTTGATTGCCTTGAAGATCAATTTTGAAAGATGGTCAACCCCACCTGTTTGGATGTGATCCTGGGGTTTCTAGCCAAGGATGAATATCTTGATCTTGTTCATGAGCTGGAATACCTGAAAATTTATCTGCTGTGCTTGGCCAAGTGGAATGACTCGGTTTTTGGCAAGGAAAAGAGTTTTGGGTTTCTTGAGGAATCTCATATTGAGGCTAAACTTGAAGAAGCTGAGAGAGAGATCAAAGAATTCAGATTTGAAGGTTTTGAAGCTGTTGTTTGTGAGTTGCTGGACAAAATTGAGATATGTAAGCCGAAGATCGAAGAAGATTGTCTCAACTTCTTAGATTGCTCGTTCGAGTGCAACTTTTCGATTGATGAACTTCCTCATTTCATGGATTCTATCTCTGCCTCCCTCCGGAATCTTGTGCACTTGAAGGACCAAATTGAATCCCTTCAACACAATCTGCAGTTGTTCAATGAACTTGTTGATTTTGCTGCTAGACGGTGCAACAGGCATGAGTATTTGCGAGCTTTTCAGATTCACATTCAAGCTTGGGCTTGCAGAGCAGCATGCATATCGCTTCTGTGCTGGGCGGTCCCTGATGCGAAGAAACAAGGCATGATGGCACCAAGAATTAACATTATTCTTTCTGATCTACGGATGAAAATCAGTCCATCCACTCCGGAGGTCACGAGGATGTATCTTTCAGTACTACTGAAAGCCTCAAAGCCATCATCAGCAAAGGACAGTTTTACGGCTAACAAACTTGTTCTGAAATTTGTTGAGTTCCTCAAAGACAATTTGCAGGTTGATCCAGAGCAGGATGGCATTCAGATGCTTTTCGTGGACTTGGTATTCTTGATCACATTTCTCATGGACCCTCCGGAGACAGAGAATTTAATAGTAGACGGGAATTTTGTTGTAACACGAGCTGAAACTGTTGTCCACGGGCTGCAACTCTCATTAGCTCACTTTGTTCTGGAGAAATCAAACAGGCCTTTTCGGAGGAGGAAAGTGACCTTCTTCTTCACAATTTTTCGGATAAGGCTGCCGCAATCAAAGTAGAGGTGAGAAGAATCTTTGCACACTTGTTTTTTGATCCATCGTCACTCAATTTTCCTAAGATTAATGTGTTGGGACTTTTTGATTCACTCTTAGAAGATTTGAACAAGTTTTGTGGCCATTTTCCAAATCACCAAATGAGGATGCTTCATGATGAGTTGTTATCGCTTAAAGAATTAAATACGAAATACTTCTTCTCTATCTTGGAGTCGCAAAACAAGAACAATGATATAAAAGATCTTTGTACACGGATTGTTAATTTGGCATACAGTGCAGAAAGAGCTGCTGGTTCATTCATATACATGAAAAGGTCTCTTTGGCATGATATTTTATGTTTTTCTGACATCCTAGCAGAAGTTAAGGTTATCACAAGTGAAGTAAGGAATATTCATGAGAAGCATATGAATGGTATTCATGCCCTCAGCTCTGAACCAAGTCCCAATGCGGCGCCCCTTCCTGTACATGCTAATATTCCAACAGTGGGTAAAGTTGTTGCTTTCAAGGATAGGGCAAGAGAAATTCAAGATCGACTTTTGTGTGGATCATCGGAACTTGACATCATCTCTATTGTCGGGATGGCTGGATCTGGTAAGACTACTTTGGCCAAGAAAGTCTATAATGATCCTTCAATTTGATCTCATTTCCACAAACATGCTTGGTGTACTGTTTCACAAATAGTTAATCGTAAAAGGATTTTGTTGGATATTCTAATTGATGTAACTATTGACGGAGCTAGTCTCTCAAACATGAAAGAAGAAGACTTGGAAGAAATACTGTACAGAAGTTTAAAAGGGCAAAAGTATTTCATCATCATGGATGATATTTGGAGCGTTGACTCGTGGAAATCACTAAAAAATTCATTTCCAGATGAGAATATTGGGAGCAGGATAATATTCACTAGTCGAATTCAGGTGATTTCAGAGGCTAAATGTGACTCTAGTCCTTTTGTTCTGAATCCTCTATCTCCGGATGAAAGCTGGGAGCTACTAGAAAAGAAGTTATTTTACAAAGGTAGTTGCTGCCCATCAAATTTTGTTGGGATCGGGAAGCAGATAGCATCTAACTGCAAAGGGCTTCCATTGTCTGTTGATCTCATTGCAAGTATTTTGATGCAAAATATTGAGGATTTGGATTGGTGGAAACAAGTTGGAAATAATCTCAATTCATTTATTGTTAAAACAGGTTGCATGGATATATTTGAACTTAGTTACAAGCATCTGCCCGAATTTTTGAAGCCTTGTTTCCTATACATTGGATTATTTCCAAAAGATGAAGATATTAGAGTGAACAAGTTGAGCCAATTATGGATTTCAGAAGGTTTCATAAAACAACATGAGACCGAAAATGTAGAAATTCTAGCTAAGCAGTACTTGATGGATCTTGTCGCCAGAAGCCTTGTCACTGTTACCAAGAGAAGTTCCACGGGTGGGATCAAGACTTGTGTTGTTCATGATTTATTGCGTGATTTTTGCATAGCAAAGGGTGAAGAAGCTAAAGTTTACAAGATGATTCCGGGGAACAAAGACTCGGACTTGGCCTCTACGTCCTCTATACTTAATTCTCCTGATGCTCTTCATTACCGGGCAAGCATCGGATTTGAATGTTGGAGGTCATTTCTTCAACATGTTCCCCCTGCTTCATTTCTGCGCTCTCTCCTCTCGCTTCATCCTTTCTCCATTAAAAGTGGGAGTTCAGAAGCAGAATCATTCCAGTACCTCGCCTTCTCTTATTTCAAATTTCTTCATGTATTGTATTTAGACCGTAATTTGGTGGTAGACGAGTTTCCCGATGGAATTACTGAACTGGTTCTTTTGAGATACTTAACACTTGCGTGCAATTCTGAAAGTATTCCACCATCCATAAACAAGCTCGAGAACCTAGAAGCACTTCATTTGCAAAGTTCAAAACTGTTCAGTTTGAAATGGCCATCTTATACATGGAAGTTGTCTGATGTTACAGTATTTGATTTACCACTGACGGTATGGGAAATGAGAAAATTGAGACATGTAGATGTTACAACAGTGCAAATTCCTTGTAATTTTTGTGATGGCTTACCTCCATTGGAGAATGTTCAGGCGTTTTCCTCTCTTGTCCTTTGTTACGAAGATGCAGAAACGTTCTTCCGAACCATACCAAAAGTTCGGAAACTGAAATGTCTTTTCCACTTATCAGGAGCTCCCAGGAGTGGTAATCAGATTGTGAAATTTGATTTTCTTTGTCAGCTTGAGTCACTTTTTATGCGTCATTTGGATTCTACTCGTCTCAAGTTGCGTAGCTGTGCATTTCACCTTCCTGAAACTCTGAAGAAATTGACTTTGATGGATTTTAAGCAACCATGGAGTGCAATAAAAGCAATCGCGAAACTACCAAATCTAGAGGTTCTGAAACTTTCTGTGGGAAAACGTGGGGTGTGGGAGATGAGGATTTCCCGAATCTCAAGTTTCTGAGATTACACATGATAAACATTCGAGACTGGGAAGCATCCGACGAGTCCTTCCCTCGCCTCGAGCATCTTGAAGTGGACTATTGCCGGAAGTTGGAGGCGATCCCATATAGATTTGGAAGTATTCTAACTTTGAAGGTGATTGAGGTCGTGAAATGCAGGACTACTATCCGTGAGTCATTGGATGGAATTATGGAAGACCAAGAGAACGCTGGAAATGAACACTTTCAAGTCTTTATATCTAGAGCAATTAAAGAGGATAATTCATCTGTTTCTGATTCTGATTCTGATTCGGAACCATGAAATATAAGAAACTTTACTATTTTCAAATGTTGAACATGTTAGTTTTGTGATATCTTTCACTTCACGACTCTTATGGAATTTTATTGTAAAAAATTGTATTTGATTGGTGTTTCTTCGCAGTTTTTTGGGAGTACTTTCTAGTATAATTACTACTGAACCTGTGGTGAATGCTTGTGTGGATTTGTGTTTCTTTGCAATTAGTTTTGTTGACATTGCCTTTGACCAAACTTTGTTGCAGGTAAATATGCTTCTTTTTTTCCCCATTAACCTGGGAATGATCTTCACAGCCTTGAGCTTTTTACTATTGGACATTTTTTTCCTCATTACAGATTACGTGAAGCAGTTGATAGATCTCTCCTTAACCATCTTCTGAAGATGTTTAGTGCATTAGGAATTTATGCAGTAAGCTTTGAGAAGCCATTTCTTGAGCGAACATCTGAGTTTTATGCTGTGAGGGTGTTAAGCCATTAATATTGTTTTAATGTGATTTAAGTTAAAGATTAACTTGCAAATACTATTAGTTGTGGCAAGATGTTATAATTGGTACAATGTTTTTGATAGTATTGATGTGTATGTGTAGCTCTAAAATATCAGATTTTTATTTTTTATTTTTATAAAAAAACCTAAATTAGAGACCGGAATTTAGCGACCGAATAAATCGTTTACCTTTAGCGACCGACTAAACGTCTCACTTTAGCGACCGACTAAACCGTCACTGATCAGTCTCTATTTAGCGACCCAAAAATAAATTTCAGTCGCTAACTAATTAGAGACGAAAATTATCCGACTAAACGATTTGGTCACTAAACGGTCGCTATTCTCAGTTTAGCTACCAATTAGCGACCAATATGTTTGTAGCTATTTTTCTATTTTCTTGTAGTTTAGACAATGCATTGCTTGAACTTTTAAAGTCATGGTGGTTGGTGCTAATTTGAAAACCTCTATATAGCATCTGCTAATGTTTATGATGTCTAAAATCAAATGAGTGTTTAATATGACTAAGAAACATGAGAGGCAATTGCATAGAAGATTAGTGAGGAGCAGATTTTAAATTTGCAAATCCTCTATAAAAATGAATATCACGATTACAACAACAAAATAAATTAGAATTAACCTTACCTTTTCATCCCAAATCAAAGAATCAACACTCATTAAATCGTCAGGTTTCTGGGCATTGAAAGTGTCCATAATCTGTTTACTCGAAATAACAGTCTCTTTTCTTGTTTGCTTTTTCAAAGTTCATTGAGATGCACATATTGAAGTCTTAATTTTCCCATAGTGTTTGTTTTGATGGTATTTTTTATTTTTTTGTGAGGGAATGCATGACTGATTTTGGTTTATATAGTTGGTTATTTTCTTGAAATATTAAATCTAATTTATGATGCAAGACTTTTAGAATTTCTATATACATGAATAAGAATACTGTTTTTTCTTGGAACATTAAATATACTTAATAATGCAAGCCTTTCGGAATTCACATATGCATTAATAAGAATCCAAAAATTCATTATGCATATTTTCTAATGCAAGTCTTTTAGAATATCTATATACATGTTATTTTCTTAGAATATTAAACCTGTTTTATGATGGAAAACTTTTAGAATTCCTATATACATTAAATATACTTCATTAAAAAAAACTATTGAACTTCTTTATTTAAAAAAAAAAAAAAAACCATTGAACTTCATTATTTTAAAAAACTCATTCAACTTCTTCATTTAAAAAAGAACCAATGAACTTCTTCATTAAAAAAGAAAATCATTCAACTTATTCATTAAAAAAAAAAACCACTGAACTTCTTTATTTAAATTCAATTCATTTATGTTACATAGCCTTTTAGAATTCCTATATACATGTTATTTTATTAGAATATCAAATCTACTTTATGATGGAAGACTTTTAGGATTCCTATATACATTAAATCTACTTCATTAAAAAAGAAAACTATTGAACTTCTTCATTTAAAAAAAAAGAACCACTGGACTTCTTTATTTAAAAAAACTCATTAAACTTCTTCATTTAAAAATGAACCAATGAACTTCTTCATTAAAAGAGAAAACCATTCAACTTCTTCATTACGAGAGGCGAGACACGACCGTGTCAATAGCCATACTACTAACACAAGGTCTCTTACTTCTTAACCTCAAGCTTGTTAGAAACAAGTATATGGACTTAAAACTTCATCTTCTATAACTTCAAAAGAAAATAATCTTTACAAGAGATAACCTTATATATTACAACGGAAACTAACTTCTAATGAACATTAAGAATAAACCTTTCATAACAAAACTCAAATCCATAAAGCACATAACATCATCATCAAAGGGTACTTCTCTCAATCTCATACATCATTCTCACTATTGCTAACTTCACCTGAAAAACAACATGGAAAGGAGTGAGCATCCAACTCCTCCCGGAATCAAGCAGTTTGAAAACACTTTCACTTATTGTTTCAAAACCATAAAGAACACAAGTAGCTTTCTCTGAAACATTAAACTTATGTCCCAAATAACTTTTCATTCAAAAGGTAACAACATCATTCAGCAATCACATTGCTTTGACTTTTAGCTCGAAAAACATATATTCGTTAGGAAAATTCTTGACTTGAAATAGTCCTTTACCACAAGGGTACTTTACCATAAAATGGTACTTTAGTCGATTAGGGGAAAACATTGACTCACAAGAGTCCTTTAACCAACCACAATTTCTTTAACATTTAACTTTTCAAAATAGTACTTATTTTCTTTGGCTCTTTCTCATAACACATCGAATTTGACTCATCGAGTTCTTCAACCGGGGGGCATACTTCGAACATTCGGCTTCGGTCGCGGGCGATGATTACTTAATTGAGTCATAAAACATACTTTAGTTTTTAAAAAAAGAATGATTATATTTCAAAATTCCTTTAGACTTTGGCTGTGATAATTGTTGGGTTGACTCAGTGAGTCCTTCAACCTTTCGGTCACTGAAACAATTACCATGTCGAAATCAACTTTTAAAGCAAAATCTCTTAGACACTTTTACATAAAGACAGCGTTTTCTCATAAATTGAAAACTAGAGAAAACTTTATTGGAACTTTATTGTAATGTAAAAACTTTGAATAGAGAGTACACAAAAGATAAATGTAAACATATTATCATTTAAAACAGATTATGACCATTTCATCATCAAATTTCCATTAAGATTTCGTCTCTTAACAAAATGCATGAGTCATATATAAAAAGGATTATAGTTTGATATAACATGTAATCAATTCTTTAAAATAACATACTTGATTCCTCTTTTTTTAATAAAAATAAACCTTTCGAAATCCCAATCGAATCACTGTAACATTAAAAATATGCTTATTAACATTAATTTATCTAAATATAAGAAGGGGTTCAATTCCTTACCTTGTTGAATTCACAAATTCAAGGAAAGTATAGCAGAAAAATCAGCGACGTTCAAACAACGATATCTCTCGGCCCGGGACTCGGAATGCCTCCCCGTCAGCGCTCACTCGTAGGAAATTTCAATACCTTCGTTTTGATATCTTACGGGTCGAAAACGGATGTCGTTAAGGCCTTCAAACACCAAAAAAACTATCTGCCCGGTTTTTGTTCCTCTTTTTTTTTTTTCTTCTGCCCTTTCCTTTTCCTTCCCCAGATGGGATAGTGAAGAATCAGCAGTTTCAGAATTTAATTGCACAAGAGGTCCCTCAACTTTCCATAGTCAAACACTCAAGCCCTCAAACTTTCTAATTAAACATGTAACACATGAAACATGTTGTGAAAATAAAGTGCACATAACACGTAATCAAATTAAATATACATGATGAAAAATAACAATCAAATAAAACGCGTAAGCAGAAAATCGAGTTCTCACAAAAACCATTGAATTTCTTCATTTAAATTCAATTCATTTATGTTACATAGCCTTTTAGATTTCCTATATACATGATCATAATGCTCTTGTTTGGACAATCTCTAGCAAAATGACCCTTTTCTTTGCATTTAAAACATTCTAAAGTAAGGTTAGAAGGCTTACCAGACCTCCAATTGGACGAATTTGAAGATGAGGGTCCTTTGTTGAAATCACCAACTTTAGGGACTATTTTGACAGCCCCCAAAGTAACCACATCCTTGCTAGGGTTCGGAAAATTAAGAGAATTGGCCAAGAGAATATTTGGCTTTTTCCAATAATTGGAATTGGCCAAAAAGGTCCTTGTCCTTTTCTCCTTTTGTTGCCTCTCAATTTGTTCTGCAAAATGAACCATATCAAAAAGATTATCTATGTTAGCACATTCTACCTTTGGACGTATTTGATCATTGAGGCCGGTTAGAAATCGTGCTAATGTAGTGGTTTTTGTTTCTTGAGTATCCGCTTTGATCATCAATATCTCCATCTCCGTGTAATACTCATCAACGGATTTTGTACCTTTCCTTAATCTTTGTAATCGGTTGAAGAGTTCTTGCATATAATGAGAAGGCACAAATCACTTTTGCATTACCGCTTTCATTTGTTCCCAACTTTCAATGGGTGTTAATATCAATCTTCTTTCTTAAAACTCCCTCTTGATCCCACCAAATTGAAGCATAATCGGAGAGTTCCATGGATGCTAACTTTATCTTTTTCTCCTCCGAATATTTGTAAACATCGTAAATATGAACTACTTTACGAATCCAATCAAAATAAGTTCGAGATCGTTTGTACCTTGAAAAGTGGGAATTTTAATCTTGATTGAGCTTAAATTGGCATCTACCCTTTCAATCTTCCATGATCATTAGCATAATTTTGCTGAAATGTTCGATTTGGTCCATGAAATTTGTTCTCGGCAAATTGCCGATTCAGTCCCTGTCCCTGAATTTCTGGAAACTGCCCAGCCAGTCCCTGCCTTTGTTCTGCCAGAAATTGCTATTCAGGTCCCTGCTGAGGTTCCTAGAGAGTTTCGGCTGGAATGGTCCCTGCCTGCGCTGATTTTCTGGAAACTGTCAAACTGGTCCCTGAAAATTCTGCCCCTGTTTCTAGGCTGCCAGAAACTGCAGATTTGGTCCATGTTTCTGGTCGACCAGGAACTGCAGATTTGGTCCCTGTTTATGGTCGGCCGAAATTTGTCAGTTTGGTCCCTGCAAATTGTTAGCTAAAATATGCCAATTATGCCCTTGTATATTTTGAGAAAGTTTTGGAAGGTTTACCTCTATTGTTTGATGGGTTGATTCATATGATTCATACCCTTCATCTTCCTCATTAAAGATCTCACCTTTTGACTCAATTTGTTTACATCTTCTAGGTAAATGTGTTAGCTTTTGTGCTTGTTGCAAATTGGCCAGCGCTGTCTCAATTTTTGTCATTCGATCACTTAATTCATCAAATCTCTCCATGATTCGGTCGGTGAAGTGGTCCGAAGGAATGTCGCCCAATTTGTCGAAATTCACACAAAACAAACGTTAGGGAAAAAAGTACGTTGAGGAATCTTGAAATAGAAATATTGAGTTTCTTGGATTAGGTATCTTGAGTTTCTTGAAATCAAGAATTTGGGAAAGTAACTTTGAGGTATCCTATTGTGTGTAGGACTCTCAAGATCACAAACTTCTTGTAATCTTGCCTTTTTCTCACAATCTCAAAAGTTGAAGAAATTCTTCCCTCAAGGCTTGTGTTGATATCTGTTATTTTGGTTTTCTTGGAATTGGTTTTTGGACTAAGACGGGTTTTTGGGGACTTTGAATTCCTAAACATCGATCAAGAGAACGGTCAATAGAAAGAGAATGATCAAGAGAACGGAAAGTTCCTAATTTTTGTTTGTGTGTCGAAATTCAAGAAATCAAGAAATAGGTATTTTGGTTCTTGCCTTTCTCTTTTTTTTTTTTTTAATCAAGAAAGCAGGTAAATGATACACCAAAAAAGAGATCAACCTTGAGCTCTGATACCAACTGATGAAGAACCTTGATTTTTAAGGTCAAGATTCGACAGCGTAAGGTTAAACGGACCTTTCTCTTTCTCGAATTAGTTCCGAGGGGAATAGAATCTAAGCAACTCCAAGTAGATTAGACTCTCAATGAAGGCTGAAACACCAAGATTGTCGAACTATTCTATCGATACTGTAACTATGAAAATAAAAGCATGAACAATCCCAGAGAGTTCAATTGAGCAAAATATCAAAGGAATATCCTTAAATCATATATTGAATATATCTATTTTGCTAAGGATTGTTGGAGCCGAGTTTGGTCCTTAAATAGGAGTCAAATTCGGCTCAATGTAAGTACAATAATAAAACTAGGAAATAAAATAGAATACTAAGTAAACTAGTAAATAAGTAACTACCTTAAACAGAACAACTACTTGGACCACATGTCCATTATTTGAGGAAGTTGATATAACTAATAATAATAATAATAAAGCCTAAAAATAGTAAATAGCCGATTTAGTCCTCCCTTATGTTTGGGCCGGCCAAGACTAGGTCAAATGTTAACATGATGACCTCTTGATCTTTATGGGCTCATTAGGTGGTGGTCTTCCATATTCTTAAACTTGGATGGCCCTAATGAATGTAGTTAAGGCCACCATTGTCTTCTGGGCCTGTGACCTTGTCTTGGGCCCTTGAATATGGATCAATGGATCCTTGGACCTTGGTTTGGGCGGCAATGTACTTGGGTCCTCATCATCCCCTCCCCCTTGAAAAGGATTCGTCCTCGAATCACCATCATCTGTGTAAAAATTGAAAGGGGATAAATAAGAAACATTAAAGGAAGAACTTACACCATACTTACCATGTAAATCAATCTTATATGCATTCTCATTGATCTTGGAGATGATTTCAAACGGTCCATCTCCTCTAGGATCTAGTTTAGTCTTCATTGAATTAGGAAACCTTTTTTTCCTTAAGTGCACCCAAACCCAATCTCATGGCTCGAAGCTCACTTGCTTCCGGCCCTTGTTAGCAATCCTTGCATAGTGTGCATTCTTCTTTGTAATTTCTGCACTTACTTGTTGATGAATTTTGTGTATAAAGGCAGCCCTAGAATCACCTTCTACATTAAAATACTCATCAATAGGCAAAGGAATTAAATCTAAAGGGGTTAAAAGATTAAAACCATAAACAACTTCAAATGGTGAATTATTAGTTGTAGAATGTAAAGTTCTATTATATGCAAATTCAGGAATAGGTAAACATTCTTCCCAACTTATAAATTTCAGGAGTAGTGCTGTGATACCCAGGACCATTTGACCTTAGAAATTTCATGACTATATTTTTGTGTTGTGTGACTAATTGACTTTTATATGTGTTATATATTATGTACATTATTGTTTAGGGTGTCTATGAAATCTTGGATTAATTAGAGGACCTAAGTGCATAAAAAGAATTATATGTTAGCTAATTGGCTAATTTTGGAGGGAGGTTAGTGTTCATGAAGGGGTACCTTTAGATATAATCCTAAGGGGGCTGAACTTTGAGGATTGGTTGCCTACTTTAGTGTTACAACTTCTCAGAAATTTGGAGTTTAGATAGCCTATAAATAGAGGATAAAGGTAGAGAAGGGAAGGAAAAGAATAAGAAAGAAAAAGAGAGAAAATAAGAGTGCTGGAAAATCTGGACAGCAAGTAAGAATACTTTAGCAGACATAGCAAATCATCTCGGATTCCTTCCATATTTTAACCATAGATACTAGACTCCCTAAACTAAATTCTGACTGAAGGAATTATCATTCTAAGTTCTGGATTAAGAGATATCATCATCGGAGTTGAAGGTCCTGGCAGATTGGGTAGGCTGTGGAAGAATGCATTTTTGAGATAGCAAAAGGTGTCTGTTTTCAGCGATTCTTAGTGCGTTTCGAAGAGGACTGATAGAGCTACGTTTGGAATTCGACGGAGTAGCATTTGGAGTTCTGTATTTCGAGTTATAGGATTGGGAAGTTAGTACTTTGAATCTGGATTTTCTGCTTTTGGTGTATTTTGAGGTTTTGCTTTAAGATTGATAAGGTAAGAACCCTTCGTCCTTGTTTTTCAGTCCTAAAAATGCATGAAGTATTATTTTATTAAAGATCTGATATGTATGAAGTTTTCACATGTTTTATTGCATAAAAATCTGGATGAAGAACCGAATGATGTTTGCATCGTTGCATGCTTATACTTGTTGATTCTTGCGCATGTTGTTGATTAAATTGCTGGATGCATTACATGAGAGTCAGCATATGCATATTCTCAATTTAGAGCTCTTGTCTAATGATGACCCTAGACCAGGATATATTTCGAATTTATGATATAAGTGCCCGGGAGCGCTTTCTGTCCCCCAATGATGCCCTGGTCCCTTGCAGGGTTTTAAAAAGTTAGAGTACATTACTAGAGTCATTCGAGTCCACGAGGATGGATAATGACAGGAATATATCCTTAAATAGAAATTTCTGAGCCTTACCAGTTACGATATGATATGTTATAAGTTAAAAAATGTAAGGGCCTCCCTAAAGCGGCATTAAAGTTTGAGTACATTAGCAATTTGGATAGAGTTATTGTTGGATAATTGAGCTCGATTGTAGAATTACTTGTTGCATGTCATTTTGGTACTAACCATGTCAAGTTTATAAGTATTGGAATGCTACGAGTATGTCATGTTATGTCAAGTTATGTTAAGTACTCGGAGTACAATTTACGATATGTATGTGATCGATTTGGTTAGTATTGTTGTGACATGTTATTTATATGATTTGGTATTATTTCTAAGTATTATAAAGAGTCTAAAAATAATGTTTTGGGTTGGAATTTCAGATTGTAAGTTATGAAAGCTCTCAAGTATTATGTTATGTTTACAAGTATTTTACAAAGGGTTTTCAAGATGTTTCGAGGCTAAGACAAGACAAGATATATTTTCAAATGTTTTGGGGAAAGCAGGGAATGTGTTGAAGTCTCTTTGGTCCTTCATCCCAAGGCCGATCGGCTCTTACTAAGCTAGTGTAGCTTACCCTATTATATTCTTATGTTTTGTAGATGATGCTGATGAGGAGACATGGGGACTGGGGAGCACGACAAGTAGAAATTAAAGAAGTAATGATCATGTAATAGTATAGTTGATAAACCTTTATTAAGTTGAATAACTTTAGTTCTAAGTTTATGTAATCTACCTTTAAGTATTGATGACTTATAATAAAGTTAAAGATTAAGATTATTCTGTTAAGTTTGTCTTGTTAGAGTATATTTTGTTAAGGGTTCTTTGTCTCATTGATAGATGAGGCATTGCCAGGTCACCTTCTGGTTACGGGGTGTGACAAGTACAATAAGATTTGCGAAGAAGAACTTTGAATAGTGGAGCGCCGACCCGCAAATGATAGCAGATTCGATTTCCAGCCTGAAAGCTTCTGATGCACCTTGTCAATGATGAATTGAAAATCCGATCCCTTAGGCATTTTTTTGGAAAATAGGGAACCCAAGCTATTTCCTTAAATTTGTAGTTGACTTAATTTGGAGAATGCTTTCAATGGCATCAATGCGTTCCCTGGAGAGGTTATTGGAGGCGAGGAATTTGGATTTGTTTAAATTAATCCTTTGGCACGACCTTGTGCTAAAATCATCCAAAACCCTTTTAATATCCAAGTATATAGAGGTAGCATCCTCCATGCTGAACAGAATAATTATCATCCGCGAAGAGAGAATGGGAGATGAAAGGCCCTTGTTTACCAATTCTATCAGGCTTTCAACTTTTACTACGAACAACTTTCTCAATGCTAATGGATAAATACTCTATACAAATGCCAAACATGTAAGGAGAAAGAGGATCACCCTGCCTAATACCTCTCGAAGGTTGAAACCATTCAGTCGCTTCATCATTAATCAAAATATACATTTTAGCCGAGTAGATATAGTTCATGATAATGGTGACGAGGTTAATAGGAAAATGAAAGAAATAAGCATCTTTAATGAATTCCCATTCTATCCTATCAAACGCTTTCTCCAAATCAATCTTGATTGCAATTGCACCTTGGTTACCGATTTTCTTGGTGATTGTGTAAATAGCTTCTTGGACGATAACCACGGTATCAGCACATCTTCTACCCGGTATGAAACTTCCTTGGTGAGGAGAGATAATAGAAGGAAGAAGAAGATGAATTCTATTAATGAGAATCTTCGAGATAAACTTATAAATCGTGTTTCATAAGCTAATGGGGCGAAATTGACCTATAGATTCCGGACTGGCCACCTTCGGGATAAGACAAATAAACGTAGCATTCGTATCCTCGGGAATTGGGTCAAGATCAAAAGTTCTTTTGACAAAAGCATCAATAGAAGGTTGAACAATATTCCAGAACTTATGAAAGAAGATAGGATGGAGTCCATCAGGACCCGGGCTCTTATGTGGCTTAAAATCCCACATAGCAGATTTAATTTCAGCTTGAGAGGGTTGGACATGAAGATGATTTATCTGAAAAACATCTGAGGTCCATTCAAAAGAGAAAGGTTGAGGAGTAACATAAGAAAATCTTTTCTCAGAGGAGTAAAGATTTTGAAAGTGCTTAGAGACCAAGCTTTTAACAACATTCAAATCAAACTCCCATTCAACGCTCGGCCGCTTCAGAGAGAGAATCCTGTTACATTTCCTATGATGGATAATAATGGATTTAAGGAATTTAACATTGAGATCGTTCCACATCAGACAATCAAGGCGTGATTTGATCGCCTAAATGTGTTTTTCCTCGATGTATAAGGAATCTAATTCAGCTAGCAAGGATCTCTCAAGATTGACAAGAAAGTTAGAAAATTTTAATTCCATAGCACGTTGTGAGTTCCTTTGATCCTAGCTAAAAGCTTTTTGATTTTGACATTGACATACCCAAATTTATTCAAGTTCCAGGGGACAACCAAGTCCTTAAACAAATTAGCACCTTTGTTAAAATCCTCATGATGCCCAGCCCAAGCTTCCTCCACCACCGTAGCCAATCCATCATGAGTCAACCAGACAGGTTCAGAATGGAAAAGTTTACGAGAAGGAGTGTGATTGCTAGGTTGAAGGTTCAATAAGATAGGGGAGTGATCCGACCTAGTTCTAACCAAGTTAAACAGAGTCGCTTAACTGAAAAGGTTACACCAAGCCTGATTTACTACTGCTCTATCCGTTCTTTGGAAGATCAATTCACCATTATCACATTTATTAGTCCAAGTAAATCTAGAGCCTTCATGCCCTAAGTCTATCAAGTTACAGTCATCAATCATCGATTTAAAGTTAGCAATACGAGTATTATTAACAGGTAAACCACCAAACTTCTCAGACTGAAATAAAACATCATTAAAGTCCCCCACAAGCAAACAGGGAAAATAATGACTCAAATCAATATTTCTCAAATGGTTCCAAAAACTCATTCCTAATATGTTGATCTGGACTAGCATAAATGTCACTGAAAAACCAAGGAATTTGAGTATTCTTTACCTTAACAACAGCATGGATGGCTTGAGAATGCTTTTCAATGATGTTGATATCAATTTGTTGTTCATTCCACATTAGCCATACTCTACCGCGATAGACTTCTGGGTTGGCGCGTTCTACATTTGTGAAATGTAGTCTCGTGCAAATTGTCTCAGCTCTAGTACCCCCCCCACTACTTTGGTTTCGAGTAAAGCTAACATCTGAGGCCTATGGTTTCAGATAATGGTCATCATATGTTCTTGGAATTTCGGATGACGGCTCCTCTAATATTCCACACTAAGATTTTCATCATTAGATACATTGACTGATTTTGGTCCCTCAATATTTCTCATGGCTCCTAACCTGTCGGAAGCGAGGTGTACCTGTGCTCCGCTATCCCCGGAATGAGCTATGTTATGTAGTTTTAGTTCACTTGCTCCCCATCATTTCTATGTAAATTTTGAGACTCGAGACTCCGTCTCTCAGTTGAATTACATACGGCAGATTTCTTTGACTTTCCATTTCCAACCTTAAAGGCTGAGTGCTTAGTGTGTAACAGTTCTCTGCCATGGTTATGTCGTTTTCCCTTACCCTTCTTGCATTTTCTCGTACCCTTATCTTCCTCAATATTTATGCTTCCCTCTCTTGCACAGTAGCCCTCAATCTCTATGTCAGACTCCTTGTCAGACTGTTCTTATTCGAATTCATCATTTGAGCTTGGGGGTTGCTCGATGAGGTTCTCTGTGCTTGGAGAAGTCTGGATAGAGCTCTGAATAATTTCGGCAATATGGTATGATTGCTTCTTACCCAGCTGAGTAATTCCGTCTCGTCCAAGTCCACAGTGAACGTGATGTTCTCTGGGTTGGCACATAAATTTATCCTGCCCATGGGGCATAGTCCTAGTGGATTGAAAATCCGAGATGGGTAAAGCTGGTCCTGGGCTTGTCTCGCAAAGAGATTGATGTTGGTGAGTTGGTTCATTCCCGTTGGGCCTATTGGGTTCATTTGAGACTGAGACCAAAGGTGAGATTGAGGCCCTAACCTGATTGGTGATCCCCCTAGAGTCCTGTTTAAGAGCCTTCTTGGTGCTCCGATTTTGTGGTTGACGGTGTTACCTCTGGTTTACCATATCCAAATATCTTAGTTTTCTTCTCCCCCAATTTAATTGTGTTTTTCACTCTTTGTGCCTTCAACTGATTAGCAGAGGAAATCAAATTTATATTGGGGATTATGTTCATATCCTCTTAACTTATACCTGCTTCCTTGGGTTCTGTGATTTTTTCTCCGTCTGTCGCCAGAGTAATTTCCATCATTGAGGTTTCAGTCAACTCAATCCCATATACCGCCGAATTAAATTGCGACGTGGCCGCATTAAGTTCGCAAATCCCAGCCAGTAAAGTTTCTTTATGTATCTAGCTGAATATTGATGTGTCCTTAGCAGCTAAGACTACCCCTCCATTAACTACCACATCATGAGTTGAGGTAGAAATCTGACCTAATAGGGGGGGGGGGTCTACTCTGACCTCCTTGACCCTCCAGACTTTTTGAATATCATTATTATCTCTTAAAGCGTTGTTTAATTCCGGGTCGGGTAAACCAATTTGGGCAAAATTTCTTGGGTCGGTTAAAACATACTGGTTTGTCTATATAACCCGTTTTCTTCTCTGCCTTCTGTTGCTGTTTCTTGAATTTGTTACTTGATTCCATGGTCCAATGGAATGAATGTTCTCTGATTTGTCCTCTTCATGTTTGATGTTTCTGAAATCATGTTATCTCCATTGTTCATATGCATTTCCTTACTCTGAGAATTGCTCTTTGCTGACTTGCATTTTTTTCCTGTATGGCTAATAACACCACATCCATAGCAAAAATCAATGCCGTCATACTGTATTTTCTGAACATGGTGTCTACCAATCCGAACATAAGGAATAAGAGGCTTTTTTTAGATCAACTTGGATGCGCAAACGTGCAAATCTTCCTCTCTCGGTATTGGACGTTCTAGCATCAATTTTCAGCAAATTTCCTAGTTGCTCACCAACAATAGATAGAATTGGTCTGTCATAAAAATCCACAGGTAAAGTTGGCAATCTTACCCGGATAGCTGTTGTAGTTTGGCTAACACTTAATGGGTTAAATTCGGATTGCCATAACCTTGTAGTAAGATATTGTCCAATTAAGAACCATGGCTCCCCCGAAATAACTCTTTCAAAGTCTTCTTCCATACTGACTTTTGCTATGAAAAATTTGTTCCCTAGATCAATGAGTCTCAAATCATCAACTGGTTTCCAAAGCAATCTTACCTTGTAATCAATATACCCATAGTTCCAAAGTTTCCCATAGGGTTTGATAATGATAGATTTTATCCAAGGAGTTTGCTATCGGAGTTTGTCTTCTTTGGATTGTTTAACAATTGGCATGCCACCTGATTCATTTTCTGAGTCAGATTCTTCCTCTAAGTGCCTGATAAGATAATTCTTTTTAACATCTTTTTCACATATGCGATGGGATTGCGTGAGAGCTTGTCTTTGTAAGATGTTATCTGAACAATATAGCTTGTAACATCTTCATTGACATTGCTCTTTTGCTTCTTGGTACTTCTTTCTAAAAGATCTAATTCCTTTTGTGAGGTTTCCTGGAGGTCGCCTATTTCGGCAGAACAAGAGTCCATCCTTTTGAGTATGGAGGGAGTAGAGACGATACCTTTAGAGACTTTATCTCTGACAATAAATTGTTTAGAGACTAAACACATCCATTTAAAGATTTATCCTTTTAAAGAGCCATTGACTAATACTTCGAAATTAGAATCTCAAACTTTATAAATTTTAGCAATATTCTTTCATCAGTGCTTGAAAATGTCAAATCTTACTCCAACATTCTGTCAATAAGCTCTTGTCGGATTTTTTTTTTGTGCTAAGTTAAGCTCTTGTCGGATTACCAATATTCACCTAATGACTTCATGTTCCTACTTTTACTTATATAGTTTTTAACTCTGACTTATGTATTTATTTATATATTGGTGATGTAACTTTCACCAATAATAGTGTGGCTTGTATTTAAAAATATTCCAATATTCTTTTGAGATAATATAAAAAATATTTAATCGTATATTTGTTCCGTAAAAAATTATCCAAGATTTAAAAAAGGAAAAAAAAAAAAAGCTATTAGTAAATATAATTAAACTCTCTTAAAAGAGACGTTTTTGAAACTTAATTAATGTTTAGTTTTTTTTTTTTTTGATGAATTAATTAATGTTTATATTAGATATTATTTCATAAATTTCAAGAACAATATAAATTACCCATATATTCATGATCCAATATTCAGACATGGCTAAGCTGGCTTACTTTATTCTTCTTTTCTTTGTGGTGTTCGGTTAGTAATATATTTCTCTTTTTTCTATTTCACCAAAAATTACTTAATGACATACTTGCATGTTACTTTCATTTTCCAAATTTGAATGCTTCATTTTTTTTTTTATTTGTAATAAAGTACTCATTCCGTCTCAAATTATTTGTCCACTTTTTATTTTGCACGGAAATTAAGGTTTCATCAAATTCTATAGTGGAATATGATAAAATGTCAAACATAACCCTATTTAATGTTACTTCCAATTTAATTCACCTTCTTTTTTCTCTTTATTTTTTTCTCTCCAATATTTAATATAAAGGGTAAGATTGGAAAAATCATAATTAATGAACTCTTCATTTAGAAGTGGACGAATAATTTGGGACAAATTAAAAAGAAAATGTGGACAGATAATTTGGAACCGAGGGAGTAAATATTTTGGGTGTGATTGGATTGAGTTTGATTTGAGTTTGAGTTTGAGACTGAGGTCCAAACTCTCTTCGTATTGAGTCTATACATGAAATTTGGAGCATTTAATCGTTTAGAATCTGGTTTGAGAGCGGTCTGAGACTAAAACTACAATCTCCGACTGAGACTGAGACTAAAATCTTAGATTGAGACTCAATCCAAACACGCATTTAGTTTGAGACAAAGAGAATATTAGTACTTAATTGATACTTCAATATTGACAATTTTTTGCAATTTCTGAAATTGATGCTGATGAGGAAAGTTTAGATAGAAGTATAATTTCAAGGAAAGCACTTGCAAGAGAAATTAAATCAAAATTTGTATTCATTCCAACAGGGAACGATGTCCTGTTGTAAGAAAATGCAATGCATAACGCCTCAATGCCTTGATACATCCCCTTCTTAGGAGTCTATATATGCCAAAACCCTACAATTATTGAAAGGTGATCATTTTGTTTAAGAAAAAATAATAAAATAAGACATAATTAAGATGGTCTATCTAACTTAGAGTTAAATTAAGAAAAATAAAGAAATAACGAAGTATGTTTTCCATGTTAAATTAGTTATTGTATTTTGTTTATCATGATCTTGTGCTGAAACCATTTTTCTTAGCACCGTACTAACTAAATCTTAATTTGATGGCATTTATCTTGATATTCGAATTAAACTACCTTGTTAAAAAAAACTTTTTTTTCCTTTTGTGGAATTAACTATTTTCCTTTCCCATTGGAAATAAATTATGTTCAAGTATAAGAAAATATGTCATATATGTTGGATATTTTTTCTGGAACACTGAATAGGAAAAATAAAATCTGGACAGAAAAATAAAAAACTGGACATAAATTACTTAAATCTGGACAGAAAAATTAAATTATGGACAGAAATCAGCAAATTCTGGACAGAAAACTGGACAAAAAATAAATAAATTATGGACTGGAAATAGCAAATTCTGGACAGAAAATTAAATATCTGGACAGAAAAATAAAAATCTCGACAGAAAATAGCAATAACTAAAACTTAAACCTCAACCGGTTTGGATTAAATCCTGGACGAGACAACGGCAATCCGCTTCCCCTTAAGTTCAATTTGTCCGGCCTTTTATCAGCTTCAGGCCTTCGAGAACAATGAATCCCAAGGTACAATGCGGCATAAAAGAGGTCCTGAGATCCCAAGGTAAATAGCTTTAGCACAATGGTAGAGTGCACAATAAGCATTAAAGAGGTCCTGAGATCAAATCCTTACGTTTCTGTTTTTTTTTAGTGAATTTACTCAATGTCCCATTTTATTGTTTATATTAGGGGGCCCCATTTTTAATTTTCGCCCCGGGCCCTGACAATGCCCAGACACTTCCGTTTCTTTGAAGCGAAAGAAACGAAACCTTCGAATCGATTTGTAACAGTGTGAAACTCTTAGAAAATGCTTGTGCAAAATGTAGGAAAACAATGCAGAAAAATATGCAAAGGAAGAGGGGAATTTGCTGAGATTTTCGGATGCTATTTTTTCCTTTAAAACTGCTGAAATTCTCTGCCTTTTATAGGCATAAAATACAGCAGAAAATAGCTCTAATACAGCTGAAGACAGCAGCTGTTTACAACTGTTACAGCAGCCAAATTTGAACGTTGAATTTCCAAATTATTCTGCTTTTACAACAGCCAAACTGCAGCTGTTTCAGCAGCGTTTACAGCTGTTTTCGGCCGCGAAACAGCTTTTTTCAGCAATTATTGAATTCAACCAGCAGCATATTGCAGCAAAGTTTGAATATTCAAAACTCAAACCGGTAGCAAAAACGTGGCTGATCAGGCCCGCGTATTTTTTGTCCGGCATACGTGTACGCATGTCGCGCCGCACACAAGTTCAAGCTAATTTATCATTCACACTAAGAATTGGTTTTCTCACATGTTATATATATCATCACGAAGCTTGCGCAACCCATTTCGTGATAAACTCGATAACATTCAAAACCGAGCTGTGTAGAATATATTTGTATTAGCTCAAATATGTCCTCACGACACTTTAGTTGCACTTTAATTCATTGAGAAAATCCAATTTCTCCAACAATCCCCCACATGTATGAAAATTTTAAAACCAAATGCACACTATTGGCGGCGGTTTATTTTTAGTCAAATGTAACTAAGTTACACTAACTTCTGCAAACTAGTCATTTTTCTTCTTTTTTAAAATTTTTTTGTCAATTTTTATATTAGTTTATGTCTCTTTTCGAAGATAAGTATCGCTTAAATTCCGATTTTCTAATAAAAATATATACTTATACCTCAAATATATTGTCTTATACCGCAAGTGAATTTTAGTCTTTCATAGGTGTGCTCGAGGTTGAATTAGACGTATGTTTCCCAGGATAAAATGGATACCGATAAAGAAGTTAGCATCAAAACTCTTTGCCTATCAAACTTGAACAAAGTATTAGGAACACTATACAAAATATACAAAGAATAAAAAAAGAGAGGAAAATATGCAATTTTTCTGGTGTGTAGAAAAGAATGTGAGGAACTCTATTTATACTAGTAAAGGAGAAGGGTTCATAAAAAATGGCATTAAGACAACACTCTAATGTGTCATTAAAAGATGTTTTAAGTTAAATATTCACTAACTACTCACATCTTTCACATTAAGTGTTAAAAAAATCCCCACTACTAGAAAACAGTTAAATAGCGACCGAATTTAGCAACCGAATTTTTCGGTCACAAATTTAACGACGGAATACCGACCGAATAGAAGCCGAAAAGAAATCGGTCGTTATTCCGTCGCCCATCCGTCGGCCACTTCGGTCCCGTTGACCAAATTGAAACGCCATCGTTTTGTTCACCCTTAACGACCGAATACCAACGGATATTAACGACCGTTTACCGACGGAATATATTACGACCGAATACCGACGGAATATAACGACCGAATACCGACGGAATACATAACGGTGTATATTTGTATAGTAATAAATTACGTTAACGACCGACTACCGACGGAAAGTAACGACGTATTACCTATGGAAATGTTACCGACGTAATAACAACCGAACGTAACGACCGAATAGCGACGAAAATTATACCGACGGAATAACGACGGAATTCATAACGACTGAATTCATGATGTAAGTCTTTCTAAAACGACATCGTTTTCTTGTTTGTTTTCTCAAAAAAAAAATATACAAGGAAGTAGTATCTTCCTTTGGAATCCACCGACCGAAAAAACCCTCCCCGCAAATCCTCACCGCCTCCAAAATTCGCCCGTCGCCGCCTAATCCTCCTCCTCCTTCATCTGCGACCACCAATTCGTGCCGCCACCACCTTGTTCTTCGACCATCTTCGTTCGCCGCCACCAGCTTCAGCCGCTACCACCAGCTTTGTCCGCCACCACCAAGTCCTTCCATCTCCGGCATAAAAGTAATTTAACCACACTTAAAATTTCTAATTTGAAATAATATATTTTTTTTTGCTGAAATCATAATTATTTTTTGCTGGAATGATAATTTCTTTTTTGCTGAAATAATTTAATTTTTTGGCTGAAATGATAATGTTTTATTTTGCTGAAATGATATTTTTTTTCCTGAAATGATGTTTATTTTTTGCTGAAATGATATTTATATTTTGCAGAAATGATGAAATATTTTTTGCTGAAATGATAATTGAAGTTGTACTTGTGGCCGGTACGAGCTGTGGTTATGAAGATGATGACGATGACGATGATGAAATTATGTCGGAAGATGACAATTCTGAAGAAGAGGATGAATTAATGACCGATGATGATTTAGAATGATTAAGATTTCTCGCTTCTCTTGGAATTCCACATATTGAAAGTGAGTCATATTTGTTGTTTTGTACTTTATTACAATAAATTAATTGTCATATTGTATAACTTTTTAACATAATTCAAAGTAGAAATTTTATTGTCATAATAATTTGATTCTTAAATTTTGCAGATTGCAACTCGTGCATTTTCAAGGATATGCATATGAATGACATCAAGGAGTTTATGAGAAATGCACACTTTGATTGTAAGTTTTGATAAATGAAATAAATTACTTTGAACGTGAGTGTTGCAATGTAATGTGCACACTTTGATTGTGAGTTTTGATAATTCAAAGTGTGCACTTTGAATGTGAGCTTTGTAATGTAATGTGTACACTTTGATTGTGAGTTGTAATGTAAGGTGCACACTATGATTGTGAGTGTTGTTATTCAAAACGTGCACTTTGATTGTGAGTGTTGTAATAAGAAGTTTGCACTTTGATTGTGAGTATTTAATGTAATGAGAATTGATTGTGAGCATTTTGGTTATTAGCATTTTGGTTGTGAGCATTTTGGTTATTGCTGCTGTGTTCTGTAATAGGGATTTAATTAAATTAAATTTTTATTTTTTTAAATAACAACAATTTAGCGACGGTAAATACAGTCGCTATTCGGTCGCTATATGGCGACCCTCTTTTCCGTTGCTAATTATCCGTCGCTATTCCGTCGTTCCTGGGACAAGTCAAAAGTCAACAGCGTTGAGCATTCGGTCGGTATTCGGTCGCTATTTACCGACCGAATATTCGGTCGCTAACTTTTTCGTCGGTATTCGGTCGTTAACAACAATGTTGACCATTCGGTCGGTATTCGGTCGGTCAATAGAGACCCAATATTCGGTCTGTCAATAGAGACCCAATATTCGGTCTCTAACATTTCCGTCGGTATTCGGTCGTTAACCAGTCAAAGTCAAAAGTCAACAACGTTGACCATTCGGTCGGTCAATAGCGACCCAATATTCGGTCTCTAACTTTTCCGTCGGTATTCGGTCGTTAACCAGTCAAAGTCAAAAGTCAACAATGTAGGCCATTCGGTTGGTATTCGGTCGGTAAATAGCGACCCAATATTCGGTCTCTAACCTTTCCGTCGGAATTCGGTCGGTAGTTTTCTTAGCGACGCAAAATACACGACCACGTCATTCGGTCGTTAGCGACGGAAATGTCCGTCACTGTTACACAGTTTTCTTGTAGTGCCCCTTATTCAATGGAAGATTGGAAGTGTACTTGTAACTTAAAAAATTACTTCATCCGTTTAAGGTAATGAACAATTTTTCATTTACAATTTAAAGTCAAGTTTTCAACAATAATGAGTATCTCTGTTAACCCTAAAGTCTATTACATAGAAAGAGAATTTGCAACATTAGTCTTTAGAAAGGGCAATTGAAACTTCAATCCCAAACTAATAAATATTATTAATCTGAAACACAAAGGATTTAGCACTTAATTAATGGCCCCAAAGGTATTAGAACTTAATCAATCTAGTCATATGTAATGGATCAGGTCTGACAATAACTATCTACTTTACTTTTTTATTACTAGATAAATATCATAAGTTTCATCAACGTCTCGTACTCACAAGGAAAATAGCTAGGGACACGTCTTCCTCAAGCTTTAATTAAATATATCTTACCCATTGCGTGTCGTACCTTTAAAAAAATAAATCAAAACAGGTCATTTATGAAGATTAAATCTATTAATTAATTTTTTTTTTCAAAGTATATATAAAGAAAATTAATTTGCCACTTTATATATGGGAGTCTCGTCCTAATAATCCTCTTAACTCTTAAATTTGTGTATATATTTTATAATGCACATTTTATTTTGGTTTATGGACTGAAAATTACATGACTATTTATTTTATGATATTTCCTTTTTAGAATTTGGCACCGGAATGAATAACGCGAGGCATATGTGGTTAGGATTTGACGACTTCTCTAAATAAGGATAGGTAGGTGTTACCCTATTATCCAATGGAAGATTAGAAGTGTACTTGTAATTCAAAAAGTTACTTCATCTGTTAAAGGTAAATGAACAATTTTCTATTCACAATTTAAAGTCAATTTGACAACAACCTCCACATGAATGAAAATTGTTTTGATTTTACCTCAATAGTGTTCTATAACTGAAACATGCATAGGATAGATAGGTGTTACCATTTGAACCTTCCCTTATGAGAATAACACGCTTTACTAACTGTCCAGTAGATACGATGTCTTTGAATTGTCCTATTTTTTTTGTTTAAAGGGGGCAAATATCTCACACATGAATCATTTTCATGTTTGTTCACTTCTTATGGTTATGTTCGTTTTGGCCATGAAAATCTATCTAGCTCTGCAAGAGTTTCTACAGAATAGGCCCTCGATAATTCTCCTTTTGAAGCGGCCCCACTTCTCTCTCACATAGGTGATTAACGTAAGTCTTTAGTAATATCGTTACTCACTTAAGAACCATTAAAGAAATTTATATATTGCTAGTCTTAATCTTTCAATACCACTGTTTCAGTTTTAGGAATGACTTGAGGTTATCCTAACAATGAACACAATAAGCTTTTACAACTAGGTTGTCCCATTAAACATAGATCTTGGGATCTGCAGTCAACTATGTTGGGTTTCCTTTGTTATCATTATTCTTTCATGGACTTTAATCTCATTCCTTTCGTAATCTTTTCAACTAACTCTCCATTTAACCATTTGGTTAATGTATCCGCTATATTATCATTTGATTTTACATAGTCAATAGAGATAAAACTCTATTGAGAGTAGTTGTTTAATGGTATTATATCTACGACGGATGTGTCTAGACTTACCATTATACACATTACTTTGTGCTCTTCCAATAGCTAATTGACTATAAAAATAAATACAAAATTGGAGGCACTGGTCTTTCTTATTTCGGAATATCCTCAAAAAACAATTTGTAACCATTCAATTTTTTTATGTAGAGAATAAACTTTTATAAAGCTTCATCTTTACTTTTTAGCAAATAAACATAGAAGCTATATTTTGTTATCATCAATATAAAGGTGATAAAATAGTTATTACCGCCTATTGTTTGAGCAAATTTCAGATCGCGAACATAAGTTCAAGAGGTTTAGCGTGTCTTTCCATTGATTCAAACGATGACTTGACTAATTTTGCCTCAATAAAAATATCATATTTTTACTTTGAATCAAGTTAGAATGAGAGAATATGGTCCGAGTTAATTAATCTATGCATAGATTCATAATTAACATGCTCTAGTCTGTCAAGCCAAACATTGGAAGACTTAACCAAATAAGTTGAAGACTTATCTTTATTGATAATAGACATTCAACTTAAACAACTCATCGGTTGCATATCATTCAGAGTTAAAATCTTGTCATATATCACTTTCAACCATAGTTTTTCTTGACCTTTTATGACAATAAAAGCTTAATTCCCCATGAACATCTTCTCACCTTCACTTTCTTCGAAGGTAGGGAATATATATTTGTTTATGCAAACATGTCTAGTTGCACCAGTATTAATCCATCATTCACTTGGATTTGATCTGAACAAGTTTACTTCGGAAATAACCACAACAATGTTAATATATGAAACATCTTTGGTGATGTCATCAATCATGTATGTCTCATGATTTTCCTTCTTCTTCGGGAGTCTATAGTCTGTGGACTTGTGACCCTTCTTGCCACAATTGAAGTAATTCCCTTGGAACTTATACTTCGCAATCTCTCATTTTGTACTGACTTGCCTTAAAGCTTTTCCCTACATATTCTCTACAATATTTTCTTTAAAGTGAAGGAATCGGAGGGCTTGTACTCAAATCCTCTATTGTCTTATTCAATACGAAGTCAAATAATGAGCCCTTCCAAGTTCAACTCCTTTATCTTATGTTTAAGGTAAATCTTGAAATTCTTTCATCCGGAAGGCAACTTCTAAATAATTGCAGTCACTTGGAAGGTTTCACTTAGAGACATGCCCTCATTCTATATCTCATGCAAGATAACTTGTATTTCTTGTACTTGACTAGTCACATTCATGGAATCCACCATTTTATATTTAAGAAATCTGCTAACAACAAATTTCTTTGCACCGACATTTTCCGTTTTATATTTATGGTCCAAGGATTCTCATACTATCTTTGTAGTTTTATGTGCGCTATACACTATACAATGAGCCATGAAAACCACCCATAACATAGTTTTTGCATAAATAATCATAATGATTACAAGAGTCAATTGCGTTGATAACTTGCACATCCGTTTCACCCTCAAGTAAATTATGAGCATCATCACTCAAGAATCATGCAAGATTCAAGGTAGTCAAATAAAAAATCTTTGTTGCCACCTTTTAAAGTTTGACCTATCAAACTTCTCAAAGTTTTCACCGTGGTTACCAAAAATCACAGTAAGCCTTTGCAAAGCAATACAAGCAGTAGAGTGTGAATCATTGGACCCTTCAACAACCTCGGTTTCCATAATGAATATATATATATATATATATATATATATATATATATATTAATAATCTGTTTTAAGAATATTAGGAATAAATTAGTAAGTATATATTCAAAATGGCATAAAATAAATTATTCAAGTATAATAAAATAATAATTCTAGAGACAACAATAATTATTTTAAAATAGATAAATGAAAATAACAATATTGAAATGAATTAAGTAAAATGAGAAGAAAAAGACAACAATCCGAGCCTTGTGTTGGACACAATCTCCTTATAACAGATTCGTCCCCTCCATAGGTGTGCTCGATGTTGAATTAGACATCTGTTTCCAATGATAAAACGGATACAAAAAAAGCAGTTAGCACCAAAACTCTTTGCATATCAAACTTGAACAAGGTATAAAGAACATTATACAAAATATGCAAAGAATAAAAAAGAGAGGAAAATATGCAAATTTTCTGGTGTGTAGAAAAGAATGTGAGGACTGTATTTATGCTAGTAGAGGAGAGGGGTTCATAAAAAAATGGCATTAAGACACTACTTTCATTAAAAGATGTAGTATTAAGTAAAGTATTACTAAATGTGACTCTTCACTAACAACTCATATCTTTCACATTAAGTGTTCAAAAACTCCCTTATTCAATGGAAGATTGAAAGTGTACTTGTAACTCAAAAAGTTACTTCATCCGTTCAAGATAAATGAACAATTTTCCATTCACAATTTAAAACCAATTTTACAACAATAACTTAGAATGAGTATCTCTGTTAACCCAAAAAGTCTATTACATATAAAGAGCATTAGCAACATTAGTCTTTAGAACGGGTAAATAAAACTTCAATCCTAACCTAATAAATGTTATTAATCTGAAACACAAAGGATTTAGAACTTAATTAATTTGACCCCAAAGGTATTAGGACTTGATCAATCTAGTCCTATGTAATGGACCAAGCCTCACAGTAACTATCTACTTTACTTTTTTTATTACTCGAAAAATGCCATAAGTTTCATCAACGTCTCGTATTTGCAAGAAAAATTGCTAGGGACACATCTTCCTCAAGCTTTAATCAAATATATCTCATATATTGCATGTCGTTCCTTTAAAAAAAAAAAAATATATAATCAAAACAGGTAATTTATGAAGATTAAATCTATTAATTATTTTTCTTTTCCATGTATATATAAAGAAAATTAATTTCCCACTTTATATCGGAGTCTCGTCCGAATGATCCTCCTAACTCTTAAATTTGTGTAGATATATTTTATAATGCACGTTCAATTTTGATTTATGGACTGAAAAATTACATGACTATTTATTTTATATTTTTTAGACCAATTTGAGCTAAAGGAGTGTATAATTTGGTATAACTTTAAGAAATATAAAAGAAAAAATCAGAGTTATGTTTTAGCAGAAATTATACAGATTGCAGCGAACGGTGGTTGGTGGTGGCGGTTGTTTGTCTTTAGTGGCAGGGATGGGGTAGGTAGAGGTTCATGGCGGTCATGATGTTGTGTTGGTGGAGATGAAGATTGCAGATATGAAGATGGCAGAGAGGGTGTGTAACACATAGTTTCTCTATTTATTTATTTTTTTCCTTTTCTTTCAAACGGAGGATCAATAGTGGTTCCCCCCAATTTGCACTTTCTCTCTGGCGTGACTCGAACTCCTGATCTACCGGTTGGAAGTGAAGTGTCTTACCACATTAGCTACGCTTCGTTGTCCATAGTTTCTCTATTTTGATAAGAGACAAGCACTTGATGATGATTTAACGTTATTTGTTAATGTGATACATCTCTTAGAAGATCTAAGATCTTCAAGATTAATCCACAAGTCAATGGCATGCACTCTGAATGAAGATTTAATAATTTTCCAACATATGAAGAATCTTTGAAGTCTTAGGTATACTAGGGGTAGCTTCTTGTAACCCTAGAATCTAAGCTAATATGATAAGTTCAAACTTGCTTGCATGATCTTAAAATGTTTCTACAAAAGTAATGTCTTTTGTTTTGAAAACCATTGTTTTGATCTTTAGATCTTCAAAAGAAAAACGTTTATGAAAAAGTTTCACAAAAGTCTTCTATAAGTTCAAAATGTTTTTATATCTTTTAGAGAACATTAGAAATGAGAATTAGTGAAAAATCAACTTTGGACTTCACTTAGTTTGATCGAGGCACTAAGCTCGGATGACTTGATGAAGGTTTGTCTACTGACCTATGTGGAAGGTCGACCAAGGTTTGAAGTTTTACTTTGTCAAATTTGAATGTTCTTGGACTTTAACGGATACTGGAATGGTCGAACTTTGTTCAAGGTTGATCGACCGAACTCTTGCTCCGGTCAACCGCATATTTCCAGAGGACTGGCTTATTCGTACTCCGACAAAGCTCAAAAGACTTAGAAATCGTCCTCCATTTTTATTAACAAACTACAATTGTTGAAAAAACCGTATTCGTATATATGTTTGTTCCATAAACTATGAGTTATGGAGTGTAATAGAAGATGGACCGTATGTTCCTATATATCCATTGAAGGAACTCCATTATTTTTTTAAAAGAAAGTCTCCTGATAGCGACCGAATAACGACCGCCTTGATGATTTCGGTCGCTGAATTACTGGGGGCGACCGAATTCTTCAGGGCGGTCGGTATTCGGTCGCTATCAGGAGACTTTCTTTTTAAAAAATAGCGGGGTTCTTTTTAAAAGATAGACTATCTTAGGTATATAAATACACACACACACACACACAAAATAACATGAATAGTCATAGTCCATAATTTACACTTATTCATAAAATACTTAAATAGACTCAAAGGAGAACAATTCAGTGTATACATTTACTTGAATCATTACGTAATGTAGTTAAAATTTGAATAAATGTTTATTAATTAATAAACAAATAATTACTAAAATATTAATATTAGTTTGTATTCTCATTTTGAATAAATAATTACTAAAATGTTTCTATATATCCGTTGAAAAGAACTCCGTTATTTTTTAAAAAAGAAAGTCTCCTGATAGCGACCGAATACCGACCGAATTCATCAGGGCAGGTGGTAGTCGGTCTCTATCTGTTAATGTGAAACGAAGTCGTTCTGTTTTTTAATTTCTGTAAAAGAACACAAATCAGAAACACCCCCTCCCCGCCTCCACCTCCTCCGGCACTCCGACCTCCGCCGGCGCTCCACCACCGCTCTGAATTAGGTGCTCCGCCACCACTGTGAAGTATAGCAGCTAGGTTTATTTTCCTATCCATTACTTCATTTTTTTTTTTTTTCCAAATTAAGGATTCAATTTGTTTGTCTATAATTGATTCTGAAAACATGCTTAGAATAAACTTGATTTATGATGGACCAAGGTTTCTTTGCTTAAATGAAATGGCGAGATATGAACTTTAGAATTTGTGCTTTGTATTGGTATTAAGAACCAAGAATTTTTTATATGAAGTGCCCCAAATATGATAAGATTGGTGTTCTTTGATTTGATTTTGATGTCATAAAATTAGTTGAGAATAATGTATGTTGAGGTTGCGTAAAGTGGTTGAAAGTGTTAAAATTCGGAATTTTATTCTATATGCTAGGAAACTAGAGATGTTGAATGGATAGTTTTTGAAGGCGGGTTAGGGAGTCGGCTTTGTAACACTTTTTAACTCTTAATGTAGTTGTTCTAATATGAGATAATTGTGTCTTTTGATGACATTGACAATGAAGGAGCATATGTTGCTCTTGGATATTGGTGTTTCTTACACTTTAACCTTGACATTATTAGTATGACTTGATTAGAATTACAAAATGATGCATGATTTTTTACATTTTGTTTTTCTCTTCATTTTGTGATGTCACTTTCATGAGTTGATTAATGGAAACTTACTGATACTATTATACTTTACTTATTTTTTATCATTGTAAAATTTTATTGTAAACTTTCATTGTAAACTTTCATTGTAAAATTTCATTATAAACTTTCATTGTAAACTTTCATTGTAAACTTTTATTGCAAAATTTCATTGTAAATTTCATTGTGCTAGCATGTTCGGAAGCCTTTGAAGGATCTTCTTAGTTTTTCCCTCTTTTGTTTTTCCTCGGTTTTTGCTTCTTTGTATTATCTCCCCGGTTTTTGCATATTTGTATTATCTCCCCGTTTTTTTTTTTTTTTTTTTTAGTTTCCAATCAGTAAACAATTGATAATCAAACATTAGAAAAATTCAGATAATATGCCATTAATAAGATAGTACATAAAAAAGTTCAAAATCATCAAACATAAGGTTCAAAGTTATAATGCATTTACTTATGAAGACTTGATATATGCAGATATTGTGTTTTATAATGGAGGACCGTAGTTGGATGTATATGGATTCGACATCTAATGGTGGACCCCGTCACAGTCCAGAATTTATAGCGGGAGTGAAACGATTTGTGAATTTCGCTATTAGTATGTCTGCTAATGTACAAATTGATGGGATTAGGTGTCCATGTGGGGTTTGTAAAAATAATGATTTTCATATGCTTGATATGGTCAAGTATCATCTTGTTATGAACGAATTTGTGTCTAACTATTTTAATTAGACATGTCACGGTGAGACATTTTTTCCAATGCCTCAAATTCTGTTTATTCATGAAACCTCACATATTATGGATAATTCTAGAAGGCATATGACACACAACAATTATCGAGAGATGGTTCTTGATGCTGTCAGACCAAGTTTTAATGAGTCGGAAAATAGGGACATGGAAGAGGCACAAATGTTCTATGACATGTTGAAAGCTGTTGATAGCCACCGTACAATGGTTGTACAAACCAATCATAATTATCAACGACGACTAGAATGTTGAGTATCAAGTCCGAAGACAACTTATCTGAATGTACTATAGATAAATTTGCGCAGTTGATGAAATAGGCATTTCGTCCACAAAATAATGCTTTAGACGACTTTTACCAAATGAATAAATTTGTTAAAGACATTGGATTACCGGTGCAAAAGATTGATGTTTGTTTTAACGGTTGTATGTTTTATTGGAAAGATGATGTTGAGAGTAGAGAATGCAAGTTTTGTGGTCATGGTAGGTACATCAAGAAAAAGAAATCAAAAAATACACGACAAAAAGAGATTGCTTACACAAAGATGTAATATTTTCCAATTACTCCGAGATTGCAAAGATTGTAGGCATCTGAGAAAACCGCAAGACACAAGACATGGCACTCAGAGAGTGAGAAGGAAGAGGGAATAATGAATCACTACGAGATGGGGAAGCTTGGCAACATTTTGATCGAACACATATCGATTTTGCAGTGGAACCTGGGAATGTAAAGCTTGGGTTATGTACAGATGGTTTTGCACCTTTCGGCATGCCAGGGAAGCAATATTTTTCTTGGCCAGTTCTTCTAACACCTTATAATCTCCCCCCTTGGATGTGTATAAAGAAAAATGTAATGTTCTTAACTATCATTGTACTTGGACCCCAAAATCCAAAAACACAAGATTGATGTGTACTTTCAACCTCTCATCAATGAATTGAATCAGCTGTGGGGTGAAGGTGCGAAAACTTATGACATCTCCAAAAAGTAAAATTTTAAACTGATGGCTTCATTACTATGGAATGTAGAGTGGCTGGAGTACAGTTGGCATTCATGCTTGTCCATATTATATGGAGGAAACACAAGCGTTCCATTGCAGGCTAGCGGAAAACAATCGTGGTTCGATTTCCACAGATGCTTCTTGTCACCTAATCATCCTTTTAGAAGAGATGCAAAAGGATTCCAAAAGGACCGACGATAGGATATATGACCCTCCATCTCGCCTGACTAGTGATGAAATGTGGTTTATAGTTAGAGATTATCCAAAAATTACCGATACAGATGAAGAGATTGGTAAAGAGCAAGGCAGAGGTCGGGATCACTGTTGAGCCAAACGTAGCATATTTTGGGACATACCTTATTGGCGGACACTTTTGACAAGACACAGCATTGATGTCATACATAATGAAAAAAATGTGTTTGATAACGTCTTTAACACCGTGTTGGATGTGAAGGGACTAAGGACAATGTTAAGGCTAGAGCGGATGTTGAAAGGTATTGCAGTCGGTCGGAATTGAATATTAAACACGATGGCCGAGGTAAAGCAACGAAACCAAAGGCATGTTTCACTCTTACCAAGGCACAAAAAGAGATGGTTTGCAGTGGGTTAAGGAATTAAGGCTCCCAGATGGATATGCATCGAATTTGGCGCGATGCGTTGATATGAAATAGTTAAAAATGTCTGGAATTAAGAGTCATGATTGTCATGTATTCATGGAGAGACTTATCTCTGTAGTACTTAGAGAAGTACTACCGGCAAATGTTTGGGGACCCCCCTTGGCTGAACTTAGTATGTTCTATAGAGATATGTGTTCTCCCAAAGTTGAGTGTGGAACAAATGCAAAAATTGGAGGACACTATCGCTATTTTATTGTGCAAGTTAGAGAGAATATTTTCTCCAAGATTTTTTTATGTGATGGAACACTTGTCGATTCACCTTCCGTACGAAGCCAATGTTGGTAGCCCAGTACAGTTTAAGTAAATATACTCGTTCGAGAGGTAATAACCAATGTCTTTATGATCTCGTCTTCATTTTTATTTTTCATGTACGTATTTACAATGTGATTAACTACTTATACTTTAATTAGATACCTGAACCATCTAAAAAAGAAGATAAAAAACAAGGTCATAGTTGAGGGGTCAATTTGCAATGCATACTTGGTCGAAAAAGTTGCTACATTCTTTAGGTATTATTTCGAACCCCACGTGAAAACGAAAGTTACAACCATTGGGCGAAATGATGGTAAAGACGAGGCAAGTGGACCAGATGTATTATCAATTTGCAACTTACCTGGAAGATCATTTGAAAAAAAGAAAAGAAAAGATTTTATTATCTGATAAAGATTATAAAACTGCCATGAATTATATTCTGATGAATTGTGAAGAGGTCGAACCATACATTCAGTAAGTAAACTCATCTATTGCTTCATTTTGTTATATAATTAAAAGTAGCCAAATAATAATATTGTCATTTAATTTGTAACTCAGGAAATTTGTCAGTGAAGTACATGACCATACTCCGTAGATAACGGAGGAAGAACTTCAAAGCCGGGTTTATAATGATTTTTCCAAATGGTTTGGAACTCATGTAAGTTGGTATTATGTAGAAATGTACTTGTCTTAAGAATGCCTAAACTAATTTAACTTTTGTTGTTCTCAAATGATACATATCCTTTCGAAACATTCTGAAATGTTGTTGAAAAATCTGTCATGGGGCCCGTCAAGGAGAGTGATGCCATACACCAGTTACTTTGTTAACAGTTATAGATTTCACACAAAAGCCCACAGCGATGGAAAAGGAACGGCAAACAGCGGGGTATGGGTTAAAGGAGATTATTACGGAGAGTTGAAGCAAGTCATTGAGGTTGAACTTGCTAGAGTACTTGACAAAAAAATAATTCTTTTCAAATGCGACTGGTTTGATTCTACTCTAAATCGAGGTTTGAGGGTGTATCCTCAATATAAACTTGTAGAAATCCATAGGAAAAGAACATACCAGGGTTAAGATCCATTTCTATTTGTTTCCCAATGTCAACAAGTCTACTACACACATTATCCAGGTAGTAAGACAACATCTAGGGCTGATTGGTGAGCTGTTTGTTGTTCCAAACCACATCTAGTTGACGTTCCTGGTGTTCCGATACCGTATCAGGAGAAAGTACGCAAGGAGGAGACCATTCGCATTGATCCAACTGTTACTGAAGTTGGTCAACTTGCACACCGGTCAGGGGAAATTAAAGTTGTACTTGTGGCCGGTACGAGCCGTGTTGATGAAGATGATGATGAAATTATGTCGGGTGATGATTTAGAATGATTAAAAATACAATTATTAATTTCGTTATGTATTTGTTGTTGTGCTTTAATTCTTAACTTTTCTTTTACTAATCCATTTTTTCTTGTGTTATTAATCTCTTTCTCGCTTCACAACTAGCTTCTTGGATGTCCACATATTGAAGGTGAGTAATATTTGTTGTTTTATTTTTAGTACTTTATTACCATTAATTAATTGACGAATTTCATATTTTAACTCATGCACGAAGGAGTATATGAGAAGTGTAAACTTTGGTTGTGTTGTAATCTAAATAAGAAGTGCACACTTTGATTGTGAGTGTTGTAATTCAAAGTTTACACTTTGATTCTGAGTGTTGTAATGTAAATAAGAAGTATAAACTTGTGGTTTTAATGAGATAATTGGTTATGTAATGTTATGTTTGGGTTGTATTGATTATGTTTGGTATTTGGGATCTTTTTTATATTGTTTTTGGTTCGTATTGCTGTTTGGGATCTTATTGATTTTGTTTCTGTTTCGTATTGATGTTTGGGATTTTTCTGATTTGTTTCTGTTTCGTATTGCTTTTTTTTATAATAGGTATTAATTATACTTCAGATTTATTTTTTAAAATTAAAAAACATTTTGCGACAGAATAGAGACGGATATTCGGTTGCTATTGGAGTAAAATCAAGGTCAAATAAACACGAATCGTTCACAAATCCGTCGGTAATCTTCGGTCGTTAGGCAGTCAAGGTCAAACTCAACCATGTTTGACAAGACGGACGGTATTCTGTCGTTATATAGAGACTCAGGATTCTGTCGGTACGATTCGGTCTGTATTCCGTCGCTATATGGAGACTGCATAATTTGTCGCTACATGTTTCGTCTGCAATCGGTTGTTAAATAGTCAAAGTCAAAAGTCAACAACGTATTATGTTCGGTCGCTAATCCGTCGCTATATGGAAACATAATCGTCGGTCGCCCCAGATGCGGTCGGTAGTCAGTCGTTAACTGGCTTACCAACGAAAAATACACGACCACGTGGTTCGGTCGGTAATCGGTCGCTAATATCCTAGGTTAGCGACCGATTACCGACGGAAATGGCCTTCCCTGTTTCCCTGTTTTCTTGTAATGTGAAGAGATTGATATCGATGATGAGACAATGGCTATGGTTGTGATAAGAATGAAAAATATCTTCTATGGAGGAAAAGGAAAAATATCGTGTCAAGCTAGCAAATGTCAATTCTCTCAAACCCCAGGTTGCGTAAGGTGCTATGAATGTGGTAGTGGGAAAAACCTCATTGGAGATTTCCCTAAAGCTAAAGGAAAAGAAAAGAAAGATGGAAAGAATAAGAGATTCTTCAATTCTAAACATGGAAAGGGAATGATTGGCACTTGGAATGAGGAGGATAGTGATGATGAAGATGATCACCAAAGCAATGAGAAAGAAAATGTTTGCTTCATGGCAGTTGAGGATGAGGTACAATCTACACCTTCTTCTTCCTTATTTAATTCTCAAGATACTTGTGATGAGGAAGATCCCCGTGAGGCGCTATGTGATATGTATGCTCAATTGAAAAGCATTTCCAAACAAAACAAGGATATGAAACATAAAATTGAATCCATAATTGAAGAAAATTCAAACTTATTTTGTGAAACAAACGTCCCCTTGATTCTTTAGATTGCATGAAAGTTGAAAATGAAGTTGTTGTTGCCACCGTGAGATCATCATCTTTACAACACCAAGAGGTTTTTGACAAAATGATGAATCTTGAGAAAAAAGCTTTTTGATTACGATGCAAAAAGCCTTTTTATAAAGAAAACGGGTTTTATCTTAAATCTCTTGTCAACAAGTTCAATTATAATAGAAGCAATTTGGAGCAACTTCTTGATTCCCAACGTATTTCACATGACAAGAGTGGTATTGAGTTATGTTCACTGGAGCTTTGATAATTCATATTGTGCTAATGGCTCTACATCAAGCATGACATATAAAGCCTTTGATCACAATAGGAAAGGCTTAGGCTATATGCATAATACCCCAAATGCAAAATATAAGAGTCATGTCTCTTGAACTTCATCTTTTAACATGCCTCACATGCGTTGCATTTATAGTGGAAAATATGGTCATATAGTAAATTAATGTTATTAATTGAAAAGAAAAATGGAATATGGAGTGAAAACTATTTGGCGTGTAAAACATGTTTTGACTAACCCCCAAGAACCCAAGAACCCAAGAAAAATGGGTACCAAAAGTCACTATTCTACCCTTGATGTATGTTTCTCATGACAAGAAACCAATTCCGGCTAAGTGGTTTCTTGATAGTGGGTTTTCAAGGCACATAACGAGAAATGCTACTCTCATAAGAGACATGTAACCTATAAATCATGGATTCGTCACATTCGGTGATAAAAAGAAAAGAAGAATCCTCGGGATTGGAAATTTGGTAAAGGTTCTTCTATTTGTATTAGATAAGTGCTTATTATTGAATTGTAGAAATATAATTTGCATAGCATTAGTCAAATATGTGATAATGACTGTTGTTTCCATTAGAAAATATGCTTGTTCTATTCTTGAACCTTAGACTAACAAAGTTGTTTTTGTTGCAAATCGTATAGGTAATGTCTATGTTCTACCCGTGCATGATTTGTTTGCTTAAGACATAAAATGCCTAAATGTGAATGATGATGATGCTTTCCTTTGGCACCATAGACTTGATCATGTTAGTATGGACCTCTTAAATAGACCATCGAGCCAAGAACTTGTTCGTAGGTTGCCACAAGTGAAGTTTGAGAAAAGACACCTTTGTGATGCTTGTCAATTTTAAAAACACACCAAAACACCTTATAAAAAAAAATGGTCTCTTTCTCAAAGCCATTTGAACTTGTTCACCTTGACCTTTATGGACCAATGAGGACCACAAGTCTTGGTTGTAAGAAGTATGCATTTGTAATTGTGGATGATTTTTCAAGATTTACTTGGGTACTTTTTCTTGCCAAACACGATGACTCCTTTGAGGAATTCTCAAATCTCTTTAAGAAAGTTCAAAACTCACTTGACTTAAATTGATCTCTATTAGAAGTGACAATGGAAGATAATTCAATAACCAAAGTTTTGAAAACTTTTTCAATGAAAATGATGTTCTGCACAATTTTTCGGCCTCTAAAACTCCACAACAAAAGGATGTTGTTGAAACAAAAATAGAACTTTGCAAGAAATGTCCAGGTTATGCTTTGTGAAAATTATCTACCTAAATATTTTTGGACCAAAGACGTAAACACCACTTGCTACATAATGAACTTTTTCAATGAAAATGATGTTCTCTTCAATTTTTAACTCCTTTTTAACTTATGTTTGGAAAACTCTGTCGATCTCATACTTCAAAGTTTTCGGTTGCATTTGTTTTGTGCTCAGTATAAAAGATAGCTTTGGCAAGTTTAATAAAAAAAATCGGATGAAGGCGTATTTCTTGGATATTCTTCCAACTCAAAGGCTAACAAAATTTACAATAAATGAACTCTATGTATTGAAGAGTTGGTCCATGTATCCCTTGATGAAACTAACATTTACCTTCCAAGAAAGGACGACGATGATGATGTAGGTAAATCTCTTGAAAATTACAAGGAGCGTCTTCAAGCACCAATGATGGAGGATCATACTATAGATGAAGAAGAACTTGAGATTTCTGAAGAAGAAACTTAAGAAGAGCCTAAGTTTACACTGAAGATTTTTGGGGATGGGATTCGAAAAGTGCAAATAAATTTACACTGAAAATGGTCGTGATTGAATCTCGGTCAACCGGATCATATACCAGTCGGACAAGTGGAAGGTCTGTGCAAATCGACCGGAGTAATGAACCACTCGCCCTTTGGACAATGTTTCTGTCGTGATCTCGGATGACCATTTTGTCGATCGGACCTCCTGTCCAGTCGTCCAAAGGGGCATTTTGGTAATTTTGATTTCAGTTTTGTTCTAGTTCATTTTGGTGTTTCTAAAGGTTATTTTGTGAAGTTTTAGTGTGTATATTGTGATGTATGAAGGAATTTAAATCTGCATGTTTTCACACTCTATTTTTAGGAAGTCGGAAAAAGGGATTTATGTCTTATTTGATGTTTCATACCAAGGGTGTTGATGCTTACTGTGCTTCATAGCTCACGTCTTTAATTTCCTTACTTGCAGATGATACGGTACCCAAAGAGGCCTGGAATGAGGATTACGATGAGTGATCCATAACTAATCTTATGTAATAGTTGAACTATTAGTTGTTTATCTTTTAAACTTTAGATGTAATAACATATAGTATAACTCACACTTTACTTTTATGTCAAACTCATATAATTACTCTGATATTGTGTAAAACTGTTAGTTTTCTTTTAGTAATGGTATAATGAATTTTATCAGTTCTCCTAAATGATCTTAAACATCAGATTAGTCGCATTGAATATCTTCTATTGAAGTCTTCCCTCCCTCTGCTTATATAAATAATTCTAGTTTGACGCAAAGATCTGACCGAGGTGTTTAACAAGTGTTCATTGCAAATTGCATTACCATACATTTTTTCACTTTGTGCTTATGCCTTCTCTAACCCAATAGACATATATCCTCATTCCTTATTCTTCGCTAAACAAGTAAAAAAATCACTACATTTTCCTGCCCTGACCAAACTGTTTCCTTCAATGACCTTAAATCCTGGAAAAACCCATGTTACTTTTTTTGAGGTCTTCTTTAAATCTAATTGTAGATGTAATACAAGAAAACCAAAATAGAAGAAAACAGAAAACAGAGACCACATCAATGGCATTTCCTCAACTCACAAACAATCAACTGATAGTCTAGATAAATATTTTAATAATGCAAAAGCGGACACAGAAACAAAGGAAAAAAAAAAAAGAATTAAAGCTTGTGAAAATAATATAGATTTATAACAAAATACCTTACACGCCCTTAATAAATAGGGAGAGAGATAGAGAAAAAAGAAAAGAAATAAACAACAAGAGAGAATTGGAAAAAGTACAATTAATACTACTTGTTGAAAGTTACAAAACGACTTATATTATATAATAAACATATCGCCCTAAAACGACTTATATTTTGAAACGGGGAATCTTGAAGAATACAGCCCAGTAGGTCCATTGAGCTGTCGCATAAGCTTCCTTCAACTTTTACAGCCTGCAAGAAACTGAAAGACACCATTGTTATGATCAAAAGGGAGAATTATTCAATGTCATTCTACTAATTTTTTTAATCAAATCAAGTCTAATGAAGTTAAAGGAACTAATTAAATTCATGCTATTTCTATAAAATAAATCAATTCAACTTAAAAAGGGAATTTCCTTTTTGCCATAAATCCATAAGGAAAAAAAAAAAAAAAAAATTGATAAAAGAAAGAAAAGAAAGTGAATGTGCATACTTGTCAAGAATCTGGATCAGGATTCTTTCAGATCTTCATTCCACAATGCCTTCAAATCTTGATGGGATCAGCTTCAACTTTCGACAGTAGTCTACTTGAAGGCAGTCGAGGCGAGGAAAGGACGTATTAGATACATCCCATTGTTGAATGTCTAAGTTTCTCAATCTCAGAAACTTGAGTCTTAGGAATTCATCATCTCCCACTTTCCATGTTTTGCCACGGAAGGCATCGGAGAATTTCAGAACTTCAAGGCTGGGAAGCTTCCCAATGGGGGAGATTTGAGTCCATGGCAGTCTGAAATTGATCAGAGACAGTTTCTTCAAAGTTGAAGGAAAGTAAAATGCACAGGCAGGCAACCTGATCGGAATAGAGTCGTGACACAGTGTAAGTGATTCAAGGTGACTAAGAAAATCAAATTTGACGACCTGATGACGACGACCCCTGTGAGCACTCGATGACAACTGAAGACTACACTTTAGCTTCCGAACATTTGGTATCTTTTTCAACAACCTCTCTGCAGATCCGTAGAAAAGATATAAATAGGAAAATGTGTGAACATTCTCTAATGCAGGTAAGTCTTCAGAAAAGTCAGCAGGGATTTGAACTGATGTAACATCTATATACCTCAACTTTTGCATTTCCCATATGGTAAGTGGTGAATCAAATGAAGTCCATTCCTTCTGATGCAAACAAAGTGCTTCTAAGTTCTCGAGCCTCCTTATTGACAGCGGAATACTGTTAAAACCACACGTAATGTCCAAGTATCTTAAGAGAACCAGTTCAGTAATTCTTTCAGGAAAAACATCAACAACCAAATTACTATTATCCAAATTCAATATCCGGAGAAATTTAAAGCAAGACAAATTGAGGTACTGGATAAATTCAGTTTCCGATGTACTTGTAAAGGATAAAGGATGAACCACGAGAAGAGAGTGGATAGATGATGCAGGGTAAACATGCTCAAGAACACTTTTCCAACAATCAGCATCAATGCACACCCGATAATCACCACATGTGGAGGGCAAGTCGGAAACAAAGTACTTTGCTTCTACAGAATTCAAAAGATTTTCTTCTGTACCTTTGCTTCTACAGAATTCAAGCAACAGATCATGAATTCCAACAGTCTTGATCTCGCCCGTGGAACTTCTCTTGATAACACTAACTAGGCTTCTGTTAACGAGCTCGATTAAGCATTCCTCAGCCACAACCTCTAAGCTTTTTGTCTCGTGTTTTGGTATGAAACCTTCGGAAATCCATAATCGGATCAACTTCTTGACTCTGATCTCTTCATCTTCTGCAAATGATCCAAAATATAGAAAGCAAGCTTTCAAATATTCTGGTATATGCATGTATATTATATCTAATACATTAAATGGATTTTCAGCACCTGAGGAATTTAGAGATTCTGCAATTTGAATCCATGAATCAAGATTCCAATTATTTAACTTCCCGCAACTCCCAATGAGATTAAGAAACAGTGGAACACCCTTGCAAAATCTTGCTATTTGCTTCCCGACCTCAAAAAAATAGGGTGGGCGGTCGTTATGGCGAGAACATTTGCGTGTTAATAGATCAAAAGATTCATCATCATTGAGAAGTGTTAGAGGAAAAGGGTGAATGCTTGAACCCATATCCAAAGCCATATGGTATAATCGACTCGTTAGCATGATTCGACTTCCATTGCTTTCATTCGGAAATGACATTTTCAGAGCATTCCATGCACTAATATCCCAAACATCATCCATGACAATTATATATCTTCGCCCTTTTAAACTTTTATAGACTATTTCCGATAAGTCTTCTTCATCCATGTTAGAGAGTATACCACCAAAGACTACCTGATTTGCAATATCAAACAACATCTTTTTGCAACTAAATGTCTCAGAAACAGTACACCATGCACGCTTTTGGAAATGGAACCGAATGTAAGCATCATTGTAGACCATCTTGGCCAAAGTAGTTTTACCCAATCCACCAATTCCAACAATAGACACAATATCAAGTTTTTCTGAATTATCTGTAAGTAGATATACTATTCTTTCCCTCCCGTCGTCGAAACCCACAATACCAATATCGTCCATTATTGGAAAATTAGCTCGTGAAGGATGGAGGGGACTGGGACTCTGTTCAGAGTTGAGGGCAAGAATATCATGTACATGTCGATCATGTATCCTCATAACTTCACTCTTAACAAGCGTAACTTCTTCTATGATATCACAAAGACATAAAATATCATGCCAAAGACACTCTTTTATGTATACGAATGAGCTAACGGCTCTTTCCGAAATGTATGTTGCGTTAGCAATTCGTGTCCAGAGATATTTTATATCATCGTGTTTATCTTGCAAGATTGTGTTAGCGAAGCCTTTCAAATTTAATTCCCTCAATGACATCAATTCCGCATGGAGCATCACGATTTGATGCTTTGGGAACTGGGAACGGAAGTCTATCAAATCTTCTAAGAGTGAATCAAAAAGTCCCAACACATTAATCTTAGGAAAATTGAGTGACGATGGATAAAAAAACAAGTGTGCAAAGATTCTTCTCACCTCTACTTTGATTGCGGCAGCCTTATCCGAAAAATTGTGAAGAAGAAGGTCACTTTCCTCCTCCGAAAAGGCCTGTTTGATTTCTCCAGAACAAAGTGAGCTAATGAGAGTTGCAGCCTCGTGGACAACAGTTTCAGCTCGTTTTGCAACAAAATTCCAGTCTACTCTTAAAAACTCTGTCTCCGGAGGGTCCATGAGAAATGTGATCAAGAATACCAAGTCCACGAAAAGCATCTGAAGGCCATCCTGCTCTGGATCAACCTGCAAATTGTCTTTGAGGAACTCAACAAATTTTAGAACAAGTTTGTTAGCCGTAAAACTGTCCTTTGCTGATGATGGCTTTGAGGCTTTCAGTAGTACTGAAAGATACATCCTCGTGACCTCCGGAGTGGATGGACTGATTTCCATCCGTAGATCAGAAAGAATAATGTTAATTCTTGGTGCCATCATGCCTTCTTTCTTCGCATCAGGGACCGCCCAGCAAAGAAGCGATAGGCATGCTGCTCTGCAAGCCCAAGCTTGAATGTGAATCTGAAAAGCTCGCAAATACTTGTGCCTGCTGCATCGTCTTGCATCAAAATCAACAAGTTCATTGAACAACTGCAGATTGTGTTGAAGGGATTCAATTTGGTCCTTCAAGTGCACAAGATTGCTGAGGGAGGCAGAGATAGAACCCATGAAATGAGGAAGTTCATCAATGGAAAAGACGAACTGAGACGAGCCATTCAAGAAATCAAGACAATCTTCTTCGATCTTGGGCTTGCACTGCTGAATTATTTCCAGCAACTCACAAGCAACAGCTTCAAAACCTTCAAATCTGAATTCTTTGATCTTTCTCTCAGCTTCTTCAAGTTTAGCCTCAATATGAGATTCCTCAAGAAACCCGAAACTCTTTTCCTCGCCGAACGGCGAGTCATTCCACATGGCCAAGCACAGCAGATAAATTTTCAGGTATTCCAGCTCATGAACAAGATCAAGATATTCATCCTTGGCTAGAAACCCCAGGATCACATCCACACAGGTAGGGTTGATCATCTTTCTCTCTTTTTTTTTTTTTTGGTTTCTCAAACACTTGTTGCAGGGAATGATGGAAAAGAAAACAGATCAAAGCTGAGTTTACAATGGGAAAATTTGCAACAGTTTTCTAATCTGAACAGAGTGGCTAGTACAGAGGGAGTAGTTTTTTTTTTGCTAAATAATTTTTTTTTCATTGATCAAATTATAGTCGAAACTATTAAAATAAAAAAAAAAATTGACAATAAAAGAAAATAAAAGTTATAAAATAATTTAAAAAATTATGATAACAGACAAAAGACACGATCAAGAAAACTTGAATTGTAGACGGAGTATTAAATTGCCACTCCAAAATCAAATTGCATAGATCGGATCGGAGTTGTTGAGAATTTTCTCATTGTTTAAGTTTAATCTGATGTGGATCCAGCTAGATCAGAAATATTTTATAAAGTCATTCATTGTGAAATTTCATCTTATATGGCTATGGTTCTTAGTAGATAATAACTTTTTTTAAAATGACCACAATTGTCCCCCATCTATTTCATTTTCGTTTCGATAGTCTTAGTTTATTTTTTTCGACATAAAGAGTTCTCTAACTAATTACAGACAGACTATTGAGATATTGCCACCAAATTTGTAGCGGAATCCGATCAAATTGAAGCATGCACACTGCACACATTTTATTCAGGGGCAAAATTGTCTTTCTCAAATCCGACCCTTTTCTTACCCCTGATTAAATCCCTAAAATTTTCATATCTTCTCCATCTTTTCCTCTTTTTTGTACTTCCCTCAGTCACAAATTATCTGTCCACTTTATATTTTGTACGAGAATTAAGGTTTTATCAAATTCTATGCTAAAATATGGTAAAATGTCAAATATAACTCTATTTAATAATGCTCCATATTAAATTTTACTTTATTTACTCACCATATTCTTCTTTTTCCAATATTCAATGCAAGGGGTAGAATTGAAAAAATTATTATTATTAACAATTTATTTAGAAAATGAATAATTAATTTGGGACGGAGGGAGTATCAAATTGCCTTCAATTGTATTCTTCACGCCGTCAAAGGAATCTGATTTTTGCCTTCAATGCGGCATCGGATGATGGGTTTGGGCCGGTGGATGACATTGTTATTTGCTCATCTGGCTCTTTTGTCCTCAAACAGGTTCATTTCCTTCCCCACCAATTTTGTTTTTTGGGATTTAGTATGCTCTTGATCCTATAAACTCTGATTAATTTGTTCTATATGCCTGGAAAAATTAATTTAATCATGTAAATTATGAACTTGTTGCCTAAAGTTAGACTATTTACAAGCTCGTTTTCTTACTTTTGAACTTCTTCTTGGTGTTTCGGATGTACAAACCAGTTAGATTGTATTTGATGGTTCGGAGGTTTTCATTGTTTTAATTGGCAGTTAAGTTTGCTGGACAATTTGATAAAATTTTATGTTTTCTTATGATTTTGTTTTTCCATTTTTGTTCTTTGCAGTGGTGGTACTGTCTGCAAATTATATACCCTGTTACTCCTTTTAATATATAAAATTGTAACTCGAACTGGCTTCTTATATCCCTAAAGTGACGGGTCAAAACCTTGTCGTATTTGAGAAAGACAATTTTGCCCCTAAATAAAATGTATGTGCAGTGTGCGTGCTTCAATTTGACCAAATTCCGCGTAAAATGTGCTGGAAATGACTCTATAGGCTGCCCGTAATTAGTTGGAGGGCTCTTTATATAAAAAAAAAACTATGACTATCGAGGCGAAAGTGAAATAGATGGGGGGTCTATTGGAGCCATTTTCTCTTAATTTTTTGTTTCGAAGAAAAATCAATATGAATTGGTTTTTTGCTTCTCGGCATTCTTTTGCATCTCATAAATCAGAATCTCATGTTTCAATATTTTTTTTTGTATATTATTTTAAAGAAGACTTTGATCAAGTGGTTGATTAGCTATTAGTATATTAGAATTTGATTAAATGGTTGATCATTGTGATTTGTGACTTCTGTATCATCAATTTCATGATAAAATGCTGAGGGGAGAGAGATTTAAATAATGAAAGATGATGACTTTTATGCAGATTGTCTTTAAAATATTGCAAATTCTAGCTGGATCCACCTAAGATGAGATTTAAATAATACAATTTGACAATGAATTGTGATTTGTGACTTCTGTATCATCAATTTCATGATAAAATGCTGAGGGGAGAGAGATTTAAATAATGAAAGATGATGACTTTTATGCAGATTGTCTTTAAAATATTGCAAATTCTAGCTGGATCCACCTAAGATGAGATTTAAATAATACAATTTGACAATGAATTGTGATTTGTGACTTCTGTATCATCAATTTCATGATAAAATGCTGAGGGGAGAGAGATTTAAATAATGAAAGATGATGACTTTTATGCAGATTGTCTTTAAAATATTGCAAATTCTATCTGGATCCACCTAAGATGAGATTTAAATAATACAATTTGACAATGCATCAGAAAATGAAGTATTAACTACCGTTGACAAGCATAGATCTATGTGTTTGATTCAATGAATTTCTTGATACAGAGCGTGAAAAGGAGTATTTGTGAGGAATTCAGTGAGTGAAAAGAGGAGAGAGAATGATGAATCATACCTGTGTCTATTTTATCCTGAGCTTTCTGGCCGAGGATCAATCTCCCCAGCTTATCCGTGAGCTAGAATACTTGAAAATCTACTTCTTCTGCTTAGCCAAATGGAATGACAAGGATTTTGGGTTTGTGGAGGAATCTCATATTGTGGCTACACTTAAAGAAGCTGAGAGAAAGATCAAAGAATGCAGGTTTGAGGGCTGTGACGCTATGGCTTGTGAGTTGCTGGAAAAAATTCAGCAGTGCAAGCCGAAGATCAAAGAAGATTGTCTTAATTTATTGGATGGCTCGTCCCAGTTCGTCTTTTCCATTGATGAAGTTCCAGAGTTCATGGGTTGTATTGCTTCCTCCCTGCAGAATCTTTGGGTCTGGAAGGTTGATTTGATGCCTTATGTGAAGGTGCAAATTGAATCCATTCAAGACAACCTGGATTTGTTCAAAGAGTTTCTTGAGCTCGCCTCGAAAAGGTGCAGCAGCCATGAGGATTTGGGAGCTTTCCATGTTCACGTTCAAGATTGGTCTTGCAGAGCAGCATGCCTATCTCTTCTGTACTGGGTCGCAGATGCGAAGCAAGAAAAACTAGCACCGAGAATGGATGTTATTCTTTCTGATCTACAGAAGAGAATCAGCCCATCCACTCCCGAGGTCACGAGGATGTATCTTGCAGTACTACGGAAGGCCTCAAAGCCATCAGCGGAGGAGGAATGTATTACTGCGAATAAACTTGTACTTAAATTTGTTGAGTTCCTAAAAAACAATTTTCAGGTTGATCCAGAGCAGGATGGCATTCAAATACTTTTCATTGACTTAATATTCTTGATCACATTTCTCATGGACCGGCCAGAGACTGAGAAGTTAGCTGAGGGAGAATTACTCTTCACCCAAGCTGGTGCTACTCTCGGCGAGGCGGTAACTCTCATTAGCTTACTCAGTTCTGGCAAAATCAAAGAGATCTTTGCTGAGGAAAGGAACTTTCTTCTTCACAATTTTTTGGATAAGGCTGCCATAATCAAAGAAGAGGTCACAAGAATTTTTGCACACTTATTTGTGGATCAATCATCTTTTAATTTTCCAAGAATCAATGTTTTGGGATTGATTGATTCACTCTAAGAAAATTTGAACAAGTTTTGTTGCCATTTTCCAAATCACCAAATGAGGATGCTCCACGAGGAATTGCTGTCATTGAGGGAATTAAATTTGAAAGACTTCTTCTCTATCTTGGAGTCGCAAAACAAGAACAAGGATATAAAAGATCTTTGGACACGGATTGTTAATGTGGTATACAGTGCAGAAAGAGCTGCTAGTTCATTCATATACATGAAAAGGTCACTTTGGCATGATATTTTATGTTTTTCTGACATTCTGGCAGAAGTTAAGGTTATCACAAGTGAAGTAAAGAATATTCATGAGAAGCATATGAATGGTATTCATGCCCTCAGCTCTGAACCAAGTTCCAATGCGCCTCTTACTGTACAAGCTAATATTCCAAGAGTGGATAAAGTTGTTGCTTTCAAGGATAGGGCAAAAGAAATTCAAGATCGACTTTTGTGGGGATCATCGGAACTTGACATCATCTCAATTGTCGGGATGGCTGGATCTGGTAAGACTACTTTGGCCAAGAAAGTCTATAATGATCCTTCAATTCGATCTCATTTCCACAAACATGCTTGGTGTACTGTTACACAATTAGTTAATCGTAAAAGGATTTTGTTGGATATTCTAATTGATGTAACTATTGACGGAGCTAGTCTCTCAAACATGAAAGAAGAAGACTTGGAAGAAATACTGTACAGAAGTTTAAAAGGGCAAAAGTATTTCATCATCATGGATGATATTTGGAGCGTTGACGCGTGGAAATCACTAAAAAATTCATTTCCAGATGAGAATATTGGGAGCCGGATGATATTCACTAGTCGAATTCAGGTGATTTCAGAGGCTAAATGTGGCTCTAGTCCTTTTGTTCTGAATCCTCTATCTCCGGATGAAAGCTGGGAGCTACTAGAAAAGAAGTTATTTTACAAAGGTAGTTGCTGCCCATCAAATTTTGTTGGGATCGGGAAGCAGATAGCATCTAACTGCAAAGGGCTTCCATTGTCTGTTGATCTCATTGCAAGTATTTTGATGGAAAATATTGAGGATTTGGATTGGTGGAAACAAGTTGGAAATAATCTCAATTCATTTATTGTTAAAACAGGTTGCATGGATATATTTGAACTTAGTTACAAGCATCTGCCCGAATTTTTGAAGCCTTGTTTCCTATACATTGGATTATTTCCAAAAGATGAAAATATTAGAGTGAACAAGTTGAGCCAATTATGGATTTCAGAAGGTTTCATAAAACAGCATGAGACCGAAAATGTAGAAATTCTAGCTAAGCAGTACTTGATGGATCTTGTCGCCAGAAGCCTTGTCACTGTTACCAAGAGAAGTTCCACGGGTGGGATCAAGACTTGTGTTGTTCATGATTTATTGCGTGATTTTTGCTTAGCAAAGGGTGAAGAAGCTAAAGTTTACAAGATGATTCCGGGGAACAAAGACTCGGACTTGGCCTCTACGGCCTCTATACTTAATTCTCCTGATGCTCTTCATTACCGGGCAAGCATCGGATTTGAATGTTGGAGGTCATTTCTTCAACATGTCCCCCCTGCTTCATTTCTGCGCTCTCTCCTCTCGCTTCATCCTTTCTCCATTAAAAGTGGGAGTTCAGAAGCAGAATCATTCCAGTACCTCGCGTTCTCTTATTTCAAATTTCTTCATGTATTGTATTTAGACAGTAATTTGGTGGTAGACGAGTTTCCCGATGGAATTACTGAACTGGTTCTTTTGAGATACTTAACACTTGCGTGCAATTCTGAAAGTATTCCACCATCCATAAACAAGCTCGAGAACCTAGAAGCACTTCATTTGCAAAGTTCAAAACTGTTCAGTTTGAAATGGCCATCTTATACATGGAAGTTGTCTGATGTTACAGTATTTGATTTACCACTGACGGTATGGGAAATGAGAAAATTGAGACATGTAGATGTTACAACAGTGCAAATTCCTTGTGATTTTTGTGATGGCTTACCTCCATTGGAGAATGTTCAGGCGTTTTCCTCTCTTGTCCTTTGTTACGAAGATGCAGAAACGTTCTTCCGAACCATACCAAAAGTTCGGAAACTGAAATGTCTATTTCACTTATCAGGAGCTCCCAGGAGTGGTAATCAGATTGTGAAATTTGATTTTCTTTGTCAGCTTGAGTCACTTTTTATGCGTCATTTGGATTCTACTCGTCTCAAGTTGCGTAGCTGTGCATTTCACCTTCCTGAAACTCTGAAGAAATTGACTTTGATGGATTTTAAGCAACCATGGAGTGCAATATCAGCAATCGCGAAACTACCAAATCTAGAGGTTCTGAAACTTTCTGATGCTTTCTGTGGGAAAACGTGGGGTGTGGGAGATGAGGATTTCCCGAATCTCAAGTTTCTGAGATTACACATGATAAACATTCGAGACTGGGAAGCATCCGACGAGGCCTTCCCTCGCCTCGAGCATCTTGAAGTGGACTATTGCCGGAAGTTGGAGGCGATCCCATATAGATTTGGAAGTATTCTAACTTTGAAGGTGATTGAGGTCGTGAAATGCAGGACTACTATCCGTGAGTCATTGGATGGAATTATGGAAGACCAAGAGAACGCTGGAAATGAACACTTTCAAGTCTTTATATCTAGAGCAATTAAAGAGGATTATTCATCTGTTTCTGATTCTGATTCTGATCCATGAAATATTAGAAACTTTACTATTTTCAAATGTTGAACATGTTTGTTTTGTGATATCTTTCACTTCACGACTCTTCTGGAATTTTATTGTAAAAAATTGTATTTGATTGGTGTTTCTTCGCAATTTTTTCGGAGTACTTTCTAGTATAATTACAGATTACGTGAAGCAGTTGATAGATCTCTCCTTAACCATCTTCCTTCTGATCAATTCTGTCATGGACCAGGCCTACCAAGTGGACATGGACCACTTGGTCCACATTCAGCCACATCACAGTTTTGGTTAAAATAACATTGTTTGAGGCATTTTTATTGTTTTTTAATCAAAAGAGGGGATGTGGTTGATTGTGCATCAAGTGGTTTATGTCCCCACTTGTAGGCTAGGTCTATATCAGAATTTTTCCTTCTGAAGATGTTTAGTGCATTAGGAATTTATGCAGAAAGCTTTGAGAAACCATTTCTTGAGCGAACATCTGAGTTTTATGCTGTGAGGGTGTAAAGTACATGCAGATTACTTGCTCGGTGTGTTCTATTGCTCACTAATTGCGTGTTTAATATTGTTTTAATGTGATTTAGGTTAAAGATTAACTTGCGAATACTATTAGTTGTGGTAAGGTGTTATAATTGGTACAATGTTTTTGGTAGTATTGATGTGTATTTGTAGCTTTGCTATTTTTTTGTGGCAAGGAAAGACTATAATATCATACTTTTTATTATTGATGTGTATATGTAGCTCTAAAATATCAGAATTTTATTTTTTATTTTTATAAAAAAAACCTAAATTAGAGACCGGAATTTAGCGACCGAATAAATCATCTCCCTTTAGCGACCGAATAAACCGTTGGCATTTAGCGACCCAAAAATAAATTTCAGTCGCTAACTAATTAGAGACGAAAATTATCCGAACAAACGATTTGGTCACTAAACGGTCGCTATTCTCAGTTTAGCGACCGATTAGCGACCAATATGTTCGTAGCTATTTTTCTGTTTTCTTGTAGTTATACAACTGCATTGCTTGAACCTTTAAAGTCATGGTGGTTGGTGCTAATTTGAAAACCTATATATAGCATCTACTAATGTTTATGATGTCTAAAATCAAATGAGTGTTCAATATGACTAAGAAACATGAGAGACAATTGCATAGAAGATTAGTGAGGAGCAGATTTTAAATTTGCAAATCCTCTATAAAAATGAATATCACGATTACAACAACAAAATAAATTAGAATTAAGCTTACCTTTTCATCCAAAATCAAAGAATCAACACTCATTAAATCGTCAGGTTTCTGGGCATTGAAAGTGTCCATAATCTGTTTACTCGAAATAATAGTCTCTTTTCTTGTTTGCCTTTTCCAAATTCATTGAGATGCACATATTGAAGTCTTAATTTCCCCATAATGTTTGTTTTGATGGTATTTTTTATTTTTTTGTGAGGGAATGCATGACTGATTTTGGTTTATATAGTCGGTTATTTTCTTGAAATATTAAATATAATTTATGATGCAAGACTTTTAGAATTCCTATATACATGAATAAGAATTTTGTTTTTTCTTGGAACATTAAATATACTTCATAATGCAAACCTTTCAGAATTCCTATATGCATTAATAAGAATTCAAAAATTCATTATGCATATTTTCTGATGCAAGTCTTTTAGAATTTCTATATACATGTTATTTTCTTAGAATATTAAACCTACTTTATGATGGAAGACTTTTAGAATTCCTATATACATTAAATCTACTTCATTAAAAAAAAATATTGAACTTCTTTATTTTAAAAAACTCATTCAACTTCTTTATTTAATAAAAACCAATGAACTTCTTCATTAAAAAAGAAAATCATTCAACTTCTTCATTAAAAAAAACATTGAACTTCTTTATTTAAATTCAATTCATTTATGTTACACAGCCTTTTAGAATTCCTATATGTTATTTTATTAGAATATTAAGTCTACTTTATGATGGAAGACTATTACGATTCCTATATACATTAAATCTTCTTCATTTAAAAAAACCATTGAACTTCTTTATTTAAAAAAACCCATTCAACTTCTTCATTTAAAAAAGAACTAATGAACTTCTTCATTAAAAAAGAAACCCATTCAACTTCTTCATTAAAAAAACCATTGAATTTCTTCATTTAAATTCAATTAATTTATGTTATATAGCATTTTAGATTTCCTATATACATGTTATTTTCTTAGAATATTAAATCTACTTTATAATGGAAGACTTTTAGGATTCCTATATACATTAAATTTACTTCATTAAAAAAGAAAACTATTGAAAATTTTCATTTAAAAACTATTGAACTTCTTTAAAAACTATTAAAAAAGGAAACTATTGAACTTCTTTATTTAAAAAAAAAAAAAAAACCATTCAACTTCTACATTTAAAAGGAACCAATGAACTTCTTTATTAAAAAAGAAAACCATTCAACTTATTCATTAAAAAAAACCATTGAACCTCTTCATTTAAATTCAATTCATTTATGTTACATACTTTTTCTATTAGGAAAAAGCTTAACGGCTAAGCAAAATTGGCTATAATTGGCTAAAGACCCAAATTAAATATTATTCATCCCCTGTTGGTATAAGGGATTCATCCAACTATTTACCATTTTGCCACCAATTTAGCCAATTAATTGGCTAAATTTTAGCTCCCTAGCAATGTCCTTTCTATAATCAATAAATATGTAACTTTAGAATGAAGATGAAGATTATAGCTAAACTATTCATCTTCATAGTAACTTTAGAATGAAGATGAAAATTATAGCTCATGAAGCACTATTTTTAGAAGAAAATTAATGACAAAGTTTCCACATGGAAGCTTATGATTGGAATGCATATCATAATATGTAACATGTCACATCATGAAGCTTCTACCTCAATTTGGTCTAACTTTATATATTATAGATTTTTTAATATAAAATTGATTTTTTTTGAGTTGATAACAAAATCATCTATATTTCCTACTACTGTAATAATGAATTTGTGCTAAAAATTGTATTTATAAGTTGAATTTTGAATTTATAATGGTATAATCCTCAATCCTTTGTGGTCAAACACGGATCAGAGCTGGAAATCTGTTCAACCATAATATTTTTTAAACTTCCATGTTGGATTTTTAATTTATTTTAAACTCCTATTATTTCCTAAAAATATTAGGTTCATCAATATTATAAATGCACTTTGTAATAGCTTAATAGAGTGCTCTCGACCATTATTCGATTATTCTAGTGCTTTATTTTTGTCTATTTTTAGCTCTCTTATGTGGTTAATTTTAGAGGTTATTCCCTTACGAATTGTTGAGATAAGATTCAAGCTTTTATTATTATTGTACTTTTGGAGATTATTTTGTTTTATATTTGAGACTTTATTCAAATTCAGTCATGTTTTATTATATTTCTCTATTACTTGTTATTAAATTTCTTCCTATGAACGAAATATTAATTTTAAGGTAATGATGTAGTTAGATTAATTTAATATGTTATTCTTTTGAACTTATTATTGGGTGGGTGTTACGATTACTAATTATTGTTCTTACTACTTAACTACCGTTCAAATTGTTTTGATATTAACCTAGAAGATTTGACAAACTGACCTTGTTAATTATATTAAATAATCTGAATATAAAGTGGATGCAAAAATAGACATATACTTTATATGACTTAGAGTCTTAGACCTTCTTTATATCAAAACTCTTGTTTAATTTTAATTAATTAATTTAGTTTATCAAACCAACATCAACTCATTCGAATTGTTTAATTAGAAATTAATTAATCTTTATTATTCTATGTGAGATCAACCTTATTTAATGCAACATTGACCTGCTTAATTGCTAGTTTAGATTTTGCGTATCAAGTTTTTTTGTGTCGTTCCGGGAAATTTTTTATTAATTGTATTTCTTTATAATTTTTATTTTTATTTTACTTTGATATTGATTTGCTTTTATTATTTTATTTTTTTTAGACATGGCAACAACATTTGTGGTTGTCTCCAAATTGACTTAATTGATAAATCAAGTTAGCCTCTTCATGATACGCGCAATTCATGAAGGTCATGTTAACTAACAAGCTTAATCTCGAAGATTGTGAAACAGTAATGCTTACAGAGGAGTGCCTTGCCATTCTCAAGAGGAAGTTGACCCAAAAATTAAAAGATCCATGAAGTTTCTCTATTCCTTGTACTATTGGGTAATTAAACTTTGATAAGGCATTATTTGATTTATGAGCTAATATTAATTTAATGCATTTATCTATCTTTTAGAACTTGGGGTTAGGTGAGGTGAAACCTGTGAATATGGCAATGCAACTAGCAAATATGTTTATAATCTATCCGTGGGGTATAATTGAAGATGTTCTGGCTAAGTGGATAAATTTAGTTTTCCTACATACTTTGTTGTAGTTGATATTGATGAAGATAGAGAGGCTCCTCTTGTTCTTGGTAGACATTTTCTTACTACCAATAGGGCTTTGATTAATGTTCAACTGAAAAAGGTTACTCTTTTGGTTGAAGATAAAGAGGCTATTTTTAATATGTATAAGTCTACAAAATATCCTACAGAGAATGATTCTTGACAAAAAGATTTACAAACTTTTAGATTTTTGAAAATTCGATACATCAGTGAATGATTGGAGACCGAGTTTGAAAAACCAGTCACAAAAATAGAGACCGATTAGCAATCAGAATAGTGTTTATGGTATACTGTGGGATCTATGATTTGATTAGCTACCACTTTTTGTCACGCCTCGAACCTGGGTCTATAAGTTCGTATCCGAAGACCTGACATGATCGTTTTCTCAAAGTAAACTCCGAGACTACAAGGTCTTACATTAAAAGAATCTGTGTCACAATAGAATTAAATACCAATTGAATAGAACTATTAAAATTCCTCAATAAACTTGAATACATTAAAATACTCTTAATCGAACTATCCTAAAGTTTTATTTCGATAGTAATCCAAAATTGCTTATATACCCAGTCCTCATTGTATGGTCTATCGTACCCTTCGACTCATCATCTGTAAAAACAACAATCTCAAGAAGTGAGCTACAACTCAGTAAGTATAGAAACGCCTCCCAGGAAAAATCTGGTTACATTATATATAGTTTTCAGAAAACCGATTAAATTGTCAAGAAATATATTTTAAACATAATCATTTTACAGAAATGGTATTTTCAGAATCTTTCAGAAATTCAGAAATATTTTTCAATTTAACAATTGTAGAATAGAACAGAACAGAATTTACAGAATGATACTTTGACCGGGGATCAAAGGTTTACTGAATCAGAAACAGATGTTGATATATCAGTCCTAGACTTCTACCCTCGAGGAATGGGTCAGAACAGAGTCTTACCTTTCCCCCTAGGTGGGTAAGAACATAGCCCCAACTATTACCCCGCCAGGAGGGTCAGAATAGATAATATCCCATGTCAACCCACAAAGTATCAAACAGTAACCACTACAAGAAAACATTGTATTTGGGACATTCGCAGTTTTTTGGGAGTACTTTCTAGTATAATTACCCTGCTGCTTGAATTAATTACTACTGAACCTGTGGTGAATGCTTGTGTGGATTTGTGTTTCTTTGCAATTAGTTTTGTTGACATTGCCTTTGATGATAGTTTAATTCTGTTGAGCCTTGATGATATGCTTCTTTTTTTTTTCCCATTAACCTGGGAATGATCTTCACAGCCTTGAGCTTTTAACTATTCGACATTTTTTTTCCTCATTACAGATTACGTGAAGCAGTTGATAGATCTCTCCTTAACCATCTTCTGAAGATGTTTAGTGCATTAGGAATTTATGCAGAAAGCTTTGAGAAGCCATTTCTTGAGCGAACATCTGAGTTTTATGCTGTGAGGGTGTAAAGTACATGCAGATTACTTGCTCGGTGTGTTCTATTGCTCACTAATTGCGTGTTTAATATTGTTTTAATGTGATTTAAGTTAAAGATTAACTTGCAAATACTATTAGTTGTGGCAAGATGTTATAATTGGTACAATGTTTTTGATAGTATTGATGTGTATTTGTAGCTTTGCTATTTTTTTTTTTTGTGGCAAGGAGAGACTATAATATCATACTTTTTATTGATGTGTATATGTAGCTCTAAAATATCAGATTTTTATTTTTTATTTTTATAAAAAAACCTAAATTAGAGACCGGAATTTAGCGACCGAATAAATCGTCTACCTTTAGCGACCGACTAAACCGTCACTGATCAGTCTCTATTTAGCGACCCAAAAATAAATTTCAGTCGCTAACTAATTAGAGACGAAAATTATCCGACTAAACGATTTGGTCACTAAACGGTCGCTATTCTCAGTTTAGCTACCAATTAGCGACCAATATGTTTGTAGCTATTTTTCTATTTTCTTGTAGTTTAGACAATGCATTGCTTGAACTTTTAAGAAGAATGAACTGTACAATGCATTGCTTGTAGCTATCAACTGTCCAATGTTTGAGACAGATTTAAGAAGAATGAATAAAAGACCTTGCATTACAAAATCCTTCCCAAACTTTGTATTATTTTTTTCTACATACATCCGTCCTAAATTTAGTTTATTATCTAATATATCAATTCCTATCGTCCAGTCCTCATCTACTGAAAGCAACAATGCACATTAATTAGTACCAAAATCACCAAACCAATATCACCTAAACTCATGGTTTTGAAACCCGGACCGGACCGCCCGGTCCGACCGTCGACCGGACCTCCGAGCGGTCCGGTTAGGTCCCAAAAATCGGAAGCTTCAAAAATCGATCTCATTTGTTTGACTCGGTTGACCCGGCAGGTCCGACCGTCCGACCCGAAAACCGTTCCGGTTTTGACCAAACCGGCCGGGTCACGAAAAAGCTTTTTTTTTTTTTAAAAAAAAAATTGTTTTAAAAAAAATTAAAAGGGAGAAACAGGGGTATAACCCCGATACAGCACAACAGCCCTTTTTTCTCTCAGTTCTTTTTCTTTCTGCCTCGGGCTCTCTCGGTTCTCCCCTCCCCCAAATCAATTTAGGGTTTATTTTTCAAATTTCTCTCACAATTTCACTAAGTCCATCTCCATTATTCCACCATCCATGATCTATCAAGTATTAATTTGATGAACCAAGCTCTTGAGAAAGGTTTGATTTCTCATCTATAAGATCTTTTTATTTTTTTTAATAAATTCTTTAGTTAATTCTTTTGATTTTGAGTTTTGATTTTAATGATACTTGAATAGTGGAATACTTTAATTGATACTTGTTTTTTGTTTTGTTTTCAATTTCATGAAATGCAGATTTATTTTGAGAAGAATAATGGAACCCTCCACAACTTGCAATTCTAGTTCACAATCTAGCCCATCTTTGAATGCTAAAGGTAAGTCTGATATTGCTTGGGATCATGTAACTGAGACAATAGGGCCAAATAATAAGAGAATAGCTTTGAATTGCTTGTATTGTGGGTTTCATTCTAAAGGTGGAGGTATTAATAGGATGAAACAACATTTAGCTGGGAAAAAAAGGAGAAGTAAGAGCTTGTAAAGCTTGACCACCGGATGTAATGTATAAAATGCAAGAATCTCTTAAAGAAATTGTGGGTAAGAGAAATAAAAAACAAGAAAACTTTGAGCTTAGAAATCCTTATGGTCCTAGTGTTTCACAATTTGAGGGAGATGATGTTGATGTTCAAGAAATTCACCCTCCAAATGTCGCTCAAAGTAATAAAAAAGACAAGGAAAAGGCACCTCAAAATATTGATAATTTTTTTGCTCCAAGGACTACCCCGGGTTCTCAACCAACTTTAAAAAGTGTCCTTGCAAATAAAGAAGCTGTGCGAAGAGCAAATATGGAAGTAGCTAAATTTTTTTATGACTCTTGCATTCCCATAAATGCTGTCAATTCCATTTACTTTCAGCGAATGTTTGATGCTGCACTTACCATAGGACCAGGTTATAAAGTTCCTACATATCATGATCTTCGAGTCCCTTTGTTAAGAGATGCAAAAAAAAGAAGTGCTACTTTTTGTAGATTCTCTTAGGAGTAAATGGTCAGAGTATGGTTGTACCATTATGGGGGATGGCTGGACTGATAATAGGCACAGATCATTAATTAATTTCATGATTTATTGCCCTTGGGGAACAGTTTTTTGGAAATTTGTTGATGCCTCTGATGTTGTCAAAGATGCAAAAAAATTATTTGAGTTATTTAATGAAGTTATTGAATGGGTAGGACCAGAAAATGTGGTTCATATGGTAACGGATAATGGTGCAAACTATGTGGCTGCTGGAAAATTAGTATCTAGTACATATAAATCAATTGAATGGTCTCCATGTGCAGCTCATTGTTTAAATTTGGTGATGCAAGACATTGCTAAACTAGAACATGTAGCTGATCTTTCAAAAAAAAGGTTCCTCAATTACAAAATTAGTATATAATCATGGTTATTGGTTAAGTTGGTTAAGGAAAAGAAAAGATTGGATTGAGATTATACGTCCAGGTGCTACTAGATTTGCTACTACTTTTATTGCCCTTCAAAATGTTTATCAGCATATGCATGATTTGAAAGCTTTGGTAACTTGTAAAGAATTTTGTGACTCAAGACTCTTTAGAGATCAAAAGACAAAAGAAGTGTTCTCTGTTGTTTTGGATAACAAATTTTGGAATGATTGTCTTATTATTGTAAAAGTTGTAGAACCACTTATGCGTTTATTACGCATTGTTGATGGTGACAAAAAGCCTTCTATTGGCTATGTTTTTGAGGGAATGCTTAGAGCACGTAAGGCAATCAAAGATGTGTTTAAACACAAGAAAAAATACTACAAGAACTACACAAATATTATAAAAAGCCGTTGGGATCGTCAATTAAAGAAACATATTCATGCTGCTGCATATTGGTTGAATCTGGCATTTCAGTTTGATCAAGAAAACTTTTGCAACAAGGAATTTGTTATGGATGGTGTTCTTAATATGATTCATAACCAGGGAAAAGGAAGGAGTTCTAAGTTGTTGGATGAAACTAAATTGTTCCGGGACCGAATTGGAAGTTTCGGACATCCACTTGCCTTGGACACATGCAAAAATAAACAACCAGGTTAGTTTATCTTCTAATAATTCTTACTTTCTTTATATGTCTTCAATTTTGAATAGCCACTTGCTTTGCACACATGCAAAATAACCACTTGCCTTTGTTAAAAATTCTTACTTTCTTTATATGTCTTCAATTTTGAATAGATGAATGGTGGAAATTGTTCGGTCATAGTGCTCCAAACTTGCAGAAATTAGCCATTCAAATTCTTGGGCAAACAAGTAGTTCATCCGGTTGTGAAAGAAATTGGAGTGTTTTTTGATCGAATTCACTCTAAGAGGCGGAGCAGTTAGAGCATCAAAGGCTCAATGACCTTGTTTATGTGCACTATAATTTAAAGTTGAAAAATAGGTAAACTATTATAATAGGTTCAATGTTTATCAAAGGCTCAATGACCTTGTCTTATCATTTGATTTTTTTTTTTGAAAAATAGTGCTAATTGATGTTCATTATAATAGGTTCTCATCTATAGAGAAGAATTATGATCCTATTGATTATGAAAGCATAGATAAGATTGACTTTTGGATTCTTGAAGAAGAAGATGAGGTGCCTTCCATTGATTATGGTGAAATTGAAAAATTGCTTTATGAAGATCTTGAAGAACCAAGATTTCAAAGACAACGTCGTCGATGCCGCCCAGGTAATTATATCACTTTGTATTTGTAATACCTTTAAATTTTAATAATTCGATCATAATAAGTTTTTATTTAAATGTTGTTTAGATGATGAAGATGCTAATGAAGACATTCCTATGGTGCAAGCTCATACTGATGATATGGACCTCTCATCTCATGACAATATCAATTCTCTTGGAGATTTCAACACTTTTGGTAATTTTGGAAGCACAAGTGGTTTTGGCATTTGACAACAATTAGTTAGATTACAAACTTTGTTTCTAATTTGTTATTCTAGTTGAGATTGTTATTATCTTATTTGATTTTACTTGGAACTACTTGTTTATGACGTTGATCAATGAACAATATCTGTGGTATCTATTCTACTACTGTAAATTGGAGTATATATTATATATTATTAATAAGTATATATTATATATTTTTTAATATTTATGACGTCACCGGGCTGAGGAAAGGGTCGATGACGGTCCGACCACCGGTCCGACCAGTGACCCGTGACCCAGTAAATTTTCCGAGTCGATGCCCGGTCCGGGTTTCAAAACCTTGCCTAAACTAACCAAAAACTTCCACAATACAAAAACTTCCACATTATAAAAGCGTACTAAAAGACAAACATTACTTTACCCCATTCAAGTACTATTAACCGTAAGCAACAACTATTACATTCCATCCCCATAAAAACAAAAAAAAAAAAAAACAGTTCAATGATATCCACAAAAACCAAAAACCAAAAACCAAAAACCAGTTCCATATGCTATCCACAAAAAAACAAAAGCCAGTAGCTACAACTACAAAAAACAGTTTAAAAGTACTTCAAGTTTCAAAGGAGCTAATTCCACGTGTTTCTAAATAAGAAATATTAGAGTAGAGATGTCTACATGTCATTTGATCCATCATCATCTTCATCTTCACCTTGACTTTGACCTTCATCATCATCCTCATTCATTTCAGCATCATCAGCTTTTGGGGGAGCAGCACTAGTTGATACATCAATATTGAAACCGCACTCTCGCATTTGGGCATATATATGCTGCATCTCTTTCACAAACTCTCCTCGCAACTCAGCTTTAACGTCGGCAGTGATTTGTTGCTTCAACTTATAATATGATGCTGGTGAAGTCTTTCGGCTGCTGAAGCAATCACCAACAAATCTAGAGAGTTCGCCAAGGCGATATACCATGTTCTTTCCATTATTCCCTCCAGCAGCTTCTATGAAAAGACTCTCTCGCTCCTCAGAAGTCACTTTAGTTCCACTTGTTGATGCTTCTTGTGAGGCACCATCAAAAAGCTCTTGGAATTTTCCATGCAGATTCAAAATTAGTAAAGTAGTGCCCAAAAAATATATAAAATAATCTGATAGCAGAACTAATAACTGTTTAAAAGAAATATTAATGTGTTATGTCATTTTCAAGGAAAGAGAAGACTTACACTAACATTCCTTGCTTTGGCATTGCACCAGTCACCCCCTTTTGTGTCTTTCTGATGTTGGTGAGTTCTACAGAAAGTCTCATCACTAAATACCGGTCGCCCTTTAAGTTTCTCCTGCACAAGTAATATTAACAAGGAATTTGAAGAAGTAAGGCATGATATATGAACTCATAAACATAATATATAAAGTGAAGTCCATATATAATTGAACTTTTTAAGTACCAATATTTCTTCATGTTCAGCAATAGATATGGAGCCAGTGGTACTCAATGCTACACCACTGCCCCCAGCCTCTTTTTTGTTTTTCTGCGCAGCTGCCGACTTCTTAAGGTATTGTTCTGTACCCCATATATTCTTCAACATATACTCCCGGTGTTTCTTGTGCACAAATTCTGGAATATATCCTCCTTTTCTTGCATTATGAAACTCATGAGAGATACGACTTCCGTGTCGAGCAGACCATGCCCTTCGAACCTTAAGTTCATCTACTTTGTCCCATGTGAATAGTCTCTACAATCCAACCAATAAAATCAGTTAGTCCCATTTGAAATATAGGCATTGATACAAATAAATCCATTCCATAAGAATTGTTATTAAGTTTTACCTCAAGCTCATCCCATAACATATTCTTCCACTTCTGAGGGACCTTTCCCCAAGTTGGCCAAAGACCATCATACTTAGCCTTTAAGAACAACATACAAGCCATAGTAACTCAAGACTAAACCTTGAACCTGAAAATGTATTTAAAGAATCGTTATATTTATGGTATTTTGAATGTACTATATCATTAAATGTGTAAACTTACGTGTCCCCTCTCATAACGAGATGTATTTTCTCCTCTCCCGATTCCTCAATGCCTTCTTGCTGATTTTCTGGCTCTATAGCTCGGGGTGGTGTTGTATCTTCTAGAGGAACAGCGCTATGAGAGTTTTATGGTTCTTAAGTACCAAGGAATAAATTTGTTGCTTGAGCATCCCCTGTTGCATGACTTGATTCTCCATTATTGGTTTGCATGTCACTACTTAAAGGTACATTGATACTTGCTGGGGGTGTATGGAAGATATCATTTGACCTGGGCGACGAGTGATTATTTGAAGGTGATGGAATATCATTGTTAGATGATAGTTCGACATTGATGTTTAGGGACTGCACGGTAGGGATTATTGGAGTTGGTGTTGTAGAGGTGTTACTTGGGGAGTTTTCTGGTTCAGAGATGGATGCTTCAATAGGTGGGCCTCTTTCATCTCTAGCAGCAGTCACTTTCATTCGTTTGCCTCGCCCTCCACCTCGCCCACCACCCCATCCTCTTCCTGCCATTTTTAAATTTCAGAAGAAACAAAATAAGTTAAGTTAGATAGCATCGAACATAAGAAGGAAAAAAATATGTGAAGGACGACAAATAACCAATTAAGTTTTCAAACAGAAAAAAGTAAAAACCACTTTTTTTTTCATGATTCTATTTTTCAAACAAACCAAAAAAATAGAAACAAAACCTGTCATTGCATGCTTCAGATTTTCATAAAATAAAGTCAAACAAACAAAACCTAAGTAAAAGCCCTAATTTTTCATTCTTCTGATACTCATACAAACTAAAAACAGAAATTAAAACCATTGCATGTTTCTGATTTTAATAAAAGAGACTTAAAAAACAGACCCAAAGTAAAAGCCCTATTTTTTCATTTTTTTGAGTTACATACAAACAAAAAACAGAAAGTAAAACCTTCATTCATGTTTCTGATTTTAATAAAATAGAGTACAAAAAACAAACCCAAGATAAAAGCCTTTTTTTTTTCATTTTTCTGATTCTCATACAAACTAAAAACAGAAAGTAAAACTATTGCATGTTTCGGATTTTCAGAAAAGAGAGTAAAATAAACAAATTAAATTCAAAAGCCCTAATTTTTCATGCTTCTAATACTCATCCAAAGAAAAAAAAAACAGAAATAAAACATATTGCATGCTTCGAATATTCAGAAAAGAGAGTAAAATAAACAAAATACAATCAAAAGAAAAAAAGAAAATAAAATCCAAAAGAAAAAAACATAAATAAAAAGAAAAATAAACATATTGCATGCTTTCAAAATAAAAATAAACATATTGCATGCTTTTGATTTTTCATGCTTCTAATACTCATCCAAAGAAAAAAAACATAAATGAAACATATTGCATGCTTAGAATATTCAGAAAAGAGAGTAAAATAAACAAAATAAAATCAAAAGCCCTAATTTTTCATGCTTCTAATACTCTGAAAAACACAAGAGGGGGGGTGAATTGGGTTTTTATACAAATTTGCTTCTTTTTCTTGAGATAAAGAAATATGGAACTAATATATGAAGCTTTGTAGAAATGAAGCAATGAGAGCAAGACAAGTGATTTAGAGTGGTTCGATTCACAAAGAATCTACGTCCACTACCTTGAGTATCTCCCAAGGATTTCCAACAATTTCACTAAGAAAAAGGCTTGTTACACTTGTGGCTAACTCACTAAGAGTTTTACACACAACCACAATTTACTCACTCACAAAGAGTACTTTCCCACACTAAGTAGGTTTAGACACAAGAATACCCTATCACTAAGAAAGGGAAGGATGAAGATATAATGATACAAGTTCTTCACTCACAAAGTGGAGTAAATATACCTTTGAAGATCTTTACTTTAATGCTCTTGAACTTTTTGTATTCAACACTTTTTGTCTTGCTTGTATAAAGATTGATTTTTGGACTTTTCAAATCATCAGAAAGAATAAATGCTTTTTGATAGCTAGAGCTTTTAAGAATATTCAATGTAGATTTGTCAAGGTTCTTGTTAGAAGAATATTCAGCTTTAGGGCCTTTATAGATTTCAAAAACGTCCAAAAAACGACTTTAAAACGGTCAGATAACGGCTAGTTTTTTTCAGAGTTCGGTTGACCGTTGATGTACTTCGGTGGACCGAACATAACTCCGGTCGACCGAACATAGGCTTAGGTCGACCGAGCCTGTAAAAAGCAACTCTCAGTATCTCCTCGGTTGAACCGAAGGAAAAAGGTCGGATGGTCCGAACATAGGTCGGTCGACCGATCTCCCCTATGGTCGACCGAACCCAACTTTCAAACCTCTCAGTTTCTGCTCGGTTGATCCGAGCTTGAGCTCGGTTGACCGACCTTCCTGAGTTGATTTTTCACACCTTTTGAAATCTAATGAAGTCTAAAAGATTTTCCCAAAAAGGTAACAATTAAAAGCATTTCGAAAAACCGTTTTAAAAGACATGAACTTTGAAAACAAAGGTTTTTGAAATACGAACACATTTAAAGATTGTTATTAAAACTTAGCCTTTTGAAAAACGTGTTAAATAAGTATGCAAGACTATAGTGTTGTAAACTTAAGTTCATAAGAGCATTTTGGTTAGAGCTTGTAAGATAACGACAAATAGAACTAGAAGCTTTCCTAACCAAACCTAAGTCTTCAATCTTCAATCTTCAATATTGTTGATAAGTGCCTTGAAGATCTTGATTGTATCTTGATTGAAGTACTTAGTGCTTCCACAATGAGTTTCATTATTCTATCACAAAGATGTAAGACATTAAACATAACATCAAATGTTTGTCTATTATCAAAAATCGAGTTTGTTCGCCCTTAGGGCTTACAATCTCCCCCTTTTTGATTATGACAAACTTTTATGTAAATAGATAGAATATGAGCAATAATAAGAACAAGGAAGCATGGCAAATAAAATTAAAAAAAACAATTAAGAGTGACAACTAGTGTTTTAGAAGATAAACAGTGAGAAACCCAAACACTAGTGCTTTAACTTCTTTTGCCAATACATTAGGGACTCTTAGAAGAGCCCTAAATACCTACCATCCTCCAGTCCTCCTTCCTTCCAACTAACAAGGCTAGTTTTGAGAAATTTGAAAAATTGTAAATAGTAAATGCTCCCCCTCAAAACATGCCATATCAAAGATAGAACAGTAAAAAAAATTATTAAGAAAACTCCCTTAAGTTCCAGAAGTTGATAGCAGCAAAAAATCAGGCATGAATATGAAACTTCATGGATCTCGGTCGACCGAGATTTTGGTCACCACATCTTCGGTCGACCGAAGCAAGGGAAATTTTCTGCAGCATTCTGCTGCAACAAAGCTGACTCCTGAAACTTTCTTTCAATAACTTTCACACAAACAGAAGTCAGTTTTCAATAAACAATTAAGCAAGGTAAAGATAAAACAATATTTCTCCCCCTTTGGCATAATCAAAAAGAATTCAATCACCAAAGTATAAAATAGTTTAAAAACATAAGCATAAAACATTCATAGTTCAAAAACATAAGCATAAGCAAAAATAAACAATCAAAGGTTTCAAGTCTCAATGTTGATTTTCTTTATCAGAACTTGAAAGACTCAAATCCTTGGCTAACTTGTCCACTTTGTCGGACACTTTTTTGAACATCTTCTTTGATGCAACTTATCTCTTCCATTACCGTCTCAACTTTTAGCGCAATTTTCTTCATCAAAGCAAACATCTTATCTATTCGGTTCACTTTTCGAGGATGGTCTTTGGGACGTTTCTTGTGTAGGAGAATCGGGTTCTTCTTCTCGGATACTTTACGATGATGCCTTTTAGCTAGAGCTAACTGAATTATGTTCTTGGACATCTTCTTGCTCATCACTATGAGGATCACTTCTCGGCTTCGTAGGTGCTTTACCCCTTTGCTTTTCAATCTTTTGGAGTGTTTTAAGCATATAATCGGATACGTTTCTAGCAAGGATCGCAGCACCAAGCTCATCATTAGTTGTCTTCGAATGAACTTCCATTTATTGTCAATATAGATCATCTTCATTCGGTGAAAACAAGCCTCATCAATTTCGACGACCTTTTTCTTTAAAGGATCTTGCAAATCAAAGCCGAATCTTTGAAAAAAGCCTAGTAAACACATTTCCATATGGTATGAAAATTCCTTGATCCTTTAATTGCAGCCATGAAATGTTGAAGAGCTAGATGAGCAAAGTTCAAAGGCTTCCTTTCCAATAGATGTTGCATGATAACCATTTGGAGGAAGGTGATAGGCGACTTATGTCCTTTGACCAGGAGCAACAATATTGGATACGAAGAAATGAAGAATTCGTCCCAAATTCATCCAATTTGTCTATTTCCCTATCCTTTGAATCGGAAAAGTTGCCTTGAATACTAAATTCGGATATGAAATGTTTCATATTAAAGAGACTGGCATCATCCGAATTCATCATGTTCTTATAAAATCTTTTGGCATAAGCCACATGTTTGACTCAATAGCTTCACGAGAACATCTTATCGAGAAAAATTCAAACTCCATTCTTCCAACACAAGACTTATATCTAATTTCGGAACCATCATCGTATATTTGCCTCAAATTAGCACCAAACTCGTAGACTAAGGAGGGGTAAATATCATCATTAATATCAAATAGGTTTATCCAACCCATATCATCAAATAACCCCATTACTTCATCTAATCCTCTACCAGTGAGCAAACACATTCACATCTCTTAAATAGGTAGTCATGAATCCTCTTTTTGAATTAGAAAGATTGTCAAACACTTTCTTAGCGAAGCATTGTAGAAAGAATTAGTTACCTCTGTAGTGTAGAAGTTTGATGAATCACCAAACTCAAAATTTGAGGGTGGAGAAACCCTTGAGGGAGAAGAAAAGGAATCGTCCTCCGAATGGCTTGAAATTGATTCTTGAATCTTCTTTCCTTTACCCTTTTGAGCAACTTGCTTTACCTTTCCTTTCTTCAAAGGAGTTTGTGATGGTTCTTTGAGGGAAATCCCTTTTTCAAGGGGTCTTTTGGGTAAATTTCTAGGAGGATTTTTGCGAGGAGGAGTATCATCATCCTTATTGCTCTTTTGGTTAGGGTTCTTTGTTCTCACCATTTGTGAAAAAAGAAGGTTGGGTTCGGATTAGAGGTTATATGAACCGAGGGAAAAAAAATATGAAAAAAATATGAATTCTTCACAAATTGATGATGAAATAGAGAAAGAAAGATGAATTTGAAGGTTGATGAAGCTTGGGTTTAGGTAAATCGGTCTATAGAGATGAAGAATTAGAGAGAAAACTGTTATAAATTGAAGGAATGAAATGAAAAGTCACTCGGGTAAGGATATATAAAACCTGTAACCCGATGACTTCGGTCGACCGTTTCCAGAGAGGGTCGACCGAAGGTTGATCGAGCAGATCTCGGTAGTTCTTCGGTCGAGGGTTCGGTTGCACTGAAGATAGTTCGGTCGACCGTCTAGGCTTCGGATCGACCGAACTTTTCCTGTTGATCCGAGGTTCCCCTGTTTTCCCCTGTACACTTAATACACACATCAATCCTGGAATTTTGTGATTCCGAGGCAACGTCTGAGATATTCAAATCTTTCGGTGCTAAGTGGTTTTGTGAAAATATCAGCAAGTTGTTCATCGGTGCAAATAAAGTTTATGCAAACATCACCTTTTACAACATGATCACGAATGAAATGATGTTTGATTTCTATATGCTTAGTTCGGGAATGCTGAATGGGATTCTTTGTCAAATTTATTGCACTAGTATTATCACACAAGATAGGGACATGATGAAATGCAAGCCCAAAGTCCATAAGTGTATGCATCATCCATAAGATTTGAGCACAACAACTACCGGCGGCTATATATTCCGCTTCGGTGGTGGAAAGAGATACACTTGCTTGTTTCTTGCTATACCAAGAGACTAATGCATGACCAAGAAATTGACAATGCCCACTAGTGCTTTTGCGCTCAATACGACATCCCGCATAATCGGCATCCGAATAACCTATCAAATCAAAAGATGCACTTCTAGGATACCATAACCCATAATCATATGAACCAATAAGATATCTAAAAAATGCGCTTAACGGCAACTAGATGAGATTCTTTAGGACAAGCTTGAAATCTAGCACATAGACATACGGCAAACATGATATCCGGCCTACTAGCGGTTAGATAAAGAAGAGAACCAATCATACCTCTATACCTTGTTTCATCTACCGTTTTACCTTTTTCATCCTTGTCAAGCTTGATGGTAGCACTCATAGGTGTGTTGCTTTCCTTAGCACCATCCATACCAAACCTTTTGAGTAGTTCTTTAGTGTACTTGGCTTGGTTGATGAAAATTCCTTCATCGGTTTGCTTGATTTGTAATCCAAGAAAATAATTGAGTTCTCCCATCATGCTCATTTCGAATTCATTTTGCATAAGCTTAGAAAATTCTTCACAAAGCACTTCATTAGTAGAACCAAAAATAATGTCATCTACATATATTTGCACAAGTAAAATATCATGAGATGCATTTGTTTTAATGAAAAAGTGTAGTGTCTACAAGTCCTCTTGAAAAACCAATAGAAATGAGAAATTTGCTCAAACGCTCATACCAAGCACGAGGAGCTTGTTTTAAACCATACATAGCTTTTGTAAGTTTATAAACATGGTTTGGAAATTTTTCATGCAAGAACCCGGGAGGTTGTTCAACATATACTTCCTCCTCAATAAAACCATTTAGAAATGCACTTTTAACATCCATTTGAAAAAGTTTGATACCTTTAAAACATGCAAAAGCAAGAAGCATTCTAATGGATTCAAGTCTAGCCACGGGAGCAAAAGATTCCTCAAAATCAATACCCTCTTCTTGATTGAATCCTTGGGCAACAAGTCTAGCTTTGTTTCTAATGATCTCACCAAGTTCATCAAGTTTATTACTGAAAGATCCACTTGGTTCCAATAATAAGGTGATCAATAGGTCTAGGAACTAAAGTCCAAACTTGATTTCTTTCAAATTGATTTAGTTCCTCTTGCATAGCTAAAATCCAAAAATAATCACATAATGCTTCATGAATGTTCTTAGGTTCTATAGATGAAAGTAAAGCAAGATTGTCAATGAAGTACCGCCTTGTTTTGACACCTTCGGATGGATCACCAATGATTTGCTCTTGTGGGTGATCTTGCTTGTAAATCCAATCCTTTGGTAGCTCATTTGTTGAAGGATCATTGCTTTGAGTAATATGGGGATTATCTTGAGTGATTTCAATGTCCTCCTTATCCTTAGGATTATCATCAAACATAGGAGCTTGTTGGATTTGATTTACACCTTCCAAAGGCATACCTATATCATCATCATCTTTTGTAGATGTGTAAATGTTAGATTCATCAAATGATACATGCATGGACTCTTCAATACACATGGTTCTCTTATTGTATACCCTATAAGCCTTTTTGTTAGATGAATAGCCAAGAAATATTCCTTCATCGGATTTCTTGTCAAATTTTCCAAGGCTATCTTTGATGTTGAGCACAAAGCATTTGCAACCAAAAAACTTTGAAATATGATATTGTGGGAATTTTTCCAAAAATAATCTCAAAAGGAGTTTTTCCAACAAAAGGTCTCATAAAAACTCTATTTACAATATGACAAGCGGTGTTCACGGCTTCGGCCCAAAAAATATTTTGGTAAAGAATTTTCACAAAGCATAGACCTAGCCATTTCTTGTAGAGTTCTATTTTTCCTTTCAACAACTCCATTTTGTTGAGGCGTTTGAGGAGCCGAGAAATTATGAGAAATGCCATATTCATTACAAAACTCTTCAAAGAATTTATTGTTGAATTCTCCTCCATTATCACTTCTCAAGGAAACAAGTTTTAGCTCAAGAGTATTTTGTACCTTTTTGAAAAGATTTGAAAACTCATGAAAAGTGTCATCTTTGTGTGCAAGAAAAAAGTACCCAAGTAAATCTTGAAAAATCATCCACAATTACAAATACATACCTCTTACCACCTAAACTAGTGGTCCTCATTGGTCCAAAAAGATCAAGGTGAACAAGTTCAAGAGGTTTAGAGGTGGAAACCATTTGTTTAGGCTTAAAAGGCGTTTTTGTTTGTTTGCCAAATTGACATGCATCACAAAGACGGTTTTTCACATATTTCATTTTTGGGAAGCCCACGCACTAGCTCTTTTGAGGAAAGCTTATTTAAGAGATCCATGCTTACATGACCAAGCCGACGGTGCCACAAGAAGGCATCATCTTCATTTATGGATAGACATTTAAAATCACATGCAATAAGATCATCCAAGGTAAGCATATAAACATTTCCGGTTCTATTTGCCACTAGTACATTTTCATGAGATGAGCTATCAATTATAGAACAAGTCTTTTTTGCTAAATGTAACATCAAACCCATTATCACAAAGTTGGCTAATGCTAAGCAAATTATATTTAAGACTATCAACAAGAAGAACATTCTTAACAAGAGTTGAAGAATCTTTACCAACATTCCCAATGCCAAGAATTCTACCTTTCTTTTTGTCTCCAAAAGTGACATAACCTTCATGGATGGGCTCCATGTCTTTGACTAATGCGGCATCTCCGGTCATATGGCGACAACATCCACTATCAAGGAACCATTGAGCCGGAGTGTTTACTTTGCTAGAAAGTACCTAAGACAAAGAAGAAGGAGTGACTTTTGGTACCCATATTTGTTTGGGTCCTTGGGGGGTTAGATACGATACGCTTGATTCTCCATATAGTCTTAACTCCCATTTCAATCTTTCTTTTCACAAAACATCTATTGCTAGTGTGACCAAATTTACCACAATAAGTGCAACGAATAGATGGCTTATAATATTTGTAACTATGCTCATGGTATCTCTTTTGTTTATGTGATGAACTAGCAAGCACAAAGTGATTTGTAGGTGGTCTAGAAGAGCTAGCAATATCAATATGACATGAATGTGAATATCCTACTCCATGTTTATGGGAAGTACTAGCATGCACAAAATGATTTCTAGATGGTCTAGAAGAGCTAGTAATATCAATATGACTAGGATGTGAATATCCTAATCCATGTTTATCATTGGAAGTCCGTTGCATACAAAGAAGATGATCAAGATCTTTTGTTCCTTTTGAGAACTTATCAACAAGAGAAGTAAGTTCAACAACTTTGCTTTTCAAGCTATCAAACTCAACAAGCTTGGATTCTAGAGAAGATAATTTATCATATGCTTCATGATACTTTAATGATGAGGAGTTGCAAGTAGCAATAAGTTTCTCATTTTCAACTTTAAAACAATCAACATCATCACATAGTTTTTTGTTTTCATCAAACAATCTAGACTTATCTTCAAGCAAGGAATCAATTTTTTAACTTCATTTCATAGTTTTGCTTTGCACATTTTCTTAATTGATCATACATGTCACATAAGAGCTCATTAGGATCATCCTCATTATCATCACAAGAATTTGAAATTGAAGGAGAAAGATGTACCTCATTACCAAAGGCCATGAAGCAAATATTTGCATTTTCTTCTTCTTCTTCATTTTCACTTCCATCTTGATCCCATGTGCCTATCAAGCCTTTGGCATTCTTGGATTTGAAGAATTTTTTTCTTTTTTATCTTCCTTTGGCTCTCTTTCTTTGATGGATGGGCACTCTCCTATGAGATGTTGGTTGCTTCCACATTCATAACATTTCATGCCATTTGGATTTTGTTTTCTTTTATTTTGGAGGAATCTCCTTCCTTTTCCGGAAAACATTTTCTTCATGCGCTTTACAACTAAAGCCATTGTCTCATCATCTAAATTTATATCTTCTTCATCACTTGATTGATTGGATTCATCTAGATCAAGAATAGTCTTTAGAGCAAGACTTTTCTTTGCTTTTTCAACATGATCATCCTTTTTATGAGTAAGCTCATAAGTGAGAAGAGAACCAATGAGCTCTTCCGTTGGATATGTTTTCAAGTCTTTGGCTTCTTCAATGACAAGAGCTTTGCCTTCCCAACTTTTTGGAAGAGAGTTGAGAATTTTTCTATTCATTTCACCCATTGAATATTCCTTTCCATATGACCTCAACCCATTTACCACATTTGTGAACCGAGTATTCATCTCATTGATAGTTTCACTTGGCTTCATAGTGAAAAGCTCATATTCCCTCACAAGCATATTGAGCTTAGATTCTTTCACTTGATTTGTTCCTTCATGAGTGACTTCCAAGGTTTTCCACATTTTGTGGGCGGATTTGCTTCCACGAACTCTATTGTACTCATCCGGATTAAGAGCACAACTAATGATGTTCATTGCTCTATAATTGAGAGTCATTTTCTTTGACTCATCTTCATTTAATTCATTGTCTAATTTTGGCATTTGAACATCATCCACCAACTTCATAGGAACATAAGGACCTTCTTCAAAGATATGCCATAAAGTATAGTCTATAGAACACACATAAATCTTGAAGCGGTCTTTCCAAGCATTGAAATTATTTCCATCAAAAAAGAGGTGGTCGATTTGTGGAAGATCCCTCTAGATAAGCTAAAGCGGAATTCATGGCCATTATCTTTTCTTCTAGTGATTAAACTAAAGATGAAGACGAGGCTCTGATACCAATTGAAAAACACAAGAGGGGGGGTGAATTGGGTTTTTATACAAATTTGCTTCTTTTTCTTGAGATAAAGAAATATGGAACTAATATATGAAGCTTTGTAGAAATGAAGCAATGAGAGCAAGACAAGTGATTTAGAGTGGTTCGATTCACAAAGAATCTACGTCCACTACCTTGAGTATCTCCCAAGGATTTCCAACAATTTCACTAAGAAAAAAGGCTTGTTACACTTGTGGCTAACTCACTAAGAGTTTTACACACAACCACAATTTACTCACTCACAAAGAGTACTTTCCCACACTAAGTAGGTTTAGACACAAGAATACCCTATCACTAAGAAAGGGAAGGATGAAGATATAATGATACAAGTTCTTCACTCAAAAGTGGAGTAAATATACCTTTGAAGATCTTTACTTTAATGCTCTTGAACTTTTGTATTCAACACTTTTTGTCTTGCTTGTATAAAGATTGATTTTTGGACTTTTCAAATCATCAAAAAGAATAAATGCCTTTTGATAGCTAGAGCTTTTAAGAATATTCAATGTAGATTTGTCAAGGTTCTTGTTAGAAGAATATTCAGCTTTAGGGCCTTTATAGATTTCAAAAACGTCCAAAAAACGACTTTAAAAGCGGTCGGATAACGGCTAGTTTTTTTTTGAGTTCGGTTGACCGTTGATGTACTTCGGTGGACCGAACATAACTCGGTCGACCGAACATAGGCTTAGGTCGGCCAGAGCCCTGTAAAAAGCAACTCTCGAGTATCTCCTCGGTTGAGCCCGAAGGAAAAAGGTCGGATGATCCGAACATAGGTCGGTCGACCGATCTCCCCTATGGTCGACCGAACCCAACTTTCAAACCTCTCGGTTTCCCGCTCGGTTGATCCGAGCTTGAGCTCGGTTGACCGACCTTCCCGAGTTGATTTTTTCACACCTTTTGAAATCTAATGAAAGTCTAAAAGATTTTCCCAAAAAGGTAACAATTAAAAGCATTTTCGAAAAAACCGTTTTAAAAGACATGAACTTTGAAAACAAAGGTTTTTGAAATACGAACACATTTAAAGATTGTTATTAAAACTTAGCCTTTTGAAAAACGTGTTTAAATAAGTATGCAAGACTATAGTGTTGTAAACTTAAGTTCATAAGAGCATTTTGGTTAGAGCTTGTAAGATAACGACAAATAGAACTAGAAGCTTTCCTAACCAAACCTAAGTCTTCAATCTTCAATCTTCAATATTGTTGATAAGTGCCTTGAAGATCTTGATTGTATCTTGATTGAAGTACTTAGTGCTTCCACAATGAGTTTCATTATTCTATCACAAAGATGTAAGACATTAAACATAACATCAAATGTTTGTCTATTATCAAAAATCGAGTTTGTTCGCCCTTAGGGCTTACATACTCATCCAAAGAAAAAAAGAAATAAAACATATTGCATGCTTCGAATATTCAGGAAAGAGAGTAAAATAACAAAAATTAAATTCAAAGACCTAATCTTTCCATGCTTGTAATACACATACAAAGATTCACCAAAAGAAAAACGTATTACCAAGAAACTTTACCTGTAGTTGCGATTTGTGTGTTCTTGGGGAGAGTTCTTAGGGATATGAATGGTTTGAGAGTGGTCTGAGTTTTCTGGGGGAGAGGAAAGGTCTGAGAAGTTGAAGTGTTCTTGGGGGGGAGGGGGGGTGGGGTTTGAGAGAAAAATGACGATTGGGAGTGGGGTGAGAGTTTTGATTTACTGATACTTGTTTTATGGTAGGGGTGTTCACTATTCGGTTAAACCGAAATACCGAACCTAACCAAATCGAATTTTATTATATGGTTCGGTTTATTCAGTATTTTGGTTTATTCAGTTCGGTTTTGAAAAAAGTTAAAATAATTCGGTTCGGTATTCGGTTTTCAATTTTTAAAAACCGAATTACTGAAATACCGAATAGATCAATTTTTTTATTATTAAAAAACATTTTTATTATACTTATAAGTATTATTAATATTACTTAGAGTTGTCTTCAATCCATATGTTTCATTGACATTCTGGGAGCATACACTTTGTGCATTTATTTCCAAATGTTAAGTTTGTCTCATATTCATCCTCGCTCATACCCTAAATTATTGAGGACTTAATGAGTTGTTTTATTTTTGTAGAGTTGTATTTTTATTCTTAATTTTTAGTTTATTATTTTTATTTTAATTGTGCATTATAATTTTATCTTTTGTCTAATTTTTATTAAGTTGAGAAAAAAATTTCGGTACAAACCGAACCGAAGTGAACCATACCGAAATAATTTCGGTATTCGGTATCCGGTTTCCATAAAATTTTGGTTTGGTTTGGTTTTAATAAAACGTCATAAAACCGAAAGAAATTCCGAAATTTCGTACCGATACCGAACCGAATTACCGAACGCACACCCCTATTTTGTGGGGGGTATTTGACGGGTTAATAGGATTTAAAAATTAGATATATAATATGTACATTAATTATAGCTAAAAGTACAACATATTATAGCACATAAAAAAATTTGGGAAATTTTTTATGTTCCCGAGTCAATTAATGCGTGGAAAAGGTGCGGCCCTTTTTAAATTTTATTAAAATAATTTGGGAAATTTTGGTTTCCCGGTACAAAATTTTTATGAAGTGTGATAGTTTTTTGAAAAATTATCCTTAGGGACGAAATTAATAGGGATCGGTCATAAACATAAATCGGATTTTTAAAGCTTAGTCATTATGGACGGAATTAAGACACATTATTGATTCATGGCAAATGGAATTGGGATGGATTTACTAGGAAAGAATATTAAGTACATATATCAAGTGTATACACGTTGACAAAGTACATAGAATGTGACCATACATGTTTGGAAGGCCCCAATGCAAACATATTTAAACATATGACAATTTCATTATCGTGGTCTTGTTGATAATGTGTACATTGATATCATTAACATACATCTTTCACTGAAGTCTAAGTCCCTATAATACATAATAAGGAAATATCAAAAAAAGTTCATTTATTTTTAATTCTCATACATAATATATTGAGATGTAATTGTATTCTTACAACATATATGTCTATACCTCGTCATAATTCATCATAAGGTAACTAATTTTTAATGTTTAAGCATTATGGACGGCATTTGGACTCACTATCGATGCATGGAAAGTGGAATTGGGACGGATTTACTAGGCAAGGACATTAAGTACATATATCAAGTGTATACACGTTGACAAAGTACATAGAATATGACCATACGCGTTTGGAAGGCCCCAATCCAAACATATTTAAACATATGAGAATTTCATTCTCGTGGTCTTGTTGATAATGTGTACATTGATATCATTAACATACATCTTTTACTAAAGTCTAAGTCAATATAATACATAATAAGGTAATATAAAAAAAAAAGTTCATTTATTTTAATTCTCATACAAAATATATTGAGATGTAATTGTATTCTTATTTATTCAAAAAGTAATTGTATTCTTACTCCATATATGTCTATACCTCATCATAATTCATCATAAGTGAAAAACACAAGGGGGGGGGGGTGTGAATTGGGTTTTTATAAAAAATGGCTTCTTTTTCTTTGAGATATAGAAGTGTAGAACTTGTATATGAAGCTTGGAGATTTGTAGAGCAAATAAGAAAACAAGAAGAGCAAGACACCGGATTTAGAGTGGTTCGATTCACAAAGAATCTACGTCCACTACCTTGAGTTTCTCCCAAGGATTTTCAACAACTTCACTAAGAAGATCTTTTTACACTTGTGGCTAACTCACAAAGAGTTTTAATCAAATAACCACAATTACAATCAAAACTCACTAAGAGTACAAAGCCCAACACTAAGTAGGACTAAACACAACTAATACCCAATCACTTAGAAAGGGAAAGATGAAGATATAAAGATACAATTTTTACACTCAAGAAGTGGAGTATGGATACCTTTGGCATATTGGCAAATTTCGTCCCAAATCTTCAATGGTTTCGCGATAATGGTCCTTATTCATTATAAATTGGTAAAACAGTCCCCAATCATTTTGCGTTTAGCGGAAGTAGTCATTCCGTCCACTTCTGTTACGGTAAAAATGAATTTTGATTTATTTTTTAAAGTTGTTACAAAATGACCATTTTACCCTTCTCCTCATTCCCCAAATCAGCCAAAATTGTGAATTTCATCCCTAAACAATTTGCGATTGGTTGTTTTGGTCCTTGATTTTGTGGTTGTCCATGGTGGACTTCCGGCCCCAATCTCCATGTCTGATGTCTGATGTCCACCATCACCACTCCAAACCTGCAACCTTCTAAGCTCCATCACAACTCCCAACATTCCATTGTCTTTCACCGACCCCCATCATCCCATCTCGCTCTAGAAATCTTACCCATCCCTACCACGTCTAACTCTCAAACTCGCTTTTGAGGTTGTAATTTTTTTTCTTATAAGTTTGTTTTGAAGAAAAAATTGATATCAAAATCTTGTTATTTAAGTCATTAATTTTGATAATTTGGGGGTAATTTTTAACCCACCCAAAGACCCACTCACACCAACTATCTCTTTATCTTCTTCTTCAACCCCACTAAAGACTCTACTCCACTCCCAACTCTCTTCATCTTCTTCTTCAAACCACCCATAGACCCATCCCTATCCCACACCCCGAGACACTCATACCTCTTAATCAAAGGAAATAGGAGGTTCCAAATGTATAATGACAAAAGGGGTTTGATCTCCTCCTTTCAATTTTTTTGTTTTAAAAGTTTTTTTTTACAAAAATAAGCGTAAAATCCCTACTGAAGATTCCGGTTGTGGCCAGTAAGGGTGTAAAGAAAAGGGAGAGAGTTAGTTGGGAAGAAGGAGGGTTGGGGCACTTTTTTTGGGCAAATTTGTGAATTTAGTCCCTAAACAATTTACGATTGGTTGTTTTGGCCCCTAATTTAATTTTTTCCTTAAATACCCTTCCCATTATCGATTTTTCATTTATTTTTTTGCACTCTAAAAGCTGAAACTAACGGAAGTGGACGGAAGGACTACTTCCGCTAAACGCAAAATGATTGGGGACTGTTTTACCAATTTATAATGAATAAGGACCATTATCGCGAAACCAATGAAGATGTGGGACGAAATTTGCCAATATGCCGATACCTTTTAAGATCACACTTTAATGCTCTTTTGAACTTTTGAATTCAACACTTTGTATCTTGCATATGAGATGGATATGAACTTTTTAACACATAAAAAGAGATGGATATGCTTTTGAAGAGCTAGAGCTTTTGTATATTCAATGTAGATCAGTTCTGGTTGGTGTCTCAGGAATATACAGCTTTAGAGCTTTTATAGTATTAAAAAATGTCCAAAAACGACTTTAAAACGGTCAGATAACGGCTAGTTTTTTTCAGAGTTCGGTTGACCGTTGAGGGACCTCGGTGGACCGAACACAACTTCGGTCGACCGAACAAGGCTTAGGTCGACCGAGCCTGTAAAATGCAACTCTCAGTTTCTCCTCGGATGAACCGAAGAAAGGTCGGATGATCCGAACCTAGGTCGGTCGACCGACCTCCCCTATGGTCGACCGAACCAAACTTTCAAACCTCTCAGTTTCTGCTCGGTTGATCCGAGCTTCCTGAGCATGAGAGATGTTGATTTTTCACACGTTTTGAAATCTAATGAAGTCTAAAAGATTTTCCCAAAAGGTAACAATTTAAAAGCATTTCGAAAAACCGTTTTAAAAGACTTGAACTTTGAAAACAAAGGCTTTTGAAATATGAACACATGTAAGGATCGTTTTAAAACTTAGCCTTTTGAAAACGTGTTTAATATGTATGCAAGACTATAGTGTTGTATGCTTAAGTTCATTTAGAGCATTGGTTAGAGAGCTTATAAGATAACGACTAAGAAATATAAAGCTATCCTAACCAAACCTAAGTCTTCAATCTTCAATCTTGATGATATGTGACTTGAAGATCTTGTTTAGAGCTTGATTGAAGAACTTAGAGCTTTCACAACGAGTTTCGATATTCTATCACAAAGATATAAGACATTAGTCACAACATCAAATGTTTGACCATTATCAAAAACAGAGTTTGTTCGCCCTTAGGGCTTACAATCTCCCCCTTTTTTATTATGACAAACTTTGATGTAATTAGATAGAATACAAACAATAGTAGGAACAAGGAAGCATGGCAAAAAGGATTTAAAAGCAATTAAGAGTGAAGACTAGTGTTTTAGAAGATAAACTTGTGAGAAATACAAACACTAGTACTTTAACTTCTTTTGCCATCACATTAGGGACTCTTAGAAGAGCCCTAAATACCTACCATCCTCCTTTCCTCCTTCCTTCCAAAAACAAGGCTAGTTTTGAGAAATTTGAAAAATTATAAATAGTAAATGCTCCCCCTCAAAACATGCCATAACAAAGATAGAACAGTATAAAATATATTAAGAAAACTCCCTTAAGTTCCAGCAGTTGATAGCAGCAAAAATCAGACATGAATTCTGATACTGCATGGATCTCGGACGACCGAGCTTTTGGTCACCACATCTTCGGTCGACCGAAGCAAGGGAAATTTTCTGCAGCATTCTGCTACAACTAAGCTGACTCCTGAAACTTTCTTTCAATAACTTTCACACAAACAGACAGTCAGTTTTCAATAAACAATTAAGCAAGATAAAAACAATATTTCTCCCCCTTTGGCATAATAAAAAAGAATTCAATCACCAAAGTATAAATAGTTTAAGAACATAAAAAAAAATTAATAAGCATAAAACATTCATAGTTCAAAAAACATAAGCATAAGCACAAATATAACCAATCAAAGGTTTCAAGTCTCAACGTTGATTTTCTTTATCAGAACTTGAAAGACTCAAATCCTTGGCTAACTTGTCCACTTTGTCGGACACTTTTTGCACATTTTCTTTGATGCAACTTATCTCTTCCACTACCGCCTCGACTTTTCACGCAATTGTCTTTATCAAAGCAAACATCTTATCTATTCGGTTCTCTTTTCGAGGATGATTTTTGGAAGTTTCTTGTGTTGGAGAATCAGGTTCTTCTTCTCGGATACTTTCTGATGAGGCTTTTTCGCTTGAGCTATGGGAATTATGTTCTTGGACATCTTCTTGCTCATCACTATGAGGATCACTTCTCGGCTTCGTAGGTGCTTTACCCCTTTGCTTTTCAATCCTTAAAAGAGTTTTAAGCATGTACGGTGATACCTTTCTAGCAAGTATAGCAGCCCCCAACTCATCATTTGAGGTGTTTCGAATAAATTTCCATTTATTATCTATGTAGATCATCTTCAGTCTATGGAAACATGCCTCATCAATTTTGATATCCTTTTTCTTCAACGGATTATTTAAATCAAGTCCAAATTGCCGAAAAAGTCTCGTAAGAACATTTCCATAAGGAATGAAGTTCCTTGAACTCTTAATGGCAGCCATAAAGTGTTGAATTGCAAGATGAGCGAAGTTCAAAGGCTTCCTTTCCAAGAGATGTTGCATGATTACCATTTGGAGGAAGGTAATAGAAGATTTGTGTCCTTTGACCGGAGCTATAATATTGGATACAAGGAAATGTAGGATCCGTCCAAATTCGTCCAATTTATCAATTTCCCTATCCTTTGAATCAATGAAGCTCCCTTGTATACCAAATTCGGATATGAAAAGTTTGATATTAAAAAGACCGGCATCATCCGAATTCATCATGTTCTTATAAAATCTTTTGGCATAAGCCACATATTTGACTCCTATAGCTTCACAGAACATCCTCTCAGAAAATACGAAATCCTTTTTTCCAACACAAGATTGATATTGAATTTCAGTACCATCATCGTATATTTGCCTCAGATTAGCACCAAATTCATAAACTAAGGAGGGGTAAATATCTTCATTAATATCAAATAGGTTTACCCAACCCATATCCTCAAATAACCCCATTACATCATCTAATCCTCTTCCTTGATCAAACACATCTTCATCTTTTAAATAGGTAGTCATAAATCCTCTCTTAGATGATTGCAAATTATCAAACAATTTCTTAGCAGAAGAATTGTAGAAAGGATTAGTTACCTTTGTAGTGTAGAAGTTTGATGAACCACCAAACTCAAAATTTGAGGGTGGAGATACCCTTGAGGGAGAAGAAAAGGAATCATCCTCCGAATGGCTTGAAACCGATTCTTGAATCTTCTTTCCTTTACCCACACCCTTTTGAGCAACTTGCTTCATCCTTCCTTTCTTTGATGGGGTTTGTGAGGGTTCTTTGAGAGAAATCCCCTTTTCAAGAGGTCTTTTGGGTAGAATTCTAGGAGGATTCTTGCGAGGAGGAGTGTCCTCATCATCGTTGCCTCTTTTAGTAGGGTGTTTTGTTCTCACCATTTCGGATTAGGTATAAAGCTTGGGTAATTCGAAAAAAAATGAAGAATTTCACTCAATTTGAAGGTAAAGAGTGATTGAATGATGAATTGAATAAACAATTTGGCTTGGGTAGGAAGAATTTAGGTTAGAGAGAAGAGAAATTTGAGAGAGAATCGATTTAATAAGAGGAGATGAAATGAAAAGTCATTCGGGTAAGGTAGATATAAGCTGTTAACCCGATGACTTCGGTCGACCGTTTCCAGAGAGGGTCGACCGAAGGTTGATCCGAACAGTCTCAGTAGTTCTTCGGTTAAGGGTTCGGTTGCACTGAAGATAGTTCGGTCGACCGTCCAGGCTTCGGATCAACCGAACTTTTCCTGTTGATCCGAGGTTCCCCTGTTTTCCCCTGCACACTTAATACACACATCAGTCTTGGAATTTTGTGATTCCGAGGCAACGCCTGAGATATTTAAACCTTTCTGTGCTAAGTGGCTTCGTGAAAATATCTGCAAGTTGTTCATCGGTGCTAATGAAGTTTACGCAAACATCACCTTTAACGACATGATCTCTAATGAAATGATGTTTGATTTCAATATGTTTAGTCCTAGAGTGCTGAATGGGATTCTTAGTTAAATTGATTGCACTAGTGTTATCACACAAAATGGGAACATGATGCAATGCAAAGCCATAATCCACAAGAGTATGCATCATCCATAAAATTTGAGCACAACAACTACCGGCGGCAATATATTCCGCTTCGGCGGTGGAAAGAGATACATATGCTTGTTTCTTGCTATACCATGAGACTAATGCATGACCAAGAAAATGACAATGACCACTAGTACTTTTACGTTCAATACGACATCCCGCATAATCGGCATCCGAGTATCCTATTAGATCAAAAGATGTACTACGAGGATACCATAACCCATAATCAAAAGAACCTATGAGATATCTAAGAATACGTTTAACGGCAACTACATGAGATTCTTTAGGACATGATTGAAATCTAGCACACAAGCAAACGGCAAACATAATATCCGGTCTACTAGCGGTAAGATAAAGAAGAGAGCCAATCATACCTCTATACCTTGTTTCATCTACCGATTTACCTTTTTCATCCTTGTCAAGCTTGATGGTTGCACTCATTGGTGTTTTGCTTTCCTTTGCACCATCCATCCCAAACTGTTTGAGTAGTTCTTTTGTGTACTTGGCTTGGTTGATGAAAATTCCTTCATTAGTTTGTTTGATTTGAAGTCCAAGGAAATAATTGAGCTCTCCCATCATGCTCATCTCAAATTCATCTTGCATTAGTTTAGCAAATTCTTCACAAAGAACTTCATTAGTTGAACCAAAAATAATATCATCAACATATATTTGCACAAGTAAGATGTCATGAGATGCATTCATTTTAATGAAAAGAGTGGTGTCAATAAGACCTCTTGAAAAACCAATAGAAATGAGAAACTTGCTCAATCGCTCATACCAAGCACGAGGAGCTTGTTTTAAACCATACATAGCTTTTGTAAGTTTGTAAACATGATTTGGAAATTTTTCATGTATAAAACCGGGAGGTTGTTCAACATACACTTCCTCCTCAATGAAGCCATTTAGAAATGCACTTTTCACATCCATTTGAAAAAGTTTAATACCTTTAAAGCAAGCAAAAGCAAGAAGCATTCTAATAGATTCAAGTCTAGCTACGGGAGCAAAAGTTTCCTCAAAATCAATGCCCTCCTCTTGATTGAATCCTTGGGCAACAAGTCTAGCTTTATTTCTAATGATCTCCCCAAGCTCATCAAGTTTATTTCGGAAAATCCATTTTGTTCCAATAATGAGGTGATCAATTGGTCTAGGGACTAATGTCCAAACTTGATTTCTTTCAAATTGATTAAGTTCCTCTTGCATAGCCAAAATCCAAAAATAATCACATAATGCTTCATGAATGTTCTTAGGTTCAATAGAAGAAAGTAAAGCAAGATTATCTATGAAGTACCGCCTTGTTTTGACACCTTCGGATGGATCACCAATGATTTGCTCTTGAGGGTGACCTTGCTTGTATATCCAATCCTTTGGTAGCTCGTTTGTTGAAGAATCATTGCTTTGAGAGACTTGGGGATCATTTTGAGTAAACTCAAAGTCCTCCATATCCTTAGTGTCAACATCCAACATAGGAGCTTGATGGATTTCATTTTCTCTTTCCAAAGGCATACCTAAATCATCATCATCATCTCTTCTAGACAAGTAGATGTTAGATTCATCAAAAGACACATGCATAGACTCTTCAATACACAAGGTTCTTTTGTTATATACCCTATAAGCCTTCTTGTTAGAAGAATAGCCAAGAAATATTCCTTCATCGGATTTCTTGTCAAATTTTCCAAGGCTATCTTTGATGTTAAGCACAAAGCATTTGCAACCAAAAACCTTGAAATATGAGATTGAGGGTATTTTTTCCAAAGATAAGTTCAAAAGGGGTTTTTCCAACAAATGGTCTTAAAAGAACTCTATTAACAATATAACAAGCGGTGTTTACGGCTTCGGCCCAAAAAATATTTTGGTAAAGAATTTTCACAAAGCATAGACCTAGCCATTTCTTGTAAAGTTCTATTTTTTCCTTTCAACAACACCATTTTGTTGAGGGGTTCTTGGAGCCGAGAAGTTATGAGTAATGCCATTTTCATTACAAAACTCTTCAAAGAATTGATTGTTAAATTCCTTTCCATTATCACTTCTCAAGGAACCAAGTTTTAGTTCAAGTGAGTTTTGTACCTTTTTGAAAAGATTTGAAAACTCAAGAAAGGTGTCATCTTTTTGTGCAAGAAAAATTACCCAAGTAAATCTTGAAAAGTCATCCACAATAACAAAGACATATTTCTTACCACCTAAGCTAGTGGTCCTCATCAGTCCAAAAAGATCTAGATGAACAATTTCAAGTGGTTTAGAAGTGGAAACCATTTGTTTAGGCTTAAAAGAAGTTTTTGTTTGTTTTCCAAATTGACAAGCATCACAAAGACGGTTTTTCTCATATTTCACTTTTGGAAGCCCACGCACTAGCTCTTTAGAGGAAAGTTTATTCAAAAGATCCATGCTCACATGACCAAGCCGACGGTGCCATAAGAAGGCATCATCTTCATTTATGGATAAGCATTTAAAATCGCATGCAACAATATCATCCAAATTAAGCATATAAACATTACTGGGTTCTTTTTGCAACAAGCACTTTTTTCATGAGAAGAGCTATCAATAATAGAGCATGCCTTTTTGCTAAATGTAACATCAAAACCATTATCACAAAGTTGGCTAATGCTAAGCAAGTTATATTTGAGACTATCAACAAGAAGAACATTCTTAACATGAGTTGAAGAATCTTTACCAACATTCCCAATGCCAAGAATTCTACCTTTCTTTTTGTCCCCAAATGTGACATAGCCTTCATAGATAGGTTCCATGTCTTTGACCAATGAGGCATCTCCGGTCATATGGCGACAACATCCACTATCAAGAAACCATTGAGCCGGAGTATCTACCTTGCTTGCAAGTACCTAAGACAAAGGAGAAGGAGTGACTTTTGGTACCCATATTTGTTTGGGTCCTTGAGGGTTAGTTAAGACACGCTTGATTCTCCATATAGTTTTAACTCCTTTTTCAATTTTTCTTTTCACATAACATCTAGTACTAGTGTGACCAAATTTACCACAATATGTGCAACGAATAGATGGCTTATAAGATTTGTGAATATGCTCATGGTATCTCTTTTGTTTATGAGAAGTACTAGCATGCACAAAGTGATTTCTAGGTGGTCTAGAAGAGCTAGCAATATCAATATGATTTGAATGTGAATAACCTAATCCATGTTTATCATTAGGAGTCCGTTGCATATAAAGAATATGATCAAGATCTTTTGTTCCTTTGGAGAACTTATCAACAAGAGAAGTAAGCTCAACAACTTTGGTCTTTAAACTATCAAACTCAACAAGTTTGCATTCAAGAGAAGACAATTTATCATAAACTTCTAGATACTTTAATGAGGAAGTGTTGCAAGTAGTAGTAAGCTTTTCATTGTCTATTTTCAAACAATCAACATCATTACATAGCTTTTTGTTTTCACTAAGCAACTTAGATCTTTCTTCAAGCAAGCATTCAATTTTAAGTTTCATCTCTTGATTTTGCTTAGCACATTTCTTAAGTTGATCATACATATCACATAAAAGTTCATTAGGATCATCTTCATCATCATCATGAAAAGTAGAAGTAGAAGATGTAAGATGTACCTCATTCCCAAAAGCCATGAAGCAAACATTGGCATTTTCCTCTTCTTCTTCATTGCCACTTCCTTCTTGATCCCAAGTGCTTATCATGCCCTTAGCATACTTTGGTTTGAAGAATTTCTTCTTTTTGTCTTCCTTGGGCTCCTTTTCTTTGACGGAAGGACATTCTCCTATGAGATGTTGAGTGCTTCCACATTCATAGCATCTCATCCCATTGGGATTTTGTTTTCTTTTATTTTGAAAGAACTTCCTTCCTTTCCCGGAAAACATTTTCTTCATACGCTTTACTACTAAAGCCATGGTCTCATCATCCAAGTCGATATCTTCTTCATCACTTGAATTGTTGGATTCATTGAGATCAAGAATAGTCTTTAGAGCAAGACTCTTCTTTGCCTTTTCAACGTGATCATTCTTTTTGTGAGTGAGCTCATAGGTGAGAAGAGAACCAATAAGCTCTTCCGTGGGATAAGTTTTCAAATTCTTAGCTTCTTCAATCACTAAAGCTTTGCCCTCCCAACTTTTGGGAAGTGAGTTGAGGATCTTCCTATTCATTTCACCCATAGTGTATTCCTTTCCATATGATCTTAACCCATTAACAACATTGGTGAACCTAGTGTTCATCTCATTTATAGATTCATTGGGCTTCATAGAGAAAAGCTCATATTCCCTCACAAGCATGTTAAGCTTTGATTCTTTGACTTGATTAGTCCCCTCATGGGTGACTTCTAAGGTTTTCCACATCTTGTGAGCGGATTTGCTTCCACGTACCCTATTGTACTCATCCGGATTGAGAGCACAACTCATGATGTTCATAGCTCGATAATTTAGAGTCATTTTCTTTGACTCATCTTCATCAAACTCATTGTCCAATTTAGGAATTTGAACACCATCCACCATTTTCATGGGAACATAAGGACCTTCTTCAAAAATATGCCATAAGGAATAGTCAATAGAGCACACATATATTTTGAAGCGATCTTTCCAAGCATTAAAATTATTTCCATCAAAGAGAGGTGGTCTATTTGTGGAAGATCCCTCTAGGTATGCTAATGCGGAATTTCCGGCCATTTATCTTTTCTTCAAGCGATTAAGCTAAAGGTGAAGACGAGGCTCTGATACCAATTGAAAAACACAAGAGGGGGGTGAATTGGGTTTTTATAAAAAATGGCTTCTTTTTCTTTGAGATATAGAAGTGTAGAACTTGTATATGAAGCTTGGAGATTTGTAGAGCAAATAAGAAAACAAGAAGAGCAAGACACCGGATTTAGAGTGGTTCGATTCACAAAGAATCTACGTCCACTACCTTGAGTTTCTCCCAAGGATTTTCAACAACTTCACTAAGAAGATCTTTTTACACTTGTGGCTAACTCACAAAGAGTTTTACTCAAATAACCACAATTACAATCAACACTCACTAAGAGTACAAAGCCCAATACTAAGTAGGACTAAACACAACTAATACCCAATCACTTAGAAAGGGAAAGATGAAGATATAAAGATACAATTTTCACACTCAAGAAGTGGAGTATGGATACCTTTTAAGATCACACTTTAATGCTCTTTTGAACTTTTGAATTCAACACTTTGTATCTTGCATATGAGATGGATATGAACTTTTTAACACATAAAAAGAGATGGATATGCTTTTGAAGAGCTAGAGCTTTTGTATATTCAATGTAGATCAGTTCTGGTTGGTGTCTCAGGAATATACAGCTTTAGAGCTTTTATAGTATTCAAAAACGTCCAAAAAACGACTTTAAAACGGTCAGATAACGGCTAGTTTTTTTCAGAGTTCGGTTGACCGTTGAGGGACCTCGGTGGACCGAACACAACTTCAGTCGACCGAACAAGGCTTAGGTCGACCGAGCCTGTAAAATGCAACTCTCAGTTTCTCCTCGGATGAACCGAAGAAAGGTCGGATGATCCGAACCTAGGTCGGTCGACCGACCTCCCCTATGGTCAACCGAACCAAACTTTCAAACCTCTCAGTTTCTGCTCGGTTGATCCGAGCTTCCTGAGCATGAGAGATGTTGATTTTTCACACGTTTTGAAATCTAATGAAGTCTAAAAGATTTTCCCAAAAGGTAACAATTTAAAAGCATTTCGAAAAACCGTTATAAAAGACTTGAACTTTGAAAACAAAGGCTTTTGAAATACGAACACATGTAAGGTTCGTTTTAAAACTTAGCCTTTTGAAAACGTGTTTAATATGTATGCAAGACTATAATGTTGTATGCTTAAGTTCATTTAGAGCATTGGTTAGAGAGCTTTTAAGATAACGACTAAGAAATATAAAGCTATCCTAACCAAACCTAAGTCTTCAATCTTCAATCTTGATGATATGTGACTTGAAGATCTTGTTTAGAGCTTGATTGAAGAACTTAGAGCTTCCACAACGAGTTTCGATATTCTATCACAAAGATATAAGACATTAGTCACAACATCAAGTGTTTGACCATTATAAAAAACAGAGTTTGTTCGCCCTTAGGGCTTACAATAAGGTAACTAATTTTTAATGTTTAAGCATTATGGACGGCATTTGGACACATTATTGATGCATGGAAAGTGGAATTCCCACGTATTAAAAAAAAATTGAACCGGGAAACCAATTTTTTTATGTGCTGTAATTTGTTATACTTTTAGCTATAATTATTGTACATATATGTTTATCCCCGATCACTCTGCATTCCGTCCCTAAGGATAATTTTTCAAAAAACTATTAACACTTCAAAAAAAAAATTAAACCGGGAAACCAAATTTTTTATGTGCAGTAATTTGTTATACTTTTAGCTATACTTACTGTACATATACGTTTATCACTGATCACTCTGCATTCCGTCCCTAAGGATAATTTTGACAAAATATTGAACTACAAACATATTTGGGACGGATTGGCTAGGAAAGCACATAAAAATAATTGCCATATCAGTTTCTTATCTGTCTTCTCCCTGCAAATACACAATACCATTTACACTACAATTCAACAAACTGAAAACTGCATTCTGTATCAAACAAATTGAAAACTGCATTCTGCAACAAACAAATTGAAAACTCAAATAATTAATCAAAAGTGCACAAGATTCAGAGAAAAACTATAAAAACCATATAAATTTGAGCGCGTAATACAAATCACTTCGCCTTAAGAAAAAAAATACATATACTTGAAAATCTAATCTTTCTATTCCTCACCCTCGTCCTCTTCTTCCTCTTCCACGTCCTCATCACTGTCGTAATCATCTTCATCCTCTTCAAGAGTAACTATCTCAACCTCGCCACTTTCACGTGTAAGAGGATGTTGCACATCATCATCGTCTACCATAATGTTAGCAGCTTCTTGCATGTCAACATCTTCTTGATAAGCTGACTCAACAAGCGGTTCATCTACAATCTATCGAGCTCGAATTTTGCATACAACCCACCAATCACACATATATTTCTTCAGGCTAGGATAAGATGTGTAATACACTTGTGTAGCTTGTTGTTCCAACACAAATGGGTCAAATCTCAAATACTTCCTTTTATGGTTGACATCAACTAGCTTGTACTTGTGGTGAACTCTGACACCTGTTCTCAATTGTGTCTCAAACCAGTCACATTTGAAAAGAATGACTGTTTGGGCCGGATGACCAATCATTTTCTGCATCATCTGTGCTCATTACGCACACATCACTATTAATGGTTGTTTTTCCTTCACTTCGATCATGTGTATGAAATCTATACTCGTTGACAAAGTACATAGAATATGACTTTACGCGTCTATAAGGCCCCAATGCAAAATTCTTTAAACAAATTGGAATCTCATCCTCATGATCTTGTACCTAATGTGGACATCGATCCGATTAATAAAAAATTTCACAAAACAATTGTAACTAAAATACATCATTGTTAATTAAGCTTTGTAAAGTTACTTACATATTCTTTGAACCATCGAGCAAACTCTAATGATACCCTAGATTCCATTTCAGCCTCTGATAATGTAGCATTAGTCGAGCGCACGTACTTTTAAATTTCCTGCAAAATTACATTTGTCAAATATTGAAAACTGAAAAAATGAATATTGTACAAATTTATAAATTTCTAGTTTCTCAATGCATTCAAATCTTACTCGATATATGGCTCAACCTCATCACAGTTCATCAAAAGGTAATTACTTGCGGTACTTAATTCTTCATCACTAAGGAATCGTGACTTTCCTTTTGCGCTTGGTAACCTTCCAGGATAATTACATATAGACAAGATTGGGTGCGGTAATTCAGATACCCCATTATCATCATTTCGTCCAGCTGTGTTTCTTTTTGTTTGTACGTGCACTAGAAAGTAGTATGAAAAAAATGTTGAAGCCTCTTCAACTAGATAGGCATTGCAAATCGATCCTTCTACTTTAGCCTTGTTCTTTACCCTTTTTTTTTAAATGATATAAATACCTGCAATTTAGGTCAAGATAACAAATATTAAGTTATCAATTTACGCATTACAAATAAATGCATACTTATAGTTTAAGAAAGACAAATAAATGCTTAAGTTGTCAATTATACTGCTCAAATGGATACATCCATCGATATTGCACGGGTCCCCCAACTCTGGCTTCATATGGTAGATGAATCGGTAGGTGCTCCATTACATCAAAGAATGAAGGAGGGAATTTTTTCTCTAGCTTGCATAACAAAACTGCAATATCTTTTTCAAACTTTTTCATGTGCTCAACACTCAACTTTGGTGAGCACAAGTCCCTATAGAACTGGCTCAACTCGGTCAAGAGACTCCACACCTCGACTGGCAATATTTCTCTAAAGGCTATGGGAAGAAGCTCCTCCATAAATACATGGCAATCATGACTTTTCATTCCTGACATTTTTAGATCTTTGAAATCAACACATCTTCCTAAGTTTGATGCATAGCCATCTGGAAACTTCAAGTCCTTTACCCACTCTAATACCTTCTTCTTCTCATCCTTTGTCAATGTGAAACAAGCTTTTGGCTTATGGCCCTTCCCTCGCTCAGTCGGGTTGACTGTCAATTCACTACGTTTACAATGTGTTCTTACATCTTCTCGTGTCTGAACACTATCTTTAGTCTTTCCTTTTACATCCATCATGGTATTGAAGATATTATCAAAAAAAATCTTCTCATTGTGCATTACATCAATATTATGTCGAATCAAGTTTGTGCGCCAATAGGGTAAATCCCAAAATATACTCCGTTTAGCCCAATTATGATTGATCCCCCTACCATCATCCTTACCAAGTTCCTTTCCCCTTGTTTCTGTTATTTTTTTGAAGTTTCGTATTCTTTCCCAAATTTGGTCTCCATTAAGTTGTGGTGGTGGAGGAGAATGTTCTTCTATATCCTTCTTAAATGCACTCTTGTTGCTGCGAAACGGATGCATTGGATCTAAGAATTTGCGATGACAATCAAACTATGATTGTTTATTGCTGATTTGAAGTCTTAATGCATTGGTGAAGTTCAAACTATGATTGTTTATTGCTGATTTGAAGTCTTAATGCATTGGTGAAGTTCAAACAATAAGGACAAGCTAGTTTACCGGACGTGCTCCACCCACATAACATTCCATAAGCTGGAAAGTCATTGATGGTCCACACAAGTGCAGCTCTCATCTGAAAATTTTGTTTACGTGATATGTCATACGTATTAACACCTTTTTCCCATATCTGTTTCAACTCTTCAATTAATGGTTGCATATACACATCTAATTTATGTTTGGGATTTTTTGGACCTGGAACAAGTATTGTCAAAAACATGACCGGATTTTTCATGCACATCCAAGGCGGAAGATTATAAAGAGTGACAATAATAGGCCAACAAGAATATTGTTTACCGGACATACCAAATGGAGAAAACCCAGCTGTGCATAACCCGAGGCGTACATTTCTCGACTCAAGAGCAAACTCAGGATATGTGTTATTAAAATGTTTCCATGCTTCTCTATCTCGAGGATGACACATCATACCATCTTCTTGTTCACTATTCTTGTGCCATCTCATGTGTTCAGCGGTGGCCTTTGATGTATATACCCCTGGAGCCTAGGAGTTAGAGGAAAGTAATGCATCTTCTTGTATGAAATTTCCTTCTTGCAATTATCCTTACCAACCTTCCGTTTTCGCTTGTATCGATCATGATAACAAAACCTACATTGTCTCAACTCACTGTCATCCTTCCAATACAACATGCAACCATTCACACAAACATCAATTTTTTGAACTGGAAGACCAAGAGCTGGAATTTGTTTTTTTTGTACTATAGAAGTCATTAGCTAGCTTACTACCATCAGGCAAGCTGTCTTTCAATAGACCTAACATATCATTGAAACATTTTTCTGATATGTTATGTTCCGACTTGATATGTAAAAGTCGAGCAATCCTAGATAACTTTGAGAGTTTAGAAGGCTTAGTACACTTATCCCACAATGACGTGTCAGCTGCACAAAGCATGTCATAAAATCTTTTTGCTTATGCATTTGGGGGTTCAGGGAGATTAGGTTGCATTGACTCTTCCTGGAAGTTAGGGCCAGCTGCATCAAGTACCACTTCCCTTAAGTCATTCTCATTCTCAGTTCTAAGACCTATATCGCTGTTTTGGACAACACTTTGTTGATGCATAGACATGGGTACATTTGGAATATATTCTTCCCCATGACATGTCCATCTGAAATAATTCTCAACAAAACCTTTCTTGTATAGATGCGTTCTCACGACGTGTATTTGTTTATACTTACAATTTTTACACTTTTAACAAGGGACTCTAATCTCCCCCAAATTGATATCCATGTTATTTCCACAAGAGAATGCTACGAACCTAGCCACTCCTTCTTTAAACTCCAGACTAATTTCCCTCACACCAAGAACATGTCGTCTATACATCCAACTACGATCCTCCATCTACATTTTCATGACAACAATAACAGTTAAACAAAAGGATAATTGTAGCTATAAAAGACTCTTTCTATATGCACTTTTATCTATGAAAGCTTAAAGTAGTTAATATCTAACTTCATTTCACATGAAAAAACTTCAAGACATTGTAATTTATCAAATGAATCACACCATAATCTAACTACATTCAATTTTTTCCCCACACATACTCTTGAATTCAAGACAAAACATAGCATTTAGGAGCCCAATCCTTAAACAAGGCAGAAAAAAATAAAGTAGCATATGAATTACTGTAAGCATTATATTGAATGTAATCTAACTACATTAAAACACGGCTTTTAGTTGCCTATTCCTTAAACAAGCAACTCTCTGCAGAACATATCAAATAACTAAGGTATATACCTTCAAAACTAAGATAAAAATAGCTAAGGTAAATTGCAAAACAGAACAAAATCATCCAAACACACCTCCAAGAATACGAATCCTACAAAAATATGCTTCCAATCCTTTCAAGTATATAAATTTTGCAAATCGAACAAATCCCTAAATTCAAACCATTAACCAACAATTGATTGTAGAATACCCACCAATCTCATAAAATAAGAAGTATAATCCCAATCAATTGATGGAATTAATGTTTATAATAGAAAACTGGAAGAAAAAAAAATGGAAAAGGGAAGAGGGTTTTCGAAGAAGAAGAAGAAAACATGTTCTGTATTCGGTTATGTTTTCCTTTGCTTCGGTGGGCAACAAAGTCGTTTTGGCTTAGAATAGAAAAACACGTTATGTCCCTAATCTGTACCAACCTTCAAATTTATTTTTTAGATTAATGATGCAGGTTCTAAACACGACATCGTTTTTGTTTATAATAAAAAATTTAAATCCGTCCCTGATCGGTAGCACAGTTGGTTATGGTATGTCTCCAAGTTGTCCCGATATGTAAATACTTGATCCAAGTTGGAGACTTTTTGTGTACAATTTGATGGCTTTAAATAACTAAAATATTTATTCGGGTATCTCTTCGTTCTGTCCTAAATTTCGACGAATTAGGGACGACAATTTCTAACTACAATATTTTATCAAATTAGCTCTAGTTTTAGGTACGTATTTGAGACAAATAATTTTTACAAAATAAAAAAATAAAATAGAAAATGACAAATGTATTTATTATTTAATAAAATAAAAAATAATAATGTTTTTGTATGTTTTGTTTGCATTTCGTCCCAAACTTCGGAAACTTTTGGGACATAATACTATTGCTCATCATCACATTAAGTAATTCTAAGAGATCCATCCCAAATGAATAGAAGAATTTTAGAAAGTTTTGAATAGATTTTCAGTAATCTAAAATCCGTCCTAAAATAGGGACGGATTTACCATGGCTAATTTAATTTACATATTTGATACGCTAATTTAGGATAGAATTGTCCAGAATGTTTATTACAAATTTATTTATATGATTTGATCCTACATTCGTCTCTGAATTTGTACTAAATAGAGATGAAATATTTTCGTCCCAAAAAGTTTGTCTCAAAATGGCAGTTTTCTTGTAGTGAACAGAATCATTCATAATGCATTTTCTCAAAAAACAAAACAAAACAAAACCCCTATATTCTAAGATTAATGCCCTCCCAAGTAAAAGATAAAAGAATTTTGGTTTCCAAAGTGGCCGTTGTACAGCAAGAATCAATGAACAACTAGCTATGAATATTTTTTATCATATCAAATTAAGAAAACACAAGAGCCACCATATGAATAAAATAAGGAAAGATCAAAGGCCCCTTTTCTATTAAAGCAGTGCAGTAACATTCAAAGTTCTTGAGATATCATGTTTAATGAATACATATAAAACTGCTCAAAGAGAGTTTGATTCAGACTCATACTCGGAAGGGACGAAACTCTTTCACAGATTCAGCATACACTAGAGATAGACCATACTTTCAAAAAATAAACATAAATGCACTTTCTATCAGCTATATAATTATCTAAAACAGAAAAATAATCCAGAATTCTCCCAATTATCATACCAAAAATATAATCTTTTAGAAGAAATCAGAGGGATTCTATACTTACCATAAAATATTCTTAGACTCAGGAACTTGCAGGATTCTCCACCAAAAATCCTAATCAAATCCATAAAAATATTAATATCATTCTCTTATCCTAAACAATTGATCAAACTAACGATTAAAAATTCTTACTTTCGGTGTCTTCTCAATTTTTGTCTCAGAAATTCGACTGCAGTCGTAGGAATAAAGAATGTATAATTAATGGCTGACTTCTAACCTAAAAGATATTATATAGGAAGAGTAATTGCAACAATAATAGTCCCCAACTAATAGATATTATCAACCCTAAGCCCAAACTAAAATTTGCCATGCAACCTCTCTCAGGGATGAATAACCAATTCCCAAGAATGCCCTTCTCTGCGACAAAGTTGCCGGTTGCCGTACTCGGCCCCTGTAAGCAAGATGATGAAGAACCGTAAGGTTCGACTTAAGTTTGAGCCCGATCTTTCTTCAATTCTCGAACTAGTTTCTAAGGGTATTTAATCAACGCAACACTAAGGATGGCTAATTAACAATGGAGGCTGAAACACCACAACAAGAGAAACTATTCTTGTTGATACAATAACTCAAGAATGAATGAATTTCTACATAGAAGTTCAAACACGAGAAGCTAAGGAATAACCTTACCAAAATATCAATATATCTAACGTAAGTATAAAGGTGGCCGAAATTTCCCTTAAATAGGTTGAGATTTCGGTTACAACAAAAAAAAGGAAGAGTCCTTGAAGAATTAGGACTCTTGGAAAACAACTTGTTATCAAGTAAAACACTAAAACAAGATAATAGACAACATGTCCTATTATCTTGCATTCTAGGCGGCTAGAATAACAAATAAACAACAAACAATTGAAGAGTCCTTGAAGTATGATGACTCTTTAATAACTAACTAACAAACACTTGGACAACATGTCCTTTATTAAAGAAATTAGGCTATACATGCCTAATAATAAAATAAATAACATTGCTGAATATAATTAAAGTCTAGAATAGTCTAGAATGGTCTAGAATAGACTTTAATGTGTAAAAAGACCAAAATGCCATTTTTAGCCACTTTGCTTCTTTGGGCCGATTTGTATATTCTTGAAAGTTAAGAGGTTGACTTTGTCATCATCTTCTAGTTGAATCTTTACTTCCTCTTTAACATTAATGTCTCGAATCATCATTGCAATATTCTCTAAAGTCTTTCTTATTCTTGATCTTGTCATTGGTCCTTGAATGTTGACAAGGGGGTCTTTTAAGTAGGGCTTCCCTTGGCTTGGTCTCGTATCATCCCCTCCCTCTTGAAAAGCATGTTCGTCCTCGAATCATTATCGTGATCAGCCACATATTCTATATCAAAATCGAAAGGGGATAAGTCAGAAAAATTAAAAGTAGAATGGACGCCGTACTCACCTTTTAAGTCTATCTTGTATTCATAATCATTGATCTTTGCAACGACTTGGTCCATCTCCTCGTGGATGCAATTTACTCTTTCTTTCATTGGGAAATCGATCTTTCCGAAGGTGTAACCAAACCCAATCACCAACTTCAAAAGAAATTTTCTTGCGGCCTTTGTTGGCTTGATTTGCAACTTGTTCATTCCTTTTCTTGATATTCTCGGCTACTTGTTGATGTAATTTTTGTATATAATCAGCTCTAGAGTCACCTTCTATATCATAATACTCATCAACAGGTAAAGGAATTAAATCCAACGGAGTTAAAGGATTAAAACCACAAACAACTTCAAACGGAGAATTATTTGTAGTAGAATGTAAAGTCCTATTATATGCAAATTCAGCAATAGGTAAACATTCTTCCCACCTTTTTAAGTTATTTTGAATTAAAGCGCGAAGTAAAACCCCTAAAGTTCTATTTGTTACCTCAGTCTGTCCGTCAGTTTGAGGATGACTAGATGTGGAAAATAGCAATTTAGTCCCCAACTTATTCCATAATGTCTTCCAAAAGTAACTTAAGAACTTTACATCCCTATCACTTACTATGGTTCTCGGAATCCCATGAAGCCGCACTACTTCCTTTAGGAATAAATCCGCAACATGACTTGCATCGTTTGTTTTCCTGCAAGGAATAAAGTGAGACATTTTAGAAAAACGATCTACGACAACCATGATACTATCATTACCTCTTTGAGACCTCGGCAAGCCTAAGATAAAATCCATATATAAGTCAATCCAAGGTGAAGAGGGAATAGGTAAAGGCATGTATAATACATGAGCTTTGCTTGTACTTTTAGCTTGTTTACATTTAAAGCAAAGTTCACATATTTTCCTAACATCCTTTTTCATTTTAGGCCAATAAAAGTGTTCATGTAAAATATCCAAAGTTTTAACAACACCAAAATGACCCATTAAACCGCCACAATGTGCTTCCCTAACAATTAATTCTCTAATAGAACATGATGGAATACACAATCTATTGCTTTTGAATAAGAAATCCTCAAATTTGAAATTTTGATTTTTGAGCCGAGAGCTCACATTTGGCATATAAATTAGAAAATTCCAAATCATCCTTATATAATGCTTTGATATGATCAAATCCAAGTAATTTAGCATGCATTAAGGAAAGTAAAGTATATCTACGAGATAGGGCATCGGCAACGATGTTTTCTTTACCTTTCTTGTATTTGATGATGTATGGAAAAGTATCGATAAATGAAACCCACCTTGCGTGTCTTTTATTTAACTTACTTTGGCCTTTTAGATACTTGATTGACTCATGATCGGTATGAATGACAAATTCTCTTGCGATCAAGTAGTGTTGCCAAGTTTCTAAAGCTCGAACAATGGAGTATAAATCATAAGTAGGATAATTAAGCGAAGCGTTGCTTAATTTCTCACTAAAATATGCTAAAGGTTTACCTTGTTGCTGTAGAACAGCCCCAATACCTAAACCTGAAGCATCACATTCAACTTCAAACATTATATCAAAGTTAGGTATAGATAAAATGGGAGAACAAGTAAGTAATTGTTTCATCTTCTCAAAGCATTCTTCTTGCGGCTTGTCCCAAAAGAATGAGACTTCTTTCTTCATAACTTCATTTAATGGGGCAGCAATCGTGCTAAAATCACGAATAAAACGCCTATAAAAGCTTGCTAACCCATAAAACGATCGAACGTGTGTCACACTTGTTGGTCTCGGCCACTCTTGAATGGCTTGAATTTTTACCGGATCAACACACATACCTTGCGAACTTACTATATATCCAAGAAAGTTAACTAAATTTGTGCAAAAAATACACTTCTCAAGTTTAGCACATAAAGATTGATCTCTTAGAATAGTAAAAACAGTTTTAAGATGTTCTAAATGCTCTTCGAATTTTTTACTATAAACAAGAATATCATCAAAATAAACTACAACAAACTTACCAAAACAATGGCGAAATATGTAGTTCATTAATCTCATGAAAGTACTAGGTGCATTAGTAAGACCAAAAGGCATAACAATCCATTCATATAATCCATATTTAGTCTTAAAAGCGGTTTTCCATTCATCACCTTCTTTCATTCTAATTTGGTGATAGCCTTGAGTTAAATCAATTTTAGAAAATATTAAAGCACAACTTAACTCATCTAGCATATCATCTAAGCGAGGAATCGGATGTCTATATTTAATAGTTATCTTATTAATATCGCGACAATCCGTACATAATCTAAAAGTCCCTTCTTTCTTAGGTACTAAAATAACTGGACTAGCACAAGGACTTAAAGATTATCTTACCTGCTCCTTTTCGAGAAGTAAATCGACTTGCCTTTGTATTTCTCGGGTTTCATTCGAATTGGCTCAGTAGGCAGCCCGGTTTGGAAAACTTGCTCCCGGAATGAAATCGATTTGATGCTCGATTCCGCGAATAGGAGGTAGCCCTCTCGGCAACTCTTTGGGAAAAACTTCTTTGAATTCTTGTAAAAGATCAAAAGTAAGACTAGGAAGAGAAGAAGATGTTAGATCCAAAGAAAAATTATTTGAATTGAGAGACTTTTCGGTTTCTCTAAATACCAACAAAACAATTATTTGTTTTGCTCGTATCGCCTTATCTATCTTTCCCGGGGTGGTAAATAAACACTCTTTTCTCTCTTTGTGTGAGCTTGCCTTTTGTCTCACTAAGCTCACGGCTTTTACCTCATTTTTCCTCTCGGTTTTTACCTCAAGGTGTTGATCACTCGTATTTTTCCCCTCGCTCTCTTTTCTTTGCTTTTCTCTCTTTTCTCTATTGATGGCCATTTGTTTATGTACCTCACATGCTGCATTTAAAGATAAAGGAATTAGTAAAAACTTAAAATTATCCTTTGAAATATGATATGTATTGTCTCGGCCCATATGGTTGGCACTTCGATCATATTGCCATGGCCTTCCCAAAATCATGTGACTTGCGGTCATCGGAACCACATCACATAAAACCGAATCCTTATATCTCCCGATTTCAAAGTCGATCTCAACTTGCTTATCCACTTTGATTTCACCATTATAATTCAACCACGATAATTTATAAGGCATAGGATGTGCCTTACATGGTAAATCAAGTGCGTAAACCATATCATAAGAGCAAACGTTAGTACAACTGCCATTATCAATAATTACCAAAATAGACTTTTACGTCGTACTTGGTTTGAAACAGATTACTCCTATGTTGATGAAGATCATCCAAAGGTTGGGAATGAAGTAGCTTCATCGTAACCAAAATTTGATTATCAGAAGATGGCGGTACCGGAAAAGCCTTGGTTTCTTCCGCATATTCCGCATCTTCGGTTTCCTCGTCACTCACCCACGATCCATCATCCAACATGATCATTGAACTCTTGTTAGGGCAGTCCCTAGCAATGTGTCCTTTGTCCCGACATTTAAAGCATTCTCGGGCCACAACTGGAGTTGAATTTACCTTCGTGTTGACTGAATTTGATGGATTTTGAGACCTCGCTGCCCCAAACTGTCTCGTGGCTATTTTCCCTTCATAAATGACTTCTTTGCCCTTTCTTTGGCTCGGCAAAACAGTAGAAAAATGCTGAGTTGAATTCGGCTTCCTCCAAGGTTGGAAAGTTGCCGGTTTTGCATTTAAACTCTTTTCTTTTTGTTGTCTTTCGATCTGCTCTGCATAATATAACATCTATGTAATATTATCAAGATTAGCACATTCTACCTTTGTCCGGATTTTGTCATTAAGACCAGCCAAGAATCGAGCCATTGTTGCCACATCTCCTTCACTAATATCGGTTCGAATCATTGCAATTTCCATGGCTTTGTAGTATTCATCGACGGATCTATCACCTTGCTTTAATCTTTGTAGACGGTTGTAAAGTTCCCTTAAGTAATTTAAAGGAACAAAACGTCTCTTCATAACCGCTTTCATCTCAACCCAAGTGGAAATTTCCGGTTGTTCCACTTTTGCCCTTGTTTCGATGTCTTTGTCCCACCAAATTGATGTGTATCCATAAAACTCCATGGCTGCTAATTTCACTTTCTTTTCTTCCGAATAGTTATGAACAGCAAAAACATGGTTAATTTTATGAATCCAATCTAAAAATAACTCGGGATCATTTGTACCTTCAAAATGGGGAATCTTTGTCTTGATGGAACCAAGATTGTTGTCAACATGCTGGATATAATCTCCTCTTCTCGGCTGATATACTGGATTGTTGATAATCCGGTTTGCTTGAATTGTCGAATTTGCCCTCGGCAATTGTGGTAACTGTCACACCCCGTAACCAAAAGGTGACCTGGCAATGCCTCATCTATCAATGAGACAAAGAACTCTTAACAAAAATATACTCTTACAAGCCAAATTTAATAGAATAATCTTAATCTTTAACTTTATTATAAGTCATCAATACTTAAAGGTAGATTACATAAACTTATAACTCAAGCTAACATAAAATATCATGAACTAACTTAAATAAAGTAGCAAACAGGATTTAACATAGTGATTCAATTAAGACAAATCAACTAAGTTACATGTTAACACAGTTAATGCTATATAACAAGTTAAAACATCATAGCAAACGAGGTAAACATAACATGTCATTCCCAAAAAAATATAAGACGGTAAATAAAAACATATGTCCTATTCCAGAATCTCTACCCAAGAATGCATCTTAAGTTATCTAAGAATCCATCATATATTCATTCCATACTAAATTTTCTAACTACGGATTTAAGCCTAAGGTTCGACCTGCTCTGATACCACTTATGTCACACCCCGTAACCAGAAGGTGACCTGGCAATGCCTCATCTATCAATGAGACAAAGAACCCTTAACAAAAATATACTCTTACAAGCCAAACTTAATAGAATAATCTTAATCTTTAACTCTATTATAAGTCATCAATGCTTAAAGGTAGATTACATAAACTTATAACTAAAGTTATTCAACTTAATAAGGTTCATCAACTATACTATTACATGATCATTACTTCTTTAATTTCTACTTGTTGTGCTCCCCGTCCCATGTCTCCTCATCAACATCATCTACAAAACATAAGAATATAATAGGAAGCCACACTAGCTTAGTAAGAGCCGATCGGCCTTGGGATGAAGGACCAAAGAGACTTCAACACATTCCCTGTTTCCCAAAACATTTGAAAATATATCTTGTCTTGTTTTAACCTGAAACATCTTGAAAACCTTTGTAAAATACTTGTAAAACATAACATAATACTTGAGATCTTTCATAACTTACAATCTGAAATTCCAATTCAAAACACTGTTTTTAGACTCTTTATAATACTTAGAAATAATACCAAATCATACAAATAACATGTCATAACAATACTTAACCAAATCGATCACATACATATCAGAAATTGTACTCCGAGTACTTAACATAACTTGACATAACATGACATACTCGTAGCATTCCAATACATATAAGCTTGACATGATTAGTACCAAAATGACATGCAACAAGTAATTCTACAATCGAGCTCAATTATCCAACAATAACTCTATCTAACCGTTAACAGCCCAAACTTTAATGCCGTTTAGGAAGGCCCTTACATTTTTTAACTTATAACATATCATATCATAACTGGTAAGGCACTTATAAGCTATTTAAGGATATATTCCTGTCAATATCCATCCTCGTGGACTAAATGACACTGTTAACAGCCCTTTCTTTTTAAACCTGCAAGGGACCAGGCATCATTGGGGACAGAAAGCGCTCCCGGGCACTTATATCATGAATTCGGAATATATCCTGGTCTAGGGTCATCATTAGACAAGAGCTCTAGAGAATATGCATATGCTGACTCTCATGTAATGCATCCAGCAATTTAATCAACAACATGCGCAAGAATCAACAAGTATAAGCATTCAACGATGCAAACATCATTCGGTTCTTCATCCAGATTTTTATGCAATAAAACATGTGAAAACTTCATACATTTCAGATCTTTAATAAAATAATGCTTCATGCATTTTTAGGACTGAAAAATAAGGACGAAGGGTTCTTACCTTATCAATCTTAAAGCATAACCTCAAAATACACCAAAAGCAGAAAATCTAGATTCAAAGTACTAACTTCCCAATCCTATAACTCGAAATAAAGAACTCCAAATGATACTCCGTTGAATTCCAAACGTAGCTCTATCAGTCCTCTTCGAAACGCACAAAGAATCGCTGAAAACAGACACCTTTTGCTATCTCAAAAGTGCATTCTTCCACAGCCTACACAATCTGCCAGGACCTTCAACTCCGATGATGATATCTCTTAATCCAGAACTTAGAATGATAATTCCTTTGGTCAGAATTTATTTTAAGGAGTCTAGTATCTATGGTTAAAATATGGGAGGAATCCGAGATGATTTGCTATGTCTGCCAAAGTATTCTTACTTGCTGTCCAGATTTTCCAGCACTCTTATTTTCTCTCTTTTTCTTTCTTATTCTTTCCTTCCCTTCTCTACCTTTATCCTCTATTTATAGGCTATCTAAACTCCATATTTCTGAGAAGTTGTAACACTAAAATAGGCAACCAATCCTCAAAGTTCAGCCCCCTTAGGATTATCTCTAAAGGTACCCCTTCATACATTAACCTCCCTCCAAATATTAACCAATTAAACTAACCAAAAATTTCATCTTGTCAATTAGGTCCTCTAACATCTTATCCTAGCTAGTACGCCCCTAAGAATAATTAGAATAAAAAGTACATATAGCACATAGAATATATAAACACATAAAACATGCTATCGAAAGGTCCTGGGTATCACAGTAACCTTTGCGGTTCATTAACTCCAACTGTTTGATCATCATTCTCGTGATTATCTCTATCATGACCTAGCTGATTTTGAAGTTGTTGATTTTGAAGCTCTAAGTTTTCCATTCGCCTTGCCATATCCGTCATCATCGTATATAACTTTTCTGGATCAAAAGCTTCAACTTTCTTTGATGGAGATCCCTGAAAAGACATATTTAAAATGCAAGAAAAACACTCAAAACGTTAGATAGAAAAGAAAGATTCACTCTTTATTCCAACACCGCTCGTATAGAACTTCAAACTCTAGATTTAAAGAATGGGTTCTCTACTTGTTGCGTTGACACAAGGCTGAAAAATAATGAAAGAAATCCTATCTTTGACCTAAAAGAAAAGCTTTAGAAAGAAAAAGATGAAGAAACGAAATCCTAATCGAGAATGAAAACCGGTTCTTGATCTTCTTGATGTTCTTGATGTTCTTGTTTGCTTGAATTTTTCCTTACCTTTGGCCGAGAGGTATCAATGAATGAGGCGCCAACGCTATCAATTCTTGATGTATATGGATCTTTAAACACGGCTCAAAATAAAGGAGGAACGTTTGCCAATTCTTGGACGAGGCGCCAACGCTATCAATCCAATAAGTTTGCTATTTGGCTTTATAGTTCACTATTCTATTTATACTAACTCGGCTGCCAAATTCTTTTCACCGAGAGGCTTTTAAAATCGGCTGCTTTTTATATATGCCGTAATGCTTTTTCTGATTTTCTGTCAATTTTTGCAAACAAGAAAAAAAATTATGCGTAGGGTACACCGGGAATTGGAGAAGAACATTTTGCTCTGATACCACCTGATGAAGAACCGTAAGGTTCGACTTAAGTTTGAGCTCGATCTTTCTTCAATTCTCGAACTAGTTTCTAAGGGAATTTAATCAACGCAACACTAAGGATGGCTAATTAACAATGGAGGCTGAAACACCACAACAAGAGAAACTATTCTTGTTGATACAGTAACTCAAGAATGAATGAATTTCTACTTAGAAGCTCAAACACGAGAAGGTAAGGAATAACCTTACCAAAATATCAATATATCTAACGTAAGTATAAAGGTGGCCGAAATCTCCCTTAAATAGGTTGAGATTTCGGTTACAACAAAAAAAGGAAGAGTCCTTGAAGAATTAGGACTCTTGGAAAACAACTTGTTATCAAGTAAAACACTTAAACAAGATAATAGACAACATGTCCTATTATCTTGCATTCTAGGCGGCTAGAATAACAAATAAACAACAAACAATTGAAGAGTACTTGAAGTATGAGGATTCTTTAATAACTAACTAACAAACACTTGGACAACATGTCCTTTATTAAAGAAATTGGGCTATACATGCCTAATAATAAAATAAATAACTTTGCTGAATATAATTAAAGTCTAGAATAGTCTAGAATGGTCTAGAATAGACTTTAATGTGTAAAAAGACCAAATGCCATTTTTAGCCACTTTGCTTCTTTGGGCCGATTTGTATATTCTTGAAAGTTAAGAGGTTGACTTTGTCATCATCTTCTAGTTGAAACTTTACTTCCTCTTTAACTTTAATGTCGAATCATCATTGCAATATTCTCTAAAGTCTTTCTCATTCTTGATCTGTCATTGGTCCTTGAATGTTGACAAGGGAATCTTTTAAGTAGGACTGCCCTTGGCTTGGTCTCGTATCAGAAGAAATAAATTACTATGCCAACAAATTAATTCCACATTGTAATTTGGTTAGCTTTCATCTCATTAAATTATAAGCATAGGTTTGTTCTGTTTTTAGAAGGATTAGAGGAAAAAATGGAAAAATGTAAGAGTAGTAATTTATGGTCTTGTTTATTATTCTTGGGTGCCAATTCAGCACCCATGCAAGCCTAGGGATCTTTGGATTTTTCATCTACTACGTTGTCATAGGCACAAAAATCGCTGGTTCTCATGACTATCCTCAATCACTCATAATTCGCTATATATATACAATTTGAAGAAATATACAAATGACGAATTTTGAATGATGAGAACATGTATGAGGATATATACGGGAACAGACGATTTCTAGCTGTTATTAAATGACCTTTTCTCGAGGTCTCTCATTCTTCATCAACTTCAACTTGTATCAAACAGTTATGTATTGCCTTCCACAAAGTTATATTATTCATATAATAAATTTAGTTATTTTACAATCTCCACATTTCTAATTTTGTCGTCCACCTTCTATTCTTGATATTCTAAAAAGTTACCACTAAAATATTTATGTTCCTATTGATTTTTGGACAAAATGGACATTTCAGTATTATATAGTACCAATGAATACTGCTCAAAGCAATCCAATGCTCTCGTTCAGAAACAAAGTTCCTCTACTAGCCTTAATGGAGATGCAAGCAGTAGCTCTGCTGTGGGGGAAGAAACGCAAGAAGGGGTATAACGGAATGATCGGACAGCTTCAAATTTCGGTTCGTTATATTCAGTTCGATTTTAAAAAGGTAAAATACTTCGGTTCGGTATTTGATTTTTAAGTTATAGAAACCAAAATACTGGTATACAGAATATATCGAAATTTTTTGTATTATTTAAAGAAATAAGTTTTAAAGTGCACATGAATGCTCTGTGTGCTGAATGAAAGAAGTATGATAATGTGCACATAAATAAAAATAGTTCATGAATATGTCTTTTGGCTTTGATTTAAGTGTATGATTTCGTAGCAAACGTGACGGTATAAGGGAAATACTGTTTCAGTCGTAGTATGTGAGCAACCACTTTGTACATTCATTATCAAAATGTTAGACCATTCTCCAATCGATCTGTTTCAATGGTAACTGGTGTTTTTGGTTTATAGGAAATAATTGGTGGCAACATTCTTCCTTTGTGCCAATGCCAATCCCTAGTCTTTGCTAAACATCAATTCTTCAATTATATAAGAGAAAAATATGCGGAGTTTTGGATCGGGAACTTGAAGATTCCGACAGCCGAAAAGAGAGAAATACGGTCGTGGCCGGTAAGGGTGAAAAGAAGAGGGAAGGAGTTGGGCAGTTGGGTGGGGAAGAAGGAGATTTGGAGTATTTTTAGGTAAATTAGTGAATTTCGTCCCTTAACAATTTGCGATTGATGGTTTTGGTCCCTGGTCTATTTTTTTGGGTGAAATACTCAAATTAACCCCGGTGTCTTGAAGAGTTTAAAACAAAAAAAAATTTAATTATTTTCGTCACAGTTGTGAACGGATGGGCCGTTGTTACCAAACGAAAATTGTTGAAGGTTCAAACAAAAAAAAAAACAAAAAAAAAAACAGAGACCAAAATCACCAATCGCATATTGTTAAAGGACGAAATTTACCAATCTGCCAAATAATATAGATTTATAACAAAATACTTTACACGCCCTTAATAAATAGGGAGAGAGCTAGAGATAAAGAGAAATAAATGAAGAGAGAGAAATGGAAAAAGTACAATTAATACTATTTGTTAAAAGCTACAAAACGACTTATATTATAAAATAAACATTTCGCCCTAAAACAATTTATATTTTGGAACGGGAGAATCTTAAAGACATCCCAGTAGGTTCATTGAGTTGTGGCATAAGCTTCCTTCAACTTTTACAGCCCTCAAGAAATTGAAAGAGACCATTGTTAGGATCAAAAGGGAGAATTATTCTGTCATCTACTAAAATTTTGAATCAAATCAAGTCTAATTAAGTTAAAGGATAATCAACTAACTTCATGTTATTTCTATAAAAAATAAATCAATTCAACTTAAAAGGGGAATTTCCTTTTTGCAATAAAATGATAAAATGATAAAAGAAAGAAAAGAAAGTGAATGTGCATACTTGTCATGAATCTACTTGTCAGATATTCATTTCCCAATTTCGGCCTTTTCCCACTGCTCTTTCAAATCTTGATGGGATCAGCTTCAACTTTCGACAGTAGTCTACTTGAAGGCAGTCGAGGCGAGGAAAGGACTTATTAGATACATCCCATTGTTGAATGTCTAAGTTTCTCAATCTCAGAAACTTCAGCCTTAGGAATTCATCATCTCCCACGTTCCATGTTTTGCCACGGAAGGCATCGGACAATTTCAGGACTTCAAGGTTGGGAAGCTTCCCAATGGGGGAGATTTGAGTCCATGGCAGTCTGAAATTGATCAGAGACAGTTTCTTCAAAGTTGAAGGAAAGTAAAATGCACAGGCAGGCAACCTGATCGGAATAGAGTCGTGGCACAGTGTAAGTGATTCAAGGTGACTAAGAAAATCAAATTTGACGACCTGATGACGACGACCCCTGTGAGCACCCGATGACAACTGAAGACTACACTTTAGCTTTCGAACATTTGGTATCTTTTTCAACAACCTCTCTGCAGATCCGTAGAAAAGATATAAATAGGAAAATGTGTGAACATTCTCTAATGCAGGTAAGTCTTCAGAAAAGTCAGCAGGGATTTGAGCTGATGTAACATCTATATGCCTCAACTTTTGCATTTCCCATATGCACGCTTTTGGAAATGGAACCGAATGGAAGCATCATTGTAGACCATCTTGGCCAAAGTAGTTTTACCCAATCCACCAATTCCAACAATTGACACAATATCAAGTTTTTCTGAATTATCTGTAAGTAGAGATAATAATATTACTTCCATCTCGTCGCCGAAACCGAAAATTAGCTCGTGAGGGATGGAGGGGACTCGGACTCTGTTCAGAGTTGAGGGCAAGAATATCAGGTACATGTTGATCCTGTATCCTCTTAACTTCACTCTTAACAAGCGTAACTTCTTCTATGATATCACAAAGACATAAAATATCATGCCAAAGACACTCTTTTATGTATATGAATGAGCTAACGGCTCTTTCTGAAATGTATGTTGCGTTAGCAATTCGTGTCCATAGATATATTATATCATCGTGTTTATTTTGCAAGATTTTGTTAGCGAAGCCTTTCAAATTTAATTCCCTCAATGACATCAATTCTTCATGGAGCATCACGATTTGATGCTTTGGGAACTGGGAACGGAAGTCTATCAAATCCTCTAAGAGTGAATCAATAAGTCCCAACACATTAATCTTAGGAAAATTGAGTGATGATAGATCAAAAAATAAGTGTGCAAAGATTCTTCGCACCTCTACTTTGATTGCGGCAGCCTTATCCGAAAAGCTGTGAAGAAGAAAGTTCATTTCCTCAGTAATGCCATGTTTGATTTCTCCAGAACAAAGTGAGCTAATGAGAGTTGCAGCCTCGTGGACAACAGTTTCAGCTCGTGTTACAACAAAATTCCCGTCTACTACTAAATTCTCTGTCTCCGGGGGATCCATAAGAAATGTGATCAAGAATACCAAGTCCACGAAAAGCATCTGAATGCCATCCTGCTCTGGATCAACCTGCAAATTGTCTTTGAGGAACTCAACAAATTTCAGAACAAGTTTGTTAGCCGTAAAACTGTCCTTTGCTGATGATGGCTTTGAGGCTTTCAGTAGTACTGAAAGATACATCCTCGTGACCTCCGGAGTGGATGGACTGATTTCCATCCGTAGATCAGAAAGAATAATGTTAATTCTTGGTGCCACCATGCCTTCTTTCTTCGCATCAGGGACCACCCAGCAAAGAAGCGATAGGCATGCTGCTCTGCAAGCCCAAGCTTGAATGTGAATCTGAAAAGCTCGCAAATACTCATGCCTGCTGCCCCGTCTTGCAGCAAAATCAACAAGTTCATTGAACAACTGCAGATTGTGTTGAAGGGATTCAATTTGGTCCTTCAAGTGCACAAGATTGCTGAGGGAGGCAGAGATAGAATCCATGAAATGAGGAAGTTCATCAATGGAAAAGACGAACTGATACGAGCCATTCAAGAAATCAAGACAATCTTCTTCGATCTTGGGCTTGCACTGCTGAATTATTTCCAGCAACTCACAAGCAACAGCTTCAAAACCTTCAAATCTGAATTCTTTGATCTTTCTCACAGCTTCTTCAAGTTTAGCCTCAATATGAGATTCCTCCACAAAACCGAAACTCTTTTCCTTGCCAAACGGCGAGTCATTCCACTTGGCCAAGCACAGCAGATAAAATTTCAGGTATTCCAGCTCATGAACAAGATCCAGATATTCATCCTTGGCTAGAAACCCCAGGATCACATCCACACAGGTGGGGTTGATCATCTTTCTCTCCTTTTTTTTTGTTTCTCAAACACTTGTTGCAGGAAATGATGGAAAAGAAAACAGATCAAAGTGGAGTTTACAATGGGGAAATTTGCAACAGTTTTCTAATCTGAACAGAGTTGCTAGTCCAGAGGGAGTATTAAATTGCTACTACATAATCAAATTGCATAGATCGGATCGGAGTTGTTGAGAATGAATTTTCTCATTGTTTTAAGTTTAATCTGATGTGGATCCAGCTAGATCAGCAATATTTTATAAAGTTTCATTGTGAATTGTCATCTTATATGGATGGCTGTGGTTCTTAGTAGATACTCCCTCCATCCTAAATAAGGTTAACATTTGACTATTTCACATGAATTAAGAAATTCGTAAAAACTATAAAAAGCTAAAGATAAAAGACTAATATATCCTCATTAGTCATTAACTACATTTTGAAAATTGAAATTGTGTTTAAAAGAAAAGTAAAAAGAGGGTAAAAATGGTAAAAGTTCATTAAATTCTCATTGATAATCCAAATGTTTATCTTATTTTGGGACAAAATTAAAGTTCCAAATGTTAATCTTATTTAGGGATGGAGGGAGTAATATTTTTTGAGAAAATTGCCTCAGTCGTCCCCCATCTATTTCACTTTCGCTTCGATAGTCTTAGTTGTTGTTTTTTTCTTTGGATAAAGAGTCCTCAAACTAATTACGAGCTATAGAGTCATTGCCATCACATTTGCGGCGCACTACACATACATTTTATTCAGGGGGAAAATTGTCCTCAAATCCGCCCCGCTTTTGACCCGTGATTAAATCCCTAAAATTTTCATATACTCTTCATCTTTTCCTCTTTTTGTAATTGCCTTCAATTGCATTCTTTTTGTATAGGCTGCCCGTAATTAGTTGGAGCACTCTTTATACCAAACAAAACAAATTAGGACTATCGAAGCAAAAGTGAAATATATGGGGGGACGACTGGGACCATTTTCTCTTATTTTTTTTGTTTCGAAGAAAATCAATATGAATTGGTTTTTTTGCTTCTCGACATTCTTTTGCAGGCAAAAGCAACGATTTCATCGAATGTGTTATTCTAAATTGAGGTTTTTGTACAGTATGTAAAATTTTATCTTTTTAGATCCAATATGTTTTTAGGACCTGCTGTTATTTTACTTCCGTCACATTTTCTATTAAAAAATCGTCAAGTCAGTCATGTGCCTCACATGTGAGGCGTTTTTTAAGGGTATTTCAGACATTTCAACCCAATTCTCACAAAAAAAAAAACAAATTAAGTACTCAATTGTTAAAAAAAATAACTATAGATACCCAATTTAGTTTATCCAAAATATTCTCAAAACTCACCCCTTCCCCTCCATCTCCCTTCACCCTTCTCCACCACCACCGCCAACCACCACCAAAGCTAGAAGGAGAGGAAGATGACGATGATTGATTCCTCCCAAAGCTCTCCATCCTCATTACAAAAATCGCCAAATTTTTTTTCTTCCAGATTTCATTTTAATTCCACAGGAAGCCGCCTGTTGAGCTCCAACAAGGACGACCAGTGGCGGAGGATAGTGAGGGCGGAGCCTCCCAAAATTTTCAGAAACGACGAATTTTCTATAAAAAAAAATTATTTTAGTGATCTTTTTTTATAAATGTTGTATTTTGCCCCCTAAAAAATTTCAATAAAAAATCCACCTCTATAACAAATTTTTGGTTCCGCCACTAGGGACGACGATGATGGTTCTCAATGCCCACTAGCATAATACCCTCGAATCCAATGTCCTTGTCCATTTCAACTCAGATGGAGTGTAATAGTGCGATAATTATTTTGACCCCTTTGCATCTGATTCTCTTATGATCTGGTAGAATATTTTCCCTTTTCTTAAATTTTATGCAATAACTTTTAGTATATTAATAGACATCATGATTGTTTGTGATTATAAAAGAATTCTGAAGTTATTTATAATTGATATGGAATCTTATCATATTGTCAAAGCAGGTTACTTTTTGAATTATCTCTACTGTTGTTGCCTTTGCTTCTGATAATTACTTTTGAATGGAAGAAAAGTAGTTATATTTATGAACCTTTCTGATATGTACCCGGTCCACTGTACAATGCGATCCAGAATTAACCACATTACTACAGAATTGTCTCTCTCCTCATTCTGTAATGATGTGCCCATTTTGAACACATGATCCATGTAAACCAGGTTCATATCAGATATTTTCTATATTTATTTGGCTAGCGTATCCATTTCTGCAGCGACTGGATATAGAGAAGCCTCGTCACAAAACCGTAATCACCTCAGATGTTCGTCAACAAATCATGTCGATGAACCGAAAAGCTCGAGATGAATGGGACAAAAAACAGGCTGAAGCAGAAAAGCTCCAAAGATTGAATGATGCGAGTATTTTGTTTCTTAAATTGATATCTTTGCCCCAATTACAATTTCATTCAAAAAATTTGTTTCTTAAATTCACTTGCAATAATATGGAAACCCTAAGGTTATTGAATTTTGTTTCTCACCTAGCAAATTGTTTAAGGTTCTTGCATATGAGTTCTCACTGTGGTTAATTTAAAATGAGTTTTCATAGTGGTTAATTAAAAGAGTTAATAGCTATTTATGACACTAAATTATTTACCAATTTCTTTTTATAGTACTAAACTAATTTTTTATCTAAATATATCACTAATCTATTTGCGTTTATCAAAATATATACAACCACCAAATTTTGGGTGTTTTCCGGCCAAAAGATTGCATGTGATTTTCATGTGCAATTTTTTTATGGGAAAAATCGGTACTTCACTATAACTCATTAATCATTGGTTAAAAATTCGACCCACCCGTTTACCCTGACCCGAATTGGTTAAAGGATCGTTAACTATAAATTTCAGCGTGCCTCTTTCTCATTCCAACTTCTCTAATGAAAAGCAAAACCCAAAAACCCTAACCATTATGAATCTCTTCCCAACTGATCGTCATAAAGTGAAAAACGTAATCCATTGACTATAAATTCAAATCCATCCACAAGAGTATCCAAAAATTTCCCTTTTAATTTTTTTTTTTTTTTTTTTAAAAGAAGATAGCAAGTCGTAGAAGATGGCGATGAAGCTTCGTAAAATAGACGATGAGAGTGGCGATCCAAACTATGGTAAGAATGTTTAACTTACTTTTAGATTTATGAAAAATTTGGAGGTGATTTAATTAGGTTTTTGAAATAGGTGGTATGATGAATCTAGTATATAAGAGTATGCTTGTTTATGTTTTGTAGTTTTCCCAGTTTTGTATGTGTGGTCCCAGTTTTGTTGTACTTGTTTTTAACTACAATTTTTTATTGTTGAAAACAGGTTTAATGTCAAAATATTTTTCCTTAAGGATCCATCATGGTGGTAAAATTAAAGGTAATGGTGATGCAAGAGTATATGAGGGTGGCAATATAGATAATTTAGACTATTGTCATGTGGATAGGCTTACTCTAGAAGAGATTGGGGAGGTTGCCAAAATTCTAGGATACAAGGTGTTGAATGAATGTTGGTATGCAATGGGGGGATTAGGTGAACATAAACACTTGATGCTTATAATTTCTGAAACAGATGTTAGTATATTGTCTGAGGTGGCTTCATCATCTGGGATTGGAGAGATTTTCATTTGTAAGAACAAATGTAAGATAAGATCATATAAATATATCTCTGGAAAAAGTTTTGGACAAAGTGTGAGAAAGAATAAAGGGAAAGAAATGCTCGTGTCAGAAAAAGGTGATTCTGACGAGGAATGTGGAAGTGAGGAAAATGAACAAGATGATGGTGATACTGAGAATGATATTGAGGAAGGTGGAAGTGATTCTGATAAGGAAGATGTAGTTGAAAGTAGAAGTGAGGAAAAGCAAGAAGTTATAGAAGTTGTTGAGGTTGGGGAAGCAAATAATAACAATTATTTTGAAGATTCGGAGTTTGAGCAAAGTGATGATGATGCCAGAATTTTCGACTCTTTGAATATGAAACAAAAGACAAGGGGCAGACCAAAAAAGAAAACAGTCCAAGAAGAAGTTGAACTTTTGATGGATGTAGTGGTCCCAGATTCAACAGATAATTCCGAGGAGTATGATAGTGATGAACTTCAGTCACTTGAAGAAGATGAAAATAGTGATGATGGCAGTCCCAAGAAGAAGAATGTAGAAACATTTAGGCCTGAGATTGATATGCAAAGCCCTAGGTTCAAACCATGTATGGTTTTTGGGAGCAAACTGCTCCTAACTCAGGCTATTGAAAATTACAAAGTAAAGATGGGGAAGGATTTGGTGTATGAGATTAGTGGAGCACATAGACTGAAAGTTATTTGTCGGGGAAAAAGGTGTAAATGGGACATGTGGGCAGCACAAGTAGGAGATACACTAGACTGGCAAGTCAAGACTATGTTCACAAGGCATAATTGTGGTAGATCCCACAAGGCAAGGATTTTGAAACCATGTTTTTTGGCAAAAAAAAAATACTTGGATGAATTTAGGAAGAGGTCATTCTCTGTAGGTGACTTTATTGGTAAGGTTTTTACGGAGTTGAAGTACAATATATCTCCATATACAGTGTACAGGTCTAAGATAATTGCTAAAGCGATGATTGAGGGTAAGTATAGAGACCAATATTTGAAATTATGGGACTACATTGCTGAGTTAAAGAGAGTTGATGAGGATCACACAGCAGTCATGATTACAGAAAAAACAGGAAGACAAGGTGTTGAAGTATTCAAATGGTTTTACATGGGGTTGAAGGCTTTGAGGGAAGGTTTTATAATGGGTTGTAGAAGAGTAATTGGTCTAGATGGATGTCACTTGAAAGGACCACACCCTGGAATACTGCTCACAGCAGTTGGAATTGATCCAAATAATGCACTATATCCTTTTGCCTTTGTTGTGGTTGATAATGAAACAATTGAATCATGGTATTGGTTTCTCAACTGTCTTTTAGAGGATCTAAGGGTAGTTACTGATAGTGAGTGGACTTTCATTTCTGATAAGCAAAAAGTGAGTAAATTTTATGGTTTTCAATTATGCCATGATTATATGTGATTAGTTTTTTCATATTTTTAATTTTCTGGTTCCAGGGTCTAATTTCTGCCCTTAAGGATGTTGTTCCCAATGCTGAACACAGACATTGTGTGAGGCATCTTCACCAAAACATGAGGGTGTTACATCCTGGACAAGCCATAAAGGATCAGGTATGGGCTTGTGCTAGAGCAACACATCCTAATAAGTTTTCTGATTATATGAATGTTCTTAAGGAGTTAGATTTAGCTGCATATAATTGGTTGTGTCAGCATGATCCGAAGTATTGGTCTAGGGCATATTTTAGGAGAACTAGTAAATGTGATGTGCTTGTAAATAATTTGTGTGAGAGTTTCAATGCTACAATTCTACATGCTAGGATTTTACCTATTCTTGGTTTGTTAGAAACTATTAGGACTTACCTTATGAAAAGACATAACCTTAAGAGAGAATGGATAGGAAGGCATGAAGGAAAGGTTTGTCCTAAAGTTATGCAATATGTCAATAAGTTATCTGCAAAGGCAGCTGAATTTGTCCCCAATGGTTCTGGATCAAGAAAATTTGAAGTTGAAGGGCAGTTTGGGGGAAAATATACAGTTGACTTAGGGTTAAAAACATGTGCTTGTCTAAAGTGGGAACTCTGTGGTGTACCTTGTATACATGGGATTAGTGCAATTATGGGAAATGGTGAAGATCCAGAAGATTTTGTAAATGAATGTTATCACATTAGTACTTACATGAAGGCTTATGAACCAGTTATTGAGCATATTAATGGGGTTGATTTATGGCCTAGAACTGGTTTGGAATCTCCATTCCCCCCAAAAAAACTTAGGTTACCTGGAAGACCAAAAAAGGCTAGGAGAAAGGCACCGGAAGAAGTTAATACAAAAAAATTGAAACAGAAGTTTAGCAAGGCTGGTTGTGGTCTTCTAAAATGCAGAAACTGTGGTTTAAGGGGGCATAATGCAAGGAAATGCCCTAATCCAAAGAAATGCCAAAGTGATGAAGGTTCAGAAAATGTATCAGCTCCAAATTTGTTCATTCTAACATGAACAGGTATAGCAAATGTAAACAACTAGGCCACAATAAGAGGAGGTGCAAGGTTCAACTTACTACAAATGCGCCAACACAACAATCACAAGTTTCAAATGTAAGTGACTGATTTTTTGTTATTGTAATGAATGTATACATCCAAAATGCTGATTTAATCTTATATTTTGATCATCTAGGTGACTAGTCTTGATGCAAACTTGGGTGTTGGGGCTGATCTTATAAACGATGCACACAATTTGGATGATACTTTTGATGATGAACTTCTGACGGTGGTAGATCAGATTGAGGAAATGGCATCCCAGCCGGATGTTTTCAGTTTGAAAAGGAAGAGAAATCCTTTGTAATTTGTCTGTCTTTTGGTGTCTAGTTGAAACTAGATTGAACTCGTTTTTTGTCCAAAAGAAACTGATTGAAACAATATTTTGCTTATGAATGCATTTTAAGAACCTTTGTAATTTTTCCCTTTCAATGCAGTTCGTTCTTATTTTTTGTCACATTTATATAGCAGAAGATTCCATTCATAAAGGACTACATCATTAAAGACAATTGAAATTCATACAACCACACTCATACAAAAACTACATCATTAAACATACTAGGATTTGAAAGAAAATGAAAAAGACAGATTAAGAGGCAGGAACTGAAATGGCTGCACTTTTCTTTATATTTAGGATTTCTTACCCATAAATTGTAAAGGGTCAAGGTAAACGGGTGGGTCGAATTTTTAACCAAGGATTAATGAGTTATAGTGAAGTACCAATTTTGCCCCCTAAAAAAATTGCACATGAAAATCACATGCAATCTTTTGGCCGGAAAACACCCAAATTTTGGTGGTTGTATATATTTTGATAAACGCAAATAGATTAGTGATATATTTAGATAAAAAAAATAGTTTAGTACTATAAAAAGAAATTGGTAAATAGTTTAGTGCCATAAATAGCTATTAACTCTTAATTAAAATTGGCTATCCATGGTTTTTCTTGTAAGAGGTGGTGGTGGTGATGGAGAATGGTGGGGTGGTGGATGAAGATGAAGGAGTAGAAGATGAGTTTATGAATTGAGTATTCATAGTTTTTTTTTTTAACAATTGAGTACTCAAGTTTTTTTTTGTGAGAATTGGATTGAAATGTTTGAAATACCCTTAAAAAGTGCCTCACATGTGAGGCACATGATTAACTTGACGGGTTTTTAACAGAAAATGGGACGGAAAGACAATAATAGCATGTTGTAAAAACCTATTGGATCTAAAAGATAAAATTTTACATACTGAACAAAAACCTCAATTTAGAATAACATATTTGACGAAATAGGTGTTTTTGCCTTCTTTTGCATCTCATAAATCAAAATCTCATGTTTCAATATTTTTTTTTTTTTTGTATATTATTTTAAAGAAGACTTTGATCAAGTGGTTGATTATCTATAAGTATATTGGAATTTGATTAAATGGTTGATTATTGTGATTTGTAACTTCTTAATCATCAATTTCATGATAAAAAGATGAGGGAAGAGAGATTTAAATAATGAAAGATTATGACTTTTATGCAGATTGTCTTTAAAATATTTCAAATTCTAGCTGGATCCACCTAAGATGAGATTTAAAGAATGCAATTGAGGAATATTGACACTTTAATGTCCTTTATTTCTACAAAAACTACACACTATTGTTTAAAAATATCAATTACAGAAGAATATTGAGCCCGTGTTTTAACTGTGGCCAACACGGTCACACAAAATATTGTTAGAGGAATAACCGG